>OU342671.1:4008333-5276666 GCA_910589605.1 Chrysoteuchia culmella | reverse complement strand
TTCCCTATATTCTATTTCCCTTTCGCACATACCTTGTCTTGCATAAGAGAGAGCGAGACATTGCAGCGCCCCCTAGCGGTGGTAGCTGTCAACGTAACACTGTTGGCAACACTGCCGGCAGAAGATAAGGGAGGGCTTTGTGTTCTTCTAATGGCCGCTAGCGCGTGTGCGCCGATGTATCATTATTAAGTATCCTAAACGCTCAGAACCCTTTATAGAGGATGTTAAGTATCATCCCGCCGAATACCTCAAGAAACTGCAATAGCCAACTCCAGGGACGTCTCATGCTACCTCCAGCTCTAAGCAGCACCACGAGGCGGTCAAGGTTTCGTGCCCTTCCTTGTATATATATGTGGTAACCTCGCGTTCTTTAACCACAATTTGTTCGTCCACAAAATTTTAATAGCCCACACATCCATTTTTTCCCTTTATAGTCCTATTACGAAAAGTGTTCAAATTTTTGTTTACAAACATTCTTTCCGTAAGATTGCTGGAGTATAATGTGTATATATGCAATAAAAAACAATAAAAAAAATGCGGACAACATCTAACCAACCAATGCCAAAAGTGGCGTCTCGTTGTGGTGTAGCCATGAGAGTGATTTTCATACATTTTTTAATCTTAAGCTACACATTTGATGCTATGCCACTTCTGCAAGGGACTAATGCCGTGTTTATGTACGTGAAAAAGATATTTTTTCAGATTTCAATAATAAATCTATGTCTCTCTCTGATGTTAGCAATTGTAATTCAAAATCTCCAACATCACATTATAGCTGCTGAGTCTTTGCATTCAGCGGAGCAACAGTGCCAGTGTTCTCGGTACTATGCCACGCGGCTGTGAGTTGGACGGCGTATTTTATTATAGTATAAGATTTTATTATTTAACGGTTTCTTGTTTTTCTACTAATTTGTAAATATTAAGTCTTTTGTTTTTATAGAATGAGAACAGGAATTAAAGCTTATCAATCAAATTCTTCCAATATTACTTTAAAATTGCCAAGAAATACAAGGAATCATGAGTAGTTATACATACAGAATAAACTTTGTGTGTGTGTACTGTTGATTAAGCTGATGCTCATTCACATAAGGACGTAAAACCTCTTTACTCGATCCAGAGGGTCTAAAAAGAACGGTAACGCAATATCGGTAAGTGAATTCCCTAGCGATTCATTTAAATTGTTTATTTTCTATGGAGTTTATGACTGTGTCAATGTCAGTGTAGCAGAATTTGCTTTTAATTTTTGAAAGCAAGAAAACTTACTAAATGCAAATTCCATAGGAAATAAACAAATAAATTGTCAGAGAATTCATATAGCAATATTGCCTTTGCGTCCTTTTTAGAATCCCAGCTAGTGCTCGCCGTCATCTTCAGTCGGTTCAAGAACTTTAAGCTACTGTGTCAGTGTCACCCAATCGATAGTGATGTGCCTGCATCGATATTCGATCGGAACTGACCCGTTATTGTGTCCGACGGTCCGCCAGTTACCGTTAATAGGTCAGTCATTGATATTGAGACTTCATGTTAATTTGGTTGGTAATTGCCTATAGATATAGATAGATATATTTATAGATCGCTTGCCCTGTCATTTGAAACCAGTCCTATCGTGTCTTAGGTCGGAGTGAAAGCTCGAGAAATATTAAACGATGGTTAATTATAAGGATGTGTACTAATTTGCATTACCTTTATGAAAATAATTAATAATAAAGTTTATAATAGGTATATCAATGAATGAATGAATTACATACCCCCGGCATACCCCCAAGGCCTGTATTCTCTATGACCACTTAGCTATTTATTGCTCAAACCATGCCCATCTCGTAATTGGTTTCGACAAGGTTTCCGTTTTCAAAAATCGTTTTCTCTATGACACTCACAAGTTTTAATGTTACTTTACTTGTACTATAATATTTGTGAGTGTGGTCATATACTTGTACAATAACTATATAATCAAGGAATCGCTGAGTGGTTATAGTGGGGGGGCAGGTTTAACGAAAGTCAAGTGTTTCCCCGTTGTAGATAAAGAAGATAGTGTTTTAGAGAAACAAATTATCCAGTTCTTAAACTTTCAATATTTTTGAAGTGCCAATAATACTATTAGCAATTAGTACCGCAGGCTGATTAACAAACTAAAAACCACTTAGCAACCAGTTTCGACGTTGTCATGGCTGTCATACTGTATAATAGTATGACAGCCATGACAGCGACGATAACTGGTTGTTAGGTCATTTTTGTTAGATAATCAGGAGGCCAGTTTAAGAGCGCTTACAACGCACTACGTCCGAATTTTTTAAAACCAAACAAAATCGTAAGTCGAGACTCTGAGTTTATGTCAGCCATTTAAAATAGGGAAACTGTTTGTACATACGTTCCGTCATGGAGATTCATAGATGACGGAGAAAAGAAAACGGTTTTTTTTATTTTTTTTTATTTTATTTATTGACCAAAAGTATTACAAAATACATGATATTTAATTTACACACCGCTACAAAAGCCGTTTCGGCTTTAACTGTGGCGGAGGAGTTCAGCAAATACAACAAATTTAAAATGTTAATAAATTGTTAAAAACATAAAAAATATAAGTACCTACATGTTTTTTTTAAGTATTATAACTTAATAAGAAACTCATTTTGTAGTTAGTAAAGAAATTTTGATTAGAAGATTATTTTTTTATACACTAAAAATTATAGTTACAATCATGTGATTTTTGTATAATAACACATTCATTATGACTTGCTATTTGTTATGTATGTAATGCGTAACGTAAGCTACCATACAAATAGTTCTATGACGGATCGTATTTTCACGGATCCGTTTTTTTACGGTTTCGGACGCAGTGCGTAAGCGCTCTAACTATGCGATTTCTCGATAAATGTTTGACCTAGTTGAAATCATGTGATACCTATCTATATCCCGAACTAACCTGATTAGTTTTAAGCTGCGGTTGTCGTTCAAGCGATACGCAAAGCGGTTGCCCACATAAAGCAACTTATAGTCAGGTCAAGAACCTATTTTCATTTTATGATTTTAAAATTTTGCATTTTCAATACTATTTTAAATTATAACAATAGATTTTACAGAGGATCTTCGCATGCTGGAGTGGATAAACATAGAAGGCGGTAATTATTAGCTTTCCAGTCAATGATTTTTATAACAGACTAGCGGCCGCTCTCAGTTTCACCCGCGTGGTTCCCGTTCCCGTAGGAATATTGGGATAAAAGGTATCCTATGTTCATAACCAGGCATATCCAGTACATATCTAGTATCTGCGTGCCAAATTTTATTCAAATCCATTCAGTATTTTCGGGGCCTATTCAATGCAAACAAACAAACAAACAATCAAATCTTGCCACTTTATAATATTAGTAAAAGATATGTTACCTTTATAGTTATTTGCGTTGAAATCTGTGACGCAGACTGCTCACATTGACAATTGACAAGTAGGACAAAAGATACGAAAAAGCACGGAAATGAAAGAGATAGCAAATTGAATTGGACCCCTTATAGGGTCTTCTATGTTCCTTTTGTTCTATTCTTTCAATGTTTAACAATGCGAGCTCATATGACATATCTGCTTCAAGTACACACTTATAATATCCTCTCGAGTGCCGCCGCAAGCCGAAATACGGCCGATAACGATAACGATTTAAGTGCCGGAAGCCAGAATACGGTCGCAGGGGGGTTTAACGGCCCCACTCCCACTGTTGGGGCACCCACCATCTTTCTTATGGATGGATAAAGATTGTGGACAATGACCCACCACGCGGGCCTAATGGAGAAGTTTCCTGATGTTGAAAACATTATATTTCACTGTCGTCGTTGTCTCAGCCATATAACACCCACTGCTGGGTATTGGCCTGCCCCAAAGGGGGGGTTTACCATAATCGCCACGCTTGGCAGGCGCGATTTTCGATCGCAGTATGACCAAGTATCTAGGAGACGCTGCTGCCCATCTCCTGAAGGCTGAGTCCCTTAGTCGCCTTTTACGACACCAACGGGATGAGAGGGGGTAGTGCTATTCTAAGCCGACACTACACAGCTGAATGGGATTAAAATATAGATCGAAATTAATAAGAAATATAGCGGTAACGTCACGCCACTTGCTAACGTCGGCGCACCGCTCTTTCGTCCAAGGCACCGCTCTATAAATAACCAGTGCAGCGCAGCGGGCCGAAGTGGCGTGATGTCACAGGCTGAACCGTTAAGCGCATTTAAGGCCCCATAACCTGTTTATTTGTAGAGATATTTTCAAGATTCTTCCACACTTATGTTTCATTTTACTTAATGTATTAAATTTGATTAATAGAAGAAAAAACTTCTCCATTGGTGGACGTCAATATTCCATTTTAACTTCGCAGCCGTGCGATTCTGTAATAAAATCCGCGATCACTTCGACACCAAACTCGCGTCTAGCTTGCAAACAAATTCGCCTCTACTGCACAATGTTAAAGTCGATTGTTATTTGCACCTCTTGAGTGAGTTCAGTGTCGAAGTGATCGCGGATTTTGTTACAGAATCGCACGGCTGTTATCGTAACCGCATCTTCATAAATGTGAACATGTCATATCATGTTTCATTCTGGTTGCCAAGCAACAGGCTGCTACATGATTCATGGTAGATTTTAGTAATTTATGTAATGGTTAAGATTATAATCTATTAGTTTTCATCGAAATTTATATTATTATTGTTATGGATATAAAAGGAAAAATGCCTTTTCAATAACGTCGGTAATAATACTCAGACAATATCAGATGACAAAAAAATGTCACATAGTTTATATTTTTGATTTGATTTCAAGATTAGAGCTTGTTGTGTTGTGAATATCAGATCCATCGAAGGTACATAAATACATTTTCAAAATTCAATCCAAAATTCAATTTCATTAATTCAGTCTAGGCTGTTACAGGCACTTATGCTAACGCTACGTCAAAGAAGCTAAGCCATCGGTTCACAAACCCTACGGCGGGAGACATTGTAACGAGAAGAACCGGCAAGAAACTCGTCAAGGGCTGTTTTTTTCATTGATAATAACACCCAGAAACGAAACAATATTTGTCCCGGGTGAAATAAAGGAGATCATTCAGGTTACATACAGTTTTAGGCCGTTTCCTGAAAATGCCGGCAAATAAAAAAAATTGGGTCAACTGTAGCTCTACCGCCTAACTCAAATGTTTGGAAAAAAGCTATAGTTTGTGACGTCATCTTGTCATTCGGTACCGCCTAAGAACACTTTCTACGCCAAAGCTTTATTTTTGTTTGACAGCCGAAAGAACGAATGATAATGTATGGATTTGACAGATAACTGCGACCGCCTAAGTATTTTGGCGTTAACAACATGGCAGCCAAACTGACAGATTACCTGTCAGGAAAACAGTGTCTACTCTCTCGCAGTAAGCTCGCAGCTTACGATAATTATTTTCGATTTTAATATTCTGTGCTTTGTATTTAGTACTAAAATTGCTTTTTTCAAGTTTTCAGTGTAATATATTGTGACTACTGCTTAAAAGGTTTGCTATTTTTTCTGTAAAATGCAAGTAGTTGGCCTAAGGCAGAAAACCTACTTCTTTTTGTTATAAAGTACACACATAAATACATTTATTGCGTGAAACTGACTGAAAACGTACAAAGACAAGCAAAATGCAAGTAGTTGGCCAACGGCAGAAAACCTACTTCTTTATTGTTATAAAAGTGCACACACAGAAATACATTAATTGCGTGAAAGTGCGCTGCCATTTAATTTTAGTTTTTAAAGCTATGAGATCCCAGTCCCAAAACAAACTCTTTGCTTCTTCTAATGATAAAAAGTAGTACTTACGTCGTATTTATTTCTTCTTTCTTTGTAATAATGATGCTTTATTCAATAATTAATAGTAGGTATACACTTTAATTTATGCTCAAAAAATAACGTTTTATCTCACACTAGTACTTATTTATTTATTTATTTATTAGGACTGCCAGTGAAAATTACATTGAATCTTACATAGGTTTAACAACGACAATTGGTAAGTTCATGCAAAATGTAAAATTCTATTAAAGGCTGCCACATCATGCTCCTAAATACGGACGGTTTATTTTTTATTTTTTTTTATGTTAAGAAAATAAAAACAAGAAATTCTTATGAATACATAAACCTAGTAGTAAAGAGAGAAAGACTACTAATGATTAGTATTATTCTCCACAAATTATATAGTAGTTATTCTCAATGTGATAAAATTCGCGAATTTTGCCAATGTCAAACTTCAAAGTCGTTATGGTGAGTTGAAATCAGTGTGACCAGATTAATTTTTACGAAAATTACGAAAATTTTTACGTCAAAGTGTAATTCTATTACTTGACTTGCGAATAAAAGTCCCAATAATCCAAGAAATCTTTCAGTTTTGTGCAGGTGTGTTAGATGATTAGAAACTACATGTAATTCATACACATAAGATTTTATTTACCTACCTACTTACATATTTGTACATCTAAAACATAAAATACACACCTCTTTAGAGAAAATGGATTATTTATCCGAAATATACCGAAAAATACTGACTCCTTACAATATACCTACAAAAATATAAAAGTCCAGAAAAATCGATAAAATATACTGAAAAAGTATTAAAATACTGAATCTGGTCACACTGGTTGAAACCACTCTCGTCATTCAAGTTCGTTCATTCGACGAAAGCCGACGCTACATCAAGCGCGCCAGAAAGTTAGGCGGTCGCTCGGAGTCAACGCCGAAAATTCACTTCGGCTTTCGCGGAGTGCGTTACTGAAAAAAAGCTTTGAGTTAGGCGGTCGCCCCGCTGGCCTTTGACTTATAAATTCAGTCATTTCATTTTAATTGCGAATCATCTTCAAAACAACAGAGTTTCGTAAAATGCTTAAACTAGTACTTTATCTTAGAAACTAGATGTTTATTAAAAAAAAAACAGTCTAGGCGGGATGGCTTCGCTATTTAATATTCTCGTAGTGCCCTCTGGTGGCGATAATGAGTATCGACAGATTGAATAAGCTATTTCTGGGCGAAGAGTGAATTATAATGCTGAGGTAAGTAGTTCAATAACAATTTTAGCAAAGCATAAAGATCCGAGACTCTTTCTTGATAAAAGTTAATTAATATTACTGCAGCCGCACGGCTGCCCGCCAACCTAGATTAGCCATTACTATACGCTGCCCGCCAACATACCACACGCTTACTGCGTACAAAACTTTCACAGCGTCGTTCAAGACAGAGACGCTTGCCGAGCTCTCGCCGTGACGAGGCACGACAGGTTTCACTCGCAAACAGACTAGATGGACGGATTGAAAAATCAAATAGTCTACATATATCGTTAGATGGGACTCAAACCCGCAACCCCTTTGAGTCCGGCCCAATGCTTTAATAGCTACAGAGACTTTATCTTAGAAACTAGACGGTTATTTAAAAAAAAACCGTCTATGTTAAATGGCTGTTTAATATTCTCTCAGTGCCCTCTGCTGGAGATAATGAGTATCGATAGATTCAATAAGCAATTTCTGGGCGATGAGGGAATTTTAATGCTGAGGTGGGTAGTTCAATAACAGTTTTAGTTATACAACTTATTTGCGAAAGGAATACTAAGCATACTTAACTATAAGTGGGCGTGAAAGCACGAGCAAAGCGAAAACAAAGAATAATAAAAAAACTAGCAGGTTTCGCGTTTTCACGGTGGGGATATCGGGTATCTTATATACTCATCTGTGCCGTGTGGAGACTGCCTAACAATACAAGTGTCACCACTCCCTTACATGCCTGGGATGTCGTAAGAGTCGACTAAGAGGCTCGACGCATTGCAAACCTGTGCGAGAGAAGGACAACTTGAAACAAACCCTCTACCAACCCGTCTGGCCAGCGTGGTAGCAGTAGGCTAATAGCGTGAGCTAGGAGAGGCCTATGTCCAGCAGTGGACGTCCACAGGCTAATGATGGATGAATATTTTCATCCGGACTATCTGCTATCTGTGTACCTTTCATCCAAATCCGTTTAGTAGTTTTTTGCGTAAAAGAGTAAGAGACATCCATCCATCCTCACAAATGAAATAGCGGCCGCCCGCGGTTTCATGTGATTCCTGCTCTCGTGGGAAAATCGGGGTGTAGCCTTTCTGTTATTCTGATGTTCTCATGCTTTGATGTATGGCCTATAACACTGTAAAGTTTTACCTAAATCCGTTCAGTAGTATTGCTGGAAGACGCAAAGTAGGTAACAAATATCCATCCATTCAAATATCTTTATAAAAGAAATTTATAACAGGATTAAAAGGATTATCCTTCTAATCCGTATAATTATAAATGCGAAAGTTATGTTGCAACAAAAAATAGCACCAAAATACTTATTTGCCATCAAAATGTAGTTAGATGATGATGCTGAAGGCCGGTGTCTCAGTAATAAATAAAAAAATCGAAATATCACGATCACACCTCACACCTACTCCTGAGTCAGGACAAATTTTTAAACAAAAATCGCTCCCGTCTATTTAATTATAAACTCAATAAATATAAATTGAAACGAATCAGTTCATTAAGTGAAAACGCAACTGAATGCTACATTTAAAAACGAATACATATTGCACACATTTAATGGACAGATGATTTCAGTACAGTATAAAGATAAACAGTATTTTATCTTCCTACTAAAAGTCCATTCGCGAGTAATACCCGAAGCACCTCAGTTCGGTGAGAGCTTGGCAAGAGTCTCAGTCTCGATTCTCGAATGCGCCGCGGTGACGAACACACATTGTGAAACTTGTTTACACAGTAAACGTGTGATAATGGCTAATCTATGTTGGCGGGCAGCCCTATCGCGTTTTGCGACCGCGCGGTTGCAATAATATAATTAACTTTTATCAAGAAAAGACTAAGACAACTTACTGTAAGTACTTGTATTTATACTGTGATTTCAGTCGACGTGGCGAACAATTAATGTGTTTTAACGTATACATGGATTCAGCGCTTTGTGAAAAACGAATGGTCGGAAAACTAGTGAAAGCGTATCTGTCAATGTCGATTTTCACTCATTCTCGCTTTTTGCTATTAGAAATGGTAATGGAATAAGTGTAGCACTTAAATAAACTTTCTATATACAGGGTGAATTTTTATACATTATCCAAATTTTTAAGTTCGACACAGAATCTGTAAATGAACGACTTTCGCCTATAAACATGGCAGAAAAAAATTGACTCTTCATACAAATCAGACTGATCACGCGATCCATTTAGTATGGGAGGTCAAAAATGCTTGTCGTTTTTTCAATGACTCATGTTTTAAGGAAAAACTAATTTACTGCCGATTCTGAGTAGAACTTAAAATTTTGGATAGTGTTGAAAAAATTACCAGGGTGTATTATAAATAAATAAATAAATAAATAAATATTTCCATACAATCACACCAATTATCTAGCCCACGTTAAGTATCATGAAGAACTTGTGTTATGGATACTAGATAACGGATAAACATACATATATACTTTTTTTTTGTAAATACATACATAATATACATATTAAACATCCAGACCAAGACAAATAGACATGTTCATGCACACAAATATTTGTCTTGTCCGAGGATCGAACCCGGGACCTCTGGCGCAGAAGGTGGGGTTAGTACCCCTGCGCCAAACAGGTCGTCAGAACCATCCTTAATTTTCTGAGTAATTTTGAACAGCGTTCTCGGAATTTGAAAAAAGAAATACAGTCAATAGAAAATTTTCCGTTTTTATATATATTTTTGATGCCAATAGATCCTGTTAGGAGGATCAAAATACTTTAAGACACCTACTGCGGTATGAGTACTAAAAAAGTTACAATCGCTAAAAAATTAATCTATTTATGATTGGAAAAGTCTCCCTCCTCTCTTCCTTTTTAAATTGCGATACCCGACAGGGTGGGTCCATAATTTGTACTTTTTATGTAACATCTTTATAACATTATGGATGCAATAAATGTATTGAGTATTGAGTATTAACTGATAAGAAGAACGGCCGCAAGAAACTTATCAGCTTTAACAGAAGCAAGGTGGCACTAGTGTACATCTACAGTAGATGTACACCTATCATTTTCTCAAAGACGTTGTTTCATGGCATTTTCTTGTTAACTATTCAATTTTTAAATTTTGGGAGCGAATTAAATGTGTTTTTATTTAAAAAGAAATAATAACTCACATGCACGCAACAACATTTGACAGGTCTATTGTATCTATTGTATTTCTAGTAGTGTATCTATTGTATTTCTAGGACGCTTAATTTTAATTTAGTTTTATATTAATTACACTGACATTTAATTAGTTTTAATACAGTATGTGCTCTTTTGACTGAATTGCACTACCAAATTTAATATTTGCACGCTGACGTATCAGCAGAATATGTCGGTCATTATTTTATGTAACAACCCTTGTATCCATATTCTTGCAAATAAATAAATTTATTTATTTATTTATTTACATCTACAGCAGCGCCACCAAGTGGGATAACTTTTTCTGCTATCCTACTTTGCTGTGCGATAGTCTCCCTAAAACTCGAGAACGGCTGGGCTGATTTAGCTGATTTTAGTTTTGAAATGTTGTTCGTAGTCCAGGGAAGGTTTATGAAAAGGGTGAGCAATTATGGGATAATTGCGAGAAAGATAAAAAAAGAACAATAATATTGTCACATAATTATAAACTGTTTCCACCCAGGGCCCTACCGCGCAAGTGTCGTCGGCATCGACATCGACTTCATTTGACAGATGGATGTGACATATTGCTCTTAGTCTTTGGTATGTTTTCATTTGTGTCAAAAAGAAGCAGCAATGTGTCACATCCATCTGTCAAATGAAGCCGGTTTCGATGCTGACGCCACTTGCGCGGTACGGCCCCTGGTATCTACTCACCAGCTGTCAAAAATAGTGTCACTGGAATGACATATTTGATGGTTGTCAAGGTGATACCAAATACTATAGACACTAGCAAGTTTCTTTAGTACCTATTTGGTGATATGAAGTTCACGGGGTCATCTAGAGTGTTACCTATAAAATTTTATTCAAACCTAGTAGCCGTTCGCAGTTTCACCCGCGTGGTTCCCGTGGGATTATCGGGGTAAAAAGTAGCCTATGTTACTCTTCGCCCTTTTAACTAACTCTGTGTCAAAAGTCAAGTCGATTGGTTGCTTCGTTAGGGCGTGAAGGAAGGACAAACAAACACACTTTCGCATTTATAATAGTAAAATTAGGATTTGCAAAAAAACAGCGTTATCATACAAAATTTTATTTTAATTATGCTCATATTTCAGGGTTGCTTCCAAACAGAAAGATAACGTTTTATAATATATATGTTCTGTGGTAAAAGAACTCATAATCCGCAGTGCAATACTGTATCGAACGAGCCACTAGTGGACCAAAAACATCCTCAATTTAGAAAATATATTTTCTTATAAATCCATAAAACTGCTATCATTCAATGAAAATCCAAGAAGATTCTCACTTACTACACTTCGTGAATTTACTACATAAAAATTGTTTGCAGCCCATTTTATTACAACACAAAGTGAATATAAAACTTGACTGCGCTGTAAAACAGTGAATAAACGAAATATTATCTGGCTAAGTAAAGGCACAGTAAATGTGGAAACAAAGAGGATTTTATGGAACAAAAAACAGATGTCGATTATAAATTTTATGCATTCTGAACTGTTTTGGGATGGATGCATAAAAACTGTATATCTTAAATCCATTAGCATATATAGAAGCGCTCGGCGCTCGTGGCGGCACTAGACCACATAATGGTTCAAATATTTCTAATTATTATTTAAAATTCCTCATCCCAGACACCCACTACTAGGTCGGTTATAGAACCGGGAAATCCCGTTCCCGAAAATCCCGAGAGTTTCTGTTTTTTCTTTTCAGTTATCAAAAGAACCGGGATTCCAAAATGGGAACAGGGAATTTCGGGATTTACGGGACTCAAGAAACATTTTTAAATCATACTTTAAAACTTGCAAATTCTTTTAATACACAACATATAAAATGATTTGATTATCATTTGATACCCTGTCTTCATAAATGACCGCAATTAATGTAAGTAGACGTTTGATTAGTAGTCATATTATGACCATTTGACACGACCAATGTAAGTGTTTTGAAGTACTGAGTATAGGCAAAATACGTATAATATTATGTCAACAATATTTTAATGGTAATTGTAACAACTTGCACAGAAAATTTTTGGCGGTATCAATCCAAATTATAGCTGTAATTTAGGTACCTCAGTGAAAGTCGTTTAGAAGGAGAAGTTTAAGATTAACCTGCGATTTAAAAAACTTTCCCTTAGGATAACTTTGACCATAATTTAGTATAATTGAGATCAACGTCCACTTTATTTTTAACACGACTACGAACGGTATTTTTTAAGAAATTTAGGCGATTTAAGGAAAAAGGAACTGAAGTTAATATTATTATGGAAAAACCAGTCGAATTGCAAAAAACGAAACAAGAATCGGAAGATATAAGATAGCCAGTTCCTCTCCTTAGTAGTTGAAGATTCCAGGAGAAGGCGATTTCAACTCCAGCCTTACCATTACTTATTTTATAGTATAGTTCCGCCCACGGTTTCACCCGCGTTGTTCGCGTTCCTGTGAGAATATCGAAAAGCAGACTATGATTTAATCTATCTTCACTAAAAGCAGACTATGATTTAATCTATCTTCACTATCTTCTATCTGTGTGCAAAAATTTGTCTAAATCGGTTGAGTAGTTTTTGCGTGAAAAAGTAACAAACATCTATCAGAGAGTAATAAAGAGTAACATTTAAACATTCTTACAAAGTTTTGCATATATAATATTATAGTAGGTAGGAAGCATAGGATAGGTAAAGCGCTTGACCGCTATCTAGCCTGATGGTAAGCAAAGATGCGATTTAGGATGTAACGCACTTGCCTAGAAGATACCGCTTCACTCGTGACTTGAAAAGCTCCATTGTAAGTGTCAGGAAACAGATTCAGGCAAGAAGTTTTATTATTTAGCGGCACGGATGTTAAATGTGGAGCAAAACGCTTATTGCGACTCTTAGGTATCGTCGTCTTAGCCATATGACACCCACTGCTGGGTATAGGCCTCCCCCAAAAGGTGGGGTTTGCCGTAATCGCCACGCTTGGCAGGCAGGTTGGCGATCGCGGTATGGCCAAGTTTGTAGGAGACGCTGCTGCCCGTCTCCTGAAGCCTGAGTCCATTAGTCGCCTTTTACGACACCCACGGGATGAGAGGGGGTAGTGCTATTCTAAGCCGACACTACACAGCTAAGGTATATCAATGCGGTGTCCCACAAGGAAGCGTATTGGGTCCAATGTTATTTATTATTTATTTAAATGATATTTTTAATGCAACAGTTTCACATAAATGCATCGTGTTCGCAGATGACATAGCTGTTGTAGTAACTACAAAGAATAGAATAGTAATAGAGCATGACAATCTATACATATAATAAAACTGTAAAACTATAATTTCTGTACTTTGAATATATTTACCAAAAACCAATTAGGGATGACGTAAAAACAGTAAGAGAATACGTTAAGACGATTTTTAAAAATTTTGTCTGTCTGTTTGTCTGTTTAACTGTTTGTCTGTTTGTATGTACACGCTAATCTCCAAAAGTACTGAACGGATTTGAATATCTTTTTTTGTTATATGTAGCTAATAGGTCGGGCCATAAAAGAGGCTATTTATTTTTTTTTGAAATCTGTAAAACCTTATGTAGGAGTCTAAGAGATTAGCTAAACTATGAGAGTTATGGAAATGTCACAAAAGCAAAAGTTGTTAAGCGTGATGAGCATTTTCTGTTGACATTATTAAAATCCAGAAGGAATATTTGAACCTGATGTAGGAAAATGGAAGTGGTATAAAGTAATAGACCAGCTAAACTATTAGAGATATGACTCCTTAGCAAAAGTTGTTTAGCGTGATGGGTATTTCCTGTTGAAATTAGAATCAAGGGTATTATAACCCAATGTAGGAGATTGGAAATGGCGTCTAGCCTAGCTTTGTTTGGGCATTTTCTGTTGAAATATGAAAATCAAAGACACGTTTTCTTCATTACACGAAAAAATTACCAAAAACAAATTAAGAATGCTAATTATTGCACCTGTTGCTCCATATTATTCGAGGAACGAATTCTCTTAGTTTTTTAAAGACAGTTGATGCTGTAGAGCTTCCTGCGTTTCAAGCAACCTGTAGGGCACTTCATCTTCATGACGGTGATCAACACTGGGACAAGACTCTCGAGGAGGCCTATGTCAGTGACAGCCCCCGCTGCTTACGACATTTGTTCGCAATTATGTATGTGTTTTGTGGTCTTTTGGATACTTTAGTATTGTGGAAAAAATACAAAACATTCCTCTCTGAAGACTTTGATAAAACAGACCCATGAGTAACGTCACATCCCTTTTCTCGGGAGATTTTAGACAGACCCTTCCTATTATAAGTCGGAGGACAAGAGCCGATGAGATATTATTATATGTTATTTATTTTTATTATAATTTTTCATGAGGAATTATCAGCAGGCATTTTAATGTCCCCATGCCCACCGCTGGCCCACTACTGCCCCACTGCGGGCTCATACTGGTCTACACAGACCAGCACTGGCCTTCCTTATGGATTAGGAAAAGCCTGTCATGTTGAATATATGAGTATAATTAAAACAAATCATAACTTATTGTAAAAATGGAAAATTTTATAAGAATGAGAACATTCTGATAACATTTAAACTAGCTGTCGGTTCATTGAATTTAGTGCTCATGAATTTTGCGGTGTGAAAATGGAACGCAATTTCTGGGACTATCCGACATTTTTCTTTAAAATAAATTGTGTTATTTATTATGAAGAGACTTAAATTAACGGCCGTAATGCTTTAGAACAGAAATACAAAATGTCTTTCACGAATAAATTTAGTACTTACCAGTCTTGTGATTTGAGTTTAAATCTGAGGGAATCTTCACAAATAAAAGAAATTATATGCAGTGCTTTCAGCGTTGTTAGCTTTCGGACAGTGATTGTGGTGGTTAAGCAACTTTCGCAATGGTTGGTCGCGGGATGGATGACCAAAATGTTTAAGCTCGAGATCTGTGCATCAGAGGCAGCGTTAAGCCGTTGGTCCCGGCAGTATTTGCAGTCGCTGGCATCCACCAAACCGCATTGGCCCGCGTGGTGGGTCATGGGCCATACTCCTTATCCATCAAAAAGGCAGGCAGGTAACCTTAGCAGGGGGGTTATTCTCTAAGCAAACATCGACGCTGTTCTCATAACTGAATGGCACATTAGCTATCAAATAGTATTGAACATTGGGAAATCTCCACAAAATATGTTACTACCCCGGTCATATCTTAGCGAGGTAAGTAACACAGCATCGTATGCCATATCATGTCGCGTGAAATAGCATGCATTGGGGGCTGCACCTCATTCAATTCAATGGCTGATAATGATTTTCGTATTTTATACTAGATATTTTTCTTTATGAGGAGCCCGTAGCCAGTGGTCCGCGCGCTCGGCCTGCGATTGTTGAGGTTAAGCAACTTTCGCAATGGTCGGTCACGGGATGGGTGACCAAAATGTACTATCTTGAGCTTCTCCGTGCTTCGGAAGGCACGTTAAGCCGTTGGTCCCGGCTGCATTAGCAGTCGTTAATAGCCACCAATCCGTATTGGGCCTGCGTGGTGCGTCATGGCCCGTATCCATCCCTAAGGAAGGCCAGTGCCCCTGCAGTGGGGACATTAAAAATGGATGATGAGGAAGTGACGAATTTTTCTTTATTATGAATGGGTTCGCTCTTGATCCTACCTAGTCTAGCGCTAGGACTAAGACAGGTCCACGGTGGAGCAACCTAACCCAGAAGATGCCTATTCACCCTTGCTTTGAAAATGGGCGGTTATAAGTACTCGGAAATGCAGACGCAGGGAGGAAGATCCACTCCTCTGCTGCTCTGCTGTGCGCAATATAAAAGCTGTTGAGTAGCGCATGGTGCGACATTTAGAAATACCAACCAAGAAAAGGTGGTAGTGCGTCTGGATGTCTGATGCTAGAAGGGAGTGGCGGTATGAGCTCATGCAGCGCATAAGCACACTCTGATATTAAAACAAACGCGTTATAATCCTTTAAAAATATTTATTTATATTCAAACTAAAACTAAATTCAGACTAAAAGAACCTTTGATATTTTATTTGAAAACCCTCCATCACTTTACCTCTTCAGTTTCGATCAAGTAACGAGCTGTCAAAACTCAATTTTAACGCAAACTTTCCCGTTTGGTCCCTATAATTTATGTTCGCCGGCTCGTTATAAATGGAGGTGTGAATAAAGATTACCCTTTTTAAAATAAACGACCCATTTGATGATAGGTAATTTACAACGAACAAACGAGAAAAAAGGGAATATTTAAGGCAATGAATATTTGGAATTATGTATGAAGCTTATCAGTCCGTAATAATCCACTGGACATTAACCTCCCCTTTGCTCCTTTTTAGTGATTGAAATTTTACCTACGAAAGAGAAGAATAAGAGCGAAGATGGGAATTATTAATTAAGATCAAGCCATTGACCCTGGTCTTCATTTCTATGCATTCTGCCCCCGTCTGCCATCTTTGCGTCCAGCCTTCCTGTCATCTTTGCATCCAGCCCTCGTCGCCATCTTTTCATCCAACCCCCGACTACCATCTTTGTATTCAGCACTCGCCTTTTCTATAATGGGAGAAATGCTTTTACGCATTCCTCGCCCCCAGTTGTAGGGGCGATTCGAAATGTTGGATTGGACTCACCTGAAATAAACGTTTTACTAAATACACCTTGTGTAGACTCCCCATGGGGTTTTGGTCAGGTATAGTTAGGAGTACGCTTTTAATAAAACTGACTGACTACTAAACATACTCGATTTGAGGTGTCGTAATCGTGTATATTTAGGAGCTGACGTTTTGTTATTACTTACTACAAAATATATCTGAACAGAGCATCGACTGACTGATACATCATAGACGCTAAACTACTTGAATTGGAAAAAAACAATTTTACATACCGCACGCTTCATCCTATGTCCCTCCCATGTTCACAATATATATCACCCAGCATATAAGCTCAGTGGAGCCTTTGGATGAGCTATTCCCATATAATGTGAAAGAAGGGGTATCCATCCCCCGCATGCCATTATTTTGCTAGTCAGTCCACCTGGTTGCAGGATGCCCTAGGCTAAGTTTTCCTGAGCCCGATCTTCTTTTTGAACTCGTTTTTTCCCAATCAAGCCCAAGGCACAGATGAATAAATAGTTACTTCATAACCCAAGGGCTACCACAGGATCCACGATGGAGCGAGCTAACCCAGAACGTGACTATTCACCCTTGCTTTGAAGATTGACATAAACGGAATACAGACATAGACGGAAATACAGACGCAGGGAGGGAGTTCCACTCCTGCTGTGCGCAATATAAAGGATGTTGAGTAGCGCTTTGTGCGACATTTAGGAATATCAACCAAGAACGGTAGGTAGCCCCCAGTGCTTCTAGATGTTCAATGGAAGAAGGGAGATGGGGGTATGAGCTCATGCAGCTCCTGAGTACACTCTCCAAAGTACAGTCTGTAAAACACCAACAGACAGGCAACTTTGAGGCGGTGAGCCCTAGCTCACCGCCGCAAGTGCACACCCTAGTGTGAAAATTGCTCTTCACCAGTTCTTTTCGCCAATTAGCCTGTCAGCTCTGCGTTGAATAATTTGCCCCAACGGCTGCTCTTCGCACGAGGTGACCAAATCCCATGTTGGACTGGCAGTGTAATAGAAAGTGCCAGCTGCTGTCATTCCAGTGCAGATAGTAAAAGTCTGTCAATGGACAGGTTTTTATTCTTAAACTAAATAGGCGATAGGCTGGCAATCTGTCACTATTGTTTTAGGACAACAAAGATTTTAAACTTATTTGCTCTTGGTTTGGTATGTCGATGCATGGGGACAATTTATGATGGTACAGAACCCTCGGTCCGCGAGCCCGACTCGCTCTTGACTGGTGTTTTTCCGTTATCATGACAAAGTGCCTGTTTACGGGGCGGGCGATTTTTCTTTCAATAGGAAATGTTACCATGCTCTTTCTGACCTTTTCTTTGTGTTCTGTGATCGTACCCTTTCGAGAAAAATAGATGACCCAATTAATATCTTCGGGAAGCTCCTCTGTTTTAGGGTTAAGGGTATAATTTTGTTTTAAACTTTGCTGTAACGGGGTTGTATTAAATTACACCGATTTGGGTCGGGTTAAAGAAATTGTTTATCATGATGAGGTATGATTAATTTGAGATTCCACGCTGATGTTATTCGAACGAAGTAGCTGTTTGTTCGAAATTTTAACGAGTTTTGGTGTAGCGATAGAATGATTTTTGAAGTAAAATATTGTCTTTTTTTACATAACAATTAAAATCACATAACTATAATAATCTATTAGAATTATCTTAGATAAATAGGTGAAGCACATTATTATAATAACATTCAGACTCGGGAAAATGTTTATTTATGCAGTGTTTCTTGCAAGAGCTCATCAATAACATTTACACATCACTAAATCTCGCTCGTGACGTCATCTTAGGTACTAAAAATTCGACACGCTAGGTTCTCATACAGTTTGAAGCGCTCTTTTCGTCTATAAATATAATTTCTCGATATAGGACTGTGATTTAAGCTCTTGAAAATGTTATTCATAATCTTTTTTTAGCGAAACAAACTGGTCATGAATTTTTAAGAAGAACCCCAAAACGGATCCCCTGTTTTATGTATATGTTTGAAGGAAAAAAGAGATAAAATATGGAAAGGGTGGTTCTAGATGTATTATTAAGAATGCAGGCACAACAGGAAACGATTGGAAAAGACAAAGATCTTTTAAAATGAGCATGTTTTCAAAAAGATATTAAATATAGTAAAATAATAATACAAATCAAAATAAAAAATAGGTGACCCTTATTTTTATATCAAAATTGCATATTGAATGAGCAAGTTTTCAAACAGCAATTAGATACAAATATATAGTCTTTTATTGAGTCCTTTCATAATGGGGGGGGGGGGGGGGTTTGCCATAATCGCCACGCTTGGCAAGCGGGTTGGCGATCGCAGTATGGCCAAGTTTGTAGGAGACGCTGCTGCCCGTCTCCTGAAGGCTGAGTCCCTTAGTCGCCTTTTACGACACCCACGGGATGAGAGGGGGTAGTGCTATTCTAAGCCTACAACACTACACAGCTACGGACTGCGCAGGACCGATCGTTGTGGAGATCCTTGGGGGAGGCCTATACCCAGCAGTGGGTGTCATCTGACTGAGACGACGATATAGTCTTATTTTTATTCATACTTCTTTTTACATCTAGTCAAAGTAAAACTTGCATTAACTATAAAATTTTTGAAATGTTGTCCATAAACACGAAACACTAGAAAGAGATTAGAAGCAACATATAACGCATTTAGTACTTAGTAACAATGTGTCCATCTACTACCATGAATATGCCCTTGTCAGTTCAGGTGCTCTATTTTTGAATCTCTCGTCGTGCGTCGAGCGCTTTGTTTCTACTGATTTTCGTTCGACATTGCCCCCACCCACTCGCTGCAGTCAAGCGAAATGACGCTAGTGACGCGTGACTTAAGTCGCATGCTTCAACGCTGTCATACGAGCGATTCAAAAATAGACCTCCTGTTCTGTCGGAGCAGTCTTGTCCGGTTATACACTCTATTTTGTCCTGTGGGATTCGAACGTACGACAACACTGGCAGTTCAGCACTTGAAGGGTTGAATTCTAGACAAAAGTCGTCGTCAATCGCCACTGTAATAATTCCTGAAACTCCATTTCTCTAAACATCCTCAAATAACTCGTTCTCACAAATGTTATTGCACAACAATTTAATTTAGTCGAGTACTATTCGTACTTACGCTGTACGCTCGTATTTTCTTATTGGTCAAAATATACCTTCAACAATTACCATAATGCTATTTCTCTGCGAAACGCTGGCTGTACCTCACCGTATCGTACTTACAAGAATATTGTCTAAGATAACATGGCGAGTGTTGTGTTGTCTTAAATAGGTACAGATATACTGGTGAAACGTAATATCCTGCCAGTTATGGCAACACGAGCTGAGCCAGAACCTAATTGACCTTGACCGTAGGTTTTATATTTATTTTTAAGATATGTTGTTGCGTCTAACTTTTATCTTTGTTAAAATTGTTTTCGCGCTTTCTCTCTAATATGAAATGAAACGTTCTACCTTCCATTTCATGTTTGGGGCAAGTCGCAAGCATATACTATAAACTCTAGAGAGTTAAATATACTACTTGAGGTATATTATATATCCAAAAAAACGGAACACAAACGGACACCTTATATTTTTTGGAGTTCAAATATTAAATCTAGGCAATTGTCAATTGTATTTAATAAAATCACTTACAGACGATAAAAACGTCATTCAGTACAGATAGATAAGACTCAGGACAAACAAATGTTCATCGCATACTTGTATCTTTTTGCCTACTTCCTTTTTCCCTGAATTTGGTGCTTTTCACGAAAGAAGTGTAAAAACATGGGCGGACCTACAAAAATCCTATCCTACTTCCTACTAATATTATCAAATGTGAAAGTTTGTCCATGTCAGGATATTTGGATATTTAGATGTTTGTTCCTTAATCAGAATCACACAAAAACTGCTAAATAGATTATGATGATGTCGGCTAGCTGTGTAGTGGCGGCTTAGAATAGCACTACCCCCTCTCATCCCGTGGGTGTCGTAAAACGCGACTAAGGGACTCAGCCTTCAGGAGACGGGCAGCAGCGTCTCCTACAAACTTGGCCATACTGCGATCGCCAACCCGCCTGCCGAGCGTGGCGATTATGTATGATTATATATTATTAAACCCCCCCTTTTGGGGGAGGCCTATACCCAGCAGTGGGTGTTTATTTATTTATTTATTTATCTCAAAATCCACAGCTCTAAATTAAAACTTAACAAAACTTAAATACTACACATACAGCAAATAACGGATTTTACATTTGTTAACTAAATAAAATTATAGGTAAGAGGTTATATGGCTGAGACGACGAGATTATGATGATATTTTGGATACATTTAACCCCGATATTCCCACGGAAACCGAACTACACTGATGAACCCATGGGCGGCCAATAGTAAAAAAAATAAATAAAATGTTACTTAACGGAAGTATTTTCTTTACCCACTCACCATCTTATCGTAGACATTTATTATCTGCCAATAAAACGAAACGCAAAGCGATATTATTTAAGTATTACCTACCTTTAACTTGAGCCATTTATTTGATTGGGTTACGTACAGAAGACATCACATGGTTCCTTACACCTGATCGCGAATGTCGGTTATCAGTTCCAGAGGTCCCTGGTGTGGTTACCAATCGTAAAGTTATTTATTTAATTATTTATTATACAAACAGCTACAATATTCAACAACTAGCGGCCACGCGCAGTTTGCCCGCATGGTTCTCGTTCCCGTGGGAATATCGGGATAAAAAGTATCCTATGTTCATTACCAGGCTATCTACTAACCATGTACCAAATTTCATCCAAATCCGTTCAGTACTTTTTGATTTATTTCTTACAAACAAACAAGCAATCAAATCTTTCTGTTTATAATATTAGTTATTAGTTTATATTAGTTTATAGTATTATATACGAGTAGGGGGGCGACCGCCATTTCTTAGCGCGATATTGTTTCTATCTTACCATGCTATTTCGTACTAAGAACCTCTTAAAGTAAGCTTGTTTTTTGACGGAAGTTTTGTTTACGGTTTGGCTCAAACATCGCCTCCAAAGTGTGAAGTGTGTCAAAATGTGACAACTTCAATAAAATCAAAACGCAAACGAAAAGTTCTTGACATGATGGTTTCTAATAGATGATAGTAGGCCGGCAGTTCTTAATCTAGATAGTGATCCAAACAAATCTGTACAATAAAAATTGTGTCATAAAAAAATACGAGTACGTTTTAAGAAATCATCCACATCATTCAGCCTATTGCAGTCCACTGCTGGACGTAAGCCTCCCCCAAGGTGCGCCACATGATACGATCTCCCGCCTTTTTCATCCAACCACTACCCCAACCTTTCTCAGGTCGTCGGTCCATCTAGCAGGGGGGCGTCCTACACTACGTTTACCGTGACGTGGTTTCCATTCGAGAACCCATCTGCTCCAACGCTCGTCGGTTCTACGACTGATGTGTCCAGCCCATTGCCACTTCAGTTTGCTACATTGACGGACAATGTCCGCCACTTTGGTCTTCTGCCGGATGACCTCATTTCGGATTTTATCCCTTAACGAGATCCCCAGCATCGACCTTTCCATAGCTCGCTGAGCGACGTGTAATCTGTGGGTCAGTTTCACCATCATATTCCACGTTTTGGCTGAAGCTTTCTTCCAGAAGTCCGAGGAGTATAACCAGCCATTGTGTTAAGCATTTGTGGACTACAACTCCGTCGAAACTTTTTTCTTTCTTTCTTTCTTTCGATGTCATTTCGATTGGCGGTATGTACAGGTGCTGAGAAGCTTTTATAATATGGCAACGATGTTCGTCCAAGTACAAAAACATCAGACCAGACCTATCCAGCTGCTCAGAGGCGTGAAACAGGGAGATGTCATATCTCTGAAACTGTTAATGAACGCACTGGAGAATCTTTCAAACACTGGATTGGAACGGACTGGGCATCGATGTCAACGGCGAATATCTCACGCACCTCCGGTTTGCCGACGATATCGTAATCGCTGCAGGATCTGCAAAAAATGCTGCACAACCTTAACGCTGCATCTCGAATAATTGGTCTGGGTATGAACTTGGAGAAGACCAAGGTCATGTTCAATGAACATGTCGTCCCAGAGCCGATTTCTATCGAAAATACATCATCATCGGACATACTCCTGGACAACTTCAAGGGCTCGAAGTTGTCCAGGAGTATGTCTACCTCGGGCAAACAGTGCAGTTGGGTAGAGACAACTTCTTGCGGGAAATTACCAGAAAGGTGGAGCTATGTTGGGCGATTTTTGGGAAGCTGCGGCATATCTTCCCGTCATCACTACCACAATGCCTGAAGAGTAGGGTCTTTGATTAATGCGTCCTACCAGTAATACAGAGCCGAAACGTTTTTAAATAATAACCGACAGAAATTTTTAACTTTTCAATTTACTTTAGTTTGATAAATGTGTGTGGGACTTTTGAATTCTCTTGCATGTTTACAAGAACAAATGTACAATTTTCCATGATAAAAAGTAGCTAGCCCAATTAGCACTCCCGACTATAATCTATCTCTGTACAAAATTACATCCAGCCCACTGGCACCCCGGTCCCTCGACGTCTATGAAAATTTATAAACGTTATAAATAAATAATTATGTTAAATAAATATTATCCTATTATCAGCCTGTGGACGTCCACTGCTGGACATAAGCCTCTCCTAGCTCACGCCTATTGTGGCGTTCATAGGAGGCTATTAGCCTACTGCTACCACGCTGGCAAGACGGGTTGGTAGAGGGTTTGTTTCAAGTTTTCCTTCTCTCGCACAGGTTTTCAATGCATCAGGCCTCTTAGTCGACTCTTACGACATCCCAGGCATGTAAGGGAGTGGTGACACTTGTATTCTTAGGCCGTCACCACACGGCACGAAATAAATATTACTTTAACTTTTTAGGAGTATTTTTTTGTATTAGGGGTTTTTTAAATTTCAAATTTCAGTTTTATTGATTCACTCGATGTGTGTGATTTAAGTCATACGAGTAATTCAAAAATAGAGCTCGGAAGGAAAGAACAAAATAAACTCCTGTGTCGTATTTCTTTACTAACTATGTTTTATTGTTTCAGGTAAGTGCCTAAAGGATGAAGCTTCCGAAATTCAAGCACTGATAAGTATTTCATACTTTAATTAACTAACGAAACTTAAACTTATTCTCTCCTTCGTTAAGTACCTTAACTTAACGATTTTCTGGGAATTTCGTTAAGTTTGCGAAAACAAATTGTTATTCGGTTGAAAATATTACGAACTTGGTAAGAACTTGAGTAATTTTAAGTTGCATATTGTTTTTTTAGTGGCAAGAAATACAGAATGAAATTATTTCACTATGATTTCGGGTTTCTATAATAATAGTTTTGACAAGCACTATAATATTATTTGTCTACCTTTCGTAAAGTTGGAGTAATAAATCACAAAATGAGTGCACAAATTTTAAAAGTAATATTTTATTACAAAACTTTTTCTCTAACAAAATAATGTTGTAAACGTTTTTTACCACTACGATACAAGTGAGAGTAGATTACTATCATAAACTTCAAAACGAGTACCTATAATAATGACATGAAATGTAAAAACCGACTTCAAAAGGACATCAGGCAATCTCCACACAAAGTTAGTCCAAAAAAAAAAGTTTGCGGCCAGACCCAAAATTATTTCTAGTAGGTAGTTCATATCAAGACCTAAAACCTACCCAGTGCATGCTGTGACAGGGTTAGGCCTAAAAATTTTTAAGCTATTGCATAGTTTTTATCGCGGGCTTTGAGCGCGGCGACCGAATCAAGAAATTCCGTAACGAAAAAACCTAACACCCCCCACTCCGTGTCATAGATTTTGGTTGCTTAGTTACGATTGTGAATAACAAAATTGTTAATGATGAAAAAAACTGTATGAAAATTTGTGTGAAAATATAATTTATTTTTTAAATCTGGTTCCGAATTTATGCGGTACCAGATTTTAACTAATCAACCAAGGTCTATGATAAAAAATGATATGCAATAGCTTTACCGCGGCAGTCCCCGAGTGCCACACGTTTTTTTTTAGGCTTAAAAGTATGAACTACCTATAGAAATAATCTTGGGTTGGGCCGCTCCCTTTTTTTTGTCCAGATGTTAACTCGAAATAGCTACTTAGTTCATGCCGTGACAGGGTTAAGTCGATATCATTTTTCTTAGGCCTAACGTTTTTTACCACTACGATACAAGTGAGAGTAGATTACTATCATAAACTTCAAAACGAGTACCTATAATAATGACATGTACTTCTTGAACGCAATAGCGAAATGTAAAAACCGACTTCAAAAGGACATCAGGCAATCTCCAACAAAGTTGGTCCAAAAAAAAAATTTGCGGCTAGACCCAAAATTATTTCTAGTAGGTAGTTCATATCAAGACCTAAAACCTGCTCAGTGCATGCGGTGACAGGGTTAGGCCTAAAAAATTTTTTTTTTAGGTTTACGTATGAACTACCTATAAGAAATAATCTTTTTTTTTGTCCAGATGTTAACTCGAAATAGCTACTTAGTTCATGCCGTGACAGGGTTAAGTCGATATCATCTTACTTAGGCCTAAGTATGAACTACCTATTGGAATAATCTTGGGTCTGGCCGATCACTTTTTTTTTGGACCAGAATGCCTGATGTCCTTTAAAAGCAATAAATAAGCCTTTTGGAGTCGGTGCCAGCCAAGGCAAGAAAAACAAAAGAATATAGCTCAAACTAGAATGCCTTGCTTTGCCATTTTGCTTTTTAGTTTTTGAAGTCGGTTATTTTAACATAGTTTTATTTTTTTATTTTTTTACTTTTTAGTGTCTTTAATGGGTTGTTTTGTAAACAAAACAAAATTGCTCATCTAATAAAAACTACTGGGCCAAAGTTAATCAAATTTTTATTGGACCAACTATTCTGCATCACCCATAAAAAATACGTAAATTTGTATCAGAAATCTCGGCGTGATCGATGTACATACATAGAAATAAAACATATCAACCTAATTACTTACGTACCAACCTAATTACTTACTTACGGTAGTGAAACGTGGTCGCTAACTATGGGTCTGATAAGAAAACTCAAGGTCACCCAGCGTGCAATGGAGAGGGCTATGGTCGGCGTTTCCCTACGTGATCGAATCAGAAATGAGGAGATCCGTAGGAGAACTAAAGTAACTGATATCGCTCGAAGGATTGCTCAGCTGAAGTGGCAGTGGGCGGGACACATAGCGAAAAGAACCGATGGCCGTTGGGGCGGAAAGGTTCTGGAATGGCGACCGCGCACAGGACGACGCTCCGTGGGTAGGCCCCCGACAAGGTGGACCGACGATCTGGTGAAGGTCGCGGGAAGCCGCTGGATGCGGACTGCGCAGGACCGATCGTTGTGGAGATCCTTGGGGGAGGTCTATACCCAGCAGTGGGTGTCATGTGGATGATGATGATGAACCTAATTGCGAACTTCCTCCTTTTTGGAAGTAGGTTAAAAATAGAACACAACTTTATCACTTTTTTCTTTAATAGAATTCGTCGCTATCATTACTGTCACATTTTCACACACAATTGCGACGAAACTGGAACGAGTTTTCGTTACAAAATCAGCCCTCAGGCTAATCCGGACTATCTTCTGTGTGCCATCCAAATTGGTTCCGTAATTTCTGCGTGAAAGAATAACAAATGAACAAACAAACTGAAATACTTTTGCAAACTTAATATTAGTAGGATTTAGAAAGGAGCAAAAGCTTTGCTAGTCATTTGCCCTTCTTAGGACAGACAATATCGAATCCTGTTATTTTCAGGATTGTCAGGGTTTTGAATTTCCAATGGAACTGGAGTCACTGCGATCTAAAAGATCTATAGCGTCTCGCTACCAAGTGTATCTCTTTGAGCCTGGAGGCTTCCAAACACTGTAGAATTCTAGAACCTTCCTAGCTTTAAATAAATAATTGTTAGCAAACACACATCGATCTGATTTGCAGATATGAAATTAAGCATATAAAACAGACTAGCGGCCGCCCATGGTTTCACCCGCGTGATTCCCGTTCCCGTGGGAAAATCGGGATAAAAAGTATTATATCGTTTATTCCAGGCTATCTTCTATCTCTGTGACAAATTTCATCCAAATCGGTTCAGTAGTTTTTACGTGAAAGAGAAACAAAGAAACAAAGTGACATACTTCCTCATTCATAATATTATATAGTAGGATGTCGGAACCAACGAAGACATCTTATATTACTAAAAATATGTCCACAGCAAGTGGTTAACTCATTCAGCCTGAGATTGTATCGATTAAGCAAATTTAGCAACAGACGTTTATGGGATGGGTGACCAACATTTATTATTTCTGGCTCCTCCGTGCTTCGGAAGATACCTTAACGGTTGTCATGGATCAGGGTGATATTTTAGTCTTTAACACGCACTAATCCAAATTGATGATTATTAATTACTGGTGTTTTTCTTGTTCAATAATTAACCGACTCCAAAAAAGAAGGACGTTGAAACGTACCATTATGGGGAAACTCACCTATTCGATGCCGCAAGGTTGCTTAGTGGGATGTATTTATAAAAACTATCCTTTAATCATGAGCACATAATTAACCAACCTAAGTAATACCATGAGACTACTTGTCATCAGCCATTTTCAATGTGCCCACTGCTGGGCCACTGGCCTTCCTTATGGATGAGTAAGGAGAATGGGCCATGACACACCACGCGGGCCCAATGCGGATTGGTGAGTTTTAACGACTGCAAATGCAGCCGGGACCCACGGTTTAACGTGCCTTCCGAAGCACGGAGTAGCTCGAGATAGTAAATTTTTGGTCACCCATCCCGTGACCGACCTTTGTGAAAGTTGCTTAACCTCAACAATCGCAGACCAAGTACGCGAACCACAGCGCCACTGGTCCCTCTTAAAGAGATAACTTAACAAAAGCTTAATTAAACATTTACCTCACGTTAAAAAAACGGTGTTTCAAGAAACAGGTAATCCCCAAACTATTTCTAAGTCTCTCAACACGAATGCCGGTAGTCGTGAGCAAAATACAAAATGAAGTAAAAGAAAAATAAAGCCACTTATTCTATTTCTATTTCTTGGCAAGCCTCTCGGGCCTGATTAGGCTTCCGATACCGAAACACATGAGACAAATACTGATTTTGAAGTGAAAAGACGTATTTAAGCTTAAGATTTTTATTTTAAAAGTTTTGAGAAACAAAATATTTATAAATACATTCTAATAAGCTGCCTTGCGGAACCGAACAGGTAAGATTCCTTGCATTTGATGGTATGTTTTAACCTCCTTATTTTTGGAGTCGGTCAAAAACAGAATTTTCACTGAGAGTTTTTAATTGAAACACTGGCTGAGTTGCACCAACTAACTTTAATGTACCGGCTACAGGCTCCTTTTTTTTACTAGAATAATGGCTATAACGAACCCTTCGCCCCCAGGGCAGGGGCGATTCGTATGTTGGACTCTTGGGTACTACCAAGTAAAACTCCTAGTACTTGCCTTGCTATAGGGTTCGCAATCACCCCTAAGACCAGGCGCCGTGGCCCGGTTACCCGGGCCCCCTTTCGGCTGGAAGATGGCCGAGCAAGTTTGGCCATCATCCCAGACGGTGGAAACCGTGCAATGCCGGCGGTGGCACACCCACCACGCCAGCGTGGTTTCACTAACCTGCTACACGCTCCTCCGCTCCAGTCTTGACGGAGCAAAAGATGGAAAACCGTGTGGCCGTCCACACGTGCAGAAAAGCACGCACGGGGGAAAGCAAGCACCTCAGTATTTTGAGAGAGCTCTATGAAATGAATTAATACCTTCTTCGAATAACTCATACATTTACTACGCATGTCATCAGAAACAGTTTTGACGGACTGAGGCGCTGACTGAATCGGTTTGAACAGGCATGTTTTCAAGTAAGACGGTGCGTGTAGCCGGGACATAACAGATTTATGGTTGTCAAAGCTGTCAAATCCCATACATATAAAGTTAAAGTTACCCTCCCCTTAACCTTATCAGATGGTGCAATGCAACGTTTCTGTATCCATAACCTGTATTCATCATCAGTATGGATTGGAGACTATAAATTCGTGAGGATCAATGAACTAACGTGCCTTCTGAAGCACGGAGTCGCCAGAAATAACCGCCTCTGTGTCTAGTGGTAACAACCACCAGTATTAAACCCAGTTATTTCGGGTTCGATTCCCAGCGGGGGTACATATTGTATTCGGTTTGGTTGGTGGTGGGACTTGTTGTAAGTCCGCCTGGCTATCTACCACCATCTTATCTAAGCCTAACGCATAGCCAGTTCCTCAATAGATGATGATTCCGGTAGAGGCTCGCTGCCATCTTCGCCTTATCAATACTTAACATCACGCTAAAAGACATGAAGGCTAAGATCATCACCGTCGCCCATAAAAAAAATACCAAGTAAATTTTTGCCCCCATCCCAAGACCGACAACCGACAGCAAGTTCAGTTCTAGCACAGTCTATAAGACTTCTATTCCATTAGTACGTAGTCGTCTCAGCCACATGACACCCACTGCTAGGTATAGGCCTCTCCCAAAGATCTCCACAACTATTGGTCCTGCGCTGCCCGCATCCAGAGGCTTCCCGCGACCGCGCACCAGAACGACGGTCCACCTTGTCGGGGGCCTACCCACGGAGCGTCGCCCTGTGCGCGATCGCACTTCCAGAACCTTTCCGCCCCAACAGCCATCGGTTCTTCTCGCTATGTGTCCCGTCCACTGCCACAAAAGAATTCTCCATTAGTACGAGTATCAGACACAATGCTCGAAAATGTCCCGTTTAAAATTGTTTGGCGAAAATTTTCAACAAAATTCGGACTCTCATCTTTAACGAGATTTTTTCATAACATCACTTTGTTCCCGTTAAATAAAATAAAGAATTGTTGGGAATACAATACTCGTTTTATATCACAAAGCGGACACGGACGTGTGAAATTAGGGTCAATTACATTGTTTTAAATTTGTGTGACCGCCGCTTTATTCAGGGTTGTCACTCACAATACCAATATTATAAATGTGGAAGTTTGTAATTGTCACTCAATTACGCGAAAGCGGCTGAACGGATTTGGTTGAAATTGGACACCCAGATAGTTTATAGCGTGGATTAAAGCGTAGAATTCATTTTATGACGATATTCTCACTGAAACCGTTAGTTGTTAGTAATGGTAATAAAACGCTTTGTTGCACACATTACAAAAAAGAAGGACAACACATTACAAAAAACTGCGTTAAAAAAACCAACTTCAAAAAGTTTTTGAAGTCGGTTTTTTTAACGCAGTTTTTTTTTGTGTCTCCATTATCTCGTTTTCTGAACTACAGGATTTTTCTAGATTAGATTAGGTTTAATGTATGGTCAATACCAGTTACGGCTTTACATTTGCACTACGAATACCGCCTCTATTACGAGCGACGTAAGGGCGCTCTCAAGGTGAAAGTTGAAAATCCGAACACAGCTGCTGTTGACTGTACATTATAAACAAAATGAAATTGTGAATCTTACATCGTCGAAGTTAACAAAAATGCTCATAAAATAAAAATCTAATGAACCAAACTGAAGCCAATTTTTTGTGGACCAAAATTCCGCATCGAACAAAAAAAAAACACGTAAACCGGATCAGAAATCTCGGCGTCATTGGTGTACATACATATATATAAAAAATATATTAAAAAACATACCGGTCGAATAGAGAAACTCCGCCTGTTTGAAAGTTAATTAAAAAAGAAGGACAACGAAACAGAAAACTATCTTTATCATATCTTTATATTTGTAAAAAAAGAAATCATTTAATTAAATTTCGAGTAAATTATGACTGACAGGTGCCGTGTGGTGAAGGCCTAAGAATACAAGTGTCACCACTTCCTTACATGCCTGGGATGTCGTAAGAGTCGACTAAGAGGCTCGACGCATTGACAACTGTGCGAGAGAAGGAAAACTTGAAACAAACCCTCACCAACCCGTCTGGCCAGCGTGGTAGCAGTAGGCTAATAGCTTCCTATGAACGCCACAATAGGCGTGAGCTAGGAGAGGACGTCCAGCAGTGGACGTCCACAGGCTGACGATATGTTTGTATGACTGACAGGACAGAGTTACTTTTGCAGTTATTTTATTTAATACTAGCGGTCGCGGTATCACCTGCGTGGTTCCCGTTCCCATGGGATTATCAGGATAAAAAGTAGCCCATGTTACTTTCCGTTCTTTCCACTAACTCTATGCTAAAAATCAAGTCGATTGGCAACTTAGTTAGGCCGTGAAGGAAGGACAAACAAACACACATGACACACATAATGTAAGTTAGGATTAGGACTAGCACCCGCGTTGTTTCTGTTCCCGTGGGGATATCGGCATAAAAGGTATGGTGTTTTTATCCCAAATTTCATCCGTTCAGTAGTTTTTTTTACTTTATTCGTTCCAAACGTACAATCCAATTCTTTCCTCTTTATAATATTAGTACTAGCTAGAGCATAGATTCGTTTGGTTAAAATATAGTTCAGATAAATCTCTGATTCTTCATAAATATTGATAAAACAATGATACTTCCATTTACGAGTTTCAGAGCTGAAACTGGCACAGCTGTCAACAAAAAGGCTCTTTTCAAGGCTAATGAGAAGTACACAAAGCTTACCTGAATAGCTGGGCGTTTGGAAAACAGAAAAGAATTTCTTCGAACAGATTCTACGCTGGAAGTTTTTTGTTTTCAGATTGGTATCGGTTAAATGTTGGTACATTTAACCGCCTCGGTGGTCTAGTAGTACAACCACCGGTATCAGACCGAGGGGTCCCGGGTTCAGGTACATATTGTATTCGGTTTGGTTGGTGGTAAGACTTGTAGTAAGTCCGCCTGGCTAGCTTATCTAATCACCATCTTATCTAAGTCTGACGCCATAACAACAACGTTTTCAGCATTGTTGTGTTGCGGAAGTCAAAGATAAGATAGCCAGTTCTCAGTAATTGAGGATTCGGGAGAGGCTCGCTTCCATCTTCAGCCTTATCAATACTAACAGTAGGCTAAGAGTCTCACCGTCGCGTCGTCCATAAAAAACGTGGTCACTGGTCTCATGTCTCTTAGGAATCCGGCCCAATGCACTACCAATTATGCTATCGAGACTTATGAGAACCTGTTGAAATTTTCTAGTATTTTTCCCTTTCCAGGCTATTGGCCATCGTCGTTTCTTCAATGAATTGAATAGAATAGAAAACCATTTATTAATCTAACATAGTGAGGTACAAAATTAAATGTTCATTAAAGATTAATTTTATTAAGTAGGTACATGAAAACATCCGAAAGGGCTGATTGTGTTATAGCTTAGAGCCACAACGCTGGTTTTCAGCTGAACCCATTACACACTTAATATCATTGGGTAGGGTACCTATCTTAACTGGAGATTTGCTTTTTGAAGGACTACTATCTTTAACATGGATCTTTGGTTTCTTTGGAGGATCACACTGATCAAAGTCAAAAGAAGGCTTGAACCAGGCCCTTTTCTGTAAAATAATTTTGGTTAGAAATAGTACCACGTAAAAGTAACATTTAACAACACACACAAAAAAAAGTTATACAATGAGACAAGTAGGTACCTACTTAATTAAGACACAAAGACAAGAATTATATTGTTACTAGAAAGAAAAACAAAATGACGAAAAATAATAATAAGTGTGCTGCTAATAGCCCTGTCTCAGCAAAATTAACTTTTGGGTCATTCGTTGATGGTCAGAATAACCCAGAAGCACTGATATTCTGACAGGGCCAAATGAGTGATTGGACACAACACAACAAAAGCACAAAAATAAACACTATCGATACATAAATTAAACAAGAATAAAAACAATAACATGCAAAAAAAACTAAAACGGGACATTTACAAAAAAAAAAAGTTTTTAGGCACTAAAAATTACGCGTCTCCTTTGCCGAAACCGAATACAAAAAACAAAGGAAACAGTCGTTTGATAGTTTGATTGCCTAACGGTCGGTTTCAATAGCCTATCCTCAGTAAGAGATGAGCTTACTAGAGCTTTGTTGCCTGGATATATTTTGTTAATTAGTCTAAAATAACAACGGTTGCTAAGTTACGAATCCAAGATAGGCCTATGTGTTACTAGGGATAGACTATTGAAACTGGCCGTAAGACCTTTGACATTGTATTTGTCTTCTTCTTCTTTCTTAATCAATGGCGTGCTCGCGATAAAATTCGCGAATTTTGCCAATGTCAAGTAAATATATTTCGTAATATAAAAAAGAACACGGGTGAAACTCCTGTATTTGATTGATTGATACAACATGACATACTCGTACATGACATTTAATTTTATTTGGCATTCACCAATTATTTGTGAAAAAGTTTCACAACAAAAGAATAGTATTGCGAAGGATCATGGTGTTGATTTTTTTGTGATTAAAATAAATTGTTGATGACGTGGCGTAAACGTGGCAAGCGCATGGATTACTTCACCACATGGATGGACGGACCGGTATACACCTTCCTAACTGGCGGCGGCTGGACCCTCAAAAAACTACGACAAGCGCGTCGTGAAAACCCGAGAGTGAGTATTATTATATTATTATTGTGTGATAAATATGATAAGTATAGAGAAAAAGTAGGTAAATAATCGCATACGATTGCAATTTATAATACATTATTCAAGACGCGTTTGTTGTTCGATTAAATGATATTTTACTTACATGTTTCTTAAAGGTGATTTTCGTTTTTAGGTCACTCATTGGTGGTGGGAGGTCATTCCAGCACCGAGACGCCGCAAATTTGAATGATCACCGAAAGGCCATAGTATAAGGCAATGAGAGAATTAATGTCCTCGGTTTTGAAAGAAACAATTTTAGATGTTTACAACTTTACAAACAGCCATCTAATTAGAAATATTTGATTTAACATGCTACAATGCTATTTTTGTCTAATAACTAAATATAAATAAGAAAATATACTAGAAAAACACAATTGGTCTCATGAGCGACTCGAGACCAGTGGTATTTTTTTCTAGTAAGTAAATTTTGTTATTGTTATTTATTACATTTTAATCTATTAAAGTGCCAGCTGTTGAAACCCGTCCTAAATGCTGATTACGCAACATGAAATAATAAAAACAGCCGAAAGAGTTAAACCGCCTTTTCCCTCATTAAGAAAAATTCATCAGTCAGCTACTGGAGACGGCTGTTCTTTTAATGAATTCTCCCACTCCGAAGAAATTAAGACTTTCCTCCCATAAATTAAGCTTTAATTTACAATGGCTGTACCTAATGATACATTTTTCTCCGACGGCGTCAGTATTTCAAGTCTAATTAGGCTCCTTTGAGTTTATGAAAATTCTTTTTAAGTATCTAGTTATGTATGGCAAGTTTAATAGACTTGTGATAATGTATTCATATTATAAGTAAAGTATGGGTTGAGGATACATCAAAAAAAAATATTTTATGATGTAACAAAGATATACTTTTATTGACACAAAATTACTTATTTAGTTGATGAGTGTGAATCGCGGTTTGATGATCTATCGGCGCACTCGCGTAAATATGCTGACATGAATAAATGTAATTAATGATTACTATTCTGTGCGGTTATCTGAACCTTCCAAGTACAGGGCGCCTAATGTCATCTTTTAGATTAGAATCCATCATGTCATAATAAGATTGTTTGCGTTTTTGTTTTCAATACTCTTTAAATTCGTACCATGACCCTCCACAAAGTAAAATTTTGTTATCCCTACCTATTAACCTGCTGAAATACAACAACGCTAAAAGCATTGTTGCTATTACGAGAGACTTACGCCCGAAATTAATAACCTATCTGTAAATTTGAATTGGGCTATCTGAGGTAGTTGCTTAGGATATTATTGTTAATATGACCAAAATAACGACGGTTGCTAGGCAACGAAGCCAGTATCCTAGGCAACTATCTCAGATAGCCCTATCCATATCTACAGATAGGTTATTAATTTCGGCCGTTCGATAAGATGGGGTAGCAAGCCAGGCGGACTTAGAACAAATACTACCTACCACCAACAAAACAATACAATATGTACACCCGCTGGGAATCGACATCGTACCGAAGACAACAGAGGCGGTTTAGTAAAAATATAACCATTTCCCCTGGTTGTTTAACAATTACTAACCTAATTAAAGGTTCCCTAAGGATTTTGTGAATTTCCACGCGAACGAACTCGCCGGCGGAAGCTACTTCAATATTTATAACTTTTTAATTTTGCATTTTACAATGCTATTTTTATGTGATAAATATTAAACAAGAAAATATACTAGAAAAAAGCAACTAGTTTCATGTCAGGGCAACATGAGACTAGTTGCTTTTTTCTAGTATATTTTCTTGTTTAATATCTACTTTAATATTTTTAATACGCTGTAGGCCAGCGATGTCACATCAATGCGAGGAATATCCTTGCATTGGAAAAAAAGATGCAACAGCCAAATTAATTTAACGATTTTGAATTTTTGCATTTTTTAATGCCTTTTTTATACTTGTAATAAACGTATTAGGGTGGTACGACTTCCATACTAACAAATATTGCACATTAATTGGTTCAACATACATTAATAATTCATAAATACATGTGCAACTAACTCGTTTTAGTTATTTGTTTGCGCGAAATTATTAAAAAAATGTACTTTCATACATAGGTATATAAATGCGATGAGTCACACACACATACGTAGAATTATTGAAATTATAAGATATTAGTTTATTCGTGATTTATGCATGAAAGTACATTTTTTTTATTATTTCGCGCAAACAAATAACTTAAACGAGTTAGTTGTGCATGTATTTATGAATTATTAAGGTATGATAAACCAACAATTGTGCAATGTTTGTTTGTATGGAAGTCGTACCACCTTAAGATGATACATTAATTTTAGAAGATAGATATATCTTCTAAAATTTATTAATTCAATAAAGTTCGCGTGAAAATCAAAGCCGTGATTGCTTCTGAAACCCTTCTGAAAATCGACATTTATAGTCACTCTACGTCGTCGAAAAGAGATTTTCTAATCAACGTGATTTCATTGGAACGAATGTTATTAAATTTCGCGAACGTATGAACGGGTGAAATAAGATTGACTGTTGAAAAAAAAATTCAATGTCAAAGTTGAAGAATATTGTTTTCTTTGATCCGATCTCTCCTATAATTGAACAACTATTTTGTTGTGAATCATATGTTTATAGGAATTTATTGAAGCGCGCCTAGTATGCGCGCTTCAATAAACACACGAAAGTTGTTCGACAAAAAAGTCAAAACGCTGTATCCATTTGCTTTTGATTAAAAAGTTGGACAACCATCAACCAAACGCTCAATTATTTTTTGTTTTGCATTGATGTGCGCATACCTTCGACTAAACAGTCGATTTGCGACTGTCAGTAGCCTTAGCAAATATACCAGTCAGTCATAGAAGACTGGTCGACTTGGTAAGGAGATAAAAACATCGACGAGTGACTAAACTGTTTAAGCAGTTGTGTGGAAATCGCGAGATACACAACTCGAAAAAAAACAGTTTAGGAAAAATTTTATGTATTACGCTAGCCCATAAATTTGTCATTGGTCTCCGAGTGGCTACAACAAGATGCTACAACAGGCTACAACGCTATCTTTTCGCTAATTGCAGGAACAGAACAATGCTGAAAACATTGTTCTTATGGCGTCAGAACAACACGTCCTACCACCAACCAAACCGAATACAATATGTACCCCCACTGGGAATCGAACCTGGGACCCCTGGGTTTGATACCGGTGGTTGTTACCACTAGACCACAGAGGCGGCTAAAAGCGTTAACAAGCGTTAAGTTGTAAACTATCTAAATCCATAAGCACATCTTAAGTTTTTCGCGCACTCATAATTGAAATAAAACAACTTTTGCAAACCATTTAGTTTTCTTCCTTTTGTTAATATGAAATAATTTAAATAGCAAATGAATCAAAATATTAAACTCAATAATTATTGAAATAGTAGAAATTTGTATCTGAATGCAATAATAAATCAACTTTGTGCTGACTTTGTGAAGCTGCATGCGCTCATACCGCCAGCTCCTTTTTACCACCGGGAATCCAGACGTACTGCATTCTAGCATCCCTACCTGGTTGATATACCTCGTCTGCGTACAAAGCGCTTTTCCTCATCTTTTATTATGCGCACAGCCAGAGAGTGGAATTCCCTGCCTGCGTCTGTATTCCCGGGTGTCTACAACCCTGGTATATTTAAAGCTGGAGTAAATAGGTTTTTTCTAGGCAAGCTCGTTCCATCTTAGGCCTCTTCTTAATCTAACGATTCAGAATTAGGCCAGGAGTAAGCATATTTAATGTAAAAAAAAACCAATAGTCAACCCTTGACAACGGCCGCTAAAAAGGTGCTATATCGTCAGAAAATCAAAAAACCGCAAATAAACCGAAAAATTATAGTACCAAATATATATTTCGGGTAAATAAATCGCACTGAATAGTCTGCAAAAATTGTTTTTTCTATCCAAATCAGTTAGCCATTTTCACAGACCATATCGAGATAGACGAAATAAACGCTTCAAACTGTATGAGAACCTAGCGTGTCGAATTTTTCGTACCAACAATGACGTCACGAGCGAGATTTAGTGAGGTGGAAATGTTGTTGACGAGCTCTTGCAAGAACGCACTGCACATTTATCTGTTTCCGTCTCTGAGTGACGCATGTTTTTAACCGACTTCAAAAAAAGGAGGAGGTTCTCAAGTCGACTGTATTTTTTTTTATGTATGTTCTACCATAACTTCGCCAGTTGTTAACAGATTTTTATAATTCTTTTTTTATCTGAAAGAAAATGGTTTATGTGTGGTCCCATATAATTTTTAAGAAGATCTGGCTAGTAGTTTTTTCATAATCCTGAAAAATATCAATTACCTTTTGGCAAGTAGTCGTATACTTAGATGACATCATTGTTGTGTATGGGCTGATTTTTAGTGTAAGTAACGGCACATGATGTAACAAAAAAATCTGAAATAAAAACATTTTATAAAAAAAAATCAAACCGACTTCAAAAAGTAAAAAATAAAACTTTTGGAGTCGGTGCTAGTTAGCTAAGGCCAAAAAAAATATAGTTAATAGAAGTGCAATGTAGAATGCTTTGGCTGGCACCGACTCCAAAAGTTTTATTTTTAATAATAATAATTATTATAATAAAACACTTTATTGCACATAATAAGAACACAAAGAAAAATAAAAAACAGACAGTAAAAGGAAATACACAAAAGGCGGCCTTATTGCTAGGTAGCAATTTCTTCCAGGCAACCTTGAGTGGTAAAGAAATAAGAGGAAGAGCAGAAAAGGGGGAAAAGGGGGGGAGTGGGTGCAATTGAATATAGAACATTATAAATAATCATACTTAGAATGAATATAATATAAACATATAGTAGGAATGGGAAAGGAAAAAAATTGATTAAATATGAGAAAGGAAATGCATTCTGACTTGATCGCTAAAAGACTTCAGAGAGCGAGCTTTTCTAATACCTTCTGGAAGGGAGTTCCATAGGCGAACAGCATGCACAGAGAAGGAATAGGACAGGAAATCAGTGGTATGGGAAGGAATATCAAGAGTGAGATTAGAGTAAGAGCGTAAGGTGCATTGAGTGGAAGAGGAACGATAGTGAAAGTATTCTTTTAGATAGTGAGGAGAAGATGGATGAAAGAGGATAGAATAGAGAAGCGTAAGAGTATGTAAGTCCCTGCGCCGGCGAATTGGGAGCCAATTAAGTTTGAAGCGAAAGTGCAACACGTGGTCAAATTTGCTAAGATTGAAGATAAATCGGGTACACATATTCTGCAGACGCTCCAGCTTGTTTTATTTATTTTATTTTATTTTTAACTTTTTGAAGTCGGTTTGATTTTTTTTTATAAAATGTTTTTATGGCAATGGTCTCAAGCGGACTGACTTATGTTGGAAAACTTTGACCGTGGATCAAACTTTTGACACGCAAGGTAGGTACACTTTTACTTTTATCTCGATATAATAGGTCTGTGGCTATTTTTGCGTTATTTAGTAACAATCTAAACATCGAGACATTTTCATTTGTAGGTCATTATTTTTATGCAAAGCGTTCTTTGAAACCGGAACATCTTCTGACCTTTGCAATCCATCGCTGTATTCAAAGAGTGGGAGTCTTTGTCTCGTTCACATGTCACCAGCAGCCGCAAAGCTTTTGTCTCGAGACGTTTGCTGGCAGGAACCGTGACGTCACAGTATAAAGATTAGTACATCCAGTAGTGTACTCGTACGCTGTGTGTATTCTTTTATGTAAATATTTTTTTAATTTTCATTATAAACTAAAGTTTACTGTGTATCGTTGTGTGGTCCCAAATAAATGTTTTCTTTCTTTCTTTTTTCTAGTAAGTTTGTCTTACACCCATTTGCGCTAACATAAGAATCGGGTTATGAGCGTAGAGCCTAAAATGCAACATGCCACTTTTGTAATAATACCTAAAAAGTGAATTGCCTAATAAGCAGATGGTCCAACTACCAATGCCTAAAGATTGTTATTGCCTAAATGCTATTTCGTCTATAAATCGAAATGCCTAAGCAGCGGTATGTCACATCAATGCGTAATGCGCAAGTTAACGCCGAGATTTCTGATTTTTTTGTTCGATGCTGAATAGTTAATAATATTAATAAAATAGTTGTCTCTATGAAAACTCTTAGTCTTCATCATAAGGCAGCCCCCTCGAAATCTTCAGCAACTGAGAATGAAAAAGGGTTTTATTTTGAACCCAAACTAAGTAGGTACTCTACCGATTTTGAAAAAAAAATTAGCGTAACATCCCAGAAAAATACTCTTTCATATACTAATAAAAATATTTTTTATTAATCGGTCTATATGGCTAAGTTATACTTAATAAATACAATGCAATAGAGCACCTCCTCCTTTTTTGAAGTCTGTTCAAGTTTAGTTAGCAGCTAAAATTATAGTCACGATACATTGTGTGCAATCTGCTTCTTTGTCAATTACCGGTTTAGGCATGATTGCAGTAGTGGCATTTTTTGTTTTAGGCAATCTGTGTCTAAGTCATTTTTACTTGTTAGGCATGATTGCAACAGTGGCATGTTGCATTTTAGGCACTGCGCTCATAATTGGGGCCCGTAGTTTGCTGCCCACTGCTGGGTATAGGCTTCCCCCAAGGATCTCCACGACGATCGGTCCGGCGCTGCCCGCATCCAGCGGCGACCGCGACCAGATCGTCGGTCCACCTTGTGGGGGGCCTACCCACGGAGCGTCGTCATTCCAGAACCTTTCCGCCCCAACGGCCATCGGATCTTCTCGCTGTGTCCTGCCCTCTGCCACTTCAGCTGAGCAATCCTTCGGGCGATGTCAGTAACGGCCATCGGATCTTCTCGCTGTGTCCTGCCCTCTGCCACTTCAGCTGAATCCTTCGGGCGATGTCAGTAACTTTAGTTCTCCTGCGGATCTCCTCATTTCTGATTCGATCACACAGGGAAACGCCAAACAATTGCTCTCACCATTGCACGCTGACACGCTGAGTTTGACACCTTGAGCCTCCTTATCAGACCCATAGTTAGCGTCCGACCGAAAGTGTTAATTAATGTTAATTATTGTTATTGTAACCGTGCGGTACGCAATACGCGATAGGGCTGCCCGGCAATATAGATTAGCCATCACTCGCTTACTGCGTCCAAAACTTTTACAGGTAGGGAAAAAAAATGTGGACTATTCGAAAGTACTTATCTATAAGAATATTTGAAAAAATCGTTGACTTTGACTTTGACAGCAGCATTCAAGACTGAGACTCTTGCCGAAGTCTCGACGAACCGAGGCGCGTCCGGTATTACTTGCGTACGGACCTTTAGTAGGAAGACAATACTGTGTATTTTTATACTGTGGTGACATTGTTGGGTATTCTCGTGTTATATAACAAATGTGGGGTTTAAATCAATGAGTAAAGAGGACAAGGTAGGTGAAGAGGGTGTCGTGTGTAGCAATTTACAGAAAATTTTCATTTGAAATATTTATAACTACCCACCAATTTAGCTGAGTGCTATTTATTGTTTTAGCCTATAGGATAAAATAATTTGTTGGATTGAAAAATATCTATGTATAATACTGTGCCGATGGTTACGTGAAAATTAATTCAGACGTTTTAGGTGAAAAAGACAAAACGTAAAATTATATAAAACAACAGTAAAGAGACGATAAAAACCACCTTTTTTCAATAGAATATACGCATATACACAACTTTCCCATCGACTTAACTATTTTGTTACCCCCCTACAAAGGCTCTCGCTGACGCTATCACTTTCATACTAAACATAGAATAGTGAATCCAATAGATGAATAGAAATATGGAGGAATTGGACAAAACCCTATTGTTAAAGGGTTTTATGAGACTTTGAAGTTTGATAGCTATAGCGATAGCACAAGCTATACCATTAGGCGGTCGGGGTGCTGTACCGGGAATCGAACCGGCTTAAATGAGAAAAATTACATTCTGTACTTATATGTTTTAAAGAACATAAGTAAAACACCTGGATACTGCTTACAAACTCCTTTACTCTTGATTCTGTACATTATCACAATGAATTACAATGAACACAACTATTTTCACCGGGAAGACTAAAAGTTAGCTTCCCTCTTTTTTTAGGAATGACAACAGCTGTCAAAGGCCGACCGGTGTTGCCACGTTCGAATAAACTAATATTATTAAATAGCAAGTATAACGAATAAGTATCATTCCATTCATGAAATTTATAATTGTTAACAGTCGGCCATCCTGATAGTGTGTCTGTCCCAGACACAAATAAAATTTATCCTAAATATCGGAGTTTTTAACAGAACAGTGGAATTTCACATTAATGACAATTTCACATTACGGTATTGAACTAGGTATTAAATTGAAAAATAATTATCCAATTTAAAGCAGGCAATGCATTATCTTATTATTTATATAAATTTAATTTACCTATTTATTCATAAAGTTGCACCAGCAGGCATGCATCAACACAACCACTAGGTAGTACATTCAAATATCACAACAATTGTATGATTCTGATGATGCATATGCCACTAGGTACATACTTCAATCATAAAGCAAATAAGTTTAATATATACATTCAAATTAAATTCGTTACCAAGATGAAATAGAAAACATTAATCATAAAATACATTAATAACAATTACTAACTCAACGTACACTGATTTTGAACTAGATTATAAATGGAAAATAAAATTATAACCATTAACTGAATATAAATCTAATATTACTTAATAATTTCTTCTTCATAATAATAATCACTTATTAATTAAGTAGATGTACTTTATCAAAATTAACCAACGTAATAACTGTCGAAAACACTATCCTATACCTACAATACTATAATTTATTTAACAGTGGTATAAAATATTGAACAATAGTAGTCAAATTAGTTTTGTTTGAGTTAAAGATTCAATTTAACTCTTGGCCAATGGGAAATAAATTTATATATATAACAATTAACTGAATATAAATCTAATTTTACATAATAATCACTTATTAACTAAGTAGATATACTTAATCAAAATTAACCAATTTAACTAATAACTGTCGAAAACACTATCTTATACCGACAATACTATAATTTAATTGATAGTGATATGTAATAATATTGAACAATAGTAGTCAAATTAGTTTTCTATGACTTTAAAATTCAGTTTAACTCTCGGCCATCCAACCACTACGAATGACCACATTCGTTTTATGTAAAGTAAATATACCTATTATAAAACGTCATATTTTCTAAAGACTAAAAAGACGACATAATATATGTCATACATACTAATTTCTTAGAAGATTTTCCCTTTTTAAGAAACTATGTTATAAGTTGCAAATCACATTACTGCATTGCGTTCTTTTAAATAATCTTTGTAATAAAGTAACTTGTCTCAACTTTTGCTTTTTAACACTTTATAAATAACTAACATGTTATCTGCAAGAACTCCAATTATTTTTATATAATTATATTAATTTATTATATACTTAATAATATTTATTAGGGTAAGATAACAGTTTATCGACATGGTACAATTTTATGGGATTACATAATAACCTAGACCTGCACTCTAATATTAAGTTACACCGCACTCATTATATAGAATCGTATTCATTAAATTAATGTACTTACATAAATGGATGAAATACAACCAAATGCAGTCATTAGCTTTCTATAATTATTTTACAATAATGTGATAATGTAATGTAACAGAATATTTAAGTTATTAGCGAATGAAATATAATTTAAATGTTGATCGAGTTCTACTTAGGTTTACTAATTAATAACTGTCGCTCAAATCTAAATGCTAATTGCTAACCAACATCGTCACAATATATATTCTTATAAGTTATGAATATTCGTATACTTTATGTGATTATTTATTTATTATTATTAAGCACACAGGTATCATACAATTTTCATTTGCCCTACAAAACTATTTACATAGTCGACTGTAGAATCTGGAGTCTCGATACAATATTAATAACTTGGTTGTTGTAATAACTTAGTTATAATATAAATAACTTAGTTGGATTTAACAAGGTTTAGTTTACAAGTATGTATGTATTTAACTTAAATCGAGTAAATGTTAAAATTATGAATCTATGGTCTTACTTTTAAATAAATATATTTTTGGTCTCAAACTTAAAGAACTTATAAGGTATTAATAATATTATTTTATAAAAGTATGTGTATTTAACAATAGGTTTTTAACTTAATATTTCTATGTTATCAAGAAAATGTTTCCTCACATTATTTTTAAATATAGTTTTGACATTTTTAGATCTAACGTTTTGTAGGAGGCTGATTAACAAACATGCTATCAAGTGTTCTATCAACATAATAGTTTTGCGGTTGTAATAGACCTAGTACCATATTAGGGCGACAAGTGAGTGGCGCTCTCGACTCCCATGGTAAATCAATAGGTAGTATACTGCAAACTTTGAATAGAATTGTCTTTTTGTCATGTGATTTAATTAAAGTTATACAAAGGCAGTTCAGTAACATTTTGTGGATCTTAATGGAAGGGACCGGCTACTTTTTTTTCTCAAAAGAACGATCATCTCCTTATCAAGTAGACCCACCACCCACACATCACACATACATCTGGTGTGACCCGCCGAGCTGAAAGTCTTGCTATCGTTACCGACCGACTAACGTACGACTCTGGCTGATTGGCAGTCTCTGTGCGGGAACCTATCTGCGTACAAGTCAAACCAGATGCAGTTTGCAGATATGTAGGTCGGATCATAAATCCGCAGACGACGGTATATTAAGTTTTAAGATTACTTTGCTCTGGTAGTTAGCATCCTAATGGTGTTCCTCATTTCTTGCGGTGATTCTCGTCTTCCGATGCAGGTTCCCAGGTAGTCTTCATTGATGTAATCGGTTCTTGGTTATTGCTGTTACAATAATGAGCCACCACAGCGTGCCTTCGTAAAGTATGGCTTTGGGTTTTTTTTTATTCCATGAGGTCGTATAGCCTTAGTTTTGAATTCCTCTTATGCTGAACTGGCGCTAGAATTAAAATCAACTACCGACAAGGTGGACGATCTGGTGAAGGTCGCGGGAAGCCGCTGGATGCGGACTGCGCAGGACTGATCGTTGTGGAGATCCTTGGGGAAGGCTTATACCCAGCAGTGGGTGTCATGTGGCTGAGACGACGACGACGACGACGACGCTTGCCCACTCAAGGGCTACAACCTAAAAATATCGTTCGCCGCTTGCCCACACCAGGAGCTTCGGCCTACCGCTTGCCCGCACCATGGGCTTCGGCCTTTTACCATTGATTTGCCGCTTGCCCGAACCATGAGCTTCGGCCTTATTCCATTGACTTGCCGCTTGCCCACACCAGGAGCTACGACCCCATCTCATTTAATTACCGCCTGCCCACGCAAGGAGCTACGGGTTCAAGCCACGCACTCACCACACGGTCGCTACGGTCCCAAGTCACGCAGCCGATACCCGTTGGCCACGCGAGGAACTTCAGTTTCCAGATGCTCATCCACCATGCGCTTGCCCACACGAGGAGCTGCAGTACCAAGCTCTCAAGCCACACAAATATCATGTTGCGATTTTCAAAATGGTCCTGAGAGAAAGAATATAATTAATATGTAGTGTTACTCAACTCACTAATCTTATATTCCATAAATGTATTACTTCACTAAAATTAATCTGCATTTTCATCAGTACCTTTTACTGTTCTGCGGTTTATTCTTTGTGCCAATTAACAGTTCTGAAATTAACCCAACAACCGTGAACGATTCCTGTTCACAATAGGCTGAACACTATTAAATACTAGCTAGGGTGTTTTCAGCAAAAAGGAAACTCATAACGACACGTATTTAGTTAATAATAATAATAATTCGTTCACCAATATTGCTAGGATAGCTGAAAGTCAACTAAAGCTTCGGTATTCATATCCGACGCATCTAATAGAACCGTAATAATCTCACACGGGGAAAATATAATCCTTCAGGCTAATGTACAGATAAGTTTAGTTTAATTAAATTCAAAAAGTTCTCAAATCAGAGTACAAATGTCCTCAAATCTAGTTAAGTCTACAAATGACGCCATACACTATTTACTACTTTTCATTCATTTTCATTCAACGAAATGGTTGTTTTCATATGATTTCACCTGCTATTCATGAAATGTACCACAGTGCTTAGATTCATTAGAGTATCTTGTTCGTCATAATACAAGTGATAATTATGTTCCCTTGCAATCAATGGTATCAACAAATATATCGGCATATATAGGTTTGGACTACAAGTATACTCAGTCGATACAGTCGACGTGTAACTATTGCCAAGTACAGTCAATGGCAACGACTACCTATAGAAAATGTCAAACTTCTACTTACTATTCTGAACTCGACGGCTTATGTTTAAAGTGCATAGTCGAAGAACTCGACGGTTCTAAAAATCCGTATCTGTTGTTGACCGTATAAATAACAATGATTCAATTCGCAATCTAATGCAATTAAATTGCATGCGAGTTATTGAAATTTCCTTAGATCGTCATACTAAAAATTGAAACAACTAATATAATTAAGTTATCAAAAAGATAATAAATATATGATTACATTCTCAGTGTATGTAAAGTTCGTGTCATATCATTTAGTAAAGAAAAGATTTTTTTTCTTCTAGATGTTATGCCTTTTCGTCAGGGTTAATGTTACTACGCGATTTGTAACTCCACTACTACTGTAATGTAGACTGTAGTGTTAACGCTTAGTGTATTTAACTATTCAGTCGGCGGGTTAACCCGCGTCCAGCGTGTCCCTTGCTCCCCTGGAAACATCGAGACAACTTGTACAGGCTACAAGCATCCGGATGCCAAAATTCATCCAATGTGATCAAGTAACAAACTTCTAAACATCTAAACATCCAACCAAACCCTTACATTAGAATATAAGTAGGATTTTGCAATTTAGTGGATTAAGCAAGCGACCGACTCGACTGATCGACCAATAGGCTCATCTCCTTTTGTCAGTGTGTATGTGCAGAGGAGGCTTCCTCGAACATTAAGATTAAACTTAATTGGCCGATTTTATCATCTGCTTCCAACAGTACACCTAGGCGGTACAGTACAGTACGGAGGTGTTCGAGCTTTTGATATTACGCGCTCGAGATAAATCGAATAAGTAGTAAACGTACTAGGTACTAATAGGACTACACTCGGCACGGTACAACGCTACTAAACACAAACTGTTAATGTAACAATCGGACAGTTCGTATAGTACTTTACCCAATCTCTTGCTAAATCATTTTTTTCAAAACATCAACAACAACAAGTTAACGATATGTACTCGATCTTGTGACCGTTTCGTTGATTTCTTTATAGTCGAACTTGAGCCATGAATCCTGCTTTAGCGCTAACTAATGCTTTTATCGATAGCTGTTTGTTAAATATACTAGCGTAACCCCGCTTTAATGTAGGCCTGCTTACAACAGCACTTCATCGCTCTAATCTGTAAAATGTGGCCTTTTACGTTTATCAGAATATAACAGACTATTTAATTAGTGCTTCAGCTGCCGTTTACATCTTGCCAATATACAGTTTTTATAATAATATATTGTAGCAGTTACGTTATTCGGACTGTATTTACTATGACAGTTTACAGATAATTTACATAGGTATGTAGGTACCGTAAAATGTCGCATTAAGCAGACTAATCGCGACATGTTGAACACTTTACCTACATGGCGATTTGTGTGATAGCGGTGGTTTCCTGGATGTGGGTTCACATCGAAACTGCTAGAAAGTGCAGTCAAAAATGACGAACTTATCATGATCAGCCCAGACACTTCAATAACACAAAATACCAACTTTAAACTTATCAAGTGGTATGGTAGATATTGCCACATCATAACAGACTCAGCTTATAATTCCAAGACAAAGGTCTAGAATCCCGGACATGTCCGCGGTTCCGCTCCTATCCCGACAGATGGTATCTCTGCTCGGGAAAGAGTTTGTTATTGTCAATTTTTTTTTTTACTTACTTTAGCTAAAAGACAAAATATGGTTCACAGAATTAACCCATTCACATACTGTTGTCATCTGATAACAGGCTAAGTCGGAAGCACCATAGGCGGCCCAACAAACTCTGAAACCAGAGGCGGCCAACAATCATCACACATTAAGAAGAAGAATACTTTATCAAAAATGTGCTAATGCTGAATGGCACTTACTATTATGCTTTCATAATTATTAACACTGCAATAAGCATAATCAGATAGACAGATGCGAAATCAATAAAACTATTTAGAATTCATTCACTGTAAAGCATAAATAGCTGCTGTTTAAATAATAATAATTGCATACAGTCACACCAATTATCTAGCCCTCGCGGCCTCGTCAAGTTTTGTTTGGTGACAAACACACCCTTGTACTTTCCTCTTGCAAACACATACATAATACACACAATAAACACTCAGTCCATCTAGGGACCGCAACCGGGACCTCCAGCGCAGAAGGCGTGTTCAGCACCACTGCGCCAAACAAGTCGTCAAAGTTTCAGTTCGCCCAAACAGGTAGTCAACGTAGTAGCATTATTTGTTGTAAATAACTCAAATAATTAACAAGACTTATACCTTTTGTTGAATTTATTAATACTGCAGATAACACTACACACACATCAATTTCTCTCTGAACCACATACACATATAACATGCTTATGAAATGTAATGTACAATCATCAAACAGTGATGACTGAGAATAGTGTATTTAATTTCACTCCGTTTCTATAAAATAAGTTGCCGGTTGACCAGACAAACTTTATAGTACTAATGTTAACAGTGGTAATAGTTTAGTCAAAACTTATTAATTGATAAATGCTATAATAGCACAATACTATGAAATGAATAACTCCCACAGTTATTTTACTTGTCGATTAATATGACAACATTTAATACTCAATTTCACTTGAGTCGTTCAATAATAATCGGAACATAATTTTATGTTACCACTTTAATATTTTTGCTTCATACATAACATACAAAAAAAACAAAAACATAGGCTTAAATAGTGTTGGGTGTATACCATTAATACCATTTAAGATTTATTTAGTAAATCAATAAATGGAGTTGGATTCTATTAAATTAAATATTAGAAAAGACAAGCTAATTTGTACCCTTTTGATGGAATCCCAGGTAGCACAAACGCTGTGTAATTTTTTTGTTAAATAGCATAGAATCATTTAAAGGTTGTGTAGCTGCGATTTATACAAAATACAGTCGGATAGAGGCATACTATATGGTTAATATCATTTTTATAAATAAGCTTTATAAAATAGCGGTGTAAACGTTTAAACAGCGTTTTTAAGTTGCTGTCATTTAACAGAGATTGAAATAAGCTATGTAAACGTTTTCATGTCAATTTTGAAAAGCAATCGTAAAAGAGCTTCCTACGCAGGCATTAAGTTGTTATTCTCTGTATAAACGTGGAGTAATTTACTGTTATAGTGCTTTAAGTACATATACTAGTGTTAAAAATCACGAATACTCAACTTCATACTATTATTATGAAAAAGCAGTGTAAGTTACATTTAAATAGCTTTTCGCCACAAGGAATCGATATAGTGCTGATTAAAAGTTGTCATTATTCTCACTAATTTGCCAGTCGCTATTTATGTGATAAATTTGTTACTTATATAGCAATAAAACACTGTTCAAATGCTTTACCTAGATAAATTTATAAAGCTTCTAGTGCTTATTTGTTTCACCAATAAAATTCAGTACTACCGACGCGACGCACTCGCTCAGATAAAAATGCACGATTTTCATTTTGCTGTCTCTTTGCTTATGTCACAGCTCATAGCAATTTAATAGCTTCTTTACTGGCTAACGGCAACATAAATGCTAATATCGTAGCAAAGAGCAACGTAAGTGCTCAAATTTAGCACCCTTCATTACAATAAACAGTATTAAATACTTTTTTGTAATATAAACAGCAACGCCATTTTTTTTGTAGTTTCTTTTCGCAGATTAAATCCTTTAACAAATATAAAATTTATATTCCTTGGTAATTGCAACTAAAAAAGTTATGTTTTGTTAACCAAAAGCTTTGTTTAGCTGTTATAAAACGTTTCTTTACACCATTAATGAAAAATGTTATAATTACTGCTTTTAGCATTTTTTATTTTTATGTATTTATTTCTTTAAATGGAAAAATATAGAGGGCGCATCAAAATTTTACATAATAACATGAGTATAAATTATCAGTAAAATTTAATTTGCATATGAAATAACGCTTCTTTACGTGTCACCGCCATCAAAAATACCGTAATTTTAATAAGTTCGCCATTAAAGTCGACAAGACAAATTCTGTAAATTGTTAAGAAGTCATAAAAAAATTAATTCGCTTTGTTCGGCATTATATTGCTTCAAGTTGCAAAAACTGACATCTATATAATTTGGGCTTAAATAAAAGTTGCTTATCAAGCAATTATTTGACATTTAAAAAGCATCTTAAATAGCTATTTTACAGCTTGTATGTAGCAGACAAATGCTATATAAAGTGCGCCCAAACCAGCTGTGTAGAAGCTGTATAGACATTTACATACACATTTATCTGATAACCACTGCAGGCAAAGGCTGTAACAATTACGTTTTCATGTCTATTATATCAACTATTTGTGCTACCTGGGATACTAATACTTTCCTTAAACATTATCAATTAATTATTACAGTTACCATATATCAAACAAAGGGTCCTGTCCTGCCTGAAAACTAGAGCTGCTGTGACCTGGTAACACAACAATGTTTAGGTTGTTAAAAGTAGCTTTAACTTTTTTTTTGTATTATTTTTTTTTTGCTCACTACCAAGAATAAGCTATAAAATAATACCCCATGAAACCAAACAGGGCTGACTCAGCGGATCAATCTGATATTTTTTTATTGTGCATGTTCATTTTTATTGCAATCCAGTTAAGCACCACAGAGTGGTGATCTCATTTAATTAGAAAGTGATAATTTTAATCAGTTTTGTGGTCTATCTTATCAGTATTAAACTTAATTATTAAATTGCTACACCCTCTCATTGTGTAAACTATTACATGTTCAACGTTATTGAATACTTAAATAGCTACATAAATTTGTAAATTTATTTAACTGTGATGCTATTACTATTTTAATAGCATCCTGCCCCATAACATGTGTATGACTCTATCAATTTAATGATTGGTGAAGTTAACAACAACTTGTGTTTATAAATATTGAATTAGTTTTTAGTGGTTTGTACAATAAGTAGCCAAGTGAAAATTAATAATAGCTTTTGAGTAAGTACTTCTAAACTTCTCTTCTGATTTGTGTTGTAAGAAATACAATCAATTTTAAATGGAAATAAATGATGTACTTGTATATGGAATATGAACATTAGGTATTTGGATTGAAATAAGTTTATCTATCATTGAATCACCGTTTTAATAACTAATAACAAGTGGAATGGATTATTTTGTTGGTAAGATTATTTTAACATGATGCACATAATTTATAAAAGGTGTTACACTTTACATTACAATGTATACAGTAGTGTTATGTAGGTATACATTGTTGTTATTACCTAAGGTATTCATAATCTTAGTAATTATGATATGAACAAGGTTTCCAATGAAGGTGACTGTGACTGCATAATTCGTCAGTGTAATTTTCTATAATTTATTAAATGAATTCGTACATATAAATACTTAGTTTTGACTTTCGTCAAGCTTTTGGTTAATGCTCATGTTGGGTACCGCAGAAGTGTGAAGTATCCTGCCTCGAATCGAAAGAGATCACAATATTCACAATACACTATCACAGAAAAGAACACTACACAATCTGCAATACTCATTTATCTATAAAATGTAATAAACTTACCGATGTATCCGAGCTTACCAAGCACACGGCCTAGAGCGTAGGCATACGTTCATTGTCGCGGGTTCATTGCACTTCTGAACTTTTAAAGAACATAAGTAAAACACCTGGATACTGCTTACAAACTCCTTTACTCTTGATTCTGTACATTATCACAATGAATTACAATGAACACAACTATTTTCACCGGGAAGACTAAAAGTTAGCTTCCCTCTTTTTTTAGGAATGACAACAGCTGTCAAAGGCCGACCGGTGTTGCCACGTTCGAATAAACTAATATTATTAAATAGCAAGTATAACGAATAAGTATCATTCCATTCATGAAATTTATAATTGTTAACATATGGTACCAATCGATGGTCTTAAGTATAAAGATCAATTTATCTTAAGAAGCTTATTGTCTTAAATTAAATACAAATTCTGAAAAGCAACAAAAAAGATTATTGACACCTACTTATTCAAACAGTGAACTCGCGTCTCGTCGCGTAATATGGTGAATATTAGCCAAACATGTTGATTACCTAAAAACTAAAATCTGTGTATTTTTGTAATTTCGATCAACGTAAAGTTACGAACTTATTTTTTTAGTATGCTAACTACTTACCGAAGGTGCAATAGAGTGTATTAAACTGTTGAATCTTTTATCTTTGTAGCCTTTATCTTTCATTTAAGACAATAAGTTACTTAAGCTAAATTGATATTCATACTTAAGACTCGATTTGTACCATAAAAGTGATCAACGTAAAAAACTTATTTGTTTTGTATGCTAACTACTTACCGAAGGTGCAATAAAGTGTATTGAACTGTTATTTTTTCTATCTTTCTAGCCTTTATCTTTAATTTAAGACAAAAAGTTACTCAAGCAAAAAAAAACAAAAACAATATCGGTTATTCAGTCTAGGCTGTTACAAGCACTTATGAACGTCAAAGAAGCTACACCATCGGTTCACAAACCCTACGGCGGCAGACCGCGTAAGGAGAAGAACCGGCAAGAAACTCGTCAAGGGCTATTTTTTTCTCCCCGTTTAATTTCATACAGAGTCGTCAAATTGAAAAGTGAGCTTAACATACCTAAAATACTAATTACAATATTACATTTTATGGTTATCCTAACCGTAAACAATTTTCAACTCGTAAGGAAGGACTTTTTAACATTTCTCGCATTACAAGGTTACTGTACTGCAAGTTGTGACGCACATACAGGTCGATAGCAATTTATTTTAGATGAAAATATTTAATCTCTAAGCACAACATTAAGACAAGCAGACTGAAGTAGACCCATTTCCGCTGGTGGCACTAAATTGATCTTCATAGATAAGACTATAAGATTTGTACCATAAAAGTACAGAAAGTAATTTTCTCATTTAAGCCGTTTCTATTCCCGGTACAGGTAAGCGACATCAAAAATGAGTAACTTATTTTTGAAAATAAAACTTTCCCTCCAGCTACCGTCTTTCCACCCTGTATACGCCGCTAGCCTAGCCCTTATAGTTTGTATTGTGTTACTTAGAATAAAATAGGTATACCAGAAAGAAACCCTTAAAATTTTAACTTCTGTATTATTTTGAAACACCGCCGAAAAGGTATATATTACTAATTCCTATAAGTACACGGATCCCTGTAAGTACCTACGTGGAAACACCTTAACGCTATGTGGTTTTCGCGTGTAAATAACACCCTTGTGACCCAATAAAAGTACAGTCAACAGCTCGTATCAAACAGTTCGCCTTTATTACTTCATGCTAAGGGTCAAGGTCATTTAATATTTGACTTGCTGAGACGTCTGTCCGCACGAAAGGCTGTAACTGTAAGAATTTTCTTTATGAACGACGGGGAGACTTAGCCTTCATTATACCTGATGGTAAGTATGGATAAGGGAAGTATGGAAGCGAGCCTCTCCCGGAATTCTCAATCACTGAGGAACTGGCTACCTTATCTCTAACTGCAGGAACACAACAATGCTGTAAACATTGTTGTTAAGGCGTCTGACTTAGATAAGATGGTGGTAGCTAGCCAGGCGGGCTTACAACAAGTCCTACCACCAACCAAACCCAATACAATATATACCCCCGCTGGGAATCGAACCCGGGACCCCTGGGTCTCATACCGATGGTTGTTACCACTACATCACAGAGGCGGTTAATGATTCCCTTATGTCGCTTGTAATAGCGGCGGTTTTCGCATTGCCTGACGTGCTGTTGACTAGTACATGGTTTGTGAGGAGTAACTAGTGATGTTAGTCTGGGGTATAATATCAAAATTACTTTTTATCTCGTTCAAGTTTCAACCATTAACGAACTCGTTTAAGATTTTCAGCTAAAATAGTAATTGCCGAATTGTATTCAAGTACCTAATGAATTTAATTTTCATTTTTTCAGATTTTCATATAGAGTGGTGGTCACATAAATTAACGACCTAGCCGATTTGAATTAGGTTAACTTTGGAGCTTTGGTTCCCTGCCATGGCCGAGCAGCGATCTGGTAATGGCTATCCAGGTAGTGAATAGAGGAGACCCATTGCAATACATCCAACTGATCTGATCAACATTCAAATCTAAAAGATATTGGGATCAGAGCTTTTAGTTTCGGAAATTCCATACATTTTTATGCTATTTTCGCTTTTTTTTTAAACTTATCCATACATCTCTTAGAATGTAAACCGGCCCCCTAATTGACTAATTTAAAATCTATCACAATCCCTTTCAGAGTTATTGTGATTGTGATATTTTCGTCTGTCATATTGCATGAACAGTTCAATTTCGTTTATTCCCTACCTTTTAAGACTCGTCCCGATCACAATCCTTTTCAAATGTCAAATAGTGACGGCCTAAATAACTTTCAAGGGATTGCGATAGATTTAAAATTAGACAATTAGCCCATGGATCAGTTGAAAGTTGTGTGTCTATAACAATCTGGATCTTCTGTATTCACTCCCTGGATGGCTATCATCAGATCACAGCTCGGTCAATCCTAGAGTACCAAAGCTCCAAAGTTAGCTCGATTGTATGAAAATCGACTAGTGTCGTTAATTATGAGACCGAAATATTATTGCCGATTCTTCTTCATAACATAGCAAAATTTAAGGTTTAGTATCAATCAATCAATCAATCAATATCATTTATTCAGTCTAGGCTGTTACAAGCACTTATGAACGTCAAAGAAGCTACGCCATCGGTTCACAAACCCTACGGCGGGAGACCTTGTAACGAGAAGAACCGGCAAGAAACTCGTCAAAAGCAATTTTTTTCTCCCTGTTTTATTTCATACAGAGTCGTCAAATCGAAAAGTGAGCTTAACATACCTAAAATACTAATTATAATATTACATTTTAGGGTTACAATATATCACTGAACATATATATTTAATATCGAAAAGAATCATTACCTTTATCCCCGCAATTGCCACCACATTCACTTTTCACTGCACTTCATACTTGACGAAACATGTGAATGTATTATTGTAAAGCAGCACTGTCCACGCGGACGCATTGCTCACTCAAGTAGGAGAGAGACAGATGTCGAACGCTGCCGAACGCGGAGGCCGATTGTGCCTCTTTGTCGCTCGTTCCGCGCTCTCGCTTGCACTTCAAGCCTTAAATGGAACACCTCAGAGCGAGGTAACGCCGCATGAGTCATGTTTTTTCGTGCGTGCAGCCTAGCTTCATCGAATTATAAGACGTTGTCACGTCAAAAGTTTACGTTTTATCTACTGTCTAGTTAGTCCACAGTATGAGTGTCTCGCGGCGAGGACTAGACGCGGTGTCGTTTTAAACGCCGCATATATATTTTTATTTCTTTTCGTAGGAAAAGTTTAATTTAATTTAATTAAACTCAACTCTTTCCCACCATTAGCCTCACAACCCCTCTTTAATATTCAACCAAAACACATTCAATTCATACGTTTGATTGTGACGCGATAATGGCAGAAACGTGTTAAAGCGTTGGTTTGACAAGGGTGCCGGCCGGGAAGACAGTCGGTTGGACGACAGTAAATCTAAGTACAAACAGAACGTTATCTTAGCCTTTTTTCTTGATAAAAGTATTTTTTTTTGCATCCGCGCGGTACGCAATATCCGATAGGGCTGCCCGTCAACATACCACAGCTCTCGCTTAGTCGTAAACCCACCCATCCGCATTGGGCCCTCGTGGTGGGTAGTGGTTCATTCTCCTGACGAATTTAAAGTTGAATCTTTTACCATTAGACTCGCCCGTCTTTAAGCAATAACATCTTCAATTCAGACGATTGATTGTGACGCAATAATGGCAGAAACGTGTAAAGCGTTGGTTTGACAAGGGTGCCGGCTGAGAAGACAGCCGGTCGGACGTGGGACCTTGGCAAAGTTGACTATTCAAATCGCCGTTGGGGCGGAAAGGTTCTTGAATGGCGACCACGCACCGGATGACGCTCCGTGGGAAGGCCCCCAACAAGGTGGACCGACAATCAGGGGCCGTACCGCGCATGTGGCGTCGGCATCGACATCGGCTTCGTTTGACAGATGGATGTGTCACACATTGCTGCTTCTTTTTGACACAAATGAAAACTTACCAAAGACTAAGAGCAATAATGTCACATCCATCTGTCAAATGAAGTCGATGTCGATGGCGACGAAACTTGCGCGGTAGGGCCTCTGGTGCGCGGTCGCGGGAAATCGCTGGATGCGGGCAGCGCAGGCAGGGCCGATCGTCGTGGGATCCTTGGGGGAGGCATATACCCAGAGCTGTGGGTGTCAGGTAGCTGAGACGGCGAAACACATGCATTCATACGTTTGATTGTGACATGATAAGAGCTGGAAAGACAGCTGGACGACCGGGACCTGTGAAACCTTGGACATGGGCCCTTGGCAAAGTTAACTTTTCAAATAAGTATTTATCCACTCATCTAGGGAATTTTGACGCTTTTAATAACGATCTTTCTTTAATAATAATTTGAAAAAAAAAACGAAAATAAAATTAGTCTTTACAAAAATACTGTTTGACTGGCGGCGGCGGGCCTGCCATCATCTACTAGAAACCATCATGTCATAAGATCGTTTTTATTGAAGTAGTCATATTTTGACACACTTTGGAGGCTAGATTTTTGAGTAGTGACGTCACAAAACTTCCGTCAAAAACAAGCTTACTTTAAGAAATTCGTAGAACGAAACAGCATGGTAAGATTGAAACAATACTACGCCAAGAGAAGGTAGGCGCGACCTGCTCTAACTGTTGCTAACAGTTAGAACTAGTTGATTATCTAACTGTTGCTAACAGATTTGATGAGCAATTGATTGAAAGTGCAGTTACATTGCTGCTTTAGTAAGATAGTTGTCACATTGATTTTTTCTAAAGCAGAATGTGACTGCACTTTCAATCAAACGTTGATAGAAACAAGTTACATAATCAGGGGGCTAGAAGTTGCTCGATTTTGTTCATACCAATTTACCATGGAGTTCGTTGAATATTCTTTACACTTTTCAATCATGTTTAGTTTTGTATCTTTCAGTTTAACTTAACTACACTCGCGAGCGTTCCTAAGATATACGTCTTCCACGTTTACGCCGCGCTAAAGCCACGGAACTTTGTACAATACAATGCTATCAATCTGACGCACATATTTGCGTACATCGCACCTGTTTCCAAATATACAAAGGCTACCCATTTACGAGATTCATGCTTAATTTCCTTTAATCGTTCCGTTGCGAATGAGTTTCGAGTTGTTTGAGGTTATCTATGTAGGTAGTTGGTATCCAACGAGCTCTACAGTAAGTCTATTTTAGGCTTTTTTCAGTTCGACGACGATTGTGTTTCGTTGTGAGTATTCCCCCGATAATATGTACCGGCGATTTCTTTTTTTTGCCTTCATCATATCGTATGATGAAGGCAAAAAAAAGAAATAAGAACAACTGTTGTACACTAAGAGCCGGTTTCAATAATCTATCCTTACAAGAGGTAGGCCTATATTTCTTCTTTCTTTCTTTCTTTCTTATTTCTAACTGCCGGAACACAACAATACTGAAAACATTGTTCATGACAACAATGTTTTCAGTATTGTTGTGTCGTGAGACTTAGATAATATGGTGGCTAGCCAGGTGGATTACAACAAGTCCTACCACCAAGCAGACCTAATACAATATTTACCCCAGCTGGGAATCGGACCCGGACTCTCTGGGTCTGATACCGGTGGTTGTTGAGGCGGTAAAATATAATATGTTTTTTACTGCCGAATCGAACCCGGGATATATCAACTTAACAACATAACTTAACAACAATTTAACTCCATTTGCATTTAAGTACAACGTGTTCGATTTCGATTCCCGGGAACCTAAAATTAAATCTGTGCAATGGAGTCGCAAAGTGAGCATGTTCGTATGAAATTAACGGGTTGGGCGGTAAGATGTACCGGTGAGTGTATATTCGTGTGTGTGTTATTTTATAACCTATTCTTGTTTTTATTTGTAATAACCTCATTGGTAATTATTAAGTGGTATCCTTAACATAAGTGCCTATGACGTTATCAAAACAATGATGTGTTTAGATATTTTTATTTGTTTACTTACTTCCGTTCCCGTGGATATATCGAGATAAAATGTTTTGATCTCTAGACTATATAATAACTGTGTGTCAAATTTCATACAAATACCTTCAGTGATTTTGGGTGATTGAGTTACAAACATGTAAGTGTCTAAATTTAAGGATGTAAGATATAGTCCATTTTTCAGGGATTTAAACTTGCTATAATCTAAAGTAAAAACATTGTTCATGAAAATCATTATTACCGAGTCACTGCATATTCATTTGGAGATTTATTCAAAAGCCCAGCTGCATCTTGTCTCGCTCTAACCTATACAGTAAAAAGAGACGCAAAAACAACCAAAGTGACATTAATACCGCTAAAAATAACTCAAAGAGAATTTAAATTAACTGAAATTAAGGTAACATTAAAGGGTATTTTTCATTCATGACACAATTTACCGGAGTTGTTTTTTATTCGTTTCTAACCCTTATTGTAATGCAACAAAAGCTAAATTCATATGACAGTCTGTTGTCTGCAGCGTAAGGCCGCGTTCACTTTGGACACGAATTTGTATCATACGTAAACATGGTTAGTACGTATTGAGTGCGCACACTGATATGGTTTTCTCCGTCAAATATTGGTGTGTTTATTTGTTTGTTTGTTCCTCTTTCACGCAAAATCTACTGAACGGATTTGGATAAATTTTTTAACACATTTTTTATCCCGATATTCCCACGGAAACGAGACCCACGCGGGTGAAACTGCGGGCAGCCGGTATTCTGATCTGCTGATTCATATATTTTATTTTTTTACCAGTTATGGACCATTTTTTTTTATCAAAATACAGAACACGGTCAAATTAAAAAACGGGGCGTCCTGTAAATTACAGGACAGTTGGTCAGCCTAGCACTCCTATAATACTTGGAAGGTCGGGATCGATTGTGCATGTTTGTACAATACGTGAGCTTTCGTACGAATAATACTCGTACGTACCGAACGTACGAGTAAAATTAGTACGAATCCGCGTCCAAGGTGAGCACGGCCTTAGTATTTTGGTAGTCAAAACACGTCTCATACATAAATTAGGGTGTACAGGTGTTCCCAACAAGGAATTTAATGCAATTGTTATAATGAGACTAAATCCATTACATTAATACAAGGAAATGGATTTGGGAACAATCCAGGTGAAACAGAATTCAGGATATTCAGGTTAAACACCAAGTTTTGGGTATTGACCCAGTTTAGACCATTGTTTTTGGTCTTTTTGACGTTTGTGGTCTAGTGGTAACACCACCAGTATCGGTATCTAGAGGTCCCGGGTTCGTTTCACAGTAGGGGTATATATTATTTTCGGTTTGGTTGGTGGTAGGACTTGTTGTAAGTCCGCCTGGCTAGCTAACACCATCTTATCTACAGTGCGACATAAAATTAACTAAATTTAACTAATATTAATACATATTAATATTAGTTAATTTAGCTCACTTTAATTTTCAGTTATTATTTATGTACTTACCGTATTTATGTAAATATGGTAAGTACATAAATAATAACTGAAAATTAAACCAAATTATTCGCTATTGAAGAAGCGCTGAATAATGAGTGTCTTCGCCGCGCAGATACTAGTGTTGATAACGTCAATTAGCAACCATCTAGAAAAATATTTCACTATTTCCACTCTTAATACGAAAATAACTATTTATTATGAAGACGCTAAAATTTTAACCATCTTGCCAGTCGTCATGTTGCCTTACATTGAAGTTGGTAATTAGTTCCTCAAAAATCCGTTTCCGTTTTGTGTCGCACTGTAAGTCTGACGCGACAACAATAATCCAACAATGTTTCAGGGGGTCAATTCTGCAAAAAAATTGTCACAATCGTCTCTCAGTGGTGTTTCAATAGTAGTGTTTATTTACACTGTTGTAACAAGAACTGTGTAAAACAGCACTACCATTGAAACACCACTGGAATACCATTGTGACTAAGCATTAGTAGAATTGGGCCCCAGGTTTCAAACAGCAGGTATGATGAAGGCTAAGCGTTTCCTCGTTGTTACGCTTCCTGTAATTAACCGACTTTTAAAAAAGAAGGAGGTTAGTAACAAAAGTAGCATTGTGAACCTTTTGTACCCGTCTAGTATACATATATATCTTTAAACCATCCAATGCCGAATGAGGCGTAATGGAGATGTGTCTGATCTTTATACATTTTTTTACTCTCAAGCTGCAATTTTGATGATCTGCCAACGTCGCAAGAGATATATGCTGTGAAGTTATGTATGTGTAAAAAAATGTGTAAATAATTAAAATAACGTTATTTATGTATTCAACATTTTACATCATAACTTACAGCTATTTGTCAAGACATTACAACATAATAAAAAAAAGGAAAATACAATAAAACTTAGTTGGTTAAAAATAAACAAAACTTAGCACATAGAGATGCCAGTGAATCAACAAATACGTCGGCATCCTGGACACAAGCTAAAAATGTATTAAGTAAATAGATCGCACGGGCGCGTGTGCGCAGGCATCCGACGCGAACAATAAATTCCGTCGCCGACCAACTCCTCGCTAATTTTGCGGTACGTAAAGCCCAATCCGGTCTCTAGCTTTCGGACTATCATGTTATTATTATGATAAAAAACGTTATGTGTGCTTTACGACATGTATGCTAGAAAATTATGTAGTATTCGCACAGAATAACAATGGTAGCAGAAGTTGTACTCCTTTGATCTCGAAGAAAGCCGACATTTTAATAGCCTACACTTTGCACCTTACTGCAACGTTCACAAAAGCGCAATTCCTTTGTGTTCAGAATTTACCTACGCCACAGCTCAATCGTCAGGGTTGTACAAGCGAAATAATATAAATAACAACATAATTTTATGAAGCCTTTTTGTATTTACTATTGTTTAACTTTAATGTAATGTTGTATATTTCTTACCATCTCTAAAACACTTATTATTAAACTTCAGTGTTGCAAAAATTCGAAATCGAACAAACAGTTTTAAAAGGTATAGTGTCTCAAAACGTAAATATGGTGCAGTTAATTATTTTCGTAATTTAGTATTTGTATAACAAGCGCGAGGCGGCCTTGACTGATTTTACTGATTTTACAACTCCGAGTTGCGCGCTGTAGGTGCTTATCGCGGTAGGTATTAGGCGAGTGACGGAGGCCTAGTATTTGTAACAGACGTGCTAAAAAATAATGAAATTGGTGACACAGTTTAAACAAATCAGTTTTTGCACTGCGGCCTTACCATCAACTGTAATGCAATTCATTGTAGGTTGTGACAGTGGAATGCTGTCATATGGCGCGTCTAGCGGCGTCCCGCACTTACTACCTGAAAGTAGCCTAAAATGAATCGCATTACAGTTGATGGTAAGCCCCCTGGACCTATTTGACGCACTCAGACAAACACTCGCCTCTCAATCGACTGTTTTCAATGGATTACGATACGAGCGTGCGCGTAGCGGTGCGTTTCTGTGTGAGTGCATCATTTCGGCCATTTGTAGGCCGTTCCAAAACTGTTTAGTAAGACTGTGGTGGTGAGCTGGTGACCCATCCTATAAAGTTCCTAAGCGTAGTGTCATTACAACTACATTATCCAAAACCTCAATAAAAGGCAAAAGTTGCTAACAAAATTAAACAGTAACTTCAATTAGCGAAAAAGCTTTACAATTATACGTTTGGGAGCGTAAATGAGGATTTTATGTTAATGTACTGTGGGTGTGGAGCGACATATTAGACCCCTAGTTTCACCTATAATAATATGTATATGTAATGTAGCATAATATGTAGTATTATGCTACATTTTAATTCACAGAATGTTCTACAAAAATATTGTATGTATGGTTTTTTGTGTTATGGCTATACGACTGAAGCAGTAATGAGATAAGGATGCGCGCGGGAGCGAGACCGATTTTGCAGATTAGGCAAAAAAACCACGAAATCACTTCGTAGTAAATAACTATAGCGATTCAATAGAAATAAAACTACACGATGTTAAATATAATTGGTGTACACTAATTAAAAAGTGTCGAGGCAAAATCATAAAATCGTGTTTCTGGTACATTACAAATCTAGATACATGTATGAAGAAATGTAAATTCTATTGTTGTTGTAACGTTGTTGTTTATGATTCTATGTCTTTAGTCCTACGAGGTTGTTGGTATTATACAAATAACCATGTATTTATTTTTTTCTTTTAGGAACGAAACCTCGAGGAGCTAATAAGTCAGTATTCTGTAAAAACATACACAAGTTACTAATTGAAGAAATGTAAATTCTATTGTTGTTGTAACGTTGTTGTTTATGATTCTATGTCTTTAGTCCTACGAGGTTGTTGGTATTATACAAATAACCATGTATTTATTTTTTTCTTTTAGGAACGAAACCTCGAGGAGCTAATAAGTCAGTATTCTGTAAAAACATACACAAGTTACTAATTTTTCCTTATTACATTTTTCAGCAAAGTAAAAAAAGCTAAATGTGCTGCCACACTGCTGCACAAAAATGTGTACATACGCCAGTAAACATTTGTTAAAAAACATACGATTACAATAAGATATTGACCACAGTGGGTCTAATCAAAATCTTGTAGGACATAAGTTGTCCTAGAAACTACTCTGACTATACGATATTCAATAAAACGCGGAGCTAGTTTTCCAGAGAAAAATTCAGCTCCAGAAGACCTATTGCTGTTCGACATATTTTACCAAAATTAAATTCGGAATTTGAACCCGTACAGTTGGGCTTCGGTGTAAAAGGAGGGTGTGAGGCAGCCGTCCATGCCCTACGCTCTTTCCTAACTTACGGACAGCCTGACGTGTTGCTCAAAATTTATGTCAAAAATGCTTTCAATTCGGTAAATAGGGATACCCTGCTGACGGAAATAAAACAACATATACCGGAAATATACAATTATCTTCTTCTCAGTTACGCTGATCCAACAAAATTGTTATATCATTCTAATGAGCTGTCCTCGGAAGTTGGTTGTCAACAGGGTGATCCCCTTGGGCCTGCAATTTTTAGTTTGGCTATAAATCCGATAATCAAAAATTTAAATTCTAAATTCAACGTTTGGTATGTGGATACTGTGGCGTCGGACCTTTTTTTAATCAAAAATAAATTAGAAGCCATTGGTTTGGAGCTTAATGTTAGCAAATGCGAACTTTTTATAAATAACTGCGACTTAAATTTAAATGACGTAAATAAAAAAAAATATATTTTGGCTCCAAATATTAAAATAGTTAACAGTAATTCCCTTTACCTTTTAGGCTCTCCAATTTTTGATGAATCTATTTCTGAATATATTAATAATTCAATTACTAAATTTCAAAATTCGCTGACCGTCTCCTTGAAATTAGTCCACATTATGCACTTTGCATCTTTAAATTCTGTCTTTTCGTACCAAAATTTACGTATGTGCTCCGTTGCTGCTCCTTTTGGAATCACCCAGGTCTTTTGACACAAGTGGACGACTTAATCAAAATTAGCTTAGAATCGATTCTCAATATGCAGCTGAACGAGCAATCTTGGACCCAAGCATCCCTACCCATCCGTTATGGTGGTTTAGGGATTCGCAAAATTTCCAGTGTCGCTTTACCAGCCTTCTTATCTTCTGTCCATAGTTCAGCAAATCTCATAAGTAAAATTTTAAGGGCATCCCCTTCAAACTTTGAGGTTGCTGGCTTGGAAGAAGCTAGAAACGCTTTTTTAATTGCATGCCCAGGCCAAAATTTTCCTGTTTCTCCAAATTCACAGAGGAGCTGGGACGACATAAACTGCAACTTGACATATGACAATCTTTTGAGCTGTAGTACAGGTTCGGCGCGTGCTAGGCTTTTGTACGCTAGGCCGTGGGTACGCATGAGGCCGGTTACTAGCTTCACGCGTACCCTTCGTCAAATACAGGAACATTTCTTGAGCCTGACACGCTCCGAATCGCAACCTGTCTACGGCTTTGGGTTCCGGTCTGCGCTCCTCATAAATGTCCCTGTGGCAGTGATGTCGATAAGCTAGCACATCACGGACTGTCATGCCAAAAAAGTGCAGGCCGCTTCTCGAGACATGCCGCACTTAACGATATCATACGCCGGTCCCTTGCCACCGTCAACGTGCCAAGTTTACTTGAGCCGACTGGTATTGCAAGAGACGATGGCAAGAGACCGGACGGTATGAGTTTGATTCCATGGAAGATGGGCCGGGTGCTGGTATGGGATGCAACCTGTTCAGACACGCTGGCCCCTTCCCATATACATGGAACCAACAACAGAGCTGGTGCGGCTTGTGAAGCGGGTGAAAAAGCTAAAGCATGCAAATACAGGGGTCTAGGCTCCGAATATGATTTTGTCCCATGCGGTGTCGAGACCCTTGGTCCGTGGGGTCCTAGCGCTATAAGGCTTTTTTATGACAATAGCAAAAAGGTTAGTCGACATCACAGGAGACTGAAGAGCTGGCAGCTACCTCGGACAAAGAATTAGTCTAGCTATTCAAAGGGGGAACGCTGCCAGTATCTTCGGAACCTTGCCTAAAGGGACTCCCTTTAATAATATATTTTAGTTATTATATTATATTATATTTTTTAAGGTTTTTAGTTTTAGGGTCATTGTTCTAGGATTTTTTTTTTAAATAAAAAAACATCAAAAATAGACAATAATCATTATTTTGTTGTTATGTTGCAATATTGCGATGAATCCTAGAAAATGTTTTCATGTAAGGTAATGTTAATAAACATATCTAATGAAAGTTGTTAGTTAACTTTGTTTATAAAATAAATAAATAAAATAAAATCATTTATTAAAAGCTTCACAGACTCATAATAATATGTTGTTTGTTAGTTAATAACTTATACTCTAAGTGTTAGTAAATAAAGGCCCTGCAGGGCGTATGCAAACCCCAGCAGTGGCTCATATATGGACAATCATATCTAGCACTAATCATTTTTTAAATGCTGTTGGTGCTGCCACGCACTCTGTGTACCAGTGAGGCGGCCCGTTTGCGCATTATTGTATTAAAGCAGTCCATGTCCGCTGTAGCAAACATGTGAGAGGCACTACAATAGCGGGACAACCCCATCAGCATTCTAAACGCATTATTATACTGGATGCGGAGAGCTCCAAATAACTTTTTGGTCTATTTTTACCATAGGCTGTATGTGTAAAATGTGGTACAATATGCTTTTTAACAAAGTGAGTTTTACCTCAGAGGAGCAACATGCAAACCTACGGACTATCTTAGTTGCTCTTATCGACAGAGCTCTCCGTTCCCGTTCGATATCAGTGTCGTCCTTAAGGTCAGTGGTAAGCATATGGCCTAGGTATATAAATTTATCCACAACACTCAAAGGGATTCCATTGAGTTTGATCGGCGGTATGACATCTATTTTCTTAGCACCAGCCCCAAAAACAAGACACTGACTCTTATTTACATTATATATTAATCCATGCTCTAGTGCGTAATTTTCACAAAAAAATAACAGTTTTCGGAGACCACACAACGACGCACTCAGCAACACCATATCATCAGCATAGCTCAAATTGTTGATGTTTATTCCGTCTATATGACATCCCACTGGCTGGCTGCTGAGCGAGACGATTAAGTCATTTATATACAAGTTGAAGAGCGTAGGAGAGGTTAGTCCACCTTGTCTCACACCGCACTCCAACTTGTACGGTTCTGATATAGTACCCGCCCATTTAACGCAGTTGGTCTGACTTCCATACCAGTACTTCAAAATATTTATAACGTCATATTATGGTACATGACTCAACTCTAATTTCCTCCAGAGTATGTCATAGGACACAAGATCAAATGCTTTGGACAGGTCAAGCAATCAAGCATACACTGGAGTGTTTCTATCCAAATAGTATCTAACGGTGTGCTTAAGTAATCTAACGGTAAGCTTAACTGCATGGGGTGTTATATAATTATTTATCTGTGAATTTAGCACACCGTCGAACACTATAATAGTGGCCAGAGATATGGGGCGATAATAGTTTTTATCTGACAGGTCACCCGTTTTGTTTTTTACTATTGGCACTATTATTTTACTCATTAGCTCGTCAGGCAGATAAGAATGATTTATACACATATTATAAAACATTGCTAAAACACTTGATATATGTGGCCCAGCATGCAGAAGATGTTCAATACTGAGACCATCGTGGCCGGGGGACTTGCCTCGAGGTATTGATTTTATAACACTGGCTACTTCTTTCGCTGTAAATCTAGTTCCAACCTGCCCACTCGGTTGCTCAGTATCTCGCATCCCCTGCGATGACCCTAAAGGAGATTTGACATAGAAATGGTCTCTGAAGTGATTAGCAATATCTTCAGCGTTACTCAGACTATCAACACTCACAGGCAACCCAGGACCGATATTTTGTTTTCTAGTAGATTTCCAGAAAGCTTGAAAGTTATTTTTAGAGTGTTGGGAAGTCAAGATGTCCATTTGTATTTCATGCTGATGTTTTTGACGCCATTTCAACCTAGATTTATATATTCTCCTACTCTCACACATTTCATTATATACGAGGGGAGGTCAAAAATTTCGCGGAATGGGAGGGATGAAAGCGGTAGGTTCATTTGGCCAGCTAGGTATTGATTGAGCACCTCGTCACGAGTATATATTCCAAATTTGAACATAATCGGGTCATTAATATTTTAGTAATTGAATTGTAAGACAAGATTAACCAAGATTTTTTTGTCGCCATTTGGAGTTCTGTAGCGAGATAATGAATGAAGTTACAGTCCGAAATAATACTGAAAATGAAAGCTATGTTCACCACCGTAATTCTAGTCGAAGAAGTAGTCGATACAATGTCGATACAGTGGCATTCCACCGCCTAAGAGGCGCGAGTTGAAAAATAAGGCGGAAAAATGTTTGCGACTATTTTTTTTGTGTATTTTACTCATCGACTATGTAGAATGCGGTGTTAATAGAATCGTACAATACTAAGCTTCATTTCAAGCTTCATTTGAAGGGGTCCGTAAAAGAAAAATAAGGAGAAAAGGTTTGGTCTTTTGGCATGAAAATGCACCTGCGCTCAAGAGTCATGTTGCAACGGTGTTTATTCACCGATGAAGCTTCGAAAAACTTCATCAACTTTTTTATATTCGAGACCTGGTCCCAAGCAACAAATTAAAATTTACTGCAATGAAAAAAAAGGTGCATGTAAAACAATATACGGCGACTTATAGGTGAGGTCTGTAATTTCTACTCAAATTACAAATATTTTGAATCGATTTAGTAATCAATTTATATGAGCAATTTCAGAAATGTATTTGGGGTAGTAAAGAAATATACTTGAAGGAAAAAAATATTTGGTACGTAACTGCAACCGACTTTCCCCCCATTCCGCGAACTTTTTGACCTCCCCTCGTATATACCCATATGCAGGCTTACCATATAAAGTCCATACTAGAAATTTTGTCCTAGCCTCCCCATGAGCGTGTTTAACATGTTTGTTCCAACCTATTTTACATTTTGGTTTATGTAAACCATGTTTTTTGCATACTTGACCCACCATTGCAGCTTCACTAAAAGCGGGTACTATATCCCTATACAATTTATTTAGTATCTCTTTATGACTAGGGTCATTACAATACTTATCAGCACAATTTCTGAAGTCTGTAGGAAATTCAATAAGTCTCAACTTTTTATAACAACATTCATTATACATTAATATTTGTTCGTTTGATCTATCTCCGCATACTACATTACTTACCGTGATAATTTGACTTACAACCCTTTTAGTTTAGAAACAAAATAAAACATTTCTTATCATTTCAATCAATCAAATTCTTTATTTGTAAACATAATGCTCACGTTTGTGAACATATATCCAGACAAAAAATAAAAGCTAATCCAATGAGCAAATCTTCTTCCATTTTCGTTTAGACGCCTCGGAACGTAAATCCAAACAACGAGCGAGACGATTTTTCAAATGTTAATGTTTGTAAATATTTTCCATCGGCGTAGAAGCACTTATAATATTTAACAGTTCCGAACAGAATGTAACAATTCCTAACATTTGTTAGTAAATGTATTAGTGTTAGAAAATGTTTGTAAACATTTTTAAACAGCAGTGTGGCAGCACCTTTAGAAGTACATTTTCTTAATCACAGTTGTTAGCTAAGTAAAAGTAACAATCTGGGTTTTAGATATAAAAACTTAGCACGCAGTTAAGCTTTACATCTGTTGTCTATTTTATGCCTAGATCTTTATGCTATAATAAAAAAATCGTAGCCAGTACACCCATAAAGCGAATTCTTAGCGTACTTAAATGTCCTACACATATAACTGCGTTATTTGGGCTATTTCCATCATGCTTACTACGAGAAAACATCTCATACACTCCAAAATAGCATCATAAAAAATATCCTTAGTAAGAATAGAACTACTTAATTAAAGTAATATTACTTATTAGTGTATTGCTTTTTGAAACGATTCTAGTTACTAAAACGCATAATAACAAGCCGTTTGTCATAGCCAAGTCTAATCGAAGTCAATTTTCAATATATTTGTTTCGTACCAAAGGAATGTAGTCAAGTTGGGAATAACCGTCATCTCTCACATTCTACAAACGTTGTGCCCGTCCCCGTCCCTTCTAAGACGCTATTGTCCTTTTATGCTCAGACGGGGTGACCTATTTTGCATTGATGTTTCTTCATATAGAATATATTATTATACCATCTTAAGTCTTTAAGTCTTCACAACTTCTTGGGTCTTCATTCAGCTTATTTTGGCGTAATAATCCTGTCATAATGTGCATAATGCATTATTAAATAAATGATGATAGCGAAAGGTTGAATGTTAGTATTACTAATAAACTAAATAGGTATTGATAAGGCTGAAGATGGAAGCGAGCCTCTCTCGGAATCCTAAATCGCTGAAGAACTGGCTATCTTATCTCTAACTGCCGGCACACAACAATGCTGGAAACATTGTAGTTATGGCGTCAGGCTGAGATAAGATGGTGGTAGCTAGCCAGGCGGATTTACAACCAGTTCTACCACCAACCAAACCGAATACAATAAGTATATACCCCCGCTAGGAATCGAACTCGGCACCCCTGGGTCTGATACCGGTGGTTGTACTACTAGACCACAGAGGCGGTTAAGTTAACCTACGGAAAACGAACGCTTTACTAAACTTTTAGGTCACCCATGCCATAACCGACCTTTGCGAAAGTTGCATCACCTGTCACAATCGCAGACCGCACCTCACATCACACAAGAGAGGGTTAGGGCTATTCTCGGCCGGCACTGACACAGCCATTAAATGGCACAAAGCGTGGGAAATGCCACAGATGCTGACAAAAGCGTCATGTGTGGCAGGTTCCATACATTCTGCTTCGTACAAGTCACAAGTGAAAAGCGGAAATTGCAAGCAAAAATAGCCACCTGGGCATTCACTAATACTAGTGGGGGACTTTCTGAAAAGTTATTTAATTCTTTGTCCTCGGCGCTGTTGTTTAAGTTTTTAAAATCTGCCGTGGGATTTGTCAATTTTACAGGTTTTTTTTGCGAATTTGCGGAATTGCGGAAAACTCGGTTCAGGAGGCCTACTCTCTACTAAGATACGGGCCCGCTCCGTAAGTTTCCCGAAACTACGGATGGAGCCTACTCTATTGATTTCGGATGTACTAGTTTTGAACAAACGGCACTTACAAACACATTGGTAGTAGGGACAATGTCAAAACGTATTCTCATTCATTCTTAGTTCGGGTCTCCGACCTAATAAGCTGTCCGTAGGTGATACGGAGTAGGAAACGTCCGTAACTTAGGCCGAAACTACGGGTTTCTTGCTTAGAGAGTAGACCTCCAATTCCAGTTTCCTCTCTGTTGTGACTGTCATACAGTACAATGTGACAGTAATGATAGCGACGAAAGTGCCCCCAAATTGTCTAATTTCAAAATCTATCACAATTGTGTAATTTATAGTCGCAATCCCTTTTGGCACGAATGATGTTTTAAATGACACTTCATTTGCCACTTCTCCATACATTTGAAAGATATTTTAGTGACCCAATTTGCTTAGACCAGGCCCGTCCAACATACGGCCCCCGGGCCATAACGTGGCCCGCATAAGTCCTTCATCCGGCCCGCGAAGACATCAATAGCTAGAAGAATGCTTACGTCCTTAATCCTTCGCTATTGGGCTTTTTGCCCGCTACGGTTACAAAAATACTAAACCTGGCCCTCCACAAAATTAAGTTGGACACCCCTGGCTTAGACAGTTCAATATCGTTAATTCAATACCTTTCAAAACGCGTCCCGATCACAATCCCTATCAAATGTAAAATAGTGACGGCCTAAAGTATGTTAGTATCTTTCAAATGACGAATTGAAAGGATTGCGATAGATTTTAAAATTAGACAAATAGCCTCCTGGTTGATAGGTATTTTTTGTTAGATAATCAGTTAATCAGCCTGCAGGTGAAGCAAAGGGCGTACCGAAAACACAGTAACTTTATAAACACTAAGAGAGATAAGAGGATAGACTCTGCGCTCTCGCTTGTTTCACTCACTCAAGCTTTCTTGACCCAGCCTTTTTTTTTTTTTTTTTTTTTTTTACTACTTGCCCTCTCACCGCCGAAGGTCATGGAGGGCCATTTGTGATATTCTCCCCTGTGACCTCCTCTGGGCCTCTTCGCGACTGAGAGATGGCCGAGCAAGTTTGGCCATCCCTCCAGGTTGGTGAGGGGACCGTGCGATCCGGGCGACAGCTTAGCCGTCATCATCAATTAGAAACCATCATGTAGACCATCATAAGAACGTTAAATTCTAGCCTCATGGCCGCGCTTGACAGATTGATCGTATTCAATTCGTTAAGCAACGTTCGGCCCGGTCAGATTTCGGATGGGTGACCGTAAAAGTGGCATTATAACTGAGCGCTTCCGTGCTTCGGAGGGCACGTTAAACCGTCGGTCCCGGCTGTTGTCAGTCGTTAAGCCAAGTCAGAGGCTTTAAAGGCGGCCTGATAAACTCTGACACTAAAGGTGGCCACTAATTCTCATACGATTAGAAATGAAATGAAATGAAATGAAATGAAATGAAATGAAATGAAATGAAATGAAATGAAATGAAATGAAATGAAATGAAATGAAATGAAATGAAATGAAATGAAATGAAATGAAATGAAATTGTTTATTTGCTATAAAAACACGGTAGACAAATATTAGTTCTTCCATACAGTCATGAGCAAGCGTATTTTGTCCAGATTTAGACATGCAAAATTATAAGTGACAAAATTAACATTATACATATCAAGTGATGTCACAAGTAAGTATTAATTTTATATAAACTATATTATTTAATTAACAATTTTATCATAGGCAATACTGAAATAAAATGTCAAATATAAATCACAGAATATGTCAAAAAATTTATAAAAATAAAAATAAAAATAAAATAATTAGAACATTATGTAATGCAAATCATTGGATGATAAGAACTTTGTTTGCGTTTTGTTTTTATTGAGGTTGTCACATTTTGACACACTTCACACTTTGGAGGCGATGATTGAGCGAAGACGTCACAAAACTTTCGTTTATAAATAAAGTTTATAAGTACTTAACAATAAGAACAACTGTTGTACACTAACCCCCATATTCTAAGTCGTTCCTCCAAATTTTTTTACACTCCACTCAAACTTGCAAAAAATCTCCTCCACACAAATTATTCCTCACTTGAGTGTAAATTACAGAGTTACGACTCAGAATACCGATTTCGTGGAGTATTTCGAAGAGGTTTTCAGTGAGGTTTCGTTAAGTCGAGGACGAGTAAGTTTTGGAGGAACGACTTAGAATATGGCTGTTAAAGCCGGTTTCAATAATCTATCCTTACAAGAGGTAGGCCTATCTTGGTTACTTTTTTTTATGAACGACGGGCAGACTCTTAGGCTTCAACATACCTGATGTTAAGTATTGATAAGGCTGAAGATGGAAGCGAGCATCTCCCAGAATCCTCAATGGCTGAGGAACTGGCTATCTTATCTCTCTGCCGGAACACAACAATGATGAAAACATTGTTGTTATGGCGTCAGGCTTAGATAAGATGGTGGTAGCAAGCCAGGCGGACTTACAACAAGTCCTACCACAGAGGCGGTTAAAACGGTAATTAGCAACAGTTTTTTTTGGGTTATTTTAGGCTGATTAACAAACATATCTAGGAAACAAAGCTCTAGTAAGCCTATCTCTTACTGAGGATAGGTTTTTGAAACCGACCGTTAGTCTTGAAATAAAGATTTATATTTCTATTTCAAAAACAAGCTTACTTTAAGTGATTCGTAGTAAGAAATAGCATGGTAAGGTTGAAACAATACTGCGCTAAGACATGGCGGTAGGCTTATTCTATAGGCTTGTTCTATTCTAAACGAACATGAATTACTTCATGATAAATAGAATAAAAACATTTTATAAAAATAAACAAACCGACTTCCAAAAGTATAAAATAAAAATTTTGGAGTTGGTGCCAGCCAGGGCATTCTACATTGCACTTCTATTCACTATATATTTTTTTGGCCTTAGCTAGCTAGCACCGACTCCAAAAGTTTTATTTTTTACTTTTTGAAGTCGGTTTGAATTTTTTTTGTAAAATGTTTTTATTTCAGATTTTTTAGTTACATCATGTGCCGTTACTTACACTAAAAATCAGCCCATACACAACAATGTCATCTAGGTAAACGACAACTTGCCAAAAGGTATTGATATTTTTCAGGATTATGAAAAAACTACTAGCCAGATCTTCGTAAAAATTATATGGGACCACCCATAAACCATTTTCTTTCAGATAAAAAAAGAATTATAAAAATCTGTTAACAACTGGCGAAGTTATGGTAGAACATACATAAAAAAACCTCCTCCTTTTTTGAAGTCGGTTAAAAATATTGGAAAAAAAAAAAATTAACTCGGCCACAAGTGAATTCTCAGATGGGAATCGAACCCACGACCTTTGGAAATCCGGTCCAATGCCCTTACTTCACTAATAGCTACGCATATTCACTATTAGTGCTATTTATTTTTTTATAATTCTTGCACCAATTATGCTACTGGCCGGTGCTGCTTGATGTGGCAAGTTGAAAACCAATAAATAAAATAATAAAAAAAAATGTCTGATATTTTGAACTAATAATAACTCAATCATCGTACTTATTAATTTATCAGGAAAATGGGTCACAAGGGGCCAAGTGCGGATTGGTGTATTAATGACTGCAGATCCTTGGTCACCCATCCCGAGACCAACCATAGTGAACCATTGCTTAATCGAAAAATAATAAAACGAATTTAGACAAAGTGAATAACGTTACCGTATTTACTACGTGGTACAACGAAACAGAATTAATTTTGTTGCCCGAATAACTACTAAAACATCAGCCTAACTCGATTTCCTTGATTAGTTCCAGTAAAGTTTGACTTGTCTGCTCCCACTGATAAGGTTTGGAGGTTAGAGCAATATTTAACTATTAAATTTAATATCCACTCTAACTAATTATCGTTAGTATTAATCCGTAAATGTTATTATTGGAAAGTAACTTTGTCTGTCTGTTACTTTTTTGCACCTAATCTAATTCTTCTTAGCCTGTGGAAGCAGACACTAAAGTATTGCGAAAAGTCCCATCTGACCATGTTTTCTTTGCTCCGGCCGGTCTGAGTCCTAGCCTATTTAATAACTTCCAAATCGGCCATGATAGATCATGGCCAGGAGAGAGGCTTTCAGTAATCGGGACGCAAGGATTAGGTAGGGTAAATTTTTCACGCCATAGGTTGCACCTCGCATGTTTGGGTTCGATGGACAACGGTTCGACACACCTTACGAAGCTGCGTAGGCTTTCCGCCTCGGGTGCACCACAATGTTTCTCGTATGAATCGCTGTCCATTTTAGCTCTTTCAGAGAACCTAGCTACAGCCCTGCGGACAGCTGGTGGGTAATCTAATCCAATCTAATAAACAAGGTATTCCTATACGCCATAAACTAGGTTTCCTACACGCCATAAACTAGGTATTCCTACACGCCATAAACTAGGTATTCCTACACGCCTTAAACTAGGTATTCCTACACGCCTTAAACTAGGTATTCCTACATGCCTTAAACTAGTATTCCTACACGCCTTTTACTAGGTATTCCTACACGCCTTAAACTAGGTATTCCAACACGACATAAACTAGGTATTCCTACACGCCTTATACTAGGTATTCCTACACGCCATAAACTAGGTATTCCTACACGACATAAACTAGGTATTCCTACACGCCATAAACTAGGTATTACTACACGGCGTAAACTAGGTATAACTACACGCCATATAGGTACTAGGTATTCCTACACGCCATAAACTAGGTATTCCTACACGCCATAAACTAGGTATTACTACACGCCATAAACTAGGTATTCCTACACGCCATAAACTAGGTATTCCTACACGCCTTAAACTAGGTATTACTACACGCCATAAACTAGGTATTACTACACGCCTTAAACTAGGTATTCCTACACGCCATAAACTAGGTATTCCTACACGCCTTAAACTAGGTATTACTACACGCCATAACGACCGTACATTTGGCATTGGTTGGATCTAAGATGTTGACCGGAAACAATAGGGACAGGTAGCCAGCCCATATCGTCTACAATAGGTTTCGAATCGGGTTTGAATACAAAAATCTGACGAGTGAAAGAGTGAGTGATATCGCGAATAAAACAGGCGTTTCATACAAAAAAATATTTGAACTCTGCTAAAATGTGTGAAACAACAATTTTTCCCGCGACTTTACTTACTGGTTGGGTTGGTTTGCTACTAAACATAAAGTTGTTGTCATTTAAGAATATTAATTATGATGAATTTAACTGACTGACAACATTTATATTAATCATTTGTTACATATTTTAATACCGTAGCGTAACGGCCTAAGAATACAAGTGTCACCACTCCCTTACATGCCTGCGATGTCGTAAGAGTCGACTAAGAGGCTCGACGCATTGAACACCTGTGCGAGAGAAGGATAAGTTGAAACAAACCCTCTACTAACCCGTCTGGCCAGCGTCGTAGCAGTAGGCTAATAGCCTCCTATGAACGCCACAACAGGCGTGCGCCAGGAGGAACCAAGTCCTGCAGTGGACGTTCACAGGCTGATGATGATGATGATGATGACATATTTTAAACTTTCAAGTTTGCATTAGGTTACAACCGAATAGAAAATTCGCCACTAGAGTACTTAGGCCGGCAAGACAAGTGTAAATTTCAATCACAGACATTAACCAAAGTTGTGACGTCTTCCCATCAGAGTTACAAACTATCAATATTTACTTTGCAAACTTAACATCAATATATTTTCATTTGCGCTCAACGTCAGTTTTATTGAAGACCAGTGTGCAAAGTAAAAGCTACTTTATTGCTTAACTGGTAAACTTGATATCCGCTCACGTCTAAGCTTTAATATGAAAATCCATCAGTTATAAGCGACGTTGGAAACACACGGGATAATTTTGTAAACTTTCACGTTAATTAATAAGGAGAGATTTTGTTTCAATTTCCGTAATAAAATCTCAATTCGTTTTAAAGGAGGAAGTATTTGCTTCTCGGAAAAAGAACCGCCTTTTGTATACTTTTTAGGGTTCCGTACCTCAAAATGAAAAAACGGAACCCTTATAGGATCACTTCGTTTTCCGTCCGTCTGTCAAGACCGTTTTTCTCAGCACCGCGTGGAGGTATCAAACTGAAATTTATATCTAATACTCAGGTCTTTTGTCCCTTGGAGCTGTGAAAAAAACAAACTTCTAAGCCAAAGCAATCAAAAGATACAGCCGTTTATGCCGCAAATTTCCGCAAATTTTCGAAACTCGCACCGGAATCAAAACCTACAGGGTACTTACCGTGAACTTAGAATCTTGAAATTTGTTACGAAGTAACTTCTTATAGTACAGATAAAGGAAATATTGCGAAAACCGTAAATTTTTAGTTACATCATTATAATAAAAAATATTTTTGAAAATTTTAAAGGGAACCCTCGGTGCGCGAATCCGACTCGCACTTGGCCGGTTTTTTCTTATATGATAAACTAGCGGCCGCCTGCGGTTTCAACCGCGGGGTTTCCGTTCCCGTGGGAATGTACAGATAAAAAGTATCCAATGTTTTAATCCAAGCTATCTACTATATCTGTGCCTAATTTCAACCAAATCCGTTCAGTAGTTTTAGCGTGAAAGAGTAACAAACAGACAAACAGACATACTTTCGTATTTATATTATTATAGTAGGATTTTAAATATCATGGCAAAAACTTTTTCCTAGTAAATCATTATTAGTGGTCCATCGGTTCTTCTCGTTATGTGTCCCGCACGCTGCCATTTTAGCTGAGCAATCCTTCGAGCTATGTCGGTTACTTAACTTCTCCTACGGATCTTCTCATTTCTGATACGATAGCGTAAATTGCGCTTTAAATAACTCACCAAACACGATAATTAATGTCATTATTATTGATGTAATAACGATGGCATTTTTTTGTATTTATTTATATAATTCAGGCAACTATACATTGTATTTATACCTTACAGACTAACATACATATAAAAATACACAATCGTCATTATTACATTCATCTTTATAATAAGTAATATTGTCATTATGTAAAAAAAAAACTTATTATACTGTCACTACTACTGATAGTGTGTGGTCCGCTTAAAATGATTATTTCATATTCATATCATTTGACGATCTGTTTGGCGCAGGGGTACTAACCCCGCCTTCTGCGCTAGAGGTCCCGGGTTCGATCCCCGGACAAGACAAATATTTGTGTGCATGAACATGTCTATTTGTCTTCGTCTGGGTGTTTAATATGTATATTGAGTATGTATTTACAAAAAAAAAGTATATAAGTATGTTTATCCGTTATCTAGTATCCATAACACAAGTTCTTCATGAAACTTAACGTGGGACTAGATAATTGGTGTGGTTGTATGCGAATATTTATTTATTTTATTTATTATTTGTTATATTATTTTTAGCTTTTTTTAAAGTCGACTAATAAGACTTAATATTTTTGCAGCCATTAATCGGGGAAGGTCGTAACATAATCCTGTATTAACCCAAAGCATTATTTATTCACATTGCCTAAGGCTGTCGAATTAGCCTGGAATTAATCTTAGAAATTAAAGACTTATTGTGCCAATTAATTATTGTCTTAATCCAATTGAATTGTACTAATCTTCGTCCTATTAAAGATCCCCATTTTAAGGAGGAATATTGCATGAGAATTTGTATGGATCTCTTTTTTGTCATCATCATCTGTCATTTAAGGTCCTCAATGCTCGTTTGTTACCAACGAGTCACACCAAAATCCTGACACAATTTTACTCGTTGGAAAAAAAAAACTCGTTGACTCTCAGTGTTACTCGTTGGGAGAACTATTTATAAAAATAATTCCCAACGAATCACACCCGAATGTAGGATATTAGACGTTAGGAAACAAATCTTCTCACCCTGCTACACTTTGAACAAAGACTTTTATAAATTGTGAACTCATTGCTAATAATGTAACTAGGTTGAGAAGATTTTTTCCCTAACACCTAATATCCTACCTTCAAGTGTGACACATTGAAAATTATTTTTAAAGGTTGTTCTCCCAACGAATTTCAACCGGTATCAGACCCAGGGGCCCCGGGTTCGATTCCCAGCGGGGGTACATATTGTATTCGGATTGGTTGGTGGTAGGAGTTGTTGTATGTCCGCCTGGCTAGCTACTACCATCATATATGAGTCTGACGCCATAACAACAATGTTTTCAGCATTGTTGTTTCCGGCAGTTAAAGATTAGATAGCCAGTTCCTCAGTGATTGAGGATTTCGGGAGAGGCTCGCTTCCATCTTCAGCCTTATCAATACTTAACATCAGGTATGATGAAGGCTTTTGCACTAAACGTCTTTAGTAGTTTCTTCAAGCCCTCACTTCTTGACAATCAAAATCTATAACCATATACCTAATTATATAAAAAAACATAGAAAACAATGAACAATTCATAAAACAATTTAAAATATTCCTGATTAAGCAATGCTTCTATGACTTAAAAGAATTTTTTGATTATAAAGACTGTACCAAGTAGATAGATTGTAATTATTGAAATTTATTTATCATATTATTATCATTTATTAATTTAAAATATTAAAATTGTTTAAATGTTTTTTTTTTTTTTTTTTTTATTCCTGGAATAGACAAATATTATAATTCTCTGTTTTATTATTGTGATTTCAAAACTATAAATGTAATTTAATTTAAATATCATTAAGTATTGTAATAGTTTTAAACCCTCTAGTCTAGTGGTATTGCTATGCCCTTGCAGGGCGTCACATGTTTACTTAAATATTACTGTATCATCTCGTTATATAATGTGACTTGCAATAAATATATTATGAATTATAGTATTGTCGTTGTATTGTCTAAACGTCTTTGTAGTAATTTTATTGATTATTGTTTATTAACGTGTACTTCTCTTTGTTCCATGTGCTGTCCCATGACTTCTGCAGAGCGCAGCTTGAGTGAGTATTCATCATCACAATCATCAGTAATTTCAATGTCCCCACTGCTGGGCATAGGACTTCCATGGATAAAGAAGTTGGGCCATTAGCCCACCGCGAGTTCAGTCGACATCCGAGTTTGGCATTATGGTGAAAGTGCATTGATGTTTCTTTATAGAAAATGGTCTCATGAGCAGACGGCCAGCAGGCAGCCAATGTCCTTCGTCATCAGCAATTTTTAATGTCCCCACTGTTGGGGCGCCGACCTTACTTATGAATGGGTAAGGAGAATAGGCCATGCATGACCCACCACGCGACTGCAAATACAGCCAAGACCAACGGCATAACGTGTCTTCCTAAGCATAGAGGAGCTCGAGATAGTAAATTTTTTGTCACCCATCTCGTGACCGACCATTGCGAAAGTTGCTTAACCTCAACAAACGCAGGCCGAGCGCGCGAACTACTTCGCCACGGGCTCCTCGCCAATGTCCTTACTTACATCATAGGTCAAACTCGGTTGTCCACTTAGGCCATCAAAGTTCCAGAAAAGTGCTAAATGTAGCCAAAACTAACGGCACATCAGGCGTTAAGAACCGGAAACTTCATGTTAAGGGTCCTAAAAGCGATAATATTTGATCTCAATATTAATTTCTTCCAACATGGAAATCATCAAATTAAGAACTTATCCCGCCTTTCTACCTGTTTACGAAACACGTTAAAATACGAATATAAACCTATTGCAATGTTTACAAATCCAATCAGATATCACCAACGTAGCCAAAATGTACCCAAAGTAAACTTGCCAAAATGTTTGCGTTCTCAAACTTGGAGACCCTTTTCAGTCGTAAGGATCTCTAATAAAGGCCCTCGTTTATTCAAAGTCGAGAGTTTGTTTCGTGGTACGCTACATAAACTAGGGTCTAGGGGTACCGCTTCTTTGGGTACACTTTGATGTTGGAATAGGCTATTTGACAGGTTTTTAAAATCTCTCATTGATGAAGCGACGGTGGCCAACACCGTAGAACGGTGAATATACTAGAAAAATTCGACGTGTCCTCATAGGTCTCTGTAGCATAATTGGTTAGTGCATTGGGCCGGACTCCCAAGGATGCGGGTTCGAATCCCGTCAGGGCGACATGAGACTAGTTGCTTTTTTTCTAGTATATTTTCTTGTTAAATATTTATCACATAAAAATAGCATTGTAAAATGCAAAATTAAAAAGTTGTAATTAAATGGCAGTTTCATCTTAATCGATAGTCAAACATCTGCAAAGATGTTTCTTTCGAATGCGAGGATATTTCTCTCATTGATGAAGCACGGTGGCCAGCACCGTAGAACGGTGAATATACTAGAAAAATTCGACGTGTCCTCATAGGTCTCTGTAGCATAATTGGTTAGTGCATTGGGCCGGACTCCCAAGGATGCGGGTTCGAATCCCGTCAGGGCGACATGAGACTAGTTGCTTTTTTCTAGTATATTTTCTTGTTAAATATTTATCACATAAAAATAGCATTGTAAAATGCAAAATTAAAAAGTTATAATTAAATGGCTGTTTCATCTTAATCGATAGTCAAACATCTGCAAAGATGTTTCTTTCGATTGCGAGGATATTTCTCTCATTGATGAAGCGACGGTGGCCAGCACCGTAGAACGGTGAATATACTAGAAAAATTCGACGTGTCCTCATAGGTCTCTGTAGCATAATTGGTTAGTGCATTGGGCCGGACTCCCAAGGATGCGGGTTCGAATCCCGTCAGGGCGACATGAGACTAGTTGCTTTTTTCTAGTATATTTTCTTGTTAAATATGTAGTAGAGTTTAAGGAACCCAGTAAAAGTAGTTTTTTTTTAGATTCTGGTACATATTTGCTGAACATTGACAATATGGCGCTGCAATGGGGTCGGGGACGTCACTTGCCTGTATTCTGATCTGTAGGACATAATCATCCACATACGTAGGCAAACGAGGTTTGCAAGCAGGTGACGTCATCATTAACTGACGAATCAGGAGCGTTTTGTGTCACATGACAAACGTTAAAAAAATGCATTTTTATTTACGGATTTTTAAATGTAGTTGTTATTATTTTCAACGTACGATAATAAATAACCATTTTTAAGGTCTTAATTTATACTGATAACAGTAGTTGAAACTTTATTTTTCGCATTGTCAAATAGCCTATTGAGCGTATTTTGTTTTGGGTTTTGTTATAATATACTGGGGGCCTACCATCAACTGTAACGCGATTCATTTTAGGTTACTTTTTGGTAGTAAGTGCGGGACGCCGCTAGACGCGCCATATGACAGCATCCCACTCTCACAACCTACAATGAATTGCATTACAGTTGATGGTAAGGCCCCTGTACTTTAAAAAAAGCATACCATAACTGAACACTGCAAACTAATTATGCACCAATTTCACATGAGGTAAAGTGACACTGACGATTGACCTCACTGCAGATTGTCAAAGTCAAAGTCAAAGTCAAAGATTTTTATTCAAATAGACTTATAGATAAGTACTTTCGAATAGTCCATTTTTTTTCCCTACAAGCCATTCAGGACATCTTTTAACTGATAAGAAGAACGGCCGCAAGAAACTTATCAGCTTTAACAAAAACAACAACATTTACAATGGAACATGTTGTTGCCAAGCACAAATTTACAATTTTGAAATATATTTAATATAAGAGGAAAATTTTCCCATATTCAATTATTAGAATATTTTCCTTTTATCCAATTTATAATAGTTATGTTTTATGTTAGTATCTATCACATCCATGCATTTTGGTCTTTTAAATAATCATCTACCTTGTAATAACCTTTGCTTAAGAGTGACTTTTTGACATATATTTTGAAGTATAAAAACATTTTCTATATTAGCTGCTAAGCTCCACAACAACAGGCCATAGGACATTACACTATGAAAATAGCTAAAGTAAACTGGAGAGTAAATTGGAGAAAGAAACGCCTAAACATCTCCCATGTGACTACGGCCCCCTTATCCACAAACGCAGCATCCACCTGGGCCGGCATATGATTCGGCCAGAGGAACTAAAATCTCTCAGTGCTAGGAAGATTTTAGATTTTAAATTTAAGAAAACTATTTATAAAATATGATGTATTAAATTTTGCCAAAATATTTTTTTTTACCCACCTCATCAGTACTATATTATATATGCCTTCGTTATTGATTATGTTCATAGGCACTGTCTTTGGCTATTGTATTACTCATTAAGTATAGCATTAAGGTTATATTGCATGCTGTTGGTTTCCCAAAAAAAAAAACAGCATATAATAGTAATACCTACAATAATCACGCTCAAAAAACACATGAAAGAGGTTAGAACGAGACGAACTGAAGTCAAAGTCAAAGTCAATTTATTACCGATTTGACATTTATTTATTATTTAAATTTGACTTGTATAATTTGAGCTGTTTAGAGATTTTTGACCATTGAATGTTTTTGATAATTTTCTTTATATTTGATATGACATTGTAATTTTATTTTGATTTATATTGTTTAATGCAATAATTTTGAGTTAATTCTATTTTGGTCAGATCTAATGATTTTTCAATGAACAATGGACAATTTTATTGTATTTGCACATCGAATCATTTGGTAGAATATGCGGAAACTATGCACTTAAAATCTATACTGTACCATATTCTAGCAAATAAATGATTTATGATTTATTCAGTCTAGGCTATTACAAGCACTTATGAACGTCAAAGAAGCTACGCCATCGGTTCACAAACCCAACGGCGGGAGACTGCGTAACGAGAAGAACTACAGTCAATTTAAATAATTTATTTACTTTAAATAGGGTACATTATTTCACATCTTGACAGTCTTAATTTTGTCAGTTTTAATGCCACTAAAACACAGGCTTGTTTATTCACCTCAAAACGTAGTCATTTGCAACTGACTCCGACTTTTCAGGGTATATCCTTACCGATAACCGAAAATCTGCAACTTCTCGCCCTAAACCACATTGAGCTATTTCAAATAATTGAAATCCTTCATTGCCTTTTTCCCCAGGACTACATCCACCAGCTCCCCTCAAGCCAAGTCTCCCGCCGGCAGCAGCGCCGGCGCAGCAGCTGGGGCGTCCACCGCCGCCGGAGAGCGGACGCCGACTGCGCAGAACAAGCAGCTGCAAAATGTCAAGGGGCAGGAGCACCCGCCGCATCCTTCTGTAAGTAGAAACAGGAATTATTTTCCAATGGCTGGGAGACAATTGACTGTCTATCCTCCTAGATATGTTGGAAACTCTATAGTATTACTACAAAGGATGTAGAATTGGTTTAAACCTGAAGTTGTCACAGGAAAATGCACACAGTAGATATTGCTTCACTTTTGAAATAGGCCCGCCGCGCCGTACTCTTCTGAAAGTAGAAATAGGAGTTATTTCGAACAGCAATTTGGAAGACTATTGAGTGTCTATCCTTTCATGGTGGGAAATTTATGTAAAAGTTAAAGTTGGTTTAAAATTGAAGCTGTCATTTAAGAAACCACAGATAGCTTGAGTTTGAAACAGACCGCCGCATCCTTCCGTAAGTAGAAATTGAAGTTAATTTGGAATGGCTGGGAGATAATTGACTGTCTATCCTGCTAGATGTGGAGGAAAATAGTAGAACGTGGTCAAAAGTAAAGCGCTTTACGCACTATGTATCTATCTTGCTGTCCAGCTCGAAAAAGATGAAGATATAGAAAGATAACTACTTCTTCTACGTTGGCTCAACGAACCAAAGTGTGTCTTAACCTCTGATACGAGAGTCGCCAGCTTGAAGCTCACAAAGATCCGCTTCTACTACATCACACCATCAATATCGGGGACGGCCTACCGGTCTTCACCCTAGTGGTTTACCCATATAGGCCCTTTTGACACTTCGATCTTCACCCACTCTTTTTAAATGACCTATAACCAGCAGAGTCTGTGGGCTTTAGCTCTCCTATAATATTAGAGTCGGTAAACAGGTTTCGATCTCAGCGGTGTACAGAAAGATGCATATATAACTTCCTATTTCCTTGTTTATCTATCCCCCTATTAATGGACAGCAAGATGGATAGTGTGTAAAACGCTTTAGGGTTAAATTAAAAGTTTAAGAAAACTGACATCGCATCAATTTGAAACCAGATTTAACTTTAGACCAGGAGAATTTTCTAGAAATACCATTATAAGCAAGCAGGAGTTTGAAATTTTTTTTAACTTTTAGAATTCATTCATATTTTCAAAGAAGATTCTAATATAAAGAATCCGATAGCTAAAACTTTAGCTTCGGTAAAATTCAAGAGAATAAATTGAATAGAACACCTTCCTACTAAGTACCTTCTAAGCATTAGACTTGACGCACCTAATAGTTTTTCTATTCAACGGTTTAAGATAATTTACGAAGTGTGAATTTTAATAGTAGCCAGTTCGGCTACGAATTATCAAATTCGACCTCAAAAATTCTTTCTCAATTATCGTTTCTGTAAAATAAAAGAATCGATTTAATAATTGGTACCTCGAAAAGTGGAACAACTTGACAGGTAAATTATTCATAATCCATTTGGGGCGTAGGAATTTTGTGTAAGGGTAAACACACATTGAACAGAAAAACGGCCGAGCGATTTTATAAAGAGCGCTTTTAGTTCGATGGTCGATGGCGCAGATTCATACAAATAGAAATAAAATAAGATTGCAAGACAATTCTGAAATATATGTATTTTTAAATAAAGCACTTTTATGATTTCGACGAGTACCTAGTTCACAATTATGTTTCGATAAATATTAGAACGCAACATAAGATGATCTGATTGCGAGATAAGTCGTTTTCACATGTTTGCAAAGTTTGATCTCCGACAAAAATGTAGGATTTTATATTATATCCTAGTCTCTTAATTAAACAAAAAGTTGTAAAGCAAAGAGTAAACTTTTTTCTTAAACGTAAATACAGTCATGCAAACTAATAATTAACACATATTTTTTGAAATAAATAAAATTGACGTTTGTCTTTCAAAAACGCCCAAGCGTTTTGCCGCTCAATGTGTGCTGACTCTTAACTTTAACAGTAAGTATAAATAGGTTATGTCGATGTCTAGTTATTGATTGCGAGTTCGAAATGTTGAATTTAGTCAATGTTTTGATGTATGTATACGGACCGTGTTATTGGTTTATCCAATTAAATTAATATTGGAATATTAAATCATCTGTTCATTTAATTTTGTACTTAATTATAATATAGCAGTTATATTGACTGATCAAACAATGTTGTAATATGATTATGATTTGCAAACAAAAAGAACTTGTTTCTGGACACTATCTAACCTCCTGGTGGTCAATTCTGCATTTTTTTTTGTCAAAATCATCTCTCAATGGTGTTTCAATAGTAGTGTTTACTGTGTAAAACAGGACTGCCATTGAAACACCATTGGAATGCGATTGTGACTAAGCATTTGCAGAATTGGGCCCCTGTCTGGCGAAACATTTCTAAGAAAACCGGCCAAGTGCGAGTCGATCGTCGTGCCCGGGTTCGATCCCTGGACAAGATTAATATTTGTGTGCATGTCTATTTGTCTTGGTCTGAGTGTTTAATATATATAATGGGTATATATTTACAAAAAAGTATATAAGTATGTTTATTCGCTATCTAGTATCCATAACACAAGTTTCTCGTGAAACTTACACGTGGGCTAGATAATTGGTGTGATTTATAGAAATAGTTATTTATTTATATATTCACTCTCAAGCTTTTAAGTCATAATTGTATCTAAATCGTGTTTCTTACACTGTCAAAACAACTGAGTAAAAGTGGACTACAATTGAAAAACGATTTAAAATGATTATGACTTAACTTATTCAGAATAAGGCCATAAAATACAGATGATTTAATATTTCATGAATGTCTTTGTTTTTCAGATTTTCATAATCAATGTTAGGTATTATTGTTGTTGTGCCTAAGACAATGGGGATTTTTTTTTTTTTTATTTATTGGTAGTTTTTTTAGGTGTTGGTTTTTCCTTACATTGTCTTAGTATGTCGCTATGTGTGGAAATGTGGATCGTGAGAAAATGGTAGGTTGTTATATATCTGATGTTTAGATTTATGTTGTATTCTCTATTTATCTATACGAAAAAGGACAGTTCTTTAAACATTGAGAAATTTAATAGGAAAAATATGTAAAAAGAAGAAAAAAAAAACGTCAGCTCAAAATTAAAGAAACACAGAAAAACAATACTTACTGCTTTCAAACAAGGAAGACATACCTAAATTATTGCGTTTAAATGGTTCGTTGACAAATCTGAATAAATGTGTTAATCAACTTAATAATAAAAAATAACATCGATATGTAACTAAGTACGTAAGTAACAGTTTGCTTCAAATTCACTTCAAAAATTATGTCTTAATAATAATGAGCGACAGAAATATCTAAACATAATCTACGGAATTAGCACGAATAACTGTCGAAATAGTATCGAGTACCAAGCACGTAATGTCAAAAAATGAATATTATTGTATTTATGTATATTATTGACATCTTAAATTTTGACATCTTAAATATTGACATTTTAAATTTTGACATGTAATTTCTGACACACATCAATAATGAACATAATACTGTTGAGTGTATTGACATGCTGAGAGATGAGATTTGTGTTGTTTCTTGTATGTACTTGGTTATTGATATTTAAATATTAAACTGTAGTAGGTAGTGTTTTTTTTTATATAATTTGGGTTAATTTAATGTATGGAGAACATTACATAGTATTTTAGAGCATGACGAGATTACAAGTTTGCTTATCGATATGTCGGTAAAACACGCATGTACGTACTTGAATTTTAAGAACTGAATTGTACCGTGTTTTATGGAAATAAATATTACTATTACTATTACTATGTATAGGAAAATGTACTTCAGTTTACGTCCTGTAGGAACGCTGCACAATATCTCATACATTTTTTTACATTACTTTCTCGATATTGACTCTAAAGTTATACGTGATAGGCCTACTGGACCCACTTTAAAAATGGTTTAAACATAGAAAAGATAAAATAACGTTATAATAGTTAACATCATCTCCTCACTAATAAGCAATACTTTTTTAATTCAATTCAATTAATTTATTTGTCAAATCACATGTAATTTATGGTGTTACAAAATAATATATGTACAACAGCTGTAATTGGCCTTTGCGGCATACAAATATAAACACGTAATTAATTGACAATAATAAATACCTACAAATAATGAATAAAAGCCTTCGTTATTAACTTACCTTTAACACCCAAAATATTACTGTTTTGCATTCCAACAAAACAGATGTTTATATGTTTATATGAAGATAAACTAGGTAAGTGAATATTATTTATTCGGTAATCCGGTAATCTAGATCGCGCTTCTTCAACCAGCGCTGTGTGTTTTAGAAACACATGTAATAGCATATTACCCATTTTATTGTTTCTCATTTCACGCATAGCTATGATGGCAATAATAACTTCCACGAAATAAATGTCCATAATCATTCCTCTTTCCACGTGACTGCTCGCTCATAAGCGAATAAGTCCTGAAACAAAAGAACAATGGCCCAAGTTATATTACTACATCCCTTTTGGTTGCTCTGTTACGGTTTATGTTTTTGGGAATAACTATCATTTATTATTTATGTTTAATGCTTCCCACTGTTGAGTTGGCGGTATATTTGTCGCAGCTATCTGGTTGAATCATCAATTTGATTGGAAGCCATCTTTTAATGAAATGGCAAAAGGATAACTTTACTAGCCGTGCGATTTAATGTAACGCAAATTCACATAACAAAGTTAATCAGACACAATAAAGAAAAGTAATAGTAACTAAGATAAATCTATACATCTATACTAATATTATAAAGCTGAAGAGTTTGTTTGTTTGAACGCGCTAATCTCAGGAACTACTGGACCGATTTAGAAAATTCTTAGACCATTAGAAAGCTACATTTCTCCCGAGTGACATAGGCATAGAACATAGGACATATTTTATCCCGATATTCCCACGGGAACGAGCACCACGCGGGTAAAACCGCGAGGATCCGCTAGTATATTTTAAAGAGGAAAGATTTGATTGTTTGCATTGATTAGGCTCCGAAACTACTGAACGAATTTGGTTGAAATTTGGTACACAGATAGTAGATAGCCTGGTTATATTACATAGGATACTTTTTATCCCGATATTCCCACGGGAACAGGAACCACGCAGGTGAAACCGCAAGCGGCCGCTAGTATTAAAAAAACCGTCCAAATGCGAGTAGGACTCGCGCATCGAGGGTTCCGTAAAATACTTTTTATTATATGATGTAACTAAAAATTTACGGTTTTCGCAATTTTTCCTTTATCTGTACTATAAGACGTTACTTCGTTCCAAATTTCAAGATTCTAAGTTCACGGGAAGTACCCTGTAGGTTTTGATTCCCGTGCGAGTTTTTAAAATTTGCGGCATAAACGGCTGTATCTTTTGCGAAAAAACTGGTTGCCTTAGTAAGATTAAGAAAAGAATCCCTGGCTTTTATGAAGTAAGAACACTGATTGGCTGGTCGGACCGTACAAAACAACATCTTCTCTGATTGGTTGACGACTTGACGTTTGAAATGTCAATCTATTCTCTCACACGTAATAAACTTCCTATAAACCAATCAGAATAAGAGTTAGTAAGCAACCAAAAATTAAGGCAATCAGAGTAAAGAATATCCAATGTTACTAAAGCAACCAGTATTTTTGCAAAATCCCTATCCTTTTTCAGTAAGATTGAGAAATGTCACCACCATTGTCTAATTATCCGTGTTTTTGCAATATCTCTAGGATTTTTGCGAAAATTCTATTTATCAAATCCTCCTACGACATATATATGACAGCCACAACAGCGACAAACTGAAACTGAACCAAGTATTCGTTAGACAATCAGCCATCCGCTTGTGTGTAGATAAAATAATAAAAGAGATAAAGCAATAATTAGATGCTCGTCATTTCGACGAACGTTAGCTTTCTAGGGTTAAAACAAATATTCGTTATACATTTTCCTTTTTTTATGAACGCTTATGACTCTTAGCCTATATCATACCTGATATTAAGTATTGATATATTGAAGATAGAAGCGAGCCTCTCCCGGAATCCTCAATCACTGAGGACTGGCTATCTTATCTCTAACTGCCGGAACACAACAATGCTGTAAACATTGTTGTTATGGCGTCAGACTTAGTTAAGATCGTGGTAGCTAGCCAGATGGACTTAGAATTGAATACAAATGTACCCTCGCTGGGAATCGAACCCGGGACCCCTGGGTCTAATACCGGTGGTTTTACCACTAGACCACAGAGACGGTTAAATATATACATTAAATATTCCTTCCAACCCAATACTGAAGCGATTAGTAGGAATACGTAGTTTGTATTGCACTCTGTTTGCTCTAACTAATACATTGTATTGGTTAGTTAGAGCAAACAGTTTGAATCCTAGGCTACCTAGCTTTCAATTGTAAATCAATATTACTGTTACATAAGTTGAATATGGTTACTAATATTTATTTAGGTCATATTTTAGTTGATTATATTTGTAACACTAGTTAATTATAGTTGTAACACTTGGTTTTCAATAAACAAAATAAAAAATAAAAAAAAATAAAAAGAAAAAAATCCCGAATTTACAATTTTTTTTTGCAATATTTCTGTCTGTGCGTGACTGTGAGTGAAATAGAATGTGGCAGCTGCTATATTTCCAGTAACATTTTATCAGTGGACAGGGTATATCCTCTTGTCTGTTAAAAGCCTCCTGGAGGTCTCTCATCTAAATACCCCTGTCACAAATCGTCCTTTTAATAGAAGCCGTAAGCAGACCGGATGTCATGCGAAACTAGTTAACAGATGCAGTTTAATGGCCAAAATGACGGATGACAGAAGATAATGATATTCGAAAACTTTTATAGCCAAAACCTTAGACCCTTAGACCAACATCTTAGACCCAAGCCAAAGGTGACGTCATTGAGGTGTGACTTTGAGAGTGGTGTTTATGCATTACACTCTCAAGCTGCTCTGGCAACCTTGCAAGTGGTTAATGGCATGAGTGTATGTAGGTAATATATTTTGAAAAAAAGAGGGGGAGAGTGCTCAGTGCGAATGTGGAGTCCTCACAGACGCGCACCTTCTGGATTGCCCCCTGTCCCCTTCCACCTGCAGTATGAAAGACTGAAGGCAGCAGACAACGCCATCTAAGTTGCTACCCACTGGGTCAAACAAAATCAATAATCATAAGTCATAAGTAATTTATTCCATAAAACAATATTACATTACATTTAAGTAGCTAAGTTAAGAAACAAATCACACAAAATCAAATTAAATAATAAAAAATAAAATCATTCATTCATACAGTTAAAATTTAAGAAAAAAAAAGAAATTTATAAACATAAAATTAAATAATAAATAATAAAATCATTCATTCATATACATACTTTTATTATATAAAAACAGAATTAAAATAATCTTCCACAGACCTAAACAAAAAAATATACTAGAAAAAAAAGCAACTTGTCTCATGTCGCCCTGACGGGATTACACATGACATGACGGGACATGAGACAAGTTGCTTTTTTTCTAGTATATTTTCTTGTTTAATATTTATCACATAAAAATATCATTGTAAAATGCAAAATTAAAAAGTTATAAAAAAGACCTTAGTCTGGATTTGAATCATCGACACAAAGAAGAAGAAGAAGAAATAGTTATTTGTTATACAAGGCTGGAAAGTTAGTTATTTAGCGGCGAGTTACCTCTATTGAAATCTGAGCAAGTGAAGGATTCTATGATTGAACCACGAGCGTAGCGAATGGTTCAAAGATTGAATCCCGAGCGAAGCGAGGATTTCAATGGTACAAGTCGCTAAAAACTTTTCTGCCGAGCGCAACACACAATTTTTCACCTCACAACAGCGAGGAACATTTTATGGTTGTTTCCGCGGTCAACTTCCGGTAAAAAATTCTTTAAACATAAAGTTTAATCTAAATATACTTTATTCTCGTTATTTTAATGATATTAAAAACTAAAATAATAAAAAAGGGAGTATTATAGGTAATTCAAAGTTATTTAAATATATTGTTACTTATTAATAAGAATAAAAACGATTCCGTAAATGATGACACTGACATGAGGTACAAGACAAAGACAATTTAAAAATAAAGATTTATGTCACAGTCCGAAATCCAATTATAATTTGTGAAATATCACCCAGCCTTATATAAAATTTATAACAAATAGTATAATCTTATTGTCATTGTGTTTATGATTCAATGAACTAAAATAATATAATAAAACCAAAACGGAGTATTATAATTAATTTAAAGCTATTTAAAATAAGAATCAAATATAACAAAAAGGTCAATAGTGCGATTCGGAACGCATTATGACATATTTGTGATTATGTAATGACATATTATATAAAAGCGATTTTCTACGCCTAAACTGATTGGACAAAACCTCCTTTTCAGAGCGTGTGAGGTGAAAATACAATTTTTCCCCCAAAGGAGGCGTCCCTAGTTGTCAGCTGTCGACCCTACCTCTGTATCAATTACGGAAGCATTGCTTACGTGTCCTCTTTGATTTATTGCTTGGCGAGACAGATTTGGCTTTATTTATTTTGGGGCTTCTTTAAGCAGTTGTTTTATCCTGTATAGTCGGGGACCTTCCCGGTTGACCAGAAGAGTTTTTTTTAGGGAGGTTTATTTCAAAAAGTAACGATAGGTATATAGAAAACGTTTATCACAAATAGTAGAACATTAATAGGTATTTCATTTGAATAATAAATTATTTCTTTAATCATAGTACTTTCCGAGAAAACGTTTCCCAAAAAAAAACATGCGAAAGACTTTTTTCTTTGTTTCAGTAAACAATACAAATTTCTCTCTTTGTCTCTCTCTTGTCGTATGAGAATGAATAGTCACATCTGGTGTCTGAGTTTATCAAGCCACCAGACGCTATGGGACAAAATAACTTGTGAACTGATTTCGAAGTTGTATCCAACTTCGTTGATAGTAGCCACAAAAGTAGATCTAGATATCTAGACATCTGAAGCAAGATCTGATTGAGTAAGAAGTTCTATAGGTTACGACCTACTTTGTGTTAATCGAATGAACTAACATGTGACAAGTCGAAAACGGTTTTTCTTTTTTTTTATGAACAACGGTGAGACTCCTAACCTTCATCATACGGGGCCAAACCGCCATCTCTTAGCGCAATATTGTTTCAATCTTACCATACTATTTCGTACTACGAATCATTTAAAGTAAGCTTGTTTTTTGGCGGAAGTTTGGTAACATCTTCTTTCGCTCAATCATCGCCTCCAAAGTATGGAGTGTGTCAAAATGTGACAACTTTAATAATAACAAAACATCCGACATGATGGTTTCTTATAAATGCTGGTAGGCCTGCTGATGTTGACCTTTAAATGTGGCCATGCTAACTGACCAACTAGACCAATATATGCTAGTAAGAGCCAGTGAACTGGTATGCCTTAAGTTTGCATTTGCCCTTATTTTTTTAATTCCAGGGGGAAATGCCCGCGTATACCTTCCTGTCCGGGTAGACAGATAAGTTATATGGGACTCGAACCCACTAAAACCCCCTGGTTGTTCCCTCCGCGCGTTGGCGGAGACTATCGGGCTTGGGGTGACAGTCACCGGGCCTCCGCCCGCGTGCATCTTTTGGACACTTCCAACGAGACGTCAGCACATTCTATTCACACGAGGTCCGCTCTGGACGACGGAATTCCCCGTTCCGCCGCCGACGGATTGCATTTGCTCTCACTCAAATATCAAAAAGGCCCTCTGATGTTGAGTATTGATAAGTCTTATGACAGCAACGAGCCTCTTCCAGAATCCTCAACCACTGAGGACCTGGCTATCTTATCTCTAACTGAGGGAACACAATAATGCTAGAAACATTATTAGTTATTATTATTGTAATCACAATGAAAAGATGGTGGGAGGGAAGAGATGCATCAAATCACACCATCAATAAATAGGCCGTAAGTATATTTTGAGTCGGCATGACATAACAGTGCTCGATCAAGGCATGGGCGACCAAAAATTATAATATCTCGAGTTTCTTCGTATTTAAAAAAGCCGTTGGCCCGGATACTTTCCGCATGGGACCCGCATAGTGTGTCATGCAAAGTAATATAAATTTCGGCGTTGCGTTATAAGTTGCCAAAGATCGTTTCCTTATTCAAGATGGCAACGTGCCTTATCGAAAATTCACGTATTCGCGATACCCACCCACTATAGTTCGGTTCCTTTTCTATCGTATACATTTCAGCGAGTGTGCAGCTGAATTGCACAGTCTAATTCCACCATTTCCCTTTTCCATCGGACATTCAGAAATTCAAATATGCGCCACCGCTTTATGGTTGATATCCCAAAAAGCACTAAACGTTTTGCGTGAAATTTTATCATCCGTACTGCCAGAGAGTGGAATTCTTTGCCGGAGTCTGTGTTTCCTGATACTTACAATTTGGGGGCCTTCAAGTGGATAGGTATTCTAGGCAAGTGTGTTTCAGCCTAAACTGCTTACCATCAGGCGAGATTGAGGTCAAGCGCTAACCTATACATAAGAGAAAAAAAAGTCCTAGTAAACTAGCCAGGCTAGTTACCACCATCTTATCTAACCCCCATATTCTAAGTCGTTCCTCCAAAATTTTTTACACTCCACTCAACCTCGTCGTGGGTAAAAATGGTAGTGTGCGCTAGGCCTAACACGGAGTGGCTACGTACTCTTTGGCTCCTCCAGCTCCTTACGGAGTTATGACTTAGAATACCGATTTCGAGGAGTATTTCGAAGAGGTTTTCAATGAGGTTTCGTTAAGTCGAGGACGAGTAAGTTTTGGAGAAACGACTTAGAATATGGGTGTAAGTCTGACGCAAGCGCCATAGCAAATATGTTTTTAGCATCGCTATGTTCCGGAAGTTAGAGATTAGATAGCCAGTTCCTCAGTGGTTGAGGCTTCCAGGAGAGCCTTATCATTACTTAACATCGTTTGTTCCCAACGAGTCACACCATAAAGTGCCACCCTGTTACTCGTCGGAAATAAATCCCACCGAGTCACAGTATTACTCGTTGGAAGAACAATTTAGAAAAAATAACTCCCAACGAGTCACACGCCGAAGGTAGGGTATTAGGCGTAAGGGAAAAAATCGCCTCAACCTGTTACACTCTGAACAAGAACTTTAATTCTTTAATTCGAAATTTTGAAAATGTGTGTTCGAAAATGGAAGAGAAAACAAATTTTGAAAATGTCAAAACCAAGTACGACGTTGGCGTGGCTTAAGCAAGAAATCGCTAAGTGGTCATAGTGAATAATGGCGCAGGTATAATAAGGGGGGGTTTCCCCGTTGTTCATAAAAAACGTTGCTTTTACAAAAACTCCTATAAATAGAGCTACTGAATGTAACAAAACTGATTTGATCTGCCTATTTCACATAAGTATATTTCGCCCGTTCGCGTTTTATGAATTATTCATATACCCTTCAGGATATCTTTAAACCCAGAGGACAAGGTACAGATTTATTTTGTCCTTATTGGAAACGCTTTTTCTTTAAACAAAGGATATTGGTACGACGGATTGTTAAAGTAGGGTTCTTCAATAAAATGCTAATAAAGTCAAAATAAATAAAAAATGCCAATACTTAGAATAACCTTTTTTTATGAATAACGAGGAGACTCTTAGTCTTCATCATACCTGATGTTAAGTTTGATAAGGCTGAAGGTGGACGCGAGCATCTCCCGGAATCCTCAACCACTGAGGAACTGGCTATCTTATCTCTAATTGCCGGAACACATCAATGCTGAAAACATTGCTGTTATGACCTCAGACTTAGTTAAGATGGTGGTAGCTAGCCAGGCGGACTTGCAAATCCCAGCACCAACCAAACCGAATACAATATCTACCCCCGCTGAGAATCGGACACGGGACCCCTGGGGTCTGATACCGGTGGTTGTACCACTAGAATTTGTAAGTTCGAAAATAATTAAATGGGATTGGCGGATTGGCATAAGCCGCGCTAAATCACGTGGTCTTACCGCAATTGGATTGGCGCAAGACGATAACAAAATTATTTGTCGTTTCGCTATGTAACGATGTTACTTTTTCTACAGGCCCAGTGCAAGAGGCCTACTCTCTAAGCCCGTCAACTAAAATACGGACCCCCGTCCGTAAGTTTCCCGAAACTACGGATGGAACCTACTCTCTATTGATATCGGATGTACTAACTTTTGGTGCCGTGTGGTGACGGCCTAAGAATACACGTGTCACCACTCCCTTACATTCCTGGGATGTCGTAAGAGTCGACTAAGAGGCTCGACGCATTGAACACCTGTGCGAGAGAAGGAAAACTTGAATAAAACCCTCTACCAACCCGTCTGGCCAGCGTGGTAGCAGTAGGCTAATAGCCTCCTATGAACGCCACAATAGGCGTGAGCTAGGAGAGGCCTATGTCCAGCAGTGGACGTCCACAGGCTGATGATGGATGGATGTTACTAATTTTGGACAAACGGCACAAACACATTGGGAGTAGGGACAATGTCAAAACGTATTCTCATTCATTCTTAGCTCGGGGTCTTTTTATTTTATTGTTGGATATGTGATGCGCTTGACCGCTATCTTGCCTGATGGAAATCAAAGATGCGATCTAGGTTGTAACGCGCTTGCCTAGAAGATACCTATTCACTCGTGACTTGAAGACCCCCAAATTGTAAGTGTCAGGAAACACAGACTCTGGCAAGGAGTTCCACAGTTCACTCTTTGGCAGTGCGTTTGGTAAATGTCGAGTCAAAACGCTTAGTGCGACTTTTGAGTATAACTCTTGGGTGTCCGAACTAATAAGCTGTCCGTAGGTGATACGGATTAGGAAACGTCCGTAACTTAGGCCGAAACTACGGGTTTAGTGCTTAGAGAGTAGACCACCAGATACTCGTAGTAAAAGGGCATATTCTAAAAGTACCTAAGCGATGGCCTAGGAACCTGCCTCCATTGTTTCCGGACAACATCTTAGATCCAACCAAATGCTAAATATGGCGGCGTTGATGTGTGGTTATGTGAGTGATGTCCATACATTTCCCTCGTTCCACTACGATCCACCGATGAGAATCCACCGGATGGATCTATGGCTATTTATTTTCCTCTTAAATCCACCGGTGGAACCGTTGCTATTTTTATTTCCTCTTTTAACGACCTCCGTGGTAGAGTGGTACGTACACCGGTTTCAAGGTGTCGCCTACTCTGAGGTCCCGGGTTAGAATCCCAGTAGAGGCGAATGTTTGTATGATGAATGCGAGCGTTTGTACCTGAGTCGTGTTTATATGTATTTCTATACATAAATACTTATATATGTATAATTATTAGGTACTTATATCCATTATCCTGTATCACATAACACAAGCCTTACAGTGCTTACTTTGGGGCTAGGTTAATTGTGTGAGTGTATAAATATTTATTTATTTTATCCACCGGTGGATCCATGGATTTTTTTTCCTCTTAAATCCACAGGTGGATCTTAGGCTATTTCTTCCCCCTCTTTTCACTAAGATTCACCGATGAGGGGTCCACCGGCGTAACACAATAATGATAGGCCGAATATTTATTTCGCCGATTACGAACATTCGGCCGAATATTCGATTAAACTTATATCGAACCGAATATATTCCGCCAAAAATCGTTCTCAAACTGTACCTTTGATACCCTGCCTAAAATAGCACATTAATAATCCTACTTCCTACTTATAGTTATTATAATAAATGTGAAAATTGAATATCTTGATGAATGGTACTTAACCATCCAAGGCTAAACGGATTTGAATGAAATTAAAGACACAGACCTGGATTAAAACTAAGGCTTTTTTTAATCTCGGTCAAACGTTAATTTTTTACGAGGTTATTATATTTGGAAAATCCCTTCCAAATATAACAAAAATAAACTTTTTATACAGGTATATTATCCAAGATCACACTTTGCCAAAGATAGGCCTTCGCAGGGTTGGTCAAAAGTTTACTCCGTAATTGAAACCTTCGATTAGATTTGGGCCCTAAGCCGGATTTAAACCAAATGCAATATATTAAATATATCGTCAAAATACACGAACATTTTCGGTAGATCAACTTGAATGTAAGTATGTTAAAAGCATTGATTTAGTATAAGATGTAGTTTTTGTTATAATTAGATTTACGAGTTTTTTTTTTAATTAGAAATTTAATCTTGAACAATTTACATAATCCTAATCCTAACCTAACTAATATTATAAATGAGTAAGTGTGTTTGTTTGTTCTTCCTTGACGCCCAATTGACTTTAGCTTTGGCATAGAGTTAGTTGGCAGGATGAGGAGTAACATAGGCTATTTATCTCGACATTCCCACGGGAACGGGAACCAGGCGGCACTAGGCGTCGGCGACCACCGGCGCCTCAGGGGGCCTCGCAAAAAGTTTCAACTCACAATATTCACACTCACAGTTCCAGTCGTAGTCAGTACACGTAGTCGTTCAGCTGAGAGAATCTTCACAGAGTTAAAATTGATTAAGACCTACTTGAGAAGCAGGATGAGCCAAGAAAGACTATCTGCGTTATCAGTTCTATTAGAGGCTAGTCTTAGCTATAGTATAGCATATAATCCTGAAAAAATTCAGTGAGGCTATTTGTGTAATTTTGCCATCATTTGATTAACAATAAAACTTCTTTGCATATACATTAGTTTTTAATTAGGCTCATATACTTGAACGTTTTCTTTTAGTCCACGTGTGGTCTAGCGCCGCCACTGACCACGCGGGTGCAACGGACGGTTATAGTAAACTTATATTGCAACTGTATAGAAAAACTTATTTGATGACAGACTAACAAACTGACATAGAATGACGAAGAAATAACAGTTCGTTGTTCTTAAATGTTTATTTAGAAAATCTAAGAAACTCCTTATACGGAGAACAGAGAACAAATTAACCAACTTGTGGAAAGAATGTTTCTAAACAAAAGTTTATGCATTTTTCATAATTGTTCCGCAAATAAGTTAAGTTTCGGTAAATAATAGTTTTAAACTTTCGCTTTCCATTATTATTGAACGTCAAGCTGTAAGTACTTATGTATACTTCATAAATAAATGTAGCGTTTGAGTCCATTGTGTGATGTACAGTTTGAAGCGCTCTTTTCGTCTTCCGTCCCGATATAGGCCTGTGGTGACCTTCGTAGTAATTTGTGTTGAAAACTGTGACGCAGACATTAACAATTGACAAGTAGGATACAAGACAAGAAAAAGCACAGAAAAAGTAAGAGATAGCAAATTAAATCGGACTCCATATCTTCCAGGTCCCCTAGGTCTTCCCAATGTTTCACAATGCGAGCTGGTATGACATTATCTACTTCAAGTACACACTCTTCATATCATTGCGTAATAATATGACTTTGTTAGCTTTTATACGCCTGAAATTAATAACCTATCTGTAGATATGGATTGAGCTATCTGAGTTAGTTACCTAGGATATATTTGTTAATATGACCAAAATAACGAAGGTTGCTAGGCAACGAAGCCAGTTTCATAGGAAGCTATCTGAGATTGCCCTATCCATATCTACAGATAAGTTATTAATTTCGGCCGATAGACGTGCACATTTAACCGCCTCTGTGGTCTAGTGGTACAACCACCGGTATCAGACCCAGGGATCCCGGGTTCGATTTCCAGCGGGGGTACGTGTTGTATTCGGTTTGGTTGGTGGTTGGACTTGTTGTGAGTCCGCCTGGCTAGCTACCACCATCTTATCTAAGTTTGACGCCATAACAGCATTGTTGATAGCCAGTTCCTCAGTGATTGGCGATTCCGGGAGTCTCCCCGTACTTCATATAAAAAAAACATATTTACGGCCGGCCGGCTCCAATAAATGTGCAAGAGGTTTGCATAAAAGGATTTTTCATTATTGCATCTGGTCTGATTTTTTAGGATTCCGTAGTAAAACGAACAAGGAACCCTTAAAGTTCGCCATGTCCGTCTTTCTGTCCGTTCGCGGCTTAGCTCAGTGGTCCTTACCTCTAGATAACTGTAATTTGACATTGTTGGAGAAATAACTGTATCTAATCACAAAACGGTACCGACGGAAGACCAGCGCTGGCCAAAAAGCCAAGCATTATGCTGAGTCGGTACCGTTTTGGGACAAACCTGTGCCTTTTTTTTTGTTATTTTTATGTATCATTATCGTATTTGTCTCAAATAAATATATTTTTTTTTTTTTGCAATTTTGCTGCTGAGTGCTGATTTTTTTCTTTTTTTTTTGCATTTTTGCCGCTGAGCTACCGAGACTTCAGTCTCGGCAGCTCAGCGGTTAGAGCATTGGACCGGATTTCCAAAGGTCGTGGGTTCGATTCCCATCTGAGATTCACTTGTGGCCAAGTTAATTTTTTCCAATATTTTTCTATTTAAAATTTATCATAAATATAATTTTCTTTCTTTTTTCTAATCACGTACCGGCGGCTTTGTTGGTGTGCTTTTCCCTGAGGCCTCAGGTGGTTGCTGGTTGCTGATGGATCACTTATTCTGTGCACGGGCTATATTTTGAATTAGTTCACCGTTCGATTTTAGGAATTGATTGGTTTTATGAGTATTTATAACGGGTTGGATTTATTATCGTGCGGCACGATTCTAAATTACATAATTACAAATGTAGATAAAGGTATGAATAATATATATCTTATTACCAGATTTGTAACATCTCGCACCGTCCTATAATTTTATTACAAAAAGTACGTAATTTTTCTGTATAGCGTCTTAACCTGTGTCAGAGCCTCGTTGACTCATCAAGAATCATGTCATATTAATAAAACTCTTGTTTCAAGCCTGAGGGTATCTATGAATAATTCAAATGCCTAGCAGTCGTTTAAAGGAGTTAATTTGTGGGTCAAGTCAAAGGAGATAGCGATTTAGATTAGGTTATCGGTGTGAGAGGCACTTTCGGAAGATTTGTTAAACTATAAATGATAAATGCTGCTTCTAATAATCACTAGTTAAGTTTCATATTTTAAGACGCTATACGGGAAAAGTAAGTACTTTTTTTTTTATTATAAAACGGTTAGAGATGTTATAAATCTGGTAGTAAGATATATATATTTCTTCATATCTTTATCTAGATTTATAAACCATAGAAAGGCGATTTTATGATTTTGCCTCGACACTTCTTGTTTTCGAAAAGACCCTTTATAAATACGAAAATTCAAGATTCTCAAATGGGGTTAGGTCATATACTATAAAAAATTGGTTTAATTAGTAGACATCAATGATATTTAGCATCGCGTAATTTCATTTTTTTTCTTCAATGTTTCTCGCTATGGTTATTTACTACGGAGTGATTTCGTGGTTTTTTCGCCTAATCTACAAAATAGCCCGCGCGCGACTTTTTCTCATTGCTATCTCACTTCAGTCGTATAGCACTTTAAAGTCTTGAGGTAACTAAGACTCATTTTCACCAACTGATTAACCGACCGATTAACACTAAACTTTATTTAGATGACATTTCAGTCATTCTTTTATGGAAGACGCTTAACCTTCATCAATTAAATTGAGTTTGTTTGAAGTTAAAGGGACAGAAGAGCATTTTGAACCATGATAATCAAATCGATAGTTGGTGACCTCTTACCTAAACCAATAACGATCGTGAATGCAATAAATTAGTTTAATCGATCAATTTATTCAAGAAAGTTTTGTCTGGGTACGTTTTTTCAGATTTTTGTAATTCTAATGTCACATCTGTGACACGAATAATTCACGATTTTCATATTACCTGTGATTCAAATGAAATATCTGTTTCTTAAATTATTGATTTTCATTAAAAGACGACCTTATAACATTCTGAACTAAACAGACTTAAGTTTATGTGATAAACACAATTTAATTTTCATTTTGATGTTTCAAATCCCATACCCTTTCACCGAACATAATAAAGTTAAAGTACTTACTAACGAAATAAACGATCTTAACCACATAACACATGCGAAATGGCTCTTAACGAACTGACAAATAGCGTCATCAAAGTAGGCTTTCAAACTGTTTAGTTCAATCACAGTCTATAGAACTTCTCTTCTCTACAGTCGGCCAACGGACATGTCTTGACAAAGCAATCGTGGGGGGTGTGAAAGAAAAGGATATCGAGTATGTATGTATTTTCTTTATGCGTCTTCTCTATAGCAGCAGGAGGAGAACACGACAAGCGCGGCCCATTTTTGGAGATTATAGTATGTCTATTATATGTGTTTACATGGCATCATTCCCATTCCGTATATTAAAGACTAGCGCATCCTCGCGGTTTGACCCGCGTGGTGCCCGTTCCCGTGGGAATATCGGGATAAAATATAGCCTACGTCACTCGGGAGAAATGTAGCTTTCTAATGGTCTAAGAATTTTATAAATCGGTCTAGTAGTTCCTGAGATTAGCGCGTTCAAACAAACAAACTCTTCAGCTTTATAATATTAGTATAGTTATAAATAAATATAAAATAAAACCTTAGTCAGTGGTTTTATTTTATATTTATTTATAGCTATTCTTATATAAGTTCCCATTCCGTGTATAAAAGACTAGCGGATCCTCACGGTTTTACCCGCGTGGTGCCCGTTCCCGTGGGAATATCGGGATAAAATATAGCCTATGTCACTCGGGAGAAATGTAGCTTTCTAATGGAGATTATAGTATGTCTTTTAACCGCCTCTGTGGTCTAGTGGTACAACCACCGGTATCAGACCCAGGGGTCCCGGGTTCGATTCCCAGCTTGGGTACATATTGTATTCGGTTTGGTTGGTGGTAGGACTTGTTGTAAGCCCGCCTGGCTAGCTACCACCATCTTATCTAAGCCTGACGCCATAACAACAATGTTTTCAGTATTGTTGTGTTCCGGCATGAGGAACTGGATATCTTATCTCAAGATAAGATATCCAGTTCCTCAGTGGTTGAGGATTCCGGGAGAGGCTCGCTTCCATCTTCAGCCTTATCAATACTTAACATCAGGTATGATGAAGGCTAAGAGTGTTCCCGTCATAAAAAAATTTAAAAAAAAAATGATTAGCGCGTTCAAACAAACAAACTCTTCAGATCACGTGACACCATAGGTGCGTCGTCATGGCGTGGCACGTCGGAGATTTTCACGACGTCTTAGTACGATGCGACGACGCGTCGTTCCACGATTTGACGTCATGTGCGACATTGAATCGTGTTTATGTGTACAAGCCGTTAGTCCTTACGCTATGGTATAATCTTGTAATCTAGTTGACTCATCAGAACTCGTCACGTTAATAAAACTAAGGTTTCAGCCATTGGGTGTCCCTGAATAATTCATAACCCACAGCAAGCGTAGCTGTAAATGATTTAGTTGTAGTTTAAGCCATGAGTGGAAGCGATTTTTTTAAGTATGTGAAAGTTCCAAAATAAAGAAAATTTACTTTCTTCGTGACACATCAAATTATAGAAGTTGCATAAAATAAACAGAGAGTAATAATAATTATGATTTGTCTCAAAACTATCTATGACCAGCGCTGATCTTCCGTTGATCGTCAATTTGTATGAAGTGATGGTACAATTTCTTCACTTAATGCAATGTGACAATAATTTTATTGTAGCCTCTTTGTCATAATCATAAGGAATTTTATTATGACAGAATTTATAAACATGACTCTAATTCTAAAAACATTTAGGGCAACGATATTAAACATTAATCTCGTAATATTATTTTTTATCATTTTTTTCAAAAATAAAATACTTTATTAAATAAAAGTATTTTAAATTTTAAGAATGTTAATGTATGTTGACGAAACGGCATTTGTAGCGGTCTACAATTTAATATTAAATGTGGTTTTCGTAATACTTTTGAAAAACAACCATGCAAGGTGTTCTTATTTATTGTCCAAATTCATATAAGAAGTATTCAAATCGCTCATAAATTGTACCACACGACAAAATGAGAAGTTTCAGAGTTATTTACCTCGGCCAGCCACTACGTAATTGCTGCAACCACTACACTGCTCTTTTCGTTGTAATATGTGTATTTTGGTACAGTATCTTCCATGTACTGAAAACAAAGCACTGTGCAAAATTAACCTGGCGCCATAACAGCAATGTTTTCAGCATTGTTGTGTTCCGGCAGTTATAGATAAGGTAGTCAGTCTCTCAGTGATTGAGGATTCCGGGAGAGGCTCGCTTCCATCTTTAGCCTTTTCAATACTTAACATCAGGTATGATGAAGGCTAAGTACCTGTCCCCGTTGTTCATAAAAAAAACATTTTATATAGATAAATAGCATTGTAAAATGCAAAATTAAAAAGTTATAACATTTTATATAGGTTACAGAGCGTCTAGTCCGACTACGAAAGACAGATCGCGGTAGATGGATTTACTAGATATTTGGACGTTATTTTAATACTGATAAAGTCTCGAAACTTAGAGAACATTCGTCTCATAGACGAAAGTGTGTAATACGAAGTGACTTCTTATGAGACGAAGTGACCAAATAGATAAACAATATGGCATTACGAGATATCAATTATTTTAGGTTCCTAAATTGAGAATTTCATGTTGAGTCGATGCGCGGAGTTATTACCTTAAAATTAGCAATAATCGCGCAGTCATCGCGCGATCGACGCATGACCTCAAAATAATAATGGTATTACGTATGTGATAGCTGACTAATCGCTCGCTGACGGATTATTAGTAATCTTTATTTATATTATATTTATCATTTATTTATATCCATTCACACACATACACACAGATTTTAGCTTTCAGCTCTTTCTTTTTGCGTGTTGTACGGTTGAAGGACAGGCCCTGCCAGAACCCAGCGCTGTTGCGGTGTTGAGTTATCGGTCTCACATTGTAACAGACCCTGATTGACCCGTCACACTTATTGTTTTAGTTTTAATTGATTTGATATGTTTGTATTTTTATTCTTATTTTGTTTTAGTAGTTTTTTAGTAGCTTTTACATAGGTAATATTTTTGTTTGGTGCCTTGTGACACGTAAAAACGTGACGACAATAAAAACTTTTTTCTTTCTTTCTAATCTGTGCTGATGGGTCGTAAAGCAGTATCTTACTCTCTAGCACTCCTACCTAGAATGAGAGAAAGTGACGTTGCGGGTTGCTATGACGCTAGTGCCAAAAACATTTTTTTATTTATTTATTTCCACACTTACATCTATTACAATAGAGTAACTATTAATTTAATCAATAAAATAATAACAATTACATAATTGTGTTTGCCATTATAAATTATTAATCTATATTATTCAATTTATTCAAAAAAAAATCATTCCTCAACAAAATATTATAAGTATAAATATTATATATAACAAATAATTCAATAACTAATTTAACAACTAATAACAATATAATATAATTAAGAAATAATTTTCAAAAATACAATTTATTAATTCAATTTATAACATAATATGGTGAACATAGCCGCTCGCAAGAATTCACTCAGCGAACAAAAGAACACGTCAGTATCATTGGCTATAAGGTTGAGAGTGCGCAGTGCTCGCGTCAACGGCGCTTCCTTAAGTAGGTTGGTCCGCGCTCGCGGCACGGCCAGCAGGTTAGGCCTGCGCCTGCGCCAAACGTACCGGTCCGGAACACACAAGCCTATTTGACTTAGTACAAAAGCGTTTTGTAACTTACCTCTCATTATTTTAAAAACGTAAAGTATCAGTGACATGTCCCTCCTTACTCTTAGTTCGTTGTAACCGTTGTAACCGATTTGGTAGCATTAACAGGAACTAAATGAATCCACAGTGTAGTTCATCGATTGTTCGGTAGAGGCCGCACTGTAAAAACAGTACGGTTGCTATGGTGATACGTAACGTAAAGCAATTACCGCGCTTTTTTTGCTGTCGCGTTGCTGTTGCAAACATAGGTTACAACTCACTCATGCGCCATGCATAATTATTGTACGCCTTGTTTTCAGTTAAGTTTGAGACGTTCTCAACTCAAAATACTCACTTGTTGCCGAGTTGATATTTTCCAATATTTTTCTTTATAAAATTTATCATTAGTATCAAAATACTCAATTTAAAAACCAACCATCAATCACGTGTAAAAACGGCCGAACGGTTTTAGATGCAATTTTGAATACAGACACATCATGACACGTAATAATAACACCAAAGATACTTTTTATCCCTATATTCTATTCATTCATCGGGGGTCTTCCGCCGTAGGCGGGTATTCCGGGTCGAGTATTTTACTCCTTTCCCGGGCTTTACCGCGGGGCGGTAGACCCGTTGAGAAGACAACGGGTCTACCGCCCAGCGGTGTATGTGTGCCGCGATGCGCGGCCGTCCTTCAGGACGAATGGTGCTCCCACAGGATGTTTGCGACGCGGCACTCAGCGCGGTCGGCACACCGGGTGAGACCCCCATAGTGGGGGAGGCCCAGCGAGCGCCTGCGAGCAGGCCACGGCTAACGCAAACTAGGGTGTGGGTTTTAACTTGGGTTGTGGGTGAGGGGTAGGGAATGTGGGTCGGGGAAGTAGCGGGAGCACGTGATGTCGGCGCCCTCTCTTCTGCCCGGGAAAGTGGCTCAGTGGTGGCCCGCGTCTTCGCTCTATAGGCGTGGTGCGCTGGGGGAGTGAGGCTCATCAGGTGGAGCATGGCCTGGTTTATGGCGGAATGGATCCCTATATTCCAACCAGAACCAAACGGGGTAAAACCGCCCATAAATACTAGTCAGTGTAGAAATAAAACCAATCCACATTTGACTTCCGTTATTAAGCTACAAAGCACCTCCCACTGAGCGTTTTTCCACTACACAGGCACGGCGGTGGCACGGTCACCGGCGGCCCGGCCGTCTATGGGTAAAAATGCCATTCAGGGTGTAAGAAAAACGCTCCCGAAGATTTGGATTGAATGAAATTACCCGCATCAATAACACAAACAAATTTCACTCACAAAACAGACAAAAAATCACGAAAAATATACCAGACGTTTCAATTTCATACATTTTGTTCGGATGAATATGAACTTCTTTATGAAACATCAGATTTTTTCGTGATTTCTGTGTTAGTCCCATAGTGAAAGTTGTTTGTATTGATGGATGATTTCACCCCTTCAAAGCTTCGGGAGCGTTTCTCTTAAACCTAAGGGTGCCCAACCCTGTGTGCTAATTTAACATATTGTAATATAAAGATAGAGGCCTATACCCAGCAGTGGGTGTCATGAGGCTGAGACGACGATATAAAATTACAGGATTTTAGGATAAAATACAGAACAACGTTTTAATATTCCTGTTATATTTGTTTTTTCAACAATCTATGATCCTGTATTTTTCTTATTAAAATACAGTACACGGTCAAAATGATAGGTTGAAAAACGGAACATCCTGTAAAATACAGGAGAGTTGGTCAGCCTATACACCCTGTATATTTTCATACATGCGCCGCGGTGCCGTCGCTGCGCCGGTGTAATGGAAAAACTCTCATTTCCGGTCCGTCGAGCAACGTTTTTCCCTTCAACCCTACCACCCTTCGCCTATATAAATTATTCAATTGCTTGTCAATAAGGGTCAAATGGATCGAAATGTACCAACGTCTTTCAAAAACCCTTTTAGTGTTAAGGTTTTCTAGAATGATATTTGATATTGGAAAGTTCGGTCTTTTAGTCGAGATATTTTCACTAAAAGCTTGGGTCAAACTTCAAAGTATTCGTTTAAGTTCAGTTCAACCTGCGATTGTGGCGGTTAAACGACTTTCGCAATGGTCGGTCAAGGGATTGGTGACCAGTTTTTTTAATATTTTTTTTGAATTGGTTTGCTCTTGATCCTTGTCTAGCCCGGGGACTAAAGACAGAATCTACGATGGAGCGACCTAACCCAGAAGGTGCCTATTCACTCTTGCTTTTTAAACGGGTGGGTTATAAGTAGCTGTTGAGTAGCGCTTGGTGCGACATTTAGTAATATTAACCAAGAAAAGGTGGTAGCCCGCAGTGCATCTGGATGTCCGATGGAAGAATGGGGGGGGGGCGCGGTATGAGCTTATGCAGCTCTTGAGCACACTCTCCAAAGTATTGTCTGTAAAAGACCGACAGACAGACAACTTTGCGGCGATGAGCTAAGGTGTGAAGCTTGCTCTTCCCAAGTTTTTGTTAAGTCTCTCAACGCTGCGTTTGATCGTGTCTAGTGCAAGCAAGCTGGTATTTCGCGTAACCGTCCCAGAGGTGGCTGCAATATTCCAAATCATCACGTAATAATCATTGATCTAATTCCAAGAAAAATTGAGTTAAATATCAATAATTAAATAAGCATTAAAATAATCATGACATTATAACTTCATTTGACTAAGTTATTGTTCAAAAGACCATGAATAAGGTACTTATAAAGTTCTTTAGTCAATTCTAACAATTATCAACGCTGTCAAAATCACAAAATCACGAAAACAAACTCCTTTGTACCAACATAATGATGATAATTCAAGACAAACATTGAGAAAATTATCTCACAAAGAAGTTTAGTTGTAAACCTACTTGGTTACAAAATGGCTGACAAATAAAAAATAACAAAGTATGCGTTTACCGAAAAATTGTGAAAAACTTTTGTTGATTTGGAAAAAGTGAAAAAAAACTTTTGGGTTGTTTCTAAAAGAGTGACATAACTCTTCGGTTGTTTTGAAAAAGTGAATTTCAAGAATTTAAAAAAAAGAACTGTCCTTTTAATGTGTTTATGTGTATTTAGTTTTTTCCTTTCCCTTCAGTGATATTTCTAAACTATCAATTCTTTTTCCATGCTTTCTCCTTCAAAAATGGTAGGTAGAAGAGGTTGTATATGAACAAAATAGTGAAATACAAAAAAAATATATAGAAAAAAGCTTAAAACAAGTTTTTAATTGAGCTTAAAAGTTTTTGATTATTTATTTTTAAAAAGAACGCTTAAATTTTCATTCAGCCAGCTTTCTAGTAACTAATAAATATTACGATTTGTAATAATTATTAAATAATGCGATTAAAAGTACTGTAAGTTTTTTAGAAGCGTTTGTAAATAAATTTTTAAATAAGTAATTTTTATAAGCTTCTAAAAATAGTTTTTTATTTTATCGCCACATTTAACTGGAGTGATTTTTGTCTCACTTTTTTTTAATAAAAAAAATATAAACACTTTGGACACAAGAAAATAACTAGAATTTAGAAATTAGATCAGTACCGCTATAAATAATTTAGAAAATAAATAAGCACATTCATCAGAAAATTATTAATTTTATTAATTTTATTATGCATATTTTATTTGTGGAATAAAATGTGATTAAACTGTACCTATTTTTTATCAGACTAAAAAAAAGGTTTTCCATTCCTCGCGGTGAATTTTTAAATCATTATAATGTAAAAGACGTCACATATTATACCACATTTTTTATAATATATTTATTTGTATATATAGTGACTTTAGCTAAAGATTTATAGTTTTGTAATCAAATAGAAACGTGAAAATTTTTCGCTTTTCTAGATTTTTTTGATCTTTAGCGTGTATGATATTTGCAACAAAGTTTCATAGTTATTAATATTAGTTCTGTTTTATTTCAATAAATATAATAATATCACAAGTAAGTATACACAGGGTGTTTTTTTCAGCAATGCGTTTTAAAAATGACGTTACTCTATCATTATTCTGTAAATGCAAAGTAAATAATTTATTTTTGGATTTCATTTTAAATTTTTACTTTGCATGTTTGAGAAAAATCTACAAAAAATCTCTGTGAGAACGATAGCAATACAAATCACATGTTTTTTTTAATTGCATAAGATTAAATTTTATGTATGATGTCAATTTTGATTGCTAAACTTTTTACTGAAAAGAGAAATGATTTTTATGAGGCAGTTATTCCAGAATTGCTTGTTCTAAGCTGCTCTTTTAGTAATTTTTGTTATAAAAATATTTACGACCATTTTAGTGTCGTACAAGTCAGACTAAATAATGGGATACTAAATAACGATTAAACAGCCATAACTACTAGATTATATATATATATATATATATATATATATATATATATGCAATTTTCTGGATCTGTTACCAAATTTTTCTAACCTTTTTTTTACACCAGTTTTGATAAAAGTTTTTAACATACTATAGGTATAAATAGATATTTAAGTTGTAGCTTGGGTAATAAATTTATTAATTTTTGTCACAATCTAAGTGATCTATGAGGATCGTTACATGCCTACCGGGATTCCATGCAGATGGGGGCGATATGAAACTTAATTTAGTTTATTTTTTTTTATTTATGATTTTATATATCTACTATCATTAAAAGAAATCCTTGAGCATGAATTTTCTCTTTGACGTTCGCTAACTTAGTTCTAATAATGTACAGTGAAAAATGTATTTTTAAATATACGTCACAGTGATTGAGTGGAAAACTCGCTCTTAAGTTTTCTTTTATAACATAGTTATTTTTTTCAGAACGTTTCGGCACCTTTGAATTGGCCGTGGTCACGAGATGACATCAATAAAAAAAAATGTCTGATAATTAAATAATAATTTGTAACATAACCCACAACATAACGGAAAGTTACTAAAGTATACCACTAAGCAAGTAATCACTACGTTTTTTAAAAGTACCTACACATTGAAACAACTGCCTCATTCCGCGATAATTTTTTTTTCAAAATTGACATCAGTTTTGATTATAATTTTTTTCCACAGACTAATAGTGCACGTGTACAAAACTTTTTTTGCAGAGTATCGTTTGGTGGCGGCAAATAATACAGGGGCAAAAACATTAAACACTTTACGAATGAATTGTTATTTTCATGAACTTGGGCAAAGTTGTATCTTGATAATTTAAGACCTTAATCCTCTTTGGACAAATTAAGCTGTGTTAACCATTAAGTATTTAATTTAACACAACGCAAATTTTAGCCAAGGGGCGTCGCGGGAATTAAATTTGGTAAATAATGTGTGTGTGATATAGTGATATAGCAGCAAAAACATTATTGCCTTTTATTACAAGGGTCTCAATATTTTATAATAAAGTTTCAATCAAGATAAAAAAAGATTTCCTAAAACAGAAAAAAAATTTCCTCCGTGGCAAATGGGTCATTTGCTTGAATATTAATTGACTAAGTAGTTAAAGATTTTTAACCAAGTTCAAAAAAAAAGGTTCTCAGTTTGACGTGTATGTTTTTATATATGTTTGTCCGCGATTAATTTTATGTTAAATCTGCACTTGATAATACCATAAATACGTGTATGATAATGAAAGCTATTGTAATAAAGGTCGTTAAAGTATTTCAAATCTTGATTGTGTTGAATATTATATTTTTGCCCAAATCATTACAATTTTGCCCGAGCCATTACAATTTTGCCCAAGTCATTACGAATTTGCCCAAGTCATCACAATTTTTCCCAAAGCCAAACTCACAGTCACCAAACTTTTTACACTTTTGCCGATCAGTATGCTGAGTGCGGGTTTTTTTCAATTCACGGTCGATAGTGAGCGCGTTAGGTTTTTGTATGGCGTTGGTGTAGTCCGTGGCGTAATCCGCTAGATGGCGGGCCACTGATTTCATAAAAAAATCGACTCATTCACGATTGACTATGAGTAAAAGAAACTTGCACTAAGCACTCTGTTGGCACCACTTTAAAGTGTCGCCACTTGCTGACAGATGGCGTTTCTGCAGAACCGCTCCATCTCGCTGGTTGACATGTACATCGACAGCTCGGAGCCGTCGGAGAACGTCGGCCAGATACATTTCTCGTTGGAGTACGACTTCCAGAACACCACTTTGATATTGAGGATCATTCAGGTATGTAGTCACAGAATTCAAATACAAATTAATTATTATTTGCATCCTTTGCAATAGGCACCCTCCGGAGGCGGGAAGGAAGGTAGGGTAACCCTGCTTCGAATACTCCACAACCAGCTGTGCCAGTTATGTCTCAATCCTACTGACTCAAAAGTACTTTGAAGTGGGATGGGATGGGATGCGGCTGAAGTACAAATTCAATATAATTTATTCAGTCGGGCTGTTACAAGCACTTGTGAACGTGAAAAAAACTATGTTTAACGCCATCGGCTCTCAAAGCCCCACGGCGCACCTTGTAAAGAGAAGAGCCGGCAAGAAACTCGTCAAAGGCTGTTTTTATTGTATCTCTAGCTAGAAAAGAATACCTAGAAGGAACGAAGAGCTCGGTGGCACAGTGGTTATTGCGCTCAGCCTGCAATTATGACAGATAAACAATTTTCGCAATGGTCGGTTATGAAATCCGTGACCAAAAATTTACTGTGTTGAGCGCCTCCGTGCTTGGAAAGGCACGTGAAGGCGTTGGTCTCGGCTGCACACCGTTACCACCTACCAATTGGTATTAGGCCTGCGTGTTGGGTCATAGTCTATTCTCCTTATCCTTTCATAAGGAAGGCATGTGCCCAAGCAGACAGTCCTTTGTGTCTATGTATAATCCACATGGGTGGAGAATTATGGAAATACAGAATATGAAAAAAATCGGGTAAATATTAAACAAGAAAAAAGCAAGAAAATATACCAGAAAAAAGCAACTAGTCTCATGTCGCCCTGACGGGATTCGAACCCGCATCCCATCCCAAGCGTGGATGCGGGTACGAATCCCGTCAGGGCGACATGAGACTAGTTGCTTGTTTTTAGTATATTTTCTTGTTTAATATTTACCACATAAAAATAGCATTGTTAAATGAAAAATTAAAAAAGTAAAAAAAATGCATTACAATAGTAGGAATTTTCTTTTTTTATAATCGTTATAATAATATAAAAGTTGTTATAATCGTCGTTTCACAGAATAATCTTATTAGAAACAAGATTATTTGAAATGCTCACAATACGATAACTGATAATAAATTGCTTGCTCACGAAACAAAAACCATTTGATCAAACAACATCGACATATTCATGAATTACTGTCGAATGATTGAGCAAATATCTGAATTATGTAAAGATGTTTTACGATGTTGGCTTAAAACTGGATACCTACCTAATGCTATTTAGAATAAATATTATTTTTGAAATATTATTTATTCACCGCCTCTGTAGTCTAGTGGTACAACCACCGGTATCAGACCCAGGGGTCCCGGGTTCGATTCCCAGCGGGGGTACATTTTGTATTCGGTTTGGTTGGTGGTAGGACTTGTTGTGAGTCCGCCTGGTTAACTACCACCATCTTATCTAAGTCTGACGCCATAGCAACGCTGTTTTCAGCATTGTTGTGTTCCGGCAGTTAGAGATAAGATAGCCAGTTCCTCAGTGGTTGAGGATTCCGGGAGAGGCTCGCTTCCATCTTCAGCCTTATCAATACTTAACATCAGGTATGATGAAGGCTAAGAGTCTCCCCGTCGTGAATTAAAAAAATAAAAAACCACGGGCGACCCACACGGGCGTCCTCCAGTAGGTTAACAAGATATGCTCTTTTTGCAGCACGATCCTGACCCATTTGTTCAATAGGCAGCTTTTACTTCCCCAATGATTGAAAGAAGGTATGTAATTATAAGTAAATCCTTTGTGCAGGGCAAGGAGCTTCCCGCAAAGGATCTGAGCGGCACCTCTGACCCATATGTGAGGGTGACCCTGCTGCCAGACAAGAAACATCGTCTGGAGACGAAGATCAAGAGGAGGACGCTCAACCCGAGGTGGAACGAGACCTTCTACTTTGAGGGGTTCCCTATACAGAAGCTGCAGAGTCGGGTGGGTTATATATCAACATTATTATCATCACATACTGTATTTGCTTCATACACCTACAATTCAATCAACACTTAATTTTGTATAGATTTCTTTATATTTATTATTTTTGAAATTATACCACTAGGGTCACAAATTTGACGATGTTTTGTTATAAACCATACACAGTTGAAACCTGGGAGTTCTCGTCTCGCGTTTCTAATGAAAATCTGAATTTAATTATGCAATAAAAAAGAGGGTGACACATTTTGGGTTCAAAAAAAGCACTGTGCATCACACACACACACATCACACATTTAAAAAGCCTTGTTGGAATAACGATAGTAGGTATTCACTGTATTTTTTCCTAAAAAGTCAGCTGTTCCATATAATATTTTGACCGTGCCGTGTGATGACGGCCTAAGAATACAAATGTGACCACTCCCTTACATGTCCGGGATGTCGTAAGAGTCGACTAAGAGGCTCGACGCATTGAACACTTGAAACAAACCCTCTACCAACCCGTCTGGCCAGCGTGGTAGCAGTAGGCTAATAGCCTCGTATGAACGCCACAATAGGCGTGAGCTAGGAGAGGCCTATGTCCAGCAGTGGACGTCCACAGGCTGATGAGTGAGGTAGTAATGGTTCCCCCTCGCCTCTCTGTATTAGATTAAGGGGGCTTACTTAGCAATAAAAGGGCTTACAAAGTACATTCCTTGAGTTCCTAGTAAGCGGCGGATGCATTTTTGTTTAGTCTAAGCTTTTAGACGTATTTTAATATTCCTTATTTTAATTTAGATTTGTTCAGTCCTCTGAGTCCGTCGGACGTATTTTCATATAATTCTAGTAGGCAACCTATTGTATTAATAAAGTAGTTTTTAAAAAGGCTTTGTTCTGCTCCCAAAACTTGACTAGGTACTCCAGCCATTTTACGGAAAGAATGTTTAAAGACAAATATTTGTACATCTAGAAAGAAGAAAGAAAAATTTATTAAGTGTCACAAGAAATACCATGTATACAATAATGACATAATTGACACATAAAATAATAGTGACACTTAAAAGGTAGTCCCACTCAGCATGTGTTGGATGTCGCAGACAGTCCAACGCTGGTCTTCCGTGACTACCTACCTATATCGATGAGAGAGCACTGCCGGCTACACCATATTATTACAAACACAAATAATAATAGATAAATTAGCTACTTAAATAAAATATTTCACAAGTATAATTCGTAATTCGTAATTATTCGACAAATACAATAAATTTCAGTTAACTAATGCCATATATCAAACTTGGACAACGTAATTTAGATTTTAATGATGTGCACATCAGTGATGAAGGGTCCATACATACAGATTCCCATCGGCTTCCCTTTTAGAAATCCCACCTAACAATCCACCATGCAGATCAAAATGATTAATCATAATGATTTCATCAATGTTACCAAATCGCATTTTGTACCGCTTTCGCTGCTCTCCGCTTCTCTAAACGTTGACTGGTAGAAAATACTTTTAGTATTAAGTCCGTCTTTTGTACCTAATTTTGTGTTAATTGTACAATGAAGATTTAAATAAAATAAATAATAATAAATTTTGTCATTCATTATAGTCACCATTTTGTTAAGTATACGAGGACGCCAGGCAGTTGCAGACTGACCAAAAGGATATATTTCCCATCTTTATTTTTGTCTGTTTTTTGTGGATTTTTCTTGGATGGCTTACCTTTGCCATAACTAAACTCCTCGCCACTGGTGCACATATTTCTTAAATGTCTAATAAAAAAAAACACTTTTGAGGTTCAGTATAGAGGGTTTACAAGCCATCTATAAGATAGCCTATACAGATATGAGTTTACTATTTAATTTATTTGGCCACTTAACACGACAGATATGGATTTTCGTACAACTTTTGCCGGCCGCTGGCTGTTCGCATGTAGGTAAATGGCCAGTACTGCAATATCGATTTATCTCGAAGAAGGTTGTCAAAATAATTCTCACATTTCCAAGCATGTTTGAGAAATAGTTATTTGTTATGCAAGGCAGGAAAGTTGGTTATTTAACGACGAGTTACCTCTATTGAAAGCTGAGCAAGTGAAGGATTCTAGGATAAGATTGAATACTGAGCGAAGCGAGGATCTCAAAGGTACAAGACGCTAAAAACTTTTCTGCCGAGCGCAACGCACAATTTTTCACCTCACAACAGCATTTTATGGTTGTTTCCGCGGTCAACTTCCGGTAAAAAATTCTGTAAACATGAAGTTTAATCTAAATATACCTTATTCTCGTTGTTTAATGATTTAGAAAACTAAAATAATAAAAAAGGGAGTATTAGTTAATTCAAAGTTATTAAAAGTAGGAATATATTGTTACTTATTAATAAGAATAAAAACGATTCCGTAAATGTTGATACTGACATGAGGTTTAAGACAAAGACAATTTAAAAATAAAGATGTATGTCACGTTCCGAAATCCAATCATAGGTTGTGAAATCTCACCCAGCCTAATATAAAATTCTTATAACAAATAGGTAGTTTAATCTTATTGTTATTGTTTTTATGATTCAATGAACTAAAATAATATAATAAAACCAAAACGGAGTATTATAATTAATTCAAAGCTATTTTAAATAAGAATAAAATGTAACAAAAAAGTCAATAGTGCGATTCGGAACGCAATATGACATCGTCGTCTCAGCCACATGACACCCACTGCTGGGTATAGGCCTCCCCCAAGGATCTCCACGACGATCGGTCCTGCGCTGCCCGCATCCAGCGGCTTCCCGCGACCTTCACCAGATCGTCGGTCCACCTTGTGGAGGGCCTACCCACGGAGCGTGCAATATGACATATTTTCAGGTAATAAATCCGAAAAATACTTTACCGTGCTAGACCGCAAAGAGCGATTTTCTACGATAAAACTTAATGACAAAACCTCTTCTTCCGAGCGTGTGAGGTGAAAACATACTTTTTTGTACCTCCAGCATTCAAATATCTTTTAATTCAAGCCTATTTATTTTTCTTTTCTCATTTCAGGTGCTGCATCTCCACGTATTTGACTATGATCGGTTTTCGAGGGATGATTCCATCGGAGAAGTGTTCCTACCACTTTGCCAGGTAAACAAAGGAAAACGTCATTCTATAAGCTGACAGGTTACAGAATAACTATTAAACCTATTTTTATCGAAGTAAATAAGTTCTCCAATGCTGACTGGGAATGAAAGGAAATCATAAAATGCACCAGCTGCTGCCTTTGATAGTATCAACGCACACGACATGTTCAAAAATGCACTTTTTCAAATCCTGAATGGGCCCATTACGAGTTGACAATTTGACATTATTATCGACGTCATTTAAAACTATACGATGCTCTGCCCAATAGCTCATTTCGGATAAATAGATTTCGTAATAAACTTTATCAAAATGGTACAATGAGTAGATCATGCTTATTGAACAAGGGTCGTTGATTCTTCCCTTACCGAAACAAGCGTTCATTTTGATGATACATTTGTAATAAACAACTTCGTTCGTGCGTTCTTACGTTCCGTTATACGAGTGCTTTAGCTACTTATCTCCAAAATCTAATCAATGTCACATACATTGATCCGATTCAGAGGAAAATGTGATAAAGAAAACCTTTACGCATTCAGTTCTCTGTTGATTTCGTGAACGGGTTTAAGTACTTCAGGAAGACATATTCAAACAATAATTACAATGATTTTTGGCTCTTTCCTTCAAATGCTTATTAAGCAAATGAAAACTAAAACAACCGAGAGCTATTTAACATTTCAAATTAATGGAAATACCCTTCATTGAGAGTTGATGTGAACGCCTGCTAAAACAACTTAGCAAAAGTTTCTATCCACAACTTGTGTAATTTCGCCTTTCTCAGGCGCTTAATACTTCCTTTTGCGTTCCTCAGATAATTTAGATTTTCATGTTGTTTTAATTAATACTGCTAGGTAATAGCATCTATTTCTTGTTTATTCAAGCCTGGTGATCAAACATTAATTTCGGTACATTAAGCCAGTTTAATTTACTCAAGATTTTAATTAATTTGAGAGGCCATTTTGTATTTCATTTCGCTTATTTTGAAATGAGTTGCTGTTTTTTTTATTTAAGGAGGAAAAAATAATAATATAATAATGGCCTAGATAGCAATCATGTTTTACAGATGACATACTCATAATCTTGTAATTTCAAACTTATGTATATTGATTTTGATTTCGAATGGTGTGTGCAGTAAAATTTACACAGTTGACAAACGTAGAGGCTTGAGGAGCTTAAAGTTACAATTTGCTGATAAGACCACCACTAACCACTATCAATGATCTCACTCCCCATCTTTCCGTTTCCAGGTGGACCTGAGCGAGAAGCCGTCCTTCTGGAAGGCTCTCAAACCACCAGCGAAGGACAAGTGTGGTGAGCTGCTGACGTCACTCTGCTACCATCCGAGCAACAGTGTGTTGACACTGACGCTGCTGAAGGCTAGGAACTTGAAGGCTAAAGACATTAATGGGAAATCAGGTCAGTAGATTGGAAGTCTTTCTCTTCTCTCTCTTCACTCTAGAGTGAGAGTGCGAAGAGAGATCCGCTCTCTCCTCTCTATAAAAAGCCTTAACGAAAACGAAAGCCATGTATCCTCATTACTGACCAATTATGCTATAGCGATCTAAAAGGTCTCTCCAGCATATTTGGTCAGTGCATTGGGCTGGATTCAAGTCCCGTCAGGGCCACATGAGACAAGTTGTTTTAAAAAAATTATCACTTACAAAAGCAAGGAAAAATGCAAAATTAAAAATTATAATTATTTTCGTTAAACGCAGACTTTCAGCAAACAAACTGATAACCACGAAAATGAAAAATGAAACTGGAACTCACCAATATAACTTGGTCAAACTAAGTAATTAAACTTTGTCAGTAAAAAAATTGGGCCGGTAGTAATTATCATATTTATGAGGCGTTTCTATGGTAAAATATAGGGGTACTAATGGAAAAATTAACCTATTTTATGAAAGACCGAAAGGACAAAGAATTTGGTTGGTGGTAGAACTTATCCGTCTGGCTAGCTTTCACCATCTTAGGTCTGACGCCATAACAACAATGTTTTCAGAACACAACTATTTGGGTTCTGAAAACAGACAGAGAGTTTTATGTTAGAGACAAGATAGCCAGTTCCTCAGTGGTTGAGGATTCCGGGAGAGGCGCTCTTCCACTTTCGGCCTTATCTGAACATCATGTATGATGAAGGCTAACCGTCTCCCGTTGTGTATAAGAAAGAGAAAGAAAAAACATTTTAATGCGACACACACACACAACAAATACTCATGATGACAAAACTACAAAGGATACCATAAATTGAACACTTTAATATTTCACAACATTTAATAGAACAATAATATAAATTCAGTATTTTTTGCGTGATAACGAACAGATTACAGCACATAAAAAGTTAAAAGTAAGTAGTTGGTGCTGCTGACGTTCCGGACAAAATAAGTTCAGAAACTTTGTCCGCATTGACACTTTTTTGGTATTTTGTGCAAAATACAGAAGCAGTCCATTTCTAGGATATTAAATTTCTCCACGTTGTCATGGCAACATGTCTGTTTTTGAGGCGACACTTCTTTCGGTACTAATTTCGTAGCATTTTCCTTCTAAACTCTTTCATACGTTCTGTGGAAGATATTATATTTCAACAACAATATGATTTTTAAATAATCGTCCCCTAGCGGAACGAACTTTTTGTGATGATTATTTGTGTTTGCTCTGTGTCTGGGTGTTACAGCCTTAACATATTTTGGTCCTGATAGCCGTACACAAGTGCGTAAGAAATACAATTTAGACTCTTTTGATCCGGGTAAAGAAAAAGCAACAAAATGTTATCCTTCTTGTATTGTTGCTCGCCCAATTATTTTTAAATTATTCTAGCAATATATTGCGCACTCAAGTTTAATTCTTATTAATAGACTAATAAAGTATAAAAATGAGTCGTTTAACGGACCTAATGGTCTGATCACAACAAATGAATAACATTTTAGAATAATGCCTCGGAGAAAATTGTTTTCTTTTAAAATGTTCGTAAAATAATATTGGTTAAAGAAAATAGGCAAAATTATTTATTCATAAAATTAAGCTTGAAATTAATGTAATTATTTAAGACAGCGTTTTTAATATTGTCTCCAATTACGTGTAACCGGACGCTTGTCGCTTGAATCTCTGCAGACCTACCATAAGCCCTAGCCATACCCCTGGGGGTAGGGTGGGACGAAACCATACCACCCATACCTATTCTTAATGTTGTATCTCATCGTTAATCATAATGGCTAATTTGTTAACGTCCAATTATTAAAGACTGATTTCTTAGAATTTTCCTTTGGTTTTTAAAGTCTACTAATATTAAAAACTATACTTAAGCGCGTGCTACGCACGTGTTCAATCCGTCAGATTTATTAAGTTTTTCTGACCGTTGACCTTGATAAGGTCAATTAAAAAAAAATATTACATTTTTACGGCCGTCTACATTTTATTGTGAAGTTTGAAGCTATTAGTGTTATACTCATGGCGCTGGAGGGAACATTAGAATGGATAACACGGGCCTTATATTAGAGGTTGAAATCAGTACATTAACTTTTTTAATCACGCGTGATTGAACTGATTTGAAAAACCAAGCGGATTAAAGTTTTGTTCGAAACAACTTCCGATAAACTAATCTTTCCGATAAAATAATCCGATAAAATTACTAGCGGCCGCCCACGGTTTCACCCACGCGGATCCCGTGCAATGTTGGAAATGTTGTCATAAAAAGCAGCCTATGTTCTAATCTAGCCTAGATTTAGATCTTCTATCTGTGTGCAAAACTCCAAATCGATTTAGTAGTTTTTGCGTGAAAGCGGAATAAAAAAACAAACGGACATACTTTTATTGTAATATTAGTAGGAAGAAGTATACCTAACTAAGTAGGATTATTGTTATGTTATGCTATTTTAAGTTCTACTTTAATTTTTAGTTTCCTAACTATATTTGGTACAGAACCCAATAAAACTTATCCCAATTCACAAAGTTGATTAAAACTGTATTTTAAACAAGTTACGTATAAGTTACTTAAGCGTAATACGAGAAGTATGGATGCCTTTGAAAATCTGAACTTTAACAAGCATTAGTTTCGCTTAAGTTTAGATATCGTCAGTGGAAAGGCAAAATTACTTAAACGCCAATTTGGCCAAAATGAGTTATATATATATTCGGAATCAGCGAATTTTTCTGCGTCGATCTATCTAGGTATCATTCTAATCAGAGCACTTTTATGGCGCTTCAGTAACCGATAAAAAGGCGGTTTTCTTTGTTTGCTAATTACTGAAGCGACACATTTTTCGGTCTTTTTTTAACGAGTGGCGTTTAAGTCATATTTAATTTCTATAAATTCACAATTGTCTTTCTAAGTAAAATTGACTTTCTCCTTTTTTTTTATCGATGCAGCCTTAGTATTTTTGCTCTTCTTGTGATTAGAGATAATCTAAGATAAGTAATTTTTATTACGTCAATCGGGAAAGGTATGGCGTTTAAGTAATTTTGCTTTACTACTTTCTGACTGCTACTGAGGAACTTTGTAGGCTTTAAGAAGATATGGCAAATAATTTTTGTCGAGGGAATGGGCGTTTCAGTAATTTAGCCTTACTTTTATGGAGCAAGATTGTGAGCTATCAGCAACTTTGTTTGGGAATTGGGAGTAAATTTTCTCTAAATGACTATCCAACACCAGCCCCTAAATTTTAAATGGGATTTAATATTTACCCTAAGACCTACTACCCTGATATGTGCCCATGAAACAGAATGACTTCGCTCTTGTGGACCATGACTTCCAACCCAATAAGACGAAACCTATCAATAACGCTCCCCTCTTGAATCCGTATTGGTTATTGGAAAGGTTTGACCCATTAGTCTCTAGATGCTGTATTAACCTGTCTAATTTAATCTTGTAAAAAACCTTAACCAGCTCATTAAGGGGCCTATAGGGTGGTAGGCCGAGGGATCGTCCGGCCATCGACCATCTTTTGTCAAAAGACGAAATTTACCCTGTTTCCAGAACTTCCCGGCTTCCAGGAACGTGTTCAGAAGCTCAACATAATAATCGAGGTGATTAAATGGAGAGAATACGTTCTGGCACGCCGTTAGGACCCCGGGTCCTTCTTTTCCCCCTTAGTCGGTGCATGACCAGCTCTAATTCCTCGAGCGTATCTTGCGAGTATTCCTCCAATTTATACATCATTCATCGCTGCGGCGGCAGTGAGAAGAGGAACTTTTGGCAGCTCTGATGGAAACGGTAGAAATTATCTTTTCCAGTATTTCGGGATTGAAAGTGTCGGTCGGTGATGCTGATTGGTGTGATTTGCTTTGTTCCAATTCTGTAGGGCCGTCCCGTTTTTGGCTGTGCTATGAACCTGATACAGCTCTTCCTCTATGTCAAGATCCCTTCTTCTTCTACTATAGCGGTGACGCATATAGGATCTTTTGGCTCTTACACAGGATATTCGCGAAGTGGCCACCTCCTCATTCCACCAATATACCCGTTTCTTGGTGGGGGGATATCTTACTCTTGCCATTGAGGCGTATTATAGCCGACAGACACTTTTCCATCTTCCTGGCCCTTTTGGAGATAGTTTTCGAACAAATATGATTTGACAAACTCGTACTCAGGACACGGCACTGAAAATGTTTCCACATATTCGATGGCTTTTCATCTTTTTTACAAGGTTGGCTAGTGCAGAGGAGATGAAATTGATTGTGTGTGATCCACCAATTATCACCTCATCTTCGAAAAGAAGTGCGGTAGATCCCCAGTTTGCTACACTACAATTCTGTATGTTGTGTGAAATGAAACAGGGTGAAAAGACAGCCCTTGACGAGTTACAAGGTCTCCTGCCGTAGAGTTTGTAAACCAATGGCGTAGCTTTCAGACGTTCTTATGTGCTTGTAACAACCTAAACTGAATAAAGTATTTGAGTTTGAGTTTGAGTTTACTACTGCCAATCCCATTGCGTAGACCAACGAAGGACTGCTTCTTCCTTTTCGGTGACCACAAGGCCGTATCCTAGGCGTTAACGTCGCCTAGTACTATAACTGGTATTGGGGTCAGACAACCCATGACACCATAAAAAATTTCAGCCAAATTTGTAGATCTGATAAATCTTTGTATGGCGAGAAGTATGTTCCTATCCTACTATATTCAACCCATTCCAAGTGGCAACCACGTATCCCGGTCCCATTTCCTTAATTGTGGGTGGAGAAGAATAGTGCCCGTGGGATGGGATCACTACTGCCCCCTTGTCCTCAGTATCACAAGCCTAGTAGGAACGATTTGATACATAGTAGGGTTCCGCAATTACAATTACCTACGTCGATCAACCACTCCGTCGCCGACTGGATCATGGAGTGGCGCAGTGGTTGAGGTTTTCTTAGAGAAAGTTTATGTGACCTCTGTCCATTAGTGTGTATCCATAACCTCCACAGCTGAGGCGCTGACCGTCCCCTTACGAGAACTGAATTTCCCCTTATTCAGATTTCCTCTATTTGCCGAAGGAATACAATTTCTTCTGCCCATCACATAATTAAGTGTTAATTTTGCATCGGCATATACTCCTCATTTTGATTCAAAGGCCCCACACAATTATATTAGTTATTCTGTTGTGTTTATTAAATTTATACTTTTTTTTTATACTTTCTATTTTTATTGTCTGTATCGTATGTGTGTGTGTGTGTCAATAAATGTGTTTCATTCTTTCTTCTTAAAGGAGCATTAGGCGGCGTTATGATCTCAATGATTTGTTGCTGTTCTTTTAAATAATGTTCCATTATCCACTTTTTTTATAATGACGTCTGTATTGGTAACGTAATGTTCCAAGTACCTAATATTACCGACTTTAATCTGTGTACTTCAGTTAAATGAAAGATATATTTCCAAATCAACCAATCAGTCTTTAGTATTTTTATTGTAGTTCCAAAATACTATTAACATATAACGTCATTTTACCCGCAATAGAAGTACGACAAACTTACTTTTAAGTCATTATAGCAAAGTAACATAAATACTGAACACCTTTTAAGACGTTGTGATAGACGCATAAAAATGGAAGACGTGTCCCGGAAGTGAGTCTGGTTTACCAGCTTAGCAGTATACTTATATTATAAGTATTTTGCCATACTTCAATTTCTTTATTTCTGTGTTATCAGAAATTTTAAACTACATATAAAATTTAACTTGACGACTTTGAGTAAATCTGCCTTGCTCTGAAATGAGGCTGCTTTTACTGAACCGCCAATTATTTCCTAAACTTTCATTCAAAACCTGAGTCATCATACTATTACAAATAAAAGAAGAAAAAAATTGCCTAAATCAAGTTACTTTATTAAAATCGGATGATATGGTAAAAAGATATGATTTTTTTTGTGAAAAAAAAAACTTTAAATGGCTTTTTCTCGAAATGGTGTTTTGGCGTTTCAGTAATTTTGCCTTTCCACTGACGATATGAGATTCATGAACGGATATAAACTTGAGAAACGCCTAAACTAAATATATTAAGTAGCATGGTTGCTAATTTGCTGTTAATAATGTAACAGGCGTAATTTAAGTTCATTTAGCTTCACGCGTTTCAATCTTAAATGCGTTTTACCACCGTAGTACCGTTGATAAACAGTTTTGCGTGAAAATGTAAGGTTTGGAATCATCACGTCATTAACTTTTTTATGGATATTACACTCGTACTATTAAATGTTCTGTGATATTACTTAGTACCTAAGTACTGGGGGCCTACCGCCAGCGAGCAACAGCGTGGAAAGGAGAATATAAGTACTAGAAAATTTCAGGGACCTCAAAAGTCTCGGTAGCATAATTGGTAGTGCATTGGACCGGCTTCCCATGGGTGCGGGTTCGAGTCCCGTCTTAGCGACATGAGACCAGTCGTAATTATTCTAGTATACTTTTTAGGGTTCCGTAGCTTAATGGCAAAAAACGGAACGGCTTTACGGTTTTAACACAAAAATAAAGATATATATATTAAAGCCCCCCATAAATGGAACTGAAACTGAAATTAGTTTTTTTTTTCATCAAAAATGTGGGGTATCGATAGACAGGTCTTTAAAAATTACATTGAGGTTTCTAAGTGGCAAAATTCTAATTTTTGAAATAAGAAAGTGAAAAATCTTAAAGAAATAACGTCTGTAGACCTCTAAAAAAACTTTCAACGAAAATTTGTTTAAACGAAATTAAGTTAGCTGTTTTAGAAATATAGCACATTTCCCAAACAGAAATAAAAAAAAAAAATTTTTTCATCAAACCCATGGGATATTTATAGATAGGTCTTTAAAAATTACATTGAGGTTCTTAAATCAGTTTTTCTCAAAGTCAACCGTTTCAATGATATTCACTTTCAAAGTGGTAAAATGTGTCGTCCCCCCCTCCCCCCCTCTAATTTTTGAAATAAGAAAGTTAAAAATCTAAAAAAAATATGTGCTGTAGACCTTTATAAAAACTTTCAACAAAAATTTGTTTGAACGAAATATAGTTGGCTGTTTCAGAGCTATAGCACATTTTGGGTAGGTGTATTTAATATAATTATAATAATAATAATATAAACTTTTTTTCACACGATACAGAAACAAGCACATACAGAGAAAATGACAAAAAAAGAAGAACACACAATAGGCGGCCTTATTGCTACATAGCAATCTCTTCCAGGCAACCTTGGGTAAAAGACGGAACCCTTCATGTGCGAGTTCGACTCGCACTTGGCCGATTTTTTATATTTATTATTTCATATTTTTATTACATACTAGCGGCCGCTCGCGGTTTCACCCGCGTGGTTCCCGTTCCCGTGGGAATATCGGGATAAAAAGTGTCCTATGTTCATATCCAAGCTGTCTACTACCTGTGTACCAAATTTCATCCAAATCCGTTTAGTAGTTTCGGAGAGTATGCTAACAAACAAACAATAAAAATTTTCCTCTTTATAATATTATTATAGAAAGATAGAATTGTAATGAAAAATTAAAAAGTTCTAGTTAGCACATGACGACACGAGCTCACGAGCATGTAGGAATGGGTAATGGCGGTCAGCCGACAATACCGGTCAACACACTATCTCCTAAACTACATGCAATATGAGAACGCACACAGACAAACCAGGTGGCGTGACACCGCCCCGGACCCACGCGCCGATCCCCGCTCAGTTCCGACCACGCGTAGAGCAGAGACGGACGTCAGTTTTTTTCCCGCCAAATTGATATAATTTGTCTTCATACGGAAATAAGAGGTCAGTACATGTTTTTCTCATGATCTATACATTATTATTTAGAATTGTGGTTCCATATGTATCTGTGCATGTCTGTCTGGGTCAGTTTCTTAAACATCATTACTGGGATTTTAGGGAAATCGATTTATTGATAAAATCCTGGATGCGGCCAATAACGGTCAGGGTGACCGGTATTACCAACACTGACCGATATTACACACTAACATAATTATACATACACCACTACGATTTTCTCTTCTGTGATCTTTCTAATTGCTGTATTCATGTTCTAGAATGTCGGAAAGGAGAAGCAGAGATCGAATAAAGGTGAAGTGGGGACAAAGTTCATTAGAATTGGCGTTTCGACTAGTCCAAAATGGTGTGTCAATTAGGAAAGCTGCACGAGACACTGGTATACCTTTCTCCACCCTCCAGGAAAGAATAAAAAATAAAAATCAAGCAACACCACGACTGGGACGGACGACAGTATTCAGTAAGGAACAAGAAACTGAAATGGCTGACCAAATTAAGTTCTTAGCTAAAATATTTTATGGCTGCACTTCGCTCGATATTAGAAAGATGGCATATGAATATGCTAAGAAAAATAATGTACCTCACAACTTTAACACCACTCTCGAAATGGCAGGAAGAGACTGGCTAAAGGGGTTTTTGAAAAGAATTAAATTATCTTCGCGTAAGGCTGAAGGCACGAGCATGAACAGAGCAACAGCTTTTAATAAGGAGGAAGTAACCTTATTTTTCGAGTTATTAGAAAGTTTGATGGAAAAATATAAGTTTTTACCCAGAAACATATTTAACGTTGATGAAACGGGTATCTCTTCGGTTCAAGAACCTGGAAAGGTCATTGCTGAAAAGGGACAGAAGCGTGTGGGATCCATAACAAGTGGCGAAAGAGGTAAGAACGTGACAGCGGTGTGCGCAATGAGTGCAACAGGAACATATATTCCCCCAATGCTAATATATCCTCGTCAGAGGCATTCAGTCACTTTAGAAATTGATGGACCACGTGGCGCTATTTACAGGTGTTCAAAAAATGGCTGGATTAACGAAGATCTTTTCGTGGATTGGCTAAAACATTTCGCTAAATTTACAAAGCCTTCAGATAGTGAGCCAATATTACTCATATTGGACAATCACTCCAGTCACATATCTCTAAGGGCTTATGAGTTTTGCAAAAGTCATAATATTGTGATGCTGTCGTTGCCACCACATGGTTCACACAGAATTCAGCCAATGGATGTTTCTGTCTATGGCCCATTCAAAGCTGCCTACAAGAATGAATGTAACCTGTTCATGAAATCTAATTTGGGACGGCAAATTGCTCAAACCGACATCGCCTCACTATTCAAGAAGGCTTTCCAAAAGATAGCTACAATCCCTAAGGCTGAGTCAGGTTTTGCTGCCACTGGCATATATCCTTTAAACCCGGAAGTTTTCACAGAGGAAGACTTTTTAGCTGCAGAGTTACTAAATACTACCGAACCCTCAGCAGTCGATGAAGAGATGCGACAAAGGGATAACCAAACACCAAACTCCCTGATCAGAACTGCATCCGCAATTCGGAGCCCGTCTTCCAGTTCAACTGTTTCGGAATCAATTCTCCTTGATCAAGAACTGACAACAGAAGCTGGGGCCTCATTTTCTCAGCTCACACAACCGACCATTGATAACAACAACTCGACTGAGGCTCCAGCTTATCAACCTGCACAACGTGACATTAATAACATCAATGCCGTTCCCTCGAAGTCAGATGCTCCCTGCGCTGAAAATTTACCGCCTATAAACCAAACTTCAGAGATAGACAAAATACTAATGATTGATTACATAAATCCCATCCCTTCAACTTCAAAGCAAAATACAGTCACTGCAAAAGACTTGTTACCCATACCAAAGCATTCTTCTGAAACTAAAAAAAGACAAAGATCTCGAAAACAGCATGCAATCATAATAACAGGAACCCCTCTCAAAGAAACTTTAGTGGAGAAGGAAAACAGGAAGCTGGCAAAAATTAAGAAGAATGTGACTGAAACTAAACCCAAAAAGAATGCTATACAGCCTAAAACAAAAAGAACAAAAATTAAAAAAAATAGAAAACCTAATGCTATCGAAGTAAGGAGAGTTAAGAAAAAAGTTCTTCAAGACAAAGATAGTAATACATCCAACTCAGAAATTGACATGGAAGACTTAAGAGAAGACAATGATACGGATATCGATGAGGATTACCAGAATAGATGCCTTATCTGTGATGATTATGGACGGGACCGTGAAATGTGGTACAGATGTGTACTCTGTGGTCGATGGGCACATGCAGAGTGCTCAGGATACGATTCTCCTAAAGACTATACGTGCGACATTTGCATCAACCGTTGTTGACTGGTATTAGACACGTACTGACCGTTATTACCATCATATGCGCCTAATACCGGTCAGGGCCGTGGTTTTTTAAAAAGTTGATTGTGCCAAAAATTTGATTAAAACTGATTATAATTATAATATAATTGTTAGAAGACTGATTTAACTTTAATTTGTTAAAAACCTAAAAAAGATATGATTGATAATTTTAGAGTTATTATTGTTTAACCTTAAGTGACCGCCATTACCCATTCCTACCCTATACACTTTACAACCGTTGGGGGCTACTCTAGAATCGAGTTCACATCAGGATCGAAGATGAAAACTATAGCAACCGTTTTTAAAGTACCAAAATAAAAGATTTTTGACGTCAATTCGATCCTAATGTGAACTCTATTCCGTCCATAGTAAGGGGGTTTATCGTACACACGGAAACAAAGCTGTCTCTGTCCACAAATGTCATTCAATATTGTAATGTGACAAGGTTGCTTAGTGTTGCTATGTCATTGCACGTGACTGTACAAAGAGCACAGTAGACGGGTAGGGCAGCATTTTATAACTTTTTAATTTTGCATTTTACAATGTTATTTTTATTTGAAAAATATTAATCAAGAAAAAAGTAACTTGTCTCATGTCACCCTGACGGATTCGAACCCGCATCCTTGGGAATCCGTCTAGTATTTTCGTTTTCTAGTAATTCGTCGAAATACTAGAAAAATTCGACGTGTCCTCATAGGTCTCTGTAGTATAATTGGTTAGTGCATTGGGCTGGTTTTCCAAAGATGCGGGTACGAATCCCGTCAGGGTGACATGAGACAAGTTGCTTTTTTCTGGTATATTTTCTTGTTTAATATTTATCACAGTTGCATTTTGTCATCAAAGAGAAAAAATAATAAATCAAAAATCTCCTTTTTCCCCAGATCCCTACGTAAAAGTGTGGCTCCAGTTCGGGGACAAACGCATAGAGAAACGCAAGACGGCCATCTTCAAGTGCACCCTGAACCCTGTCTTCAATGACTCCTTCTCCTTCAACGTGCCATGGGAGAAGATCAGGGAGTGTTCTCTGGACGTCCAGGTCATGGACTTTGACAATATAGGCCGGAACGAGCTCATCGGGAGGATACTGTTGGCTGGTTAGTTGTGGCATAGCATCTACTTTTTCAGGCTCTAGGTCACCCAGCGTGCAATGGAGAGGGCTATGCTCGAGGTTTCCCTAAGTGATCGAATCAGAAATGAGAAGATCCCTAGGAGAACTAAAGTAACCGACGTCGCTTGAAGGATTGTTCAGCTAAAGTGGCAGTCGGCGAGACACAGCGAGAATGGCCGTTGGGGTGGAAAGTTTCTGGAATGGCGACCACGCACAGGATGGCGCTCCATGGGGGCCCCCGACAAGGTGCATCGACTATCTGGTGCGCGGTCGCGGTCGCTCTTGGACGCAGGCAGCGCAGGACCGATCGTCTTGGATATCCTTAGGGGAGGCCTATACCCAGCAGTGGGTGTCATGTGGCTGAGACGACGACCTTCTTTTTATTCATCTTTTATTATAGATAACTCTCATGCTGGACTGGAGCCAAAGAAAATTATTGAGTGCGCCAGATGCTTGCTTTCCAGTGCAGATAGTTAGACCTTTACTATTTGCACTGGAAAGCCAGCAACGGGCAGGGCATATTCGCAAACTACTGTAAACTTTGGGCTGGAAACCTCCTACTACTTCTGGACAACAATGCCAAACGTGGCGTCATAGAGGCACAGCTATGTGAGTGATGTTTACATTGTTTACTCTCAAGCTGTAACTCTGGAGCTCTTTTTTATTTTTTAGCTTCTACTGATTTTCGTTCGACATACGAATTTCCGTATTTTTTTATCGCTCGTTCGGAATGAGCCCTCACCCACTCGTTGCAGTCAAGCGAAACAAGCGTGCGACGCGTGACTTAAGTCACATGCGTGTGACTTAAGCCATACGAGCGTTTCAAAAATAGAGCTCCTGTGGGCCTACCATGAGTTTTTCTTTCCGTTTACTGTACTACTGTTTAGAGGCGCTGTACAGATTCGCATACAAAATGTCTACCGTTTACTGTACAGTAAACGAAAGGGAAACTCATGGTAGGCCCACTGGTCTTCCAACACCGCAAGAGATATACCCACGGCGCCGGCGTGAGGGCAGCTATGTATTAAAAAGAAGGCTCCCAAAGAATGGCGCACGTATCGATATGTCGTAAGTAGTCTAACTAGGACAATTAGATAAATCCAATTTGCACGTTAATCCTAGGGATATTGCGACAACATGGGTTATTTGACAAAGGTGACGGTATTTCGCTATCTTACTGATAAGAGATAGAAAATTTGCGAAAATACGAATTGCTTTAGTAACATTTGAATATACTTCACTCTGATTGGCTTGATTTTTGCTTACTGGCCAACTCTTATTTTGATTGGTTTATATGTCTATGATATAATATCTCAATTCTTCAGAGTAAGACTAGGAACCAATCAGTATACGAATTACTTAAGCTAATCAGCGTTAAGAATATACAATATTACTATCGCAACGAGTGTTTTCGCGAAAAGCCTATACATTTTTCAGTAAGTTTGAGAAATGTCAACGCCATTGTCTAATTATACGTGTTTTCGCAATATCCCTAGGATTTTTTCGAAAATTATATTTATCAAATCATCCTACTACATCGATGCAATTACTCGTAGAAGGGCCTAATGACGTCAGTTGCAGTTTTAGTACCCGACAAAAATCGACCCGAATTTTTGTATGAAATCAGCGGCCCGCCATCTACCGCCACGGACTACACAAACACCATACAAAAACCTCGCGCGTTCATGATCGACCGTGAGTAGAAAAAACTCACACTAAACACTCTGCTTGTTTTTTTCGTGACAAAGTTTCCCGCCAAATTCACGAACTGATGAGATTGCTTCTTCCATGGACATGACTGACAGCAATGCCCTTGTATATGAGGTTACTGCCGGTAAGATCGCCTGTATGTAATTTTGAATGAAACTGAAAGGAAGCTAGGCTTTAGGGTAACTTCTTTTTCTTCTTCATCATACAATACGGGCGGTTTCCGCAACTCGACGACTCTTTTGCGCCTATTTTGCGTCCGGAGGGTGTCAGGCCGGATCACTCCAGCCATCCCAGTTCAACCAGGAATGCTCCCAGCGCCTTCACGTCAGAGACGGCTTCCCGGAGACTGCCTGGTGAGCCGAGGTACTTCGCCCGGTAAGGGGCTACTCCGTCACAATCCAACAGGGCGTGAGCAGCTGTCTCTTCTTCCTCCATGCAGCCATTTAGGGTAACTTATTATAAGTTAAGAACACGTACGTACGGTCGTTGACAGTCGGTATTTGACAGATATGTAAAGCCGTAGTAGGTACATATCTGTCAAATTTCTCCAATGACTTTGGACTTTAAGACTTTATGCCGTTGAGCTCAGATTCGTCTCGACAATCAACATCATTCATCATCAATCATCGTCAGATTTGAGATGTAGAAATTTGACATTTTGTATAAGCCGTATAACCGAGTGTGAGGAGCTCGGACTGCGATTGTTGATGTTAAGCAAATTTCGCAATGATCAGTCACGGGATGGGTGACCATACATTTACTATCTCTAGCTCGCCGTGTTTCGGATGGCACGTTGCCATTTGCTGTTGCAACGTTGGTCCCGGCTGCATTTGTAGTCGTTAAAACCCACCACCCCGCATTGGGCCCGCGTGGTGGGTCATGGCCTGTTCCCCAGCAGTGGGGACATTAAAAATGGCTGATGACGATGATGACGTATTTGCCGTAGTTGCTGTTTTTGCTGCCGTTTACCTTTGTATGATGCTGATTGATTATTATGAAATAACACATCCAGTTTGTTTCTGTAACTCTCGCACTTTATCATAAATTGGCAGATACATTTTATACCGGTTAAAACCTGTGACCTCAAGTTGAGAACTGAAATTTAAAAACTAGTTAATTTAAATTTTGCATTTTCAATGCCATTTTAATTACTAGGAAAAACCACTCACGAGTTGACACAATGATTTTTTCTAGTATGTTTTCGTTTTAAAGTTTTTATGCTGTTTGTATGTACCTACTAGTTAAATAGTTTTATTTAGAACTAGCGGATCCTCGCGGTTTTACCCGCGTGGTGCCCGTTCCCGTAGGAATATCGGGATAAAATATAGCCTATGTCACTCGGGAGAAATGTAGCTTTCTAATGGTCTAAGAATTTTCTAAATTGGTCCAGTAGTTCCTGAGATTAGCGCGTTCAAACAAACAAACTCTTTAGCTTTATAATATTAGTATAGATATTGACACTAACCAAACAAAATGTGTGTTAACCTCTAATTTTGCTAAAAATTTTTCAAACTTGTTACAGGAAAAAACGGCTCAGGTGCTACAGAAACCAAGCACTGGCAAGACATGATCACGAAACCGAGGCAGACCATCGTCCAGTGGCATCGTCTGAAGCCCGAGTAAAAAGTTGTTATTTAAAAAAGAAAAGCAACAAAAAAGTTAATACAAAACGTCATAAGACTGAGCGGTTAACAAAAAAAAACTAAATCAGCACCGAAAAAAAAGAATCTCTTACTCTCCGCTATTACTTACATGACTTTAATCTGGATTAATCTGAAAAATCTTAAAATGTTTTCCGGATTAAATCTACGATTCTATATCTTTGAAACTCTGACGATGCGTACGTTTAAATATTTTTTTATTTAATATTTTTGAAATTCTTTTTTTGCTAAATAATTAACGTTATGTACAATGGGGGAACTTCCCGGGTAGAGTTTTTTTGGGTATCGTTTTCTCGGAAATTACTAAGTCTTAAGAAATAATTTAGTATTCAAATAAAATATCTATTGATGTTCTATTAGTTGTGATATAAACGATTTTTATGTATTTATTACATTTTTAAATAACGCTCCCTAAAAAAACTCTACTGGTCATCCGGGAAGTTCCCTGATTGTACTTACAGTCTGGCAAAATCTAATTGAAAACTAGAATTTCAATAAATTGTATCTATTCTAACATTTTGACATCGACGTATTTTAAGATTCTTAATATAAAGATATAATTCTAAATAACAAGAAAAATGTCGTTCTATTAAGATCAAAACTATTTAATTTTATTATTTGAAACTAAAAACTCAAAGTTCTTGCAAACACAATTTAATCATTTTCTTCTTATTCCTGACAGAAACGTAGTTATATTATTTTTTATTAGTAGCTAAATGTACACAGTTTTACTACTGGAATTCAAACTTGCAAAATGTGAAACATCATTCAAAAGTTTTATTTTTTATATAATAGCGCATCTTAAACGTATTTTCTAAACTTACTAATTTTCCTAAAAACCAAAAAATAACAACCTTACCTGTCTTTCTTAACATTGTAATGCCAAAATAAAATTGAATTTTTGTAAATTAAATTATGTCAAGAAACATATTCTTTAATCTTTAAAAAATATAAATTTATATCTTGTATTTACCATAAATAATATAAAAAAAACATTATATCCGTATCTATTTTATATATCGTATCGTATTTCAATAAAGTATGTAATAATCATGGTAACGTTTTTTATGAAATTCAATTTTGTTTGGCATTTTTTAACCTTACCGTCTTGTAACTAATAAATTAGTGACGTTTTTGATGTTTGAATGATCAGTGTTAAGAATTTTAATAAGTAACGTAAAAAATACTAGACATAATGAGATTAGTTAATTGTTAAAAATGTAGAAATTATGAAAAATGTCGAGTTCACATCGCACAAAATGTGTAATGATTTAATTTAAACAATTTAAATCTGTGTGTTTAATGTTTTACTTGTATTTTTAATCATTGCTCAAAGTATCACACATAATAATATCCATGATAATTCAATATTGTTTTAACACTATACTTTATCGTATCGATTTTTATAATCAAAATAAATTGAAAAACTGCCAAATTGTTATCGGTGAAAAATTTTAACCAAACTAAATGTGTGTCAAAATGCATTTTTACCTTATTTTTCCAAGTTCGTTATGCTTAAATATTAAGATATATATAACATTCTAAATTGATTGTTAAAGCTTAAGATATTGTGAAAAATTGGGAAGTGTATTTGGCTGGTCAATTTTAGGTGGGAAAAATTTTTAATACAAAGAAATTAAAAATGAGGGAGATAATAAAAAATATTTTCTTTATAATGTGATAACTGATTGGAAAAAAAATCTAACTGACGTTAGATTAACCCGTAATGAAATTGCGAAAAATAATTACGAAAAAAACCGCTTCAAATATATCATATTGTTGTAACAAAAGCCTAATAGTTGTCATTTTTCGCAAAATCACTACGGGAATGTAGCAAATATTTTTTTGTTGATATAAACATTTAAAAAATTAGTATCAAAATGCTTGTTGTTAAATGTTATAAAGCTTGAATTCCGTGAAGTAGCACGTTCGATGTTAAAGACAAATTAAAAAATGTCATCTGAATCCGTAAAAATATTGTATACATTTATAAAAGATTTTATAGCAAATGTAGTGTATTTATAGTGTACTTAACAGGTAGCTTGTTGTATGTATTAGATGTTAGTGTGAGTTCAATGTTCAAGTTGATTAGTTGCAAAAGAGGTCTGTTAAAATTCAATGAAAAAATAAATAGTTTTTCTTTTTTTTTACATCTAACAGAGCTTGGGAAACCGATTTTAGGATGCCAACAATACTTAAGATAATTCTTTAGTGTTTTAAATGAATATCCCTAGTTATAGAGTATTGAAGTAAATGTAAAAAAATATCATCAAAACGCTTTTTGTCATTGTTCTAAACAATTGCTTAAAGCGAAAATAACGAAATCTTTTCAAAATCGGTTATTTTACGCCTCTACGTTTTGTTACTACTTATTAAGAAGTCGTAATGCATTTCTTTTTTAGGTTTTATTTTTAAAAACACGGTGTTATTAATTACACTATGTTAAAAAAGTATTTTTGAAATCTATCAATTTTTTTAGCTTGCAAAAGATATAAATATATAAGTTTCCCATACAAAATGACTAGCTCTTAGTATTTTGTATGAGAATGCAAAAACTTTCTTTCAAGAAAGTTCATTCTATACGAAATGTCACGTTACGTTTATAAGCACTAGAATCTGCATGTTAATTATTATTTTGCATTATAAATTATTATGCAGTAATTTTTTTTTACATTTTTAACTTTCGACGTATGCCTTACGGCGAGAAGATTGTAGGATAATAAATAGACAAAGAAACTATATTTTTTACTCTCGTGTTATGAAAAGCAAAAATATATTTTAAAATATCAGTGATGCGAACCTCTAAGACCTGCTTTTTTAATTTATTTTTGCTAAGCATTTTAAAGTTATTTTAAAATAATTATTCATCGCTTCTAGATGTAATTTTTAACAATAATTTTGCGATTTTGAAATCAAACAAAGCATATCCTGATGTATTAGGAGAGTTTTTAAATGTTAAAAATGTAATTATATAATGAAAGGTCAAAATGAGAGGAATAATTCTAATAAATGTACATAAATAGATATAAACATATATAACATGCGTTGTCATGTATGTTTGAGCTCTGAACAGATATACTTTGTTGTATAATGTATACTATGTTTTTTAAGCTTTATACTATTCTTCCACTTATACTACCTCTCTCGCTTATTAATATTATTTAATAAAATATATTCCCGTATATACCCGTAAACAATCTATATTACAATTTTAAAAATATTTTTAAGTTTTAAATTCATATACTCTGTACCAATTTTTTATTGTTTAATTTAAACATTATTGTGATGTACAACAATCTGACATATCAAGTCACTTTTAGTTTGGAAAACAAAATAAATCGCTTACTATATTATATGAAATATATTTTCGTGAAAAATATGTCTTATGACAAGAGATAATATATATTTTTTGCAACACTAAACGTTATTTTTAACTGTTTAAATATATTCTTAGATATATCTAAATAATCATTTATTTTTGCGATAGATAATAAATCAACCATTTACAATAGTGGAGTATTTCAAATATTATTATAACGCTACAGATATTACATTTAAATCCAATTAATTTATTAATCGATTATATGATCAGATCATACAAGATGTTACAAACAATATTTTCTCAATAACATGTTATATTATATTATAATATTTATGTAATAATAAAATTAGTACGACTCCACTCATTTGACTTTCATGACGTTTTCTTATTATTATGACTAGTTTTATCCCGTGACTTCGTTTGTTTGGATTCTGATCCATTTAAAGTTTAATTTTCTTCATTTAATAGATTTACCTTTTTTCATCCAGTGACGTCGATTTTTTTATATTCTTAATATTTATTTACTGATATATTCAATAGAATCTTTTAAACAAAATTGCAGGTTTAGGACCGCAAGTATGCTTATGTTCTTTTCCTAGCAGTTTTGAGGGTCATGTGAGTGGAGCGTAGAGAGCTGTCGTGGAATTTCCGTTTTTCGCGCGCTTTCGTCGCTCGCCATTTTGAATTTCTGACGGCTTATAGATATTCGGATATTTCCGTGGTTCTCTTAGCTAATTTGCAACTGTATTTCGACTTTTAAAAAAGATTTAATATTGTCGATTAGTTGCTTATTACCTAATAGTTCCATAGCTCAAACGATATAATCTAAATTATCTGTCAGTGTCTATTTTGTGCAATATAATAAATGTAATAAATGTTATAATTAGGAGAATTGTGATTTTAACAATATAGTTGATTATATTTTATCGTATAGTTTAAAAAAATAATAACATTTTAATAATATTATGTAATAATATCATAATTAAGATCAGTGTTTAGATATATAGTTGAAAAAAAATTAAAGTGTATTTATAGACTGTTAAGTTTTAAAAAAAGTAAGTACCTAAATGTTAAAAAAAATATTGGCGTATTTATTTTAATGGAAAATGAGTAAAATAGTTTCTTTGTATCAACGTATGTAACAATGAAATAGTTTTGATCTTTTAATAATATTAATGTTTAGTTTATGTATGTAAGTGCAAACAATAATTTCATAATAATTTGTATGTTTTAGGTAATTTAGCTGTATGTTTATATTAAACACGTATTATAAAGTGTTGAAGGTCATAACTGTATTGTGTATTACTGAATTAATTATTCCCGAATAAAACATTGAGTTAATGCAATGTACTTATTTCAGTTGTGGATAGGTACATTATGAGAACTTTCCGGTCAACCAGTAGATTTTTTCGGGACGTGTTTATTGGAAAGTAGGTTTAAGAAATTATTATTTTTCAAATGAAATAAGTACCTAATAATTTCCTGTTATTTCTAATGAAAAAAGTTTTCTTGAAATCTACTTATTTCTTTTTGAAATTACGCTTCCTATAAAACTCTACTGGTCTTCCGGGAATTGCTCTGACTACATAAAAAATCATGAGTCTTTTTTCAAATTGCAGTAATTAGGAAATAGGATGAATTAAAAGGCGGCTTTAGAAATTTTGTGTTTTTTTATTGAATAACTTTTATATATTTTTTTGTATCAATATCACAAACATACTATATTAAGGCATGTATTCAAGTAAAAAAGCCGATAAACTTCTAAAAAATCGTTCACAAATAACATTGTGTCGCAAGCATTCTTACTATCAAAACGAACGCGTAAGTACAGTCAACGGCATATCAGACTTGACCTTGAGGGCCCGTATCACTTACGTAATACGAGCGATATTTGTAGCGTTTCCGTTCAGCCTGATGTGCCGTAAACTGTACATAGGACAATAAACATCCTATTTGTCACAGATATCTTTTTTGAATCAATATCATTCTATACACAGGAAGTAGGAAGTGGCATTGTATTATTTTATTGTTAGCATTTTGATACAATTGAGAAAGTACCGTTGTGGTACTGTTGAAATGACAAAGAAAAATTTTGGTAAAACTTTTTGAGACCAATCTAATATATGCCCACAGTTCACCACGCGTTTTGCGCGCGTAAATTCTAATTTGGAACCGTCTTAAAAATTAAACTTTGGCGTTCGGATACGCTTTCAAAAGTCTGTGGGCGAAGTCTTTGAATTTGTTATTTAGGCTTTGGGTTTCTCTTCCTCCTTCTTTTCTTCTTCTGGAGGAGGGGTAGGGAGCTCAGGGTATTCGAGCTTAGCACCATCTTCGCATGTGAATATCGGACAGCATTCGGGGAAAGGCGCGGTCTTGTTGGTCTTGTCTGGAAAAAAATAAAATATTACTTAGTTACTTTATTTTGCTGTAAAAGATTAGGATAACACAATGTTCTGCCTCATTTATGGCCCATTCTCCTTATCCACCCATAAGCCAGTCCTGTGCCCCATCGATGGGGAGATTAAAATCTCTTGTACGAAAACTGTTAGGGAGAAAAAATTGCCCTTGACGGGGGTTCTTCTTGCGTTTCTCGCCAGTCGCTAGCTTGAAGCTAGCGAGGATAAGATAGATATAGATCAACTGACTGGTTGATCAGCTAACCAGTATCTAACTAGCACTTGGGATTAGCACGAACCCACTGTTGGATGTAGCCCTCGGCGTACGGCGATCGGTCCTGCGCTGCCCGCATATAGCGACTTCTAGCGACCTTCACCAGATCGGCGATCGACCTTGTCGGGGGCCTACTCACAGAGCGTCCGCGTCCTCCGGTGTGTGCCTGAACTTACCAGTATCCAATTTGCTGTTAAGGTTGGCCAATGGCAGAGACCCGCAGTCCTGAACCAGCACTATATATTATTAAGATAGCCAGCACTATATTTACTACTACGCTGACTCCTTGGCCTCCGATACAAGAGAACACAACTTGCCTGGTTTTCTGCGGTTTCTCGCCAGTCATCAGCATGAAGCTCACGAGAGAAGACTAGATAGTAGGATAGTATGAACTAAAATGCCTGATAATGAACTTACCAGTATCCAACTTGCACTTGGGGTTAGCCAGAGGCAGTGGTCCGCAGTCTTCCACCAGCTCTAAAAGCCTTGGTGGCGTGTCCTCGCTGACTACACAAGTGCTCCTGCCACAGAACGGAGCGAGGTCCCAAGTGTTGCCTGGCTCGACTGTCGCGCAGCGGGTCGACGCGAAACACATGCCAGGGAAGTCTGGAAAGAGGATGGATATTGTTTTAACAAGGATAAAAAAGATGGTACTTAATCTGACGTCACATAAAAAAACAACACTAAAATTAATCATAGAGCTATGTTCTGAATGTCGATAAAATAATCGTGGTATAAAATATCGATCAGGCAAAGCAGTCGATGGTCTTAAAAGAGACATAGTGATAATTTTCGATAACAAAATAAATATAGTTTGCCCAACTCTTACTGAGGATACAGATTCTAAGTGGACGAAGTCGCGGGTGAAATGCTAGTTCTGTAAGAAGTGCCTAAAGATAGACTAAACACTTTCATTTCTGTTAACTAAGCGATAACTTTTAACTTACATAATTACAAATGACTTAATCGAAAGTAGCATATTTGCCAGCGTAAGCCTCTACATGTTTATCTTGAGCCCTGTTACGTACATTTTAAGAATGGTTTTCGTAAATCAATTGTTGTCATGGGGTTTACAGTATAAATTACTGTTAAATATGCGTAACAAATATTAACTATGGTAAAAGCATGAGACTCGTTACTTCCTTTATTTATTATTTGTCCAAATATAACAACCCTTTTTATTTACTACCTAATATTTCTAATTTCTAGCCTGATTTCTAATATTCCAATAAGTTTATATTTAAATCACAAAATGTCTATTACTTTATTATTAGACTCGTGATAGTGATCTAGATCACTTTCTAGACTTTCTTCGACGCAAAAAGTATCAGTTTCTTATTTATATTTTGTTTAGATTTATTTTCACTGTTGTAGTTTCAAATTACATTCTCAAATCGTTTCTTTGATAATATAACTAGCGGTCGCTCGCGTTTCACCCAAGTGTTCCCGTTCCCGTAAGAATATCGGGGTATAAGTATCCTATGTTCATAACTAGGCTATCTACTACCTGTGTATCAAATTTCATCCAAATCCGTTGAGTAGTTTCAGAGCCTATTCAATGCAAACAAACTTCTTTCCTCTTTAAAATATAAGTGTAGAGAAAAGCGATTTTTGGAACGATTGAATTTTATCCGTTGGAAAATACTTTAGCAACAATAATTAGGTTTTTTTTATTTGTGTTGTGTTACAGAAATGTTCAGTTCATGTTCAGAGGTAAAGTGTGTTAAATATTATCAAAACAACATCCAAATACAAAACACGTAAGTGGTTTTGTCGCAAAAACTCTTCAACTCAACTAGACCAAGGCCGAGCAAAGCCCAATGTGATTCATTGTATGCGACCATATTGTTCGATGTTGCTAAACTATGTTGTAACTTGTAATGCATCCGCTAAATGTGTTTTAGTTTAGTAGTGCTATTTGAAACAATCCTTTTGTTAGATCAAGACATTTACGTTGATGACCTATTTACTGATATCATCACGTGGAGTAGTGTATTTACCTTAATTTCGACTGTCACAATTTTTATATTCTAAATTTTTTACCTAAGAAAAGTAAGATTATACCTCTAATATTTATTTTAATTTCGATAGTCAACATTTTGATTATTCTTCAAAAACTCCTACTTTTCTGTTCTTCTTCTTTTAATTTTTTATCTATGAAAACTGACTGTTTATTTCGTTTACCTTACTTGAATGAATCATTATTATCAACGTCTGTCAAACTTTTTCTTTAACCTTTTACATTGACATTGAATACTACGATTAGCGATTTTCTCGGCCATGGCTGTAACGGTACAAATAAATATGACCTCTGTAATAATTAAAGTAATTAGCGTTTGTGGCTTCATTACCAACTGTTTTTATAATTCTTCATTTAAGTCAGTTTTTTCTCAACAAAAATCTAATTTGGAAATTTTCCGTAATTGTTATATTAGTAACATTAGCTTATATTTTAATGTACTGTTAGTGAATTTCATAAATATTATGTGCCGAGCTGTACAGTACGACACATAATATTTATGAGATTCAGTAACCCAGTTTACATCAAATCAACATCTGACATTTGATTTTAACACGCTGCGAGTCTTGGTTTATACCACACCCTGACTCGTTTACATCGTTCATGCAACTTCTTTAGTCTAGAACGAGATTTCGATCAATAGTGTTACTTTAACGCTATCTAGTCTGTGGTAATTTGGAGGTTAGAAAAATAAAAATGCATTCTGTCTATATGTATATTCAATCTGTTATTATATCTTCAGGATTACCTCTTTTTACACAGCCACTTCATACGTCAACCAAAATTTATTTTTTTATTTTCACTGTTTGAGATAGATCTAATTATTTTTTAAAGTGACCTCGATGTGTGTTAACTGGCAATTGTGTATTTACCTGTTTAAACTCGCTATTCTAGACTAAAACAAGTCTAATACACGTAACAGCTCGTTTACCTAATTTGTTAGTAACTGGAACGTTATGACTAGTTTAACCTACTTGTTTATTATAATCAGTTTCTAACGGTACGTGAATTAGTATTATTATGTGGTTACGCACTACTAAGTACCCACATACTGACATTTTTTTTAAACTAGCGGCCGCTTGCGGTTTCGCACGCGCGGTTCCTATTCCCGTGGGAATATCGGGATAAAAAGTCATATATCCTGTGTTCATAACCAGGCTATCTACTATCTGTGTACCGAATTCCATCCAAATCCGTTCAGTTGCTTCGGAGTCTGTTCAATGCAAACAAACAATCAAATCTTTCCTCTTTGTAGTATTAGTATAGATGTTTTTTTTAATTTCGAATCGTTATGATCGTCTTCTTTTTTAGAATGTTAATAATTCCACTTTAGGAGTCAGTTTGTATGTACAATAAATAATCACACAACAGAATGAACACTTAGTAATCTTAACATTCGTTCATAGGACCACGCGCGCTGGCTTGCTTTGCCACCAGTTTACTGTGGCAGCGATTCCAACGCGAACAAAGAAATTTGGTGGCTCATTTCTTTGTCGCACTATCAAATGGAATTGCTTGCCTGCGAGCTTCTTCCCTCCTTCCTACGACCCGGGGTCCTTTAAACGAGGCGTGAAGAAGCATTTAGCAGGCCGGCAAGGTGAGGGTGGCTGATGTGGCAGTTTGATCTGCTGCACCAGCTATCTTCGCGTCTGGACTCTACCTCCACTTAACATTAGGTGAAGATAGAGTCATTTGTTCCGACCTAAATATAAATTTAAAAAAATCTTAAAAAAAAAAACTTTTAACCTCACACTAAGTTGAACATGAACAAATGTACTGGTGTGGAGTATACTGATACAGCTGCTTATTTTTGGCAAACACGTAAAACAACCAGACTAACATCAAGTTTGTCGATTATTATTTAAAATGTATGTAATTTAAAAACAGCATTGAAAACGCAAATATCTAAAAGCATAAATTCTGATGATATTATAACGAAAAACTTTTTGTGTGGAAGTAACGAAAAATAACGTAGTAAAAACAACGTTTAATAATTAGTTCTGAAATATAATATATATACCATGGTCGTGATAAAGAACCGTATCTTAACACAATACCAAGGTGTGTTTATTAAAACAATTAAGATTACCTTAGCGGTAAAAAGTGTAAAAACAAAGGCTGTTAGCATAATTAACAGGAAATCCTAACTCATTTAGACGTTATGGTGATTAAGACCGCAAAATCTTAACAACAATGAAACCTACTTTAATAATGACATAAAAAAACAGGTAAGTAAGTAAGTAAATGATGTAAACGGAAAAATAACCTAAATATTAAAAGGATGTTTTGTCCTTGTTAGTTCAATAAAAAGCTTTAAAATTGCAAAGTTTGTTTCAATTATGAGTCTTTATTACTCATTATTCAGATTTTTTTTTATTGATTATACGTTGTATTCTTTGACTGAAGTATTTTCCTTAATTAACCAAATATTTTTTCCTTTTAGAACGTCTGTTTTGTATTTATTAATTTGCGGATATTTTTGTCGACTTTCAGTTGCCTTGATTGTTCTCTAATTTTTACTATAATTCGAAACATAACTTAAGTTTCTTCGCGCACTGCATTCATTGAAAGAAAAAAACTTTTAAGGATTTAAGTGCACTATATCATCCGCGAAAATGACTCTTGGAAAGGGGTCGAGAAGCCAAAAAACCCCTAAAGTATAACACCAAATCCAAAGTAATGTATTAACGGTGAAACTATTAGTGCAATTAATATATATAAATATATATACTCGTATATAAGAAGTGCACTTAATATGCACTTAAATCTGTAAAAAATATTAATTTTCCGATCACTGTTTGAAAATCAAACAAAACTATATGAAGTTTACTCTTATAACTTAGTAGGTTAAGTCATCCTTCTCTGATTGTTACTATTCAAGTTGTGTAAGTCAAATAAAATTATAAGTAGGATGTTCTAATGTCCTTCCAAAAGCGTGCAGACCCCTTAATCTTACGAAATGTATTACAAAATTATGTTCGCAGAATTAATGCCGGCCTACATTCGAAGTTACTTTCACTGTGCCTTAAAAGTCTTCCGTGCATTGCGCGGTCGAATGTTTCTCGAACTTTCGATGGTCTCCCATCTTTTCCAAACCAATCTTAATTTAGCTGCGCTTTTAAAATCGAAAAATTGTTAAAGGCTTCCGTGCATTGCGCGGTCAAATGTTTCTCGAACTTTCGATGATCACCCACACCCATCATTGCCAAACCAGTCTTGGTTTAGCTTATCTTTTGATATCGAATTTTTCTGAAGAGTTTTACAGTACCTACCATTGGAGTATGTCACAGACACACTAAAAGTTGTTAAGTATCTAGGTATAACAAATTAAAAAGTATACCGCTTTGAAAAGTAAGTTTTTGAAATATCCCAAGAACTTTGTGCCTCTTTTAAAACCGTTTAATGATATTCAGTATTAAATAACAGCATAATTCACACAAAACATGGCTAAAAAGACTAAAAAATAAGGTACGGTTGTTCTCAAAAAAGTCCATATTTTATGTAATGAACTAATTACGTAGTAACGCAATAATTTAAAAAGAAAAATGTCACGTCAACTTTCCCGCCAAATCTTCACACATTTGACCAAAGACAACCCTACTTCCTTTTTACACGACGTGACATTTAAGTTACCGACTCGATCACGTACGTTGGTTTCACTTTCAATATTACGCCGACCGTGAAGTGACGAATACTTAACACTCTTCGATTGGTTATTTCCTTATTAAACAATCAGATTGCGTTTATAGGTATAACAACTCTTTTGGCGCCAAAAAAAAGTCAAGGTATTACTTTTTAATTTGTTTTGCAAGTGTAATATTGACTAACATGCAAAAAAAAGTACCATATTTTTCCTTAACGTCATTGTATGTAGGTTGTATTGGACTTAGTAAAAATAATTTATTTAAAGGTTTTTCATAATTGTTTCCATGAAACGATTGGAAATATTCCACAATGACGTGATTCAGTTAGTGAATGCATCAAGTATGCAAATTATATCACATTTTGAATAAATATCAAGGAACAAGTAAACTAGATAAAATTACCATGTAGCAGATAGATCTATAAATCTTAACTTTTTGATTCATTCAATGAATCAAAAAGAATGAACCATTGAATCAAAAAGAAGAATCAGAAAGAGAAAGAGTTGACGAATGCAACTTATAAGCTGTTGAGAATAGTAAGAGCTCGCGGTTTCACCCACGTGTTTATCAGACCCAGGGGTACCGGGTTCGATTCCCAGCGGGGGTTCGGTTTGGTTGGTGGCAGGACTTGTTGAGAAGCTACCACCATCTTATCAAAGTCCGACGCCATGACAACAATGTTATCAGCATTGTTGTGTTCCGGCAGTTAGAGATAAGATAGCCAGTTCCTCAGAGTGAGCCCTAAAACAAAATTGGTCACCTAAGCGAACGTTCATTACAATATTTTGAGTGAATCTCTTTTTCTCTCTTATCGTATTAGAGGATTAGTGGCATCTCTGGTATGTTAATCAAGTCACCTATAAGACCTCTGACTTGGCTGAACGACTGTTATCAAAAGACAACAGGACCAATGGTTTAACGTACCCTCCGAAGCACGGAAGCGCTCAGTTGTAATGCCACTTTACGGTCACCCATCTGACATCTGACCGAACAGAACGAAAGTAGAAACTAAGAGAAGCTCCTTGATGTTTTTGGTAAGTAACTGAAAATTATATTTATTATGCTTTCAATTAAGTTTGAGACGAAACCGATCATTAACCTTAGGCCATTCAGGAAGTCGGCTGAATCTAGCTAGCATTGTGGCCGTACGAGCAACTTGAAAATCCACTCTCACTTTTAACAGGAAATGGCAATGGAAATCTGGACACTTCTATGTTTACAGCATGCCGCAAGGACCAGAAAGATTTTTGTTTCCTTTTTAACGGACTTCCAAAAAAGAGGAGGTTCTCAATTAGGTTGAATGTTTAAAAAAAATCTATGTAAGTATTCCGAGATTCTGATTATTCCGAGACACCGATTATTCCGAGATTTCTGATCTAATTTACGTGATTCTTTTATTAGCATTTTTGCAAAATAAAAACAATGACTTTAATAGATGAAACGTTTAGTACACAGTGCTAGCGATTACAATAAGTACCTACTAGTATATAGTTTATGGAATAATACAAGCTTTTGGCTCTAAACACTTGGTCATAATTTATTAATATAAAGTTTATCTATACAAATAAATGAATAATAAATATATAAACATACTACACTACCTTATATTTGTTTTTTTAACTACAGTAGGATTTTTCTTGATTGGTTTTATGTACAATTATAACCAAAGTTCGTGAAAATTACACCTACCAAGTTAACAAAAAATGCTCATAAAATAAAAACTACTGGGCCAAACTGTTACCAAATTTTAGTGGACCAAATGGCAACTATGTATTCCGCATCGAACAAAAAATAATCAAGTAAGCGGTGGACAACCGAATTGAGAACATCCTCCTTTTTGGAAGTCGGCTAAAAATTATGTTAAATAAAATTGTTTAAGAATGGGAAAAAATCAATCTTCTAGTGAATGGCAAGTTTGGCATCAAGCATAAAATTATGCTTCACTAATACAAAACACGTAATAAGTAGATTATGTAAAAAAACGTGTCTGGGATTTAGGTAATTTATGAATCTAGAACTGGGGGTCAATTCTGCTAAATTATTGTCATAATCGTCTCTCAGTGGTGTTTCAATAGTAGTGTTTATTTACACTGTTGTAACAAGAACTGTGTAAAACAGCACTACCATTGAAACACCACTGGAATACCATTGTGACTAAGCATTAGCAGAATTGGGCCCCTGTTCAGTAGTTTCAGAGCCTATACAAACAAACAATCAAATCTTTCCTCTTTTATACGATTTTTGCCATGTTTATCCTGTTTTTCCCAATAATTTTAGTGAAAGTGACTATAAAAGTGTTATTTGTAATTTTCAAGTAGCATAAAAATGGATAGAAGGACTCGTGACACTGCTTTAAAAATAGCACGTCAATTTATTGTCTCAAACTACAAAAAGTAAACCAAAAAAGTTCATGATGTATAAAGGTTTTATTTCCTGATGTCCTTATTAATAGTGAATGTTATTAAAGTACTACCTGTAAAACTGAGTCATATTGTAAATAAAATGGAACGACAAGACAAGTGAATGGTATTAAACAGCCTTGGAATGTTCTAGAATCTAGATAGATCATTCTGTGTGAGCTTATAACGACTAAAGCTTAGATTTGCCTTGTGTCTATTGGAGCCCGTTTAAAAAGTAACCTCCTTCGAACATAAGGCCAACTCTTTTTTTTTTAACACTCGGATAAAAATTATGCTCTGACATAGGATTTTACGGACACATTGAATAATTGTTTGTGATTGATTATCATTTGTTTTAGCTAGTTATTGAACTAAACTGTGTAATAACATTTACTGAGGACTGAGAAATCAGTATGTTTGGCTATATAATGTTTTAATGCACAGTGTTCGTTCACGTGTTTATTTTATCTAAACCTCCATAGACATTTTAATATCACATCTTTTAAGATTTATTTTTGCGATAAAATTACGTCCTAGCCCATGGTTCAATCTTTCTTTATCTATACAAATATTCACCGTATTGTGACCAGAATTTCTTCTCCTCTTAGTTTAACAAAGATTGTATTTGCTAGCTCGTGCCTGGCTCAAAATAATGTTTTTTTCTGGTCCCAGAACCAAGTTCATAAGCTTTCTCATAGTTAGTACTACTTTAAATTGAGATGAGTAAGTAAATAAAAGGATTGTTGAAATAAAACAACTTTTACGGATATCAAACGCGCTATATTTTATATAGTTGTAATTGTCAGAATTTTTAGGTTTTTAGGGGTTTTTTGATTTTCCCGACGTTTCGGCACCTTTTCAGCTGTGACCGTAAAAGTTGTTTTAATTCAATGAAAAGTGCGCGCCTATACATAAGATGTACGTTTAGAAGGATTGTCTTTGATATTTTGATTAAAAAAAACTATTGAAAAAATTTCAGCGCATGAAATAAATAACTTTATATCTTATGAAATATACAATTATGGAGTATTTCCTGTAATAACGTTAGGTCATTGATTTATAGGTACCTAACTTGATAAGCAAAAACTTTAGCATAAACACTTCATTAGTCACAATTTAAAGTCTAGCAAGCTATAATCATAAGCACTTACTGAGAAATTTTAAGTATCATTTGTTACAAGATACTCTTTATGATTTCATGTTTTTTTTTCGACATAACGGGTGAGCCAAGAGCCAATGCCTCCTCAGACGACATTGTAAAACTCTTTTCGACGCAAAACTGGTTTTAAAATTCGTAGCGAAATTAAACCTTAAACTTTTAGTGGACCACAGTCGCTTCGCCAATAAATTAAAAAAAAATATATGTCGACGACCTATTTAACGATAAGGTATACTTGCTTTCTGCCACAGGTAGCCAATTCGTTTACTGTACAAAACAAATGTTTTGTGTGTTCCGTACCATTATCTATAAAAATCACGTTTGTTGTATGGGAGCCCTCTTCAATATCTATTTTATTATATTTTTTAGTTGTTATAGCGGCAACAGAAATACATCATCTGTGAAAATTTCAACTGTCGAACTATCAGGGTCATGAGATACAGCCTAGTGACAAACGGACAGACAGACAGCAAAGTCTTAGGCTGGTATTACAGAACATGACTCAAGCAGTGATCTGTACTTGAGCACAGTTTAATAGTGCTACATGCGGTGAATAAGCACGTCTCTTTCCAACTGTTCTCTAGTATAGATCACAGCTTGAGTTACGTTCTGTAATAGGGTCTTAGTAATAGGGTCCCGTTTTACCCTTTGGGTACGGAATCCTTAGAACAGCATTGTATGGTGCTGCATGGTTGGTGGTAGGACTTGTTGTAAGTCCGCCTGGCTAGCTACCACCATCTTATCTAAGTCTGACGCCATAACAACAATGTTTTCAGCATTGTTGTGTTCCGGCAGTTCGAGATATGATAGCCAGTTCCTCAGTGGCTGAGGATTCCGGGAGAGGCTCGCTTCCATCTTTAGCCTTATCAATACTTATCAACAGGTATGATGAAGGCTAAGAGTCTCGCCGTCGTTCATAAAAAAAAAAGTATGTTATTATACTTTATCTAGGTAACCTTAGGACCTCATAATGAAACTTGGGTTTGATAACTTAAAATTATCATTATTATCTAGATAATTTTATTTTCAAGTATCAGAACTTGGTAGTCAACTAAATATGAGGATTTTTTTTGAAATGGTAGAGTATTTACATTTGTTTCGTCACACTTGATTTGTTTTTCAGTACCTATAGTTTTTTTACGTTTTTAGTGTTATCATCATCATCAAGCCATCATCGTCTTCTGCTGGACGCTTATTCACTATTACCACTCAGCGATTCCTTGCTCAAACCATGCCAATGTCGTACTTGTTTGGTTTGACATTTTCAAAATTCGTGTTTGGTTTCAACATTTTCAAAATTCGTTTTCTCTATAACACTTACAAATTAAACAAGTAAAATATTACTTGTTTAATAACTATACAATTTGTGACTGTCATGTACTTGTACGAGTACAATAACTGTATAGCTTGTGAGTTTCATAGAAAAAACGAATTTTGAAAATGTCGAAAACAAATACGCATTTGCGTGGTTTGAGCAAGGAATCGGTAAGTGGTCATACGGGCCCTGGACGGAGATAGGCTTCTCCAAGTGTACTCTTTTTTGTGGATATTATACCTCTAAATTAAAAGGTTTCTCCCAAAAACTAAAAAAATATATGATGTAGGTAATAATTTGATATTAACATGATTATCAATTTATAATTTTTTAAGGTTTTTAGTTTTAGGGTCATTGTTCTAGTATATATTTTTTTTATTTTAATTTATAAATAAATGAAATCGTAGATAGAATGGATTGAATACTCATGATATATTTTTTTTATAAATATATGCATTAGTTGTATTTATCATTAATGATTTTCATCTTTTGCATATTCAATGTTATATAATGATAATTATTGTTTAATACTAAAAGGCTACTTGTACAATAACTATCTAATTTGTGAAAAGGCTCGATAGCTCAGTGGGCCGAAAACCCAACCAAGGGTCCAACACATCCTTCTGAGAATGACTTGTGAGCCAAGTCGGTGTTTTTATTTTTTATTTTTTCTATTTAAAGTTTATGATTATACTACGTTTTTCGTTTTGATAACATCTACAACTTCTACCATAGATTAAAACAAATTAAAGTAGAATAAGTAAAGAAATGTATAAGATTTTGGCTGCGTTCCTACTGGACGTAAACGGAACCACATTTTTCTATACATTTTTTGACAATACATGCTCGATGCTTACTCGATACTATTTCGTCTTTCGTGCTAAAAAACTTGTGAAAAAAAGAAGTAAAGTTTACGAAACACATCCTATCATGGAAACTCGATGGCCATCATTAACTTTATTGATGCGAACCGTATTGCACTAATGAGTCGTCACTGTTGCGCGATTTCGCGACTGTTGCGAGATTTCCTTAGTGAAGCAACACGCCTATTATACGAATCAACGCAAATTGCATCATTATTTGTTTATTTTATATAATGCCATCTTCAACTACTTGTAGATGAAGTGATAAAGTACTCAACTCGAGTAATTAAAACCCATAATTTGTTTAAAAAGTACGTGAAACATATAGTAGTGTAAAAATCCTAAAGTCTCAGCGAGCTTTGATAATCCTCTGTCGAAGTTTGTTTTCAGTGAGTTTTTAACATACCTAGCTCATCGAGAAAATAATAGTCCCCCTGGCTTTGTCGGATAAACATTCAGTGGGATTATCACGAAATGACTATCGAAATAGTATCGAGTAAGTATCGAGCACGTTATGTCAAAAAATGTATAGGAAAATGTAGTTCCGTTGCTCAATATCTCATACATTTTTTTACTTTACTTCCTCGATACCTCCTCTAAAGTTATTCGTGTTAGGCCTACTGTGAATGAAAAGTAAATTCGAACTACTAATAGTCGGACTTAGGTTTCGGTCTCGTCTCAGCCACATGACACCCACTGCTGGGTATAGGCATCCCCCAAGGATCTCCACATATTGGGTCCTTTCATAATGGGGGGGTTTGCCATAATCGCCACGCTTGGCAAGCGGGTTGGCGATCTCAGTATGGCCAAGTTTGTAGGAGACGCTGCTGCCCGTCTCCTGAAGGCTGAGTCCCTTAGTCGCCTTTTACGACACCCACGGGATGAGAGGGGGTAGTGCTATTCTAAGCCGACACTACACAGCTAGCCGACACTACACAGCTCCGCTACACAACTACGGTTTCGGTCTCAGGGATCGGGAATTCGATCTGTACCTGTAAATTTATGGGATGAACATAAGTTTTGTATAATAATATAAATGTTGTTCGATAATTTATTTTAATGTATTTTATTGTAGGACGGTACATTCGACGAACTTCCCAGTAGACCAGTTGAAATTTTTTTTGGAGCGTTATTTCAAAAGCTTATTGATTTCTTTAAAACGTTTGTATCACAAATAATACAAATATTAGTTATTTCGGACAACAAGTTCAGCCTTGCTATTCTCTAATTAATTTTGCAAAATCACTTTCGAATTCGCACGTGAAATGTCAGTTTCGTCAAACAAACGATTACTTCGATATATATCGGAAACCGTGCCGTTGTCGTGTGGTGACGGCCTAAGAATACAAGTGTCACCACTCCCTTACATGCCTGGGATGTCGTAAGAGTCGAATAAGAGGCTCGACGCATTGAACACCTGTGCGAGAGAAGGAAAACTTGAAACAAACCCTCTACCAACCCGTCTGGCCAGCGTGGTAGCAGTAGGCTAATAGCCTCCTATGAACGCCACAATAGGCGTGAACTAGGAGAGGCTTATGTCCAGCAGTGGACGTCCACAGGCTGATGATGGATATCGGAAACGGTGCATTGTAGCACAAAAATAAGATATTTTTCGTATTCCTACTTTACCCTTAAAACCCCCATCTCAGAATCAATTGACATAGGTAATAAAAGACTAAAAAAAATCCAAGTCGCGTTTCCAAAGTTTAAGTATTTAAAAAAACATCTTAAGAGTATAAATTTGGGGGAACAATAAACTTTTTTTTCTTAATAATTACTTAAAAATGAATAAATGAATTGAATACGACCATGAAATTGTGTGAAAGTGCCAGTTAGAAAGTGTGAGAAGATGAATTAAAATTTGGTTAAGTGTCGTTACACAGATTTAAATGAAAATCATGTTTCACGGTCTATTTTGGAAAAAAGAGCCTCTTAAATTCCAGTAAGTTTAATTTCATTCGCTTATATTTTTTCGCGTTTACGTCAGAACAACAAACGATCATAATTTAAAAATATTAGTTTTTTGGTGGTCCTGAATAATTTAATCACTTATGTATAATTAAGAGCTTATCCAATAAAATCAGATTTTCTTAATTTCTCTTTTAACAACTTTATCGATATCATAAGTACCTAAACTGTCAAAATTAAGTTGATAAAGTATTATACTCATGTTAAAAAACTTCAGAAGTATGAAATTTCACACTATCAAAAGTTTTCGATGTTTTTGTTAGTCTTTAATTTTTTCGTTGTTTTTCATGCAGATTTTTCTTTTTGATAAAGAGAAAAGATGAGTTTTAATCAAAGCAAGTAGGTATGTCATGAATAACTAAAATAACAATTAATGAAAATTGTTCAAAAATTTCGAAAGTCGTTCAAAAATTAGTTACAAATGATTAAAAAAGAAACATGCTCTTAGATGTGTCTCGCAATCGTTACTAAAGTTCAAATCCTTAACTTTGTAAAACAATTAAAAAAAACATTCTCATAAGCCATCTCGACAAGCCATTAACTACTTTGTAGCAATAACCATACTTAATTACCTAAATGTTAGTAATTAGTACTATTAGTTAATTATTACAAAGAAAGAAAAATAACAGGGAACTTTGCGTTTAGAAGTTACTCAATTTTACATAATAACTCTTTAATTAGTTACTTGGTTTAACAGCCTTTTTAATAATTAGGTAACTCGGTAAGTACCTAATTGTAATTATTATAGTAGGTAAGTTGTACTTGTCATTATTTATATAGGCCTTTAATTTTACTTTAGGTATTGAATTTTTATTATGCGGGCATGGATTTATTATGCATTTATCGCTATTATCAAAGAGAAACAAGTTAATTTTAAATAAGTATACATAATATATTAACCTGTGTGACCTCGGAAAGATATTTCATTGTTGTCAGGACAACGATGTCCAGTTTAGATTTCGAAAATTTTGACATTTCGTAAAGCACACAGTATGTTATACAAGTCTCAATAAAACTTTATTAATATTACCAAATAAATAAAGTACTTTTGACCAATAAATATTGTTCAAAAGAGTTTAATTCAACTAAAATTCATTATAATTAATTATCTACGCAACATAAGTCAATGAACGTATGGTAATTAACTTAATTTTTCATCAAATGTTTACTAATGATGAAGAATGCACGCGAACGGGGAAATCAAGTGTTGCACCGAAAAAAATTACGGTTATTAAGAAATAGCGATATGAATATTCTTGTGCCGGTTAATGATTACTTAATATAATCATGAAACATTAATTTTATGTGCCAACTTTCCACTTAATATTTATAGTTCGTCTTTAGGCTTGGTTCTCTAGAGAACAAATTTTTCAAATTTCAGATAAAAGTTATCAGACAGTGAAATTCATATAAACTAAAATGAATGACAATCTCAAAGTAAAAGAGATAAATAAATGACAATTAATTACGATTTTTTCATTATGATAATAATAAAAGAGGTATACTTTTAATTAGAGCTTAAAATCTGCCTTAAATACCTACTCTATATTATAGCTTTTTATCTGAGCATGAAAAAACCGGCCCTTAAATACTTTTTAATTGAAGAATAAAGAATACTCCCACTTTTTATTCACAGCATTGGCCTAAAATCATTTATCCTCAATCTTAGATAATCCGTTCTAATTTCAAATCGATTGTACGCTTACGTCACTATTTTGAAAGTTACAGCACTTTCAGGCACTTTATCATTCCATACAACATTCACTGACCTCTTAAAACGTCAGCTGGGATCAGCCTTCTGAATGTCTTCGGCCTCTCTTCATCTTTCGCCTCTTCAGCAGCAAAGGCAACAGCGAACACCGCGAGGATAACCAAGTACTTCATTGTGTTAAGTGCCGAACCGTAAAGGGACGGAAGAAAAAAGTAAAACGTCAAAATTCGCGCGCTTTTTTGACAGTTCACGTGCGACCGCGCGGCACGACTGAGTTGCGGCTCGGGTCGTCAGTTGGATTTATCCTATGGTAGAAGGAGGGGAGTGAATGGTGATTATGGCTGTAGGGGGGACTTTTTTTTAACGTCCGCCCGGCGTTTCAGGGTTGACGTTGCAAAACTCACTTGGTTTTTTTTTATTGTATAATTGACGATCATCTCGAAGGATTTTGGCTATAAGTGGTTTGGAGGAGGTTGTGATGCATTGTTGTCTTTTAATAAAGTTCTTGGCTGACGCATAATTATGTAAACTAGGCGTTTTTTAGGACGGCAATATATTTTATGGGTTTCTTCTTGTGTTTTGACAAATGGATTTCGAAAATAGGGGTATTTTATAAATTTTATCCAAAGCACTAAACTTTAAATAAGTAATTAATATTATTTAAAGTTTGGTTAAAAATTAACTGACCTAAGAAATTCTGTAAATTATTAAAAGTTTTTTTAAGAAGAATTTGAATTTTTATTTCCAGTCATTATTGCTGATCAGATTGGCAATAAAAATGACAATTTATTCATTTTATAGTCTGCCGTTAATTGAATATCCGTCAAATATTCAAGATAAATAAGTACCTAATTAATATTAACTACTAATAAAATACAAGTTGTTTGGCAATGTTAGTATTTAACTTTTTAAAAATAAACAATCACACTTTGTAACACCATCTATACATATGGTTAAGAAGATAGAGAGATGTGAATTGAAATTTAAAGTTGATTGCTTGAAAATGTATAATATACGTACATCTTATGTTTTGGCGCGCACTGTTCATTGAAATAAAACAACTTTTACGGATATCAATCGCGCTATATTTCCACGAACTAAGTTGTAATTGTCCGTATTTTTTGGTTTTTTAGGGGTTTTTTGATTTTCCCGACGTTTCGGCACCTTTACAGCTGCCGTGGTCACGGGATGAATTACAACTTAGTTCGTGGAAATATAGCGCGTTTGATATCCGTAAAAGTTGTTTTATTTCAAATGTATAATATTTACTTTTATTGAGCTCGATATTTTAAATCAATTCTCATCGATTTACTTAACTCTTATAATTTAGGATGTTAGGATAGGATGTAAATGCTGGAGCACCACAGGCATTCCGTATAGATGGGTAAGGAAAATGTGCCTGTCTAGAGCTCCTCCATGCTTCGGAAGGCAAATGCATCCGGTTGTTCCGACTATATTTGCATCCATCAATCCCCGAAAAGAGAAAAGCGAAATAATTTTCGCTGTGCTACGACCATTAATCCCCATACGGCCTGCGTGGGTCATTAAGAATCAAGAATTTATTTAAAAGATCTTAAATTATAAAAGTCACATCACATTCACCAGGAGCTGACATAAAGGAGCAAAACATAAAGGAGAACTTAATAATAATGATGATATAGTAGTTCAACATTAATAGTTATGTCATACATGTCATGTATCTACATCAGAATCCAAAATAATAACATTAAATTGATAAATATTATAAATAAATTTCATACAACCGTACCAAAACATTAAAATATTTAGAGAGTAAGATTTTACATTTGAAATAAAAAAGGGTGCCCACAATGTGTGCAAATTTTACAGTAGGTGATATAAAGTTACAGGATTTAAGGAGAAATACGGGACAACGTGTTGCTATTTTTTGTTTTTTACCATCTATTGGTCCTGTATTTTTTTATTAAAATGCAGGACACGGTCAAAATTATATTTTGAAAAACGGGACGTCCTGTAAAATACAACGGGGCCACACCAAAATTACCCAAAAAATAGCAATTATCGCTGCGGAACGTCAAAATAAAAATGGTATTACGAATGTTTGCTGGCTAATCGCTCGGTGATGGTTCGTATAGCGGCGTCTCAGTCTCTCGCGCTCCTACCTAGGTACGAGAGTGAGACGCCGCGTGTTGCTATGACGCTAGCGCCAAAAACAATTTGGTAGCAATAACAGGAACTAAATGAATGTACATTGTAGTTCATCGTTGTCCGGTAGAGGCCGCACTGTTACGTGACGTAACGCAATTATTGCGCAATTTCGGCTGTCGCGTTGCTGTTGCAAAGATAGGTATAGCCCAGGTCAGTTAGTCTGACATAATCCTGCTATAATGATGACCCATTCTTCTTACCCATCTATAAGGAAGGCCGGTACCCCAGCAGTGGACATTAAAGTTGATGCTTATATTTTTTTTTTATGATGACGGTGACAACTTAGTACTTTTGCAAGTATAGCATCATAAAAGACTTCGAACATTTTTATAATGGAGCCTGGCATACCTTAGTATGTATACTAATATAATAAAGAGGAAATATTTTATTCTTTCTTTGTTTGTTTGCATTGAATAGACTCCGAAATTACTGAACGGATTTTAATGAAATTTGGTTCACAGTAGTAGATAGCCTGGTAATGAACATAGGAATCGCGAGCGGCCGATAGTAAGGTATATAGGTCCGATGTTCAATAGACGTCCCGTTTTTTTATAATCTATACTAATATTATAAAGAGGAAAGATTTGTATTTTTGTATGTAACGAATAAACTCAAAAACTACTGGACTAATTTTGATGAAATTTGGTATAGAGAATCCTTAGACCCCAAGTAGTAACATAGGCTATAAATGATCCCAAAATTCCCACGGGATCGGGAAACCGGGAAACCGCGCCCGGCCTCTAGTGATTAATAATAATAACACAAGCATAATGTATCTGTGATATTAAACAATTTTCTATGTCCGAGGCTAGGTTCGTCTTAACCAAGTTGATATTACGGAACTCGATCATGACACTGAGGCTCTACTTGGTCGATGTTTAAAGTCCCTAAAGTACAACTTATATTTTAGTCTTATTTGTTTAAATTTACAATAATTATTACTTTAAAACAAATTTTTTTCCACATTTGATATTATATAATGCCATATTAAATCTGTGCTGATTTCCCAAGATACAGGCATTGCCTAATTTTGGGACCTCTTTTTCATTGTCATAAAATGATCTACTGCAGTACAAATTGTTAACTAAGTTTAATTTTATAAAACTGTGTACCTTTTCTTTTGTGCAATAAAGATATTTCTATTTCTATAATGACCCATTATGGTGGCATTTACGTGGACCTTTAAAAGGAAAGAAAGAAATAAAACCTTTTATTGGGCTCACAGCCACAACACAATGCAAAAAAATGCAGTAAAAAAACATAAAAACCCGTTTCAATACTTTAATACTAACATAATAATACTCAACATTAGGTATGACAAAATCTAAGTAATTCGTAAAAAAAATGTCACGTGAATTCCAAAAAAACTTTTTTTCGCCTCATAATATTATGTCTGTTGAAACAAATACCTATTTCTTTTGTAGCATTGTAGCTCCTTAATCATTCACAATCGTCTATAAATAATATAATGTCTTATGGTAAATTTTAAATAGAAAAATATTGGAAAAAATTAACTCGGCCACAAGTGAATTCTCAGACGGGAATCGAACCCGCGACCTTTGGAAATCCGGTCCAATGCTCTTTCCAATTCCATTATTTTTCCAATTTTTCAAATTTTTTCCAATATTTTTCTATTTAAAATTTACCATAAGTATAAAAAATAGCATTGAAAAATGCAAAAATTACAAAATCATAATGTAATGTCGTCTTTCGCAACTGTCTACCCGATCTGAAAACCGAAGATGGTATCTCTTATAAATGTCAATAAAACAACTCCTTTGTGTAACTTAGGGCTCATTCATACGGGATTCGTCATTGACGATCCGACAAAAAACACGATGCATAGGTACGGAATCGTATTTTTTCACGATTCTACAAAATATGGGAATATCTTAAATTCACATTTTTTGACTAACGTAATAAAAGACGATAAAGTATTTATGATTTTTTTGCATTTTTCAATGCTATTTTTATACTTATGATAAATTTTTAAATAGAAAAATATTGGAAAAAGTCGACTCGGCCACAAGTGAATTCAACGCTGGCCTACAGCGTATTAAAAATATAAAAGTATTGGAGAATTTCGACGGTAGTCCACAAGTCTCGGTAGCTCAGTTGTTAGAGCATTGGACCGGATTTCCAAAGGTCGTGGGTTCATGTCCCATCTGAGAATTCACTTGTGGCCGAGCCGACTTCTTCCTATATTTTTGTATTTAAAAATTAATGATAACGAAAAAGTACTTAAGTGATTTTTAAAAGACGTTACGTGATTTTTTAATAGAAGTTACGTGATTTTTACAAGACGATACGTGAGTTTTAAAAGATGATACGTGACTTAAGACTCTTTCGTTATCTTTCACGATTCGTGATACGTGTGAACACAGGCATTTAAAAAACATTGCCGCCGTCAAAAAAAGGATCGAATCGTGTCGAATATAATTTGACGACACGTCAAATACACGAATCGTCCTCGTGTGAATCAACACCTTGGTCATATCAGCGAAACAAAAGCTTTAGAAAGTTTCAGGGCCTTGAATTCTGTTTTATGTATAAAAACAGCGAAGCTTGCAGGCTTTGCAATGTTGTCTAGGATCATATTAAAAGAGTCAGTCCCCTAATTGTCTTATTTCAAAATCTATCACAATCCCTTTCAAAGGTATTGTGATAGTGATAGTGATTTATGGAATTGTGTAACATATAGTCGCAATCGCAATCCCTTTAGGAACGAATGATGTTTTAAATGACACTTCATTTGACACTTCTCCATACATTTGTAAGATATTTTCGAGTGTCACTTTGCTTAGACAGTTCAATTTCGTTCATTTGATACCTTTCAAAACGCGTCCCGATCACAATCTCTGTCAAATGTCAAATAGTGACGGTTTGAAGTATATAATATAAATATCTTTCAAATGACGAATTGAAAGGGATTGCGATAGATTTTAAAATTAGTCAATTAGCCCCCTGCTCTTATTTAAAGAAATACTCATTATAATAATTATGATTAATCCTAACTAATATTATAAATGCGAAAGTGTGTTTGTTTGTCTTTTCTTGACGCCTTAACCAAGCATCCAATCGACTTGATTTTGGGCATAGAGATAGTTGAACAGACGGAGAGTAACACAGGCTTCTTTTTATCCCGATATTCCCACGGGAACGGGAACCACGCGGGTGAAACCGCGGGCAAAAATAGTTGTTTCTATATTTACAATGGTAATTTTTTAGATAGGTATTAATAATATTTGACAGGTTTTGAAAATTCATTTTATATTATGTAGTGGAGTTTAAGGAACCCAGTAAAAGTTGTTTTTTTTTAATTCTGGTACATATTTGCTGAAGAATATCAAATTAAAAATTCAATATTTAAATAGCGCGCCAAAACGCTGCATTGACAATATGGCGCTGCAATGGGGTCGGTGAAGTCACTTGCCTGTATTCTGCATATCATCCACATACGTAGGCAAACGAGGTTTACAAGCAGGTGACGTCATTATAAACTCGACGAATCAGGAGCGTTTTGTGTCACGTGACAAAACGTTTAAAAATTGCATTTTTATTTACGGATTTTTAAATAAATTTATAATTATTTTCAACTTACGTTAATAAAAATCCATTTTTAAACTCATAATTTATACTGATAACAGTAATTGACACCTTATTTTTCGCATTGTCAAATAGCCTATTAAAGGTTTAGTAAAAAACTTTAAAAGAAAATCGATTACAGTACAGTAAATATGACGTTAGCCTTTTGGAGTAGGTGCCAGTCAAGGCATCAATGCTCGTGAAGGTTCTACCAAATACTATAGACACTCTAGTATCTACAATCCTCTTTTATGCTTAGACTCTCCCATGCAGGAATAGGCGTGAATGATATGATCCAATGATAGGTTGTCAGCTTAAAATTAAATAAATTAAATGTTAACTGTACTTTATAAATGACATCCTTTTTTCTTTATTTAATTTGGGGCTTTTATGGGCTTGGATACGTCAGCCCCATCGTATCTTCTCAAGTATCTCACCCAACTACTTAAGATAAGATTCTACAATACAAGTAGGTATGGAGAAGAAAAATTAAACCTTAAACTAGTGTCTAATTATGATGAAAAGGAATCACTGCTCAGTCAATCTTACAAGTGTTTTGAGGTACTTTTGATGTTGGTTCTGCTAGAATGTTGTGTATTAATCCTACATTTTGATTATTTAGGCTGTATTCCTTGAACAGTGATTCCTTTTCAGCCCTGATCTTGACACAATCCATCAGCATGTGAAAACATCCTTAATGTCATCCTGGTTTTCAATTTATCATTACTAGTGTACACTCGCGTCGTTCAGGTTTCTCTTGGATTATCGTGACAAAATACTAGATTTGGTATTTTTTATACCAACAGGCTCAGCATATTGCGAGGATTAATCCTGGCAATATGCTGAGCGCTTACGTTGTGCGACCCATAGATACCACCTCAGAATAGATTCTCAAAACACCGTTCGCCGAAATCACTCTACGGTTATTAGGGTATATAGTAACTTGGGGAGCCCGCGGCGCAGAGGTTCGCGCGCTCTGCCTGCGATTGTTGAGGTTAAGCGACTCGCAATGGTCGGTCACGGGCTGGGTGACCAAAAATTTACTATCTCGTGCTCCTCCGTGCTTCTGGAGGTACGTAAAGCCGTGAGTCCCGGCTTCATTTGCACTCTCCAGCTACACCTTTGATGCTCTACCAACCCCGTAATGGATTTTAATGGATTCAGTATTCTCAGGATTTTTTAAATCTACTTAACAAACTTCGATAATGTTGTAATATACAGGGTTGTTAAAAGACTAATACCGAAGCTGTGATATATATTCGTAGTGTACATCAAATTAAATAAGATTATGTAAAAATAATTGCTGCGAAACGATTTTTAATTTAGTAAAAAAGAGGGTTTTGTTTTTTTCACGCAATGGAACGCGTGCAACAACTTTTGCGTATAGAGTACTATAGAGTACGAGTAGGTGACTGGGGCCCCGTATCATTGAGTGGTTTTGATATTCATCGCGGTTTTATTACTTTAAAAGCTAATCTTTGGAGAAAATAAATTACTTTAACCCTCAATAACTTTAACTACTAGTTTCCCAGGTTTGGCTTCATACAAGAAAATGATAGTAACGATGGATAAAATACGTGGTTTTCGTTATCGTTTCGGGTCTTTTAACACCCTGTATAGTACAGGGTGTTAAAAGATCCGGGTGTTAAAGAGGTCTTTCCTATGAAATTTCCATTTGTATTTCAAAGAAATTTGGTTTCCATACTAACAATTTTCGCTATAGTTAATACCGCAAATGCTAATGCTTCCTTTTTTTATCTACACGCATTATATAAAGACTGAGTAATTAATAAGTAGTTATTTTAGAAACTTTATTTAATAAAGTAGTCATTTTTGCTAACAAGAAAATGAGTACATTTCGAAGTATTTTTAGGGGTCCGTACCAAAATGGTAAAAAGGAACCCTAATGGTGCGACTCAGTATGTCTGTCTGTCACAGCTGGATATATCAAGAACTACAAATGCTATCAACTTGCGTTTGCTCAACTATTTTAAAATAAGAGAAAATAAAAATGCGTATATATTTTAGCAACATGACTGAAACTCCCGTCTTTAAAATTAAATGTGGGACTGTTAGGGCATGTGGAGTATTATATGAAAGAGCGCTGCTTGCACATTCTCATACATGTATCTTTTTGGTAAATATTATACAAGAAAATATACTAGAAAAAGGCAACTTGTCTCATATCGCCCTGACGGGATACGAATCCGCATCCTTGGGAATCCAGCTAACCAATTATGCTACAGAGATAATTGCTTAGTGCATTGGAAAGAGAGAGAGAAGTTGCTTTTTTCTAGTATATTTTCTTGTTTTATATTTATCATGTAAAAATTGAAAATGCAAAATTCAAAAGTTACCTATAATTTTTCTTTTTTTTTAGGCCCCTTATCTTCGAAGTTTACATAGAGCAAAATCTGAAATTATTCTATGTGATAGATGTTTATGTAAATATTAAAGGAAAACTAAAACGATGTCACTAAATTATATATACTTTTTCATAAATCTTAAAAAAGTGATTTTATGCTTATTTGCTTTTGATTTGGTATGTATCGGGACGAAAACGAAGAAACAACAATAATAAACTTACGATTACTGATTCTTTATTGTTTTGATCCTAATTATATATAAAATCATGCTATTGAAGTATTTTTTAGTCATAGAAATAATTGTAATCATTGTACTGTACTTTATTTAGATTGATTGTGGTGTGAAATAAAAGTTTATTTATTATTTATTTATTTATAGAACTATTTACACTCATCTAATAACAGGCCATTGGGAAAGTTGCTTTATTTCCTCAATCGCATACAAAACTCGAATGCTTCATTAAAAAGCGTTAAGTTTGTTTTATTAATAAGAGAACTTTTTTTATTATTATTTTCGTGTTAAAATATTTCACGTAACACTTGTAACAGATACATGTACGTAACAAATAAAAAAATGGAGTGTCTGTTTGTTTGAAACAATAATTGGTATTTTTATTATTGTTATGCAAATGAAAGTATTATTAAGAATGACACCTAGGTACAATCGGGTACGGGGAACATCCCGGTTGGCCAGTAGAGTTTTTGGGAAACTTTTTAAACACAATACCACTACGTTTACCTTGGATAGATCCAGTTAGGTAAGTCCAACTTCGAAAAAGCGGTCACCCGTTGAATCCAACTCGGATGGGCAGCATTCCAGAAGCTCCATAAAATCTTCGCGTCCAACTTACCGCAGTGTTTCAAGTCTATGACCAGTGTGTGTTGCCAGTGATGATTTATGGTAGTGAAACGTGGTCGCTAACTATGGGTCTGATAAGAAAGCTCAAGGTCACCCAGCGTGCAATGGAGAGGGCTATGCTCGGCGTTTCCCTACGTGATCTAATCAGAAGTGAAGAGATCTGTAGAAGAACAAAAGTAACTGACATCGCTTGAAGGATTGCTCAGCTGAAGTGGCAGTGGGCGGGACACATAGCGAGAATATATTTAGACTTAATACACTCGTAGACGTAATATATATATAGCAATATGTTTTAAGAAATTTGAGACAACGCTTTACGCGTATTGCGTTGTCTTACTCATTATAGTACAATACTAGTTTCTGCCTGCGGTTTCACCCGCTTGGATCCCGTTCCCGTAGGAATATCGGGATAAAAGTAGCATATGTCTCCGTCTATTTAACAACTCTATTCCAAAAATAAAGTCGAGTGGTTGCTTAGGTAGGGCGTCAAGAAAGGACATAAAACACACCTTTTAGATGGCCTCTTCCGAAAACGGACACACAGTTCGGAATGGACCCATTCCTGAATGACACTCTCATAAGACCAAGTCACGAGCTGTATGCTAGTTTATGAAATAAAAAGTCGTTCCGCTTTTGATTTGCAATTAAGATCGATGACTGATCCAATACGCGCACGCGACGATAAGTCATTATGTCCGCATTTGTACAATTTGTGAATAAAATATAAATAAATTAATTAATTAAAGTAAGTGACGGAACTTATTAATGTTAATTTGCTGAAACTTTTTCTTTGACATCGTATTTGGCGATTAACAGATATCCGCGACTTCATTCGCAGCAAAAAATGCAATTTCCAATACAAATTTCCATCATAATTATTACATGTCGCCTGTTTTTTATTAAATTTCAATTATTTCACATGAAAGTCTAGGCAGTAACTAAAACAAGGTATTCTTGTTTAATGAAGACCTGAGAAATATTATAGTGTTGTTGAAAAACAACTTTTCTATTATGATAGTGTATTTTTTAAGATTGATAAGCTATTGATGATAAATTTTAAATAGAAAAATATTTGAAAAAATCATCTCAGCCACAAGTGAATTCTCAGATGGGACTCGTTCGAAGCTCGCCTGAGAATTCACTTGTGGCCGAGCTGATTTTTTACAATATTTTTCTATTTAAAATTTATCATAAGATTATGAAGTGGTATTAAAGCATTTGATAATAAAATTTAATTATGACATTCGAATGTAAAATTTAAAAACAAATATATTTTTGGTAACCTCCCTGCGACCGACCATTACAAAATCGCAGACTACGGTAGTGTTTGTCTTCATCAGCCATTTTTAATATCCCCACTGCTGGGACACTGGCCTTACTTTTGGATGGATAAGGAGAATGAGCATGACCCACGACGCGGATCAAAGTCGAATTGGTAGTTTTTAACGACTGCATATGCAGCCGGTACCGACGGTTTAACGTGCCTTCCGAAGCAAAGAGGAGCTAAAGGTATTAAAATTTTGGTCACCTATCCCGAGAACGACCAATATAAACGTTGCTTAACCTCAACAATCGTAGGCTGCGCGCTCCTCACGGTGGCTTTACTACTACAAAATGATGCCTTTTAAAAATTACCTATTAACGGTTAAACCGAAATGATTCAAACGTTTTTACATCAGGAATAATCCCAATAAAATGCTCCCATTTTTTTTATTTTAAAATCGCTTCTTTAGTTTTCAGGATGTTTTTTCCTCCTCATATAGGTACTTATTGGCAAACAATTTTTTTGCTTTTTGCGATCAATTTGAATGAACTGGCTGCTATTGTTGCAGCGCACTGAGCGTCCAATGTTATATGGGACAAATTGTTCGGTTGAATGAATCGGCTTCGGATTCAAAACGATTAATACGGTTGAGTGGGTGAATCAGAGGTCAAATTAGAGTAGTCACACGAAACTTACTCATTTGGAGTATAGCTAACACCACTAGCCAGCGAAGTTAGGTGGTAGTTAGTCTTTTTCAGTATAGCTCAGATGATGTCAGTGACACTCATAAACTTTCCGAATTGCGTATACTCGTCGTCGTCGTTTCAACCACATAGGACCCACTGCTGGGTATGGGCCTCCCCAAGGAAGGGGGGAGGGGGGGGGGGGGGTGCCATAATCGCATGGTGATCACAGTATGGCCAAGTTTGTAGGAGACGCTGCTGCCCGTCTCCTGAAGGCTGAGTCCCTTAGTCGCCTTTTACAACACCCACGGGATGAGAGGGGGTAGTGCTATTCTAAGCCGACACTACACAGCTAATACGAATTGCGTATTACTATATCAGTGAAATAATTTTGAAAAATCATCTATTTATCAAAGAGTAAAAAATTACCTTTTTGGAGTCGGTGCCAGCCACCCAAGGCATCGATGGAGGATTCTTTTAATACTACATTGCAGTACTATACTTCTTGCCTTGGCTGGCACAGACTCCAAAAGGCTTAATTTGACTTATTGATTTTTGTAGTCGGTCTTTATTTTTTTCGCCCTTTGTTGTTGAACCAATGACCCCATGACAAGGCATACCGAGAAATCGCCTAATATAATGACCGGTCAGGAAATGACAATATCGTCAACGCTACATCACAATGACATACCCAATAAAATATGACAAATTCCCTCAATCGATTCTGAACTTAAAGTTTTACTTTTTAAGGTTCAAAATAAATTATGAAAATTTTAATACTCTGTGGAACATGAGTTGTTGTTGATTGTACCATTCATTCGGTGAACCTGAAAACCGAATCCGGTGTGCAATAATTGAATTTGCATTATAATTATGTTGTTGATAAAAAAAAATGATAGCCCGTGGCGCAGTGGTTTGCGCGCTTGGCCTGCGATTGTAGAGGTTAAGCAACTTTCGCAATGGTCGGTCATGGGATGGGTGACCAAAAATTTACTATCTACTATTACTATAGTATAGGTTAGTTAAGTTAGACGATCTGGTTTTGGCCAGTTTGATTTTATCATCATTATCACCTGGGGCACTGGCACAAATCTTTTAATATATTTCACGACCTCATCAAATTGTTTTATGACCTATGCTTCCCTTTAAAATGGGTTAAAAAAGGAAAAAAAGTTATTAAAAACAAATGGATATCTAAAGGTCTAAAAAGGGGTTGTATTAAGAAGAGAATGTTGTATCTCAAATATCGTAATGAGCCTGCTAACAAGCATTACAATAAAAAACAATATGTGACATACAATAAAATTTTGAAGAAATGCATTTATAAATCGCAGCAACTAAATAATTCGAAATTTATTAAAGACTCTAAAAATAAATGTAAGGCGGCTTGGACCGTTATAAACAATAATATTGACATGAATAGTGACTCAAAAGACATAAACGAAATTAAAATAAATGACCAAACGTATGACAAAGCTAGTGACATAGCGAATTTATTTAATGACTATTTTATTGATCTAACTGGACAAAGAAAATTGAATGATGCCAAACGTTATCAGCGGAAACAACACAGTAAACAAATTATAAACACTATGTTCATTACACCCTTATGTGAATCAGACATAATTGAAATAATTAAATCCCTTAAAGACACAAATTCAACTGGTTACGACGAAATAAGTACTAAAATAATAAAAAAATGTGCTAAAACTATTGCAGGTCCATTGTGTCACTTAATTAATAGGTCATTTGAGCAAGGAGTAGTCCCAACAAGACTTAAAATATCTATTGTTAAACCCCTCTTTAAAAAGGGCGATCCAACAGATATGGGTAACTACCGGCCTATCACATTAATACCAATTTTGTCCAAAATATTTGAAAAAGCAATGTACACAAGGATTATTAATTTCATTAGGCTGAACGACGTACTCACGCCAAGACAATTTGGATTCAGAAAGCATAGCTCTACGACTTTAGCTTGTTTCACATTAATTAAGGAAATCACTGAAGCTATAAACAGTGGATGTGCAGTATTAGGGCTATTCTTAGACATGAGCAAAGCTTTTAATTATGTATGTCACAAACGCTTGCTCGAAAAAATACAAAAATATGGTCTTAGGGGCACAGTTAATAATTGGCTTGAGTCCTATCTTCGAGATAGAGAGCAATATGTTGAAATTCCGGCGATAGTAGGTAACAGAAAGATAGCTGTTAGATCCGCGCCGAAAGTAAATAATAGTGGCGTACCACAAGGGAGTGTACTAGGACCTCTACTTTTTTTACTATATATAAACGACTTGCCAGAAGCGCTAGACAATGACTGTATCTTGTTCGCTGATGATACTACACTAATAATAAAATGTACAAATAAAAACACATTAGAAGATGTTTGCAATAAGGAACTGAAGTCAGTGGTTGAGTGGTTAGGAGACAATCAGTTACAAGTAAACATAGACAAAAGTAGTGTCGTACATTTTCATACCTATAACAGCGCCACAAAGACACTCAATATAAGCTATGAAAATTCACGGGTGCTTCAAAAAGATCTTACCAATTTCTTAGGGATTACGATAGACAAGAATCTCAACTGGAAAGAGCATATTAATAAAGTCTGTAGTAAGCTGGACAAATTCGTGTTTGTACTTAGGCGGCTAAGGGCAGTTGCAAACCGAGAAACCACTTTGACAGCATATCACGGATATGTCTCGTCTGTTTTGCGTTACGGTCTTATTCTCTGGGGAAACTCAGTAGACGCTCATAAACATTCAAAACACAAAAAAAATGTATTAGGGCAATCTGCGGAGCTGACTTCCTTGACCATTGCAAGCCACTATTTAAGGAACTAAGGATTCTACCGCTACCCTGTCTTTATATATTTGAAATTTGTATGTTTGTCAAAAATAATTCACGTCTTTTTCCCTTACATGACACGGTATATAAAAAAAATAACACTAGACATAAGTATAAACATAAATTACAGATTCCACCACAGAAATTAAAAATCTACTCAAATAGTACGTTTTGTAATGCGATCAGGATTTATAATATGTTGCCAGTTCAAATAAAAGAATTGCCTACCAACAAATTCAAATGTCAATTGTTTAACATTCTTTTAGATCAATGTTATTATTCAATTGAGGAATTCCTAGGCCATAAACTGTAATTTATTGTATATTTAATTTTATTAAATTGACATTTTATTGGCAGGCAATTATTGACATTTAAGATTTGACATTATATTCATTTGACATTATTAAGTTATGACATTGTATTATTAAATTTTATTTAGACATAAATATTTATAAAATGGTCAATGTATGAATGAATGGTTATAATTAATGTTTAATTTTGTGGTTGGTTTATAATATTTAATTTTATAATGTTTAATTTTAATTTTAATGTTAAATATTTACTGATTTCCACGCCGAACTAAGGCAGAATATGCCGAACTTATATTATTTATCAGCTTAAATTGTATACCATATTCTGGGAAATAAAGATTATGATTATGATTATGATTATGGCCTTCCTTATGGATGGGTAATACGGATTGGTGGATTTTAACAACTGCAAATGTATCTGGGACCAACGGCTATACGTGTCTCCCGAAGCACGGAGGAGCTTGAGATAATAAACTTTTGGTCACCCATCCCGTGGCCGACTATTGCGAAAGTTGCTTAACGTCTACAATCGTAGGCCGAGCGCGCTAACCACTGCGCCTCCAAGCACCTATTAGTGGTATCCTATGATTTAAAGGCAGTCTGTAAGGGTCTAGACAACCCAATTTATAAATACTGGATTTCGGTGCATCGGAGCGAAAACCGAAAACAAGAATGATTTTTAGGGTTTCGTAGCCTAAAGGTAAAAAACGAAACCCTTATAGATTCGCCCAAATCGATGTATGTCACAGCCACTTTATTCCAAAACTATGAGGATTACACAGTTGAAACTTGGTAGGTAGATGTATTCTGTAAACCGCTTAACGGTTTTTACACAAAAATAAAAAAATATATGAATTTAGCGGGGGCTCTCCCCATACATGGAACTGTTACTGAAAAAACATTTTTTCATCAAACCTATACGTGTGGGGTATGGGGTATCCATAGATAGGTCTTAAAAAATTACATTGATGTATCTAAAACAGTTTTTTCTCAAAGCCAACCGTTTCAATGACATACACTTTCAAAGTGAATAAATGTGTGTCCCCCCCTCTAACTTTTAAAATAAGAAAGTGAAAAATCTAAAAAAAATATATGCTGTAGACCTTTATAAAATCTTTCAACGAAAATTAGTTTGAATTTATTCACATTTTCACATTTGCCAAAACCGCAAATATAACTTTGTCATTCATACAGACACTATGAAAGACAAAGTTTTTATTAAGTTATTTTTTTCTAAGTGATGAATTTTAACCGCCTCTGTGGTTTAGTGGTACAACCACCGGTATCAGACCCACATACATATTGTATTCGCTTTGGTTGGTGGTAGGAGGTTGTAATTCCGCCTGGCAAGCTACCACCATCTTATCTAACTAACATCTTATCGGACGACATAACAATAATGTTTTCAGCATTGTTGTGTTCCGGCAATTAGAGATAAGATAGCCAGTTCTTCAGTGATTGAAGATTCCGGGACAGGCTCGCTTCCACCATCAGCCTTATCAATACTTAACATCATACAGTCGGTCATGGAGATTCATGGATGACGGAGAGAAGAATACGTAAGTAGTGCGTAAGCTACGATACAAATAGTTCTACGGTTACGACGCGGACTTACTATATTTTCACGGATCCAGTTTTCATTGATTCGGACACACCGCAGTGTGTAAGCGCTCTTAAACTTCAAACAACCGAAATGCAGCATTTGACATTTAAATGACCTTTAGTGTTAGTAATTACAGGTAAAATAATTTATGCACATCTTAAGTTTCTTCGCGCAGTTATAATTGAAATGTAACAACTTTTGCGGAAATTTAGTGCGATTTATTTACCCGAAATATATATTTGGTACTGTAATTTTTCGGTTTATTTGAGGTTTTTTGGTTTCCCGACGTTTCGGCACCTTTTCAGTTGCCGTGGTCCAAATATATATTTCGGGTAAATAAATCCCACTAAATTTCCGTAAAATAATAATTATATTTAAAAGTTTTTAATCCCATAAATAATGTTAAACATAGTTTTATTTGCTTTGGGGCCGATAAGTAGTTTCCTTGAAAAAGGTCAAACTAAATAAGATATTCTTTGTTACTTTTCAAGGAAAATTAACATCAGTTTACGTAAACTTCACGTTAACTTGATGACGGTTTGGCCTACATAACTATAGCGTAACTGACCATAGTTCTGCACTAAATATGTTGGAGATTATGACAAAACTATAATGAATAGGTCTAGAACCTTCCGCTTGATAGCCCCGAAGATATCAGCTTAACTGTTAGGTGTTATTGCAATGTTAAAGTAGGTAGGTAATCTACGATCGATGATCTGTTTGGCGCAGGGGTACTAACCCCGCCTTCTGCGCCAGAGGCCCCGGGTTCAATCAAATCAAGACAAATATTTGTGTGCATGAACACGTGCATTGTCTTGGTCTGAGTGTTTAATATATTGTATATTAAGTATGTATTTACAAAAAAAAGTATATGAATATGTTTATCCGTTATCTAGTATCCAGAACAGAAGTTCTTCATGAAAATGAGAAATTTCTAGTTTCAGAAACACGATATTATGATTTTACCTCGGCACTTTTTCTTTTTGAAAGGACCCCTTAAATATACGAAAATTCATAATAATTACCTACTAATTGCAATTTTTTTAAGAGGACAGTTTTATTAACTCAAAACAAGAAAAAAAAATTAATAATAAACATATAAGCCTACTACACTAGGTACCTTATACTAACTATAACAAGAAAACGCCGGCTAACTCGCAGCCGCGTGGCATAGTACCGAGAACATTAGCGCTGTTGCCCCGCTGTTTCTTGTGTTTCTGTTTGTTCTACAATGTTTCTTCCTCCCCACTTCTGCGTATTTGTAGACAAACAAACAGTGATAGGGATTCATAAATAAAATAAAAAAAACCGTCCATCGATATCACATATTTATATAAAACGTCCTTATATATTGGTTGTTACCACTAGACCACAGAGGCAGTTAAATACTTAACTTACGTGCGGTGATAGTGTCTTTAATATTATGTCACTAAAGAAACAAACATTAATATGAATAAAACAACTTTTACGGATATCAAACGCGCTATATTTCACGAACTATGTTGTTATTGTCCGTATTTTTTGGTTTTTAGGGGCTTTTTGATTTACCCCACGTTTCGGCACCTTTTCAGCTGCCGTGGTCACGGGATGACGGGATCAGTCATCCCGTAACCACGGCAGCTGAAAAGGTGCGGATTACGGACAATTACAATTTACTTCGTGAAATATAGCGCGTTTGATATCCGTAAAAGTTATTTTATTTCAATGAACAGTGCGCGCCGAAACATAAGATGTACGCAAACATTAATATTCTACCACAAACATTGTAACAATCACTAATTACATTATTATTTGATTCCATACTCATTATATTTAATAACCAGGTAGTTAGGTATGTTATAAACACTGAGAGTTACACCATAACGATGTAGTTAATGTAAAACATTTTAGACATGCTTTATAACATATTTTTTGTGCAATGTCCATAGAGTTATAAATAACAGAAATGTATAGTGCGGATACGCGTCGCGAGTCCTACAGGCGAATGCCTACTTTTTCCTTCTGAAATATTGTTTCGGGCGAAAACTTTACGTAAGATAATTTTGGTGTCATTCGATTCAGTACACCTTAATCTAGGGTTGTGCTTCTTTTAGTAATTCGGTTTAGATAAATTTTATAAACTAAAACGCGCGAGGTAGTTTTCTAGTAAAAAAAATGGATATTGAGATGCTATTAATTTTTTCAAGAAGTAATATTTCTTTAAAATAAAAACGTATGAGTCTGATACCGGTGGTTGTACCACTAGACCACAGAGGCGGTTAAAGTTTTTTTTTGGAAAATAGATATTTATTTATTATATTTTAATTACATTTCAAATAACAGCATGATAAGACACAACTTCTAAGGATTCTCTTTTATAAAGAAATCGGGTTTTTTCTCCAGACAGACAGTTTTTTTTACCTGATAGCAACAAATTAATACATGTAGTCCCGGATTTTCCTGTACAAACAGACACCAAATCCAAAGACAAGCACCTGATATCTTCTTTACGAACTGTAATGTGTTTATGATTTTGTAATTTTTGCATTTTTCAATGCTATTTTTGTACTTATGGTAAATTTTAAGTAGAAAAATATTGGAAAAAATTAACTCGGCCACAAGTGAATTCTCAGACGGGAATCGAACCCGCGACCTTTGGAAATCCGGTCCAATGTTCTAACCGCTGAGCTACCGAGACTTGCGAACCACCGTCGAAATTCTCCAATACTTTTATATTTTTAATACGCTGTAGGCCAGCGTTGTCACATCAATGCTAGGAATATCCTTGCATTCGAAAGAAACATCTTTTCAGGTGTTTAACGATCGATTAAGATGCAACTGCCAATAATTTATGATTTTGTAATTTTTGCATTTTTCAATGCTATTTTTGTACTTATGGTAAATTTTAAATAGAAAAATATTGGAAAAAATTAACTCGGCCACGAGTGAATTCTCAGACGAAAATCGAACCCGCGACCTTTGGAAATCCGGTCCAATGCTCTAACCGCTGAGCTACCGAGACTTGCGAACCACCGTCGAAATTCTCCAATACTTTTATATTTTTAATACGCTGTAGGCCAGCGTTGTCACATCAATGCTAGGAATATCCTTGCATTCGAAAGAAACATCTTTTCAGGTGTTTAACGATCGATTAAGATGCAACAGCTGCCAATAATTTATGATTTTGTAATTTTTGCATTTTTCAATGCTATTTTTGTACTTATGGTAAATTTTAAATAGAAAAAATATTGGAAAAAATTAACTCGGCCACAAGTGAATTCTCACACGGGAATCGAACCCGCGACCTTTGGAAATCCGGTCCAATGCTCTAACCGCTGAGCTACCGAGACTTGCGAACCACCGTCGAAATTCTCCAATACTTTTATATTTTTAATACGCTGTAGGCCAGCGTTGTCACATCAATGCTAGGAATATCCTTGCATTCGAAAGAAACATCTTTTCAGGTGTTTAACGATCGATTAAGATGCAACTGCCAATAATTTATGATTTTGTAATTTTTGCATTTTTCAATGCTATTTTTGTACTTATGGTAAATTTGAAATAGAAAAATATTGGAAAAAATTAACTCGGCCACAAGTGAATTCTCAGACGGGAATCGAACCCGCGACCTTTGGAAATCCGGTCCAATGCTCTAACCGCTGAGCTACCGAGACTTGCGAACCACCGTCGAAATTCTCCAATACTTTTATATTTTTAATATAAAAGTAATAATTTAATATAAAAGTAAGTTTCGGTTCTCGGTAGCTCAGCGGTTAGAGCATTGGACCGGATTTCCAAAGGTCGCGGGTTCGATTCCCGTCTGAGAATTCACTTGTGGCCGAGTTAATTTTTTCCAATATTTTTCTATTTAAAATTTACCATAAGTACTGCAATGTGTTCTTTATTTTTTCATAGTTAATATTATAAGATTTGTGAAATGGTAACGATTTATTATTATATGTAAGTTACGTCTGATAAGGCTGATAAGTTTTTTCTTACGTATTTTTTTATTGATTTAAATAGAAGACACCCAGACTAAGACAAACAAACATGTTCATTTTATATGGTTCAATTGGTTCATAACCACAAATATTTGTCTTAAGGGAATCATACACGCAATCTCAGGGCAGGAGGCTTAGATATTCTTACCCCTGCGCCTCAGGAACATTTACTGAGGGAAAAATAACGTTTCCAAAGGTGTGTTTAACTTTGAAGTTTATTCAATAAAGTTATCGTTTTTGACCAGTCTACTCATTTGTAACTCTATATAATAACTGTATTATTGTAATCGAATACTTATTCACGGACCGCGTCCTATATGATTCACGGGTTTACATATAAAAAAGGTTTCACACATTTTCTGATTGTTAAGAGATAATATTTTTGTAGAGCATGCTTTGGTCAAATTCTTCACTCTGTGGCCTAGTGGTAACAACTTGGACGAATCGTCCAAGGTTAACAACGAGTGTGAAATGATATCCCTAAATACGAAAGATAAAATCACTGAAGGCCAAATGCACGAAATCCCAAATCACGTTTTACTAAAAACATCTTTAATCGAATCACGTTAACCCAAATGCACGAAATCCCAAATCACGTTTTACCAAAAACATCTTTAATCGAATCACGTTAACCCAAATGAACGAAATCCCAAATCACGTTTTACCAAAAACATCTTTAATCGAATCATGTTAACCCAAATGAACGAAATCCTAAATCACGTTTTACCAAAAACATCTTTAATCGAATCACGTTAACCCAAATGAACGAAATCCCAAATCACGTTTTACCAAAAACATCTTTAATTGAATCACGTTAACCCAAATGAACGAATCCCAAATCACGTTTTACTAAAACCTTTTAGGTAAATAGATGAAGTCACCTAACTCTCCTCACTATCCTACTAATATAATAAATGAGAAATGTAAGTATGTAAGTATCGAAAATTGATCGATTTCAGCGTTATTTTTTGTACGATATGACTCTCCTATAGCACAAAATACTAAATGTCAAGTCCTATTTAGTGTGTAATAATGTTTTCAGCATTTTTGTGTCCTCAGTGGATTCCGGGAGAAAAGAGATTCTATCGTCAACCTATCATTATTTAACATTTGTTGTTAACACAAAACGGCTGAACCGATTTTAAAATTTAAAATAAACACCTACCTTCCTACTTGGGCACAAAACTGATGTAATTAGCGTTTCAATCTTTCCAATTGCTCCAGCCATCTTCTAATATAATCGATGAACATACATAAAAAAGATATACGCGACAAATTGATAACATCCTTTTTTTTAGTCGGTTGAAAAGTAAAAAAAGCTGATAGAGTAGGTAGGTGGCGGAGGCGCTCGGCCAGCGATTCGCAAGTCAATCACGGGACGTGTGAACACAAATTTACTTTTTCAAGCTCCTCCTTCATTCGAAAGGGACGTTATCACATTCGCGGACACGTATGCTATTATAGCATGCGATTTTGCACCAGGTGCTGGAGCAGTCGAACTTTCGGCGATGATATTTGACGCGTATTGTATTTGTATAGCAGCCGTCCCGATTATAGGAAATGTAGGTAGAAGGATGATTTGTGTCAACTCAAACATTTCCAAAAAAATAATGTCCAACAGTGACTGAGTGTCCTCGAAAGTGTTTAGCCGTTAGTCCCGGTCACCCTAATTATATTTGAGGTCGTTTCAATATCGTTTTTACACTACCTACCTATTCTCCTTATCCATCAAGTGGGGACATTAAAATGTTTGATGATAGTGATGAAAAGCTGATTAAAAAAAAACATACATGACAGTTTTCCAAACCATGAAAAAAAAATCATCTATTTCATAAACGGAAAATTTCCAACCTAACACCTAAACTACTAATTTTTAACTCGTTTCATAGAATAACCAAAACCAACAAAGCAATGTGAACAATCTGACAATACGCGTTGGTATCAAATACTGTCCATATAAAACATAAAACAAAGGACCCATGTAGTTACCTTGTGGGAGTCCGAAAAAACAATATCGTTTCAACCTCAGCTAAGGGTCATATTGTAATGTGCGCAAGAGGCATGAAAAGCTATAGTCATTACGTGTATTATTGCGTGTATTAAGCAGCCTTTGTGTTTGGAAACATAGGGACGAAAATTGGGAGCGGTACTGCAGCGGTTACACGTCCATACTTATATTAAAAATGCGAAAGTGTTTCCATCAGTCTTTTTCCATTTTACCATCAACTTTCATGAAATTTGTCATAGAGATTTTGGATAGACAGATAGATCTTGGAGAAGGACGTAGGCCGAGGTCACGGTTTGACTACGTGACCTGACCATAGCTCCTGAAAAGTCGTCGAAACATAGTCATATTCCTTTACTGATTTTTTTCTACGGCTTTAAAGTTGCAAAACGCCATGGCCTATGTAGGTCTGTATTATGAAGAACTGTTTGGCGGAGTGATATAAATAATTGATTTCTATTCAGACTTTCTAGGTTCGATATGGATAACCGCCTCTGTGGTCTAGTGGTAACAACCACCGGTATCAGATCCAGGGGTCCCGGGTTCGATTCCCAGCGGGGGTACATATTGTATTCGGTTTGGTTGGTGGTAGGACTTGTTGTAAGTCCGTCTGGCTAGCTACCACCATCTTATCTAAATCTGACGCATAACAAAAATGTTTTCAGCATTGTTGTGTTCCGGCAGTTAGAGATAAGATAGCCAGTTCCTCAGTGATGAGGATTCCGGGAGAGGCTCGCTTCCATCTTTGGCCTTCTCAATACTTAACATCAAGTATGATGAAGGCCAAGAGTCTCCTCGTTGTTTATATAAAAAAAAGCTGTTGCTTTGGTGTTCTTATAATAAAAAAATATTTAAGCAAATTTATTTGGTAGTCTATTTCATTTATTTAATGCAATTTTACAAGCGTATCTAAGTGGACAACTCCGTAACAAAACTCCGTATGTTTTAATACCCAAACGTTCACAATATTTAGAGGCAGCTAAAAACTTCGTGTACAAAGATGATTATTAGACATATTTATAAAGGCATTGTGTAGATAATAGATTTAGATGGAAGTTCCTTGAATTAAAATAAGCGGTATTTTCCAACAATATAGTCGCAGTTAAAATGTGACATAACTGCTTTTATAGCGAGGGATATTAAGACGCTATACGAATGAAGCAAGATAGTAATAAGAAATGACGGGAGCGAGACCGATATTGCAGATTAGGTAAAAACCCACGAAATCACTTCGTATTAAAAAACTATAGCTATTAAACAGAAATGCAAATTACAAGATGCTAAATATTATTAGGTCCACTAATTAAACCAATTTCCAATAGTACAAGTACACTCGTATGTAACCCCGTTTCCATTTGAGAATAATCTTGAATTTTCGTATTTTTAGGGAGTCATTTCGAAAGAAAAAGTGTCGAGGCAAAATAATAAAATCGCGTTTCTGGTACATTACAAATCTAGATAAAGGTAAGGAAATGTATATCTTATTACCAGATTCGTAACATCTCTATCCATCCTATAGTTTGATATCAAAAAGTACCAATATACTTTTTTCAGTATAGCATCGTAGCGAAGTGGTTAGAGCATTGAACCGGATTTCCAAAGATCGTGGCTTCGAGCCCCATCGGAGAATTCACTAGTGGCCGAGTTGATTTTTTCCAATAATTTTCATTATTTACAATAGTGTGGTTAAAATGATTTTACCTTGTTTATTATCTAATAGTTTATAAAGAGAGATTTGTTAAGGTGGTACGACTTCCATACAAACAAACATTGCCCATTAATTGGTTCATCATACATTAATAATTCATAAATACATGTGCAACTAACTCGTTTCAGTTATTTGTTTGCGCGAAATTATAAAAAAAAGTACTTTCATACATGAGCTATATAAATGCGATGAGTCACACACACATACGTATATTTATTGAAATTCTAAAATATTAGTATATTCGTGTTTTATTTATGAATGTACAATTTTTAATTATTTCACGCAAACAAATAACTGAAACGAGTTAGTTGCGCATGTATTTATGAATCATTAAGGTATGATGAACCAATAATTGTGTAATGTTTGTTTGTATAGAAGTCGTACCACCTTAAGGTATTTTTTTAATGTACTAGCGGCCGCCCGCAGTTTCGCTCGCGTGGAACGTATCCCGTGGGAATATTGAAAAAAAAACAGGATCCAATGTTTTAATCCACGCTGTCTACTAACTGTATGTGTCTTTTTAATAAACAGACGAAGAAACTGATATACTTTCGTATTTATAATATTAATAGGAAGTAGGGTGAAAGGAACAATTTCAGTGATTGTATCTTATACTAGAGGCCAGGCGCGGTTTCACCCGCGTGGTTCCCGTTCCCGTGGGAATTTTGGGATCATTTATAGCCTATGTTACTACTTGGGGTCTAAGGATTCTCTATACCAAATTTCGTCAAAATCGGTCCAGTAGTTTTGAGTTTAATCGTTACATACAAAAATACAAATCTTTCCTCTTTATAATATTAGTATAGATTAGACTACGTCTGTAGTGACATTTTTATTTTTTTACATATTATAGTATATTAAATTTAAAATTTATTATTAATTTATAATCTATTAAATTTTGGCAATATTTTTTTTACCCACTTCTTTAGTACTACATTATATAATGCCTTTGTTATTGATTATTTTCATAGTTATACATAGGAAAAAAACAAAGATTATTTTTAATGTTTTTAAGATTTTAAGTTTACTACATAAGTAACATAACTCTTTATTGTGTTCACTCAATTGAACTGTTTTATTTTGTTGTGGAAACCTTCTTTGGCTTTTGTATTACTTTTAAATATAGAATTAAGATAATATTGTATGCTGTTTGTTTCCCCAAAAAAAAAACAAATCCTATCCTATCCTACTAATAATAGAAATGCGAAAGTTGGTGACATTTTTCACGCAAAAACTACTAAACTGGTTTGGTTGGAATTTCTCACACAGACAGTAGATAGCCTGGATTCATACATAAGATACTTTTTATCCCCATATTCCCATTCCCGTGATTGATCTTTATTTCATAAACAAATACACAATGCCAATGACGAAAAAAAAACACTTTTTTAATAATAATTTACTTTATTATCATCCCTCTTTTTAACAAGAAATAAAAATGATTAGAAGGTTCTAATTCTCCTATGGCCTATAACAGTTAATACCCTAAATTAAATTGAATCTTGGAACCCTAGGCACCACACTCGGGTAAAAGAGAATGTTTTTTTTTTCTACAATAGAAGAGATTTGAAAAAGCAAACAAGCACGGAAGAAAAGTCTAGTGTTTAAATACATAGGCTGAGCAGACTTCACGAATGTCAAAAAAAAACAAACATTGTACTACAAATCTTATGATAAATTTTAAATAGAAAAAGAAGTGAAGGCAAGTGAATTCTCAGATGGTACTCGAACCCACGACCATTGGAAATCCGGTCCAATGCTCTAACAACTGAGCTACCGAGACTTGCGAACCATCGTCGAAATTCTCTAATACTTTCATATTTTTAATGCGCTGTAGGCCAGCGTTGTCACATCAATAATTCATCATTGCATTCGAAAGAAACATCTTTTCAGGTGTTTAACGATCGATTAAGATGCAACAGCCAATAATTTACGATTGTTGAATTTGAATTTTGGAAAATATCGTTATAATCGTGGATTCAAGTCCCATCTGCGAATTCACTCGTGACCGAGTTGTTATTTTCCAATATTTTTCTATTTACATTTTATCATAAGTGTAAAAATCGCATTGGAAAAAGCTAAAATCATAAAATATACTACAAATCTTTTTATTTCTTGTTAAAAATAGGGGCGATAACAATGTGTATTTTTTTGTCATTGATATTATAGATTAAATAGAGATCAATCGGGGGAATGGGAATATCGTGATAAAATCCAGGCTATCTACTATCTGTGTGACATATTCCAACCAAATCCGTTTAGTAGATTTAGCGTGAAAGGGTAGGTAACAAACATCCATCTATCCAAACATCCTCACAAACTTTCGGATTTATAATAGTAGGATGAGTAGGATAGTATGAAGAGTAACGTGATTTCTCCTGAAATGGTTTTGGTAAAACGTGATTTGGGATTTCGTTCGTTTGGGTTAACGTGATTCGATTAAAGATGTTTTTGGTAAAACGTGATTTGGGATTTCGTGCATTTGGTTGGACTATTGTGATTCGGCTTAAGATGTTTTTGGTAAAACGTGCATTTGGTTGGACTATCGTGATTCGGCTTAAGATATTTTTGGTAAAACGTGATTTGGGATCTCATGCGTGATTTTATTATTCGTATTTTGGGATGTCATTTCGAACTAGGGAGCAATATTTAGTTTCTAAAGTTTTATAGTTTTCAGAAAATATAGAAGAATTTGGAGTCAATATTTATATCTTGTTAAAAACTTTTTTGGAACGAACTAATTTAGCTCATTCTTACCTTGAAATTCACAGACAAAATCCTACTTTTAGTGAACTAGACCAAAAGAAATAAACATTCAGAGCCATTGTTTGACGAAATACCAGAATGAAGTTAACATTCGCTGAGAACATTTTACAATAGAAACGCAGGTGAGAAAAAGCATTATAAAACTATAAATAGCTATTGTTAATTTCTTTAGGAAGTATTAATTGGTGAGAGTTGGTCCAATTGCTGTTTATTTCATTAATGTTTTTATTTTTTGTCAAAGCGAGTCGCGAGATGTTAATAGTTTGTTGTTATGTACAGTCAACGGCACTTATGAGTGACGTTCTCAAGGTAAAACTCTCTCCAAAAGCCAATTTTTTGTTTCAAAAAATATTTTTAAACTTACGTCAATTTTTTCCAATATATTTCTATTTAAAATTTACCTTACGTCACAGTGTTAAGACAGACAACTAACTACCTAACTATACCAGCTAATCGCATAAAAGCATTATTAGTGAAACTATTAACAAGTACTTTAGTAATATTTTTCTTACATTTTGAGTGTATGAAAAAATATAAACTAAAAAATTATTTTTACCGTTTACTTTATCAAATTTAAAAAATAGTTATTGGTTATGCAAGGCTGGAAAGTTGGTTATTTACCGGCGAGTTACTAAGGTTATTAAGGGAAGGATTGAAATTCAAAGATTGAATCCTGAGCGAAGCGAGGATTTCAAAGGTACAAGACACTAAAAGCTTTTCTGCTGAGCGCAACCTAACACACAATTTTTCACCTTACAACAGAGAGGAACATTTTATGGTTGTTTCCGCGGTCAACTTCCGGTAAAAAATTATTTAAACATAAAGTTTAATCAAAATATACCTTATGCTCGTTGTTTTAATGATATAAAAAACTAAAATGATAAAATAGGGAGTATTATAGTTAATTCAAAGATATTTAAAGTAGGAATATATTGTAACTTATTAATAAGAATAAAAACGATTCCGTAAATGTTGACACTGACAAGAGGTACAAGACAAAGACAATTTAAAAATAAAGATAAAGATGTCACAGTCCGAAATCCAATTATAGGTTGTGAAATCTCACCCAGCCTAATATAAAATAATTATAACAAATAGTTTAATTTTATTGTTATTGTTTTTATGATTCAATGAACTAAAATAATATAATAAAACCAAAACGGAGTATTATAAATAATTTAAAGCTATTTACAATAAGAATCAAATATAACAAAAAGTCAATAGTCCGATTCGTAACGCATTTATGACATATTTTTAGGTATTGAATTAAAAAAGTACTTAAAAAGCGATTTTCTACGCCTAAACTGATTGACAAAACCTCCTTTTCAGAGCGTGTGAGGTGAACAAACCATTAAACATAACCATAAACCATTAAACAACCATAAAAAACCAAAAACAACAAACACAAACATGGTAATAAGATGGAAACATTAAATTGTCTTTTCATTGCAGTCATTACATTTTCTTCACCTCTTCTGAATGGAAGAAAAGGTGCTCCGGAAATTGACCCGAAAATTTGTACTCTCTTGATGGTGTATTGCTGTATTATACCTAAGTATGAGGAGGCCGTTGCGCAGTGGTTCGCGCGCTCGGCCTGCGATTGTTGAGGTTAATCAACTTTCGCAATGACGTCGGTCACGGGATGGGTGACCAAAAATTTACAATCTCGAGCTCCTCCGTGCTTCAGAAGGAACGTTAAGCTGTTGGTCCCGGCTGCATTTGCATTCGTTTCAACCCAACAATACGCGTTTGGCCCGCGCCCATCCATTCTCCTTATCTGTTTATGAGAAAGGCCAGTGCCCCAGCAGTGGGACATTAAAAATGGCTGATGAATGTACCTAAGTATACGTATACTGTGCATTGGTTAGAATACATTTCGTGCTAGACACTGCTACAGATTAAGTCCATAAAAACGCAATAATTGTCTATTCATTTGCCCCGGAAGTTTTACAATCACGATCTCGACCTAGCTAGCATCTAGAAAGTGAGGAAGTCGGCATTCGAAAGGTGAAACTGATTCATCATAACTGCATTTTGTCTTAATTTGAAAAAAAGTTAGGTATCTCTTTAGGAGTTGACGGCACTGATGGCGTAGTGGTACTAATCATGCCTGCTGAACCAGGGGTCGTGGGGTTCGATCCCAACCTGGGACAAATATTTATGCGATATGACTTTTTTGTATGGAGGCTGGTCCAAGTCCGCAGTATGCGACACCATTATATTATGTTATATAATGCCTTAAAGTGTCAGGTTAGCCAGATAATTAGATTTAAAAATGAATAATGCCGACCCAAAATATCACCTTTGTACCTATAACTCTAATTACCTCATTAACAAAAATATAAAGATATTTATTTGTAAAAACACGGGTCCACAGTACAAGCACAAGCACAGTACAAGTAAAGTGTGGTGACAAAAATTATAAATGTCCCTTACATGTTTTGCCGAAAGAACGACGTGTAAATTTCAAGTTATTTATTTAATACAAAAATTCTCTGATATCATAAAAAGCATTTGGTTACGAGAAATGTATTTTAAATAAGATTAAGGGTAATTGTTTTATGGATTTGGGTAGTTTGTTGTATATAACAGGGGCTAAACAGAATACAACATAATGCTCTAAAGTGTGACTGTAAGGTATTATCTTGTTTAATATTTTTTGTTTATATAAATTTACGTTTATATAGCTTTTATTAATGGCGGACCAGGGACGAGGCCAAAACCTTTTTGTATTTAGCCCGTGTCCTGGGTGTATTGATGGTTACTCCCAAAAACGAACTGATATACTTCTGGAGTAAAACAACTTTTACGGGTATCAAACGCGCTATATTTCCACGAACTAAGTTGTAAATGTCCGTATTTTTAGGTTTTTTAGGGATAACTCACGGGATGAGTCATCCCGTGACCACGGCAGCTGTAAAGGTGCCGAAACGTGGGGAAAATCAAAAAACCCTAAAAAACCTAAAAATACGGACAATTACAACTTAGTTCGTGGAAATATAGCGCGTTTGATGTCCGTAAAAGTTGTTTTATTTCAATGAACAGTGCGCGCCAAAACATAAGATGTACGTATACTTCTGGAGCTTATCAGAGCAAACATCTGTGCGATGGTTTGACTTCCTCTGGACACTGCTAATGCAAACTAAGGCACCAATGATATTTTATACTAGATAATGTTACCTTCAGATTAATTTGCGTTGAAATCTATGACCAAGAGAATTGACATGTTTTACTGATAAGTAGGACAAAAGACACGAAAACGCATGTAAATGAAAGAGATAGCAATTCGATTCGGACCCCATATTGTCACAAATTTCACAATGCGAGGTCGTATGACATATCTGCTTCAAGTATACACATCAATACTTATCATTGAATGAAAGGCATCATTAAAGTGACACTGAAGTTTGCTGTTATAGCAAACTATTTTTATTAATTTATTTACACAAATACACCTATTTTTACAGGGAAGAACCCTAATTCAATAGTGTAGTCAACGTTTACAAATAATGTACTTATAACATTCCATATCACTTAAAAACAATTTTAAAAGTTATATAATATATATTTTAGTACTTACTAAAATGTCATTTAAAATCTATCGCAAATTAATAATTAAAAATGAAACTAAAATGAATAAAATGAGATGAATTATAATTTTATATTTTTAAAAGCAGTTAAAAATATAAAATTATGATTCATCTCATTTTATTCAATTTAGTTTCATTTTTAATTATTAATTAGCGATAGATTTTAAAATTAGACAAATAGCTCCCTGATCCACGACGAGCCGGAACATAATTCGACCACCACAGTCTAACTATTCCTTGCGGTTCCTAATAGACCGTATTGTCAACTGTCTATAAAAAAATATATCCACCAGGCCTGTACCACCCTGTATAACTTCTTTTCCAAACGCTGTGATTCGACCGGATAAATGAAAATTTTAGACTTCCTGGAACTCTCCAGAGGCGAGTCACAAAAGATTTTTTGGGTCGCTGTGATTACGGCTGCCACTAGAGCTGCATATTCTTTTTGCGATTATAAATATTAAATTCTGAGTGTTATTATATCTGTGTCTATGTATTTGTGTATGTATATTTATGGAAGCCCTGCCCCAATAGATAGGATTTTTTTTACACTCACACCCATTAACCTAGCTCCTACTTCCTGAAGCGCTCCTGGCCGCGCTTGACAGACTGATCGTATTCGATCACGTTTGTTAAGCAAAGTTCGGCCAGGTCAGGTGTCGGATGGGTGACCGTAAAGTGGCATTATAACTGAGCGCTTCCGTGCTTCGGAGGGCACGTTAAACCGTCGGTCCCGGCTGTTGTCATTTGATTACAGTCATTAAGCTAAGCCTGATGCCTTATAGGCGGCTTGATAAACTCTGCCACCAACCACAGGTGGCCACTAATCCTCAGTCGATAAGAAGAAGAAGAACCTAGCTCCAAAGTAAGCACTGTAAGGCTTGTGAGGTAAAGGATTCAATCACAAGACTTCAGAGTCGGCGACAATTTGAAACCGCTGTATGTACCACTCTACAAGAGGTCGTCAACAGGTTAATAGGATTAGTACACAAGACCAGAGATTTTTTGTTATTTTTTTTAATACAATCACACTAATTATCTAGCCCATATTAAGTTTTATGAAGAACTTGTGTTATGCTAGATAACGAATAAACATACTTATATACTTTTTTTGTAAAAACACACATGATATACATACATATTAAACACCCAGGCCAAGACAAATAGACATGTCCGTGCACACAAATATTTGTCTTGTCCGAGGATCCAACCCGGGACCTCTGGCGCAGAAGGCAGGTTTATTACCCCTGCGCAGGTCGTCAAGATGCCGACGAACATTTTAAAAATATCAGTTTACCTGTGTATCTGAATTTGCGGGGGCGAAGGTTGTGTAGCCAGGCTGTCAGTTCGGCGACGTCATACTGTATCAGACTTTCTACGGATGGGTGAGTCATCCGTGTGGCCACTAAATAAGCCTCAATGAGCTGGCGTGGAGCGGGTAATGAAGCGGTTCAGTAGCCTTCATATTCAGTACCTATCCCTTTCCTATATCGAGATAGACGAAAAGAGCGCTTTTAACTGTAGCGTGTCGAATTTTCGTACCTACGATGACGTCACGAGCGAGATTTCCATCATCAGCCTGTGGACGTCCACTGCTGGCCTAGCTCACGCCTATTGTGGCGTTCATAGGAGGCTATTAGCCTACTGCTACCACGCTGGCCAGACGGGTTGGTAAAGGGTTTGTTTCAAGTTTTCTTTCTCTCGCACATGTGTTCAATGCGTCGAGCCTCTTAGTCGACTCTTACGACATCCCAGGCCGGGCATGTAAGGGAGTGGTGACACTTGTATTCTTACGCCGTCACCACACGGCTAACGAGCGAGCGAGATTTAGTGATGTGGAAATGTTATTGACGCGTGTTTTCATGACACTGGTCTCAAACGGACTGACTAAGGTCGTAAAACTTTGACCGTGGATCAAACTTTTGATACGCAAGATAGGTACACTTTTAACGTCTATCTGTGTCTAGGATGAGCGGCTTTTATCGGCACTAGTACCTCGATAACGCGTCACTGTCCGCTCTCATCTCAGCAAGGTAAGCAAGACAGCATCATGAGCCATATTACATCGCGTGATAAACCAGTGTTCACGCTAATAATCATCCCTGGTGAACTTTTATTCTGTGTATTCTACAGTGTATCTGACTTTGTGGGGGCAAAGGTAGTATAACCAGGCCGTCAGATCGCAGCGACGCCGACGTCCGAGTTTCTATGCATGAGTGAGTCATTGGTGAGGCTACAAAATAAGCGTGCTAATGAGCTAACATGGAGCGGGTGGTTAAGCGATTCAGTTGCGACCTTAGTGGCGAATTTTCTATTCTCATGAACTCTAATACAACTTAAAAGTTTAAAATCAACAATAATCGCCTAACTATAAACGCTTGCTAAAAGTTATTGATTACTTACCTAATATTTCGATGAATTTTTCACTTTTAAATGAGCGTTAGCGTAAAAAAGCAAATAGAAAATTTGCCACTTGAGTAAAGAAGGACGCAGGGACTCAACGCGGAAAAATCAAAGTGCACCTTTGAGTGAAATGCTGGCACATTCTAATTTCTATATTTTTCATTCATCCAATAAAGCATGGGAGATAATATTAATATGAACTTAATACACATTAAACTTCATACGCATTGTGATAAATATTAAACAAGAAAATGCAAAATTAAAAAGTTATAATTCATACGCATTGTTACTCTCCACTTCATCTGACTAGCTGCGGGGGCGTACGCCGCACATTATAGCCAGGCTGTCAGTTTGAAGCAACGTTATACTATCGGACTGGACTTTCTATGGACGAGAGAGTCATTCGTGTGGCCATAGAACAAGCGTGCTTTCAAAAGAAGTCGCTTAGGCGTAAGCGATTCAAATTGAGAACGAAAGTTTCTTTTCGAGTTGGAGAAGACCTACCATGCGTTGTGAGCTTCTTAACAACTCCTCTCCAACTCGATACGGAAAAATATTATTTTGTTAAAAACTATAGGACGGTTAGAGATGTTGCAAATCTGTTTATAATATATATATTTCTTCATACCTTTAACTAGATTTGTAAAGTTTCAGGATCACGATTTTATGATTTTGCCTCGACTTTTCTTTTCGAAAAGACAAAAAAAATACGAAAATTCAAGATTAATCTCAAATGGGGTTACATATACTATTGAAAATTGGTTTAATTTATGGAAACTAAAAATATTTAGGATCGTATAGTTTCAGTTTCTCTTTTATTTAATTATTTACTACGTAGTGATTTCGTTTTTTTTTTTCACCTAATCTGCAAAATCGGCCTCGGTCCCACGCGCGTTGTTTTCTCATTGCCATCTCGCTTCAGTCGTTTAGCCTTAATAAGCAAAATTTGAGCGAGATGGCTCTGTGGGTACGCATACGCATGCAGTGAATAGCTCTGTCTTTTAATTAACATCACTACAATATTGCAATAATAGATTATTGTAGGTATACTAATATTATTCTATACCACTTCAAAATAATGCGTTTTGTTTCAGTATATATAACATTTATTGAATAAGTAACTTTTTCCTTTGGTTCTGATAATTTCAATGTAATAGGTATAATTTAAATAACCGTCTCAGCTTTTTTTATAAATAACGAGGAGACTCTTAGCCTTCATCATACCTGATGTTAAGTATTGATAAGGCCGAAGATGGAAGCGAGCCTCTCCCGAAATCCTCATCACTGAGGAACTGGCTATCTTATCTCTAACTGCCGGAACACAACAAAGCTGAAAACATTGTGGTTATAGCGTCAGGCTTAGATAAGATGATGGTAGCTAGCCAGACGGACTTACAACAAGTCCTACCACAAAAAAAACGAAAGCTCTCAGTTATAAGTGCTTAGTGGGTTTTTTTCTACTCACGGGCGATCGTGAACGCGTAGATTTTTGTATGAAATCAGCAGCCCGCCATCTAGCGGATTACGCCTTGGACTACACAAGCGCCGTACAAAAATCTAACGTACTCACTATAGACCGTGAGTAGAAAAAACTCGCACTAAGCACAATGATGTGTGATGTGTGAGTGCCGTGTGGTGACGGCCTAAGAATACAAGTGTCACCACTCCCTTAGATGCCTGGAATATCGTAAGAGTCGACTAAGAGGCTCGAAGCATTGAAAACCTGTGCGAGAGAAGGAAAACTTGAAACAAACCCTCTACCAACCCGTCTGGCCAGCGTGGTAGCAGTAGGCTAACAGCCTCCTATGAACGTGTTAGAAATTATGACCATAAGTACATGTATCAATGGATATGTAATTAAAATTCTGCTGGAAATGTTAAATAGCTTCAATTGTAGTTAAATTAAAGTATTGTTATACGAGGAATAAAGAAATAAAACCTTAGAAATCTTTCAACAATTACTGGAATTTATTAAATAAAAACGACAATTTAAAAATGTTCTTTCAATTATAATGATTAAAGAATTAAAACACAACTTTAAACACATAACACATTTAATTAACATAATCTTTACCCTTGAGGAGAACATCAAGTATAACCTCAAATAAAATTAATCGAGAATAACACAGTATTAGAAAATAATAAAACAGTGACTATTACGGGAGAATAAAACAGTAATAATTAGGGTAGAATAAAACAGTATGGAAACACTTAGCTAGACCTCTAAATAAAAGTGAATCAAGTTCAAACATTATTAAACTAAAATAGAATAAAACAATATTTAAGTAGAATTAGACAGTATTAAAGTACTTAGCTTTTAGACCGCTCTGCTCGACTCACCACACAAGACTGTTCACAAAATGTGTCCTCCATGCTCAGAGGGAGCCAAAAGAGGAGGGGGATTCTCCCGCCATTTTATCCGTGAAAATAATAAATTTGCTAATTATTATTTTATGAAAATAACATACTTTAAATAAACTATTTGTACTAACTATAATATAAATATTATTAACATTATTTATAACTTAATTTAACAAGATACATAATATATGTTCAATATTTGTATAACAAAAATGATTAAGGAAAATAACAGGAAGTAAACGGAAACCTGACCATTTGTCAATCGTCTGGCCAAAACATCTTTTTAGTATTTTACTGTAATTAATTATCGATTTTAATATTTTGATAAGCCAATATCAATAAGCTTCAATAATATAATTTAATTTAATGTTAAATTTACATATTAATTTTTAATTTATTATCTGCTAAAAAGGAAATAACTAACTTAAGAATAGTCGTCTTTGTCAGATAATCAAATCACATTTTTTAACAGAATTTGGTTAAATGAAGGAGAAAGGAGAAGAAGAATGTTAATGAGTATGTATTCTAATATTAATTTAACGACTTTATAAGCAGTAGTTGACAAATAAATTTAAATTCAAAATTGAATATTCTTACAAACGCCACTATAGGCGTGAGCTAGGACAGGCTTATGTCCAGCAGCATGATGGATGATGAAAGCACAATGATGTTAATAACTATTTAGGTAGTAACTGTTACACCTTACAAATTGTTTTATCTAATTATTTATTCAAGTTCTAACTGTTGTATGCAACAGTAACAGCTTGAATATTGCTTGATTATATGACGCTACTCTTATAGACACGCTACTCTCATGGCCCAACTCTGCATCAGAGCAGTCTGTTGTGTAACAATTAGGTATTATACATAAATAAAACTGTAATACGGTACATCCATTACGTAAACCTTTTAGGCCATATCGCACATAAATTAATCATATCTACACATAAGATATAATATTATTTAATAAGTATTGACATTAAGTAATTTAACCTACTTACTTATAAAATCTTGAGGAACAGACCGACCTAATTTATTAATTTCAATATTAGATAGTTATATATAGGTAATTATAGTATATATCCAAGGATCAAGTACCCATAGGACCCTCAAGATTCGACTTTATCTTCAAAATAGGTACCTACCTACTTAGTAATAAAAAAAATAAGTCAGGTCGCCGTCATCGAAATCGATGATATATATAATAGGTAGTAAGTACCCATTCGACCCTCTATCAAAACCACAGAACAGAAATGTTCTGTGATCAAAACCTGTTTTTTCTGTTCTGTGATCAATACCCATGTCCCACGGGACCTCAACTTTAAACGACTTCAAAAAAGAAGGAGGTTATCAACTCATGCCACATCAATTCAGTCATATTACTCTACTTACTGAATTTAAATTGGTCCGTCTTGGAGTGGTTAATTCGTCCAAGGTCCTGGTATCTACATAGTATAGTGATTAACACATTCAAAGTCTAATACCACATTGACAAGATAGGTAGGTACTTAAATTATCCCAAGCCTTAACAGGAAACAACCTCAAAACTTTAAAGAAAAACACTTCACAAAAGATTTTTCCATCATAATAGCCTCGATACTTTCCCACGAGCGGAAAACGTCCATACTTACGTACAGTCAATAGCACGTCAGACTTTACAATTAAATAGTGAAAATCGCCCCTATAACGAGTGACATACGGGCGCTCTCAAGGCAATGTGTAAACTCTAAGGCGTCAAACTTGCATCAACACTTGAAAACGGCCACTATTACGAGCCTCATAATCGCTGGCTATTATGAAATAAGAACACTGATTGGCTGGTGTGACCATCCAAAACAATATCTTCTCTGATTGGTTGATGACTTGACGTTTCAAATGTCAATCCATTCTCCCACTGTAGTAAACTTTAAAAAGTTAAGCCAAATTCGAGTTCAGTATATCCAATGTTACTAAAGTAAGATTGAGAAAGGTCAACACGTGGTCAACACCATTGTCTAATTATCCGTGTTTTCGCAATATCCCTAGGATTTTTAGGAAAATTCTATTTGTCAAATCATCATGACATATTGACATTGAAGCGTGTCTATAAACATTGCGACTTGCGAGGCTGCCTCGCAACTCGTCGAGCCTATTGAAGGGTGCACAGCAAGCAACAGTGCTGCCTGCTGCGCTGATTCCGCGCTAGGCGGCAGTGTCGCGCTGTTCGTGGAGCTTAATTACGATAATTAGTATGGCTGGAATCGTAAAGGGCTGGAAATAAAATCACCAAGTTGATTGGTTCTCTGAATCAGAGAAATAATTCATCTGTGTGGATTGCGTATTTTCAATTTTATTGACAACAACTCCGTACCTACTTACTCTCGCTGTGTGACAGAATGGCACTGCTGCCGCGGCTGCGGACCTCGGTTGTTGTGTATGTTGTATCACTAATCATAATAGCTATATTACATCTCGACAGTGATTTTCGAGTAAAATGGCCAATTTTGGCGTTCTTGATCTGAGAAATCAAAATACATGAACAATTTTGGCTTAATGAATAGTGCAGAATAGCTGATACCAAAGTTCGTAGCGGCCTCACTTTTTGTAAAATTTGGTTAAGCTTTTTAATTAAACCTATTTTTTCTTATGAACAACGGGGAGACTCTTAACCTTCGTCGTACCGGATGTTAAGTATTGATAAGGCTAAAGATGGAAGCGAGCCTCCCCCGGAATCCTCATCAATGAGGAACTGGCTATCTTATCTCTAACTGCCGGAACTCAACAATGCTAAGAACATTGTTGTTACAACAAGTCCTACCATCAACCAAACCGAATAGAATATTATGTACCCCCACTGGAAATAGAACCCGAGACCCCTGGGTCTGATACTGGTGGTCGTCACCACTGGATAAAAATTGCAGTTTTTTTTTCATATAATACGTGAAGGCACTTTGTTTTAACACTTTCATTGATTGTACTACTGTTCTAAACAAATGAAATAAAAAATAGAATGATATCTCTTATATATTCGTACAGTTCGTAGTGGCCTCAGAATTTTAAAATATCATTGATTTATGGAAAAAAATCTTATTCTACCAAAAAACTTCAAAAATCGCTTTAAGTTAACTGTGAATTTCTCCTGTCTACGATAATATTATTGAGCATAATTTGTACCAGAGTAATTTTATTGTTACAGTACATCATGAGAAATAAAGATTTAATAATTTTTAAGTATAAATTTCCTATTCAATAAAAAAAATATAAATGTAACTGCAAAACTACTACAAAGACGCGACACACCGGCCGCCCCGTTTGAACTCAGGCACAGAATACTTAATAGTGCAAGTAACTCAGGAGTCCTGAGTCAGGACACGCAGAGTGCTGATTTGTAATAGGGCTCTTAAACACTGCTGCTGCTTGTTGCAGAGCTCGGAATCATTTAAACGTACAATGACGGTTAATGTTGGATTTTTAATTCAGTATAGTAATTTGACAGGTTGTCAATGTCACTTGGTAACAATAATGCTAAATTAAAATGTAGCTATAATGTTATTATTGAATTTGTGTACGTAAATGGAATCAATATTTACTGGACTTGAACTGTATCTTCATTTATTTATTTATTTATTTATTCATTTATTCATTTAAACAATGCCGGCTTACAGAGTAACCCAACTCGCCGGCAAGTCAAACAAAAGACATAATTACATTACGTTAATTATTTAAAGAAAAAAATCAAAGAAGTAAATATAGATGGATTAAAATAATTGAATTTAGAAAACATTAAGTTAACATCCAAACAAACCTATAACAATTTAAATACCAATACGTCAAAAATTAATGATTGATTACACAAAAAGTCAAAATTGTACAAATAGTCAGTAAATACTTAGTCAAAGGAAAGAATTATCATAAATTGGATTTACAGGTCAAAGAAAAATAAGTTTAATTATAATGGCATATTATACATAACAAATGTCAAATACAATTAAGAAACTGATATGCAGCTGCCATCAAATTTCCTAAACCGTCAGCAAAGAGATATCTGAGTTAATCATTACGAAAAGCAGTTTAAACCAAAATTACTTTTACAAAGTGACATTGACAGCTGTCAAATAACTCTACTGAATTAAAAATCCGACTATAGTTACTATTTAATTTGTGATTTACGGCCGGTTTCAATAATATATCCCTAACAAGAGATAGCCTATCTTGGTTATGTTACCTAGCAACCACTGATATTTTAGGTTATTTTGGGCTGATTATCAAAAATATCTAGGCAACAAAGCTCTAGTAAGCCTATCTCTTACTGAGGAAACGTTATTGAAACCGACCGTTAAACGATGCCACTTGCGAGCGTCTCGCTCGGCTCGCTGTCGGGCGAGGCGGTGCTGAAAGAGCGCTCGGACGCATGTGTATCGCCTTGTCTGCCTCGCAAGCTCGCGACTTCGGAGGCAAACAGCCTAGTAATCCAATGATATTTGACGATGCCTCGCGTGGCAGCCTCGTGAATTTCGAATTTTGCTGACGATTGTACTTACAAGCTATTTATTTATTTACGTGACGTGCTGTACACTCAACAATACGTCAGGCTTAAAATTTTGACGTTGAGAGAATCCAAGTCGTTTATAACAGTGGCGCGGCGGCCGGCGTTTCGTAGTACAAGTGTAAGGCCTGACGTGCTGCTGACTGTATGCAATTTAATTTTTTCAACACAACCGGAAACATAATTTTCGTTACACACAAGCTGATATTGGGCACAAACAATAACGGAGTCAAGGCCTAATAGACGTGTAACATACGTATTTTTTTTATCTATTAGAATACTTATACTGTCACAACAGAAACAGGTAAATTAATTATAGGAAAGAGCCACAGACATAGATTTAGATCTATGTCTGTGGAAAGAGCGGTGACTTTAAACCCAGATATTACTGACATCAATATTGCGTAATTATTTTTTTATATGCAGTTTAATAATTAAATGAATTGGGGAAAAAAAACTAAAAAGTATTTTCCAAGTGGAAATTTGGAAAATTTGTGTTGTTATTTATTGTATATTTTGTGGGTATTAATGATATTACTAGCGTTGCTTAACGCTAGTAATACCTATCTTAAATTCCCAAATTTTCTTTAATATTTGTATATATTATGTGTTGTACATATGTTATTTTAAAAGGCCGGTAGTAACAAGTGGAACTGTGTTAATGAAAGAATTAAAAAAACATTATACTTATTGGTAAAACTTCATTGATTTTAAAAAATGCTATTATTACAATGCTCACATAAATAATTTCACTTTAATCTCATTCCATGGAAGTAATATGTACTACGTCTTACAACAGTACTTATTTCTTCCATGTCTCATTCTTTATATATAATAAATATTTAGGTAACCTTTAAATATTTTGTTTCATAAGTTTTTAAGACGAAGAAAGGAAAGAACTAAACTTTTCAAATATTCGCGCGTTTCTTGCAATTTATTGTACTGTCAATGTCAGTCAGTCTAAAATCCGTGACGTAAAACCAGTTTAACCAACATATCACAATGTCGTTTAACGTTCCGTTCTTCACAACCCGTGTCTGTAAAAGTAAACCACAGTTTTTACTGGTTTTATTTTTATGAATATTTTAATAAAATAAGCCAAATAAAGATATTTAAATTGCTACCTGCAAAAGTCACTTAAAAATATTAATAGATTAATAAAAGTAGTTGAGATTATTTGTGTATAAAAAAAACTATTCAGTGTTTTTTACTGCTTTGGCTCATTCAGCTAATTATAAAAATGATTCCGAAAAAATTATAAATTCATTATTCCTTGCACATTTGTGTCTTTTGTAAATAGGAACGTAATATTATGTTGTTATGTTGTCATCACTGATTTATTTTTTGTGTAGTTGGTAGTTTTGGTTGGCTTGCACTAATTTTATGTTGGCAGTACTGTTTCAAAAGCATTGCTCAACGCGAGACGATACGGTAATATTTTTTGCGATCCCATTATTTTAGAGATAAAAGTTACTAATACTTGAATGAGAGTAGTTGTAAATATTCTAAAGTACAATTTCTCATTTACATAAAAGTTTTAAGTCGGCAGTGGGCAAAGTGCAGAGTGAATTAGTGTAGAAAACAGTGGTGTAAGTGATTGAACATGAATAACACAACAAGAATTCCAAAAACTACACCAATAACTGAAGATTACGATATTTCCAACACAGTTCTTGGCCTTGGAATCAATGGAAAGGTAAGATCGCTTCTAAGTTGTGCTAAAAACGTTTTTCAACAGAAAAATTTAGTGATAGGTACCAAAATGTTTACATTGCCTGACGTCAGATATATTATTAGCCCGTACGTTTACGTTTTTTTACGTTATTTCCTCTTGAGTAAAATGACAATGCATTCGGCTCTTAGAATGGTAATTAGTCACAGTTACATAATAATATTTTTAAGCTTGTTACATACAAAAAAGCTGTATACGAAATATCTTGTGCAATCTTTAATCAACATCTTTATCTTGCAAGAAATGCGAGCCTAAAAACGTTTTAAGTTTTGAAGAATACATTAATTTCTGAAAGGTATTTAAAAAAAACTTGTACTCACATTTGCCAAACAGGATAAGTACATTTATTTATAACCTATTAAGTTGAATGATACCTACTGATACTATTAAGGAAAATACAAATAGCTAATATTTAGTGTACAACATAATATTTTGTTCCTGTGTTATTATCTCCCTATACCTACCATCAGGTACAGTGAGAATGGGTCAGAAAGTCACCTTTGATACTCAATATTTTATTGTTATGAGGATACTGGTGTTCGGTCGGAACTTTATGAATTATTTCAATCCTAATCCTATCCCACTCCTAGCTAGTATTATAAAATTGTGAAAATGGGTTTGTTTGTCCTTCCATCACACCCTAACTAAGCCATTAATCGACTTGATTTTTAGTATAGAGATAGTTGAATGGGCAAAGACTAACTTAAGCTACGTAGTAGCGGTAGTAACATCCTGATATTTCCGCAGGAACGGGAACCACTCGGTAAAACTGCAGGCGGAAGCTAGTGAATCTATTGTGTCTCATTTTCCTGCACCTGACGGTTTAATTCACAATAACATAGTATGTTTATTGGCAAAAGGTAATAAAACCTCTCCTAAAAATAATAAAATCTGTACTTTTCTCTGCTAAGCATCATCTCATGTGTTTTTGTAAAGAAATAGAATACATTACTCTGTTTTAGACTAGCCAACAAAAGTCATGTTTTAATGTTTTGAATAAAATAAATACTATTATAATATTGTTTACTAATGTCAATTTATTTCATTATTGGGGTGACTGCGTTAAATCACCCTGCTAGGGCATAGGTCTACCTTTTTCTTTCTATTTAAGAGCTTAGCTCTTTTCAGTGAAGTTTTTTCCACTCCTCTACACATTGCCATCTCCTTAACTTCCTGATATGACTGATAAAATTGTTGTGTTGTATCAGATGTTGAAACATTTTTTCCTCGTCTACAAAATGCCTTCCATTCTGGATCATTGAGCAGCTCGCAGTAGCATTGTTACGTTGTTGGTAACCCATTCAGTTAATTAAACAACTTGTAAAGGTTGCTATATCCTTAGATTAGTGTTGATTTTTATACCATAATAAATAAACTATAATTATTAGAACCAAATACGAATCTAGAAAATTCCTTTCTTATGATATCATAACAAATCTGAAGAGATTGCATTATTATGAAAACATTAATATATTATGAGAAATTGCTAATGAACATTTTCTGATTGTTCTATACAGATTGAAATTTGTTATTAAAACATTTGTGACCTTTCGTTATTATAGATAAGGGAATTAACATCAAATAGATCTGTACCCCGACTGCCTAACGGTATAGCTTGTGCTATTGCTATCGATATTTCAAACCCCCTTATAGGGGCTCTCGCTGACGCTATCACTTTCTTACTAAAAACGCAATAGTGAATCCAATAGATGAAATATGTAGGAATTAAATAAAAACCCTGTCATTGAAGGGTTTTATGAGAGCTGAAGTTTGATTGCTATAGCGATAGCACAAGCTAATCCGTTAGGCGGTCGGGGTGCTGCTGTCTTGTACTTTTTCTAGTCAGCATTTTTTTTCTATATGTAATGCGTGGAAATATCGTGATAAAAAATATCCATGTTTAAATCCAGGATATCTACTATATCTGTCCAAATTGTGTTTGTATCCAAATCCATTCAATAGTTTTAATGTAAAAGAGTAAGAAACAAACAAACTGACATAATATTAGTAGGATTACTGGTGTTCTAACAATTTATATATTTTTTTGAATGTATGACTTTTTGAGTGTCACATGCTATTTATGAATTTTCAATATTATTTCATGAACAGACAATGGATGTTAGATTAGGTTACATTAGCACCAGTGACAATAAAAAAACCAAAACTGTTTATTATAATGAAATTAATATGCTTTCAATGCAGTCATTTTGAGTAACTTTGAACATTTTTTACAGTTTTTGTGATATTACAATCTGATTTATTTTCATAAACGTTCATTTTATTGATTAAATAGTGTGCTTTTGAGTTGGTTTATATTTTTAACTTAATAAATTTAATGAAAAATCAACAGAGCTACCCATAATTTCTCCCTAAACTCAAATTCAATGTTATTATGAATTTAGGGTAACTTTGAATATTATTTTTTTCATGATGAAAATCCTTTATTATTCGAATATTTTAAGGTTTGGGTAAGATTAGATGCCATTTTTATATAAAAAATGCATAACTATCAACATGACATCTACAGTGACGTATATATGACAGATGGATTATTCTTGCCATATGAATCAAAGGGACCAATTTGATGGGAAAAAAAACTTTATTTTTTATGAATTATTTATTAAATCAAGAGAAACTAGGAAAATAGTGTTTAACATAACAAATTATATATTCATCTGGCTATCGAATAAGATCAAAATCGTAATTAATAGTTAAACAAAACTTTTTTTAAGAGAAAGTCATTCACCTCTTTCCGTGAACAAAATGTCGTCGTCAAATAAAATTTTGTCACCTTTTCTGGATACGTGCTGCTATTTTAAAATACTTATAATGTTTGACTCATCGATTCGACATATTTCAATTTTGGAAGGCGAAGACCACCCTCCTAAAAAGATTTTTTTGTAGCACAGGGACTTGTAAGGGTCTAACTTTTTGTATCCTTCCTGGAATCAAACTACCCTCTTCTCTAAAGACACAATATGTACCCTCTTTTATTTTCCGGACTACAACGACTCCCTTGCCTGCACACTTCTCAGTTTTCACAGCTTGTAACTTTCATTAACTAGCTTGTAATTAACATTCAAAGTTACCCAAGTTACTTCGATTTTGATCGTCGTCAGAACTTTACCAGTTTTACACAATATTTAACATCAAATAAAGGACAACGACTTGAAAATAATAACAATTAAACTACATTTTAAAGTTAAAAACCAAAACATACCTGTTTACAATGTGTTTTTACCGACTTCAACAAAAAAGGAGGGAGGTACTCAAGTATGTATACCGATTACTCCGGTGTTGGTGATCCGATTTTAATAGTTGTTTTTTTTGTTCGATCGGGTACACTGTCAATTTGGTCCCATATAAGTCGCATTGAGATCCGATGATAATCTTCGGAGATATGGGGCCTAATGTCATGGAAGTCATGAAACAATTATATCATCCAGGTAATTGTTAGATTCTTGTTCGAGCGAAGTTTCACGCAATAACTACTGAGCGGATTTTAATGAAACTTTTTTGTTAAATAGCTATTGGTACTCGCCAACATACCAATAGGCTATAAACCCTCAATAAGTAACGTCCCTGCACCGGGAAAAGCAGCTTTGTAAAAGGTAATGAGGAGTTGACATATGGTTATTAGCGTAGGTACGAGACCTGTACTACCTTTAAAAATTGTGAAATAAAAAACTTTTTATAAAAAAATTAAAACCGACTTCAAAAAACTAAAAAGCAAAAAATAAACCTTTTGGAGTCGGTGCCAGTCAAGGCAAGAAAAATAAAATAGTTGGACCGCAAAGTAGAATATAATTTCGATTCCAAATCAGAGCAATAAACACTTGCAAAAACTTCACTATGGAAAAGGCGTTAATTTAAAAAATTATGACTGACAGTTTATTTTTCTACTTTTCGATTGCTACTTAACATTTTGGCGATCCGTTTTACGCAGTTGCGATATTGAAACGGCAAAAGGGTTTCATGAAATAAAAACAAGAAATCTTTTCACAACTTTGTTCAAAGTTAAACTGGAATTCAAAGTTACCCAAATTGTACGTATTCCTTTTGAATTTCACTTAAATCATAGGGCAATAAAGTTAAAAAGTATTTTCCATTCATTAATAAGCAAATGATGTAATATGCTTTCGAAATCCCTTTAGAATTTCTGTTCGTTTAAATCAAAGGGCAACAAACTTAATACGTATTTTCCATTAATTAATTAGCAAATGATTCAACGATTGACATCCTTGAAGCTAATTGCATAATTGAGTCATCGGTATTTGAAGATGCATTAACATAGTGTTGTACTTAAATAATTCTTGAAACTAGCCTCTTAGTTGGTAAAACCAATTAGTCTTCATACAAGTTTAAATTTTACAGGTAGAATAATAAATAGGCGTTAAGTTCTTCTCATCCATCTTTATCTAGGTATTTAAATTAAATATAATTGAAGTAAAACTACTCTTCCGGATATTAATCGCGCTATATTTCACGAACTAAGATCTAATTGTCCGTATTTTTTTGTAGATTATACCCATAAACAGAACTATTGATATCCACGAGATATCACAATGACTGTTGACCGATGACTCATTCATAAGTCATTATCTCAAACATTAGCATCCAGGTGTTTTATCAGCTATAAAATTAGTTGGACTGTATGACGCAGTGGGGTAGCGAGATCAATCTGTAATTGTGGTGGTTAAGAGAGTTTTGCTTAGTTTCACGGGATGGCTGACCAAAATGTCTAATCTGAGAGTTCCCAAGCTTTCATAAGTTGGTCCCGGCTGCAGTCTTTAACACACATCAACCCGCATTGATCGTATTCGATCACGTTTGTTAAGCGAATTCGGCCCGGTCAGGTGTCGGATGGGTGACCGTAAAGTGGCATTACAACTGAGCGCTTCCGTGCTTCGGAGGGCACGTTAACCGTCGGTTCCGGCTGTTGTCATTTGATTACAGTTGTTAAGCCAAGTCAGAGACCTTATGGCTCCTTGATAAACTAACACCAGAGGTGGCCACTAATCCTCACTCGATAAGAAAAACCCGCATTGGGCCCGCGTTTTTTAAACTTATCCATACATTTCTTAGAATGTTGATCAGATCAGTTGGGTATGAATAGCAATCTGGATCTCCTCCATTCACTCCCTGGATGGCCATTATCAGATCGCACCTCGGTCAATCCTTGGTAGAGAACCAAGGCCCCAAAGTTACCTCGATTGTATGAAAATCGGCTAGTGTCATTAATTATGTGACCACCACTGTATGACGAATTTATGACGTGAGTTGTTTTATATCCCAAAAGAGTGGGTTTACCTCTCATATCGTACAGTTAAGGCGATACTCGAAAATAATATGCTGAAGCGAGATAGCAATGAGAAAACGACGCGCACGGGAGCGAGACCGATTTTGCAGATTAGGCAAAAAAAACACAAAATCACTTCCCATTAAAAAACTACAGCGATTTTAAAAAAATGCTTCTATACGATCCTAAATATTATTGGTGTCCACTTATTAAACCAATTTCCAATAGTGTAAGTAACCCTATTTAAGAACAATCTTGAATTTTCGTATTTTTTAGAGGTCTTTTCAAAAAGAAACAGTGTCGAGGCAAAATCATAAAATCGTGTTTTTGAAACTACGAATCTAGATAAAGGTATGAAGAAATATATATGTTATTACCAGATTTGTAACAACTGTAACTGTGCTATAGTTTTATATCAAAAAGTCCATACTTTTTCCGAGTAGCGCCTTAAGAATGTAGCTAATCATTTAGATATTAAAAAAAAACCGTTGACTGTCAAATAATGCATTATAAAACTATATCAGCGTAGATAACGATTCCGAAAGATGATAATGATATTACAAATTACATTTGTAAAGCGGTACATAATTAATTAAGTGCTCGGGGAAAGACTATGACGATTACCTCGTTTTTAATATTCTTAAAATTTTGGTAATTATCAGTTATGTTATGTAGCATCGCAATCACATTAACCACCGCTACATAAGCTCTAAGGAGGCAGACAGCGAATAACGAAGAAATATAGATTCAACGAAAAGTTTTTAAATAAAAAACGGCTTCAAAAAGCAGAGATGTGACATTTTGAAAAAACTTCTATTTTAAATGCAAAATACTAAATACAAAATACCTATTTCCATTTTGTATTTAAATGCTTTTTTTAGAAAAGCATTTTGTATTGTATTTGAAATACTTTTTAGAACATATTTTGTATTTGCAAAATGCAAAATACTTTTTGGTAAGTTTTGTCAAATTAAAAAACATTAGGTGAAACTAAATCGTTATTGCTTATATAAAAATAAAGACCGTCAGATTGTATTCTTAAAATATAAGGGTGGTCGGCCTAGTATTGCAACGGTAGGAGGGCTTTTTTCTGATTACGACGCCCTTGAAGGAACATGACCGACGACGAACGTGCCTTTGAACAAATTTATGAACACCGGAAAGACACACTTAGCTTTCATCATTACGTGTTGTTAAGTAATGATAAGGCTGAAGATGTAAGCGCGCCTCCCCCGGAATCCTGAACCTCAGAGGAATTGACTAATGTCGTTAAGGTGTCAGACTTAGATAAGATGCTGGTAGCTAGTCAGGCGGACTTACAACAAGTCCTAACACCGATTAAAACGAATACAATATGACCTCCGGGTATGATACCGGTGGTGTTGCCACTTGAACACAGAGGCGGTTAAAATCTCGGTACCCATTTCGAAATTTCGGTATCGAGTTCATAAGGAGCCCGTGGCGCAGCTGTTCGCGCACATGGCCTGCGATTGTTGAGGTTAAGCAACTTTCGCAATAGTCAGTCACGGGATGGATGACCAGAACAAGTAAAAAAAAAAAAAGTTACCAGTAAAAATACAGTTAATAGTATTACTAACAAATGGACCTATGTTGTCTGATATTAAATACATAATAAAAAAAAATATAGTAAAAACATTAATAGTTACTAGTAAAAAAAAACTATCTCGAGGTTCCTCCGTGCTTCGGAAGGTACGTTAAGCCGTTGGTCCCAGCTGCATTTGCAGTAGTCGTGGCACCCACCAATCCGCATTGGAGAAAGTATTTTGCACATTTCTGTCAAAAAGTAAAAAATAAGCCTTTCGGAGTTGGTGCCAAGTGTACTTACACACCAAATTTCATCCAAATCCGTTGAGTAGTTTTTACGTGAAAGAGTAATAAACAAACAAACAAACTGACATACTTCGCAATTATATTATTAGCAGTAGGATTACTGCAAGCTGCCGCTGCTGTTTTTTTTTCTGCGTACTTTATCATCTGGCCTTCCATACATGTTAAAATTCAAAAAATCTTGAGAAAAAAAATATAGATTTTTCTCCATACAAATAAGCTCGACTATTTTTTTCGCAAAAATTAAACGTTTGCCGGATCTTTAGCACTATAAAAGGTGTTAGAGGGATCATCATCAGGCATTAAAAGAACAATCAGCTCGATACACTTGACATCATCACCTGTGTCCACTAATTTAAGACTTGGTACCACTGTGCGCCGTCATCGCGTCGATACCACTCTAATCCATTAAACTAACACGGAGAAACTTGTATTATTATTTTTTGATCACCCATCCCGTGACTGACCATAACTAAAATTACCGCCACAATCGCAGGCCGAACGTGCTAACCACTACGCCACCGAATTCCTCATCTATCCTAAGCCGAACTAATATTAACGTGAAAGTTTGGATGTTTGTTACCTACTCAATCACGCAAAAACAGCTAAACGGATTTTGATGAAATTTTGGATACAGATACCTACTTGATATCCTGGAGAGGAGAATAAGGTACTTGTCATCCCCATTTTCCCTCGAATACGGGAACCACGCCACCAGCGGCTGCTAGTCTATAATAAAAGTATTAAAAAGATAAACTATACATCAGCAATTTTTGTAAAAGCTAATATCATCTGGTACGTGATTGTTAAAACAATAAAATTGATTTATACTTCCTCATTCATTAATTACTTACCTACTGCATTTAGGGGTGCCAACTTACCTATGTATAAAAATAGAGTATAATTATATGTCATCTCATCAGGGAGTGTAATTGAAGAGTACATTTAAATAAAATAGAGAAAACTGTCAAAAGGAGGTTCCTAATTCCTCGGATTTTTTTAATGGGTATATTACCCGATTATTCGAAACCGCATCAAAAAAAGAAAACAAATGAATCGTTTCAGTATTTTCTTCAAAATCCTAAAAATACGCAGTCGCTATATTTTCGAGAGTATTTAACTTTTAATTTTCATTTGACACCGACTCCAAAAGACTGGGATATACTTAATCTACTTAAAATATGGTGAAATTAAAACTTTTATTTTAAAAAATTTACTTCAAATAAGTAGTAAAAATTAAGCCTTTTGTAGTCGATGCCATCAAGGCAATCAAAATAAAATAATACCAGGTTTTGCCAACTCCAAAATGTTTATTTTTTGAAGTAGGTTTTTATTTTTTACTTTATGAAGTAGGTTTTTTTAAGAATTTCTGGAAAACCAGTCCAATTGGCAACCCTATTAGGTAATGAGTTAGGTACTATATTAGGTAATGTGTAAACTTGTGTTTAATATTTGTCGGATGACTAATTTCTAGTTTGATTCACATCCAAGATTATTGGGAAAGCAATGTATGTTTGGCTATGTGTATTCTGGCTTGGTTGATAAATAATCTTTAGTACTTCCCATAATTTTGTTTTGTCATTACAATATGTGATTCAGTGTTGATAATTTCTAGCGCCAACCATAACAATGTGATAAGTACCAAAGTTCGCAAAACAAGAAAAAGGTTAAAAGCAGTGGGTAAGAACCTTTTTTTTTTGTATCCTTTGCCGCCCCCCGACACCCCGTCGAGCCTGGTAGGCTCAGGGGGTTTCGGGGTAGGATTGAACTATCTCCCCTCCCCGCACCGAGCTCGATGGGAGGACGAGAGAAGGGAAGGGCCACCGAGTGGGTACGAACCTACGATCTTAGCTCACTAGAATAATCAGTCAGTACCTACCACTGCGCTAACGGGCCCGTCAAACGACCAGACCAATGCTAAGCAATATCAAAGTAATATTGTAATGTAAGCTAGATGTCGCTATATTATGCAATGATAGTATAGGTAGTTTAATCCTTTGGTCATCAATCATCATCAACCATGTTTGATGTCCCCACTGCTGGGTCCACTGTGGGCTTTCCTTATGAGTGGATAAGGAGAATGGGCTATGACCATTACTAACCGGGCCCGATGCGAATTGGTGGGTTTTTCTAACGACAGACAGAGTTAGGACCAACGGCATAACGTGCCTTCTGAAGCACGGAGGAGCTCCATTATTAACTTTTAGCTCGTCAATCCTCTGTCTGACCATTGCGAAAGTTGCTTTACCACTACAATAGCAGATCGAGCGTGCGAACCACTGGGCCAACGAGCTCTAGGAACGTAAATAAATTTGTAAATGAAGACTTCCCTAGATTTCTCCAGGATCCCGTCGTCAGATCCTGACATGATGACAATGGGACCACATGGGAAGTATACCCTTTCGAACAATAAAGAATTACTCAAATCGGTCCAGTCGTCTTCGAGTAATCGAGTAAAATACATTTTAAAAAAAGATTCCGTCGAATTGAGAACCTCCTCCTTTTTTTTAAAGTCGGTTAATGACGCAAGGCAATCTTCGCGTATTGACGCACATTACTCGAAAGTCACACCAGCGTATTTCGCCAGCGTTGTACTGAGCAAAACAATATTGCGAAAACTGTTGTTACAATAAGGCGGTACCCTGACCGAAAGTGGCGCCGCGTTGAATTTTATTTAATATCGTAATTCTAATTCACAATTTTAATAAAACATTACGTGGAATTTTTAGAGCCCATAGTCTAGTATTTTTAGACGGTATCATTACATTCCCTCGTAGTCACTGCTAGAAGTAGATAGCAAAACTGCTAAAAGTGGCCGTTTTTGACACATTTGCTATCTACTTCTACGAATGACTATGACGAGATGTAGCGATACCTTCTAAAAATACAAGACAATTGGCTCTAAAAATTCCACGTAAAGTTTTATTAAAATTGTGAATTAGAATTACGATATTAAATAAAATTCAACGCGGCGCCACTTTCGGTCAGGGTACCGCCTTAATACGCGTTCAAATGAGGCGTAAATCACGACTACAAACAAAGCGATATTAACGTAACTTCGTATAGTTTCTGAACAGGGTCCGTAGACAAAGTAACATCGTTATGTAGCGAAACGATAATTCGATTCGTTATTGTCTATATTCGCCAATTAACATGCGGTAAGACCGTAAGACTACTTGATTTGGCGGGGCCTATGCCAATCCGCCAAACCCATACATTTAATTATTTTCGAACTTCGTTATCGTTCTTGAATTGTTACTTTGGCTCCCTAGCCAAAGTAACTGTTGACCTGGGCGTTCATAGGTCAACAGTTCGTACTGGGGGTACTGTATTGTATGAGTAATTGAGTACGTATACAATCGAGGAAGCATCCGGTAGAACAGTAGCATTTTTTTAGAGAGCGTTGTTTCAAGCTAGATCTTACGAAAACCGTATATTAAGGCGCTATTCGGAAAAAGTACCTACGTACTTTTTGTTATAAATTATAAAAATATAGGATGGCTAGAGTTGTTACAAATCTGGTAATATTTCTTCATACCTATATCTAGATTTGTAAAGTTTCAGTAACACGATTTTATGATTTTGCCTCGACACCGCCTAACCGCCTCTGTGGTCTAGTGGTACAACCACCGGTATCAGACACAGGGGTCCCGGGTTCGATTCCCAGCGGGGGTACATATTGTATTCGGTTTGGTTGGTGGTAGGACTTGTAGTAAGTCCGCCTGGCTAGCTACCACCATCTTATCTAAGTCTGCCGCCATAACAACAATGTTTTCAGCATTGTTGTGTTCCGGCAGTTAGAGATAAGATAGCCAGTTCCTCAGTGATTGAGGATTCCGGGAGAGGCTCGCTTCCATCTTCAGCCTTATCAATACTTAACATCAGGTATGATGAAGGCTAAGAGTCTCACCGTCGTTAATAAAAAAAATAAAAAAACACTTTTTTTAAAAGTCCCCTAAAAATACGTACCTAATTTCAAGATTATTCTCAAATGGGGTTAAATAAAATATTGGAAATTGGTTTAATTTAATGGACGCCGATAATATTTAAGTAGCATCCGTGTAGATTCATTTTCTCCTTAATCGCTATAGATTTTGCAGATTAGACGACCTGTTTGGCGCAGGGGTACTAAACCCGCCTTCTACGCCAGAGGTCCCGGGTTCGATCCCCGGACGGGACAAATATTTGTGTGCATGAACATGTCTATTTGTCTTGGTCTGGGTGTTTAATATGTATATTATGTATGTATTTACAAAAAAAAGTATATAAGTATGTTTATCCGTTATCTAGTATCCATAACACAAGTTCCTGGAACGTAGCGTGGGCTAGATAATAGGTGTGATGGTAGGGATTTTATTTATTATTTATTTATATTTATAGTTATTTACTACGAAGTGATTTCCTGGTTTTGTCGCCTCTGCAAAATCGGTCTCGGTCTCGCGCGCGTCCCTTTCTCATTACTGGCTTTAGCCGTATAGCGCCTTAACTATAAACGCTTTTCGTTTATTGTCACAAATTCTTTATTTCATCACCTGCAAAAGTAATGACGTTTCGATCTAGGCATTTGGCTCTTATCTTAGTCTTCCTTAGATCAAATAAAATAGACGTTTTATTCGAAACTATTACGAATTTGTATAATAATATATTGGGCTACATGGGCTAGATAATTGGTGTGATTGTTTGCAATTATTTTATAATAATTGCATACAATCACACCAAATATCTAGCCCACGTTCAGTTATAATTTTTTTATGAACAACTGTGAGACTCTTAGCCTTCATCATACCTAATGTTAAGGACTGATAAGGCTGAAGACGGAAGTGAGCTTCTTCCGGAATCCTCAATCGCTGAGGAACTGGCTATCTTATCTCTAACTGCGGGAACACAACAATGCTGATAACATTGTTGCTATGGCGTCAGACTTAGAAAAGATGATGGTAGCTAAGCTAGCCAAGCGGACTTACAACAAGTCCTACCACCAACCAAATCGAATGCATTATGTACCCCCGCTAGGAATCGAATATTTTATAATAATTGCATATGCATACAATCGCACCAATTATCTAGCCCACGTTCAGATATATTTTTTTATGAACAACTGTGAGACTCTTAGCCTTCATAATACCTCATGTTAAGGATTGATAAGGCTGAAGATGGAAGCGAGCTTCTTCCGGAATCCTCAATCGCTGAGGAACTGGCTACCTTATCTCTAACTGCGGGAACACAACAATGCTGATAACATTGTTGCTATGGCGTCAGACTTTGAAAAGATGATGGTAGCTAAGCTAGCCAAGCGGACTTACAACAAGTCCTACCACCAACCAAATCGAATGCATTATGTACCCCCGCTAGGAATCGAACCCGGGACCCCTGGGTCTGATACAGGTTGTTACCACTAGAACACAGAGGCGGTTAAAAGTTTCACGAAGAAGTTGTGTTAGGATACTAGATAACGGATAAACGTATATATATTTTTTGTCAATACATACATCATATACATATCAAACACCCAGACCAGGACAAATAGACATGTTCATGCACACAAATATTTGTCTAGCCCGGGATCGAACCCGGGACCTCTGGCGCAGAAGGTGGGCTTACTACCCCTGCGCCAAACAGGTCGTCAGAGGCAAATAATATGAATAATATGAATGTGTGCATTTCTCCGGCATGTAATTCCTTTAAACCTTGATACCTGGCGTTGTAGATAGACCTTGTATCGTCGGCAGTAGTACAAGGTCTCCATCCCGACTTTTCACGAGGCAAAGCTTATGAAGCCTTGACATAAGTGTTGGCAAGTATTTACTTCATAAGCTTTGTCCAGTGCATTTGCACTGGGCATGTTTAAAATCTACAATCTCAAGCATATAAACTTTTTCATATTGTTTTTTTTTATGAACAACGGGGAGACTCTTAGCCTTCATCATACCTGATGTTAAGTATTGAGAAGGCTGAAGATGGAAGCGAGCCTCTTCCGGAATCCTCAACCACTGATGAACTGGCTAACTTATCTCTGACTGCCGGAACACAACAATGCTGAAAGCATTGATATTATGGCGATAGAATTAGATAAAACGGTGGTAGCTAGCCAGGCGGACTTACAACAAGTCCAATCACTATACCACCAACCAAACTGAATACCGGGACCCCTGGGTCTGTTACCGGTGGTTGTTACCACTAGACCACAGAGGCGGTCAAAACTTGCGTGCGTGTGCTCAAACCTTTTCTAATTTGGACAACTAGTGGTTCCCACCATTATCAATGTCTCATTTATGATAAACTTTTACTATAAATAGAATCGACTTTTATCACAATTGCTGAGACAGGCAGAATTGGGAGACAAGTTGACTTTGTGTACAATTTTTCTTTTAAAATATCTTATAAAATGGCATTTTAAATGCAAGACAATAAATACCATAAGTTCAATAACCTTTTCAGGGTTCCGTACCAAAATGGTAAAAAGGAACCCTTATGGTGCGATACGACTCAGTCCGTATGTCTGTCACAGCTGGATATATCAAGAACTAATGCTATAAACTTGACATTTGGAATAGTTTTAGATGACGTTTGCCCAACTATTTTGGATATTAGAGAAAATAAAATATATTTTTGCAACAGGGACTCAAAGGGGTCTAAAATAATTCAAAGTGGGGTGGGGTATCATATGAAAGATTTTTTCTTTTTTTTAGGCCGCATAGTTTTTGACGTTTGATGAAATTCGAAAAAAATAACCGTTTCCCCCCGCTTATCTCCGAAGTTTACATAGAGATAAATCTGAAATTATTCTATGTGATAGACGTTTATGCAAAGATTACAGGAAAAATAAAACGATGTCTCCAAATAGCATACCTACTTTTTCTGAAATCCCAAAAAAGTGATTTTATACTTACTTGCTTTTGGTAAACTGACCTCGACCTGTTGTCGATGTATGGGGACAATATATTATAATGGTACGGAACGGAACCCCCAGTGCGCGAGCCCGACTCGCTTTTGACCGGTTTTTAATACTGGTCTACGATTTGAGTTTCGTTAATTTTCAGACATTCAACATTCACCACTTCAATTTACTATAGGTACTTAATGGATTTTTACTTTTAAATCTGAAATATCACGGTCACAATTATTATCTTTTGGTATCTTAATTGGTGTCAAGAGCGAAGCTTTTTATATTTAAAGGTAAATTGTAAAAAAATAACGGTTTTACTTACACACAATAAAATTGAATAGACCGCGATTCAAAGAAGTAAATATTTATTTCTTAGTTGACCCTTAACACCACTCATTGGTGGGGGAGTAGGGTCCCCCACCAATTACGATGTCGTAAATAAGTATTTGATTTATTTTAAACGTTACGGGGTCGCGGTTTCGTGTATTCTCAGTATAGCCCGAGAGAAGAGAAATTAGACTCCTACAAATTTTTACACTTGTCACTTTTTTATAGGTGTGCAGCCCTACAAATATCACATTTTTACATATCAAAATTTGATATAACTTGTTTATTTAGATCATAATAGGTCTATGTGGAGATAACATTCCGAATAACTACTTGAAGCAAAATTCTATGTAGCGTTATCTCACTCTCTAGAGAATTCTCTCTCTTTCTAATTAATTTTGTTTCTCTTTTTTAACACTATTAGTGAAAGGATAAGGTAGCATCTTGTATTCAAGTTACTTCCACCACCAGGTATGCCTAAAGATCGTACCTATTTGCCCTCACTCAAATAAAAAAAAAGCCTGAAGTAAAAAGAACATACACATACAGCTCGGAGAAGGCTTGCCTATGTGGTATTTCCCCTATAGATAATGGTACATCTTCTGTTCTGCCCGGCGTGTCCCTACACCTGTACCCACTAGGATCTTTGCAAGACCACTGCTAGTTAGTGCTGTATCGATGGCCCTCATAAAGATAATAGTTTGAGTCGACTCGACATGATAAGAATCAGACAATAATCTGACTTCAATCTAACCATGGTCGCGAATGGAATTGATGTGATGTCAAATTAATGGGTTGTTCCGTACCTATTCATCCCTGACCTGACATTTGGAACACAATTTGGGATGATTAAACACTTTGGGTTATCGTGGGATGAGCCCACCATAACCCAAGTGTTTAATTATCCCAAATTGTGTTCCTTAAATCCTAATTAATCATGAATATATTTTTAACGATATTTTTATCTCAGTCATCCCAATTGTTAGTACGTTTAAAAGGTATACGTTTAAAAAGTTCAGAAACTTCATCTTCTTTATTGCTTGACTTGACGGTTTCTTCGCCCAAGCTTGTTCAATCTTCAATTTATTAATTACTTAAAAAGTTTTAATTTGGTATCACTATACCTGTGTCTGGCTAATCTGGCTATGTCTGACTATACCTATGTGTGTAATGTCAATGTCTTCTAATATATTTTAAAAAGTATTAAATAAAGTAAATGGTCGGTACTTTTAAATCTTATTGGCTGTATCATAATCGGCTTGGTTGAAGAGGTTTTCCCTTATCTCAGAACGATACTGTTATCTGATAGGATAATGTTACGTACTCGAGTACCTACTCTGATCACTAGCTTAAGAACCGGAGAGGTCGATTTCATCCTTTTAACTGTATTTTAACCTACTTAATTATTTATTTATTTAAGGGAAACATACAGCATTAAATTCTTAAATTACTAAACACTTAAAGGGCCGGTTTTGCCACCGACGGATGCCTTCTGGTGATCACTTGACAGTTGTAATTTGAGCTTTTCTGTCTCGGTGGTGAAACCGCTCCTAACCCTAACTCTGTTGTATCCTCATCCTTGAGTATCAATGATTCCATTTTGAGTGGGTATTGTTTGATCACTTTTTCTTTACTTATAATATTTTTTTTTCTTTCCGAAACCATAGTGTAAGTGTCTTTCTGTAAATTAAAATCTCCAAAAATATTGTCATTTACTTGCCTAGTACAAATAAGCAAATTGTTGTTTATATGCGAAAACAAGTAACTGTGTATATTTTGTTATGTTTGTTATGTTTCTTAGTCATTTAAATACTGTATGTTTTCCGAATAAAATAAAATAAAATTAATTAGTACAATAAAGATAAAACATAATTTTAGTACATTTAGCCAAAAGAGTTAACCGTGAAAATTGAATGTTACTCCACCGACAAGGGCTTTCCTTTAATTAGAGCCAGCGCGTACTTGCGATTATTAGTCGACCGACAGTTTAGTCGGTGTCATAAGAGTACCGGGAACCGACGGACTTAATTTTTAATCGCAAGTGCGCGCAGGCTCTTAAGTCGAGGGAAAAGAAACAATACTATCCCATAGGACTTGTGTCGGAATAGAAAAAAAAAAAGGTAACCTTATCTGATAGTAGGCAATAGGTACTAAAACGTTATTCCATATATCCCATGCTGAATTGGAAGTGAAAAAAAACAAAGAGTATGCTAGCTGCTCGGACAGAGAATCTTTGAAAGCCAATGTAGGTGATGTGATCAAGCAATCAGTCGCTATTGTTTTCGGACATCTTATGCAGGCCATGGGTATCATACCTGATGTTAAGTATTGATAAGGCTGAAGATGGAAGCGAGCCTCTCCCAGAATCCTCAATCACTGAGGAACTGGCTATCTTATCACGGACTGCCGGAACACAACAATGCTGAAAACATTGTTGTTATGGCGTCAGGCTTAGATAAGATGGTGGTAGCTAGCCGGGCGGGCTTACAACAAGTCCTACCACCAACCAAACCGAATACAATATGTCCCCCGCTGGGAATCGAACCCGGGACCCCTGGGATCTGGATCTTATACCGGTGGTTGTACGACTAGACCACAGAGTCGGAGGTGGTGTACATGACAAGTCCACTATCCATAGCTATACACCCTAAAGTTTACTGGACGCCGAATCAAGTCTGCTGCAAACTTGACGGTGAACTTGATGGTGTATGGCCTGCATTAGACCCAACGGTAACATATGTGACTTGCCCGTATTCCTATTGCTTTTTTGGAACCACGGACAATAGTAGATTGTTTACCAAGGGCTGTATGACACCCATAACAGTCGAGTGTTTTGGCGCCCGAACGAAGTGAGGGCGCCCATAGTTCGAGACTGTTATGGGTCCATACACCCGAAGTAAACACTTTACTTTTCATTTTGAATACGAGGAAAGTAAAAACAAACAGAATATTCAAAAAAAAATTTTGTAAGTTTTTTTATTATTTTATAATGTAGCAAAATAAGCTGTATAGGCTTCTGTGCCTTTGCCTAAATACCTTTGGTAAATAAAAGTCCAAAGAGATTACAGATATCGATTTGACATGACACCCCCGATTCTTTTTTCAAATTTATTACAGCCCTAGGGCCGCCACATATCACTTTCAACCCGCATTTTAGGCAAGTTATGAGTTACTTTCAGAATATGAGACATGAAAAATATCTTGCCCGTAGTCTTACCACGGGCAACAAAGGAACCAAACACCCTTTGCCAAATGTTGGCTGGGTTGTGGCTATGAGAGTGATGTTGGTGTTTATAGATTCCACTCTATTTTTTTTATTTTTTTATTTTATAATTTGGGACATTAAACAGTTGCTAAGTTATATACAGGGTGGAAAAATCAATGGGTATTGGAGGGGAAACTAGCTTAAATCCTTTAGTTAGCTCATTTTACTGAAAGGAAAAATACGCTTTCCACACCCAGGAATCGAACCAGCTAAAATCTGTTAAAAATAACATCCTGTATTTTCATGCCATCATTCGATAGGGTCAATCAAAAGGGTCAACTCTCTCTAACAAGCATAGTAAATTAAATAATAGGAAACACTTGTAAACTCAACTTATAAACTCAATGGGACGGATAAGTACTTTTATTCAAGGTTCTTTTGGAAAATGTACCTACAAAAATGTTTAAATGCAGTTTTGTTTCTTTAAAAAAATTAAGGAATGTTTCCTTTCAGTAAAATGAGATAACCAGAGGATTTAAGGTAGTTTCCCCTCCAGGGCCCATTGGTATTTTTCCACCATGTATATTACTTAGCAACTGTTTAATATCCCAAATTATAAAATAAAATAAAAATAGAGTGGAATGTATAAACATCAAAATCACTCTCATAGCCACAACCCAGCCAATACAGGGCCCATAGATTTTTTCCACCCTGTATATCTATATATGCACCTTTGATGATCAGCCAACCTCATAAGGAATTTATGGTGTGAAAGTATGTGTAAGTACTCGTATGTATGTAGAGAAGAAACTAAAAATCTTGAACTTGGTAAGGATTCAGCACACGATCCCTAGCTTAATATTAGTAGGCATTATCAGGATAACTGCGTCATTAGGCCGTTTTTATCTTTCTTGGTGACAGAAAATGGCCGATGTTTATTATAAAGAACAAAAATAGCTTAGGAAACCGTCCAAGTAGAATAACTTTGTATAATATTAAAGGCTCCCGTTTCAACAACAAGATCCTAAAGGTCATCGGTCATTAGTTATAATTACTATTCTGGTAGAAACTTCTAGCTGATCAAATTACTTCAAAGTAGTGAGGATAATAATTTATTTATAGTAAAGTAGATTAATGGGTATGGCGATTTTCTCCACCTGATGAGGTTAAGACAGCATAAAGGAAATCCATAAACTTCTGGCACAATGCTTTAACCCTAAACCTAACTAATTTTAAAATACGAAAGTGTGTTTGTTTGTCCTTCACGACCGAACTAAGCAACCAATCAACTTAGTTTTTGGTATAGAGTTAGTTGAAAGGACGGACAGTATCATAAACTACTTTTTACCCCAATATTCCCTCGGGAACGGGAACCAAGCGGGTGAAACTGCGGGCCGAAGCTTGTCAGTTACATAATTTAAAAAATACTCAGTTTTGCAATGATTTACTATGTGTGTAAATGAAAGTAGCGGGAATGTTAATAGACTATTGTATAAAAGAAAACAGGATAATACAAGTATTTTTAGTTTTTTTGGCAAAAGAACCATGTCACTATTCATACAAGCAACGTTAGAAGATATTAAAATCCCAAAACTACATTCTTTTGTTGAATTAATGGGCGCACTGTACTTAGACTAAGATTCTAATAAATATACTGAAAGATTTCCGCAGATATTTTAAATGTAAATTGTTTATAACTTTTTAATTTTGCATTTTACAATGCTATTTTTATGTGATAAATATTAAACAAGAAAATATACTAGAAAAAAGCAACTAGTCTCATGTCGCCCTGACGGGATTCGAACCCGCATCCTTAGGATTCCGGCCCAATGCACTAACCAATTATGCTACAGAGACCTATGAGGACACGTCGAATTTTTCTAGTATATTCACCGTTCTACGGTGTTGGCCACCGTCGCTTCATCAATGAGAGAAATATCCTCGCATTCGAAAGAAACATCTTTACAGATGTTTGACTATCGATAAAGATGAAACAGCCATCTAATTATAACTAATTAAAAAGTTATAATTAGATGGCTGTTTCATGTAGAACGGTGAATATACTAGAAAAATTCGACGTGTCCTCATAGGTCTCTATAGCATAATTGGTTAGTGCATTGGGCCGGACTCCCAGGGATGCGGGTTCGAATCCCGTCAGGGCAACATGAGACTAGTTGCTTTTTTCTAGTATATTTTCTTGTTTAATATTTATCACATAAAAATAGCATTGTAAAATGCAAAATTAAAAAGTTATAATTAGATGGCTGTTTCATGTTTATCGATAGTCAAACATCTGTAAAGATGTTTCTTTCGAATGCGAGGATATTTCTCTCATTGATGAAGCGACGGTGGCCAACACCGTAGAACGGTGAATATACTAGAAAAATTCGACGTGTCCTGATAGGTCTCTGTAGCATAATTGGTTAGTGTATTGGGCCGGACTCCCAAGGATGCGGGTTCGAATCCCGTCAGGGCAACATGAGACTAGTTGCTTTTTTCTAGTATATTTTCTTGTTTAATATTTATCACATAAAAATAGCATTGTAAAATGCAAAATTAAAAAGTTATAATTAGATGGCTGTTTCATGTTTATCGATAGTCAAACATCTGTAAAGATGTTTCTTTCGAATGCGAGGATATTTCTCTCATTGATGAAGCGACGGTGGCCAACACCGTAGAACGGTGAATATACTAGAAAAATTCGACGTGTCCTCATAGGTCTCTGTAGCATAATTGGTTAGTGCATTGGGCCGGACTCCCAAGGATGCGGGTTCGAATCCCGTCAGGGCGACATGAGACTAGTTGCTTTTTTTCTAGTATATTTTCTTGTTTAATATTTATCACATAAAAATAACATTGTAAAATGGGGCATTCCATAGTGACTGGTGGGACAGTTTACTCCAGAATCCCTTATGTTTAGACCTGTAACTTTGTATTTTGATCTAATATAATGATCAAATAGATATTTTACAAAAGATTATGAACCGACTTATAAAACTTTTACCGAAAAAAATAACTCATATAAATATTTTGGTGATATTTCAGTGGTTAAAGGAGTGTGACTGGTGGGACAGTCAAAAATACCTCACCTCCGACTTCTGCACTGTCAATCAAGATTTTAGCCCAAATACTATACATAGCCAGATGTCTTTTACTATGCTATACAATGATTAAATAGACTACAACAGAAACTAAAAATTAGCACCAAGTTTAGTTTCTACAAAAAAATATAGAAAGTTGAAATTGTGACTGGTGGGACATCGTGTTGTGACTGGTGGGACAAGTACGAAATTGGCCAAAAAAAAATACAAATTTTTATGTCATTTCAAATTTTTTTATTAATTATTTAACCAATATTATAAAGAATTAACATTTATTATATTTTTTTTATACTAAATCAACGCAATAGTCATAATTTTCAGTAATTAACTTAAATAAAATTTTTAATCATTGTTTTCACAGGTATCAAAATCAATGGCCTGTGGAAACTGGTAATAAATTCGATTACCACACATCTTTATTGATGGTTCTTCAAGAATTTGCATCACTTGATTAGTAGAAATGTGGTACGGTTCATCCGATTCGTCCATGACGAATTTGGTGCCGTCTCCTGCAGATGATTTCAAATAAGTGACTTGGATTGCTTGTTCTTCTGTATCTATTGCTTGGCAGACCGCTATGTACAATTTGTGTTTATCTTTTTTTCCTTCTACCTCCAATCTGACAAGAATGAACTCTCCGTTTTTAATGTCATTTAAATTTACTTCTTGGGTGTCATTTATTTTCGGAACTGCTGGGTTGGACCTAGCCATTGTTTCAACATTTTGGTTTTTACTTATTTCGGGAGCTGCTGGGATGTTGTAATCACACTCACTGTCAGATGAGTATACATCAGAATATTTTAGTTTCCCATCTTGGATCAATAACAATTCTTCACATCTTGAGATGTTGCGGTGAGAGCATATTTAATGGTTTTGTCACCATGGGATTTGAAACAATGATGCTTCTGAATTAGAGGTATTGGTCTCATATTTTGCCATCTTTCATCTAGGCCTTCCTGGACATGTTCTATATCTCCGACAGCTTCAAAGAATACTTGGAGTCCCGAAGCATTTTCTGCCAAATATCTGTAGCAGTCGAAGCTTGTATCGAGAACAGCTTTTCTGGTCATAATGGCGGACCATAAAGTCTTTTTAGCGGTCGCTCCGACACCATCTACAGCCCCCTTTCCATGACCGGAAGCAAAAAAATTCCATTCTTTTTTCACGCCCCAATCTCCCTCAGAGTAGCAAAGGGTTGAAAGTGTAAATCTGTTTTTAAATTGAGCCGCGCATCCGTCAGAAAAAATATGGACCTTCTTAAAATTAGGGTACCGAGATTTCAGGTTCTCAATAATTTTCTTCATAAAGACCCACACTGAATATTTGTCATGATTAAGCTCGTTACTCATTACAACGTAGGAAGTTTTTTCCTTACCCTTGTTAGCCCACGCGCATCCCGTAAATAAGGTAACCTGAGCGTGGTTCCAGTGTGCAGACTGGATTTCGTCTTGTTGCAGAATGGCGAAGTTTTCTGCAAAATCAACTTGAATTACAAGTTCCGAATCCGTACTTTCAGAAACATTCTGTTTAAAATAGTTCGATTGTGCAGTTTTTGCAAATGTATGGTATTTGAATTTAGGGGTTTGCTTTAAAATCTCTTTAATGAGGTCGTGTAAGGTACCATTAACGCTTACTATATGGCATCTACCGTCGACAGTTTGCCATTGCTTCCAATCAGTCTTATCTGTTGTGTCTAATCCTTTCAATGGAAACATATCCGTAACATCGAAACATTCTTCGCAGTCACTGGTCATGCACTTTTCTTTAGATATATCGCAACATATAAGTTTCAGGAACTCGGCAGTAGAAATTGGCAGTATTGGAAGAAACTTGTTCAGTGCTTCTATTAAAAACTTATAATTTGCGTGGTAGCTGCATACACATACATTATGAGGTATCTCACTCATAGGTCTTACATGCAGGGGTCTCAGTTCAAAAAATTTACTCTTCCCCACTTTTATGTCGGGATATTCAGTTTTGAACAGGGCATATGCTTCCGCAATGGTCATTATCATGTGCCTCTTAGCAACATGAGCACGTTTACCTGTTTCTTTATCTTTGATTGACATTGTGTCTTTCCTGTTAGGAGACGGCCGGCTTATGTCATCTTGTTCATAAAAATGTATGATCAACTTCTTTGTCTCATCCGTTATGGCTATAGTTTTTACTGTTTTAGTCCTTAGATGAATAGCCTCCGTTGGTAACATTTCCTTTAAAACATGTATCAATACAGCTGACTTTTTGGTTGGACTTACAGGAAGAGCTTTTTTCATTTTGCCAACCGCTTTTTTCAAGGTATTTATTGTCTTATATGAACCCAACGGCGAAACACACGTCTTCTTGATACTCTCTAACTTTTTCTTTTCTCGTTGTTTTTTTTTACGTAGCCTCTCTGTCTCTCTCCACTGAATTCTAGCAGTCTCATTAGTTTCACGTAAAGCTTTATTCTTATCTCGTCGTTTTTGATCATACTTTTTTTCGTTTTCTAGAGCAGTCTTCCACTTACTTTCATCACTTTTTAACTTTTGCCTAGACTTCCTTTTTCGCTCGGCAGCATTCATCTTAAAAACAAAAAAAAAGCAATCCCACTCACAAAAAAGCATGGAAACAGGCTAGAAACAGGTTTAGAAATGTTTAGAACTGTCCATAACAAGTTTTACAAAAATGTCCCACCAGTCACTGTGACTGGTGGGACAAAAATGAAAACCACCTCTATCCCACACTTTAATACATTGCACCAGAAAAATGTGCTAAGCAGTTGAACAATTAGCCAAATCTTACTTTCCAAAAGCTCCCTTTTAATACAACGCTTTTTGAGGTTAGAAATACAACTTTTGTATGTTTTCGTGGGACATGCTACGTGCTCTTTGTATTTATGGGTTTTAGAGTAAAATTCTTACCTTTTGCGCTGAATTTTCAGTCCAAATTAAAATAAAGAAGTTTGTATCACTCTCCGGCGCTGGCTTTGTTAAATATGTTAATCAAAATGGCCGAAAACAGTGTTGCCAATAAGGTGCAAAAAAATCGTACGACTCGTTCACAATAAACAACAACTTGTCATAGTGAAAAAAATACTTAAAATTGTTTTTTTCTAAATAATTTTTACAGATCATGTAAATTTAACTAATATACATTGCGTTAAGAATAAATTGGTTATAATAATATCAATTTAATAAAATAACTCATTTTCCCATTTCCCGTGGAATGCCCCAAATGCAAAATTAAAAAGTTATAATTAGATGGCTGTTTCGATCGATAGTCAAACATCTGTAAAGATGTTTCTTTCGAATGCGAGGATATTTCTCTCATTGATGAAGCGACGGTGGCCAACACCGTAGAACGGTGAATATACTAGAAAAATTCGACGTGTCCTCATAGGTCTCTGTAGCATAATTGGTTAGTGCATTGGGCGGGACTCCCAAGGATGCGGGTTCGAATCCCGTCAGGGCGACATGAGACTAGTTGCTTTTTTCTAGTTTATTTTCTTGTTTAATATTTATCACATAAAAATAGCATTGTAAAATGCAAAATTAACAAGTTATAATTAGATGGCTGTTTCATCTTTATCGATAGTCAAACATCTGTAAAGTTGTTTCTTTCGAATGCGAGGATATTTCTCTCATTGATGAAGCGACGGTGGCCAACACCGTAGAACGGTGAATATACTAGAAAAAATCGACGTGTCCTCATAGGTCTCTGTAGCATAATTGGTTAGTGTATTGGGCCGGACTCCCAAGGATGCGGGTTCGAATCCCGTCAGGGCGACATGAGACTAGTTGCTTTTTTCTAGTATATTTTTTTGTTTAATATTTATCACATGTAAATTGTTTGTTCAACATATGGGGTAACCAAGAACACAAAAACAATTGAAAGGTTAAGCAAACTGTAGTATTTATTCAACCACGAAATTATATGAAAACATTGCGGATGTCTGGAGATCTTTTTGTCGACCTCTGTATCTCCCCCCCCCCCCCCCCATCCCCCCTGTTTCTGACAACGTGTTGTAAATGTATGATGCGGCCACTGAAAGAATGCATTATTTGATAGTTCCTATCGATATTGGTCATCCTCTCAGCGGCTGCGTTATAATTTACATGCGTTCTTCTAAATGTTTTGCCAGTGGAAACAGGTTAGGTTAATATGTGAACTGTCAACTTGATCAACGTTTTTGATGCTGCCAGGATACATTTAAAAACTAATTTAGACTTAAGGAGATCATACTTTTTGGGTTGAGTTACAGTAATCCTACAACTTTTGTGCCATATCAACTATTGCTGCAGACGACCAGTTCTACCATACGTACCAATATTTTGTTGGCCGTCACTTTCTTATAACGGCCCAAAAATTTATGGAAACTGAATAATCTCCTTTATTTATGATTTCGGACAACAACTTGGACCCAACCCAACCAATGCAAAATGAAACGTCGGCGTCGTTGAGTTTCGGCTATGCGAGTGATGTTTGTATAACATTTCACTCGCAAACTGCATCTGTCAAACCTGCGGGTCTGCCATCATCTAAGTTTAGAAATCATCATGTCTTAAGAATCATGTTTTGTTTTCATTGAAGTTAAGAGATAGACGAAAAGAGTGCTTCAAACTGTATGAAATCCTAGCTTGTCGAATTTTTCGGACCTACGATGACGTCACGAGCGAGATTTAGTGATGTGTAAATGTTATTGACGAGCTCTTGCAAGAAAGCACTGCATAATTAACCATTTTCGTTTCTGAGTGACGCGTGTTTTCATGGCAATAGTCTCAAGCGGACTGAGTTAGGTCGGAAAACTTTGACCGTCGATCAAACTAATATAGGTCTGTGATGTGAAGTTGTCACATTTTGACACACTGAAACACTTTAAGGCGATGGTTGAGCGAAGACATCACAAAACTTCGTCAAAAACAAGCTTACTTTCAGAGATTCGTAGTACGAAATACAGTTGGTGCAGTTTTCTTATGGATTGATTTTGGTAATGGTGCAGTTAATGAATCAGTACCCCTATTACGAGTTTGCTTAACATGACATTTACAGGACTCGTGAGCGTAGACTATCGGATACACTGCTCATGTCGGTAAAACAGTCGCTAAGTGTGAAAGAGACAGAGCTACATTTTACGTTAACGTTTACTGTAAAGTCAAGTTTGCCAAACTCGTAATAAGCCTACTGAACTCAATCGATAAGAAAACCAACTGACACACCAATTCTTTCGTAATACTGCCTCATTTACGTCACATGACGTGTTACGATAAAATCGGCGCCTCAGAATGACGTGTGCATTGATTAAAAAGGAATGTGTACCAAGAATTGTTGGAGAAATCAATATCTTCGAGGACATTACCATTATTGGCAATAGGTTAACCTTGTTAACTTTCAACAAAGAAGACATTTATAAACCAAACTTCAATAGTACCTACCTATACACATTATAATCACGTAGTTTTCCCACACAAGGGTAAAAAGATTTTCTTCTTGGCGTGTCGACTCTAGCTTAAATTTGTGAATTTGTGAGGACGACAATTTCGTAACGGCACTGTCGATGGCTTATAAAGGTCCTCATGTGTACAGATAGGGGCACGTAAGGCAGGGCAAGTGGTGTGCCATTGTCTGATGGGAAATACCAAATACTTAGACAATGGAGTGAAAGTTATTTGGAAACTGAAGACGTCCTAAAGATAGACGAGAAACTACAGCAACCTCACGCAGGAGAAAACACAAACACAAAACAACTCCCAAACATGTCTACAATTTTTGTTGTAATTTATTTTTTTATTTCTACCTACTAAATTTAGAGTTTTAATTTAAATTGTCATTAAGACTCATGTTCTGTTTTGCCGTAATAATTGTCATGTAAACCGTTTACTTTCCCCACAGGACAGGCTATGCCTAGTGTGGCGAACAGATATAATCTTGTTCTTTAAGGTTTTTAGGGAAAATAAGAATTTATTATTATAAAAAATAAAAATAAAACCTTTCCACTTGCTACGATCTTTTACTTCATCATCATGATAATTTCAGCTACATGACACCCACTGCTGGGTATTGGCCTTCCCCCAAGGGGGATTTTGCCATAATCGGGTTGGCGATCGGCGATCGCTGTCGCGTCAATTTCTGCTGCCCGATGCTGCTGCCCGTCTCCTAAAGGCTGTGTTCCCTTACCCCCGGTTCCTATAACTTACGAACGGATTGTTTAGGCTAGGGACAGTTAAATTTATACTATGGAAAATAGGTCAAAATATAAGCCAAAACAATCCGCTAGTAACCCGGGTATAGTCACCTTTTACGACAACCACGGGATGAGAGGGGTTCAGGGTAGTACTATTTTAGCCGGCTTTTATAAACTATCTCGCTCAGTTACTATTCGTTAATAGTAGCTTAAAAATATATTATATAGCTTAATGATATATAGGTAAAAATGATTGAATAAATTATTTTTTATCAATGGTAACATTGGCGTTATGTCATCTTTAAATTTGATAAGAAAACCGATTCGTAATTGTGAATGGACACATCATTTAAAATGAGTTGCATAATCTGTTGCTTATGAATTGGGCATACATACATTATCTACCAGACCGGATTTAATGATTCATAAGTTCGACGGCAATTTCCTGAGTATTGATTATAACTGATAATAATGGTATGGGTAACCTGGCTAAACACTGTAGGAAAGGCTTTTACAAACATTACAAACTGTAAACCTTCACAAATACTAATCTAACGACACCTCTCAAAATCCATCGAGCCGTTCAGGCCGCAGAGCGTGCCAAACAATTATACATACATACATACATACATACTCTCGAAAACCTCATTCTGGCGCAGTCGGGTAAAAACAAGCTTACTTAAAGAGATTCGTAGTACGAAATAGCTTGGTAAGATTGAAACAATACTGCGTTAAGAGATGCTGGTAATGTTTGTGCCCCCTTGTCTAAATGTTGTATAAGCTCTTCTTAGTTCGAGACTTGGTTTCTTGTTTTTTATTGTCCCAAAAATATTGTTGTATTGTATTAAAATGTGCCAGTAAAAATATTTATTTAATTCTTCGTCTTAAAGATCTACTTTGGATTTGCATCGTTTTTAATAGGTCGTATTATGCGTTCTTAACTCATCATCGCAAAATTTGCTGTCATCATCCAATACTCTTGCCAAGTCTTTATTTATAACATGATGTTCCGCTCCTATCTTCATCCGATGTTTGTTTTACTGATAAACTTGTTATCATAGTTACGCCATAATATGTATGACGATGAAATGCGTCGTAAAAATCGTTAACACTCTACTTGGAAAACTCTCAACGTATTTTTACGCCATTCCCTATTCATGTTTCGTCTAAAAATAAACTCGGATCTTGACGCGTCCTCATTTCCTCTATGTAAAGAGGAAAGCTTAAGCTAAGATTCTATTGGTTTTTTTTTTAACAACGGGTAATGGAAGATCGAAGAAATAGAAGGAAGGTGTAGAGGCTTTTGCCCAGCAGTGGGGCAATTTGGGCTATTAATGATAATAACGGGGAAACGCTTAGCCTTCATCTTACCTGATGTTAATAATGATAATGCTGAAGGAAGAATCAATCACGCTTCTCCAGAAATCCTCAATCACTGAGGATTCTATTATATCTCTTAACTGCTGGAACTCTGAAAACATTGCTGCTATTGCGACAGACTTAGATAAGATGATGGAAGCTAGCTAGCCTGGTGGACTTAGAACAAGTGCCCGACAATTCTACCATATAATGGGTGATTGAGGATCCCGTGGCGCAGTGGTTCGCGCGCTCGGCTTGCGACTGTTGAGGTTAAGCAACTTTCGCAATGGCCGGTCACGAGATCGGTGACCAAAAATTTACTATAGTGAGCTCCTCCGTACTTCGGAAAGCACGTTAAGCCGTTGGTCCCTGCTGTCCCATTTGCAGTCGTTAAAACCCACCAGTCCGCATTGGGCTCGCGTGGTGGGTCATGGCCCGTTCTCCTTATCCGTCCATAAGGAAGGCCAGTGCCCCAACAGTGGGGAGACTAAAAATACACGAATATCGTCTAAAAGTGTTAGCGAATTAATTAAAGGAAATTTTAAAGACCGATTATCTCAGCATAGCTGTCGTTATAATCATTAAAAATAAATAGCAGCGGAGTGCCAATTGGGTGAACGTCCTACGTGTGAGTCAAGTCACAAGAGCAATGACGTCATGCTTGTAAATTCCGCAAGCAAGTTTTGCTGTGACGATAAAATTAAATATGCCACAATGTCCGCGCAATCGCTCGCTATATCATCTGCCATTTTAATGTTTTTTTTTATGAACACCGGGGAGACTCTTAGCCTTCATCGTACCTGCTGTTAAGTATTGATAAGGCTGAATATGGAAGCAAGCCTCTCCCGGAATCCTCAAACAGGAACTGGCTATCTTATCTCTAACTGCCAGAACACAACAATGCTGAAAACATTGTTGTTATGGCGTCAGACTTGAGATGAATGGTGGCAGCTAGCCAGGCGTACTTACAACAAGTCCTAACACCAACCAAACCAAATACAATATGTACAATTAATATAACTATATTAATATTATAAATATCATCATCATCGTGTTTTTTTTTACCGCAAATCCAGCTGCCACAAACATCTTACTAAAACAGTTTTGATTCACCACATTTCCTAATACTGTTTGTAAACAAACTACTAGCGGGAAACATATGAATGGGCTAATAATATTTCTCACGAATGATCGTAAATTCGTTCGAAAATGCCCCAACGGACATGATCGAATGAGGACATGTATGACGTCATGTTAACATTTTGACATTGGATCTCCCTTGGTCTTCATTCGCGTTAGAGGTTTGAAAGTTGGCCTTACTTTCTAGAGCAACAGGTTGTGTTCTATAAAAAAGACACTGGTTATTTGTAACCCCTCCGTTTCCACTGGCGAAACATTTACAAGAAAACATATATTATCGTATAATGCGGCCACTGAGAGAATGCATTATTTGATAGCTCCTATCGAGAACCATTGGTCGTCTTCTCAGCGGCCGCACTATATTTTACAACATGTTTTCTTGTAAGTAAATGTTTTGCCAGTGGAAACGGCCGGGCTATTACCTAAAAATTAGCAATTATCGCAGATATCGCGCGATCGCTGCGGAACGTTAAAATAACAATGGTATGTCGTATGTGATTGCTGGCTAATCGCTCGCTGTTAGTTCGTATAGCGGCGTCCCACTCTTTCGCGCTCCTACCTAGGTGCGAGAGTGAGACGCCGCGTGTTGCTATGACGCTAGCGCCAAACAATTTGGTAGCAATAACAGGAACTAAATGAATGCACGTTGTAGTTCATCGTATGTTCGGTAGATACCGCACTGATACGTGACGTAAAGCCATTATCGCGCAATTTCTGCTGTCGCGTTGCTGTTGCAAAAATAGGTAATAGCCCCGCGGGGCGTAAGAAGAATGCAAAAATCTTATAGACTACATACACATCTCACGCCAAATATCCTTTGCGGAGTTTGCTGAGCATCATTCAAAGGTGAAGCTTGAGAGTGTTTATAAACATCACTCCCCTAGACTTGAGGTCTTTGAAGACGCCATATTTGCCATTGGTTGGGACCACAGACCTATATCGAGATAGACGGTAAAGTGCACCTACCTTGCGTGTAAAAAGTTTCAATCCACGGTCACTAGTTTTCCGATCTAAATCAGTCCGCTTGAGACCATTGCCATGAAAACACGCGTCACTTAGAAACGAAAATGTTTAATTCTGCAGTGCTTTCTTGCAAGAGCTCGTCAATAACATTTCCATAACACTGAATGTCGCTCGTGACGTCATCGTAGGTACGAAAAATTCGACACGCTAGGTTCTCATACAGTTTGAAGCGCTCTTTTCGTCTATCTCGATATTAGTCTGTGGTTGGGACTAATATGTTGTGCAACCTGTGACTATTGTCACAGGTTGCCTGCTGCCAGCCCCTTTTTCGAATATGCCCTGTCCGTTGATAGATTGACAGGAAATTATGACGATAGTTTATGTTGTCCTTTAATTATTAAAAGGAAATATTATGAAACATGTCTATAACAAATAACACAAGGACAATAAATCACACAAAAACTTTCTGCACTAGAAGTTTGCGTTATGTTGTAAGTACCTAGTAGCTCTGTGTTATGGAAATTGAATGCTTTATTTGTATAAAACAATATCATACACATTTGCGTTACAATGCTCGTTTAATTGCTTTTATGGCAATGACATTCATCAGCGTCTGTTCTATCTGTCTAGACAAGAAAATTGCCTGGAGCAAGGCTCCCAAACTGTGCGTGGCTCGCGAATCTCGCGATGGCCCCGGTGGCCGATTCTCGCACTTCGACATCTCAAATTCGATATTTTACAAAAACTCACTGAAAACAATCTTCGACATTAAAGGATTGTCAAAGATCGTTGAAGGTTTGTAATTAAAGGATTTTAGCAATAATAGTAGAGATTTCACTTACATTTCATGAACATATTGAAAGAAAAATGTCGAATTCGACAATATCGCAGCACGATAATCGACCTGCGGCGTCGCAGCATCGTTCCACCGAGGGCATTGCGTGTCGATGCGACCGAGTCATGAAAAGATATGCTTGGAAAAGCAAGCACATCCTTCTCGTTAGTATCTATTTTATTAATTTTTATGCTTATGTTTGGCTTTGTTCTTATTTTCTAATAAAAATTACAAATGTACAAATAATACAGTTTATCAAGTTACCTTTTAGATACTGGGCTATAGTCGGATTTTTGATTCGGTAGAGTGAATTGAATTGGCAGGTTGTCAATGTCACTTTTTGAAAATAATGCTGAATTAAAATATAGCTATAATGATAATATTGAATTTGTGTGCTTGAATGGAATCAATACTTACTGAAGTGGAACTGGAAATGCGCAAATCATTAAGAAAAACGCAGGATTACTTTTACAAAGTGACGTCTACTGTCAAATTACTCTACTGAATAAAATACCGACTACCTAATAGTACTAAAACTGGTGGGTATTTTTGAACTGCGTTAGAAGTTGAGTGGCGTCACAGTACAAATAGTTTGGGAAGCCCTGGCCTGAATCATTCATTCTAATGCAAAATCTAAACAATGTGCATTTCAAAGGAGATAAGTCCTTATTGCTTTAAACTTAAAGTTCGGATCTACTTCCGTAAATATCATCACGTGTTTGGTTTGCTCGGGGAGATAAAAGGTTGCTATCACTAAGAAAATCCAGAGATATCGTATCGTTTATCGTTAGTGATCTGAATTTAATAAAATATCTAAAGTGTTATAGGTAGGTGTAATAAAACGTTCTTGATTTCGGTAAATCATTTTTATTTTAATACTATGATATAATATGCTTTTCTCTATATCAAGCAAACTCTTGTAATTAAATAAATATACCTAGATAATATTACTTAAAGATATAAGAATCAAAGTTCGGTGTGTCTGTACATTGCTTGGATTTGCAAAAAATATAGTTTGGGGGACTCAGAACAAGCAGCGGAACCAATTTCTATCATATTTAGAATTGTTGTCTGCCCGGTTGTTTGTATATCTGTGTTTAAAACAGCATCACACCAAAACAACTCATCTGAGTCCATTGAATTGAACTTATATTTATAGTGCGTATCTTAACTTAACATTTAGTCTTTATTTCATCAAAATCGCTTTTTTTATGAACGACGGGGAGACTCTTAGCCTTCATCAAACCTGATGTTAAGTATTGATACTTGTACTATTAAGTATTCTTTGGTATTGATAAGGCTGAAGATGGAAGCGAGCCTGGGTCTGATACCGGTGGTTGTACCACTAGACCACAGAGGCGGTTAAATCGATCAACTCTATCAAAAGTTATTACATTTTAAAGAGAGGGCGAGCTAATTTTTTAAGGAATAATGGTCGCGTACCGTGTGCAGCCCGAATTGGAGTTTACCGGTAATGCTCGATAAATGGCGTTGTATCGCAGTAATTTTTGAAGGATTGTGACAGACCTGAGTGCAAGCCGCAGAGTTGGTAGAGAGCTTACCGGTAATGCTTGGAGTTTGGAAGTGTTTTAACCAACTTAAAAAAAGAGGAGATTATCAATTGATCGCGTACCTAATATAATTATGTTATGTTGTTTATGTTGTCAACAGCAAATTTGTATGGATAATTTGGAGTGCATTTTTAATAAAATTATATTAAATCTTTTAGACCTTAAATTAAAAATGTAAGACGCAAAACTTGTAGATAAAAAGATGATGATACTTGGAGAAAACTTTGAGTCGAGTCGATATTTCTAGTAATTTTCTGTTATGTAGGTACTTGTACCATTCAAGTGTTGAAAATCCCGTACTGACGGTGTGTAACTGTGAACGTGGTATACACCTCCCGGTTTCAATTGTGTTCTGATCTGTTCTAACCAGAACAGAATCATCAGCAGATCTGGCCACGCTAAATCTCAACAGGGGTACTTAAGAGCTAGCGCAGACGACGGATAACGGAGGACTTTTTGTCCGCGAAACGTCTTTATTGTTAACCAAATAAGATTCAACTTAGATCGCGTATATCCATGAAAAGTACGCGATAGTCCTCGTTATTTATTCAACTTTATGTTCTTAGTAATAAGATCGTGTCGCGGACAAAAAGTCCTTCAATGTCCGTCGTCTGCGCAGGCCATAATAGAGATTAATATTTTATGTATGACAATAGCGGGTCATAAACTTGTAAACGCAATAAATTTCAGATGCATAAAATGTGAACGACCTGTCTGGTAGATCCGTGACCAATCATGATTACCAGTGTACCCGCTTACATTTTAGTATTTTTAAAGTATTATTTAGGGATGGAAAGTGAAGATCTGTCATGGGATCTCATGGGATTGGTGACCAAAAATGTCCGGAGCTCTGTACTTCAGATCAGAAGGTACTTATCTGAAGCCATTGGTCCTCGTTGCATAATTGCATTTTTAGCAGATTATACCAAAAGCAAATCCCTTTCAAGGGTATTAGCGATTTATAGAATTGTTTAACTTGAAGTCGCAATCATTTTTGGAATGAATGATGTAATGAATGGTATTAAGATGACCCTTCGTTTGACACTGCTCCTTAGGTGTGAAAAATATTTTCCTGTGTCACTTTGCTAAGACAGTTCTATTTGCTCATTCAATACCGTTCGAAACTCGTCCCGATCACAATCATCCTTATCATATGTCAAATACTTGTGGCGTGAAGCTGTGAATAACTGTCAAATGGCAAATTGAATCAGTCAATTAGCTGAATGAATATGACCTAAAATCTTCAAGATTTTTTATGCTAACATTGTGGCAGTGACGTCTGTCATTTTATTAGGGTCCGTAATTAAACTTGCTGGCGTTTGAGGCAAACGGTAAGCCAGAAAGGACACTGTTAAAAAAAATGCGAGGGAGAGCGAAATGCGCATTATGCGCTATTCTGTTCTCTCAATTTATGACTCCGTGTGCCCCATCGATCAGACCGACTAATTATAACTGGTTTCAATCATTAATTCTAAAATTCCTTATTGTCTTCAGGTTCTGGAATGCAAGTCAAAGCGCACAGGAGCCAAGCGGGCTTTGAAAGTCCTCCACGACAGCGCTAAGGCCAGGAGAGAGGTGGAATTGCACTGGAGAGCCAGCGGGTGTATCCATATAGTTGAGGTGAGTGCAAGAAAATGGAAAACATGAATAAGCACTTCTTTCATCTTTCCCTCTAAGTAACCAACATTGATATTTTGAAATATCTGAGACATTTTGGACGTGATTTTGGCTAGCATTCTTAGTTAAAACCACTATCAATACGAATCTGCGAAAATTACCCAAAACTATTTTTAACTGATTTACGGTTAATTTAAATTCAACGGTAAGTATAAAATTAACAGTGGAAAAATGTAGAAAGCTTTGACAAACGACTTTTCTAACATTAATTCGATACCTTTGGGTTCAATTAGCGTATAAATATTTTGGCCAAATTGAGTTATAAGGGTGGAAACAATCTATGGGCCCTGGAGTTGCTGTTGTTGCTGTTGCTGCTGTTGTTGTCACTATATAATAATTCGATACCTTTGGGTTCAATTGGCGTATAAATATTTTGGGCAAATTGAGTTATACAGGGTGGAAACAATCTATGGGCCCTGGAGTTGCTGTTGTTGCTGTTGCTGCTGTTGTTGTCACTATATAATAATTCGATACCTTTGGGTTCAATTGGCGTATAAATATTTTGGGCAAATTGAGTTATACAGGGTGGAAACAATCTATGGGCCCTGGAGTTGCTGTTGTTGCTGTTGCTGCTGTTGTTGTCACTATATAATAATTCGATACCTTTGGGTTCAATTGGCGTATAAATATTTTGGGCAAATTGAGTTATACAGGGTGGAAACAATCTATGGGCCCTGGAGTTGCTGTTGTTGCTGTTGCTGTTGTTGTTGTCACTATAAATAAATAATAAATAAAAAAATTCAGAGTTATTTAGCACTGGTTGGCCATTTATTTCTTCGCCCGCAGGCTCTGTTTCACTAATTTTCTATGAATTTTCTCTGTGTATGTTAAACAAACCGATAAAAGGTACTTTTAAATGTAAAGTAGAACATAACTGCTTCAATTGTTACAAACGGTTCAAATAATTTACGGTACAGCTGGCAGTTAATAGAAAACTACTCTTAGAAAAGTGCATTTCACAAAGTACAATGGCGTATTTTGAATGCCATGAATTATTCCAACTTCCGAACACATTCAACTGTTTTTTTACACTTAACTGTAGTTAACAGCATATACATAATGAAAGGAATACAGTTTATACATTTAAAATATCTATACTTCTATAAGTACTAACATTATGAAGAAGAAAGATTTGATTGTTTGTTTGTTTGCATTGAATAGGCTCCGAAACTACTGAATGGATTTGAATGAAATTTGGTATAGAGATAGTAGATAGCCTGGTTATGAACATGGATACTTTTTACGGGACCATGCGGGTGAAACCGTGAGCAGCCGCTAGTATAATAATATAGTTCTTGGAATGTTATGATAAATTGTTGGTATTTTTGCATAAAAGCACAGAGTTCTAGCATTCCAGTGCAGATAGTAAAAGCCTATCAACATACAAGTTACAATAACATACAACTTACAGCACCTCTATTTTTGATTCACTCGTCTCGAGGTTACTGATTTTGTGCGACGTTTGAGTTTCTGTATTCCGTACTTCCGTAATAGCGACCTTGCTCTTATATGTATAGCTTCGCTTTTCGCCTGTAATACCGCCCCCCTACACGAGCGCGTGAGGGGCAAAGCGAAAAGCGAACTATGTCTACATAAGCAAGGTCGCTTTTCGCCTGATCGCCTCCCCATTCGCCTCGCTACTCGCGCGACGAGTGATTCAAAAATAGAGGTCCAGGATAGTTGAAAACTATTGTAGCCGATAGGCTGGAAACCTGTCACTATTGACAGCAACTTAGACCCAACTAATGCCAAATGTGGCGTCGTTGAGGTGTGGCCATGAGAGTGATAGTTACACATTTCACTCTCAGCTGCAACTCTGATGCTCTGCCAAGCTCGCAGGGGATATAAGGCATGATAATGAGAGCACACATAGCGAGAAGAACCGATGGCCGTTGGGGCGGAAAGGTTCTGGAATGGCGACCGTACACAGGACGACACTACGTGGGCAGGCCCCCGAAAAGGTGGACAGACGATCTGGACAGATTGTTGTGGAGATCCTTGGAAGAGGCCTATACCCAGAAGTGTGTGTCATGTGGCTGAGACGACGATGACGACGAATGAGGGCATGTAAATAAGTTTAATGGAAACGAAATTTTGTTTTGAAAAAAGTCTTCACGTATGAAGTCGTAAGTGCTTTTTGCTAGTGTGGGTGAAATACTGTTAGGCATCCAACATTATTTAAGCTTGCTTATTTTAGATAAGATATTGCAAAGAGAAACAGCCCTTGACGAGTTTCTTGGCGGTTTATCTCGTTACAACAAGGTCTCCCGCCGTAGGGTTCGTGAACCGATTTCTTTGACATTCAGAAGTGCTTGTAACAGCCTGAACTGAATAAAAGATACCTTTTGAAAGAATTTCAAAATGAAAGAATTTGATATTTTGCATTTGAAATTTTAAGAAACGAAGAAGTAGTTTGGTCTTATCCTTGTCTCAAGCCCTTGGGACGACACCAAGATTGTATTTAGCATGAGATTACTGATGACATCTCAATATATTCTCAAATAATTTAATTTAGTCTCAATATATCTTTCTTTATCTTTATTGAACTCTCAGTCTTCATTTCGTGAATCTTTGAAAGTAATGAGATTTCTTAACACGAAATAAATCGCATTCTCAAACAATCGAATTGTTGAAGCTAAAAATAAATGGATTCAATGTATTCATTCTATGCAAAAATAAACTGTGAAACCAATACACGTGATCGCGACGAATCTCACATTGGTTTTATTGAAAAGTCATATTTATTTGTCTTCTTATAATTTGTTGGTTGAGCGTTTGTAAATTTCGGGACGTCTCCGAGATAAAAAAAAACAGCCCTTGACGAGAATCTTGCTGGTTCTTCTCGTTATAAGGTCTCTGGCCGTAGGGTTTGTGAACGCATATGGCGTTAGATTCTTTGACATTCACAAAATGTTTGTAACAGCCTAGGCCCTAGACTGAATAAATGATATTGATTTTGTCTTTTAGCTGCCTAGAAATTGTAATTTACAGAAGCAGGAACACCCCCCTTTTAAGTATCTCTACTGCTGCAGATCAGGCCTTCCTTATAGATGGATTAGGAGAATGGCCCTCGCTGGCCTAATGCTTGGTTGGTTAGTGGGTGTTAAGTTAACAACTGCAAATGCAACTGGATGTCCGCGATTTGCGTCAAGTTACTTCAGATGAACGGTGGATGGAGCTGAAGATAATACATTTTTGGTCACCCATCCCATGACCGACCATTGCGAAAGTTGCTTACTATCATAATTGAAAGCTGAAGGCGCCACTAAGCTCGTCAGATGGATCGTTAGTTAAAAACAAATTCAATACGTAAGCTAAATTCGCTTCGAAATGCACCTTTTTGAGTACGAGTAATATAAAATCAAATCATTTCAATTTAAATGCAAATAGTCAGCTATTATGACATCTATAAAAATATAAACAATGTAGGAAGCGTCGAAAACATAATGATAACGCAAATTGTTCTAAATATTAAAGCATTTTAAAGTGTTTCGAATGCTTTTTATGTTCCTTATAGGTACATTTTAGAATATGAAATAGGTATGCATAGTGTGCGAAAAGTTCATTTTTGTTTTTTTTTTTATGTTGTACCTTTCCTTTGTGTCAATAAATATTTTCAATCTCTTGTCAACAACATTTTAGAATATGCAATAGTGTGCGAAAAGATTTTTTTTTGTTGTTCCTTTCCTTTGTGTCAATAAATATTTTCGACCTCTTATTGTCAACAATAAGAGTACCTTTAGAATAGTACTAACGTACAGAAGTTGTTCTCCGCAACAGTCGGTCAACTTTGTCGAGGATCTCTTGAATCTTTCCGCCCCAACGCCCATCGGTTCTTTTCGCTATGTGTCCCGCCCACTGCCACTTCAGCTGAGGAATCCTTCGAGCTATGTCGGTTACTTTAGTTATCCTAGGGATCACCTTATTTCTGATTCGATCACTCAAGGAAACGCCGAGCATAGCTCTCTCCATTGCACGCTGGGTGACCTTGAGCTTGGTTCATATAACTAAATAGAGAAAGAAAGTTTGTATGAAGATCTGGCAAAATGTCTAGACCAGTGGTTCTCAATTAGTTTGTACTAACGTACCACTTCAAAAAATGACTTCGAACTCGCGTACCCCTTTATTACATTATATTCCATAGGTAATAATTTTTTACTGATTTAATATTTTAGTTAAGAGATTGCTCGCGTACCCCTTGATGCTACATAACGTACTCCTAGGGGTACACTTACTACCACTGCTTGGAAAACATTAGTCTAGACGAACGAAATCTTAATAATTTGAAAAATGTTATACTTAATTTGTTCAATTTTTTTTTTCAGATCATAGACGTGTACGACAACACATATGGTGGGAAGAGATGTCTCCTGGTGGTGATGGAGTGCATGGATGGTGGAGAGCTGTTCCAGAGGATCCAGGATAACAGAGAAGGTGCATTCACTGAGCGGCAAGCGGCTGAGGTGAGTCTCTGATCTACTGGTAGACCGGGAAGTTCCTCGTTGTACAATAGGGAAACGCTTAGGCTTTATCAGACCTGATGGTGAAAACATGGTCAGGTGGGGCTTTTCGGCTGGTTCCTTGGAATGCCTTTGCGGTGCAGTCCAAACGATGGCCCACGTATCATCGTGCCTTGACGGCATTGACATGACTCATGACGGCATCCGACAAGGCTGTCAATGTAGCTGAATACTGGGCCTCAATACGAAGAAGACTGCCTGAACATAACAACGCTGAAAACCTTGTTGTTATGGCGAGAGACATATAAAATGGTTATAGCTAGCCAGGCCCCCGAAGCGTGAACTCAGAACTAAGTAGTTATAAAGCTGAAGGTAGAATCGCGCTTCTCCCGGATTTGTCAACCACTGAGGAACTAGCTATCTTATATCTTTTAAATGCTAGAACAAAACAGACTTATACCGCATATTTGAACCACTAGTCGCGTCCACTAAACGCGACCACTAGTGGCTCAGTCAAGCCACCAGACGCGCCTACTAAATCAAGTCAATCAAGTCGCCAGAGAAGAAACCATCTGGTGTGGCCGAGTGTGCGTGTGAGATGAGCCCACAGATCTATATCGAGATAGACGGTAAAAGTTTACATACCTTGCGTTTAAAAAGTTTGATCCACGCTCAAAGTTTTCCGACCTAAGCCAGTCCGCTTGAGACCATTGCCATGAAAACACGCGTCCCTCAGAAACGAAAATGGATAATTGCGCTATACTTTCTTGCTAGAGCTCGTCAATAAATTTCCACATCACTAAATTTCGCTCGTGACGTCATGCTTCGTAGGAACGAAAAATTCGTATCGTGATATAGGTCTGTGGGTGAGCCACTTGGACGAATTAACCCGTCCAAGGTGAGCCACAATCGCGGCTACTAGTAACGAACGCGAGCGACTCCCGGAGCGTATGGCTCCAACGCGGCTCCAACTCCAGTCGAGCGCCCGGTTTGCGCCGATACTAAACAAGATGTATGAGAAAACTCGTCTACAGCTTGTGGTTGCGACTCACCAGTCGCCATTGCTCAATGTGCGCTGGCTCTAAACTTCGGTCGGTGATCAGTTAGTGAAATGAAAATGGATCTTATAATAGTAATGCAGCCGGTCGTTCCTCATTAATTAAATGTAACCCAAAAACTTCTTGGCATTGTTAAGCCAACCAAAAATATCCATTAAGTGTAATAAATGAATGGTAATTACAATGACATTTTGGCACCAAAACTGACATTATTCTTATTGTGCTGCATTAATAAGGAGGAGTAAACACAAACAGTGTTATTTTAATGTTGTTTGTTTGCCCTCTTTTTATAATTTCCTACTTTTAGTAATGGTTACTAGTGAGCTAGTCACCGCCTTTCGGTGGGAATATAGGGGCAAAATGTATGTAATTTTAACCGCCTCTGTAGTCTAGTGGTACAACCACCGGTATCAGACCCAGGGGTCCCGGGTTCGATTCCCAGAGGGGTTACATATTGTATTCGGTTTGGTTGGTGGTAGGACTTGTTGTAAGTCCGCCTGGCTAGCTACCACCATCTTATCTAAGCCTGACGCCATACCAACAATGTTTTCAGCATTATTGTGTTCCGGCAGTTTGAGATAAGATAGCCAGTTCCTCGGTGACTGAAGATTCCGGGAGAGGCTCGCTTCCATCTTCAGCCTTATCATACTTAACATCAGGTATGATGAAGGCTAAGAGTCTCAACGTTGTTCATAAAATAAAAAATCCTACGTTTTTACCCAGGCTTTAAACTATTATGTGTGTTGCAGTGGTTCGACATTTTTGCATGGAACCTGGCATAAATATATCCGCCATTTTTGAAAAAACTTGTTTCGGCGGCCAGCGATGAAACACATGTCAATCATCAGAGTATTTGATTACAAGCAAAAAGTTTCCAGTGCTCAAATCTGTACGCAGGCGACGGCTAGTACACTATATAAGGGCCGATTTCACCACCGCAACAAATAAGTTCTGGACATATTAATTTGACATATTTTTCATATTAAATCTGTGAAATTGTCCAGATTCCTAAGTTTGCTAGTGAAACCCTTGTAAATTGCTACCTAGTAAATTGGTGTGACTGTCAATAAATATATATTAAACTAGCGGCCGCCCGCGGTTTCACCCGCGTCACCCGCGTGGTACCCAATCCCGTGGGAAAATAAAAAAAAACCTTTCTACGTATCGTTAAAGGATCCTGTATGCAAAACTTCAGCTTAATCGGTTTCGCCGTTTGGGCTGTGCGTTGTCTGTCAGTCAGTCACGGTATTATTTTAGAATAGAATAGAATATAATTTATTTGCATAAGATATGGTTGTACATGATGGGAAAAGTTATCAATAATGTTGCGTAACATACCTTGCTTATTTAGCATGCAAAATGTTATTATAATATTAATTACATAAACAGTCTCTAAATTGCATTAAAATTAGTATATTAAGAATGGAGTACCGAACCTATGATTTCGTCTTTGAGAAAGTCATTTGTCGCATAATAGCATTTTCCAGTTAACCACGTTATTAGTTTGTGTTTGAAAATGTTAATCGGATATTGTTTGAATTCATTAGGCAATTTATTAAATATTCTTATTATCATGGGGTAACAGTTATTTGAGAATAAAGCTGTTTTAATCTTAGGACCTAGTAGTCTATCAGTGTTCTTTGTGTTAAAATTACAGTGTTCAGACCATTTAGCAAAGAGTTCTGGGTGTTTTTTTTACGAACAAACAACATTCCAGTATGTATAGACAATGTACCGTCAACAGCTTAAATTTACGAAAGTACGGTCTATATATTAGTATAGATTATTATAATATTTATTTATTTTTTCCACAGATAATGCATTCGATATGCGTCGCAGTCCGCCACTTGCACGACTCCAACATAGCTCACCGGGACATCAAACCTGAGAACCTTCTGTACACCAGTATGGAACCGAACGCGGTGCTCAAACTAACGGACTTTGGTTTTGCTAAAGAAACTTTGACGCCAGCTGACACTTTGCAGACTCCTTGCTATACGCCGTACTATGTCGCTCCTGAGGTAAGGTATTTTGACTTAAGGTGGTACGACTTTCATACAAACAAACATTGCACATTAATTGGTTCATCATACATTAATAATTCATAAATACATGCGCAACTAACTCGTTTCAGTTATTTGTTTGCGCGAAATAATAAAAAAAATGTACTTTCATACATAAATCACGAATAAACTAATATCTTATAATTTCAATAAATCTACGTATGTGTGTGTGACTCATCGGATTTATATACCTCATGTATGAAAGTAAATTTTTTTAATAAATTGTTTTACCTGAAAATAAAACTGTTATTATATGCAGTAACCTTATTCGAGACCTATAGAGTGAGACCTATAGAGTGAGACAGCATCTCTTCCGCATCGCTTGAACAGCCTCCTGGCAACCCCGCCACGTCACTTCCGGCGGCTCAAGTGAGGTGGCGGGGGGCGCATTGCTTGTCACAGGCAGCCATGATTAGACTCGACACATTGCATCTCACTGGAGTTCAGTGGAATTAGCCATCAGGCAGTATTTAAAATATAGGTCTCGAATAAGGTTACTGCATATAATAACAGTTTTATTTTCAGGTAAAACAATTTATTATATGCGTTGAACCGTTATTCGAGACCTATAATAATAATAATAATAATAATAATAATAAGCATTTATTTCAGAAAATTTACATCCATATTGACAATAATAAAATAATAAATTACTTAAAAATTAAAAATTAAAAATTACACACATATTTATTTATTTGGGGCACATGAAGCGCCACCCAATGCTGCAGGAGTGGAGATTCCCACCTGTCTATAGAGTGAGATGTGTTTGTTATCGCCTGGTGGCAAGCAATAAAAGAAGATTATGCCAATGTGTGAATGTAGAAAAGAAATAAAATAATAAAAAATAAGGAAATCAGTGTGTTTATTGTTTTAATCATCCTTCCGCAGGTGTATTGTAATAATAGAATCATATATTTAATCTTAATCATTAAAGTAATCCCTTTATTATACGGCTTGGAATGTATTAGATAAATTGATTCCGGGATTTTGGGGATCACGAATTTCAGAAGCGTAAAATCGAACAAAAGTATTAGAAGTACGCCAATTTCCCTTTGCCATAATCTCGTCGATATGGTGGTTGTCAAACCAGTTGCGCGAGGCGGCGGCACTGCGTGTAGAGCCAGCGCTAGCCTCCACGCCGGCGGCGCGCAGCAACGACCGCACCCAGCCGCCGAGCACCGTGCGTAACGCTGGTCGCGCTGACCCACGCGCTGTGATGAAGAGTTCAGTTATGTCCCTTTCCTCCCTACGACAGGCTGATACTTCTATCATCTTTTTAATCCAATAAACCGGACATATTCTGTCGTCGTCTGCTTTTATCAATTTCCACGATGATTGCCTATGAATATAATTGTCGGTCTTGGAACCGAACCGTGGATGCAGTATGACATGGTTCGAATGATCTTCGAAATTATTTTCGTTTATATGCAGGAGAGTGAGGTCGTGCACCCTGCGACTAGATGCGAGAAGTAATATCAGAGCGGTACGCCGTGATACTTCATAAAGCGTTAACCGATCGGGAACGTTAGTTGACTGCCAAGCTACTACAGCGGATGGGTCCCATATAAAAGATTTCTTAACTACTTTGCCGGCAGTAGCCAAAGATATTGCTTTAAGGGTTCTCTTGACAATAGGATCGTTGCTCAAAGAGTCTGCGTTAGGATTAGCCAAAGTAGCAATGACAGATTTGTGAACTAATATAGTCTTATAAGAAAGACCGTCTCTTAAATGAAGGTTTGCTAGGTACTTTGCCAATTCAGATCCTGTCGGACTATGTATACTGATATGTTGGTTTTGGCACCAGTTCTGCCATTTATTCCAAACTGAGGAGTAAACTTTTTTAATAGAATTTCTCCAGCTAGAGTCTAGTAACTCAACTTCTTCTGACGACCAGCCCGTCAGTAGGTGGCCCCACCCCTGATGAACCAAACTTCGAGGCACATCTGATCTACTTGCGCTGGTGGTTTCTGAGTGCGTGTGTCTATTAGATTGTGCCTCAGGTTTGTTATTGTCCAAGGTGCGCTACAGCTCTGCGTTTCAGGTCCGGGCGCCAAAACACCTTCTTCCAACGAGGAACGACCAGAAGATACATGCCCTCCTCGGCTCTGTTCAGGTGTGCCAGGACTCGAGGCACCAGATGTGGTGGAGGGAATACCCATGCCTTGTGATAATTCCACTGTCTGCTGAACGCGTCGTGGTATTCTGCTTCCTGATCTGTGCAGTCTCGCGAAACATATCGAGGGAGAAGGTGTGCACTTTGTGACGCAAAAAGATCGACGTCTGGTGTTCCAAAGCGGTTGAATATCCTTAGACAGGCTTGTTGCGTGAGCGTCCATTCTGCTGGAACCTTCTGCCGGGAAAGCATGTCGGCTTCTACATTGTATAGTCCGGGAATATATTGGGGAACAAGATGGATGTTGTTCTGGTCTAGCAACCGATACAGACACCAAGTCATCTGTAGTAAAGTCCTCGACCGAAGTCCGCCTTCGTTCCTTATGTAGCTTACCACACTCTTGTTGTCGGACTGCACTAACATAGTCGAATTTCGCAATCGATGTAAATGTTGTTGAACAGAGTGTATTATTGCCCACATTTCCTTGATGTTGCTGTGCCATGATATTTGGTCGAGGTGCCAAGTACCGCCAGTCCAATGAATTCCGTCTATTACTGCACCCCAGCCGGTGCCGGACGCATCCGTTGTCACAAAGTGAGCAACGGGGGGATAATGAATGGGCGTAGCGGTCTTCAGTGCTGTCAACCACCACCGACATTCTGTCAGAACCTGAGAGCCAATTGCGTGCTTTAAATGTGGTCGATTCCTTGGCAAAACACCGCTTGCGTGTTGCAAGGGGCGGCAATGAAGCCGACCTCTGGCAACGGCAAACGACGCGAAATTCAGCATACCCAAAACTCTTTGAGCGTCCTTGAGACACCAAAGGCCAAGACTTAAAAGATGTTTCAGTCTTGTCTCGATTCGTACTGTCTTCTCGACAGGAATGTATTTGATATTTAGTCTGGTGTCCCAGGTGACGCCCAGATATTCGAAGGTCTGAGTTGGAGTTAGTACTGACTTTTTGTAATTGACACTCCATCCGAGTGAACTCAGAATTCGCACGGCTTCCGCAGCCTGACATGCTAATTTTGCTTGGTCCTGATTTGCTATCAGATAATCGTCGAGGTATACGATTACCCTCATACCTCGTTCGCGTAATATCTGTGCGACCCAATTCGTGACTGTCGCAAATGTCACAGGTGCGGTCGACAGACCGAACGGTAAGCTCGTGATCTGCAAAAGCTCTGGTTTCGCTGCGTTCTCTGACTTGTAAAGGACTCTCAGGAATGGGAGATGAGCGCGAGCAATAGGAACGTGAAAATATGCTTGTGAAAAGTCTATTTTGATCGCCCAATCTCCCTGTTGCAAAAACTCTGGCACTCGATTGACATTTATCAGTCTGAACTTGAACGGAACAAGAAACTGATTCAGATTTTTTAAATTGAATATGGGTCTGTTGCTGGTATCTGATTTTTTCACAAGAAACATCGGACAAACAAAACTCGGAGTCGCCGGTGCGGGTATAAGAATATTTAGATTTTTTAGTTTTACAATTTCTTTTGACATTGCTACACTTGTTGTGGTCTGATATTGTAACAAATGATTGTGACTGATTAATGGCGGTACTTTGCGAAATGGGATTCGATAACCCGATATTATTTTTAAAACATGATCTGGAGCATTTAATTTTTTCCAATTTTCTATGTAATCTTTTAAACAGCCGGCGTAAAACGAGTTTTGTTTGAAGTCATTTGCGAAATCGACTATTTCCTTTGTTATGAGCATTATTATTTTTAACATCACGATATTTCGAGTTGGGTTTGTTGCTATTAAATCTAACTTTCTTGTTTTTATTATTATTATAAGCATAATTTTTACTTGATGATAGTACCGGGCCAGGAGCATTATCATCATAATCACGATCCCAATGTGCTGGCTTCCGCAACCGTTTAGCACGGGAAACGTCATTCTTAGTTTTAAAAGACATTATAGGTTCATCTGTTGATCGCTTATTATTGTTAAATATCTTGCTTGCTCCCCCCGCTTTTGATACGAAACTACTCATAATTTCTGGATTAAACAAAGTGCGGGTAGGCGGGATTTTCCGCAAATCCTCTTTAATGTAACGATCTTTAACACTTGACAATATACTATCACGCCTTTTTTGTATAGTGTCAGCTCGTCTGCCGCAGACCAGTTGGAGGATGTCCTCGGACACTTTTATATATTGAGATTTTTCGGAAAAAAGTTCACTAAGCTTATTAAATAATGAATCTGATGACAAAATCGTATCTGGTTTGTGAGACCATTCTAACAAATTCTGCACATTATTCTTAAAAAGTTCATTTTGTTGTATAACTGCATGTGTTAAAGCGCAACATACTTTTTCTCTGTGTCAATGTAACGAACTCTTTCCCAATCATTTGTATCAAAGTAATGTAATTTAGACAAAATATTCAATCTTGATTCTGACGCATTATCGATTGCGGCCTCTTTTAAATTAGTATTAATGTTACAATCGATCCTTTTTTCTAATCTAGGTTTCTTTAAAAGAGGCTCATTTGAAAGTAAGGAACTTGTTAATTCCGGTGTAGGGTATAATGATAATACATCTGAATCAGTATCAATATAATTTGCTGAGTTTTTCGAATTTATACGATCCTGATCTTTCAAATAATTAAATATAGTACTCACTTGATTCGTTAAAGAGTCCAAATTATCATTATTTACTCGCCGTTTTCGTTGCCGCCGGGATGTACTGCGACCGCGACTGCGACTGCGACTGGACGATGATGAAGATGTTGACCGGCTAGAGGACCCGCTCGAGCTCGAACTTGATGACGAACTCACAGGACGCGTACGCTTTCGTGGCCTAGAAGCCCGCGTGCGCGTGGATTGGTTATTCTCCCTTTCTCGAAGCCTAGAAGCTTGACGGGATACCTGTGCTTATTCGGCCGGCCTAGAAGCCTGCTCGGACGGTGGGGTACGTTCCCGGGGCCTAGGATCCCGCTCAGGACTTTTACCCATGACTCTTCCACAGAGTTTTTTAAAAAGAAAACTGAAACTCTTCCGCAGAGTTAAAGTAATCTAACTGTATAACACTTTTTTATTTAAATAAATAAATATATTTCATCGAACAACAACGTTGTTTCAATTGGAGGTGTTCACTCGACGAAAGTCGATGCCAATGTGTCGAGTCTAATCATGGCTGCCTGTGACAAGCAATGCGCCCCCCGCCACCTCACTTGAGCCGCCGGAAGTGACGTGGCGGGGTTGCCAGGAGGCTGTTCAAGCGATGCGGAAGAGATGCTGTCTCACTCTATAGGTCTCACTCTATAGGTCTCGAATAACGGTTCAACGCATATAATAATTTTAATAGTTATTTGTTTGCGCACCAGCTGACACTTTGCAGACTCCTTGCTATAAGCAGTACTATGTCACTCCAGAGGTAATAAATGTTATTGATTTTTGAGATTAACCTATCCAAATCCGGACGACAGCCCGGGCTGCCATGGCGTGCTCCGAAGACGTCCGAACGACAGCCCGGGCTGTCGTCGAATCGCACTCGATTATATTCGCTATTATTTTAAAAATAAGACTACCTTCGGCCTGAAACAAAAACAATCCCGCAAGGCAGATCTCAGCGATAAAAAATCACGAGCGGTGTCAAGTGGCCGGCGCTTACGTAATTCGACGCGGGTGGTCCGGTTTCGGAAGGGTTAATATTGTTTCTACAATTTTATTCTCAAAAATCAATAACATTTATTTAGTCTACCTAGGCTGTTACAAGCATTTCAGAATGTCAAAGAAGCTACGCCATCGGTTCACAAACCCTCTCCCTCTCTTATTTCATACATAGTTGTCAAATTCGAAAGAGACCTTAACCCTTAACACCATTCGTGGGGGAGTAGGCACCGAATACAATATGTACCTCCACTGGGAATCGAATCCGGGACTCCTGGGTCTGATACTGGTGGTTGTTACCACTAGACCGCAGCGGCGGTTTAAAATGCATGATTTACAAATAAATTATTATTGCCGTGTGCGTGCAACCTCTTTTATTTAACAATAATAATAAAACAGTCTTTAATAACGGAATAACTAACAGTAGGTTCAACAAGTAACTTTAACAACCAAATCTAAAACAGTGAACATTATTTTTTATGTTAAAAGTACGTGCAGGTGCGAGTATAGACAGCGATAGTGTGTGAGCGAGATGTATTCCATTCCCAATCCCATTCTTTGTCTGCGCGGGGTGTACCTTCAAATTAAACCTTGAATGAACAATTTTATTATTTGTCTCCAGGTGCTAGGTCCAGAGAAGTACGACAAGTCCTGTGACATCTGGTCCTTGGGCGTAGTGATGTACATACTGCTGTGTGGATTTCCGCCTTTCTACTCAAATCATGGGTTAGCTATATCGCCTGGGATGAAGAAAGTAAGTGGAATTTTGTAACACTTATGGCCGCGCTTGACAGACTCAAATGGCCCGGTCAGGTGTCGGATGGGTGACCGTAAAGTGGCATTATACCTGAGCGCTTCCGTGCTTCGAAGGGCTCGTTAAACCGTCGGTCGCGGCTGTTGTCAGTCGTTAACCCAAGTCAGAGGCCTTAAAGGCGGCCTGATAAACTCTGACACTAGAGGTGGCCACTAATCCTCATACGATAAGAAGAAGACTGGGATTTTGTCACTATATTCATTATTTGACGACCTGTTTGGCGCAGGGGTACTAACCCCCCCTTCTGCGCCAGAGGTCGCGGGTTCGATCCCCGGACAAGACAAATATTTGTGTGCATGAACATGTCTATTTGTCTTGGTCTGGATGTTTAATATGTATATTATGTATGTATTTACAAAAAAAATAAGTATATAAGTATGTTTATCCGTTAGTGTCCATAACACAACTTCTACATGATACTTAACGTGGGCTAGATAATTGGTGTGATTGTATGGAAATATTTATTTATTTATTTATCTAAAACTAGCTTCCGCTCTTGATTTCACCCGCATAGTTCCCGTTCCCGTGGGAATATCGGAATAAACAGTAGCCTATGTTACTCTCCGTCCGTTCAACTAACTCTATGCCAAAAATCAAGTTGATTGGTTGTTTAGTTAGGGGGTGAATGAAAGACAAACAAACATCGCATTTATAATATTAGTTAGGATTACGATAATAATAATAATTGCCGTGTAGTGACGGCCTAAGAATACGCGTGTCACCACTCCCTCACATGCCTGGGATGTCGTAAGAGTCGACTAAGAGGCTCGACGCATTGAACACCTGTGCGAGAGAAGGAAAACTTGAAACAAACCCTCTACCAACCCGTCTGGCCAGCGTGGTAGCAGTAGGCTCATAGCCTCTTATGAACGCCACAATAGGAGTCAGCTAGGAGGGGCCTATGTCCAGCAGTGGACGTCCACAGGCTGATTATGTCCATACTATATCCATACTAAAGTCTGTTCACCGAAACGAGCTAGTATGTACTAATAGAATTCGCACGCTTGTGATTGGCTAAAGATAAGGCGCACAGGCAATCCTCGCTCGTGATTCGCTGAAGCGTAAGTGCCTTATCTTCAACCAATCGCGAACAAGCGACTTCTCTAAGTTCTGGTGCGTTTCGGTGAATAGACTATATATACTTATAATAAACTAGTGGTAGTGTCACCCGCGTTGTGGCCGTTCATGTGGGAATATCGTGATAAGACGTGTCCCATGTTTCGATCAAGTCTATAAACTATCTGTGTGCTACATTTCATCTAAATCTGTTCAGCCATTTTCGCGTGATTGAGTAACGAACATTCCAACTTCCAAACTTTCTGTATAATATTATTAGGACTATTTATTTCAGGAGTATACTAATTTGAACCTTACGTCCATTGTTTTAGCGTATACGGCTAGGCCAGTATGACTTCCCGGAGCCGGAATGGTCCAACGTGTCGACTGAAGCGAAGAATCTCATCAGGGGAATGCTATCAGTAGATCCCGCGAAGAGATTGACTATACACCAGGTAATATCCTTACTTATATTATGAAAAAACTATTATAAAAATTATTGAGGAGCCCGCGGCGTAGTAGTTCGCGCGCTCGGCCTGCAATTGTTGAAAGCAACTTTCGCAATGATCGGTCACGGGATGGGTGACCAAAAATTTACTATCTCGAGCTACTCCGTGCTTCGGAAGCCACGTTAAGCCTTCTCGGTTTTCGGCTGCATTTTCAGTCGTTAAAACCATACACCAGGGCTCGTAGACAAAATAACAACCTTAGGTAGCAACACGATAATTCGATTCGTTATTGTCTATATTCGCTAATTTACTTGCGGTAAGACCACGTGATTTAGCGCGGCCTATGCTAATCTGCCAATCCCGTACATTTAATTATTTTCGTACTTCGTTATTTTTTTTTTTATTGTTGCTTTGGCTAGGGCCCTTATTCACTATAACCACTTAATGTTTTCTTAGCGCTCAAAGCACGTCAATCTCATATTTATTCTCTGTGTCACTACTACTCACAAATTGTATAGTTATTGTACTTGTACAATAACAGGGTTCCTCTTGACGGGGTCGCGTTGAGATCGAAATTGAATGTCAATAATTATTACTGATTTTCGACGTTGATTCGATTATGATTGGTGCTAAAATCAATATCTAGAATAATATTACTTTATTTACAGACAGGTATTAATTTTTAGTTTAATTACTTTTAAGTCATAATTACTGATTTTTGACGTTAATTCAATTTCGATCTTAATGTGATCGCGTCAAGCTCAGAACTATATCGAGATAGACGAAAAGGCGCTTCAAACTGTATGAGAACCTAGTGTATCGAATTTTTCGTACCTACGATGATGTCACGAGCGAGATTTAGTGATGTGGAGATGTTATTGATGAGCTCTTGCAAGAAAGCACTGCACAATTAACCATTTTCGTTTCTGAGTGACGCGTGTGTTCATGGCAATGGTCTCAAGCGGACTGACTTAGGTCGGAAAACTTTGACCGTGGATCAAACTTTTAGCACTCAATGTAGGTACACTTTTACCGTCTATCTCGCTATAGGTCTGTGGTACCTAGCTTGATAACGTGTCACTGCCCTGCTCACATTATAGCGGGGTAAACAAGACAATTTCATGCGTCATATCATATCGCGTGATATCATTTGGACGATTCCAGTTAAGAATTATACGAGTACTTATATAAGTTTATTTGAATCAAAATGTACAACTGACTCTTATTTTCGTTTCCCCAGGTAATGGCCAGCCCCTGGGTCCGTCAATACACGCAAGTGCCACAGACCCCTCTTTACACCCACACACTATTGAGGGAAGGGGGCGAAGCGTGGGCGGAAGTTCAGGATGAGATGACGAGGTCACTGGCTACCATGCGAGTGGATTACGACCAGGTAAGAAATGTAAGAATCTTGGAACAGTGATACAATATTATGTTACAAAGTAGCAGTGACTAAACAATAGTGATAAAATATCTGTGATACCGAAACAGTACCTACTACTAAGTATATTATAACAGACAAAATATCTGTTACAAAGTAGCAGTGACTAAATAATAGTGATAAAATATCTGTGACACAGAAACAGTAAAAACTAAAATTCGGTAACTGACAAAATATCTATTACAATACGAAGTAAGAGTGACAAAATAATATTCACAAAATGTCAGTAATAATACAACGGTGACCACTCTCGTCACTGTCACGTGATATATCAGTAACAATAACTATCTTAAAATATTAAAATAACTGACAACTTATTTCATACAAAATATCTATGATAAAATGAAGAGAAAAAAAGCACAAGTGACTAAAAGTAAGGAATAACACTTACTGTACAATACTAGCGAAATTACTCCTACTCCAGTAGTGCGAATTATACGCACCTAAAATCATAAATTAACATTAATAATACCTAAAACTATAGCTATTCCCAAACTTTGAACGCATTTAAGCAAAGGTTATTACAAGGTAGATGATTATTTGAAAGACCAAAATGCATGGAAGTGATATATGCCTATTGTAATTGTATAAAAGGAAAATATTCTAATAACTGAGTATAAGAAAATTTTCCTCTTATATTAAATATGTTTCAAGATTGTAGATTTGTGTTTGGCAACGACATGTTCCTTTGTAAATGTTGTTGCTTCTGTTCAAGCTGATAAGTTTCTTGCGGCCGTTCTTCTTATCAGTTAAAAGATATCCTGAATAATTTGACGATTCGAAAGCACTTACCTATAAGTCTATTTGAATAAAAATCTTTGACTTTGACTTTACGTACGATAAATTTTAAATTGAAAAATATTGAAAGACAACTCTCGTTTTACCGGCCATGTCTTATATGGCCTTCAGCCGGAGAAAAATAGACTTATGGAATTACATAGATATTTTATACCTTGCACCAATAATTTGTCTCATAGGTGACTTGACAATTTTATTTACATACCAATATAAATAAAAAAACGTTTTAGAAACATTGGTTTATTCGTTTACCTTTTGTCTCAGAGGAATTTGAATAGAATGTAGTTGTTATTATCCGTATAATAATGTACCTACTCATTGTCTAATGCCTTCGTTTAATCCTATGTCCGTTTCACATTTGTTCGGAATGTGCAAATGCAAATTAGCAAATGTGAAACGGACATAGGATTAAACGAAGGCATTAGACAATGAGTAGGTACATTATTATACGGATAATAACAACTACATTCTATTCAAATTCCTCTGAGACAAAAGGTAAACGAATAAACCAATGTTTCTAAAACGTTTTTTTATTTATATTGGTATGTAAATAAAATTGTCAAGTCACCTATGAGACAAATTATTGGTGCAAGGTATAAAATATCTATGTAATTCCATAAGTCTATTTTTCTCCGGCTGAAGGCCATATAAGACATGGCCGGTAAAACGAGAGTTGTCTTTCAATATTTTTCAATTTAAAATTTATCGTACGTAAAGTCAAAGTCAAAGATTTTTATTCAAATAGACTTATAGGTAAGTGCTTTCGAATCGTCAAATTATTCAGGATATCTTTTAACTGATAAGAAGAACGGCCGCAAGAAACTTATCAGCTTGAACAGAAGCAACAACATTTACAAAGGAACATGTCGTTGCCAAACACAAATCTACAATCTTGAAACATATTTAATATAAGAGGAAAATTTTCTTATACTCAGTTATTAGAATATTTTCCTTTTATACAATTACAATAGGCATATATCACTTCCATGCATTTTGGTCTTTCAAATAATCATCTACCTATCTATTATTTGTGATATAAACGTTTTCTATATATCTTTGACTTTTTTAAATAAAGCTCCTTGAAAAAACTACTGATCAACCGGGAATGTCCCCGACTGTACACTTCCAAATACGTAACATGTGTGCCCGCCCTCTAACTTTAAAAATAAGAGAGTTTAAAATCTAAAAAATATATGCTGTAGATCTTCATGAACACGAAAATTGGCTTGAACGAGATATAGGTAGCAGTTTTAGATAAATATAACATTTTTTTAAAACCGCAAAAATAACTTTGATATTTATACAAACACTATGAAAAACAAAGTTATCTTTCCAGACGAAAAAATATAGTGGTATTTTGGCTATATATACCCTATACTACGCGTGGCGTGACGCGCATTTGGCCGATTTTTCTTCCTTAGAATCTATTTAAACGTTTAAAATAAAAATGGGTACAGTAACCCGTTTCAAAAGTATGTATTTGAAACAGGGTAATTGTTGTAAGATGAAGTTATACTGTTATTCAAATTGACGTACTTTTCTCACTTTTTAACAGATCTGCTTTGTTATTTATAGTTATTATAAAATAATATAGTTAATAATATAGTTCTTATTTTGGAAAAATCCATTCAGTGAATATTTTGGACGTTTTCGAATCATTTGTTAGACCAAGTAGTGAAAATGCTATAGTATGTTATGTATTTGGAATCTACTTGCAAAGCCCTTTCATTTGATACCCCACATGGTATATTTAAGATACTTTTTTTCTTTTTACCGCCGCCGGTTTTATTACGTCACAGTTTCTGCTCCCGCACCATTTGCGCGCTTGTCATCCTATATACAGGGTGTTAAAAGACCCATAACGAAGCCAACATATATGCGTAGTGTACATGAAGCTAAATAAGAATATGTAAAAATTATTGCTGGAAAACGACATTTATTTTTCGTTTTTTTTTTAATTAGTTATTGTTACACGCAAACAAACGCGTGCAACTACGTGTGCCTGTGTCTAATCTAGAGGGTACGAGTACGCGGCCGGGATCCAGTTTCTTTATTAGGTTTTGATATTCATTGCGGTTTTTAACTTAAAACGATAATCTTTAAAAATAAATGTTGACTTTGATTCTCAATAGCTCCTTAACTATCAAATTCCCAGATTTGGCCCCATACAAGAAAATGATGGCAACGATGGGGAGAATACGTGGTTTTCTTTTTCGTTATGGTTCTTTTAACATCCTGTATTTATGTTCAGGACATCACACTGAATCCATTGATACTATAATATACCCATATCCGAGATGACTTGAGCGAAAATCGTTTTCTAAGCGCCTTTTGGCTTCATGGCCGGCCTAATATTAAGGGTATAGTAACAATCACCTCCAGACAGCATTTATTAATTTAGTTTTTTTTTTAGGTACAAATCAAAGCATTGGAGCAGAGCAACAATTCTCTTCTAAACAAACGCAGAAACAAAGTAGGTGCTTGAACAAACAAAAACAAACTTTATTGTGTACATTTTAAGGTCGATTATGTTAATCAAAGCATTTTAAGTAAGACAAGGAGCTAGGGAGTAAAAGAGATGACTGTATTAATGTTTATAGTATATTTTACTTTGCTTTAGTTTATAATGTGACTTACTGTTTTTGTTTATTGAACATTTCTTCAAATGTTTCTGGGTACGAAAAATTATGATTTTCAGGGTAATTTTAAAAAGAGTATCCAAATTTTAAATTTAGTTCAGAATCTGTAAGTGAACAACTTTCTATTAGATACATGGGTCGAAATATGACAAAAAAAAACACTTCATATGAATCAGACTGATTACGCGACCGATTTAGTATGGGAAGTTCAAAAATTGTTCTCGTATTTCGACCCATGTTTCTAGGAGAAGGCTGTTCATTTACCGATTCTGAGTCTAACTTAAAAATTGACTTCTGTTTTTAAAATTACCCTGTCTAAAAAACTAAACAACTACTTAATTACTAAATTGATAAACGATTTTATGTTACAATGGCCTTGATTTTTTTAATGTAAAGAACGAAACCGAAAAGTAATTTGTTTGTTTTAAAAAAGACTAAAGTTTAACAATTACTTAATTATATTCGTTGTGCTATCTGTTTTTCTAATTCAAAATTTTCAACTATTAATATTCTCAAGAAAATCTTTTATTGTTCTACAATATCAGCGATTCCATCTTTTGTAGGTACTTGTTGTTGTAGCAAAATGGCACAATATTCAACTTAAACATAACAAATCAATTCACAGAAATCAATGTATAGTGGTAAGCCGAGTTTACTAACTGCCGATTAGAAAATCGTGGTTCAAAACAACGGTAACGATCCTTTACATTTCAAACTAAGAACTGAAATGCAATTACATTTATCGATTGGTAAATTCGGGCCTTATTTACTCAAATTGTTTACGTATTTAATATTTTGTCTTGAACTAAATATACACTCACCGGCACATCTAACCTCCCACCGCGTTATGTTTCTTCGCACACTTATCATTGAAATAAAACAACTTTTTAGAATAGTGCATGCCATAACAACAATGTTTTCAGCATTGTTGTGTTTCGGCAGTTAGAGATAAGATAGTCAGTTCCTCAGTGGTTGAGGATTCCGGGATAGGCTTGCTTCCACCTTCAGCCTTATCAATACTTAACATCAAGTATGATGAAGGCTAAGAGTCTCCCCGTCGTTCATAAAAGCAAAACCGTAAAAGGTTTTTATGTCAATGAATGCTTCATCACATTCCATGCAATATAATAGTAACTTTTGGAAACGGGAACAGAATTTAGAACCGAAACATTAGCGTAACCCTTAATTAACATCGTGGGGTAAATTTGTACCACTTTATGTATAAAGCCGCTAATAAGCATGTTTGTATGAAAATAACGTGGTGAGCGATTAGATAAGCCGGTGAGTGTATTATACAAACTAGCTCCATCTAATGTTCGAAGTCACAAACCTTCTCTATATTAATGTATGGTGCTTACTACTTAAACACAATTAATATTTACTTCAATATTCCTACCGATAGGGTAGAAAGTCGCTTAGCAAAATATACGAATACGATTTACCTGCGATTTAGTAAGTAAAATATAATTTTATTTTGTCAATTACAAACTATCTCACATTAGTATGAGTTATAGTAATATGTGTATTTCTGTTACCCTTTAATGGAGTATAGAATAAATATTTAAAGTAAAATAGAACTTATTAGTCGTTTTTAAGCTATACTTTTGATTGTTCTACCTCTTACAAATTCTAGGTGTCTTTATATCTTATGATAATTATGATTGTTTACGTAATTTCTAACTTTCTTCGTGGTTCCATAACTAAGTGTCGAAAGTCAAAATCAAATGACTTGTAACAAAACCAAATCTGTACAAAACAAGAATATTTTTCTAATAAAAATGCTGCATATTGTAGTCGTAAAAATAACAGACAGACGTAAATATATCATGTACTGATTTGGCTTTGTTACAATTTAAATTACATAAAATCTTACTTAATAGTTTTAAGTAATATGTAGGATTTATAGACATTTGGAATCTTACTATTTCGTTCTAAGAAAAATGATTGTGTTTCTATTTTTCATAAATAGTATTGCATCACATAATTATATACTTTAAACTAATTTTACATCTAATATTCTAAGTTTCAATAGCATTATTATCTGTCGCGTTAAATTTTTTTTTTTTGGTTCAGTAAACATACACATAATATTTCCTTTTTAAAAGAATGCGTAAGAGATGGGCCTTTCTCATAGAAATAAATAAATGATCTTAAAACCAAGAAATCATGTAACGTTATATTTTTGTCAATTCTCGGGAAATAAAAACCATATGTTTGTTATTAGCATTTTACCCTAATTATCACAATTTGTTTAATTAGTAAATTACTAAAATTAAGTCTTAGACAATCGTACATTTAGTACATATTTCTTTTTATATTTATTATACAGAAAAAATCGATGTTGTTTATGTAGTTTGGAATTAGCAAGCACATTATTTCTTAAGTTACTGTAACTGATAAATCATAAAAAAAATGTTTGTTGGATTGTAAGTACTACAGGATTGTAAGTATATTTAATACACCTGTTTATATGCGCAAGACGTAGCTGGATCAGGCGCTAAATGACACATTCGCAAAAAAATTTTGAGTCAAAATGACACATTGATGATTTTTGGGTCAAAATAAAAATGGCATTTTCATAATATAATCTTTTGAAAATGCGCCCTTTTGCGTCAAAAATTTGCGAATATCATTGCAGGTGATCCGTTATTATAATAATCTTAGAAGAAAACATTTTTTTGCCGTCCATTCTCATAGACATGGTAATAAAGAATATATATATATTTTCGTAAAATTTTATGCGGTCAGTAACATAAAGAATTAAACAAACATAAATTGAAATTAAAATACAAGGTCCTTTATTAATAGGATTTTGCTATCTACACTGGAATTATATGGTTTCTGTTCTGGTTCAGCATGGAAGAGGTTTAATGGCCTATATTTAGTTTTTCTATATGTATGTTTTATTGTTACTGACCATTGTAACACCGCTCCGGTAAATAGTCAATAGAATATAATAAGCTAATAAAAATAATTAAATAAATGTATGCTTAATCTAAGACAATACAGTCACAAACTAGAAGGTATTTTGTAAGAATATGAATCTTATGACGTATATCATAAGACATACATCGATTAATACATGTTTTAGTATTAAACTAAAATGAACTAAAGATAGATACCTAGATAAAAAACACTTTATTTCAGAAAATACAATCCACAGAACTTATACTTTTGGTGAGCAGAGGGCGGTCTTATCGCTGAGAGCGATCTCTTCCGGTTAACCTAGTAACGAACTTTCACTATAAAGGTACTAAATGCACTAATATAAGTTGGTCATATAAGTTTCTTTTACTATTGTATATAGTACACTTGCTCTACGAAAATGACCGCTATTACGAGTGGCATAGAGCACTCCAAGGCACAGTTTAAACATAATAAAAAGTCGTTGCACTCGACTTGGTTATGACGCGCTCACACACACACGCCGCTCGCTAACACTACACGGATCTCGCTGGTTTTCACTGTAGTCCGAGCCTAAAACAGTAGCGAGCGCGCGTGTCTATGTGAGTGCGTCATATCGGTCGTTTGTAACCAGAGCAAATACTGTTTAGACTTTTCTGAAGGCTAGACTAAAAATCTTTCCAGCTATCTTATACCAGCCCTTAATTTTTTTTTTCAAAAGAAGAAAGCCAGTAGAAATTCGTGTTAGTATAGATTAATATACGAAAATAACGGAAATATTTTTGTAATTTAATATTTTTTTTGGCAGAGCTAATTTTATTGTATTATTAATATAAGAAGTTTATAAACACACAGTTGACTTGAACATCACACTTTTGACATTTACAATATATTATTATTTAAAAAAAAACAAGTACATAAACGATTAATTGTAATCAAAAGCTTTGGTTATTACGTTTTATATCGACCGCTATACGTTAAAGTTATTTTATGTACTACGTGACCAAAACAATTAGGTGCTTGACAGCTGAGGAAAATAAAAAAAGAAAGTTAGTTCTTTTTTTATTTTGACTTGAACATCACACTTTTGACATTTACAATATATTATTATTTAAAAAAAAACAAGTACATAAACGATTAATTGTAATCAAAAGCTTTGGTTATTACGTTTTATTTCGACCGCTATACGTTAAAGTTATTTTATGTACTACGTGACTAAAACAATTAGGTGCTTGACAGCTGAGGAAAATAAAAAAAGAACTAACTAACCAAAATTTCAAGAAGCGGTAATCAATCAGTCAATCACTGTATCGCAAATTAATCAGATAATTGAAGAAGTGCGGTGATATAAGTGGGCTGCAGGTGCCAAAAGTGCATAACTGTATTTCTGTCATGCGCCTTAATATCTTGGTCGTGTAGTATATTCAAAATATCAAAACCATTTTTAGAACTCATCATTACGATCACTTTTTCTATACGAACAATCGGGGAATCTCGGTTTACCAGTAGTTTTTTGGGATACGTTTTCTCGGAAAGTACTTATGTTAGAGAAATAATTTTTGGTTCAAATGAAACACCTGTTATTGTGCTATTATTTGTGATATAAATGTTTTCTATATATCTATTACTTCTTTAAATAAAGCTCCATAAAAAAAAACTACTTTTCAACCGGGAAGTTCCCCGACTGTACAAGCAACGCTGATATTGCAAAAATAAAGCAGATGTTTCCTACATTTTAGCAAAGTTCAAAAAAGTTTTGAATTAATAATACAAAGACTTGTTCGTATTGTTTTGACGTTTTGAGTTAACATAAAATGACGTTGTATAACGGCTTACGGCCGAAATTAATAACCTATCTGTAGATTTGGATAGGGCTAACTGAGATAGTTGGCTGGGATACTGGCTTCGTTGCCTAGCAACCGTCGTTATTTTGGTCATATTAACAAACATATCCTAGGCAACTTACGACGTTAGAAGTTGATAAATCATATCCTATCATAGCGGGGTTAGTATCATACCGCGTAATAGTTTACTATTTACCATAACTCTTTGTAGTCTGTTCGGGCAAAATCTTAAAATCACAAAAATATGTATAAGTTAACAATTAGTTACGGTAATAGTAAACTCGGACACAAGATATATATGCTTGTCCGAGATTCCTACATTGAAATTTGAAAATAGTACTTTCGGACTTGACCGAGTTTCTTTTTTTGGAGTCGACCCCTAAGTCCTATATCCATTTAAGTTAGAATACAGTATGTACTTATATTTCTTTAAGTATATTGTAGTTTTTTGTACAGTTGCCAGTGCGTCAAGTTTAATTTTTGTTCTAGGAAAACTTCTTATTAGTTAAATAATAAGGGTCTTTCAAGATCAATATGTTAAGCTTAAATTGCTGACGACTGTACATTCAACGCACGTCAAGCTTTTCACTTCGAAAAACGGATCTAGTACCCACAGGACCCTCAAGATTCGACCTCGTCTTCATAATAGTACCCATTCGAACCTCTATCAAAAACATGTCCGATACATTGACTGTCCCTACCATGGACCTCAATTTTAACCGACTTCAAGGAGATTATCTCGTGGTCTCAGCCGCATGACACCCACTGCTGGGTATAGGCACCCCCAAATATTTAGTAACCACAAATATTATCAACTCATGGTGCTTTAATTTTGTATGGAAGTCGAACCAAAAGTACCAGGGCAGCATAACCAACCAGGAGGTCGAATTGGCACCTCTAATATATTTTTAGGAAGGTCGAATGGGACCTGCCCCCCTTACTGTTGACATCGAGACAGGCCTGTCTCACTTCCATACAAGCGGCGCAAAATCCCCGAGATATTTACCTACTATTCTGGAGAACCAACTAATTTCAACCTTTTGCATTGTGTATAGCGTTCATAGTACAATAACTGTCTGCCGTCTCGCTGCGTGTGCGACTAGTCGAGCGAGTGCCAACCTATTGAGACTAGTCCGGTGACCGGACGGTTGCTTTTATCATACCTAAACTCGCGAGTGAAATTTCTGTACCGTAAGGTACTAATATATATTCTGTGATCGAGATTAAAATATCGTCAATTTACCTGCTTGAAATTTGTAAATAAAGTAATTTTGTACTCTAAAAAAACCGCATCAAAATCGGTGTAGTCGTCGGAGCTACGTTTCCCCAAGCAAGAGGAAATGAGGTCCAATGGGTACTTTATTCTTTAGGGTCGAGTGGGTAATAGATCAAAAAACGCTGCTATCACGAGCGACGTAAGGGCTTTCAAGGTGAAACCGAAAAACGCTGCTATCACGAGCGACGTAAGGGCTTTCAAGGTGAAACTGTACCGCCTGACGTGCTGTTATGTGTACTACGATTGTGCATTTCGTAACATTTGCCAAATGTAAAGTTAGTTGTGGTCAATGTTATAATTACGATGGTTTTGATGTTTATTAGTTAGTTAAACGTATGGATTTAGTTGAGTGAAGTAAATGGTAATGAGAATTAAAAAGTTTGAAACCGATTTTGTCTTGTTATTCATTGCATTGCAATACAATTCCGTTTTATTCCCTATCCCGTGGGAATATAAAAAATCCTTGTTAGTGCTCGCCTACATCGTTTAAGGATCCTGTATTCAAAATTTCAGCTTAATCGGTTCAGCCGTTTTGGGCTGTGCGTTCTGTCACGGGTTTTGTTTTATTAGTAGGTATAGTGACAATCAGTGAACTTTTTAACAAGTGTGCGTGGCATGCTACGTTCGCAACACACTGAACACTTATGTGCACAAATAACTTTGAACGCTTTGATGCGCATGGCAAAGTCTGGCTTTTCAGTCCCCTGCCGTACACGTGAAGCTCAATCAAGTGAAGCTGTCTGGCGCCGGCTTTAGTAATATCCGTCAACAAAAAGTAAGTATTGTTGCTGATTGTTATCAAGTGCTACAATTCTGCTTCAGAAAAAAGGAATTACGGTGTGAATGCACCATTATCGAATATTCTAAGTCTCTGGCCTTCAACATTTTATTCAACACTGCTGTCGTCAAAATTTAGGTAATTATTTACAAAAATAAAACTCCGAAGATTATTGAAAATACAAAGTTTATTTCATAATACCCTTATAACTTAAGCAAATGTGCGTCAATACTTATTTAATAACATTACAATATTATAATTATTTTTATTTGTATCAGAAACATTTCACTGAGATTATAATTAGCAAAATAGGTCTATTTTATATAAGGCGTCGCAGTTAATTTAGTCAACTAGCACCAAAAAAGATAGTATTGTTTTATTTTGTTTTTAATTTTAGGTACATTTTTGAATTTGTATAAAAAAGTTATACTCTTAAAACCATTGCAAGAAAAACTTAATGTATTTACTTAAATGCAAATATATAATAAAACATTATAATACTTAAGTAAACAATAATATTTTTATTGTATAACTTACTTTTTTTAACACAACACCAACTAAATAAATACTTAGTATATTAAAGAGTTGCACAACTATTTAATATATTTGTATATGAGTTTTGATTCAATTCTCTTTTTATCACAATTTGGGTAAAATTTTGCTATTTTATACTAGAAATTGTTACTTATCTTACAGTTTGTAAAATGTATAAAAAATTATCCCTCATAATCCCAGATGTTACCAACTTTTAATATTTAATTCGAACTTAAAGATTGTATGCGGCTTCTAAATATTAAATGACGTGGGTAAAAATATGAAAATATATTTTCCTAGTGGAAATTCGGAAAATTTGTATTGTTTTAAGCAACGGTAATAAACTCTAAAATACCCATATTTCTTCAATATTTGAATAACTTAAGTGTTGTACTTATGTTGTTTTAAAACGACGGCAGTAACAAGTCGGTTTGAACATATAAAAGCTAGCATTGTACTAATACAAAAATTTAAATGTCTAATATTTTCAGTACCAATTTTTTTTTACCAGTACCTCTTTTTCTAAATTTAAACCTTATGTAAAACATTTTAAAGTATATTTTACAGGCAACTATAAAGTATGTAGATTGCAGGAACGATCCAAGAGCTTTGAGTCAAAGTGAGACCCATGATGCAAGCCCAAATGTACCATAAGAGCAAGATAATAAGGCCTTGCCATACCAAATGCATGATGAATAAGCTGGAACAAAAGGTTAACATTAGTTATATAAATAGGCAAGATGATTAAGATAAAGATTGTGGTGGTTAAGCAACTTTCGCAATGATCGGTCACGGGATGGGTGACCAAAAAGGGGTTTGAGTAACTTTCTATGGATTAGTGGCGTCATTTTTTTAGGCCACTGTGTTTTATTACTGTTTTAAATTATCACAATCAAGAAATATATCTGAGTGATAAACTTTGGCTTAACCTATCAGCCCCCCTAGCATGAACACCGCTATATCACGCGATATGATATAGCGCATCATGTTGTCTTGCTTACTCCGCTACGATGTGAGCGGGACAGCGACACGTTATCGAGTCGATAAAAGCCGCTCATGCTACGCCTACAGGGCCTGATAAGCTATTAAGAACCTTTTTGTAGTTGGTGAAACCGGCTCTAAGTATTCTTAAAAGAAGGGGGTTGAAGCGAGGGGTCGAATTTTGTATGAGACGCCATTTTGAAAAAAAATCAAAATGACGTCGCTCTATTATACCTATACAGGGTGTTAAAAGACTCATACCGAAGCCGTAATATATGCGTAGTGTACATCAAACTAAATAAGAATATGTGAAAATAATTACTGGGAAACGACTTTTATTTTTCGTTATCATAAAATGGATGTTATCTTTACATGCAAAAAAGTGTGGCAACGTGTGCGTGTGCCTAGAGGGTACAAATAGGCGGCCGGGATCCAGTTTCTTTGATTGGTTTTGATATTCATTGCGGTTTTGTAACATTAAACGATAATCTTCAAAAATAAATATTGACTTTGATCCTCAATAACTCCTTAACTATCAGGTTCCCAGGTTTGGTCCCATACAAGAAAATGCTAGTAACGGTGGGGAGAATACGTGATTTTCGTTTTCGTTATGAGTCTTTTAACAGCCTGTATAAATGAACAGAGGGGGGGACACACAGAGGAACAATTTTTTTTGTTATATTTTAATGCCCTGAAGTGTCACGTTAGCCAGATAGAGTTTAAAATGAATAACGCCGACCCAAAGTATCACCTTCGTATCTTTAACTCCAATTATTTCACTAACCTGACACTTTAGGACATTATGTTGAATAATATTTTTTGTTCATATTTACGTTCCTTATCCATTTATATAATGTATTATCGTGCGGCGCGATTTTGAAAAAAAAAATCAAAATGGCAGACCGGTGACGAGGCCGAAAGGTTCTAACCCCTTTTTAATAATAAATACTATAACAAACGTAATTTCCAAAGATAACGGATTCAAGTCCTGCCTGAGAATAACTGGTAACCCAAATGTTTTTTTGTTATAATTTTCTATTAAAATTAATCCTAAAGATGGCAACATTTTAATAACAACTAATACTAGAAAATCAGGCTATATTCTTTATGTATGTTGTCAACATTTTGCTTTGCACAAGAATGGTATTGAAACGACCAACATTAGCGTACTGCTACAACAATAAAAATATGCAACATGAATTATGTATAGGTATTGCAGTGGCGCCGGATCAAAATATAGCAAAAAAATGCCGAACCAAAAATGTCTCCAAAGTTCTCTCATCTGTAATCATAAATTGGTGTGGTGGAATTCCTAAAAGGGGCCTCCCTTTTAGAAATTCCACCACACCAATTTAGGAATCGTGTAGTATGGACCCTTCCCCACTGGTATATTGTTTACTTACAATTAAGCGTATTAAAAATATAAAAGTATTGGAGAATTTCGACGGTGGTTCGCAAGTCTCGGTAGCTCAGCGGTTAGAGCATTGGACCGGATTTCCAAAGGTCGCGGGTTCGATTCCCGTCTGAGAATTCACTTGTGGCCGAGTAAATTTTTTCCAATATTTTTCTATTTAAAATTTATCATAAGTATAAAAATAGCATTGAAAAATGCAAAAATTACAAAATCATAAATTATTGGCAGTTGCATATTAATCGATCGTTAAACACCTGAAAAGATGTTTCTTTCGAATGCAAGGATATTCCTAGCATTGATGTAACAACGCTGGCCTACAGCGTATTAAAAATATAAAAGTATTGGAGAATTTCGACGGTGGTTCGCAAGTCTCGGTAGCTCAGCGGTTAAAGCATTGGACCGGATTTCTAAAGGTCGCGGGTTCGATTCCCGTCTGAGAATTCACTTGTGGCCGAGTCAATTTTTTCCAATATTTTTCTATTTAAAATTTACTATTGTTTACTTACGTTGTTTGTTTTTTCCTAGCAGCCGAAAGGGTAGTTTCTTTTTCATTATTCAAGTATCTTCTAACTCCCATATGAAGAGTAGTGAAGTATTCTTGCCACTGTAAAAAACCAAATACCATAGAAACAAAATATTACACACAGCTATTGACATTTCTCATTATATTTACTTGGCAAACTCTTGAACAGCGCCATCTATTAGCGGCCATAGCGGCATAATTGACTATTTTGTTTGTTGGTCCTGTAAAGCTTTCAGTATTGACGACCTGCGGCCCGACCGCCTAACGGTATAGCTTGTGCTGACGCTATAGCTATCAAACTTCAAACTCTCATAAAACCCTTCAACGATAGGGTTTTTGACCGATTCCTACATATTTACTAATCTATTGTATTCACTATTGAATTTTTAGTATGAAAGTGATAGCGTCAGCGAGAGCCCTTGTTGAAGGTTTTAAAAATCGATGGCTATAGCGATAGCACAAGCTATACCGTTAGGCGGTCGGGGTGCTGTTTGGCGCAGTGGTACTATACCCGCCTTCTGCGCCGGAGGTCCCGGGTTCGATCCCGTGACAAGACAAATATTTATGTGCATGAACATCTCTATTTTCTTGGTTTGGGTGCTTGATATGTATATTATGTACGTATTTACAAAAAATAGTTAGTTATCTAGTATCCATAACACAAGTTCTTCAAGAAACTTATCGTGGGCTAGATAAATGGTGTGATTGTATGCAATATTTTTTTTTTTATATTAAATGGGTTTACTCTTGACCTCAATCTGGCCGAAAGGCGTAGATGAGGCCTACGATGGAGCGAGTTCGCCCAGAAGAAGCCTGTTCTCTTGCACCTTGAAGAGGTTCGGGTTGTATGTGCTCGGGAAATTTTATTTATTTGTTAGTCTTTTAATTTAGTAAAGTAATTTGACAGGCACCAATGTAGCTTTGTTAAAATAATCCTGCTTTAAACTTTTTTCGTAATGATTTGCTCAGATCCAGTTCCAGTTCAGTAAAGTCAAAGTCAAAGATTTTTATTTAAATAGACTTATAGATAAGTACTTTCGAATAGTCCAACATTTTTTTCCCTACCAGCCATTCAGGACATCTTTTAACTGATAAGAAGAACGGCCGCAAGAAACTTATCAGTTTTAACAGAAACAACAACATTTACAATGGAACATGTTGTTGCAAAACACAAATCTACAATTTTCAAATATATTTAATATAAGAGGAAAATTGTCTCATATTCAATTATTAGAATATTTTCCTCTTATACAATTTATAATAGTTATGTTTTATGTTAGTATCACGTCCATGCATTTTGGTCTTTTAAATAATCATCTACCCTGTAATAACCTTTGCTATATATGTTAAAAAATATATGCATTGATTCCATTCACACACACAAATTCAATATTATCATTATAGCTACATTTTAGGCAGCATTATTTTTACAAAATGATATTGGCATCTGTCAAATTATTCTACTGAATTAAAAATCTGACTGTAGCAGCGAAATCGTTCAACTCCTGCCGCTAGGTTCGCTTGTGTCGCTTAGTTTCCCCTAGTAGTATTTGTAGGTACGATATGATTTGTTTTTTTTCTTTTCAATTTTGTACATGCGATATGGTGACTAGACTAGTGAGACATGTTTCTTTGTAAATGTTGTTGTTCTGTTAAAGCTGGTAAGTTTCTTGCGGCCGTTCTTCTCATCAGTTAAAAGATGTCCTGAATGGCTGGTAGGGAAAAAAAATGTTGGACTATTCGAAAGCACTTTATCTATAAGTCTATACTTTGACTAACTTTTCTGGTATAAAAATCTTACTTTTATAGTAAATGTGAAAGTTTGTTACTCTTTCACACAAAAACTACTGAACGGATTTGGATGAAATTTGACACACGGATATTAGATAGCATGAATTCAAACATAGATACTTTTTATCCTAATATTCCCACGGGAACGGGAACCACGCGGGTGAAACCGGGTCGCTTTAGCCTGTTCACCAAAGTTAACTAACTAGGACTTAGAGAATTTGCTCGCTCTTGATTGGCTGAAAATAAGTAAATAAACTCACATCAAGCGTAGAGATGTCTATATAAAACAGTTCGCTGTCCGTCTTGTTGAGTTGTTTGCACAGGTCCAACGTGTTCGGGTTGTGGAAAAGCCATTCGCCAAATATGAACTTTTCGAGGCGTCCGAGCGAGCTCCATACGTTGCGATTCAGGCGGAATAATCTGTAGAAAAAAGGGATTTAGTAAAACAACAACTACGATTAAAAAAATATATATATACTTCTGCCAACTTATGGAAAGAATGTTTGTGAAAAAACTACCTACCAGTGGCAAAGGGTCCATACATACCGATTCCCGTCGGTTTCCCTTTTAGAAATTTCACTCCAGCGAACCACCATGTATGTATATCATTATAATTATTTAACTGCCTATGTGGTCTAGTGGTAACAACCACCGGTATCAGACTCAGGGGTCCCGGGTTCAATTCCCAGCGGGGGTACAATTTGTATTCGGTTTGGTTGGTGGTAGGACTTGTCCGCCTGGCTAGCTACCACCATCTTATCTAAGTCTGACGCCATAATAACAATGTTTTCAGCATTGTTGTGTTCCGGCAGTTAGAGATAAGATAGCCAGTTCCTCAGTGGTTGAGGATTCCGGGAGAGGGTCGCTTCCATCTTCAGCCTTATCAATACTTAACATCAGGTATGATGAAGGCTAAGAGTCTCTCCGTCGTTAATAAAAAAATAAAAATGTCAATAAATTATTGTCACCAATCACTTAAATATACCGGGATACCAGACAGTTGCAAAGTGAACATTATGTTTTATTTTTAGGGTATCGTAGCCTAATGGCAAAAAACGGAACCCATAAAGATTCGTCATGTCTGTCTGTCCGATGTATGTCACAGCCACTTTATTCATGTATATTATGGTCTGTTTGTGGATTTTTTTTAGTCCGGTTTACCTTCACCATATTTCGACCCTTCGCCACTGCTTTAACCAGCTAAATAATAGAATAAAACCTGTTTTTAGGGTTCCGTAGCCTAATGGCAAAATATGGAACCCTTATAGATTCGTACCCTTATAGAAACTTATGTAAACCTGTATTCGCAATAAAGAACATTTGATTTAATTTGATTTGATTCGTCATGTATGTCTGTCCGTCCGTATTTCAGCCATTTTATTCCAAAATTGTGAGGATATACATAGATATTTTTTTCATCAAACCTATACGTGTGGGGTTTATTAACCCATTTATTTAATCATACAGCATTTTATACACGTTTTATAAATAATTAACAGATTTAAAGTATTTGTAAAAACACAAAAAACATTATATTTTTTTATGTGGATTTTTATGGCTTTTGACAAATCTTCACTCTTTGTGAAGTTGTTATTATCCTATACAGGGTGGAAATTATAAACGGGGCACGAAGAGCATGTATTGTAACTGTATTTTTTTTCAAAATCCGTGAATGCACTTAAATTTTTCTCAAAAAAATAAATAAGAACGTTTTCATGTAGCAACAATGGTTAAGGTACCTGCCCAAAGGAGACGGGTTTTTTTGGGCCAAAATGTAACAAGATGAAATATACTTTATTTAAACTCTTATATCCTAGTAAATATATGTTAGAAAACTCAGCCCTAACCGCTATCTGAGAAAAGAGAAATTAAGGTTTAAAGTTAGTATTATAATTAGTATTTTTTTTTGTGATGGAAATTGACCTTACTGATATGTTAAGGTCACTTTTCAATTTGACGACTCTGTATGAAATAAAACAGGGAGAAAAAAACAGCCTAACTCAACCCTAACCGCTATCTGAGAAAAGAGAAATTAAGGTTTAAAGTTACGGTAAACGAAGGATTCGAAAAGCTAAAATCGATTACATTGTTTTGCGTTTTTACTTAAGGTAAATAAAACATTTTTACTAAGCTCGCACGCACATTTAAACATCAGTTGATATCTATTTTGTCTTCTGCAACAGACAAATGTTTTATAAAATAATCAACTATCTGTAATCGATAATTCATTTATGTTTTCATAAATCGTCATGTGCCAGCGCTGTAAAAAAACTGACATTGACACAGCAAAAAAAGTAAATGCTCTAATGTCAATATTATGTCACTCGACACGTTGCTTCGTTTCGTACGTTACATTTTGAGTGTGCTTTTGATATTTTCCATTTTTCTACGACCTTTGCAATTCCATACGGACTTCAGTGATGTTTTTCCTTAAAAAGTACACATTTTTAGCATACGATTTTCATAACCTCACTTTTTTATAATCTTCTATTTCTCAGCCCTCAGATAGCCATTTTGGGCCAAATTTTCAGAAACGGTATAGTTTTTTACTACCTTTCAAATTATACTACATTAATTGTGTTATATCCCAGGCCCAAGGTTCTATGGAAGCTGATTCGTCAACTTTCCACCCTGTATAGTAAGCATTCCCTATTCAAATAACGCGGTGGCTTCATTTTATTTTGGCGATTAATTTTGATAAACTATTACTTACATAGGCTTTCCACCGGTGAATTTTAGTAGCAAATCCAACAAAATTGCCGGGAAGAAATGTATAAAGATGGCCGATAAGCGGAAACTCAACAATGTCGCATTGAACGCAAGATATGGGTACCTGGAACAAAAACATTAATATTTTGATATTTTATATCTATTTTTGATATTTACTTATGTGGATAAAGTTGATTCTAATTCTGAATTTTACTTATGTGCATAAAGTTCTTGATAACTAGTGAAATGTATTTATATATAACTAGCGGATCCTCGCGGTTTTACCCGCGTGGTGCCCGTTCCCGTGGGAATATCGGGATAACATTATAGCCTATGTCACTCGGGAGAAACGTAGCTTTCTAATGGTCTAAGAATTTTCTAAATCAGTCCAGTAGTTCCTGAGATTAGCGCATTCAAACAAACAAACTCTTCAGCTTTATAATATTAGTATAGATAAAAGAACGGTGAAACAAGAAGAAAACTATGCTACTTGTATGTGCAATAGAAGTCAAGGAATACATTTTAATTTCATTTCATTCACTTACCAAACAGCACTCTTTAAAGGATATTTATGTAACGTATCATTGATGGTATTCTCCATAATACTCCAACGGAATGGTCTGCAAGTAGATGATGAACAGTGGTATACGGTCAATCCGTTCCTGGAACAATAATAAATTAATTTTATAACCTGTATATTAGCTATGACTATGTGGACAATGCTTGTATTTACCTGACGCCATAACAACAATGTTTTCAGCATTGTTGTGTTCCGGCAGTTCGAGATAAGATAGCCAGTTCCTCAGTGGCTGAGGATTCCGGGAGATGCTCGCTTCCATCTTCAGCCTTATCAATACTTAACATCAGGTATGATGAAAACTAAAGAGTCTCCCCGTCATTCATAAAAAAAAAATGCCCCTAACGGGATTTGAACCCAGGAGCTCGGAGTAGGCGACACCATAAAACCATACTCCGTAAAATCTTTAGGTGTTCACATAGATTCTCTTCTTAATGGGAAGGAAGAAGTAAAATATATTGTAAACAAAATCTCTTCATCATGTTACGCTTTGAAAAGCTGAAGAGAGGAGTTAAGATTAAGCATACGTACATCTTATGTGTTGGCGCGCACTGTTCATTGAAATAAAACAACTTTTACGGATATCAAACGCGCTATATTTCCACGAACTAAGTTGTAATTGTCCGTATTTTTAGTTTTTTTAGGGGTTTTTTGATTTTCCCGACGTTTTGGCACCTTTACAGCTGGGGATGTCATCCCGTGACCACGGCAGCTGTAAAGGTGCCGAAACGTCGGGAAAATCAAAAAACCCCTAAAAAAACTAAAAATACGGACAATTACAACTTTTTAATTTTGCATTTTACAATTTAAATTTTTATGTGATAAATATTAAACAAGAAAATATACTAGAAAAAAGCAACTAGTCTCATGTCGCCCTGATGGGATTCGAACCCGCATCCTTGGGAGTCCGGCCCAATGCACTAACCAATAGGCTATTTGACAATGCGAAAAATAAAGAGTCAATTACTGTTATCAGTATAAATTATAAAAATGTTTTTTTATTAACGTAAGTTGAAAATAATTATAAATTTATTTAAAAATCCGTAACTAAAAATGCATTTTTTAAACGTTTTGTCACGTGACACAAAACGCTCCTGATTCGTCGAGTTTATAATGACGTCACCTGCTTGTAAACCTCGTTTGACGACGTATGTGGATGATATGCAGAATACAGGCAAGTGACGTCACCGAACCCATTGCAGCGCCATATTGTCAAAGTAGCGTTTTGGCGCGCTATTTAAATATTGAATTTTTAATTTGATATTTTTCAGCAAATATGTACCAGAATAAAAAAATACAACTTTTACTAGGTTCCTTAAACTCCACTACATAATATAAAATGGATTTTCAAAACCTGTCAAATAGCCTATTATGCTACAGAGACCTATGAGGACACGTCGAATTTTTCTAGTATATTAACGACGACGTATATTTTCTTGTTTAATATTTATCAATTACAACTTAGTTCGTGAAATATAGCGCGTTTGATATCCGTTAAAGTTGTTTTATTTCAATGAACAGTGCGCGAGAAATATAAGATGTACGTAAGCGTTTATAATTCAAAGAGGGCCAAAAGAACAATGTTGAGAATAAGTCAAAGAGAGTCGTGCAGGAAACATTAAAAAATCTCGAAATTCTGACTGCACCTTATTCTTCTCACAGACCTTGTCGAGCATCCCGATAGCTACGAAACCACAGAAGAAAGAATAATACGTCATGACACTCGGAGGAAAGATTTAGCCAATAAACAGCCAACCTTACAAGTAGTCAAACATAGCGCAAAAAAGTAGTCACACTTTTTAATAAATTTCCGATTACATTAAAAACAATAACAAATGTTAATGTTATCGAATCTAGACTAATGTCTTATCTACTGGAGATTTTTTTAATAGTAAGTAAAGAAGATTATTTTAATACTGTTGTTAAATATTAATAGTATATAAATAAATAAATAATTGCATACAAACACACCAATTATCTAGCCCACGTTAAGTTTCATGAAGACCTTGTGTTATGGACACTAGATAACAGATAAACCTACTTATATACTTTTTTTTGTAAATACATACATACTATACATATTAAACACACCCAGAACCAAGACAAATAGACATGTTCATGCACACAAATATTTGTCTTTTCTGGGGATCGAACCCGGGACCTCTGGCGCAGAAGGCGGGCTTAGTACTCCTGCACCAAATAGGTTGTCATATAAATGAATGAATGATTTTATTCTTTATTATTTAATTTTATGTTTATTAATTTGTCTTTTTTCTTTAATTTTAACTATCTAAGAATGAATGATTTTATTATACGGAACAACTAACATTCGTGAAGCGTTCGCGCTGCGTTCGTTTTCGTCATGTTCGTGCACGCATGCGAGCTTCCGAGAATCATCTAAAAGCATTTCTCGTACGTAAACTCGCATCGTGCCAACCAGTCATAAAACTTACCTGTTATAAAATAGAAAAATATAATTTAAAAAAGTTACTCGGCCACAAATATTTTTTAGACAGGACTCGAACCTGCGACCTTTGGGTATCCGGCCTACTGCTCTAGCCACTGAGCTACCGAGCCTTACGGCCGACCGTCCAAATATACCCATACTTTTCACATTTTAATACGCTGCGCTGTAGGCCAGCGTCCTTACATCAATGCGTATTAAAAAAACTATCATAAGTATAAAAATACCATTGAAAATGCAACTTAAAAATAATAAACTTACTTGTTTTTAGCAGCGTTCCATCCAGCCAATAATAATTGGTTGACAACCACATCCACTGGAATATAATCAGTTACGTTCTCTTTGGCAAGTGGCAGTCTTCGGACTACACCTAAAACAAAGAAAATTTAATTAATACTAATGGCCGCCCACGGTTTCACCCACGTGCTTCCCGTTCCCGTGGGAATATCGGAATAAAAAGTATCCTTATGGTAAATTTTAAATAGAAAAAAAATTGAAAAATATTGGAAAAAATTAACTCGGCCACAAGTGAATTCTCAGACGGGAATCCGGTCCAATCCCGTCCCGTCTGAGAATTCACTTGTGGCCAAGTAAATTTTTTCCAATATTTTTCTATTTAAAATTTACCATAAGTATAAAAATAGCATTGAAAAATGAAAAAATTTCAAAATCATAAAAAAAAAAATTAAAAAAAAGTATCCTTATATTTAATCTAGGCTATATACTATCTCTATGCCAAATTTCATCCAAATCCGTTCAGTTGCTTTTGCGTGATTCGAATAACAAACGTCCAATTACTCATCCTAAGATTTTGCGTGATTAGGAGGATTGTGTAGCTGTTCATACAAAAAGCAAAAGGGGGAGATGTGATAACGTTTCTCCCTCCTTAAACATAATCCAATTTTGATATTTTTTTTACACGTTGTTGACAGATTGGATAAGTAGGTTTTTAATTTAAAGAAATATTGCTTATCACAAAAATTATAAGCATCTCAATCGATATTTTTTACTGAAAAACCTACCTCGGGCGTTTCAGTTTATTTAGGTTAAACTCATCGATCATCAAACTTTCAATCAAGTTTAAATGATCAAAAACCCTAGATTAAGGTGTAAATCTACACTAATATTATAAAGAGGAAAGATTTGTATTTTTGTATGTAACAGATAAACTCAAAAACTACTGGACCGATTTTGACGAAATTTGGTATAGAGAATCCTTAGACCCCAAGTAGTAACATAGGCTATAAATGATCCCAAAATTCCCACGGGAACGGGAACCACGCGGGTGAATCCGCGCCCGGCCTCTAGTCATTCATAATGTCATGCCTCCAACTGCATGTTATTATGTTGAACAAAATATTTTTAGATTTGCCTTTTATAATTGATCTTGTTTCCATCTTTTCAGTTGACTTGTTTTTTTATGGGTTTCTTTAGCTGTCACCATCAAATCATTCTACGTTTTCACCCCTACTTTAGGACAAAAAGTTCTTTTTATGATTTTATTATTATAAGACCATAGACTTACCTTTGCTGGCACCCATAAGGAACCCTTGCGGCCCCACTTTTGAACAGGTCCATCCAGGTACGGGTTCCTTCCACGACGCTACAACTAAAACAAAATTTATATTTGTATAAGCCTCACATGTGAGGCTTTTGTCCACCACCACTGTCCCACTCTACAGGGCTGGTAACCGGTCATTAAGGTTTTTACAAAAACCGCTTCCAAAGTGATAAATATTAAACAAGAAAATATTATATTAGAAAAAAGCTACTTGTCTCATGTCGCCCTGACGGGATTCGAACCTGCATCTTTGGGAATCCGGCCCAATGCACTGGCCAATTATGCTACAGAGACCATTGAGGAATTTTTCGTGTTGGCCACCATCATTTCATCAATGAGAGAAATAACCTCGCATTCGAAAGAAACATTTTTACAAATGTTTGACTATCGTTAAAATGAAACAGCCATCTAATTATAACTTTTTAATTTAGCATTTGACAACGCAATTTTTATGTGATAAATATTAAACAAGAAAATATACTAAAAAAAAGCAACTTGTTTCATTTGTATTTCATTTGTCTCATATCGCCCTGACGGGATTTGAACCCGCATCCTTGGGAATCCGGCCCAATACACTGCTCAATGCCTAATGTATTAGGAACTTCCATCGTCTTAGAAATAAGAGCGCTTCAAAAACCTAAATAACCGGTTTAATCCAAAGCTGCGAAATGTGACTACTACTGGCGATCAGGCTAATAGCGACCTTCCGGATGTAGACATAAGCTGGCTTGTCGATTTACCACTTGCGCGCTCACGTTAGGAGAGCGATGTTTCAGGCAAATAGCCAGCTTACATCTTTGTATCAAAGGTCGCTATTCGCTTTGCCACATTCGCTTTGCCACTCGCGCGCTCGCGTTGTTCCGCTGTGTTTAGGTGCTTATAAAAAGAAGGAAAACCTCTATAAACCGGTTAATTGATTCAAATCCTTTTGATTTTGCTCTTTCATGAAACCTTATTTTTAAAGTTAAGGTTTAATAAATAGCTCCCTATGTACTTGCTGCTGTTAGGTTTGAAAATTTACCGGTTATGCCGCTCACACCTTACCGGAGTAAGCAAGATAGCATCATGCGCAATGGTGGATTTAAAAAGGATTTGTATTGACTTCATGTACTTGCAAATATGTACGTAATTTCCTAATCCTCTAGGAATGTCCCTTTCTTTGATATGTACACTAAATATTGCTACCCCACTCGCACCTGAATGAAATTCGTCAAATAAGAATGAACTATTGGACGACATATTGTTTCCTCTTAAAATATCACCGCGGCCGCGACACGATACACATGCGCTTAACAATAAAATTGATAATAAACGTATCCGCATCGCTAATTAACTTCAAAATAACGTGTCTAGTATGGTAAATGACTGATTTGTGTACCTACAAGTGAAAAGGTGTTTTCTCCAAATAAACAAGCAATTAAACAGTAAATAGTCGCCTAACATTACATAAAATTAAAGGTACCTAAATAGCGGTGGATTTCATCTTTAAATTTCATTTATTAATATTATTTTTTATTACATATTTTTTGTACGTGTGTATTTTGCTTAACATTTAAATTATTTTATTTATTTATTTATTTATTTATATATTTTGTACACACACAACATTACAGAAAAAACAATTATAGAAAATTATTGTACAGGGGCACGGCTTATTTCACATTGAAATTTCTTCCAGCCGGCCCGTGAAAGGAAAGGACATTGAGAAGGGCAGACAGTGTGTAATATTTATTTAAATAATATAACAAAATTATCAATGAATACACAATACTTAGATATAATATATACAAAATAAACCTATAAATACATATAATACTATAAAATAATTCATATAATGCGAAGAGAAAGACAGAAAGGGATCAGTGCTAAGGACAAGAGGACAGATAAAACTCTTTCAGACGTTTTTTGAAAAGAGATATCGTGCGACAATCTCGTATCTCAGCCGGCAACGAATTCCAGAGACGGACAGCATGTACGGAGAAGGAATAGGAAGCGAAATCAGAGTGATGGGAAGGGAACTTCAGGAGGGATTTGGTATGGGACCGACACGGAGAATCAGGTGAATGAGAAAAGGAGAAACGGTCACGGAGGTAAGAAGGATAAGAAGGATTATAAAGGATGTTGAAGAGGAGACAAAGTATTCTGAGATTCCTGCGCAGGCGTATTGGGAGCCACTTGAGATCCTTCCGAAAGTTAGAAACGTGGTCATACTTTCGAAGACCGAAAATGAAGCGAATGGCAAAGTTTTGGAGGCGCTCAAGTTTGTTTAGAAGTTGCTCGGTGGCGTCTAAGTAGCAAACATCGGCGTAGTCAAGAAGAGGTACAATGAGTGACTGTGCAATTGATATTTTAGTGGGCAAAGGGAGATAACTTTGAAGACATTTGAGGGAGTGAAGGGAGAAGTAGACTTTGCGGCTAACGTCCGCGATATGGGATGTCCAGGAAAGATTGGAGTCAAGCATTAGACCCAAATTCTTGACTGAGTCACTGTATGGAATGGTGACACCATCAAGCACCACCGAAGGCAGCTGCCGACGACGAGCTGAGTTGAGCATGCGTCTGCTAGCAATGATGATGGCCTGAGATTTGATTGGGTTGATCAAAAGTCCATAGTCCCTAGCCCAAGTTGAGATTCGATTGAGGTCATCATTGATTGAAGCAGTAGCTAGGTCAATTTCCTCAAGTTTAAAGTGACGGTAGAGTTGCAAATCGTCTGCATAGAGATGGAAATTGGAGGAAATTACTCTAGTTACGGAGTTGATGAAGAGGGAAAAAAGGAGAGGGGAAAGAACACCACCCTGCGGCACGCCGGCAGTGAGCTGGCACCAATCAGATTTAGAATCTTCATGACGGACTGACTGCATGCGGCCGCGTAGGTAGGAATCGAACCAAGAGAGCGAAGAGGTAGAAACGTTAATGGAGGAAAGAAGAGCAAGAACAATATCGAAATCGACTGAGTTGAAGGCATTGCTGAAGTCCAGCAGAACTAGTGTTGAGAGTTCTTTCCGTTCCATAGCCCAACGAACGTCATCAGTGACATTTAGTAAGGCAGTGGCGGTGCTGTGTCCGGGGCGAAACCCAGATTGGTACTGGCTCAGAAGATTGTTCGATAGGAGAAAAGAGGAAAGCTGTTTATGAACAACGTGCTCGAGAGCTTTAGATAGAAAAGGTAAGATGGATATAGGACGAAAATGGGTAGGTAAAGAAGGATTAGGAATTTTAGGTAAAGGAATAATGTGAGCCATTTTCCAGATCTTGGGAAAGCACTTCGATGCAAGAGAAGCATTGAAAATAGCGGTGATGGTTGGGAGAAGTATAGAAAGAATCGGAATGAACATTCTCGAGCACATATTATCCTCGCCAACAGCCTCAGAAGAGATAGCCAGGATGGCTTTTTTGACATCACTCTCAGAAACTAGAGAAAGGTCAAAAGATGAGCAGTGAGGTCGGGGAAGCGAGGACAGTTGCTCTAATGTAGTAGCTTTGACACTGCAATCAAGAGAGATTGGAGAAAGAGAGAGGTGCCTATTTAAAGCATTTACGTCAGTACCGATGGGAACAGACGCAGAGGATTTGCCTCCCCTTTTATTGTTAATTAATATAATTATATTGTAATTCAATGATCACCAATAATTATTCTTTATATTTAATTTCAATTTAATAAGTTATTCATCTATACTAATATTATAAAGAGGAAAGATTTGTATTTTTGTATGTAACGAATAAACTCAAAAACTACTGGACCGATTTTGACGAAATTTGGTATAGAGAATCCTTAGACCCCAAGTTGTAACATAGGCTATAAATGATCCCAAAATTCCCACGGGAACGGGAACCACGCGGGTGAAACCGCGCCCGGCCTCTAGTTTTATATAGAGCTATAAAAACATTATTATTTTGCGCGCTCTTATGTTCCAGGGTGGGAACTGAAAATCAGCGCTTTACTTTCGGAGTAAAGATATCACTGAGTTTTCACCCATTTGCATCGCTGCGGCACACATCGTTCGAATGTTTGTGAGTCATGTGTAATTTTAAGTTAATTTGTAATGTTTGTGTAAAATGTCTGTAATAATCTTTTGTTTTTTTTTTATCTATTTAAATTTCGTTTGTGTCAATTGAAATTGCGTTTGTGTATTGTTATGTGTGCATGCTGATGCAAATAAATGATTTATCTATCTATCTAGCTATCAATTGGGCTAACCGCCTCGAACTCCGCCGCCACCAAAGTCCGTCGAGCTGAGCTGATCCAGAGATCTCTGAGACATCACCATCATCAGCAAATCAAGTGTGCATGTATTTTTCCACCTGAACGAGCTGTGATTGTGTCCTTTGTTTCTCAACCTCTTGCAGCTTAGTGTTCCCGCCTATCTTATTATCTAACTTCTACGTGTTTACAAGTACATGAAGTAGTAATTTGTTTTCATGATAGTAACCGCCCAATATTTAGTCAGGAGGTGACCAAATATGTAGATTTTCTTGCTGATCAATTAATTAATATGTTAAAGTCAGGTTAGCTTTTTGGGAGACCGATTAAATAACATCCATAAATAAGTATCAATACCAATGATATTATAAGTGTGTACTTGAAGCAATGGGAGCTCGTATGAACTCCCATTGTGTGTATATGGGTCTGATTCAATTTGCTATCTTTTTCATTTCCTTGCTTTTTCGTTGTTTTGTCCTACTTGTCAATTGTCAATGTTCGCGGTGTTCGTCACAGATTTCAACGTCAATTACTCTGAAAGTTACATATCTATTGAAAAACAACATTGATCAATACTCACTCATTGTAGGTCTGACGATGGTGCACGGGAACAAGTCTGCACACTTCACAACTTCGTGTTCAGCCAAGTGTTTCGTGAAGGTATAAGTGTTGGGATGTGACTTCAACACTCTGCAAGAGAAAATAATAATTATTATATAATGATTAAGTTTGCATTTTCAATTCTATGTTATATTGATAATTTTTAGAAAAATACTGGAAAAAATCGTCTCGGCTCACAAGTGATTCTTACTCAATCGATTCGGCTCACAATTGGTTCCGTGATCCCGTTCGAGAATCACTTGTGAACCGAGTCGTTTTTTTCTAGTATTTTTGTACAAAAATTGATATTGCCAATAAACACACTTTTATTGAAAATACATACATTGATTCTAATAGAAAAACCCAGATCAAGATAAGCACATGTCATGTTCATTATCCACACAAATACTGGTCTACGTACATCTTATGTTTTGGCGGCCACGGGATGACTGGTGACCAGTCATCCCGTGATCACGGCAGCTGAAAAGGTGCCGAAACGTCGGGAATATCAGAAAACCCCTAAAAAACCTAAAAATACAGGCATTTACAACTTAGTTCGTGAAATATAGCGAGTTGTTTTATTTTAAATACTAGTCTATTTACTAACTATTTTCTAGTAAGCCAGCGTTATAATCTATTCAGCAGTTATTGTCTGAAATGTCAATGTGTATTTTTTATTTCAATTTTCATTATGTGCTAATTTGAATCACAAATTATGTAGGAATGTTGCAATGCCCCTAAGGGGTCAGCTATTATGTTAAATGAATTGTTCTAGGTTCTTGATTGTTAACAAGCTAATAACATACATTGAATGAAATAAATTAATATTCATATGTACAGTCAACAGAAGGTCAGGCATCACACTTGAATAGCGAGATCGTCGCTATACGCTCTGCACCCCGAACGCCTAACGGCCTAATGTGCTATCGCTATAGCTATCAAACTTCAAACTCTTATAAAACCCTTCAACGATAGGGTTTTTTCTAATTCCTACATTTTTCTATTCATCTATTGGATTCACTGTTGCATTTTTAGTATGAAAGTGATAGGGTTAGCGTGAGCCCTTGTAGGAGATTTGAAAAATCGATAGCTATAGCAATAACACACGCTATACTGTTAGGCGGTCAAAAGTACTTATAGAAACAAAAAGCTGCGAGTGACGCGAGCATTTTGCTGTAACGTAACATTTTAAGCGAGCATGGAAAGACTATGACTTGTAAAAGGGATCACAAAGTGGCGTAACGTTACGTAATTTTGTTAATCAGTCCAAAATAACAGCGGATGCTAAGTAATTTAACCAAGATATGCCTATTTCTTACTAGGGATAGGGTATTGAAAATACAATGTGCGTAGATGATCCCGGTTAACTTCGTGTCACCTTGACAACGATAAAATATGTCAATTCCGTGACACTATGTTTGACAGGTAAGTATGTAGGAACAGTTTATATGGTTTTTTTTACGATGTTCCTCGCATATTTTATATATTTTCTCACCGATTAAGCCTTTCCCGGACTATGACAAACACTTCAAAACCAAAATCAGCTAAATTGGTCCAGTCGTTCACGAACTTTAGCGAGACTGACGCACAGCAATTATTTTTTATAATGAAGATGAAACAATTAGCCTTTGTTGAGAGACTTGTTAAATAAATTAATAAAACATACTTGGGTTCAATTTCGTCCAAGGCTTCATCGGACAGCGTCCCGACTAAGGATATAATTCTCTCTGCATCATCGGGAGCCTCATATACTTTCTCATGAGCTTCTTTCAAGTAAGAGTTGACATAACCGGAGGATACATGGATCATCACCTGGAACAAATTATGAACAAATAAATATATGAAATCATCACACATTGATTTGATTTCACAATAACTAGCTTATTCAATTCTGATATGGATACCAGAATCAACTGAGATATTACAAATAGTATCAATAGAGATAGTACATCTATACTAATATTATAAAGAGGAAAGATTTGTATTTTTGTATGTAACGAATAAACTCAAAAACTACTGGACCGATTTTGACGAAATTTGGTATAGAGAATCCTTAGACCCCAAGTAGTAACATAGGCTATAAGGCTATAAATGATCCCAAAATTCAAACGGGAACGGGAACCACGCGGGTGAAACCGCGCCAGGCCTCTAGTGTAATATAAAATAGGAATAAGTATTTTGATCAGCAAAATATATATTTGGTCAGCAACCTTTGTTTCGCTTGCCTAGTACTTGATGACCAAATAGGTTTTTTGCTGAACAATCAATGAGCGTTCCGCATGATTTTAACTACTTAGTAACTAGTACGTAGAACTATAGAACTGATAAATCTATTAACTAGTGAAAAAAATATCTCGATTCGACAAAAAATGACGATGCTACAGCGATTTTAGTAACGCACTTTTAAAAAACGCATTGTAAATAGCGCGCCATTCGCGTGACGTCATTTGTCACAACGCTCGCGTTCTTTCAATAATATTTTATGTTTGATCGCGATTAAGATTAAGACTAGATTGCGACTAAGATTTAAATCAAAGTAAAGTAAGCAAGACTCGAGACGAGTTTACGATAAAATTAAGTCTGCCATCCTACTCAACGAACATTGCAATTATATTGTCTATTAGCCACTAAAGCCGAAACGGCACTTTGTCGACCGCTGTTCATACTTTTTTTTTGTTTGAAAGAGTTTGTCATATAATTTTTTTATCAAAATAGTTTCAGTAGTTTGTTTTCTAATCAAAATAATTAACTTAAAATTGTCTTGTCTTGTCTTATCAATGCGTAGGTATACTTTTTTCCTGCTTTTCCATCATATCTTTCGCCGTTTAATGTATGTCCCCACTTCAGGAGCATGGGCCTAAGTGATAAGGAGGATGGGCCATTAACCCTCCGCGGGGGCTCAATGCGGATTGGAGGACGTTAAAGCACTAAGGATGGCTCTGATGTCCACCCACTTCTTGAAGTAGGATTTGGTAGGTGTGCCTAACAAAATATTTAAGAGCATAAATATGGAATTTCCTTATTTATTTTAAATATTTAAACTGATTTCAAAAAGGTATACATTCCATTTGACCTTCACAAATGTGATAATTCTCATTAAAAACTACACAAGATTTCTCTGTGTCGCAGAATAATTAAATAAATCGTTTTTTTGCGAAAATCCTAGAGATTTTGCGAAAACACGGACAATTAGACAATGTCATTTCTCAATCTTTCTGAAATAGAAGATAGTTTTTGCGAAAAACGGGTTGCCATAGTAAGAATGCAAAAAAAAACCTCTGGCAATAAATATTAAACAAGAAAATATACTAGAAAAAAGCAACTAGTCTCATGTCGCCCTAACGGGAACCTCTGGCAATTTTGAAACAAGAATATTGATTGGCTGGTTGGACCTTCCAAAACAACATCTTATCAGATTGGTTGACGTCTTGACGTTTCAAATGTCAATCCATTCCATCCATATATCATTTTTTCTGTGAACCAATCAGAATAAAAGTTAGCAAGCAAGCAAAAATTTTGCCAATCAGAGTAAAGAATAACTAATGCTACTAACGAAACACGTATTTTTGGAAAAACCTTATCTTTTTTCAGTAAGATTGAGAAATGTCAACACCATTATCTAATTATCCATGTTTTTGCAATATCCCTAGGATTTTCGCGAAAATTCTATATATCAAATCATCCTACGACATCTGCAAATACATGTTAATAGTGCTAAGACAGGTTCACACACAAATCAAACACACAACAATTGAGCAGAAGGCACGTAAGGCAGGTTCCACTATCCTATCTTGGTCCAATATCAGAAATGACAGATATACAATAGAATCCCATTCAATGCATTTGATGAAGTCATCCATTTCTTTGATCAAATGCACATTGGACCACAAAGTCAAAGTCAAAGTACATGGCTACATGGCCGGCCCCTTGATCTTACTGGTTTTTACTGGTAAAGTAGTTATGAGACCGCGTGCACCGACACGTATCTGTGCGAGTGTTTCATTTTGGCCGTTTGTACGCAGCACAAAGACTGTTAAGACTGTGTCAGTGGTCAGTAATATTAGAATATAAAAACACCAAAAATAAGTCACAACCTCATACCTTTAAATTCTTCATATCCTTACAAAGATCCATAATTCTCCTAGTACCGAGAAGGTTTATTTTCACCGTCGGTCTCAAATTGTCTTTAAAGTCCAAGGTGGCAGCGGAATGTATAACCACATTTACGTTATCGACAAGTGTCTTACGGTCTTCTGGGCTGAGACCGAGGTTGTCATCACCAACATCACCGGCAACGGGTACAAGTTTGTGGAAGATATCTATTGTTTTTAATTCTATCAGCTTTTCAAAGACCTGGAACAGAAATAAGCAATTGTCACAACAATATTTTACTTAAGGGCTAGCTACATGTATAATCAGACTAGCTTCTGCCCGCGGTTTCACCCACGTCGTTTCGGTTCCCATGGGAATACCTATCGCAATAAAAAGTAGTCTATGTAGTAAGTAACATAGGACGGAGAGTACTTTATCTTTCAATGAACTCTATCCCAAAAATATAGTTAGTTAGAGCATACAACAAATAACTAATTATAATAAGATATTTAATAGATATTTCATTGTTGTGAGGACACCAGTGTCAAATCGGTGTCCAGTTGGGAGTTTTATAATCAAAATATCTCTAAAAGAAAGAGAGATCAAACTTTTATCCCGTAGGAGCAGATAAATATCGCAATAACATACTTTTCTTGCTCCCTATCATTCTAATTCGCTCATTTCAATCCTTAGTACTAAACATCCAACACAATTAGACGCATGACAGCTATAAAAAACGCTAAATAACTTACTGAAAACAAATAATTCAAGAAGCTAATCAATCAGTCACTGTAATCAATCGGTTAATAGCATGTTAATAGGGTAAATGCAGTGAAAGAGGAGGGAATCGGAAGCCCGCACGGGCTTTGAAAATACGAAAACGCATTCCTGTCTTTGTTTCGGTTGCGTACTTTTACAGGAAAACTATAAACTTACCGGGTGTTTGGGGAACTCATCAAGCCTCTCGACGATCTCTTTCCCTTTCTTCGGCCTCATAAGCAAGTACAGTTTCCCTACATCAGGGATAGTCCTCAATATCTTCTCGATGAGGCACAACCCGACGAAACCAGTACCGCCAGTGATGAAAAAGTTCTTCCCTGAGTAGAAGGCGCGCACTTGTGAGTCGTCACCCATTTTTTTCAGTTAAAACTCTGAAAATTGATAAAAATCACGATTAGGACGATCGTAGATCCACAAAAAACCGCAATAAAACTTTTTTGACGTTTATGCGTTATGCGTGAGCTTGACGTCAGCATTTGACGTTGACAGCTGACATGAATGCAGCTGCCAGACGTACGGTAATTACCGTATTTGTACGGTATTTTCAAGCCTTGTACGGTAATCTATCGTGGTGCCTAAACCATACGGTAATTTTAAGAACTGCGCGAAAATTCGACAAAATGTACGGTAATTTTAAGTTGGCGCCTAATCTCTGAATTGACCCATAGATAAGTGAGGTGGACCTGACATTCGGACCGTAATTTCTCTCTATCACACTAATAATATCCTAAATTTGCCATCTCTTTCCTTTCTGTTTATCACGGATGAATGAACAGAACAACTGCCCCCGTGGCTCGGGAATGCTCAGCTCCCGACAGCGGAATGTATGCGCTGTCTCTGTCACTCACTATAGAATAAACAAGGACAAAGCACAGAATTCGAATAAATAATTGCGACTTTTCATACAACCATCGTGTACGGTAATTGTACGGTAATTTAGGGGTACATTTTACGGTAATTCTGGCAACGCTGCATGCAATATTTTTACTACTTATTGGAGTTTCACCGGTGTTCTTTTCGTATATTAGCACGTGTTGTGAGCTCCATTTTTAACTCGATCTACCGTACAATTTCTATATAGGTATTACAAAGTATTTTTACTCGACATTGGCAAAATTAGCGAATTTTATCGCGAGCACGCTATTAAATAAGAAAGAAGAAGAGTACTACATAATCTTTTTACTTGCCCCGGCTTCTAAAATAAACAAAAAAAAAAAACATTTTATTTAACCTAGTTATTTTATTATTCTATTTGGAATAAATATGTATTCAAAATCATAATTATCTTAAATTTTGGTACGTAACAGAAAACTAAATGTGATGTTTTTAATAAAAAGCGCATCTTTTTTTCTAAAAGATGTTTTATTACAATAATTAAAGGTTAAAATGACCTTTCTGGGTTTATATTACAAAAATAGACAAAGAAGTAACAAATGGCCGTCATAAAAAAACCTTGTTCATGCAAATCTTTCAAGTATGAACAGTGAAGTCAACATCAAGCTTCACATGTTTACCATGAACACGACCTTATGAGTTTAACTATAAGAGCCATTTTTAGTGAAACGGTCATGATCTGTAGCTAACTGATGCGAGTAGACACATACTTGTTACGTAATTTATTGACCAATGCTTACGTGTATGTATTATTACTACCTACTACTTATGAACGATGGCGACCGGCGAACGACGCAACAATTAAAATAAATAAAATAAAAATATTTCTTACACTCACACGAACTAACCTAGCCAGAAACCTAATGTTGTTTGTCGATTTGGTGCGTCAAATGCGACATAGTAAATTACACCGGATAAATTGTTTTTGGTCACTGCGATACAAGCAAAAGCTTAGTGCAGAGGCCGTTCTAAATAAGTTTGCAATGTACCCACTTTTGGAAATAAAGTTTATCTATTTATTAAAAACTAAATATACTAGAAAAATATAAAGAAAATATACTAGAAAAAAACATTTTATAAAAAAAATCAAACCGACTTCAAAAAGTAAAAAATAAAACTTTTGGAGTCGGTGCCAGCCAAAGCATTCTACATTGCAATTCTATTAACTATATTTTTTTTGGCCTTAGCTAACTAGCACCGACTTCAAAAGTTTTATTTTTTACTTTTTGAAGTCGGTTTGATTTTTTTTATAAAAAGTTTTTATTTCAGATTTTTTTGTTACATTATGTGCCGTTACATAATGTTACAAAATAGACTTCTAAACCACGTGACAGTTGTTATTGTTTTGTAGTGTAGAAACTAAAAAAGTACATTTGACACATGTCCAAGGTGTCCTAAACTCATTCCCGTTGACCGTTTGTCTCTATCTCTTATGGTTTCTGAGATCTCGATGCGTACATACATACGTACGTACGTACGGACGGACAGAGAGGGATTATAAGACTTTTCTAAACTTTAGAGTTTAGAAGTCTAAAAAGGATGCGCGCGAGAGCGAGGCCGATTTAGCAGATAAGGCGAAGAAAACTTTTAGATTTTAATTTTAATTTAGTAAAATGATAACATTGTAAACCAGTTTTATACGACCAATAATAAAAAAATATAAAAAAACACGAAATAACTTCCTAGTACGTACAAATTAACTATACGATCCTAAATAATATTGGTGTCCACTAAAAAAACCAAATATACAGGGTGTTAAAAGACCCATAACGAAAACGAAAACCACGTATTCTCCCCATTGTTACTATCATTTTCTTGTATGGAGCCAAACCTGGGATACTGATAGTTAAGGAGTTATTGAGGAATAAAGTCATTACTTTTTTCTAAAGATGATCGTTTATAGTAACGAAACTGCAATGAATATCAAAACTACTTAATGATACGGGGCCCCGGTCGCGTACTCGTACTCTATAGACACGCAAAATGTTGTTGCACGCTTTGCATTGCATTGCCATAAGACCCATTTTTTTCTTACTAAAAATATAAGTTGTTTCCCAGCAATTATTCTTACATAATCTTATTTAGTTTGATGTATTCTACGCATATATACCGGCTTCGGTGTGGGTCTTTTATTATCCTGTAGGTATGTAACCATTTGAGAATAATCTTGAAAATTCGTATTTTTAAGGGGTCATTTCGAAAAGAAAAAGTGTCGACACAAATTCTTAAAATTGTGTTTCTGAAACTATACAAATCTAGATTAAGGGTATTAAGAAATATGTATCTTATTACCAGATTTGTAACACCTCTACCCGTCCTATAGTTTTATACCAAAAAGTACGTACTTTTTCGATATAGCATCGTATGTAGGATACAAGCACCCCGAGTGTGGCCACTTTTTGCGATTTCAGGAGCGACTTTCATAGTTCAGGGTTCGGACCTCTATTTTTGAATCTCTCGTCGCGCGACTGGGGCGAGGCGAACGAGGAGGCGATCAGGCGATTAGCGACCCTGCAGGCGTGGACATAGCACGCTTTTTGCTTTGCCCCCGCGCGTTCGCGTTGGGAGGCGGTACTACAGGCGAAAAGCGAAGCTATGTATATACGGGCAAGGTCGCTTTTACGGAATACGGAAACTCAAACGTCGCACGAAAATCAGTAGAATCCTTGAGACGAGTGAATCAAAAATAGAGCTCCAGGAGCTCTATTTTTGATCGAGGGCCTACCATCAACTGTATTGCGATTCATTTTAGGTACTTTGTAAGAGTTAGACGCCGCTATATGCGCCGTATGACAGCATCCCGCGCTCTCAACCTAAAAATAACCTAAAATGAATCGCATTACAGATGATGGTAAGTAAAGCCCCAGGTGTAAAGTCATACCTACTTGCTGTTGACTGTACTTCAAGATCATCACTTTTGTTGGTTTTTCACAGCGAGTAAGTAAATAATAGGATAGGCAATATCCGGTAATACTTGATTCTTCACTTCAAGAAAATGTAATTCTTTGAACAATGGCAAATACTTACGCACTATAAAGAAGATTGTAATTTTTAAGAAAGATTGTATTTTTTTTATGAGACACTTAGTCTTCATCGTACCTGATGGTATGTTAAGGCTGAAGGTGGAAGCGCGCCTCCCCCGGAATCCTCAACCACTGAGGAACTGACTATTTATCTCTAACTGCCGGATCACAAAATTTTATGTAAATACATAATTTATTAGGTACTACAATTTCCGTTTGATTTAGAAAAGTTGTTAGCAATGACATTATAATGTGTGTACTAAAAGTAGTTTATGTCATACGAGCTCGCGTTGTGAAAAGTGGGAAGACCCTATATGGGGTCCGAATCGAACTGCTATCTCTTTTATTTCCGTGCTTTTTCGTGTCTTTTGTCCTACTTACTTGTCAGTAAAACATTACAGCTGCTGTCTTGGTCACACTATCAGATTTCAACGCAAGTAAATTTTAGTCGCATAAGGTAACTATCTACATTTATTGAAAAAATATCATTGGTTGTTAGGTTATTGTTAGGTACAATGGTGCTACTGGTAGGAAGAAAACGGATCATTGAAAAAGTACCAAAGTACTTACTTTATTTAATATGTTTTGACTTTGACTTTGGTAAAACAGCGAGATCACGCGAGACTTACCCTCACATCACTATTTTAAAATGTTCAGCCCAAAATGCAAAACGGTAAAGACAGTAACATGCGGACGTAAGCACACAACCTTGACCGATGTGTATGTATTTATGGAATGTCAATCAAATCTTCAAATAAAACCTTGTGTTGTGACGTAAATATAATACATCAAACATGGACTTTGGACTTCACGAATCTGTATTTATAGTAAAAAAAAAGCTGACTGAGAAATCCTTTGCAGTTCTGTTGTTAAAATATTACACACTTGATCTTCTTGAAAACCGCCGCTATTACAAGTGACTTAAGGGTGCGCTTGAAGAACTCAGCCGACGCTCGGCCTGTTATTGTTGTGGTTAAGCAACTTTTGCAATGGTCGTTCAAACAAAAATGTATTGTCTCGAGCTCCATCTTGCATCGGAAGGCACGTTATGCGTTGGTCCCGGCTGCATTTGCAGTTGTTAAAACCCACCAATCCTCATTGGGCCCGCATAGTGGGTCATGGCTTTTCTCTTTATCCTAGTTAATTTATGAGTAATGTCACAGAATACTTAATAGTACAAGTATAATGTCAGTATTCTTTGATATAGGTATACAGAGTGGAACAAAAAATAGTCACTGGAGGTAAAGTACCCTAAATATTGTTGTAAGCAAATTTTACCCAAAGGAAACATTCCTTCTTTTTCAAAATAAGTTAAACTGTATTCAAAGATTTTTGAAAAACACATACCTGTACCGGGGAAATTAAGGAATGTTTCCTTTGAGTAAAATTTGCTCACATCAATATTTAGGGTACTTTCCCTTCCTGACCTTGACCTTTTTCCACCCTGTATAATATAGGTGCTTAAAGTAAAAAAGACTTCTTTTGAAGTTGCTAAATTAATAACGTCTCGAAGTACAGTCCACAGCACGTCAGACTTTACACTTCTTCTTCTTATCGTATGAGAATTAGTGGCCACCTCTGGTGTCAAAGTTTATCAAGCCGCCATATAAGGCAGTTCTTCACAACTGCCAGAGGCCCTACCGCGCAAGTGTCGTCGGCATCGACATCGACTTCATTTGACAGATGGATGGTGACTTATTGCTTTTAGTCTTTGGTAAGTTTTCATTTGTGTCAAAAAGAAGCAGCAATGTGTCACATCCATCTGTCAAATGAAGCCGATTTCATGCCGAGCTTGTGCTGTCGCTAACGCTGTAGCGACTCGCTATAGCTATCAAACTTCAAACTCTCATAGAAACCCTTCAACGATAGGGTTTTGGACTAATTCCTACATATTTCTATTCATCTATTGGGTTCACTATTGCATTTTTAGTATGAAAGTGATAGCGTCAGCGAGAGCCCGTGTAGGGGGTTTTAAAACCGAAAGCTATACCTAGCGATAGCACAAGCTATACCATTAGGCGGTCGAGGTGCAGGTAGGTTAGCTGCTGCCACTCCAGCGAATTTTTGTACAATGTCAGTTTATTAAAGACATCGCTTTTAAACTGTTTTTCGTAATAATTTCCTTCGATCCAGTTCTAGTTCTGTAAGTTTTTCTTTTATGATCGACGGGGACCCTCTTAGCCTTCTACATACCCGTTGTTAAGTATTGATAACGCTGAAGATGGGAGCGAGCCTCTCACGGAATCCTCAGTCACTGAGGAACTGGCTATCTTATCTCAAACTGCCGGAACACAATATTATTGTTGTTATGGCGTCAGGCTTAGATAACATCCTGCTTTGAACTGTTTTACGTAATAATTTGCTTCCATCCAGCTCCAGTTCTGTAAGTAGGTATTGATTCCATTCACGTAGGTACACAAAATAATATTATCCTTATAGTTTACACATTTTAGGGGCAGCGTTATTTTTTCAAAAATCCGACTACAGCGACACTAGCAAAGCTAACAGCAGGACGAGTACGATTCCGCAAAAATCTAAAGTGCTATACAGTAACATTGGTAGTACTTAGATAGCCTAGCTAGATTATAACATAGGGGCACATTTTATCCCGATAATCCTACGGGAACGGGGACCACGCGGATGAAACCTGTGAACTTAAAAAACAGGTGAAACCGTAGACGGCCGCTTGTAGGCAAAAGCATGAGAAACAACAAGAGCATCTGCATACTACTATCATATATTAGAAACTATCATTATCAGAAAAGAATGTATAAATATTTAAAAAGAAAATAGCATTGTAAATAAAAAAGTTATAATAAGAAAACAACGTTTTGTTTTTATTGAAGTTGTCACATTTTGACACACTTTGCAATTTGGAGGCGTTGATTGAGCGAAGACGTCACAAAACTTCCGCCAAAAAAAACTTACTTAGGTACTTTAAGGTCGTAGCATGGTATGATTGAAACAATACTGCGCAAGAGAGATGGCGGTAAACTATTTCTTAAATGCAGTATTTGCTTTCACTATTGTAAGCAAAGCAACTGCATTCACGTGTATTGCACTGTTAAATTTACACAACAAGACGGCTAAATTAAGATTATGTAGGTATGTCATAAGAGTAAAAGTTGCAACTAAGTTATTTTTAAACTCAGTCGGTGGAAGATTTTTGTTACGTCATCATAAGAATAATTGAGAGCTGTGGTCGCGCAGTTAATTTCGGTCTGCGGAGGACGATTGGGATGTTTAAGCAACTTTCACAATGGTCTGTCACGGGATGGGTGGCCAAAAATGATCTACGGCCTCTATTTTATACGAACTCTTCGAACCATTCGAATGGCACGTTTAGACATGCCGTGTTACAAAAATATAGCACATTTTCCGTAAGCGCAAATATAACTTTGTTATACAAACACTATCAAAATGATATTAATTTTAGTGGTATTTTGACTACGGAACCCTATACTGCGCATGGCCCGACACGCATTTGGCCGATTTTTTACAATTTATTATTACATTACCTATTGGTACCTACATAAGAATTACTAGCTTCGGCCCGCGGTTTTCTCCCGCCTCGTTCTGATTCCCGTGGGAATGTCGGGATAAAAAGGAACCTAATTTACTTTCTGTTCTTTCAACTAACTCTATGCCAAAAATCAAGGCGATTGGTTGTTTATTTAGGGCGTGAAGAAATGACAACTTTCGTATTTATAATATTAGTTAGGATTGCTATCTATTAAGTATGAGAGGACTACATGTTTTCTCCAGCAGCAGAATTCGCCTCTCAAAACTTCTTCAGTTCTTCTCTAAGTTTTATAACAGTGTACTCCGTGGCGACTGGCGAGGGATAAAAATATGAGAAGGTAAGCTGGACCAAAGTTTTCTCCAAAAATTCTTTCAACTGTATTGTGGACCGGTGGGGTGGGATTACTAAAAAGGAAGCTGATGTGAATCGGTATGTATGGACGCTTGAGGAGCTATGAGGAGCCCGTGGCGCAGTGGTTCGCGCGCTCGTACTGCGATTGTTGAGGTTAAGCAGCTTGCGATGGGTGACCATACATTTACTATCTCGAGCTCCTCCGTGCTTCGGAAGACACGTTAAGCCGTTAGGCCCGGCTGCATTTGCAGTCGTTAAAACCCACCAAACCTCATTGGGTCCGCGTGGTGGGTCATGGCTCGTCTCCTTATCCATCCATAAGGAAGGCCAGTGCCCCAGCAGTGGGGGCATTAAAAATGGCTGATGACGAAGCCGGACCGGACCAAAAATTTCTCCAAAAAATATTTCAACTGTATGGTGGATCGGGGTGGGATTTCTAAAAAGGAAGCTGATGTGAATCGGTATGTATGGACTCGTCCAAGATATGGACGCTTCGTCACTGGTGTGCTCTATGCGTAACAGCGGGTTCATTGCGCTCATTGACACTATTGCATTTCATAATGAATAGGAAACACATTAACCCACACTTATTCGAGCCACAGCGTTACGACAGGAACTAACATTTTAACCACCTCTGTGGTCTAGTGTCTAGTGGTAACAATAGACCCAGAGGTCCCGGGTTCGATTACATATTGTATTCGGTTTGGTTGGTGGTAGGACTTGTTGTAAGTCCGCCTGGATAACTATAGTGCGACAAGGCTTTTATTGAACGTGGAGGGGGGCGCTGTTAGCTGTCAAAAGCTGGCATTACGCAAGATAGCGGTGTTAGGTTTTTTGGCCATGTTCAGTAAAAGCCTTGTCGCTCGTGCAACAAGGCTTATAAATCTGCGCTGCAGTGCTGTCATAAATGACGTTTCTTAATTCCTTTTTTTTTGCCATGTTCAATAAACCTTGTCGCGCTGCAAGAGCGTTTCTATCAATGCCTTGTGGTGGCACTTGACAGATTGAACTTACTCGATCACGTTTGTCAAGCAAGGTTCGGTCCGGCCAGGTGTCGGATGGGTGACCGTTAAGTGGCATTACAACTGAGCGCTTCCGTGCTTCGTAGCGGGCACGATAAGGGCTTCTCGACTGAAGCGAGATAGTAATGAGAAAAGGACGCGCACGGGAGCGAGACCGATTTTGAAGATAAGGCGAAAAAAAACACGAAATCACCTCTAGTAAATAACTACAGCGATTAAAGATAAAATGAAACTATAAGATCTTACATATTATTGGTCACTAATTAAACCAATTTCCAATAGTATATGCGACCTCATTTGAGAATAAAATAAAAAAAATAAAAAATATTTATTTCGTAACAATAGAACTACAGACTATAACAGTGCATGGATATCCTCTTTTAAGTATTAAGAATACCTTTGTACTAGAAGATCTCGCTCCTCCTCAATGTTCTTACAATACTTTTATGTTACAGAAATACCATTAAGTGCCAATAATCTTGAATATTCGTATTTAAAGTGTCATTTCGAAAAGAAAAAGTTTCGAGGCAAAATCATAAATTCGTGTTTCTGTAACTTTGCAAATCTAGATAAAGGTATAAGAAATATATAAGTCATCTTATTAAAAGATTTCGAAACTCTCTATCAGTCATATAGTTTTATACCAAAAAGTACGTACTTTTTCGATATATTGTCATAAACTGTTGTTCCCGCCTGATAAGTTAGGTAGGGTATAAAAAGGGGGAGCAGGAGTTAGAAAATTTTCGAGCAAAAATATTTTTTAACTTTTTATGTCAAAATTTCGAAAAACTCTGCTTCCAAACGCGGGGGGACGGGGGAGCGCATTAGTGCCATTTTTTCAACGAAGGACAAACAAATACACATTCGCATTTATAATTTAAGTACTTAAACTGGTTTCATAATTTTAGCGTCACTTGAAAAACCAGCCAATCCACTGTCCAATAGATATACAAGTAAAAATTTCCATACAAAATGGGAACAAACAACCCTGAGACTAACTGGTTCAGGTCAATGATTGACCTTCGGAAAGGTCATTATGCAGATATAATGACCTTCATAGGCATCAATGTGAAAGAAAAAACCATAGATATGTGCCAGCTGTTTGCTTTCCAGTGCAGATACTAAATGCCTTTCAACGGACAATTGAAAGACAGTCGCCTAATTTAGGCGATGAGCTGGCAACCTGTCAATGTGACTTTTGTTTCGGCAGGCAGGGCTATTACCTAAAAATTAGCAATTATCGCGCAGATATCGCGCGATCGCTGCGGAACGATAAAATAAAAATTGTATTACGTTTGCGACTGCTGGCTAATCGCTCGCTGATGGTTCGTATAGCGGCGTCTTACTCTCTCCTACCAAGGAGAGTGAGACGCGTGTTGCTATGACGCTAGCGCCACAAACAATTTGGTAGCAATAACAGGAACTAAAATGCACATTTTAGTTCATCGTTGGTACGGTAGAGGCCGCACTGTTGATCTGCATGAATTATCGCGCAATTTCTGTTATGTTATGTTTTTATATTACACCTTTGATGCGCTGCTAACCATACAAAGGATTTACGGCGTAAGGGTATTCATCTATACTAATATTACGAGATAGCCTGGTTATAAATATAGGACACATTTTATCTCGATATTCCTACGGGAACGGGAACCACGCAGTTGAAACCCCGAGCGGCCGCTAGTTCATTTATAATATTGACAAGTAGGATAAAAAACACGAAAAATCACGGAAATGAAAGAGATAGCAAATTGAATCGGACCTCATATACATAGGGTCTTCTCAATGTTTCACAATTCAAGCTCGTATGACATAATCTGCTTCAAGTATTGGTACACACATACCTTTAAGGCAATACTCGAAAAAAATATGCTGAAGCGAGATAGCAATGAGAAAACGACACGCACGGGAGCGAGAGCAATTTTGCAGATTAAGAAAAAAAAAACAAAATCACTTCGTATCAAAAAACTACAGCGATTTAAAAAAATGCTTCTATACGATCCTAAATATTATTGGTGTCCACTTATTAAACCAATTTCCAATAATGTAAGTAACCCCATATAAGAATAATCTTGAATTTATTTTTAGAGGTCTTTTCGAAAAGAAAAAGTGTCGAGGCAAAATCATAAAATCGTTTTTTTTTAAACTATACAAATCTAGATAAAGGTATTCAGAAATATACATATATGTTATTACCAGATTTTTAACACCTGTAACCGTGCTATAGTTTATATCAATAAGTCCATACTTTTTCCGAGTAGCGCCTTAATATCATTGGTTGAAATATTTGTAGGGATATTCTGTAACTTTGACAGCGTCAGTGGACAACGAGTTGGGCATAAATTAAGTTGACTTTGACGTTTATTACAGCGATAGAGAGTCGTCCGTCAAATTATAAAAGCTATGTCTAACCTATAAGTAGGTATGTAGGTTCTCCTTTCTTTTATATTAGTTTTACCTCCAAAGAAGAAGGAAAAGAGCGTGTCAATTCATGAAATAAGTTGTAAAATCGTCATTGACGGTTTTCGGAATTGTCCCTAAATAAACGGTAGCGTTTCAGGGGGTCCATTCTCTCGCTAAGATGTCGATTTTAACCATTTTCTATCCATAATTTCTTTAAATGTAAGTGAAATCTATTACTTAATGTCAAAATCCTTCAGTTTCAACGATCTTTGACTATCCTATAATGTCAAAGATTGATTCAAGTATTTTTTAATACTTACCTAAAGATTTATATTTTTTTTTTGGTAAAAGTCATTAAGTTAGTACCTAAGCTATTAAAAGGGTGTACAGAAATCTATTGTTAATGTTAGTGCTTAGCTTCGCCAATGTAATGTACAGTTGTACATAACATGAATATGTAACATGAATATTTGTTATTGTTAACTTTTTGAAATAAATACCTAAATAAAATAAATAAATTTCTAACTTCAAAAAAATTCGAATTCAATATACTTAGGTACTTATTATCTCAGCGCCAGAATTGCTAATTTCGCTGTCATTGCGATGAAAACAAAAATAATGTATGCAAATACAAACATCACTCTAAGCAAAATAAGCACCTTCGGAATGTTTTTGCCCATATTTTACAGATTGAAGAAATCAGGCTATAGGTAGGGCAAATTGTCAACAAGTTTGCTCCGAATGACGTCATAACCATTAGTTTAATAATAATCAGCGACGATCGTCTAGACATTTTGCTTACGTAGGTACCTATGTTTCTTTAATTTAGGTACCTACATAGATTTTATGCAACAAAAAAACTTTTTATAAAAAAATTAAAACCGACTTCAAAAAACTAAAAAGCAAAAAATAAACCTTTTGGAGTCGGTGCCAGCCAAGGCATTCTACTTTGCGGTCATACTATTTTATTTTTCTTGCCTTGGCTGGCACCGACTCCAAAAGGTTAATTTTTTGCTTTTTAGTTTTTTGAAGTCGGTTTTAATTTTTTTATAAAAAGTTTTTTCTTTCACAATTTTTAAAGGTAGAACAGGTCCCGTGCCTAAGCTAATAACCTTATGTCAACTCCTCATTACCTTTTACAAAGCTGCTTTTCCCGGTGCAGGGACGTTACTTATTGAGAGTTTATAGCCTATAGGTATGTTGGCGAGGACCAATAGCTATTTAACAAAAAAGTTTCATCAAAATCCGCTCAGTAGTTATTGTGTGAAACTTCAGCTCGAACAAGAATCTAACAATTACCTGGAGGATATAATTGTTTCATGACTTCCATGACATTAGGCCCCATATCACCGAAGATTATCATCGGATCTCAATGAGACTTATATGGGACCAAATTGACAGTGTACCCGATCGAACAAAAAAACAACTATTAAAATCGGATCACCAACACCGGAGTAATCGGTATACATACATCGGACAAAAAAAAAATACGGGTTGAATTGAGTACCTCCCTCCTTTTTTGTTGAAGTCGGTAAAAAAAGTAAGTATGGGTTGGGTGTGTCACGCGAATGAAAAAGTCCGAGTTTAGATATTTTTGGCTAATGAACGCTGGCACTGAAATTAGGTCGGAAATTAAAACAAAATCTGCAATGAAAATGCAAATTGCAAAGTCACTGTCTCCAATAAGTGACATTTTTTTCATACACACCAATTATCTAGCCCACGCCCACGTTAAGTTTCATAAAGAACTTGTGTTATGGTTACTAGATAACGGATAAACATACTTTTATACTTTTTTATAAATACATGTATACATAATATAATACATATTAAACACCCAGACCAAGACAAATAGACATGTTCATGCACACAAATATTTGGGTATAATAAGTTGATCGAACCCGAACCTCTGGCTCTGGCTTAGTACCCCTGCACAAACACTCGTCAAACACGTGTGGTGACGGCTTAAGAATACACGTGTCACCACACCACTCCCATACATGCCTGGGACGTCGTAAGAGACGACTAAGAGGCTCGACGCATTGAACACCTGTGCGAGAGAAGGAAAACTTAAAACAAACCCTCTACCAACCCGTCTGGCCAGCGTGGTAGCAGTAGGCCAATAGCCTCCTAGCTCACGCCACAATAGGCGTGAGCTAGGAGAGGCTTATGTCCAGCAGTGAACGTCCACAGGCTGATGATGGAAATGGAATCTAATTATAACGATTTTTATGTATCCCGACGTTTTGATACCTTTCCAGGGGTCGTGGTCGCCGGATGAGTAGTTACTTTCTAAGTCTTACTTCGAAAAAATAAAATTTTAACATTTTAAAAACCCCCCGACACAAAAAATATATAATAAAATATATATAATATACCCTTTTAGTATACCTACTTCTCTTTTTGGGGTCCCCCGACCGAGAGAGAAATTTTATTTTTTTGAAGTTTTTTTTGAGTCGGGGGTTTTTTAAACTGTTAAAATTTTTCAATTTTTTCATCCTTTTTAAATAACACACAAAATTAAAACCGCATTGCAATCGCTCAATTCGTTTAGACTTAAAGAAAGAAAAAATTTTTTTGCCGCCATTTTGTTTTTTTTTGCTGTACCTAAATTTGCCCAGGCTGTACATTATTTTAGTCAAATATTTGCCACCTTTGTATCTTTAACCTTTTCGGCAGGCAGTTGACCATCTCCATAAATGGCCGGATAGATTTTCATCAAACGTGGCTAAGAACCACCTCGATCAATTTAGCTTTCAATTTAAAAAACCGCATTGAAATCGCTTGATTCGTTTAGGCTCTACGAATATACGTACAGACAGACAGACATACATAGGCTTCAAACTTATAACACCCCTCTTTGCGCTGCGTCGGGGGTTAAAAAAGCTATAAAATAACAGGAAAATGGTTTGAAAGTGAAAAATATTGTGCGTTTAAAATCGTAAAAGTGGTTCTTTAAAAATGTATGATCTTTAAAAAACGGGTAAAAAATTGTTATTTGTTATGCAAGGCTGGAAAGTTTGATTAAGCGGCGAGTTACCTCTATTGAAACTTGAGCGAGCAAAGGATAAGATTGAATCCTGCGCGTAGCGAGGGTTTCAAAGGTACGAGACGCTAAAAACTTCTTCCGAGCGCAACACAATGTTCACCACACAACAGTGAGCAATTTTTTAGGTTGTTTCCGCGGTCAACTTCCGGTAAAAAAATCTTTTATCATTTTTTTTTTAGATTTTAGAATTTTTGAATTTTTCAATGCTATTTTTGTACATATGAATTTTTTTTTACATTAAAACATGGTGGAAAAGATCAACTTGGCCACATGTGAATTCTCAGATGGGACTCGAACCCACGACCTTTGGAAATCCGTACCAATGCTCTAACCACTGAGCTACCGAGACTTTTAACAAAAAGTTTAATCTAAATACTTATATCTTATTCTTTTAATGATATAAAAAACTATTTAAAATTTACCATAAGTATAAAATACTAAATTAATAAAAAGGAAGTAAGTCTTAGAGTTAATTCAAAGTTATTTAAAATAGGAATAAATTGTTACCTAAAGTAACAATAAAAACGATTCGTTAAATGTTGACATTGACATGAGGTACAAGACAAAGACAATTTAAATAAAAATAAAGGTTTATGTCACGTTCCGAAGTCCAAAGTCATAGGTTGTGAAATCTCACTCTGCCTAAATATAGAATTCTTATAAGAAATATTTTAATCTTATTGTTATTGTTTTTATGATTCAAGGAACTAAAATTATATAATAAACCAAAACGGAGTATTATTCAAAGCCATTTAAAATAAGAATAAAATGTAACATAAAAAGTCAATAGTGCGATTCGGAACGCAATATGACGTATTTTCTTTCTATATAAAAAATAGGTTACCACGCTTTGCCATTATCGGCGCAGAAATTGAATGATAAAACCTCCTTTTCCGAGCGTGTGAGGTGAAAATTAAATTCATCATCATAAAAACGTGAAAAATCAATGGGTAAACTCGCTACTGGCACTGGGAGCATTTTAATAGTTATTTGGTAGGCAAGGCTGGAAAGTTGGTTATTTAGCGGCGAGTTACCTCTATTGAAATCTGAGCAAGTGAAGGATTCTATGATTGAACCACGAGCGTAGCGAATGAATCAAAAATTGAATCCTGAGTGAAGCGAGAATTTCAATGGTACAAGACGCTAAAAACTTTTCTGCCGAGCGCAACACACAATTTTTCACCTCACAACAGCGACGAACATTTTATGGTTGTTTCCGCGGTCAACTTCCGGTAAAAAAAAATTAAACATAAAGTCTAATCTAAATATACTTTATTCTCGTTATTTTAATGATATTAAAAACTAAAATAATAAAAATGGGAGTATTATAGGTACCTAATTCAAAGTTATTTAAAGTAGGAATATATTGTTACTTATTAATAAGAATAAAAACGATTCCGTAAATGATGACACTGACATGAGGTACAAGACAAAGACAATTTAAAAATAAATATTTATGTCACAGTCCGAAATCCAATTATAAGTTGTGAAATATCACCCAGCCTAATATAAAATTCTTATAACCAATAGTTTAAACTTATTGTCATTGTGTTTATGATTCAATGAACTAAAATAATATAATAAAACCAAAACGGAGTATTATAATTAATTTAAAGCTATTTAAAATAAGAATCAAATATAACAAAAAGGTCAATAGTGCGATTCGGAACGCATTATGACATATTTTTAGGTATTTAATTAAAAAAGTACTTTGCCGCGCTAGACCGCAAAAAGCGATTTTCTACGCCTAAACTGATCGACAAAACCTCCTTTTCAGAGCGGGTGAGGTGAAAAAAATATTTGCTTTGTGACTGTGACGAATTTACACATAAATTCCATAGTAGTGGCAACTTTTCAAAACGTGACGAGTTTACATAAGTGGCGAGTTTACAAAAACCCGCTAAAACATTGTGCAAAACTATGCCCTCGTAGTGGATGATGACGATGTGATATTTTTGTTTTACTCTGCAAGTAATTTTTACACCGATATTATTGAAGTAAATATAAATAATTTTAAATGTCAAGGGGCTTTTTTGTGTGTGAGCTTTGTTAATTCATGTCAAGGTATTTCACTTATTATACGAATTTGGAAAACGGAACATATAATAATATATCAACAGCTTCGCCTATTTGTTTTAATTGTTTCGTGTTTTCGTTTTCATTTCAGTAAAAGCAAAGAATACTTAAGGCGCTACTCGGAAAAAGTATGGACTTTTTGATATAAAACTATAGCATGGTTACAGTTGTTACAAATCTGGTAATAACATTATATATTTCTTCATACCTTTATCTAAATTTGTATAGTTTCAAAACACGATTTTATGATTTTGCCTCGACACTTTTCTTTTCGAAAAGACCTCTAAACCTTTATTTTAAAATTGTCTTGCATCTGAAAAATTACCGTATCGTTAAATTGTTATTACAAGTAACATTCCTCGCTGTTGTGAGGTGAAAAATTGTGTATTTCGCTCGGCAGTCAAGTTTTTAGTGTCTCATACCTTTGAAACCCTCGCTACGCTCAGGATTCAATCTTTCATTGTTTGTGTCAGGGGACCAACTTTGGACCATTTCTTTAAGCTAAAAATATACTTTTCGAAAAAACGTTTCCCAAAAAATATCTACTGGACGACCGGGAAGTTCCCCGATTGTACCTTTTTATTTAATGTTACTTCACAAGCAAAACTTACAAGTATTTACTAATAATTTAAAATTATTTCGTTTGACATCAACGTGAAGTCAACTTGGCGTGCTCTTAACTATATTATGAGTACTTTTTTTTTAGATACTTACCTATTTTTCGGTGGGTTTTTTTACCTATTTTGTTTTAATAGGTAACTCTTTATTTTTTATGTTCTATGCAGAGCCATTATTACCGACGTTACTTCTAGCCTTGAATTGTTAATGTAGTTGTTTTTAATGAGAAATGAAATAAAATAAAAACAATAAGTACCTACTTAAATAAATTTTAATAGCATTTCCTTGTTAAAATATATATTAGAAGCTCGAGTAAATAGACCTTTTCTAGGCAGGCTCGATCTATCTTCGGCCTCTTCTTCAGTCTAACGATTCGGAATGGAGTCAAGAGTTTAATGTAAAAAAAAAAACGATAAAGCTACAATACAACTGAGGATTTTTTTAAATGATATAGACGTTTTTTGAGTTTTTACCAAAATAAATTGGTATTTGGCACAAATTACGAACCTAAAGTGCAACTGCAATGCCTGGCGCATTGACTTACTGGTATATATATCACTAGCGGCTGCTCGCGGTTTCACCCACGTGGTTCCCGTTCCCGTGGGAATATCGGGATAAAAAGTATCCTATGTTCATATCCAGGCTATCAACTATCTGTGTACCAAGTTTCATCCAAATCCGTTCAATAGTTTCGGAGCCTATTCAATGCAAACAAACAATAAAATCTTTCCTCTGTATAGCGGCCGCTCGCGGTTTCACTATAGAATATTAGTACTACACGACCAAGACAATTAGGCGCATGACAGGAATGCGTTTTTGCACTTTTGGCATCTGCAGCCCACTTCTATCACCGTATTTTTCTTATTATCTGATTTATTAGCGCTACAGTGATTAACTGATTGATTAGCGTTTCTTGAAATGTTGGTTTTTAATTAGATTTTCAAGTTTTTCTTAACTGTCATGCGCCTACTCGTCTTGATCAGGTAGTATAGACTAGACAAGCGCATTGGCCTGACGTGATGTTGGCAGTACAAATGAATTGACGAGGCCATTTTGCTAACGTTTATTTACAGTCGTATTTCAATCGCGTTTAAATTGTAGCTTACAATAATAGCACCTAAAGTTAGCAGAATTGATGATAGATTAGATTAGATAATGCATATAAGATTAAGGTAAACTTTTTGTAAATACATAATTAAAAGATACGTAGACACACCTAGATGAAAATAAATAGGTAAGTGATCCAATAAAATATTTCAAAGTTAAATCGTTTTCATTCATCCATTAAAACATAAGCGAACCTCTCCCGGAATCCTCAATCACTGAGGAACTGGCTATCTTATCTCTAACTGTCGGAACACAACAGTGCTGAAAACATTGTTGTTATGGCGTCAGACTTAGATTAGATAAGATGGTGGTAGCTAGCCAGACGGACTTAGAACAAGTCCTACCACCAACGGGGTACAACCAAAGGGGGTTCATATGAATATGTACCCCCCCAGCGGGGGTACATATTGTATTCGGTTTGGACCCGGGACCCCTGGGTCTGATACTGGTGGTTGTACCACTAGACCACAAAGACGGTTAGAATAATTGTTTTTTGCCAAAAGTAGTACTTTCTGTCCATTCATCCATTGGGATGGGAATCGAACCTACGACGTAGGTACAGTACAGTCACATGAAATTGTCACATTACAATATTGAATGACATTTGTGGACAGAATGAGCTTTGTCTCAATGCGATAGGGTTGTAAAGTGTATACATGTCAATGCTCTTCACTGTACATCATATGAACTTTACATAAAAGTACTTTGAACCGGATATGTATAGCTGTCATTAGTTTTCATTGTAATCATTTTTTTTTTCTTTGTTTTTAAAATTATGGCGCAGTCATATTTTTTTTACATACAGGTTTAAAATGCGTCTAATTGTAGGTAACTTTTACTTAATACGAAAATATTATGTAATACGCAATTATTACACCTACGATGACAAGCTATTTTTATATTTTCTGCAGTTATTTGTAAATAAAAATACAAAGTATACTTAATAAGATCTGACTGTGTAATTTTTCCTTCACAATTAAATCTTGACAAATAAAAACTTTATAAGAACCGTTTTTAAACAGACAAAATCACACGTAGCTAAAATAAATATACCTCTTTGGTGTCACAGCAAAACGAAGAAACCAGTTTGAACTTGGAATTTGTACACAAAACTTTTTAAACGAACTGGCGCGTTTTATCGCGGCTGTGGCGCGAAGGTAACTGGCTGGCTGGCACAAACGAACATACAGCCAGTCTGTGTAGTGTAAATTAACTGCCTTTACATGGCATGCGTTTTCACTCGCGACCAGTCGGCCTATACGGGATTATTCTATGTAATATCGATATCGTCGTTTTTCTAGGTATATTTCTTTATTAAAAAATTAGGTTGAAATGCGATTGTCAAAATGTTTCGTTTTCACGATCTTCAACAACCCTATAATGTCGAGAATCGTTTTCAGTGATTTTTTATACAGATTTGTGGCTCCAGATAATGTCGAAATGTAGCAGCGCGAGCCCCCTTGTGACTCTGACAGCTTCAATGGACAATCGAGCCTGCTAAAAACTTGAAGTATAGTCAAAGGCAACAACGGCTAAAATACTGACAGAAGGCTGATTAAGATATTATGTTGGCTGCTACAGTAAAAATCAATGTGACGATTCTCTTAAAAATAACAACGTATTTTCACCAATGGCAACTTTAGTTGTCCACAATGTCCATTGCAGCTGTTAGAATCACAAATTAACTTACTGTGGCCTATTTTACTACGAAGCTTTGGGATATGGTCAAGAAGAACGGAAAAAACCCGAAGTGACTTATTTTCCTTTATTATTACAAAATACAAAAACGAGAACTTTCCATACGTACCATCTTATGTTTTGGCGCGCACTGTTCATTGAAATACGGACAATTACAACTTAGTTCGTGAAATATAGAGCGTTTGATATCCGTAAAAGTTATTTTATTTCGAGAACTTTCCCTTTCTCGTTTTATCTTTTCAATGCTCTATCCTGCGCGAAAGCTGATTCACGCGTGAAAGAGCACGTGTGTAAAGGAAGCTGTTGGTAAAGTCCATTCATCATCATAATTGCTGCTCATGCAACAATTATGAAACTCATGTCTTCCCAACTTGGAGGTATGCTATTTTTACTGAGCTAAAAATAATAAAGCAACGTATTAAAATGTATGCCAAATACAAATTTCCTACTTAATATTAGAAATGCAAAAGTTTTGTGGATGTTTGGATGGATGTATGTTCGTTACTCTGTCACGCAAGAACTACCTACTGAACGGATTCAGATGAAACTTTACAGTAATATAGCTTATAAATCAGAATAACGCATACGCTATAATTTATCCCGATATTCTCATGGGAACGGGTACCACACGGGTATAAACCGTGGGTGGCCGCTAGTGCGATTTTTAACGATGTATGGATTCATGTTTGTTACTCTTTCACGCAAAAACTACTGTACGGATTTGGATGAAATTCGGTACACAGATAGTAGATAGCCTATTTTAAAACAAAGGATACTTTTGTTTTTAATATTCCCACGGGAACGTAAGCCGCGCCGGTGAAACCGCGGGCGGCAACTAGTATATACTTATGAATGTGTAAGTGTGTATGTTTGACTCAACTACTCGAAAATGGCTGAACGGATTTTGGATGAAAGGCATAGATAGCTTATGTGCGCTAGCCGTGCTTGACAGACTGATCGTATTCGATCACGTTCGTCAAGCAAAGTTCGGCCCGGTCAGGTGTCGGATGGGTGACCGTAAAGTAGCATTATAACTGAGTGCTTCCGTGCCTCGGAGGGCACGTTGAACTGTCGGTCCCGGCTATTGTCATTTGATTACAGTCGTTAAGCCAAGTCAGAGGCCTTATAGGCGGCTTGATGAACTCTGACACCAGAGGTGGCCACTAATCCTCACTCGATAAGAAGAAGCTTATATACTTGTAGCCTGCCTGGATTTTCTAAACTTTTTATCCCGCAGGCTGATTAACGTACGGGAAATCGCTTCAATTTCAGTTTCAACCTGTCATTACTGTCACATTTTCACACTGTTTGACAGCTACAACAGCGACGAAACTCAATAATCAGCAGCTCTCCGATATTCCCACGGGTACATGTTGTAGCATGTTTCTGACACTTCGTCATTGAGAACGTTCTTAACACTTTCGCGGACAGTAAAGGAAACACAATAGAATTTTATTTAACCCTGGAGTGGTCGCATAGTAAAAAGTTACGTGATTAGTCGCGTGGAGTAGAGATGTAAGCCAATGAAAATACAAAAAATCTAAGCTTTATTTTAATGTTATTCGTGTTTAAATATTATAATCAAAGTATTATTTAATGAATATAATCAACAAAAAAATAACAACCTCTGTGTTTATGAATATCAACTAAAAATAAAAAAATCTTCTTAATGACACAAGCCATGCGTTAATGAAAGCGGTCCACCGATCTTATGATTTTATTCCAAAACAAAAATGTATACAAGAGCTTGGTTATTTTATTCGTATACTACAATCCTATGGCTATTTATTATAAGTAAGTCAAATTAGAATTGACTTCAAAAAGACATGAATAAAAATAAGTTATCAAAATACTCACGTAATTGGTCGCGTGGCATACACTCGTAGTCCACGAATTTCGCGGAGCTCCTGTGACATTACCTATATAGCTAGCGCAGACGACGGATAACGGAGGACTTTTTGTCCGCGACACGTCTTTATTGTTAACCAAATAAGATTGAACTTAGATCGCGTATATCCATGAAAAGTACGCGATAGTCCTCGTTATTTATTCAACTTTATGTTCTTAGTAATAAGGTCGTGTCGCGGACAAAAAGTCCACCAATGTCCGTCGTCTGCGCAGGCCCATTCTTAAAATATTCGATTTAGAGTATCTCGAAGCGCTCGTAATTTATATTTGTAGTTTTTGTGAATTAGCCAATTTAGTCGGTTTGGATGACATATGTAAACACGCGACCACTGTAGGGTTAAATATAACTTTTTAATTTTGCATTTTACAATGCTATTTTTATGTGATATTAGGTTTTTTTTTGTCAACGACGGGGAATCTCTAAAGCCTTCATCATACCTGATGTTAAGTATTGATAAGGCTGAAGATGGAAGCGAACCTCTCCCGGAATCCTCAATCACTGAGGAACTGGCTATCTTATCTTATCTAAGTGCATTGGGCCGGATTCCCAAGGATGCGGGCTCGAATCCCGTCAGGGCGACATATGAGAAAAGTTGCTACAGATACCTATGAGGACACGTCGAATCCTTCCAGTATATTCGTATTTCTACAGTGTTGGCCACCGTCGTTCTATCAATGAGAGAAATATCCTCGCCTTAAATTTTTTTTTTCATATTTCGAGTAGTTTCTAGGAGAATGTTGTTTATTTACCGATTCTGAGACGAACTTGTTACGAGGTCACGTAGTAGGAGTTTCGCCAAGTTAGCAAGCGCAATGGACAATAGTGCACACGGCCCTATTATGCTGAATATGCATTACATCGTTCATCGGCCGCTCCAATTGACGCAAATGGCGGAAACTGCTGACACCGCACCTCGTGGTACCATCGCGACGGGCTACGTGACCGGACGACTCGGCCACTTGGATTCTAACTTCGATCCGGTCGACACTTAGTTATAATTAGCAATAGTTTTCTTTGTAAATTTTTATACAACAATTATATTCTTTTATAAATTTAAATCGGTTTTTTTTGAGTCCTCCGGCCGTGGCTAACGTAATTGGCGCAGTCGGTAGGATTCCCGGGTTAGTCGCGTCAAGATTTCCGTAACTAATAGGTTTTTAAACCTTTACCGGGATTCCTGCAAAAAACGAACGAGCCTACAGCGGAGTATCCAGACATCGATGCAGCTCAAAGAAACTGTAATGTCGTATTTTAGTCCGCCATTACATGTTAATTTTCTTGTTAGCACTGTCACTTTGACAGCTGTATTTAGACATTTATCAGTAAAATTATGTTGGCAGTACGCTCGGATAACCTTTGCTTTGTCTTAGGAAAACAATTCGTGGTTTTGACGTTTGTTTTGACATCCGGTCGACTTCACCTTTTCATTTGCCGGTTCTGAGATGGCGAATTATATTTTTTGCTGAAGAATAAATCTTCTTTAATCACACTCAAAATGGGTGTTAGATCCTTTTATAAGGCTAATTAAAGCCTATAAATATGTTCTATTGGTGAGTTTCACTTGATTTCAAGATTTTTCTTAAAACACATTGTTGTCGAAAATGTGCTATTTTAACAATACATTTTGTTTTCAGAGTGCATTTGTTTTATAAACTTCAATAGTTTGCGTTGCATTCTATTATGAGTGCTAACGTCTGAAATTTGTTTCGGGGACGGTAAGATCTCTTTTATTAAAATACATAATGTTTTAGACTTGTACCGATAGTTTACTAATGTTGTATTTCTTCGTTACAGCGGTTGTTCGCGTCCTTTTTTTTCTTTTTATATTACTTTTGATTTGGATCTTCATGTTATCCTGAAATTTGGCTGCGTTCTACATTTTCTCTACGTTGGGATCATGACGGCGATACCTATGCTGGCTTAGAGAAAGATGTGATGAGGTTCACAGGTAACATGGAACCAGGAGGTTAGTTTAATCCTTATTTTTTAAAAAGTACTACGTTAAATACGGTGCTATATTCGCAACATAAAATTAGATTAATTTATATTCACAACGTTAGATTGGATAACCCTATATTCATAAAGTAAGATTTGTTAACCATATATTCATAAAATTTGTTTGGGATAATTTAAATCCACAATAATGTTTAACTCATAGTAACTTGATATCAACGTCTACTAAATGTTATATTTATAAAATTAGATAACCCTAAATTTTGTTTAATTTAGTCTTAATTGCGTCGGCTAAAGGGAAAGCAAGGGAGTTTGGAATAAAACATTGTTCTATAATGTAAGAATTTTATTTCATAGCCACCCCCCTGCAGATTAAAAGCCTAGTCTCACCGATGACATTCCGAGGTAAATTTAGTTTATTTTTTTAATTCGATGGAGCATAACCTCTATCGTGGCGCCCGAGTTTTTTTGTTTAAAAGGTAATTTTCCTTAAATAATTAATTTAGATAAAACCTGTTGAACGCCCGCTTGCAACTTGACAAGCCGGGGGCAACATGACAATTGTCGCCTGCGACCAGGGACTTTTACAACTTGCTTTCTTTTAACCTTATAGTTGTTTTGCATAATTAGTTTTATGATTTGTTTGAGACAAGCTATTTGTTGTGTTAAGCTTGTTATTTTGTTGTTTTGGATGAATATAGCACCTGTTTATTTTGTAATTTTGTTGTTGGAATTTCCACAAATTTTTTTTTGTTGTAACTTTATTTGTTGACTTTAAATAATTTAATATTGATAACAATTGTGTCAATAAACAATTTGTTTGTTTGTAAAGAATTAATCTTTATTGGTTTTGTTTGTAAAGAATCTTATTTCTTTATTATTTGGATATGCTATTGTTAACTTTAACAATTAGTATTTTGTTTGTCTAACTTAACTATACAGAAACGGGTTTTATGTGTTGAGTTGTATCTCTGTTAATATTTAGAACTTAAAATAAGTGTTAAGCAGTTTACTTTAAGCTACAGTTACTTATTGTGAGTGGATAAAGCACCTGATTTTGATATTTGATATAATAATTTACAGATAAATAACATAAATAAATTTGAAAAATTTAAATTTAACATATTAACTTTCACATTTAACATTAACTTTATTTAACTTTAAAATGGATAAAGCTATTCAGTGTCCACCTGTTGAAAATATTTTACCTGGTGATAGTGTTACTCTTAAATCAGCTGGTACCTGTACTGGTGATGACGGTATGGAGTATGATCAGTTTGATAATGCTGTTAAGGAGAAGCCTGCTCATTCATCGTCGTTTAATATGATTAATGAAACTATTAGAAAAAATTTACCGAAGTGTTCTACTAAGTTGCCTGATTTGAAGCGTAGCGGAATTTTATTTGAAGGTAAGTCTTGTGTGCGAGAGTTCATAGTTCAAGTTGAAGACTATTTTCTTTATAGGAATTTTGATGAATGTGTTTTGGTCGGAGCTTTTTCGGAACTTCTTTCTGGAACTGCTGCCAAGTGGTTTAGAGCAAATAGATTTTTTATTAGTTCTTGGTTGGATTTGAAAGTTGCTTTATTAAAACGTTTTGATAGGTGTGATTTTGACTACTTTTTGGAACATGACTTGCGTACAAGGAAACAGAAATATAATGAGTCACTTCCTGACTTCATTACGGAAATTCTTGATATGTCTAACCGTCTTTCAATTCCTCTTTCGGAAACAACTTTAATAAGTGTAATTAAACATAATATGTTACCCATTTATACACCTTACATTTTGGGGAAGGATATTTCTTCTTTGGATTTTTTTACAGCTTTTGGGAAGGAGTTAGAGCCACTAGTGGACAGGAAGCCGTTTAAGGTACCTGTTAAAAATGTTAAGTTTGAGAAAAGTTATTCAAGTGCTGCTCAGAGCACTATTACTTGTTTGAAGTGTGGAGAAATTGGACACTCGTTTAAAAATTGTTCTAAAATTCCTGGCATAATTTGTTTTAAGTGTAAAAAGTTGGGGGTCACTACTAAAGATTGTGAGGCGTGTGCTTTGGGAAAAATTAGTTCTACCAGTCCAAAAAACTGATTTGGTCGCATCGATCTCCAGTTTTCGGTGAAACTAAGGATGAGTCGATGTGTGAAATTGTTAATCACGCTTATAGTAACAAACCTGACAAAGCTACTTGTAAAAAAGAATTTTCTGATTGGTTAGAGTATTTAAAAACTTTCTTTGGTGTTTATAAGGCTGCTCCTATCCTCTTTGTTAAAAATAATGATTCTAGACCATTCCTACAGTTTAGAGTTGGTAATCGCAAATTTTCTGGTTTGCTGGACAGTGGTTCGAATAGATGTATTTTAGGACATAATAGTCATCATGAATTTTTGAAATTAGGGTTTAAAATTGAAAGATTTTCTGAAGTTGTTTCAAATTATACTTACACAGCTGATGGTTCTGCACAAAAAGCTATAGGCACTATTGATATTCCCATTACTTGTGACAATAGTACTAAAGTTATAAATTTTTTGATTATACCTACTGTAGAGTATTCTGTTATTTTGGGATTTGACTTTTGGTTGAAATTTGATCTTGCTAAAGAACTTTGGAAGAATATTACTTTTGTTGAAGATAAAAATGTTAAGTTTAGAACATGCACAGTTACAGCTGCCGCTGAGCTTGCACCTTCCGAAAATAAATTATTGTTTGAAACTATTAAACTTTTTGAAGATATTTCTTATGAAAAGAGAGGTTTAGGTCTTACTCAAATTGCTGCTATTCTTTCGTCTCCTGCAGATATTGTATTGCCTGAGAGTGATATAGATGATCCCTGGTATAAAAGAATCTTTGTTAATTGTCAAAAGTTTCCCACTAAGTTTAAAAATTTTAGAGTTGATAATAATACCTTATATAGATATTGTAAAAGTAAATTTGGTTATAGTAATCGTTTAGATTGGAAAATTGTTATTCCAAAAGAAAATATTCTAGATACTATTCGTTCTAATCATGATGATGTTAATTCTGGTCATCTTGGAGTTCATAAAACTTTAAAAAAGCTTAAACAACATTATTTTTGGAATGGGATGTTTAAAGACGTTCATTTGTACATTAAGTCTTGTGATGTTTGCACAGCTTACAAACATAGTACTTCTCCACCTTTTGGCCATATGATAAACCCTAAAAAAGTAGATTTTCCCATGGTTATGCTTTCGGTTGATATAATAGGAATTTTACCTAAAAGTTATTCTGGTCATAAATATATTCTTTCTGTCGTAGATGTTTTTACTAAATATTGTTGGATATTTCCTTTAGCTAAGGCTACTACTTTAGCAATTTGTAAGATTTTTGAAAAAGATATATTTCTTAAGTTTGGTGTTCCTAAAATTATAGTTTGCGATAATGGTACTCAGTTTACTTCTAAATATTTTGTAGATTTCATGAAAAGTTATAACATTACTAAAATATTTTATAATACTTTGTATACCCCTCAAAATAATCCAGTAGAGAGATATAATAAAACCATTGAAACTTGTATATCCTGTTTTGTTAGAAATGATCAGAGAACATGGTCTAAGTTGTTGCCTCATGTTCAGTTAGCTTTAAATAGTAGTATTAATCTTGCTACTGATTTTACTCCTAATTTTCTCATGTTTGGTAGAGAGTTAATTGTTGATGCCTCGTTGCATAGATTTAGTAATTCTTTTGGTAATTTAGATGAAGTTGGTTTGGGTGAAAGAAATTCTTTTGCTTATTCTTTGAATTCACTTAGTGATATTTTTGTTAGAGTTCAGACTCAATTGTTTAGGGCTTATAAGCGTAATGCGTCTTATTATAATAAAGGTCGCAAAGTTATTTCGTTTGCTGTGGGTGATGTTGTTTGGAGGCGTAGTTTTGTTCAATCTAATGCTCCGGCTTATTTTTCGGCTAAACTAGCACCTAAGTTTATAAAATGTAAAATTTTAGAAAAAGTTTCAGATAACGTTTATGTTTTGAAGGATTTAGAGAAGGGTTACGTTGGGCGTTACCATGTTAAGGATATAATTAAATATTAAAATTATTTGTTTTGGAATCTTTTAGGCTCGCCGTTGATGTCTTGTTTTGAAGACTACACGTTTGTTAGAGACGAATGAGATAGATGTATGTGAGGATATCGTGTTTTGTAAACTTTAGTTGAAGTATGATAAGGAAACTTCAGGACGGATGTCGATAGGGTTTGTTCTAAAGTTTAACTTAGGTCAATTTGGATAGAAAGTAATTTCTCTGGTTTGTTTACCCATAGTAAATGATCTTATTTTGTTTGTTTGTACATTTTGTATAATTATTGTGTACTTTGTTTGTTTGAACAATTTGTTGTCTACACTTAAGACTAAGTTGGTTTAGTTATTTGTAGGTCATATTTTAAATAAGTTTATTTTGTAAGTTCTGGATATCCATACCCGGACATGACTTTTGTTCTGACCAGACAATTTATTCTTTTCAGGAAATTGTTCTTGGTACAGTTTTTTTTCTCTCTTTTGGATGACATTTATGTTTGTCCCTGACATTTTGTTCCTTTGGACACTATTTTGGTTGTCCGGAACATGTTCTCTTTTGGATACCACACTTGTCTTTGGTTTTCCTTGACCTTTTGTTTGTTGGATTCTTCTTAGAATTTTTTTGTTTGTTGACTCTGTGCCCAGTAAGTCAGTGGTGTTGTGCTGATCGCAGATGAAACTTTTGGTAGACGTTTTGTCTAACGTTTGGTTTTTTAGTCGTTTTGTTCGACGTTGCCTTGCTTTGTCTTGGGCATTGTTGTTTGCCTTTGGACGCGTTGTAGTACGACGTGGGTATGCGTTGTATGCGGTTTTGTGATCGTGATCGATCGCAGGAGCTTTAGAATTGGTGACCTTTGTTGTCCAACCGATTTCAATGGTGATTTTGCTGGTTGAGAGGAGTATGTTTTTAGACTCGGTGACCTTGGTTGTCCAACCGATGCCTCGTAGTTGTAGAGAGTCGTTTGATTTGGTGACATAGTTTGTCCAACCAATTCAACGGGTAATTTTCGTTGCGTACCAATTTGTGTACCAGAGACGGTACAGGAATCACATTGCGTCAACACCCGCGAGGGCCACCGCGATGCCTTCTTGTGCAACGTCCATGCTTTCCATGTTATATTTCGAGTTGCGTACCAATTTGTGTACCAGAGATGGTGCAGGAATCACATTGCGTCAACACCCGCGAGGGCCATCGCGATCCTTCGTGTGCAACATCCATACTTTCCATCACAATGCTTTGTTTTAATTAGACAACCTGTACTTTTTTTTTAAGAATCGATGTATTCTTTCCATGTTATATTTCGAGTTGCGTACCAATTTGTGTACCAGCGATGGTGCAGGAATCACATTGCGTCAACACCCGCGAGGGCCATCGCGATCCTTCGTGCGCAACTTCCATAGTTTCCATCACAATGCTTTGTTTTAATTAGACAACCTGTACTTTTTTTTTAAGAATCGATGTTGTGTTGATTGAATTCAACGGTTGTAGAGTTTTTTTTGGGTGTTCTGTTTTGTTTTTTCTGACAATTTCATTTGATGAGAGTTGTGTTGACCTTAGAGTCTGACCATATCTTTATGAGAGATTCGTTGTTGGTAATGGTTTTGGTTTTGGTTTATAAACACATTTGTGTTTTATTTTGTATGAAATACTAAGTTTGGTGTTGGGTTTTAGATGTTTTATAAACTTGAAAGGTTTTAGCCTTGCGTTGTGATTTGGAAATCCCTTGTATTACCTTGATTAGAGTTTTGGAGAGTTTTGTAGAGTCTTTGGAAAAAGTTTTGTAGTCTTTGGAAAGGTTTTGTAGAGTCTTTAGATAGAGTTTGTCATAAAAGAAAATGTCTTTTCTTTTATTTTTTTTTTTAGGAAGGGACGGGTTGTAATGTCGTATTTTAGTCCGCCATTACATGTTAATTTTCTTGTTAGCACTGTCACTTTGACAGCTGTATTTAGACATTTATCAGTAAAATTATGTTGGCAGTACGCTCGGATAACCTTTGCTTTGTCTTAGGAAAACAATTCGTGGTTTTGACGTTTGTTTTGACATCCGGTCGACTTCACCTTTTCATTTGCCGGTTCTGAGATGGCGAATTATATTTTTTGCTGAAGAATAAATCTTCTTTAATCACACTCAAAATGGGTGTTAGATCCTTTTATAAGGCTAATTAAAGCCTATAAATATGTTCTATTGGTGAGTTTCACTTGATTTCAAGATTTTTCTTAAAACACATTGTTGTCGAAAATGTGCTATTTTAACAATACATTTTGTTTTCAGAGTGCATTTGTTTTATAAACTTCAATAGTTTGCGTTGCATTCTATTATGAGTGCTAACGTCTGAAATTTGTTTCGGGGACGGTAAGATCTCTTTTATTAAAATACATAATGTTTTAGACTTGTACCGATAGTTTACTAATGTTGTATTTCTTCGTTACAGCGGTTGTTCGCGTCCTTTTTTTTCTTTTTATATTACTTTTGATTTGGATCTTCATGTTATCCTGAAATTTGGCTGCGTTCTACATTTTCTCTACGTTGGGATCATGACGGCGATACCTATGCTGGCTTAGAGAAAGATGTGATGAGGTTCACAGGTAACATGGAACCAGGAGGTTAGTTTAATCCTTATTTTTTAAAAAGTACTACGTTAAATACGGTGCTATATTCGCAACATAAAATTAGATTAATTTATATTCACAACGTTAGATTGGATAACCCTATATTCATAAAGTAAGATTTGTTAACCATATATTCATAAAATTTGTTTGGGATAATTTAAATCCACAATAATGTTTAACTCATAGTAACTTGATATCAACGTCTACTAAATGTTATATTTATAAAATTAGATAACCCTAAATTTTGTTTAATTTAGTCTTAATTGCGTCGGCTAAAGGGAAAGCAAGGGAGTTTGGAATAAAACATTGTTCTATAATGTAAGAATTTTATTTCATAGCCACCCCCCTGCAGATTAAAAGCCTAGTCTCACCGATGACATTCCGAGGTAAATTTAGTTTATTTTTTTAATTCGATGGAGCATAACCTCTATCGTGGCGCCCGAGTTTTTTTGTTTAAAAGGTAATTTTCCTTAAATAATTAATTTAGATAAAACCTGTTGAACGCCCGCTTGCAACTTGACAAGCCGGGGGCAACATGACAAAACCGAGACTACGATGTTCATGTAAGTGCACCACTGAATTTCTCTAGTGTTGCTCTACTTTTAATCCATAGTTTTCTTATCCTTTTATAGTTTAATATAATCCTTCAAGATTTTTCACCCACGCGGTAATAGTAGCCATAAGGCTAAAAGACATATTAAAGTATATCGCAACACTATCGACACTCATAGAAATATCGATAGTGAATTAGAAAGTAATTATAGTTATAGTACGATTAGTGAAGTTAGCACAATGACTACTGATCCCGATGTAATTCTCAAGGCCTTACGCCTGGTGCCAGAATTTGATGGCAACCCTAACGTATTAACTAGGTTTATTCGATTATGTGATCAGTTATTTAAGAGTTATTGTGACCAAGATGATAATTTAGGCAAGTTATATCTTATTAACGGAATTTTAAATAAAATAACGGGTCCCGCAGCTAGAACTATTAATTCGAACGGGATACCAGATAGTTGGACCGCAATCAGAAATATTTGAATTAACAGTTTTACTGACCAGAGGGATGAATCCACCCTCTACAATGACCTAGCTGTTCAAACCCAAGGGAGCAACACGCCACAAGAATTTTATGATAAATGTCAAACTTTATTTTCCACAATCATGACGTACGTAACCTTACACGAGACTATAGAGACGACTATACAGGCAAAACGTGATTTATACAAAAACCTTACAATGCAATCTTTTGTTCGCGGACTAAAACTTTTTTCTTCGGGGGTAGGACGCAAAAAGAGAAAGACGTTTTTTTGAAAGTTATTCTGCTATTTATTGCTTTTTATTTAGTTAATTGGTTTAATTTACTTTAAAAACCTTAAAATTATTATGTACTAAGTGTAAGCAGTACCTGCAGTTGTTTTCTCCTTTCAATATTTTTATTTACACCACTTAATCACTAAAACACTGTACTTCACTGTCACTGCACAAGATGGAAGGCTTAAAGGACACTATCAATGCACTTTCTGAGTCGTTCACGCAGCGGATGGCAATGTTCGAGGGTGAATTGAAGAAGTCAAGCACCCCACAGCAACAGTCACTAACATCCCTGGCAGCGGAGTTCAACGCGTTCCGAGAATTTGTTATTGCTACTCTCAAAAATCTGGACCGTCAAGTCTCTGTGCTGATCACAGAATGCGACAATGTGGAGACCAGGAGTCGTCGTGCCATGCTGCTGCTTCACGGTGTCCCGGAGGTGAAGGATGAGACTCCGACAGAAGCTCTGCTTAAGGTGGCGTCTCAACATCTGGCCACTGCGAAACTTTGTGAGGCTCACATCGTCCGGGCTAGCCGTCTGGGCAAAACACGAGCTGATAAGCCCAGGCCACTACTAGTAAAACTACAGTCGGAGTCTCTGCGGGATAATTTGTGGTCACTAAAGACATGTTTTAAAGGTACCGGGATCACTATGTCTGAATTCCTGACTAAGCTACGCCACGGAATCTTCGTCGCTGCCCGGGAACGATTAGGCATCTCCAAGTGCTGGACCAGCGCCGGACGCATTATGGCAGCTGGGCGAGATGGCAAGCGGCACCACATTAAGTCGTTAGTTGATGTCGACAAGTTAGCGGTACTAATTTCTGGCACAGCATCAACGACGGAGTCAGCGGTCACCCAAAGGGACCCTCAGACTTCAACAACTGGTCCAAGAAGTAAGAGGGCTGTCTCTGCAAAGAGAAAAAATTAGTTGTAAGTTTTTCGTTTGATACTTTAAGTCCTTGTTCATTGTTTTCACATAAGTTCTATACTTACTTCTTGTTTGTCAGTCCAGTGTAAACACTGCGGTCCCTACCCTATTACTTGCTTTTGTTTATGTTACTACTGTGTTACTTTAATAATCGTTTGTTGTAGATTTTACATTACCTTCCATCTTCCATGTTATATGAATACTTTTTTTTTTTTCACATGATTGACGGACAACAACTGACTGACATTGACTTGACAGTTATTATTATTATTTTTTCTTTTTTCTGTTTTGTTCATAGAGGCTTATCTGTACAGGCTAAGGACGGAGACCATACTGCCTAGCCTTAATATATATATATTTTTTTTTTTATATAATATTTTTTCGTATCATGTATCCAGGCGCTCCTGTCTTCAAATCTGTCATGTGAATTAAAGATTATCTGTGTTTGTTTATGTATGCGTGTGATAGTTAAGTTGGTTTTTATATGTTGTTGACTCTTATTTGTTACTTAATTTCTCTTCCTTCATTAGCTTCTTTCAGTCAACCGCGGGTACTGTATTTATGTATTTTATAATTTTAATTAAGTATTTAGTTTCTAGTTTAGTTAGTATATATTAGTATATGGATATCTCTTTAAACAATAGTAATGACCTTTTTCTGTCCTGTTCTTCAGCGTCTTCTAACTCAAGTTTTCAAAGTATTGATCGCCCTTTGGATGAGTTCCTTTCTGATACTTTTCTGGATGTTCCTAAAAACTTTAACATTGTGCACATAAATGCGCAAAGTATTCCTGCCCACTTTCCTGATTTTCTGGCGTCGTTTGATTGCAGGAACATCCACGCCATCCTTGTCTCCGAGACCTTTCTCCATCCCTGTCTTTCTTCTGACACCTATTCTTTACCCGGTTTCCAATTGATCCGTAATGATCGTGTAAGTTCCTCACACGGAGGAGTGGCTGTGTACCTCCGCTCCCATATTCCTTTTCGTATTCTTAGTCGCTCTCCACAGCCACCTCCTTCCAATAGCGCCGAGCATCTCTTCCTCGAGATATCTCTGTCCCACTGTAAAGTTCTTTTAGGCGTTTATTATAGCCCTTCACTCCGAGTTGACTTCTTTGAGTCCTTCGAAAAGCTTCTTGAATCGTTTAGTCCCCAATATTCTCACACCATAATTATGGGTGACTTCAACACATGCCTGTTAAAAGACGACACCCGTGCGAGAAAATTGTTATCCGTAGTTGATTCTTCTAATTTACATATTTTACCCTTACATGCAACCCATCACTTCCCTAACTGCATCCCTTCCCTTCTCGACCTTATGATCGTCTCTTCTCCTACCCTGGCTGTAAAGCATGGTCAACATTCTGCAGATGCCTTTTCATATCACGATTTGGTGTATCTATCATACCGTGTTCGTCCCCCTAAACTAAAACCTACAGTGCAGCTTCAGCGTAGTTTTAATCGCATTGACAATGACCAACTACTCTTTGATGCTGCTAATTTGGACTGGTCGGCAATTTTTTCCTCAAATTCTGTGGATGAACAAATTGATCTTTTTAATATGAGGATGACCGAACTTTACGATCGACATGCCCCCATCAGACCCGTTAAAATGAAACATCTACCTGCACCCTGGCTTACCGATGAGATTCGCTCGCTCATGAACAAAAAGAACAGCAGTAAAGCTAAGTACAGGATGGATCCCTCGGAACGAAATGAGAAAAAAATGAATCGTGCTAGGAATCGGTGCAATACGGTGATTAGGGACGCTCAAAGACGCCACATTCATCAATCTATTGAAAAGGAAGATCCCGCTAAAGTGTGGAAATTTCTAAAAACTCTTGGTGTTGGCAAATCTCACATCAGTGTCACAGAAAACAATGTCGATTTCAACCAACTTAATAGTCATTTCACATCGTCAGTGCCTATTGATGGCAATTATAAAAGCAAAACTTTACAATACCTTTCTAACCTGCCAACCCAAGGTGACTCGTTTTCTCTTAATCAAGTTTCAGACTGTGATGTGAAGAAAACTATTTTGTCAATCGACTCCAGTGCTGTAGGTGCTGATTCTATCAGTCGTAAAATGATCCTTCCTATCCTCGACATCCTTACTCCTATAATTACCCACATCCTTAATACATCAATTTCCACTGGTTATTTTCCGGCATCTTGGAAGGATGCAAATGTTATACCTCTTCCTAAAAAAGCCAAACCTAAATCCTTCTCAGATTTTCGTCCAATTTCAATCCTTCCCTTTCTTTCCAAAGTCCTCGAAAAACTTGTTCACAATCAGCTCACTGATCATCTAAATAAAAACCATCTCCTTAACCCTTTTCAGTCTGGCTTTCGGAAGGGCCACAGCACATCTACAGCACTTGTGAAGATTACGGATGACATACGCCTTGCGATGGATAATCGTCAACTAACTGTAATGGCATTGCTAGATTTTAGCAATGCATTTAATTCAGTTGATTTCGACATTCTCCTTGGTGTATTAAGTTCTCTGAACATATCTCCAATTAATTGGTTTCGAAGTTACCTGCTAGGGCGACGGCAACGTATCCGCACTGGAGATTCCTTCTCCACGTGGTGTGATATCAATGCCGGTGTTCCTCAGGGTGGCGTTTTATCTCCACTTCTCTTTTCTATATTTTTAAATTCTATTACGCAAACCCTTTCTAGTTCCTATCACCTCTACGCTGATGATCTGCAGATCTACACACAGGCACCATTACCTGAACTTTCACGTGCAATTGCAATTATTAACAAAGACCTAGCTCACATAAATTATTGGAGTAAGTCATACGGTCTCACCCTTAACCCTTCCAAAACTCAATGTATTATCATTGGTAGCTCTCATTTCGTTTCGAGGATTGATTTTGACGTGCTTCCGGTGGTCTCTTTAGATGGTATTAATATCCCATTCTCAAATACTGTCAGAAACCTTGGCATAACGTTTGACCAGCACTTATCTTGGAGACCTCAGGTGGAAGGCGTTAGAAAAAAAGTATTCGCTGCGTATGGGTCCTTACGTCGTCTACGTAATTTTTTGCCGACCAGTACCAAGATCACTCTGGCCCAAACTCTCTTGTTACCTATAATAGACTACGCTGATGTCTGTTACACTGATTTATCTGAAGAACTACTCAACAAACTAGAGCGTCTGCAAAATGTCTGCATCAGATTTATCTTCAACCTCCGCAAATATGACCATGTCTCAACCTTCCGTAGCAAACTTAACTGGCTTCCTATTCGCCGGCGCAGGGACTTACACACACTCAAGCTTCTCTACTCTATCCTTTTTCTACCAACTTCCCCACCTTATCTCAAAGAATGTTTTTCTTTTCATACCACATCCTCACATTGTACCTTGCGTTCCTCCTCTAACCTCACCCTAAAATTTCCTCCGCACTCCTCCAGCTTCTATTCCTATTCCTTTTCCGTTCACGCGGTCCGGCTTTGGAACGCACTACCACAGGGCATCAGAAAGGCTCAGACTGTAAAATCCTTTGGTGATCAAGTTAGAAGACATTTCCTTTCTCTTTCTCCTAACTTATAAATTATCATATATTTTCTCTCTTTCAGTATCCATCTATACTTTTTCTTCTCCTTCTTCGTGCACCCATTCCCCTATTACCTTATTTATCGGTTTTCTTTCACCCAAGGTTGCCTGGAAGAGATTGCTATGTAGCAATAAGGCCGCCTATTGTATATTCTTCTGTATATTTATTTTTTCTTTGTACTTGTTTTGTGTTTATCGTGTGCAATAAAGATTTTTATTATTATTATTATTATAAAAGAGCCTCTAGGATCTCGTATAAGGTGCATGCGCCCTGATACCATTGAGAAGGCACTGGAATACGTACAGGAGGAGCTTAATACAATGTACTTGCAAAATCGTAATGAAGCCTTGCCAAAAACGATACAAAATGCATCTAATTATAGACCTCCCGTACATATGCCAATGCCAATGTCTAATTCTTTTGCTTCACCTAAGCCATTTACATTCCCAGTCAAATTCCATAACATGCAAGGTACACCCCCTCGTTTTAATAATAATTTTATGCCTAAACCTCAATTTCAACCACCCATGCCACCGCAACCTTTCATGCGCATGCCCACGCGCACTCAACAAATGTTTAGTGCGCGTCCAACTAATTATAACCCGCAATCCAATATGTTTAGAATGCAACCCAAACCTAACTATAATTTTAATTCTAATCCGAAGCCTATGAGTGGTGTTAGTCACTTTACGCCTCGAATTTTACCTCCATCCGGGCACGATTGGACTAAACAGGGTAATCCACCACCCTCTAACTATTTTAAAACTCGCGACGTAAATGTGAATGAATGTGTTCCTTATAACGACTATTCTAACTATTACTATAATGACTTTTATGACAGTAACTTTTACAACGCAATGCCCGACTTCCAAAGTAATTACGAGTATGATAATTCAGTTTCAAGTCAATTTCAATACGAGGAGATGCCACCAACTGAGGGTTGGTATGGTCAAGTAGAGGAGCAAGACCAGCCTTCTACATCCTCTAATAACGATGATCAGGATTTTCAGACCGACAAGAACTCAAAAAGCTTAAGATAGAAGTTAATTTACAAACACAGAGGCAACTGCCTTAAATCTTAATTTCCGATCCACCATTAAAACTACTGATAGATACCGGGGCCAACCAATCTTTCCTGAGCCCTGATGCTGTAGAAAAATATTATCCATACCAGCAACTCGACTATGAGCCATTTGAAGTTTCTAATATACACGGAACGAGTAGAAATAATCATTCAATTACTTTGCCTTGCTTTGCTGTGTTAAATGACGATAATAATATTAAATTTTTCATATATAAATTTCACGACTATTTTGACGGACTTATTGGACTTGACTTATTGACTCAATGGGAAGCGACTATAGACTTGAAAGACAAAGTATTAAAGACGCGCATTACCAACAATCCAATTAGGATGTATAACTCGCGAAACGTCAATCTGTATGAAGATATGATACCGGCTAAATCATCTAAATTAATTCGATTACCTATTAACGCGTTAGACGGTGACGTCATAGTAAACGGACAAACACAATTGTATAATTTCTGAATGCGTCACTAATAGTAGTAATAATCGTGGCATTGTGGAAGTGACGAACCCAAGTAACAATGACGTCATATTTTCACTAGACCGGCCCGCGTGTGCAGAGGTATTTAACTTAGAATCTTTCGATATCAAATATACTAGTTCCGAACTAAACTATAGTACACGCGCTAAAGAAGTCATCACACGACTTAGAACAGATCATCTTAATCCGGAAGAGAAGGCTAATCTCATACAGCTTTGTTCACAATATTCTGATATTTTCTATATCGATGGCGAATCATTAACTTTTAACAACAAGATTAAACACTCGATTAGAACTACTGACGAAACGCCCATCTACACTAAGAGTTATCGGTATCCCTTTGTTCATCGAGATGAGGTTCGTGATCAGATCGCGAAAATGTTAGAACAAGGTATAATACGCCCCTCTGACTCCGCTTGGAGTTCGCCGATATGGATAGTACCTAAGAAGGCTGACGCGTCAGGTAAACAAAAATGGCGTTTAGTTGTCGATTTTAGAAAACTTAATGAAAAGACCATCGACGACAAGTATCCCATCCCTAATATAACGGACGTTCTGGATAAGTTAGGCAAGTGTCAGTACTTCACGACCTTGGATTTAGCAAGTGGCTTTTACCAGGTTCAGATGAATCCTGATGATATTCACAAAACTGCCTTTAACGTGGAGCACGGACACTTTGAGTTCCTTCGAATGCCCATGGGACTTAAGAATTCTCCATCAACCTTTCAAAGAGTGATGGATAATGTCTTAAGGGGGCTGCAAAATGTCATATGCCTGGTTTACTTAGATGATATCATAGTGTTCAGTACCAGCCTCCAGGAACACATGACCAACCTTGAGAAAGTATTTTTAAGACTAAGGGAATCTAATTTCAAGATCCAGATGGATAAATCTGAATTTTTTAAATTAGAAACGGCCTATCTTGGTCATATAATAAGTAGGGAAGGTATTAAACCAAACCCAGATAAGATCAAGGCTATCCAGAACTATCCAGTGCCAAAAACTACTAAACAGATTAAACAGTTTCTAGGGTTATTAGGATACTATCGTAAATTTATTCCAGACTTTGCAAAGATAACGAAACCTCTAACTCAGTGTTTAAAGAAAAATAAGACAATTACTTTAGATTAAAATTATATTGCTTGCTTCGAAACTTGTAAAAAACTACTTACTAATGATCCTATATTGCAATACCCCGATTTTAGTCGCGAATTTAACTTGACAACTGACTCGTCAAACCTTGCTATTGGTGCCGTTCTATCACAAGGGCCGATAGGTACAGATAAACCAATCGCGTATGCCTCTCGGACGCTTAACGATAGTGAGATAAATTATAACACAATTGAAAAGGAGCTTTTAGCCATAGTTTGGGCAACAAAGTACTTTCGACCGTACTTGTTTGGACGAAAGTTTAAAGTAATCACCACTCCAATGGCTTATGAATCCTAAAGAGCCAAACTCTAGGTTAACTAGATGGCGTCTAAAGCTCAGCGAATACAATTATACTATAATTTATTAAACTGGAAAGGCTAACACTAACGCCGATGCCCTTTCGCGTATCGAGATTTACAACGAAGAGACTAGCTCTATGACTGTAAACCCCTCAGAACGACCACCAACGTTAGGTGATAACTCTGATACTAATACTGTTCATACTGACTTAGAAAACCCCATACTCGAAGTCCCCATTACAGATGACCCTTTAAATAAATTTCACCGGCAACTGTGTCTGACTATCGTAGGTGACTTTAAGAAACGAACTACTGTAACTAAACCATTCGAAACACATACCCGTATCTCAGCCCAACTATCAGAATCAAACTTAGAAGAAGATGTAGTAAATGTGGTTAAGGAATACGTTAACCCTAAAGTTAAAACAGCTCTCTTAATAACTCCCCCGTTAGGCATGTACAAAATAGTTCCCATATTACAAGAGAAATTTAAAAATTCGGCTTTGAATCTTGTTGTTGCTAAAGTAGAGTTAGAAAATGTAAAGGAATATTTACGCCAACAGGATATTATAAAGCATTATCATGAGGGAAAAACCAATCATAGGGGAATAAACGAGTGCTATCTGTCCTTGTCACATAAATATTACTGGCCAAAAATGAAAGAACATGTGACTAAGTTTATCAATGAGTGCACTATCTGTGGTCAAGCTAAATACGACAGAAATCCTATTCGTCAACAGTTTAATATTGTACCCCCCGCTACTAAACCTTTCGAAATTGTTCATATGGATCTTTTTACCGTTCAAAGTGAGAAGTATGTTACACTTATTGATGTTTTCTCTAAGTATGGTCAAGCCTACCATCTTAGGGATGGAACTGCTCTCAGTGTAATCCAAGCCTTATTGCAATATTCCACACACCACGGGTTACCTCTTACTATAATTAGTGATCAAGGCACCGAATTTACAAATCAAATGTTTGCCGAATTCACTCGAGTTCACAAAATTATTCACCATAAGACTCTTGCTAATGCACCCAATGATAACGGTAATATAGAAAGATTTCACTCCACCTTGTTAGAGCACTTAAGGATATTACGCCTTAGAAACAAGGACGAAGCAATCGTTAACCTCATGTCATATGCTATAATAGGATATAATAGTTCAGTGCACAGTTTCACTAAATGTAGACCTTATGACCTTGTAAAAGGACACTTTGACTCGAGAGACCCAATTGACATAGACATTACAGGACATCTTATGCAACAGTATATACATACTCACCGAAGTCAAATGCAATCCGTTTACGATTTAATTAATGACTCTAGCTTAGCTAACCGAACCGCTATTATCGACAGACATAATAAGACTCGCGAACCTGAACAAGAATATCAGCCTCAGCAACAAGTATTTATCTCAAATCCTTTAGCCAGCCGCCATAAACTAGCCCCTCGTTATACACAAGATAAAGTTCTTGCTGATTTACCCATCCACATCTATACTTCAAAGAAACGTGGGCCTATTGCCAAATCTAGATTAAAACGTGTACCAAATAGCGCGAAATTGTTACAGGATAACGCTGACTCTGACTCTACTGAACTTGGGACTGGCGCAAGAGATAAGACTTGAGAGTTTGGATGACGGACCGGGACTCTTACCGTTTAAGCTCGGACCTATGAACCTTATAACTCACCACCACAGCTTCCTGCAATACATAGAATTAGATGATATACATAGCAAAATAAATATAGTAAAAGGGCAAATTATCGAACTAGAAACTAAACTACCTAATGATACACATTTATTATTTGAAATACAAATTAACTATCTTAGCACTAAATTAGATAGAGTATCTTACCAACTAAAAAGCTTAGAGCCCCGTAGGTTGAAGCGAGGTCTTGTAGATGGTATAGGATCTGTTATAAAATCTATAACTGGCAATTTAGATTATACTGATGCTATCAAATATAACAACGCAATAGGAAACCTTAAAAGCAATCAGGATAAAATAAATTCTCAGTTTAATAATCACATTAGCCTTAGCAAAGAATGGATGAGACACCATACTAATCTTATTTCAAATATTGCAGAAAATCAAATAAAAATTAATCATACCTTACATTTGCTATTAGATACAGATTCTTATATTCAACATAGTCTTATAAAGTACGCAAAATTAGCCCAGCTTCTCAGTATCATTACAGACAATATAGATGATTTATCTAACGAACTACAACGTATAGAAAACGTCTTAGCCTTTACTCGAACTGCTAGTACGCATCATTCAATGTTAAGGGTAGACACTTTGGACAAAATGCTTAACGAACTTGTAAGTCTATATAGTAAGGAGCAATTATTAGATTTAGAGCTTAGAGAATATTATGACGTAATAGAAACCGGATCCTTTTATTCAGGAAGGCAGATAGTTATAGTATTTAAAATACCAATCATATCACCCAATACCTACGATCTCTATAAGCTTCCTATAGCACCTAATAAAGCCAATAGTATCCTTATCCCACCTTACCCCCTAGTAGCAACCAATGAGAACGTTTACGTGTACATAGAGGCTGAATGCCCGAAGTATAACTCTCGGTATCTTTGTCATGACCAACTAAATCAGCGCTTAAGATCCACTCCAGATTGCATCCAGGAGCTCCTTCACCACCAACGACTAGACGAATCCTGCAAACCAACACCAGTAACCATCCTGAGAGAAGCCATCCAAAGGTTAGATGATCGTCATTACCTAGCAGTGTTCCCCGTCCTGACGCAAATTCATCTCATCTGTGTACGAGATGATTACCAGATGCTGAAAGGTAGTTATCTCATTACTATACCGTCTCAATGCTCAGTACGTACGAAGACTTCTACCATATATAACTCCAATGATCGAGTGGAAGGACAACCCATGAAGATGCTGAATATCTCAGTGGATCATCTTGAAACCAGCTTCACTGCACCAGCCACTGTAACGCTTTCCTCTATAAATCTCAACGATCTTCGAGAAATACAAGATAAGGTTGCATCTCAGACTGCTGTTCATCTCGACGACACATCTACAGATGCACTATACCATACTACGCTACCATTCTACGTAGTACTATCAATTACATTAGCACTCGCTGTTATCTTATTATATAGAAAGTATGCGACGTGCTCTCATAAGAGTAAGATGCAGCCGGAGGTTCCAGTACAGATCCATACATACGCCACACCGGGACCCGCCAAGCCTGCACGACAGCATCCAGCAACATTTTTGCAAGTCAACCAAAAATAGTTGCTGCTCTTCGGGAGGGAGATGTTACGAGGTCACGTAGTAGGAGTTTCGCCAAGTTAGCAAGCGCAATGGACAATAGTGCACACGGCCCTATTATGCTGAATATGCATTACATCGTTCATCGGCCGCTCCAATTGACGCAAATGGCGGAAACTGCTGACACCGCACCTCGTGGTACCATCGCGACGGTCTACGTGACCGGACGACTCGGCCACTTGGATTCTAACTTCGATCCGGTCGACACTTAGTTATAATTAGCAATAGTTTTCTTTGTAAATTTTTATACAACAATTATATTCTTTTATAAATTTAAATCGGTTTTTTTTGAGTCCTCCGGCCGTGGCTAACGTAATTAACTTAAAAATTTTAGATACTGTTTAAAAATAACCCTGTAGTATATATCCATCCAAACATCCGAACAAATTTTTACATTTATAAATATTAAGAAGGAAATAAGTATTTCGCATTTATAATCTTAGTAGTTAGGATGTAACTTAATCTGGACGCACCTTTATTTATATCTCGTACGTAGGTAATAGCAGAGCGGCTTACGTACCTAGTACAACAAGTGTGAAGTCTGAAGTGCTGTCGACTGTGCTTAAGGATTGTCGGGCGACTGTCACAAAGTTTATTGTTTGACACCTGTATTGTAAAATATTTCTCATTTCGCTGTAAGTCAATGTTATATTTTAAAAATGTGAGAAAATACGACATTCATAAATCAAATTAGTATCATACTATTTGTTTTAGGGTAGTAATTAACCGATAAACTAGAAAACTTAGACGCCAATCTAACCTAATCCAAACCTAGATTTTCCGCAACCCAATTTAGATATTTAGTCGCTCAGTTTAGTAATTTTTAGTCGATCGGTTTACATACTAATTTATTTTACAACTTAGAATACTTTCTAGAAAAAAATGAACTCTCTATATCGCTAGTACGGGACTCGAACCCGCACTTTGTGTATCCTGCCCAATACTCTGAAGACCCGTTCTTATAGGCTGGCAACCTGTCCTAATCAGCATTGACCTATAGCTTCTATAAATGTTGATTATCTAAAAATGAGTGACAGCAAATACTATAGACACTCTAGGTCACAGATCGCGGTTCCTGAAATATTTCGATATCGTCACACTGATTTGGTATTATGTATGCGATCAAAGAGTACCTATGTAATCAATCACTACGTTCTATTGGTATGCGATCGCTAATTATTTCGTCTCTCGTTGCTATGAAAACATTCCATAGCGATTAAATAGTCTGAATATTTCTATCGAAACTAGCGCCACTGGGAACGAGTAGAAAAGAGTTTTCATAGAGTTTAGTCATCTTTTGGTCACAGAGTATTTTTTTTTAACACAAAAATCATGAAAAATATTCTTTAGCCAGAGCGTTTTAGTGCCTTAGTTGTTCGAACTTTTCCGTAATTGTGACTTTTGATAGAATCAGGTGTTACTTGGCGGAAATCCATATCTTAGTCCGTGTCACTCGGTGCTGGTATTGCACGGTCTAACAACTCCTGAGGATGGAACTCCTTATTCTTACGGCCGTTCTTCTTGTCAGTTAAAAGATGTCCTGAATGGCTGGTAGGGGGAAAAAATGGACGATTCGAAAGCACTTATCTATAAGTAAATCTATTTGAATAAAAATATTTTGACTTTGACTTTAATTCATCAAACCCGAAACGGACACAGGTATCCAGCTTTATCAATACTTAACATCAGATATGATGAAGACTAAGAGTCTACCCGTCGTTCATAAAAAAAACAATGGAAAAATTGTCTCATTTTTTTTAAGCTTCGTTCAAATCTACATTTTTATATTACAACTAATTATATTTTTTCCAAGAGATATATACTTAAACCCACCATCTAAAGATGAGGATAAATTTCTCCCTTTAGTATGTCAAAATATCTGTATTTTTTCTCTTCCACTAGTCGCCATGCTATAGGCGACGGGTGAGTATCCACGTCTAATGTCAAAAAGTGATATAATTCTCTTTCCCCCTGTTGCCGTGCTTTGGCAGGTGGATAAAATAATTTTATCCCATGTCAGGGGAAATAACCGGTGGACAAAAGTTTTATCCCCAGCCCATGCTAGCTCTGCTGAAAAGTATTGCCAACCTCGCAAAAGATTTATGGCGTTAAGGGTAAGTATAAGACGACGGGTCGTTGGCTAACTTCAGACGCGAAAATAGGTACTGTTTGCAAGAAAAGTATGAATTAATCGATGTAATACAATATATATTTTTAAATTATTTATTTATTTGGTTTAGGTACTACACAAATAAATTAGAGTCAATACATGATTAAACAAAAATTATTGAATACTTAATCTAAACCATAATCCTTAAGTAGTGTACACAGCATGTTTGAAAAATACTAAACAGTGTTTTAATTTAAACAAATTACAGAAAAAAATATAAAAAATAACAAAAGCCAATCACCATCTTAATACAAAAGAGAAAATAACAATTTTAATTTTGGGAATTTAAGTCATTTCTTTGTTATGAGACTGACGTTTGTAGATTTAAGTTGAGGACCATTTGGATTTTATTATATCGGAAACAATTTTTTTGAACTGGGGCCTTTTACTTTCCTTTTACAGATAGGACTTCGCTTAAGTCGAATTTACATTAGGAAACTATTGTCATGCATGATAAAAGTAAATTCACGAAACTTTTTAGTGTCGTGAAATAAATACATGCATTGTGAAACTTGATTGTGACATTAATTTTATGCTACTAGTATAGTAATGGAAATTCGGCTTACATACAATACATACTTACTGTAACGAATTTAATTTTTATTTTATTTTTCTTTGATTTCTTTTTTTGCATACCGTAGGTCCTTTTTCTTAATTAATGGCGTGCTCGCGTTAAATACGCGAATTTTGCCAATGTCAAGTAAATATATTTTGTATAATACAGAAATTGTACGGTAGATTGAGTTAAAGATGGAGCCTCACAACACGTGTTATTGCGAAAAGAAATCGGGTGAAACTCCTACCGTAGGTACTAAAGTAAAGTTAGTTTGACAGAATGACGTCACAAAATGGCGCATGTTTCATCCTATTCTTGTTTATTTACAATCCAAATGAAAGTATGTAGATACATACATATATATATATATATGTAGGTTGAACCTCGATATTATAGTCCGAACCTTCCATCATCATGTGGGCAGTAGAAGGGAATCGTGCAATGAGAAGATTATGTTGAAATTTACAGTTTTATTCAGACACAATATGCAAAGTAGACACGAGTGAAACGTGGGACAGTTCCGTGACGGATTCTTCTTGATTCTTCACTCGGAGACAGCTCGAACAAAAGTGAAGTTCGGTCCGCTGACTGCCATTTTTATAAAGCCACGGCTCTGTCGAAGCGCGCGCGGGAAAACGTAGTTGCGCCGCATCCTCCGGTAGGTGGCGCTCGCGCTTGCGTTTCGTTCGGTGTCCATACTCATGACCGGATACGACACGGCCATCCTGCGCGACACACGTCCTCGTGTGTATCAACCTGGAGAAAGAGACACAGCACAGTATTTGTTCGGCCAATCCCGAATCATCAGCAACTTAATGTTACGGCAAAATAAAGAACTATGGTCTATTTCATTGTTTTTATTTTACAACCACAACATCAAAATAACAATATTAACGTAGGTAAGTTATTATTTCAGCATTAAGTAATTACTTTACAAGGAACCATGTTGACTCTTTTATTAACAACAACAATTTTACAATAATTGGTCAATTGATACAAATTAACAAAGACCACTGAGACCATGTACCATTGAAATCAAACACACGAAGAACAAGTCACTTTAATCAATCTTACTGAGCAACCCAGCAAACATTTTAAGTATTTTTGTCCAAGACTAAAGAATATATTACCAATTCACGTAAAAATAACGTCCCACGCACCATTTTTTTGTCACTTCAAACACTTTAACTGCTACGTCGAAATATATAGCAATTAAAACGTTATTTTTACTTAATCTGGTAGAGGACTTTAAAGTTGAAATTTAGTCGAAATAAGTGGTAGAATTGACGGTTGAAACCTTGACCAATAAGTCATGAATACTTGTACGTGCTTGCTTGGTATTTACTACGTAATTATTTCTTATTCAGCGACCATTAGGTCATCGATTTTAAGTCGAATTTGATACTAATTTTGAAGTAAATTTGACCAATAGTAAATACCAAAATGCGACAATCGAGTGAAAAATACTTGTAAAGTATTTGCAATACCGTAAGGTTATATCGTGATAACTTATAAGTCAGACTTACTTAGTAATTTAACTAATAAGTCTTAGGTGACGGAGGCAACCTGACGTTTATCGTGTTTTAGTTACAAATAAGTCAGTTTACGGTGAACTACGACATATTACATGTGACCTAGCTTTTTTCATTAAAATTAAACTTCTAATCTGCAATGGGCAAAGATAAAAAATTGTACAGACATTCAACTTCCTACTCAGAAAGCTGAAATGCGTAAGAGAACATTAAAAGAAAGACCATGTCAATTGCCTGTAAATTTATTAGCATCCGATGCTCATCCCTCGGCCTCCACGCCATCTTTTCATGAAAATGCATCTTCAAGTCAGCTTATAAAATCAAACGTAAGTAATGACAATCTACAGAAAAAAAATAATGAAGAATCAGAAAACGAAGACTTTGAAATTGAAGACTCTGGAAATGATGATCTTGAAAATGATGACTATGTGTTAACATCATTAAAACTTACTGGAGATTTGAAAAAATGGACAGTACAGCACAAACCCACCATCTCATCTCTTAACGATTTGTTGGGAATAATAAATAAATACGGATTTAAACTTCCTAAAGATGGAAGATCACTGCTGAAAACAGTTTTGGTATCAAGGCGTGAGAAATAATTTGGAAAAAAATATCTCAGCCATTGACTTGAGTTCTGTAGGCTTATTACGAGTTTGGCAAACTCGACGTTACAGTAAACGTTAATGTAAAATGTAGCTCTGTCTCTTTCATATTTAGCGACTGTTTTACCGACATGAGCAGTGTGTCCGATAGTCTACGCTCACGAGTCCTGTAAATGTCATGTTAAGCAAACTCGTAATAGGGGTACTGTATCAAATATTGAGTTATTGATGTCTCTTTTTAACAGTACTGCATCCGAAGTATGGCCTATAGCATTTGCAATATATGCTATGCCAAACGTCAAGCCAATGTTTGCAGCGATCTATTATGGAAATGGAAAACTACCTTTGGAACTTTTTTTACGTGATTTTATTAACGAGATAAATTATCTTATACAAGAAGGTATAATTATAAAAGAAAAAAAGCTGCGTGTTAAAATAAAATGTTTTGTTTGTGACACTCCTGCTAGAGCGTATCTGAAAGGTAAGATACAATTAAACTAAATTATAATAATAATAGTAATTTGTGAGAATATATGCAATTATTTTTGTGGTTTACATTAATCTGTTTTAAAAATAAATATATAGGGACAAATCACACAAATTGTGCTAGCCTCATGGTAAGTTCGAAACTTGCATTATGGGATACTAACTCAACGATACTATATTTAACAAACAAACAAACTCACTTTCGCATTTATAATATTAGTTAGGATAATAAATACAAATACAGAAAAACATTTAAGACCCAATCCAATCTGAAAAACATAATTTTCCATCTTGACCTGGCCGGACCTGGTATTTCATTTTCCGAAGCTTCCATTTCCGCTGGATAAGGGGAATCAGATGCATTTGCCTGGCTTTGCTTTTTCCTCTTTTCCACTTTTTCCTTTACAGCTATTGCTCTCTTCTTAGTATGTTTCAATAATGCACCGCTAAAGTGTTTTTCATTTTTCTCATAAGACCATCTTGAGTCTGCTTTAACTAGTACTTTATAAAATAGCTGCACTAAGTTTTCTAATGTTTGGAAAGCATTTCTTTTTTCAAAACCAGCTGTTCTTGAAGCACCGGTCCAAGACATTTTTGTCATCAGTTCTCTCGTCATAATTTGTTCCGCCATCTTTTTTCCGAGAACTTCTCCTCTTCCTTGACCATCAGTCCCTACAAAACTACTAAAATGTTTGACCTGAAAAAAAAAGTCATACATATGTAAAATGTTACTTACAGAAAAAAAAACTCTTACGGGACTTCATATAACTCCAGTATATTACACTAAACCCCAAATTTAAGCCTTTAAATACGTGTTAAGCAGCATTAAATTACCCTTCTTCTGGCGCAGTCGGGTAAAAAGTATTCTAATCCAGGGTATCAACTTCTTTCAAATTTTATTAAAATTGGTCCAGCCGTTTACGCGTGAAGCAGTATCAAATACACACACAAACGCGCGCACGCACGCACAAACTTTCGCCTTTATAATATAAATGTGATGTGATTTATTCTTCACCTGTTAATATTGATATACCTATGCAAAAATACGCTCCATATGCCATACATACTATCGTGTGAAGAACATCACAAAGTAAAATTACGTGTAAAAAAAACAACTGTACGTGTGTGACAAAGTCAGTGATTTGTATTTATTAAATAATATAGTTGTATTCGAAATTCCGAATAGAAATTCTGGCATTATACCTACATATCGTGGCGGTTTGTGTGATTTTCAAGTTTAGCAACGCACTTTGTCATTAAACTGACTTTTGTTTTAAACATTTATTTTAAACGTAATTTGTTTGTTTTTCGTATGTATAAGTGGCCAACACTAGTGTAATTATGAGTCTAGTTACATAGTTAATACAATCATATCATTAGTGAAAGAAGAAAAATAAACATGAGCACAATCATACGTACCTACCAATACATGTCTTAATTTTAGCAAAGAATAACTCGAAAATATCGAATGACTTACCGATAGTTGTAGGTACTTTTCTGTTCCTTGTTGTATTGTTTCGATGCACTACACAAACCATAAAAGTCCGCTCACAGCCGCTGCCAAACAAATAATAACACGTCGCAACCTAGTCGCGTCGACTTATCCGTAATTATTACCTATTGGTCGCGACTATAACTTCATGGTAGTTAGGATTATTGACTTAAATAGGTAACCTGATACCATTTAGTCGCAGATAGTATGTCAAATTAACGTAAAATAACTACTAGATACCTATAGGTCGATATATAGGTTAAAAGAACATTTTAGTCGAACCGCCATTTTATTTTAACAATCCGAAGAAATTATATTTCAAATCGCAGATTTTTTGTTGTTATTTCTCGGATAATATCGTTAAACGGCACCTCTTCTGTCTAATATTCAGATAGTTAGTTGGGTTTATGTATCTAAATACTGCAAAGGCAAGATGATGACAACTATTGATAAAATAAAAAAAATCATCTTGACTTGAAAAATTTAATTTTTTAGTATATTTGAAGCCCATCAGCAGATTTCAAAGTTAAATCAACATAATGCGCGAAAAAATTTTCATCGCAGAAGATTTCGTCATAATATCACGTTGTAATGAGCGCCAAAACATGGAAACTTGTAAAGCCGCTATTATTATTCTATCGATACAGAGTTTAGCTTTTTAGTTAGACATTTTGTTTTGGAGTAAAAATACAATATTATTGTCTCTTTTACTCTTCATCGCAAACGATATAAACATCACCTAAATATGTAATTAAATTGTAAAAAAACACGTGCGATCTACGTTTAAAAGAGGTAAATGATTACCAAATTAGTAATTGCAACTACAAGGCACGTCGTGGTGACGTCGAGTTTACGTGGAAAATATGACCTATCTGTTGACCTGCTGGTTGCAATCACTAAAATTACGTGGAATAAACGTCACTGGCACGTGCTTTTTTTCCCCACTTAGGGTGATTTCACGTCGACTCTACGTCGATTCTAGGTATCTTATTTTGGTCACCGTAAAAATTGCAACCTAAAATTGGTATTTTTATTGTAATTTTGACCTAAAATGTTTGCTGGGAATAGGTATCAAATTCGTGGTCTCAGCTAGCTCTTTAGCCAGTAAACAATTTTCACACCACTTCTCCCTGGGAAATCCAAGTCATATCAGACTCTATGATCCTTGCTACAAGGCAAGATCCGACTGTACCACCCAGGACTACCGCCCACCGCGTACCCACGGACTACTCGTAGAGCAGACACCGGTTTCTACTAGGTTACGGCTACGGCATCCTGGTACAGTCTCTGACCTAACGAATCTAGAACCTATGCTATTTAACAACTCGTAGATGCCGTTTCATCATCTACTTCATCATTCTCAACAATCTCAATTGGTACTTGGCCCTCAGGCATCTTTCTAACACGATCATGTGCGTATTTATAAGTACGCCTGTTTATTAAAGATCTTAAAAGATACCTATCCCCCTCTAGAACTTCTATGATTTGAAATGGTCCTCTATACTTAGGATCCAACTTTGTTTGATTTCGTTCTTCATTTTCTATCAATACGAATTCACCAACCGAAAATCTATTCACGCTTGCCTTATTGCTATCAAAACGTTCCTTTTCATAACTTGCGGATTTTAATATGCCTTCAGAGGCAGACTGCCTAATTGCATTGAGATCTATTACCTCATCGTTATCATCGGCCATCAAATCTAAAGGACGGGCTACTTTTCCTATCAAAAGCTCTAACGGGGAAGCTTTAGTAACACGATTGACAGTACAGTTTAAAGCGAGCTGCACATCTCCTAAAGAATTCTGCCACGACCTATCTTTATCTGCCTCAATCGCAGTAAGCATAGATTTTAGCACACTCATTATTCGCTCTACCTGTCCGTTCGCACGACAAGATCCAGTAGCGATAAGGTGAAGATTGATATTCTTACTTTCACAAAAGTCACGGAACTCTTTACTTGCAAAACAACGACCTTGTTTAGCGATTATACGTGTGGGAGCACCAAACAGTGCCACACTGTCCTCCACTGCCTTAATGCTGCTCCTGGTGTCGATATTTTTAGTATGAGAGAGTAGTACATACTTCGTAAATGCGTCAATCATAACGAAAGCGTACTCCTTATTATCACTCTTTCCACTTAGCTTACCAGTTGCATCAATGTGTACAGTGTGCCATGGAATAGCAACTTTTGGAATTGGATGAAGTTCAACTTGTACCTTTCCTGAATGAGACTTCGCTATTTTACAGGTCACACAGCTGTCAACAAATTTTCGTACGTACCGACTCATACCTTGGAACCAATAGTAGTTGTACAACTTTTCCAATGTTTTATCGAATTGTAGGTTGAACCTCGATATTATAGTCCGAACCTTCCATCATCATGTGGGCAGTAGAAGGGAATCGTGCAATGAGAAGATTATGTTGAAATTTACAGTTTTATTCAGACACAATATGCAAAGTAGACACGAGTGAAACGTGGGACAGTTCCGTGACGGATTCTTCTTGATTCTTCACTCGGAGACAGCTCGAACAAAAGTGAAGTTCGGTCCGCTGACCGCCGTTTTTATAAAGCCACGGCTCTGTCGAAGCGCGCGCGGGAAAACGTAGTTGCGCCGCATCCTCCGGTAGGTGGCGCTCGCGCTTGCGTTTCGTTCGGTGTCCATACTCATGACCGGATACGACATATATATATATATATATCGCATCGCATCGCACTTATAAGGCATCGATACAATGAAACATCGCACAGCTGAATTATCGACACACCGTGTTCGATATAATGAAAATCGAATCATCAAATTTTGCAGACAAGTAGGATACCCACAAAAACCTAATGATATTTCCTAAAATAAAATAATTCAAAAATATTTCAATCCTAAAATGTTTGAAAAGTAACCATTGTTTATCGTATTACAACATTCTATTATTATTATAATTTATGTGTATGTACTTCTATTGTTATTTACAATATAAAGGTTAACTTAGACTTATACTTCGATTACATAAAGGATGAATAAATAATACAATTCATTAGGTATCATTTTATTCATTCAATATCTACTCCTTTTTAAGATTCCGTAGCATAATAGCAAAAAAACGGAACCCTTATACATAGATTCATAGATAGATTCATTAGGTACGTACGAGAAAAAATAACTGTCTCGATCATATAATGTTAAACTTTACTTTACTTTTTGCTTTTTATTGTGTATCTATTTTCTTTTATTTTATGTTTTTTTAATGACTTTTTGTGTTTTGTTGTTTTGGTTCATGATTTTAACAATATTGGGGACTACCTTTGCCCAATGAGAAATTAAAAGTTAACTGAATTAAACAGTGCTAAAGAACATATTTAAATAAAATGGATGACCAAAATGTCATTTTGTTTTTGTCATTTGTCTTTCAAAACTCCATTCCTTTTAACCAACTCAGACTACAAGTCAAAGAGTTTACCTGATTTGTCTTCTGGTAATTTGAGTCCTCAAGAAATTGACGAATTGAAAGCTGAGTTAGAAGAATTAAAAAATTAGCAGGATTTGCACATATTGAAATAGATAAAATATCTTTGGAAAAAACCGATCTTGAGAAGCAAATACTTGTTCATCAAAATACTATCTCGAAATTGAAGAAAATATGCACCGGAGAAGTACTTAGCTCGTGTAAAAAAACATCTCCAAAAAAACGAAGAAACTGGAAAAAAATACAGTTTCAGAAGAATCAACTGAATGACAGCTACACGGATCTAGATAACATCTCCAACAGCAGTAGTACGATCTTGCAGAGCACACCAGCTCCATCCGCAGCAGCAAGGCGTACAAATTTATTCACTGATCCTGACATTACCATACAACCACTCGAAAGCAACCAAAAGCAGCTAGATAGATGACAAAGATGGCAATTCTGTCGAAAACTACATACCCAAAATATCCATATAAAAAATACTATGCAAAGGTCTGGCATCCAAACTTCAACAGTCGAAACAAAATAAACCATTTGAGGAATATACGAGTAATGTAGAGCCCATCACAAAACCATACGCGACAAGTGAAGAAATATTGAAGAATTTCTGTAAATTGGAAGATCGTCCTGAAGACTATTGTGATTGTTTCGATTGGTGAGAACGACTCACCAATCCTCATGCAATACTAATTGAACTGTATATGAATAATTGCTGTATTGAAAAGTATATCCAAACTCAATGTCATTATCCCTTAGTGTATTGAATAACAGGAGTTTAAATAAAAAAATATAAACTATTGTTTACGCCATTTCCGGCTTCCCTATTTTAAATTCGCGAGCTTCATGATGTGGTTCCTTACTCCTAGCCCTTTCCTACTCACACCATCGTGCGCAGAGTGAGAGAGCTAATTAAGCAAGTGCAGAGTGCATCGTGATTCGTCGCGTCAGTCCTTCCGTCTTCGACGACCGAGCCGCGCCTCGTCGCCAAGATGTGCGAGCGACTCCTGATATAATGTAAAATAAAATGCATTAACCGCAGCTTGAATTAACTATAAACTATGTAATAAATGATTCAGTGTTCTAAAGTGTGTGGAACTTAGCCGGCCGGCAGAGTGACCTAGGCCTAGGGTTCCTGTCCATCCGGCATGTGTGAGACAGTGAGTGGCGTTTCCTGAAGGCAAGATACTCCAGAAGCTGAATCGAAGCGCGCTCGGTGAGTCCCCTTCCCTATTCATAATATTTAAGGCGATTATTGGGCCGAACGACCTTGAGCAATCGGACGGGGCCACGCTCCTAACGCCGCGCGCCCTGGCAACTATCCGATACCAAAGAGCGCTCTGAATACAGATACGGCGCGCTGCGCATTTTGTCTCATCTGCCTACACGAACTTTGCCTCGACCGACATACTTGACTGAATTAACGCAAATCGATAAATAATACGATGCTTGTTTTGTAAGTGGCAACCGACTCAAAAAAAATTGTTGTCTTTATGAATTCGATCCGTTTGTATGCAATATTGTTGGAATTGCACAATAATCCTGTTAGTATTAGTGGGCTTCTAAACAGTTTTATAAGTGTATGTACTAGTATATAAATCTTGGACTAATTAACCACTGGACACGAAACCCGAGAAGAATGTATGAAATCACGATCAACCAATTCTTGCGGGGGTGAGGGGCGATTACTAATGTCAAATAATGACAGTAGTGCTTGAAGTAATCGATATTTTTTTTATCGATAAGTAAGGAGTGAATGAATGAACCTATTGAGTCTAATAAATCATGTGTGTTTTAAAGAAATTAGTAAGTTAATTGTTTATTTCGTAGAAAAACAAAAAGCACCTAATAATTTGAAATCTCATTTAAAAAAATCCCTCAAATTCATAAAAACTATAAAATATGGTTTCCAAAGCGTTTGTGTTTGGGTTTTTTTTTGTGAAAAATGGGTAGATACATGCAACCTGACACTAAGTACTGATAAGGCTTAAGATGGAAGTGCAACTCTCCCGGAATCTCGGAACTGTACGGAACGGAAAATGTACAACACACTATGATAATGTACAACATAAGTCTAATACTAAAAAACAATACCGTGACTGATTGATAGGCAACGCACAGCCCAAACGGCTAAACCAAATAAACTGAAACTTTGCATACAAGTTCTTTTAACGATATTGGCGAGCACTAAGGAAGGATTTTTGATATTACCACGGGAACGGGAACCATGCGAGTGAAATAAACAATTTTTTTTTTAAGTTTGAAGCTATATTTAAAATAAAAAAGTTCTCAAAGTTCGTAGGGTTGCGTTGTTTAATTACAGAGTTCCTATAGTTATCTTCTGGCTCCATCATCAGGCCTTAGATGTTATCTAAGACCTAAGTCCTCGTCCATGTTACCTCCCTGCGTACCGCTTCCACCCAATTTCTTCTTGTTAGGGGTTCAACTGTAAATCTAAAATTAATTTGAATAGTTCCTACATTAAAATTGGATTCGTTCGTTCATTTACATACATCGCTATGATTATCGATATGTTCAAGCCCTATACGACATAAAAATAACAATTGATTGAATGAATGATACATATAACCCAACCAAATTACTTATGCAATATCTTTGAAGAATTTACATGTACAATGATTACTTTTTGAAATGACGTATTACATTATGTTTACATACTAAATTTTATTTATTTTACGAAAAATTGCTACTCTAATAGATTGGAATTGTACTTACGCGTAAAAAGAATTTTTTTTTGATTTTCCGGTATGATTTTTACAAATTAACACAGCGCATTTACCCATTTTTGAGATAATGTTCCACTTCGAGATCTCGCGTCATACTGACAACGCCATATTGCTTACTGTGTCTAAAAGGCTCAGTAAGTGACAGAGGGGTAAAGGCGAACGCGGTCCTCGTTACGCGTCCAGTGGTTAATTCGTCCAAGATATAAATGTATGTCTGTGCACTTATTTCTTAGAAACTGCCTACGTGGTGCAGTTGGTATATAGCGGGTCGCACTTCGACGGCAACGCGGAAGTTCTGGGTTCAAATCTCGGGTCAGATCAAAAAATGTATCCTTAGTTTTTCTCTTAGAATTTCTCAGTGATAGTCCAGACTCCAAGTCTGGATGTTGGTATCAGAGCCTCTGGTAAATGTGTAGGTATGTAGGTAGATTTCAATTTAAGATTAATAGTAACAAGTTCCTGTAGTTGAAAATTAATGATTTCATACTTTTAAGTCAATTTAAACGTTGGTTTAATTTCCTTAATTATTATTTTATTCTTCTTAACTTGCTTTGTTAAGAATAAGGAAGTATAGAAAGTAACTTTTTTTTTCAGAATCGAAATGAAGACACTTTTCTTTTGTTGTTCCTCGAGACAATTAAAAAAAATATGAATAAAACATATCACTAAATATTTACAAAGTACCAACTTGTATATAGGTAGGTGTACAAAATATTTACAACACTTATCTATCACTAATATCAACGTCCAAGCGCAAACTTTCAACAGCCGAACTGCGAACTATACGTACTGTACCGAGTGTACCATCTGCGCTATAATTTTTTTGACGAAAACCAAAGTCAAAGGAAAGGAACGGAGCGGGCCGAAATGCGACACAACCTCCCCGTGCGAACGCTAGGGAGAGACTGACCACCCGTCTCCACGCGGCCCGCGCGTGGAAATTACAGGATTTGATTGATTTAATAAAACGTCAATCATTATTTTGAAAAAAACAAACTTGCGTTTTATAAATCATTAAATGTTCTATCATTTGGTGAAAGAATCATTAAAATCGCTTTAGGCATTTAGAAGCAGTAAGAAATTTTATGGGTAAAATTATAGAAAAGTTAAGATTTTTTTTTGTTAAAACTAACAGTAATTATAAAAAAAATTAACTTGCATTTTATTGTTCAATATATTATATTTATGATATATATTTTTTTATAATATTTGGATCATCCGTTTAGGAGAAGAAGGCCTTCAAAGAGAGGTCTATTTTGCAGTATGGCCCTACCTATCGCCTTAAGGACCACATAATTTTTTTTCTGCACACAAATCATAAACCGCCCCGCTAGCCGCTACACAGTCCACTTATATTATCGCCATACCAACTATTATGCTTAGAAATATATGCAATAACTTAAAAAATTGCACCTTTATAGAGTTTAATAATAGTTCTCTATATCAAATAAGTAAAAAAAAATATAACATTCTAATTGACTCATATTATTATGAAAATAAATTTATTCCAGAATGCATAAAAAAAAATGTAAAGAACAATCGTGAAAGTGTGAATAACAGTCGCAGAGATGATAATTCCCTTTCCCCCTAGAAAGGGAACCATTCCATCCAATTTCCAAAAAAATTGACAGATTTGAAACTGATGCGAGTATAAGAAGGGATACTGATATTTTTCGTGAATCGCAATTCACTTGAATAAAAACCTGGGGTAGGGTGTCCATGAATATTGAATGAGCAAGATTTTTTTTTTGCTTTAATTTTTTTTTCCCCAGGGGGAGGAGATTGTGTAGATCGTATGTGTCTCCGCACTACAAGGAGGCCGCTACACCGCCGTTGCTGGCTGGTTTTGTTTATAGTAAAATTAAGCAAGAGGGGCCCGTCGTGCGTAGACATGGACGGATGAAAAAATACTAATTTGATTACTGAATATAAAACAGTATCGAGTTAAACATCTTTTTTATTATAAAAGAGCCGCCCCCGTTATAGTACCATCCTTGAGCCCGCTACCCTTCGCATCTCCATTTGTTTACGCTTGGGTGCTAAGCTGTGCGAACCTCATCACTGTCCGTGTGGCAAAGATGTGGACCAGTTCCGCCTGTCGCGCCTATCGGCATGGTGCGATGAACGATTTAGTTAAGCGTACCCTACGGCACTGTTTCGATCCCATCATCTCTGGAAACTTGTGGTTTATTTAGGGATGATGGTAAAAGACCCGATGGTGCGAAGTTAGTGCCCCGGTGCTTGGGGTGTACCTTAGTATGGGATGCAACCTGTATAGACACCTTAGGTCCTTCCCATATACGTGGTACGTCCTAAATAGCTGGAACCGCGGCGGAGCAAGCTCAATTCCTCAAGCGCGTCGCTCTCAGTAAGCCGCGAGTTTGCGGCGCTTGCAGTAGAGACAATGGACCCTTGGTCGTCTGACACAAAAAAGTTTATGAAAGATAATTCCACAAGACTGGTCCACGCCTCAGGAGACCTGAGGGCTGATGCCTATCTTGCCCAGCGGCTGAGTCTATATATTCAGCGGGGCAACAGCGCCAGTGTTCTCGGTACTATGCCACGCGGCTGCGAATTGGACGGCATTTTCTTATTATAGTTAGTATAAGGTAGTGTAGTATGCTTATATATTTCTTATTAATTTATTTGTCAGACAGAAATAATACCTTTCTCGAAAGTATTTTGTATCTGGAACAAATTATTAATAAAGATATTTCAAGTATCAAAGTTGTTTTCGTAGTATTATTGGTGTAAGTAGTTGTAGTCTAGTACAACACGAGTGGCGCCCTCAATTTTTTTCTACTCTTTTCTGTCGCACTGTAATTGCCTTTTTACCTCACAACATTTATTATTCCCTTCGAGAGCCATTTGTTTTTTTTTAACATTTTGCGTTGGATTATAACTTCAATAATATTAAACTGCACTGATTGTAGTAAAGAACTAAGTCGTCATAAAAACGGTTAAACGCTTTCTCAGTACTAGTTTCTAAAATCACCTCGTCGAATCAAAGTGACGAAAGACTCACGAATATTTTTTTTTTACATTCTTTACTTAAGTCTCGTCGCTTTTTAAGCCAGAAAGGTGATCATTCAGGCTTCATACATTTTTGGGCCGTTTTCTAAAAGTGACGGCCAAAAAAATGGTACGTATGGATTAGAACTGGTCATTTGCAGCCATAATTGATATGGCACAAAATTTGTGGGATCACTCTAAGTTACAGGTTCAAAGGATCATCATTTTCATACATTCCTTCAGTTTAAAAAATAAAAAATATTTTTACATTATTGCTAAAACTAATGATCCGAAGTCATTGCGAGACAAAAAAATATAGTACCCCATCATTTTTAAACCTAGATGTAGATAGGTACTTAGGTAGTTTTTTATATTTGTTGCAGGGATATTGTCAAATGTATTAACATTATAACTAAACTAACCTAACCTCACTGCATAATCAAAATGCTTCAGTTTCTTTACACTTGCAAAAATCCATAAATGTATGAAGACAAGGAATTTTTTCAACCTGTATACCTTGGCTTAGATAAATCCCACAACTTTTGTGCCATATCAAATTGCAAATGGACAATTTTTTTTTGTTGGCCGGCACTTTTAGAAAATGGCCCATAAAGAATGATCTCTGTTTTGTTTTGTATTTGAGACTGCTATTTATATTTAATATTGGAACAGAAATATTTTGGGCCGTCTCGTGGTCAGACAAAGGTAATAAATGTATTGTTTCTTTAACATTAGAGAAATTTATATATTAAAACAACGGGACTAAAACGCGACATTTGTTATGTAGTACAACTATAGTACTTACAGCTTGACGTTTCGGCTATGTTACAATAGCCGTGGTCACAAGCAGACTGGCGGTGCGCGGCGTCGTCTATTCGGGCGGGCTTGGAGATCTTCAGCCACAATAGAATTGTTACTAATTAGATTTTTATTGTCTTTAGAGATGTCCTGACGGCACACAACACTTATAGTATCGGGTTTTGTTTTAAACGGTAAAACTCGCGGCTTACACCTGTTAATCATTGGATTCCAGGCTGATGACAAATTTAAATCCGTCCTCCCGATTGAAATTTTTCTACTTCTTGATTTCAATCGCTTCTCGTACCATCCTAGTATGATAATGAAATAAAGTTTACCTAAGAGATGGAAAATAACAGAGTCTTGGCTTTTGTTGACATGCAGATCAGGGTAAAAGATGACGGTACGTTATCTCACTCGGTTTACCAAAACCCACACATACAGACAGGTATCTACATGCCTCATCTCATCATAATCCTCCAGCTTCAATCTGTGATGACGTCGTTGATCAACAGAGCTCATATCATGTGTGACCCTGAAAATCTTCAGTCGGAGCTTGCTCATGTTTAGGAAGTATTAAAACGAAACGGATACAAGGTGTCGCAGCGATGAAAAAGGCAGAAGAAAAAAGAAAATGTCCAGAAGTGAGTCGTCAGCATTTTTGCCCTATATCAAAGGCGTAACGGATAAAATTGAAACAGTACTTAAAAAAATCTCCATTAAGACTGTATAATTATACTTTGTTATGTCAAATTTCTAAGCAACTGCGATCGCCAAAGGACTAATACCTTTTCAGACACCAGGTGTATATAAAATCGATTGTAGCTGTGGTAGTTCATACATTGGACAAACAAAGCGGACCATCGCAAAAAGTGTCTAAGAACATATCGCAGCTGTTAAAAATCGACAGACGAGTAAATTCACGACAGCTGAACATCTTTTAGAAGCTGGAATTAATTATTAGATAGAGTTACATGATCCTAAAATCTTCTCCACCGATCATCGTTATCATACTAGGATGGTACGAGAAGTGATTGAATTCAAGAAGTACAAAATGTTCAATTGGGAGGACGGATTTAAATTGTCGTCAGCCTGTAATCCAGTGATTAACAAGTGTAATTAATTAATTATTAACGTCACACTGGAATACTGGATACACTCGCGCATTTATAAGGTAGGTACAGAAGGCAAACGGAGATGTTGTGCATTTACATTACGAATGCCTAATATTATTCGATAGTCAATATGTCAATAATGGATAAATGTAAGAAAATAGTACACGATACGGAAATGGTCATAGGTTTTAATCAGAAAAGTGATTGTTAGTTCTTGACATTATAATCGAAGTCGATATAATCAGTAGTTTTTAAAGAGAGGGTAGAGGGTACGTATACCTAGAATCACAAAAACTATGCATAGAAATAAAACTAGGCTACTAAATTTAAATTTAAATAAACGTTATGTTTACAATCTTAAGAACAAATATTTCGACCATTTTTGTATATTTTTCTGTTTTTTTCCGGTTCTTACATTCAGATATTTATGCCGCATGTTCTATAAAGTAAAAAAGACACGTCAAATTTCTGCAAAAGATACGGCATGCGACAAAAATGGGGTTTATAAAAAAAATCCTAACAGATAACTGCTTATAAACACAAAGTTATCTCCGAAGAATATAAAATCCTTGGTGATAGCTAATTACATCCGAGGAACAGGTTTTCCTCACAGGTAACTGTTAAAAAAAACAGTTATCTGCGAAGAATATAAAATCCTCGGAGATAGCCAGTTAACTCCGAGGAAAAAAATTCTTCACAGTTCACCAGTTATCTAGCCACGGTTATCTGTAAGGAACAAGGGTAGAAGAAGCCATTCTAGCGTCTGCCATTCCAGTTCCACTGCAACAATATAAAAACAAAGATATTTATAACTCAAACAGTCACCTGGATATATTTCCTGTTTTTTAGTCATAATTCACGTTTAATCATTATTATCCTTGTAATGATCCTTAACAAGTTCAGTGTTCATAACGATGGCTGGATATAACACAGTCTTTTTTATTTTCATAATAATACCGACCTATGCAATTGGTGATACACATTATACACAAATTTGTAAGTCCATTTTTCAATAGTTTTATAAACGTATAGGTATATTGTCTTTTTGCCAAGAATACCAATTCTATTCTATAGGTACTAGATAGAACAGTCAAGCACAGAATAGAATCCGACAGGTTGCTTATCAAACTTAAAATCACCTAGCAACCAACTTCGTCGATGTAAGTACTGTCATATTTTCATGCTGTAGAAAGCCATAACAGCAACGGTAATAAAAACTGAAACGATTTTAAATTAGATAATGAGCCCTCGGGTTCCTCGTCACACACAGCCCGGTTACAAACCAGCGGCACCGGTGATTTGCCGGCGCGGGTACCGGTAGGCTCATTATCTAACTTAAATTCACCTAGCAACCAGTTATCGTCGCTGTCATTGCTGTCATACAGTATGAAAATATGACAGCCATGACAGTTAGATAATCAGCCTGCGGGTGTTCTTGCCGATTCGGGTCGGTAGGTGTGACGTGTGGTATTGCATTTTGGGCTGCGTATTGCAATTCTGTTTTGATCTATTCTAGGCAGAACAGATTCGGAAGGTCTATGGCCGGGCTAAGACTTAATGAGGTTGGTTCTCTATGCGATCGTATCATAAACGAGATGTGTAGCAAAACCAAGTAATGAGGTTGGTTTACTATGCGATCGTATCACAAACGAGGAGATGTGTAGCAAAATCAAGTGTAGAACGTATGATCGGCTGTAGTTACGAGCTGACTGGAGATACGATGCTACGTCTGGCCGTCGTCCGAAGTAGCGATGTGCCGCTGGGAATATTCCCATTTCCAAGTAATTTACTCGTTGTAAACTTACGGGAATATTCCCAATATTCCCGGAAACTTTCCCAAAGTTTCCAAAATAATATATTTTCAAGTATGGTAAAAATTCTGTGCTATTTATATTTTCTTCTTAATCCCACGGTTACGCAACAACAAGTATGTGCATGCGCTTGCTTGAGCCGCGAGGGGAGGGTCCCGCCGCGCCGCCCCCTCCCCTTTCCTCTAGTTTAAAACAAAAGAAACACGTTTACCCCAGTGTCGCTTTGATTGTCGAGTGTGCTGTGCTAGCTGTGTTAGTCATAATGAGACAAAAAAGTAAAATTTTTGATTACTTTCTACAAACTGTTAACGAACAAACAAATGATATGTTCATTTTGTAAAATTGTATACAAATATAAAAATAACTACTAGCTTTGCCCGCGACTTCGTCCGCGTGGAATAGTGATTTTCGGCGGGGACGGAACTTTTCGCATAATGTCGATTGTCCTAAAGTCGTTGTTCATACATCAATTGGCATAATCATCAAATAGCATTACATTAATGTCACATATTTTTTCCTTCGCATACATTTTAAGTAGCATAACTATCTAAAGGCATATTATTATGAAGCATAATAAATGAAATCCCTAATTTCATTTGGCCTAATATTACGCAGTCCTAAAATCCCTTAGCATAATTTTATTTGCCATAACTATAGAAAAACCTAATTTTATTTGGCATATTATAGGTAGTCCTAAAATTTTTTTATGGTAAAAAAATGATACATAACAATTTCTATTATACTTTTGGGTTAGGGTGTCGCAAAGGGGGTGCAGGACTTAAAAAAAATTCAACCGATTTTGTATAGATCAGGGACTTGTAAAATTTTCAAGAATGAATTTTATAAAAATGCGAATATCTCGAAAACGGTGCGTCGTAACTAAAATGTAACAAAATTTTCAACCCCCCTTTGACACCCCCGGAGATACTAAGGAGGAATCCGACGGACATATATTTTTTTCTCTCTCATAAATTTTGGAAAAAAACAGAGAAGGGGGGACGGGGTTCTGCAGCAACAAACTGTAACAGACGTTTCAGGTTGGGTTAGGTCAGAACTGTGACTAAAACCGGCTGTGACCGGCGAAGCGCCAGAAAAAATTGTTTTTTTCTTATTAAAAAAAAACACTTTTTATTTCTTTGCATAATAGTCAGTGACAGAAACGAATCGCCTAAAAACCGACTCCACGCAGTCTTGTATGCCCTACCCCTAGAGTGTAAAAAAATAATCGTAATTCTATTATTCCTTGTGATTATTATGCTATATATTTATATTTATATTGTGCTAAAAAGTTTCGCCCGAGGGAAAGTGATATTTTTCCGGGATTAAAATTAGCCTATGTCACTCTCTAGCTCGTAAACTACCCACATACTACAAAACACGTCAATCCGTTGCTCCGTTTTCACGTGAAAGACGGACATACAAACAAACACACTTTCACATTAATAATATTAGTATAGATTGTATGTCAAAAGAAAATACATATTACGCTGAACAATGTCTCTTAAGATACTATATTTGTATCTCTTATAGTTTAGCTGGGCTGCTAGGGTTCCACATCAGGTGTACCAGACCTTCGATATTTTTCCCTCAGTAGAAAATGTTCATTACGTTAAACAACTTTGCTTAAGACGCTATGTTTGTATCTCATATAGTTTAACTTGGCTGCTAGGGTTCCACATCAGGTGTACCAGATCTTCAAACTTTGTACGTCAATAAAAAATGCTCATCACGCTTAACAATTTTCCTTAAGACCGTATTTGTATACCTCTCATAGTTTGACTGGACTGCTATGGTTCCACATCAGATATTGCGATCTTCAAAATAAATTATAGCCTATATGCTGGCGACGACCAATAGCTGTATAACAAAAAAGTTTCATTAAAATCTGTTCAGTAGTTTTTGCGTGAAACGCGGACAACAGACAGACAGACAGACAGACAAAAAATTCAAAAACTATATTTTTGGTATCTGTTTCGTTTAAGAAGACCCCTGGTGGGAGGTATTTTTTTATATTAATTCTTTTCAATGTATAGAATTGGATCGCTTACAGGTTTACTATAATTAACTATATAGGTATTGGAAATATTCCCGTAAACATTGGAAATTTACTGGGAATATTCCCAGGAAAATTGGAAATTTACGCCATAAGTGATAATTAACCTTTGGCATATTCATTAAGCCTTGTAATATTGCCAACAGAATTGTTAGCATACAACAAAAAAATACTGTAATTCAACAAAAGCAATTTTCCCCTAAATTTCCGCTTTTGGGAATATTGCCGGGAACGCTTCTGGGAATATTCCCAATGTTTCCAATATTCCCGGGAACGGCACATCACTAGTCCGAAGTCGTCTTCATCCACCGTCCAGTTTTCTTCAGGTGTAGGTGGTAAGTAACCACGGTCGCCTCAGAACCCTTGTTCCCCGTGGTACAACCGTTGGTCTAATTGGTATTACAATGGGGTTCTTTTTCGATGGACTAACTCTTCCTGTGATGAACTAAAAGCAGAGCCTTCAGAATTGGTGCATGATGCACTTCCGGCTTTCAAAGACAGTCGTAGACATAATTAGTGTTAAGTTGAGTAAAGTCAAACTCGAAGAAAAGATTTAAGCTGAATTTTCTTGACTGTGCGTTTTTTATTACAGATTTCGATAGTATGGAAACGGGTCACAGTGGCGATTTAATTGTAAGTGGTTGTACCAAAGTGGAAGGGGAAATATGTTATTACAATGACGGCGACGAACTGCACGTGATATGCATGCAAGGCCACCATGATAAATTGCAACTGAGTTTGTATAGCTGTAGAAATGGTAAGTTTTTAGGAGTTTTTTTTATCTTTATATAGTTTAGGGGCTTTTGCCAGAGTACGTTTCCCATTCCAGTGGGAAATGTCCGCGCCCCCCCCTCCCCCTGGCAGAACCCATTATAACCCCCTGGGTGTTCCTTCCACGCGTATGGATGGAAACTACCAGGACAATGGTAGCAGTCTACCGGGTACCGCGTCCCCCCCTCTGCCCACTTGGGCCACTTGAATCTTCAGGTCGATGAGCTGACTCTGCCTCCCACTACTGATGGGGCGCGTCGGAACACGTGGCGCGCCCAACCACCACGAAGGTCCTAACTGGATGACGGGATTTCCCGTCCCACCGCCTGACCCCATACCACGATGCCATCCAACCATCTCACCACTCGGCCGTATCTCTCCTTGGAGAGGCGCATGGAACGGCATAACCTCCACAGGCTTTTCGGAGACTCTAGAATCCTGGATACCGCCGCTTTCCGGTGGATGTGCGACACGAGACGACCTTGAGGATGCCGGTCTCACTCCGTGATCCGGCCTTCAGGCGCGCGTGCCTTTGCCCGCGCTGCAATCTATGTGGCCCCTCTGCGCTCAATGTGATTGCCTCTCTCGGTTGGAAGGGTACAGCGCACGCTGCCCATAACGTGCCCATCTGGCCGCCCTCTGGCGGCGCAGATCGAGCATTTAGGATCGGCTGCGCACCTCGATTTGTGCTCTCCGCACCGGAAGCATAATGCTTCCCGTTCAACCGATGAGGAGCACACCAGTTTTGTATGCCCCACTTGCCCCGCTTCAAGTGCATGGGGCTCTTGAAGAACCGTAGTGGCAGTGGGGCCAAAGCCTTAACCCGCACGGTGCACCAGTTGATTCTCAATCCTCTCTTCATGGCCAAATTAGCCACTGCAGAATGGCAGCGCAGCAGCAACCGCCCAATCCCCTGAGGACCCAGTTTGATTGCCTGGGCCAAAATCTGCTTTCCAGCAAGCAAGCTCTCCTCCTCCGCTGAAGCTCACTAGTTCCTGATTGATTGCTAGCTAAGAATTGCAGAATCCCGTCCTACGTCGAGAACCATCGAGTACCGTACGTCTCGCACTCCGCTACGTATCTACGAACGCATACAGTCCACTCATTCGAAACGGGGCGTGCGGTACATAAACCACAAAGCTCTCTCATCACGGTATTTTAATGATCAGAGCATTGGGCCGGATTCCCAGGGGTGCGGGTTCGAGTCCCATCTAAGCAGTACCTATAAAACAAGTTATTTTTTCCTGGAAAGTTGTTACAGCTGCATCCTACAGCATTTAGCCGCTTATTGTGTACATAATCTTGAAAATACCAATAAAACAATACCGTGAATGACAGACAACGCACAGCCCAAACGACTGAACAAATTAAGCTGAAATTTTGAAGCACTAAGAAAGGATTTTTTGGATATTCCCAAGAGTAAATAATGTAAAGCCCTAAATGGTCATTCGATTGGGGTTCATTCCGCTAACGATTAGTCACAGTCGAAAGATAAGTAAACAGTCGTCGTTGCACTCGACTCGGCCGATAATATACAAATGACTCACACACATATGCGCCGCTCGCTATCGTTACACGGCCGGCTCCTCGATCTCACTGGTTTTCACTGGTAAAAACAGTAGCGAGCGCGTGTGTAGTGCGCTTATTTGTGTGCGTCATTTCGGTCGTTTGCAGGCAGTGCAAAGACTGTTTAGACTGGTTTAGTCATAATCGTATCTCAATCGTGGTGCTATTTTATACTTCAATAATGTGTGTTCAATCTAATTTGACGTTAATACAATAGACAAAAAACATTTGAAAGAATCCCGTTAGACCGACATAAGACAAGTTGTTTTTTTCTAGTATGTTTTCTTGGTTAATATTATTCACATAAAAATAGCACTGTAAAATGTAAAATTTAAAAGTTCTAATCATTTGAAAGAAATTGTACAAAATTATAAAGTTTGTACAACTTCTTTCAAAGTTCGCTTCCATTCCATTCCGTCACAGTGCAAATTGAATGAATGAAAATAATCTTTAAACAATAAATTTAATACTAGTGTTATTTAAATCATAGTTTTACGCTTCCTACTTAGGTATCTATCTACCGCTATTTACTTAGGACTCTTTTTAGCTGACAAGAAAAAACGGGCGCGAAAACCTTATCAGCTACCAAACGTAATTATTTAACAAATAATATACATTACTAAATATATCAAAAATATCACAGGAACAAAATTATTTTATAAAATCATAAGTAGTATAGGTAGTCAATAGGTTATTAATTTATCAGTTCCCTATATACATAATCTTATACCTTGTAATAACCTTGCTCATGATCATGAGCGTCTTTTTAACATGTTTTTTTCATTTATGCAAAGGTAGTTCAATCACATCTTGTGAAGCAATATTAAAGAATGCAATGCCTTTCCCAAAAACAAGCCTCTTGTTTTACCTTTCAGGAGCCGGATTTTGAGACACAGTAAGTAGATATTCTATTGTGCTCTGGACACCGGCGTCCGGTTCGGGTGTAATGAATTAAATCTAAATTTTGGAACTACAAGCTTTTGTTATTATTTCTTGTATTAAACTGATGCACACCGCAAGTGCACAAGCAATTGAGCCTAAATATTGTTCTTTTCATGACTGCAGCGATCGACAGTGATGGAAATCTTGAAAATTGTCTACCAATGCCATACAGAAACGAAAGCCTGCTAAGTTCATACTTACGTTTAACAAAGGAAAATGATAAGGAAATTTTAATCTGTGTATATTCTGATAATAAAAGATTGAGGAAACGATTGCAGGCCACCTTTGCTTTAGAATCCGATGGTGAGTATTTATTTATTTATTTAAGGGAAACACAGGACATAAGGGAATACAGCATTACATAATACAATAAAAATAAAACATAATTTAAGTACATTTATCCAAAAGAGTTTCCACCACTAACTAATACATCGGTAATGTTGAACAGACAACTAAACAAAACTTCTACCATCTACAAGATATAAGCAAAATTTACTTGAATTAAAATGTGTTAATGACAAAACAAATTCTATAACAAATCAGTAAGGTTTTAGTTTACTCAGACTTTTTTTTTACTGCTTCTATTAGGAATGTAACAAATTTGGTAATAAATACTTATATCAAAATTTTATAAAATGATAAGTTATTTTTGACAAAACAAAGTTTATAACAAAACATTTAGGTTTTAAATTTAATCATGCAAATTTTTTAATAGCGTCTTTTTTTAATGTAACAAATTTGGTATTAAATATATCTATCTGACTAAAGTTAACGATATAATTTTTCACAGCTCTTATGATATACCGGTTATTTCCGTAATTGGTTTTACAATATGGCACCGAAAAAGTATCACATGAACGCAATCTAGCTCCAGAACATTTTAACAAGATTTTACTTAATACATATGGAGAATCAGTCTGATTATTCAAAATTCCGAATAAAAAGGTCTGATCCCGTATTTCTCTGCGTGACTGGAGAGGAATTATTAATTTATCAAAATTTAAAAGCTTATAATTAAGCCTTTTGATTAATTTATTTTGAATTGTTTCAATCATCAATGTATTCGGAGTACTGCGGGTTCCAATCAGTGGAAGCGTATTCTAAGTGAGATCTAACAAGAGAGTTAAAGAATACTAGTAGAGTATTAGGATCAGTAAAATCAACAGTTTGTCTAAATATGAATCCAAGCATTTTATAGGCTTTGCTTGTGATATAATTTATATGCGATGAATAATTAATGACGTTAAATGTTATGATCTGCATGATAAATCACTGGGGAGGGATTTTCAAAAGGAAGTCTGTAAGGACCCTTCACCACTGAATATACTAATATTTTCTAGTTTTGTGTAAAATAATGCAATGTTTCTATTTCTATTTTAGGCAACACACTATCCAACAACACACCTGATCAATGTTACTGTGAGTATTCACTTCCCGCTGAAATAATATCTATTTGGACGAGGCTTTTAGTTAATATGAAAACGTCATGTTTGGTGTGTACACGTTTATTGAATAACTAGCGAATCCTCGCGGTTTTACCCGCGTGGTGCCCATTCTCGTGGGTATATCAGGATAAAAAAATATAACCTTTGTCACTCGGGAGATATGTAGCTTTCTAATGGTCTAAGAATTTTCTAAATCGGTCCAGTAGTTCCTGAGATTAGGGTGTTCAAACAAACAAACTCTTCAGCTTTATAATATTAGTATAGATTAAATATAAAACTATAAAGATTCGCCATTTACCTCTCCGCCCCAGCGGCCATCGGTTTTATTTTATGAATGACGGGGAGACTCTTAGCCTTCATCATATATATGATGTTAAGTATTGATAATGATGAAGATGGAAGGGAGCCTCTCCCGAAATACTCAACCACTGAGGAACTGGCTATCTTATCTCGAACTGCCGGAACACAACAATGCTGAAAACATTGTTGTTATGGCGTCAGGCTTAGATAAGATGGTGCTAGCTAGCCAGACGGGCTTACAACAAGTCCTAGCACCAACCAAACCGAATACAATACGTACCCCCGCTGGGAATCGAACCCCGGACCCCTGGGTCTGATACCGGTGGTTGTACCACTAGACCACAGAGGCGGTTAAAGAGCCGGTTCTTCTCCCTATGTATTCCGCCCACTGCCATTTCAGCTGAGCAATCCTTCGAGCGATGTCGGTTAGTTTACGGATCTCCTCATTTCTGATTCGATCACGTAGGGAAACGCCGAGCATAGCTCAGCTAAGCCCATTGCACACTGGGTGGCCTTGAGCCTTCCCCCAACTTTTTAACGTGTCCAAGCCAATTCAAATAACATTTTAACAATTCCTTTTTTACAGCTAATTGGTTAGTGCCTGTACTAGCCATCCTGTCGGCGATACTATTTTTCCTTACCACACTTTCATTTGGTTATTTCTACTATCTGAACAAGAAATCAGCAACATCAAGCCCAACACCTCTAGACCAACCAAATATATCTGAAAGGGTGTATTACACTATATGCGAAGATCACACTTATTGTTACATTGATCCTGTGGAATTGAGGAAAAGTTTTACGAATAAAATGTATGACTTAAGTTAATTATAAAAGATTTAAAAAAATATACTTCAAAATAAGTACGTGTTTTATTCAAAATATCTGCGCATGAAAATCTTTGCTCTTCCATAGATAGATAGATAGGATACAATTCATACAATACATGTTACTGGGACACAAGAAAGAAAAATAAAAGGGACGGTAAAACAACAAAAACACAACATCAAAGTCAAAGTCAAAGATTTTTTTTCAAATAGACTTAAAGATAAGTGCTTTCGAATAGTTAAATTATTCAGGAGATCAGAATATGACAACCTTTTTATTACTTTTAATAAGTAGTTATTCTTAAAACTTCCTCCATAGTAGACTCAAACTCTGGGTAATTACTCTGTGGGGGTTACAATTATTTGGTCTAGTTCCACACAAGACAATTCAATTATTCGTTCAATTGAGAGGGATATTATATCTTTCTCTAAGAGAGGTTCCTCTGATAGCAGATTGCCTACTAAATGAACTTACAATTCTATAATTATCCAGATATAAAATTAATTCGTTACATTTTAACCAATGCTCAGTGATACACAACACATCAACATTTTCACAGTTTAAAAATTAACTTACTTCTAGGTCTTTGTCAGAAAAGCCTTCTATATTTTAGTGAACAATTTTTAAACATTTTGGCTTAACTCTTGTCAACACTGGGCTAGAGGACACCTCTGTTGTCTTTAATTCAATTCAATTCAATTCAATTCATTTATTTCAAGTAACTTTGACTCATTATTTGTTAGTAACAATTGTACTTAACCTATGTTAGTATCTTATATTAAATTAAATTAAGTATTATAATTTCAATTTTATCATTCAGAGACTGTATGCACACGACTCATACCCGCACCACCCCGGCAGATGTTGTGCAGCAATGAGTCATGTACCGACAGTCCAGTCTGCTTGCAATCATGCTAAGGATGCTGTTGGTGCTGCCCCGCACCCTGCGCACCAGGGAGGCGCACCGCTTCCGCATAGTCGCATAAAAACAGTCTACTCGCGCTTCTGCAAACATCCCTGATGCGCTGCAGTAGCGCGGCAACCGCAACAGCACCCTAAAAGCATTATTGAACTGAACCCGTAGGGCGCTGTAGGATCGACGAGTATAGTTGGCCCACAAGCTACACGTGTAGAAAGTAGTACAGTAAGCCCTAAAGAGACTAATCTAATTAATGGTAATTTAAATTAACCAACAGTATTATGCTAATGAACATGTCCTACCGTCACAGGTGACCAAATAGTTACTTCTTAAACCGTGCCCGTGCGCAGCAGCAGCAAAGACTCTAGGCTCGGTGTAAAAAGTTCACCCGTATCAGTAAAGATTTTCAACACCGATTTTTATCCATCACCCCAAGACACCCATAGGCTATCTATCGAGTACTATTTGCAATTGTTTATAAGTCCAACTTTTAAACCAAACGTGAAATCGACACCTGCAAGCAAAAACATTGTAACTCAGTTTTAGGCATTATTGAGTTAAGATGATATTCATACTAAGCAAAAAATGCGGATTTTTTTACACTTTTTAAATTGGTTATAATTTCAAATGAGCAGTGTCTAAAACGTCTTAAAAACATTGTATCTCAGAAATAAAATTACTAGAGATAGTAATTTTATGTCCGACATACAATGTGTAGACTTTAGATCGTTAAACAAAATTTTAGAAAAAGATAAATATCCGCTTATCTCATCGAAGATCAGAGGGCTAATTGTCTAATTTAAAATCTATCGCAATCCCTTTCCATTCGTTATTTTAAAGATTTATCGCCGCCGTCACTATTTGAGATTTGAAAGGGATTGTGATCGGGACGCGTTTTAAAAGGGTATGGAATAAACGAAATTGAACTGTCTAAGCAATATGACAGACGAATATATCACAATCACAATACCTCTGAAAGGGATTGTGATAGATTTTAAATTAGACAATTAGGGGGCAGATTGATAGGCTCGGTAAAGCTAATTTCTTTATAGCCTTAGACATGAAAAATGTATTTTACCAAATTCCCGTATCACCCGACTCAATTAAGTATACCGCCTTTGTAACACGAAACGGGCATTATTAATTTTTTAAATGCTCTGCTGGTCAAAGAGCAATCGCAAAAGCAGTAAACCATTTAAAATTCAAGTTGGCGTACATAGATGATATACTTATCCCATTCAACACGATAGATGAAGGCCTAGACTATTTAGAAAAAACTGTTCAGGCACTAAGTTCCGCCGGGTTCGCAATTAATTTAAAGTTTTTTTTTTTTTGTAAATAGCATTGAGTTTTTAGGTAGACATATATCACCTGAAGGTGTAAGGCCAAGTGAAACTAAAATAGCTGAATTCTCCCACCCCATGTAATGTTTAGCAAGTTAGGTAATTTATGGGTCTTGTAAGTTATTTCCGAAAATTTATCCCTGAGTTTACCTCCACACAGCATGTATTTGCAAACTGACAAAAAGCAGTAAAAAATGGGAATGAGGCGTGGAACAGGACGTAGCTAGCAATTATGTAATTAAAAACTTGTCCAGCAAGCCATTATTGACTGTTTTTGATCATCAAATGCCCACAGAATTTTATACAGATGCATAATACAGATAGTTAATGGTAATAAAAAGGTTGTTGCTTACTACAGCAAAAGAACTTCTCCCATAGAGGCAAAATACAGTTCCTATGATTTAGAAACATTGGAAATTTATAACGCTTTAAAACATTTTAGAGTATATCTTTATTTATTTATTTATTTTTGGGAAACAAACAGCATACAATATTACCTTAATGCTTAATGCTACTTAATGAGTAATACAAAAGCCAAGGACAGTTTCCACAATAAATAAAACAGTTTAATTGAGTGAACACAATAAAAAGTTATGTTTCTTATGTAGTAAACTTAAATTCATAAAATAAACTAAAAATAAACTTTGATTTTTTTATGTTTAACTATGAAAATAATCGATAACAAAGGCATATAAAGTACTAATGAGGTGGGTAAAAAAATAACAATAATTTTGGCAAAATTTAATAAATTAATAAATATTTTGGGTATTAAATTTAAAATATACACAGATTGCAATTCCATCAAGTCTACTATGAGTAAAAAAGATCTGTCCCCTCGTGTTGCTCCTTGGTGGGCGTTTATGCAAGACTTTGACTTCGACATTGTCTATAAGAAAGGTAAATATATTAGACATGTTGATTTTCTAAGTAGAAATCATTAAACATTAGTGCCAGGCAATGTTGTGAACGAATTTGAATTCTTGAACGCTGCCTCGACTTCTAGCGATCCAAATTGTATGTATAAAAATTGTCCTAAGTTAGTAACTTTATAGATGATCCTCAGTCATGGCTGGAAAAAGCTCAACAAAATGATCCCGAAACACAAAATTTAATTAGTCATGCTGTGGCTGAAAATTTGGATGAGAATCGCTATATTTTGCAAAATAATTTGTTGTTTTACAAAACACAGCCCGACCAACCCAAACTGTATGTGCCAAAGGGGTGTAGATTTAATTTATTGCAGCTCTTTCATGACCAAAACTGTCATACAGGATTCGATAAAACATTGTCAAAGTTTCGAGAGCACTTTTGGTTTCCTTGTATGGCCGCTTATGTTCGGAAATACCTAAAGCACTGTTTAATTTGTATAGAAAGAAAGGGACATTCAGGTCTAAAACAAGGCTTCTTACACCCTATGGAAAAAACTCCTGTACCTTTTCCTACAATTCATTTGGATTGCACCGGCCCTTTTTCCCAAACACCTGAGAGTTATAAATATATATTATCTAGTAGATGGATTCACCAAATTTACGTTACTAAAACCTCTTAAATGTTTGACAGCTCTAGAGTTGGTACCTATTACTCTTGACACTATCACCTTATTCGGTACACCTAGGACAGTAATCACTGACAGAGGTACCAACTTTAGTTCACGTCAAATAATCTCTCTATTTAGGGATTTACAAATCGAGCACCACATGGTCGCCACAGGCACTCCAAGAGTTAATGGCCAAGTGGAAAGATATGTAGCTACAGTTATTTATATGCTAAATATTATTTGTAATGGTTCATCAGAATGGCCAAGCGGTTTATGGAATACAGTCAATTAATACAACTTTACAAAAATCTACAGGTTTTTCTCTGATTCATTTACTCATCGGTTGCCAATGCTAATATACTGAGTATCCAGGATCGTTAAGACGAATTAAATGTGTCAGAACCAAATGTTGATTTAAGGATTTAAGTTGATTTAAGTAGTAGTAGTAGTAGAATAATCTTTGTTTTGTATTTTGATTTTATTGTAAATGGAAGTGCATTTTTATTTCTTTTTTTATTTTTCTAATGTAATCTATATAAAAAAGGTTATTCTACTAATAGGTATCAATGAATATTATTTGTTGTGTATCATAAATGTGGGAAGTGATACATTTCACAATTTAGTTATTGAGTAAAATAACATTGGAGTTACAGGAGCTATATGTCTACTTAATGTCAGAAGTAGGACATTAGTTCGCCTAATGTGTGTATGGCTCACAGGGTTCACTTAATGTCAGAAGTCGAACTGTGATGCAGAATTATATTGTTTAGATTATATTTATTGTTTAGTTTGATTTTAGGATTAATATACATATTACACATGTTATAATGTTGGTAGCCTACGAAACTGTTGATTTATAATTATACGATCTTTTAATTTTCGGACTGGGTCCTTAGGTACTTCGGGAACGAAGAACATGTCAGAATGGCAGTGTTAGAATAATAAATATGTAATTATGATGACGCTAATCATAATCGATAATCATATTTATCTCTGACACGTCCTAGGTTGTCTGGAAGAGATCTCTTTTAGAGATAAGTCCACCTTTGCCCACAAGTTATAAAACATTTATTTTTATGCGTAACAAAGAGTATAATAATTCTATTTTTTAATATAACAATAAAATCTTGCCCACATCAAAAGACCAGTCAACGGAATAGATGAAAAGAAGATCAAATATAAAAGGCAAATCTAAAAATATTTTGTTCAACATAATAACATGCAGTCGTAGGCATGACATTATGAATGATTCTACTTATTAATAAATTCTATTAATAGAAGTTAAAATTTATATATTTTTTTAGTTATTTATTGGTCATAATATATCTTTTTGAAATCCTTAAAGGATTAAAAAAAAAAACCACTTCAAATAATAGCACCTCACAGGCGCTTGTCGATATATTTTTTGGAGTTTCACCCAAGTTATTTTCGTAATAACACGTGTTTTGTAAGACTCCATTTTATACCAATATACCGTACAATTTTAATAATAAATATATTTGAATAAAAACTGGATACTGGCGAAATCCAAAAGGCCGCCAATAAATATAAGAAGAAGAAGATATACATTTTTTAAAATCACTTACTTAAGAAGACTTAGGCTGTCAAAATAAACATACAAAATATGCGCGAAAAACATAACCCTTTCCTAATAAATCCTTTGCAGTCTGGTAAAAAACGCCGTCTAATCCAACTCACAGCCGCATGGCATAGTAACGAGAACACTGGCACTGTTGCCACTGAATACAAAGACTCAGCCGCGGGGCACCAGCTCTCAGGTCTCCTGAGGTGTAGACCAGTCTTGTGGAAATACACAGACTGATAATAATACCTAACTTAACATTCTACGGAGTTTACACTGTCCGGTAGAGAGTAGAAGACACGGACCTATATCGAGATAGACGTAAAGAGCGCTTCAAACTGTATGAGAACCTAGCGTTTCGAATTTTTCGTACCTACGATGACATCAAGATCGAGATTTAGTGATGTGAAAATATTGCGCTCTTGCAAGAAAGCACTGCGCAATCAACGATTTTCGTTTCTGATTGACGCGTGTTTTCATGTCAATGGTCTCAAGCGGACTGACTTAGGTCGTAAAACTTTGACCGTGGATCAAACTTTTGTCACGCAAGGTTGGTACACTTTTACCGTCTATCTCGATATAGGCTATAAGCTAGAAGCTTGGACGAATCAGGGTAGAGGATATCTTTCAACAACATGTTCCATTGTAAATGTTGTTGTTTCTGTTAAAGCTGATAAGTTTCTTGCGGCCGTTCTTCTTATCAGTTAAAAGATGTCCTGAATGGCTGGTAGGGAAAAAAAAATTTTCGAATTTTCGATTCTATTCGAAAGTACTTAGATATAAGTCTATTTGAATAAAAATCTTTGACTTTGAGTTCAGTTGCATACACTACACTATCCTGAGGATATCTTTGAGTTCAGTTGCATAAACTACACTCTCCTGGCCACACATCAACAACACCACGTTTGGCATCGGCTGGGTATAAGATGTTGTCCGGAAACAATAATGACCCGTGGCCAGCCCATATTGTATACCCGTCCGGTCAGTTTCCATTGTTGTGTGTCCGGCAGTTAGAGCTAAGAAGCCATCCAGAGGCGCGCTTCCATCTCACGAGATGAAGGCTAAGCGGATCCCTGTTATTCATAAAAAAATCGCTGGCGTAAAACCGATGAAATAATATTATTGTAATAGTTCACGAAACATTTGATTAAATGCCTGTTACGCATGATCTATTATTGCATTAAATAGCTTTTCCTGTTATTAAGAGTCATCTGATTTCTGTTATTAATTTAATTATAATGTTTCCTTCAGTTAGTCAAAATGAATGGTAACAAATGTAATATTGGTGTGTTATTATTATTCAATTTTGTTTTTACCAGTTATGTCTTTTCTGGTAAGTACCTATTATTCTTTACTTTTAATATTTACATATTCCGTTTGGGCGAAGATAATTTTTTAGTCATAGTCGTCTTTAAGGTGCGGCGATACTGGCTATGAGAGTGATGTTTAAGAATATATTTCACTCACAAGCTGCGTCATATCTTTTCGTTACCACTACCACAATGTCTGAACAGCAGGAGCTTTAATCAATGGGCCCTACCAGTCATGCATGACCTACAGAGCTGAAATGTGGAATATGACGGTGAAACTGGCCCACAAATTACAAGACACTCAACGTGCTATGGGAAGGTCGATGCTGGGGATCTCGTTAAGGGATAAAATCCGAAATGAGGTCATCCGGCAGAAGACCAAAGTGACGGATATAGTCCGCAAATTTTGTAAGCTGAAGAAGCAATGGGCCGGAAACATTAGTCGTAGAACCGACGAGCGTTGGAGCAGACGAGTTCTTGAATGGAGACCATGTCTCGGTAAACGTAGTGTAGGATGCTAGATGGACCGACGACTTGAGATAGGTTGCAGGTAGTGGCTGGATGAAAAAGGCGGGAGATCGTGTCTCGTGGCGCACCTTGGTGGAGCTTACGTCCAGCAGTGGACTGCAATAGGCTGAATAATGACTCCCAAGTTGCACCTTTGATGTTCTGCTAACACCGCAAGGGGTTTATGGCCTGTATCTTATTGGGTCTCTGGTTTGATTTCAGATATTCGAGTAACCCTTTCTAAACAAATCAACGAAGCAACAATTACATATGACCATCCAAACAAAATAATATCTGCTCTAGCTGATTCAAAAATACGGACTCTTTTTAAGAGTACCGACGGCGACGTGGCTATTTTTTCAGTTAAGTATGTTTTTTTTATGATAAAGATTTTTTTCTCAAACATTATTTTGACAACCTACTTCGAAATAAACCGGACCCCACAGGGAATTCTTCAAAACTATTGTAGGCTATTGTAGTATTGATACTGCCCGCGGAAATGGGTCTACTTCAGTCTGCTTATCTTAATGTTGTGCCTAGAGCTTAAATATTTTTATCTAAAATAAATTGATACTGACCTGTATGTACAGTCGGGGAACTTCTCGGTTGACCAGTAGGTTTTTTTAGGAAGCTTTTTTTAAAAAGTAAAAGATATATATAGAAAAAGTTTATATCACAAATAATAGAACATTAACAGGTTTTTCATTTGAATAATACATTATTTCTGTAACCTTAGAAAACGTTTCCCAAAAAAGAACAAAAAAAGCAATAAATCTACTGGTCAGTAGAGTTTTATTGGAAAACGTTTTCTCGGAAAGTACTAAGGTTAAAGAAATAATTTATTATTCAAATGAAATACGTCATAATGGTCTATTATTTGTTTATAAGTTTTACTTTTTTTAATAAATCTCCCTGAAAAAACTCTACTGGTCCATCGGGAAGTTCTCCGACTGTACCTCACAACTTGCAGTACAATAATCTTGTAATGCGAGAAATGTTGTAATGTATGATAGATAAGTCTTTTTTTTTTGTTTTTGTAATTTTTGCATTTTTCAATGCTATTTTTATACTTATGGTACATTTTAAATAGAAAAATATTGGAAAAAATTAACTCGGCCACAAGTGAATTCTCAGACGGGAATCGAACCCGCGGCCTTTGGAAATCCGGCCCAAAGCTCTAACCGCTGAGCTACCGAGACTTGCGAACGACGTCGAAATTCTCCAATAGTTTTATATTTTTAATACGCTGTAGGCCAGCGTTGTCACATCAATGCTAGGAATATCCTTGCATTCGAAAGAAACATCTTTTCAGGTGTTTAACGATCGAATAAGATGCAACTGCCAATAATTTATGATTTTGTAGTTTTTGCATTTTTCAATGCTTTTTTTATACTTATGGTAAATTTTAAAAGAAAAATATTGGAAAAAATTAACTCGGCCACAAGTGAATTCTCAGACGGGAATCGAACCCGCGACCTTTGGTAATCCGGTCCAATGCTCTAATCGCTGAGCTACCGAGACTTGTGAACCACCGTCGAAATTCGATTCCCGTCTAAGGATTCACTTGTGGCCGAGTAAATTTTTCCAATATTTTTCTATTTAAAATTTACCTTAAGTCTCTTTGTCAGTTGAAAATTGTATACGGCTGCAATAACCATAAAATGTTATATTAAAATTGTATTTCCTTTTTGTGATGGAAATTGACCTTACTGATATGTTAAGGATTCCGGGAGAGGCTTGCTTCCATTCCATCAAAAGTTTCCCCGTCGCTGATAAAAAAGGTCACTTTTCAATTTGACGACTCTGTATGAAATAAAACAGGGAGAAAAAAACAGCCTTTGACGAGTTTCTTGCCGGTTCTTCTCGTTACAAGGTCTTCCGCCGTAGGATTTGTGAACCTTTGTGTTTGTGTTTCTTTGACGTTCATAAGTGCTTGTAACAGCCTAAACTGAATAAATGATATTGCCTTTGACTTTGATGGGCTGGAAACCATAAGGAAGGCCACTGCTTTAGCAGTAAGGATTTTAAAAATGGCTGATGTTGATGACGACCTTAGATATAACCAATGCCAAATGTGGCCTCGTTGAGGAGTGGCTATGAGAGTGATGGTTAGAAACACTCTCAAACGGACATGTGATGTTCTGCCAAGCCTTGGATTATATGGCGTCAGGGTATGTGTAGCGTCATCGTCATCAGCCGTCTTTATTGTCCCCACTGCTGGGGCACTGGCCTTTCTTATGAATGGACACAGTAATTGATGATCTTTTGGATGAGCTTTGGTTTTTTTGAGGAGATCGATCATACTAGATACCTAGATACAAGGCGTTGCTTATCATGCTGCTGCCACTGATTAGGCCAATCCGGGGCGGCTTGCAGCATTGCATTATCGTATAGTCCTATCATTCCCCTGTTTCGAGGAACATAAAAACTTGGGAGTCTTATCATACTAGAAACCGGTTTTTTTTTTCTATGGCGTCGCCAGGTCTTTGCTTTGCAGCATCGCCATTTCGTGTTCCCCTATTAATGACGTGACTAATTATACATATATCATCCGGTAGTCTTATCGAACTAGATTTAGTGTCGTGGGCTGTCCTACTATTGGTATTGGTATTGGTGATGGGCTCTTTTCTCCGCATTTAGACTCTCATTTGGTCCGTTATGCGTGAACATAGCATCGGTATGGCTAGCCAAGCCATCCCAGCTCCTTCCAGAAGCGCAGAAGCCTCCTGGGGCGTTCACAGGCTTCTAGGAGCGACCTCACTTCTTTGAGGATTTCTGCCCGTTTTGCGGCCAAACCCACGACTGGGCTCTCCTACTATTAGGGTCTGTTTCACAATGAAAAAGTAAGTTCTGTCCCCCTAGCATGAACACCGCTATATCACGCGATATAATATAGCGATTCATGCTTTGCTTACTCCGCTACGATGTGAGCGAGACAGTGAAACGTTACCGAGTTATCGCGTCGATAAAAGCCGCTCATGCTAGGCCTACTGAGTAGCTTACTTGACAGATGATATGGCAGATTTTTGGTATCACATCTTTTAAGTAAGCTACTCACAACTTACTTTTAGAGTGCGAAACAGACGCTTAAACTGTGACATTTCTCATTTCAGGTGCGAATATATGCATAATTCTGGTATTACATCTAAAAACATGTCAATACAAGTTAACGAGGGTAAATTGATATCTCCTGTAAGTATTTAAATAACTGAACACCAAACTAATACGAGTAGGTATTAACATAGAGTTCGCATTCATACTTAAATGTTCAGAACATACACACACATACTAACAAGTGTTCGCAAGTGATCTGTCTATTGGGCAAAGCCCTTAATTCGTCCAAGGCAAAGCCAGAAGAAGCTGAAACTGAGGACGGCCGCGTTATTTCATCGAAATAATTTGAGCCAGTTTAATCATATCTTAAATAAAAACCAAAGAACATTAGATTTGGTTCTGTCTAACGTAAATATAGATAACGTATCCCTAACTTCAGCACCACTAGTAAATGTCGATCAATATCATCCTCCTATAGAATTTGATCTTCCTGTGTCCACTTGTCAAAATTATTTACAGAAAAATAATGATAATCTAAACCCTAAACCTAATTTTCATAAAGGTGATTATGAACAAATTTGCTTGTATTTAAGCACTGTTAATTGGGATGAAGCACTGTCCCCGCATCTTTCTGTTGATGAGTCGGTGGCTAATTTCTATAAATTTATTCGGTCTGCTATTGATAAGTTCATACCTAAAAAAAAACATAAGTCCAATACTTACCCAGCTTGGTACACACCAGGATTGAAAAGGCTTTTACGTGAAAAAAATAAATATAGAGTGCGGTATAATAAATTTAAAAATCCATTAGACAAAATTACTTTTGTAACTCTTAAAAAAAGGTGTTGTGCTTTAACGACAACATGTTATAATAAATATATCTCTGATGTTGAATCGTTAATTAAGTCTAATCCAAAATTCTTTTGGTCATATACTAAACAAAAACGTCAAAATTCTAGTAGTTATCCTCCTAGTATGTACTTAGACAATAATATGGCCTCAAGTGGTCCTGAGATTTGTAAATTGTTTGCTAAATACTTCTCTTCTGTATACGCAGACCCTAACACTGGGAATACTAACGATGGTGAGATGCCTGCGGCATTGCCTGAGAGCACATCGGAATCTCTTTCTTTTACAAAAATATCCTTTACACAGGATGAGGTATTTGAAGCAGCAGACCGCCTTGACATAAATAAGGGGGCTGGAGCTGATGGTATCCCAGCTTTGTTTGTGCGTAGATGTGCTAAGGTACTATCTATCCCCCTAACCAACATATTTAACAGATCCCTGTACACTGGAATTTTCCCGTCCTTCTGGAAGGAAGCTTTAATTGTTCCAATTTTCAAAGACGGTGACCCATCCCTAACAAAAAATTATAGACCGATATCATTACAACCCATCTTTAGTAAACTGTTTGAGTCTCTTGTCTGTGCCCTGCTTAAATGGCATTTTAAACAGCTGTTAATACCTCAGCAGCATGGTTTTATAAAAGCCAGATCGACCACAACCAATTTAGTTGCCTTCACAACCGATGTAATTGAGCTTGTTGACTCTCGCACTCAAGCTGATGTGGTTTACACTGATTTCAGCAAAGCGTTTGATACAGTGGACCACAAACTGCTAATTCATAAGCTATCATTGTGTGGTATTGCGGGCGCCCTGCTCAATTGGTGCGCATCATATCTGTCATCACGTTCGGGTAAAGTTGTTGTTGATGGTTACAGTTCCGGACCCTTTCCTGCTCCCTCGGGCGTACCTCAGGGTTCGCATATCGGCCCAATATTTTTCAATGTTTTCATTAACGACATTGCATCTTGTTTCTTGCATTCTAAGATCTACCTTTATGCTGATGATTTGAAAATATTGAAGGGTATTTATGGCTTGGAGGATTGTCGCCTGCTTCAGGAGGATTTAGATCGCCTTACCATTTGGTGTCATTCTAATCGTCTTACCCTCAACACTGCTAAATGTCATTACATAACTTTCACTAGAAATGTAAATGGTTTTAGTAACCAGTACTTTATCAATGGTCAAAGTCTTGTAGAGGTTGATACCATACGGGACTTAGGAGTAGTACTGGATAAAAAATTAAACTTCAATAAACATCTTGACAGTGTCATTGCAAATGCTTTCAAAATGCTAGGCTTTGTGATAAGAAGTAGTAAGCCTTTCAAGAACCCTGCCACCAAAATTGCTTTGTATAATGCTCTCGTTCGATCGAGACTTGAATATTGTAGCGTTGTCTGGGCACCTTTTTATGAAGTCCATGTAGCTAGAGTGGAACGCGTACAAAAAAGATTTTTATATCACCTTTCATACCAGTCCAAAGAAGCTAAAAAATTCAAGTCTTATATTGATCGCTTGCATAGGTTTAACCTGTATAGCCTTAACATTAGACGTCAGTTTTTGGATCAGATTTTTCTTTACAAACTTGTTAACGGTGTTTATGATTGCCCTGAACTTCTCTCCAAATTAACTTTTAATTGTCCTCGTAGGTTACCTCGTCCAAATAAACTTCTATTATTTAGCACAAGAGCTAGTAAAAGCAACCTAGGTAAATTTTCACCTTTAGGGCTCAGTAGGGCAACACTATGTCTACATTAAGGTGAACTGTGTGTGTTTTAAGCCAAGTTTTTTGTGTATGCCTTGTTGGTTGTCCATAAATAAATGAAAAAAAAAAAAAAAAAATGAAAGCCTGAAATCCTAAAGGAGATCAACAGTTTTCATGGGTAGTTATATTTTACGCAGAAAACAGTCTCTACCGTGAATTTTCCCTTCAAACAATTTGTATGAGAACCTGTACAGCCAACGCCTCTAATGGCAGAACTATATAAAAAATAAAAAATCGGCCAAGTGCGTGTCGGGCCACGCGCGGTATTGTAGGGTTCCGTAGCCAAAATATCACTACCATTTTTCGCCTGCAGAAAGAACTTAGTTTTTCATAGTGTTTGTATGAATGACAAAATTTATATTTGCGGTTATGAAAAATGTTCTATATTTCTAAAACTGCTAACTATATCTAACGTTCGAACTTTTCGATGAAAATGTACAGAATATATTTTTTAAAATTTTTCGCTCTCTAACTTTAAAAGTTAAGGGGGGGGGGGGGGGGGGACACATTTTACCACTTTGGAAGCGTACATCTTTCAAACGGTTGACTTTGAGATAAAATCGTTTTAGGAACTTCAATATTTTAATTTTTAAAGACCTACTTTTATACACCTCGCACGTATAGGTTTGATTTTTTTTTGTGTAAAAACCGTAAGGCGGTTTACAGAATATATCTACCTACGAAGTTTCAACTGTTAATCTTAATAGTTTCGGAAAAAGTGGCTGTGATATACCTACGGATGGACGGACAGATATACAGACAGAAATGACGAATCTATAAAGGTTCCGTCTTTTGCCATTAGGCTACGGAACCCTATAAAATAAATCTTTTGGAGTTGGTGCCAGCCAATGCATTCTAATATTCTACATTGCTCTTCTATTACCTATATATTTATTTTTCTTGCCTTGGCTGACACCGAATCCAAAAGTTTTATTTTTTACTTATTGAAGTTGGTGTGATTTTTTTTTATTAAAAAGTTTTTCAGTCTCAAGTTTTTAGTAACATCATGCCTCGTTACATACACAAAAAATCAGCCAATACACAACAATGATATCTATTGGGTAACGAGTATTAGCCAAAATGTAATTGCTAAGTATTTTTCATGATTAAAAACTACTAGTCAAAATTTTATGGGATCACACTTGAACTATGTATGTTTTTTTCAGATAAAAAGAGTTATTAAAATCGGTTGTCAACTGACTACGCTATATTAAAACATACATAAAGAAATAAAATAAAAAGTACAGTACAGTCGACTTGAGAACTTCCTCCTTTTTTTGAAGTCGGGTAAAAAGTGCGTACTTTTTGTTATAAAAGTATAGGACGGTTAGAGATATTACAAATCTGGTTGACACGCTCCGGTCGTGTTAAGCACGGCCGGTGTGCAGAAAAGATAGAAAAGAAACACTATAAGTGGTTAACAAGTATAATTATAAGTATAAGATATTACAAGCTCAGGTGTGGGTTCATGGGAATCTTCGATTGGTGGCTCTCGCGAGGGCAAGAAGGGGACTTAGCTTTGGCTTTGCCTAGAGGAGGCAGAAGCTGAAGTCCGACGTAACGGACTACGTTCGCTTGGGGAGCACGGTGTTCAGCCTTGGTAGCACGGAGGGTAGGCTCGGAGTGGTGGTGCGCACGGTGGATACGACCCTGGAATGTTTTTAAGAATGGGTCAAAAGGTGTTCGTTCAAGTCGACCGTCTAAGGTTAGGATGCAAGGGACCGACAGCTACCATTGAATAGTCTCAAAAGTGCAATTAAAAACTATTAAAAAAATTTAAGGTAACTGCTATATAACAAAGTAAAAGAATGTACAATAGGTTTGTACATGGGCACTTTATCCTATTAGTCAGATTAAAGTTATTTAAAAGGAATTAAATCAGTATTTAGTCTACCAAAGAAATTCAAGAAGTAAATATTAAAGATATTTATAGCGGTTATGAAAGTAATATGATTCGAGACCGCATCTTTCTTAGCGGTCTAAAAAGGTAACTCACTCAAAGAATTAATAAAAAAAACAATAAAATGTGAATTGTATATGTTCCACGTAATATAGTATCACGCTTCACTTTAAATACAATAACATATACTAAATTACAAGAAATTAAAAAGGAATAATCGTTTTGCATTGGAGTAGGTATTTAACTACCCACTATATAAAAATATTGTATGGAATATTTTATAGAAATCACAAGTAAAACGTATCGAATAATTAAAACACTCAAATATTACGAGATTTAAACTAAATATATTACGAAAAGAAATAACTACGATTAAAAGAAATAAAAGTAAAATGCAAAACGATTAGATTTAAAACACACACTCACCCTAGTACGGGGATCGCGAATTCGCTAGTACAGAGTAAAACAGAATGGGTGTCCGATCATTTGACAAAAAACAAATGATAGATTTTCATTTGAAAAATAACATTTGACAAAATTATATTTGTTAAATGTATTATGTTACAAACTATTGTTTAATAAACTACGTATTAGACAATATAATTTACTAACAAAAAATATTATGCTAAAACATTAATTTACAAATTGATAATTTTTTAAAACATGTTAGTTGGCAAAACAACGTAAAGCATAAATAACATTTGACAAAATGCATTGCTTGGTAAATATTTTTTTTAACCAAAATCTATGTTAATCAACAACAATATTTCTTGGTTTGGTTAGGTTACTTTAAGCACAAAGTTATTACAATTTGTGTAGGGTCAACTGAAACAATGGTTGGTTAGGTTAGGTTAGAACTGCGACCACAACGCCAGAACCGAATTCTTCTTATTTCGCTTAATTCAGGCAGTGTGTATTAAATTATAAAATACCGCCTTTTGTACGGCTACGTCTGATAGTAATTTTTAAAAACAAATCATTTATCTTCTAACTTTTTGTAAAATCACCAATTTGGCAAACGAATTAAGTCGAATATTTAGTCATGAGATTATTTTTAAATATTTTAACAGTTTAATTATTTCTTAAGTAAAACATTTGCGAAACATGTATTATGTCAAATGATTGTTTTTAAAGTAATATGTTTGCGAAATGAAAGTTTGTCAAATGATAAGTTTTCAAACGTTGTTTGTAAAATGATCTTTTGTCATACGTTTTTTGTTAAACAATAGTAAACCAACAGAATGACTTCAAGGCAGTAGTTCCGTAAGAAGAGAAGGCAGATTTCGCTGTAGATGCGAAGTTTATACTAAAATCTATCTAAAACGTTCTTCAAAAATTAAAGTGGGAGATAAATCACAAATTCTATAGGCGAATAATGTTTAGTCATTAGCATAGACAACATGAGGATTGTAAGACCGATCTACACACGGCGTTTTGTCTATGGCCAAAGAAGTAAGGAATATTATATGGCTATCAAAATATTTAATAAATTACCACCAAAAATAAAATAATAATAAAACCCTAAAAGCTTTTCAAATCCAGCTAAAAGACTATTTAATTGAAAAATGTGTATATTCTATTAACGATTATCTAAATTAAGAGACTACTCTTTATTTCCTCTTTTAATTAAATATTAGTATGACGATCAATCCAAAATGTAAACATCCAATCCGAATTGTAAACTTCTATCGTTGTTGATTTTTTTATTATTTTCTGTTTTATTGTTTGTAACTTAATAAAATTGGCATCCCTCTTATAAATTGCTGTGCCCGTAAAGGGCGACTAAGTTTTTAAGTTCCTTCTAGATTATAACACCTGTACACACTTAGTTTGCAATAAAAAAATGTATTTGTATTTGTAATATTAAAGTTTACAAAAACATAATAGATATACATAGAAAAATATGTAGATTTTTCTTATATATAAATAGTTAAATAGAAATAAATTAATTTTTGTAGTCTAATTCACTTGACCGAAATACGAAATCTCCCAGCCGTGAAGTTAGCAATATCGAGGGTACGCAGGAATATTTTGTGAATTAACTACCATCGTGAAGTTTTCTCAAAACAAATTTAAGTAAACAAACAAGTTAGAATGGTGAAGTGAATGGTTTTTGATTTAATTTAGTTAAAAGTAAGCACTAGATTAAGATTTAGGAGTGTGCGGTTTTTAGAACGTTACAATGGTAACAAAATTTGAATTTGAATTTCAATTTCAATTTCAATTTATTGCAATCCACAAATGGTAACAAGATGGTAACATAAAGATGGTAAGTACATTGTGGACCCTGATAGGGCACAGCAAATAGGTTTTTTTTTATATTTCTTCATACCTTTAACTTCATTATTCTTCTTTTCGAGTCGATAGCAAACCTGAACTGTATCAGCCCAAAAATCAGCTACTAAGACTGCAGCATCAGTAGTCTCCATGAGTTCCTCCTGCGTGCAGCTGTACGGACACGCAGGACACGACATCGAGTGCGCCATCGTTTGGGGGACAGCACCGCACCTACACCCCAAGTTGGAGCCGTCCAAAAAACCCCACCTGACCATGTTGTCTTTGCTTCGACCGACCATCGTCCGGAGTCTATTTAATGACTTCCAAGTCGACCATGGCAATTCAAGTCCAGGCGCATGACTCTCAGACGGTGGGACGAATGGTTTTGGGAGGTCAGCCGTCTCCTGCCACAGCCTGCATCTCTCCTTAGAACGGTCTGCGTCTTGAAGAGGGGCCACGCAACGTGCAAAGTTTATCCGGCTTTTAAGCCGTTGGGGCACAGGATGATCGTTGAGTGGGTGCCGGATGTCGCTCATCATTAATGATTTGTAAAGTATCATTAATGATTTTAACTTCATTAATGATTTGTAAAGTTCCAGAAACACGATTTTATGATTTTGACTCGACACTTTTTCTTTTCGAAACGACCTCTAAAAAATACGAAAATTCAAGATTATTCTTAAATGGTGTTACATATAATATTACAAATTGGTTTAATTATTGGAAACCAATAATATTTACAATCGTGTAGTTTTATTTCTCTTTAATATAATTTTGTTTTTACATCACACGCTCGCAAAAAGGGTTTTCTCATTTAACTTCTGCGTCGAAAATCGCATTTGCCGGCCTAGGCTGGTAAAGAATCTTTTTATTAAGAATGAAAAATACGTCACAATGCGTTCCGAATCGAACTATTGACTTTTTATGTTACATTTTATTGTTATTTTAAATAACTTAGAATTAATTATAATAATCCGTTTTGGTTCATATTTGTTATCAGAATTTTCAACTTACGGTGGGTGAGATTTCACAACTTATGGTTGGATTTCGGAACGTGGCATAAACTTTTTTTTTATTTTTTATTCTATGTTTTGGCTTCTTCCGTTTTCCACAGAAATTATTTTTAAATTGTCTGTGTCTTGTACCTCATGTCAATGTCAACATTAACCGAATTGTTTTTATTGTTATTTTATGTATCAATTTATTGAGTTAACTTTGTATTAACTATAATAATCCCATTTTTATTATTTTAGTTATTTATATCATTAAAACTACAAGAACAATGTATATTTAGATCAAACTTTTTTTTAATTTTTATTTTTACCGGAAGTTAACCTCGGGAACAACCTATAAATTTTCATCGCTCTTTTTTGTTGTTGTTGCGTGTGAAATTGTGTGTTGCGCTCGGCAGAAAAGCTTTTAGCGTCTCGTATCTTTGAAACCCCTCTCTACGCTCAGGATTCAATCCTAGAATTCTTCGCTTGCTCAGGTTTCATAGAGGTAACTTGTCGATAAATCCCACCTTTCCAGCCTTGCATCACAAATAAATATAGTTACTACGAAGCGATTTCGTGGCTTTTTCACGATATCTGCAAAATCGGTCTCCCACGCGCTTCTTTTCTCATTGTTAATTCATGTATTCATTAGTACTTTATTAGAAATTAGTACTTTACATCTTTATAGAACCTTAATCAAACTTAATCTCCTTTTTTTGTTATAGGATAGTTTTTTCCTCGATTGGGAAGTTGGCACACGTACAAAAGGTCTTTGGTTTTGCCACGTCAAGCAGCAGACAATGAGTGCGCTAGTTAGGTTATTTATCAAGCCAATGTGTAAGTAGTACTACTTTTTTTTTTACCCGCAGCGGAGAAGTGCTTAAAGCACTTATTACAATATCCAATTTGTGAGAAGCCTAATTCGCAACGCTCTAATTAGTAAATCGGAAGCTAGCGATCACACTATCCTAAATCGAATAAGTGAAAGTATGTCAGTTTGTTTGTTTATTTGTTTGTTTGTTAGTCTTTCACGCTAAAACTACTGAATGGATTTGAATTAAATTTGGCAACAGAGATATTAGAAATGGATATCCAACGGGAACTGGAACCAGGCCGGTAGTATAATGAAAAACAAAATAATGTGACGCTCAAAATCTTCATTCTCAATATTTGCCTAAATCGTATACAATTAAGGAAGTAAGCGATAGGGTTCCAATCACTCTAAATCGGAACCTAACTGTTCTAAATGTGATTACTCCTTCCAATTATTATAATATTAACCGCTTCTGTGGTCTAGTGGTACAACCACCGGTATCAGACCCAGGGGTCCCGGGTTCGATTCCCAGCGGGGGTACAAATTGTATTCGGTTTGGTTGGTGGTAGGACTTGTTGTAAGTCCGCCTGGCTAGCTACCACCATCTTATCTAAGTCTGACGCCATAATAACAATGTTTTCAGCATTGTTGTGTTCCGGCAGTTAGAGATAAGATAGCCAGTTCCTCAGTGATTGAGGATTCCGGGAGAGGCTCGCTTCATCTTTAGCCTTATCAATACTTAACATCAGGTATGACGAAGGCAAAGAGCCATCCCTTCGATCATAAAAAAAAAAACCTAATTAGGTTTTTCTAAGAACAACAGGCAAAATTACAATATACAACCATACCACATTGAAACACACGGAAACAACGCTCTTTGTGTCTACAAATGACATTAAATATAATAATATAATGTGACAGGGTTCCTTACAATTAAGCTGTACAGTCAACAACAGCTACGTCTTTACATGTCTGATATCTTAAATAAATATCTTAGATGAATAATGCAACCAATTGGGCTCAAAAAATAAAATTGATTGCCCAGACATGAAACTTATGCCATATTGTAGAGCTTGTTTAATTATATTTTTTTATTATGACACAAAAAAATCGGCCTCAGAGAAACAAAGATATGATTTAATAAACATTTTCTTTAAAGCAATATCAACAAATATTGCCAAATATCAATATCTATATGTATCAGATTAGCCTTATTAAATTCTACAACAAGTTTCATGTTACATGTTGATTGAGATATATGCAAAATTATTAAAAATGGGAGAAAACAAATCGTAAAAGAAAAAAACAAATAGTACAAGAAAAAACTTTACCAGGAAATAATTTTGTTATGATGATACTATCTAAATATAATGGACGGTGAATTGAATCTTAGTAACTGACCCAAGTGGTGCCGTGTGGTGACGGCTTAAGAATACAAGTGTCACCACTTCCTTACATGCCTTGGATGTCGTAAGAGTCGACTAAGAGGCTCGACGCATTGAACACCTGTGCGAGAGAAGGAAAACTTGAAATAAACCCTCTACCAACCCGTCAGGCCAGCGTGGTAGCAGTAGGCTAATAGGCTCCTATGAACGCCACAATAGGCGTGAGCTAGGAGAGGCTTATGGCCAGCAGTGGACGTCCACAGGCTGATGATGGAACTGACCCAAGCAAGGTACTACCACACTACTGACATCACATGGGCGCGGAAACCATAGTTCTCCTCAACGTTATACTACAATCGCAACAGTTTTCCTCTGGGTTGGCTTTTGGTAACGTCGTATTAAAAGTTACTAGTGGTGATTATAACTACGTTTCGCATGAAAGAAAGAAAGAAAGAAAGAGAGAAAAAACATTTATTAGCCACATACACACATAAGATACACACACAACAATACAAGGAGCTACAATTTAGCAGTTACAATATTAACACATGAAGAAAAACAAATTAATGCGTGCAGGGCCAATAAATACCCCGTCTCGATAGATGTGCAAAGTGACCCAGTAGCGCTGTTATTCTGACGGGGTTACAACAAAGGACATAGACAGTCAAAAACAAGTAAAATAATAATAGATAAATAACAAAATTTATAAATAAAATATAAAGCAATAAAAATGTATAAATATAAAAAGTCATACAAGTACATAAATAAAAATATAATATTTTGGCATTATGTGCACTGTTGTTTGCCGATGACTCGGAGAAAAGACAGTCGGTGATTGGTTGGCAGACGGGACAGATTGTCAGACTTATAAAATGTCAATGTCATCGCCCCACCTCACTTCCTTCCACGTCAAATGCGCCACGTTTTGTTTACAAGTAAAAACAAAAATAATGCCATGTGGTTGTTGCAATGCCAATGAGTTTCATATCTGGGCAACATGTTTTAAAAAATGAGCCTAGGTCACTATGGAAGGGTTGCATTGTCCTTATTTCTTTAATCGATTTTGAACTCTATGACGAAAGTAAGCCTGAGTTCGGAATTGTCTGTAGGACATTTTATATAAACCGTTGTGGCCGTTGACTGTACATGATGTGATGTGACTGTTGAGTATGATCAAACGGTCAAAAATCAGTAATAGTAAAAGTCCTAATGCATTTGCTTTGTTTCACTACCAATGATGCCAATGGGTAGGCCGTCGTCTCAGCCACATTACACCCACTGCTGGGTATAGGCCTCCTTAAGGCGATACTCGAAAAAAATATGCTGAAGCGAGATAGCAATGAGAAAACGACGCGCACGGGAGCGAGACCGATTTTGCAGATTAGGCAAAGAAAACACAAAATCACTTCTTATTAAAAAACTACAGCGATTTAAAAAAAATGCTTCTATACGATCCTAAATATTATTGTTGTCCACTTATTTAACCAATTTCCAATAGTGTAAGTAGCGCCATTTAAGAATAATCTTGAATTTTCGTATTTTTTAGAGGTCTTTTCGAAAAGAAAAAGTGTCGAGGCAAAATCATAAAATCGTGTTTTTGGATCTATACGAATCTAGATAAAGGTATGAAGAAATATCTATGTTATTACCAGATTTGTAACAACTGTAACCGTGCTATTGTTTTATATCAAAAAATCCATACTTTTTCCGAGTAGCGCCTTAAGGATATCCACGACGATCGGTCCTGTGCTGCCCGCATCCAGCGGTTTCCCGCGACCTTCACCAGATCGTCGGTCTACCTTGTGGGGGGGCTACCCACGGAGCGTCGTCCGGTACGCGGTTGCCATTCCAGAACCTTTCCGTCCAAACGCCCCAACGGCCATCGTTTCTTCTCGTAATCGTTTTTTCTTTCTATTGCAGATAAACTCAGCCTAACCATTTATAATGGTGCTATAAATACTGTACAGACATACACGGCTCATACTTCAAATTATTACTTCAAGGATGGTGACGATTTCGTGGTTGGTTGCAATAAGTTGGGCCAGTTAGAGTTCGATGAGAACCTTCAATTACAATACAGAAACTCCTTCAAAACTATAAACATAGGTACGGCTTGTACCATAGATTTATCGTTGGTCTTCGCTTTGCTACAATTAGATACCGCGCTTTATACAAACAACGGATTAAAAATGCGACACAATTTTGACGTTTTTCTTCAACCAGCTGTCTCGGTTGCTCGGTCGGTTGATTGTTGATGCCGTAGGCCGGCCGTTGTCACAGTAGATGTGCCGTTTGTGGCAGAGTAAAACGGTCAAGAGCTAAATGTATATGGGCGGTATCTAGTCGTAGCAACTCGGAGACCAATAATGTTGACATACTATATAATAATTATGTTACTAATGTTTTGCATGCCAGCTCCTGGGGAATGTGATGTGACTTCCATAAATTTAAGATCTTTTATGTACCGCATTCTAGCAAATAAATTCTTGATTCTTGATTCTTGATTCTTCTTGAATAATAAATCTATGGCTTGTAGATATTATAATACAGTACATATTATAGTGACCAATGGTGACTACAGTCACCACGAATCATACGAATCAACTTACCTTCATGTGCTGCTACTACAGTCACCATAGATCAATTTAGCGTTGTCGGCCATTTGTTGGCAACTAATACTAATAAGCGTCGTTCAGCATCGCGACGTTGGCGTCGCATCGTTTTATATCAAGACGACGCGTCGTAAAAATCAACGACACGAGATCGTCACGCGCGAGCGGAATGCCTACACGACTTATAATCCGACAATTAAGAGCGAGCAAATTCTCTCAGTACTATAGTCTGATTTTTAATTCGACGGAATTCTGACAGCGATCGTTTTTTGTCATCGTACTTAACACGAACCTTTTTCGCTTTTTCGTCATGTACCGTTTTATATAATAGTATATTTTTGGGTCAGAAGTGGAAATTCATTTAAAAGAACAAAACTGAACAGTTACACAGATTTATAATTTTTAAAGTAAACAATTTTTATTTGGAATACGAAACAAAATCGACTGGAATCAATTGGAAATTGAAGAGGGAATAACTTCACCAAAGAGCGGTCGCCTATACAACCAACAGCATCGACTTCCACGATGTGAACGCCGCGAAAATCAGGAGCAAAAGTGACGAGCTCACGCCGATGCTGCTGCTTATATAGCCAACCCTTGATATTGACCCTTTCGTAGATAGTGAACGAGACTCAATAGAGTTTTAATGCTGTTATAACCAATAATGTTGTTATGTGTGTTCTTAAAGAAGATAGGTATGTCATACGGGGTCGCATTGTGAAACATTGGGAAGACCCTACAATATGGCGTCCGATTTAATTTACTATCTTTTTCAAATCCGTGCTTTTTCGTGTTATTTGTCCTACTTGTCAATTGTCAATGTGTGCAGTCTGCGTCACAGATTTCAACGCAAATTGCTATGTAGGTAACTTAATATCTATTATAAAATATCATTGGTTATAACTAACCTTATTTTTTGTGAGTGAACGTTGTTTTTTAAAATTATAATTACTTATTAAATTTGTAGAATCTATCGGATCTATTGAAGTAGATTCTGTTGAGTCATCAATCTTCTCAAAATCTTTGAAACTTACTGCAAAGTACAATGGCAGTAGTGTTCGATGTGAGCTGACGGATGGACTAAGAACACATACCATAGCATCGATTCAAGTAAATTTAGTCATGGTACCTGAACGTAAGTAGCAATTTTTTTTTATTACAAATGGGTAAACAACGTTATTTTATGTTTACCCAAAACCTCAAAACCATTTGTAGAACTCGTCATAACAAACAAATTTTTGTATGTAAGCAGATCAAAGGAATAGAAAAAATCAGCTGTTCCATAGAAAGTTTTATTTGAACTCTGTTAAAATGTATGAAACAGCTGATTTTCGCGATTTCAAGGTTGCTGACATAGAAAAAGTCATTCGTAATCATGAGTTCTACAAATGGTTTCGAGGTTTTTATAACGTTATTTTATGTTTACCCAAAAGGGTAACCATAAAATAACGTTGAAAAAAAATACGACACGTTTAGCCTTCATCATACCTCATGTTAAGTAATGATAAGGCTGAAGATGGAAGCGCGCCACTTCCGGAAACCTCAACCTCTGAGGAACTGGCTGTCTTAGCTCTAACTGTCGGAACACATTAATGCTGAAAACATTGTTGTTATGCCGTCAGACTTAGATGAGATGGTGGTAGCTAGCCAGACGGACTTTTATTTATTTATTTATTTAGAAACTTAACAGCTTTTTTTACAAAATCAATTAAAGTAACTTATAATTATTAGACTCTTAAGAAAAATTACAGAGTTTCGTGGCATTTTTAGAGGCTATACAGCATAAAATAAAGAAAACTAACTGTAAAAATCTAAGTTATCTAATAGTGACAAATTGCAAATGATTAAATTTTTTCTTTAATTTGACTTGCATGCTTATACAATTTATGATCATGATAACTTGATCATAAACATACCTAAAATTAACTTATAGTTAATGAATTACTTATATTCCAATTTTTATTCGAAAGCTACAAACAGACCGACAAATTAACTAATACAGACTTCACAGTTTTAATTTTTTTTTAAGTTTATATCGTTAGCAAAAACAATAATATGCTTATATTGTTACTTACATTGTTACATAATTTAAACTGTTATAGAAAGAAAGAAAGCAATTACATCAAACCACCATGTATGGCTAGCCGTTCATAATTATTCGATGCAACTCCCTTTTTAGTGCTCTTTTACTAAGATTGAAAAGATCAATACAACTAAATTTTTTGTTATTTAAAGCAGGTACGCGATTCAATACAGAATTCTTTGTGTAGTTGGTTCGGGACCTAGGTATCAGGAAAAGAGGTGTTACTCTAATGCGGGTTTTGGGCGTACGGAAACCGATTCCAGCAAGAAGATTGGGTGTATCCAAATTATTGTTTAAGATGTCGTAAAGTAGACACATGTCCATTAATTCACGGCGAGACTCAAGAGACAAAACGTTATAGTGGCGACAATCATCTTGGTAATTATTATGCCATTTCTGTGTTTTATAATTCAGATGTTTTACAATTTTTTTCTGAACTCTTTCCAGCTTCTGTATATACTTTGCATACTGTGGAGACCATACAGGACTCACGTATTCCAGGATACTACGGCAGTAAGCGTAATATAAAGTCTTTAAGCTTTCTATGTTTTTAAAAAACTTACATGTTCTTTTAATAAATCCTAAATTACGATAAGCCTTATTGGAAATATAATCGATGTGCGTAGAAAAAAGCATTTTTGAATCCAGATATACGCTACTAACAAAAAGTCCTCCCACCAACCAAACCGAATATACAATATCCATATACACTAAACCAGCAAATAAATCGGGCCACTGCGTTATTTTCTTAGAAACACGCTCACTTTAAAATATCATTCAAAACCCATAAACAGCTACTAAACATTTGTACATCGATGTATGAGTCGAATACTTGTCTTGCGAAAAAAGTCCCAAAAATTCAAGAAATCTTTCTCTCCTCCAACTTTATATGGAATGAAAATCAAACATTTGTTTCACTGAAATCTTAGGACGTCAAAAAATGCTTTCATTGGTTTTAAATGCTAAATGGATAGTTGAACGTTTGACCTTGCCATCAACACCCAAATCTTTATGATACTTTATGATAATGAAATGCACATACTTTATGATACTTAAGTCGACTAAAAAGGCTCTACCGACTTTACAGAAGCTGACATGTGAGATAATGGCACACTGAAGTCTATTATAGCACTAGTAACATTAAATTTGCAATTATTCCATATTATATCGACTATTTGGCTATTCAGTCGATAATTTTACGATATTTACAATAGAGAGAAGTGTACCCAATGCACAGATCGCTTACGCGACATTTTAAAGATCCCTCTCACCACCAACAGCTGAAATAGAAAAGAGCTGCTGACTTTTTTACGATAAAATTTGCTAGTTGGGGATGTCCTTCATGAAGCAGATTACATCGACGTGATCGAATGTAACGGGAAGCAGTTCATTGCTTGACCATGATTTCCTTCCTCCGGCTGAGCTCTCTGCGGAATCAAGACTATTTTATTTCTCCAACGCTACTCTGCGTAAAACTTGGAGTTCAATACAGTAAAGTCGAATAGAATCGCATTTCTCCAATGTCCATCTCGGACGAATCGCAACTAATTCTCAAAGTATACGTCGAATTTCGCCAGCAGGCAGTATGACCCAGACCACATCACATAGTATTTGATAGAATCAGGCGTTACTTGGCGGAAATCCATATCTTAGTAGAAAACGAAAAATATGTCGCGTAATTTCACCGAGACTCGGTGCTGAGATTGGCACGGTCTAACAACTCCTGAGGATGCTCCGTGTGTGGGCGAAACACGTGTAGAGTAGTCGGTGAAGGTGCAAGGTGTGTCACTGGGCTGCATCTGCATTTTTTCTTGCGGAATTACGCGACATATTTTTCGTTTTCTACTAACATCACATAGTGTCTATGTATAGTCCGCACCAGATAATTTGTGCAATGAAGGTTAGGCGAAAGAAATCTATGAAGCGTATAGTTAAATACAGGTAAACAAAAGAACCGTGGTATAAGTTGTCGTTGAAACAAACGAAAAAACAAAAGCAAACAATAGCTGACCGCTGAGAGGTGAATGACCTTTTTTTGCACACTTATCTGGCACGAACTAGTATTTGACATCACTGTGGTGTGACGCCGGGCGGGCGGCGCCGCAACGCAGTGATGTAGCCTGGTTCTTAGTGCAGTCGATTCGATTTATAATGGATGCGGTTTAGTTAATGTACATTAGGTGACTTTTTGAGATTGGTTTCGGCTCGGCTCGGCACGCTTGACACGCCGACAGACGCGGGGTTTTAGTTAGCTTGACAACATAGAAGCGGCTCGTGCAATTATTATGCTCATTCTCCCCTTTGCTTAATGAATTTCCGATGTGTTCCATAACCCCCCGTTCACACGGAGATAATTATGTCGGATCCGATTTTACCGGATCTGGTTTATATAATTTATATGACTGAGTTTACACGTGAATCCGATTTTAAGATCCGACAATTCATATAAACTAAAATCAGATCCGACATGTCTCCGTGTGTACGCGCAGTAAGTTGTGAGATTTTACCAGAACATTTGAAAAACTGTTTTCCCTCTCTTGTTTTAAAGTATACCTAATACATTTATGTATATAGGTATTAGGTTAAATAATGACACGCTTTTATCTCAGAGAGGTAGGTGAGATTTCGGATCTTCTCATGTCACGTTCCTGACATACTCCTTAGCTTCAGTAACATTAATCATTCCATACAAGTTCGTTTATTCTTAGTACTTCTCACCCGACTTGCTGAACCGGGAGCGATCAGTAAGGCTAGCATGGAAATCTTTCAAAATGGTATCGAGAATGTATCGTAAAAAATATTAAATCATACATTTTTGCCGCTACGTCCTCGATACTCTAAGTTTTTCGTGCCAGGGCCCCTAGCCAAAGTAACAATTTAGAAACGATAACGAAGTTCGAAAAGAATTAAATGTATGGGATTGGCGGATTGGCATAAGCCGCGCTAAATCACGTGGTCTTACCGCAAGTTAATTGGCGAATATAGACAATAACGAATTGAATTATCGTTTCGCTACATAACGATGTGACTTTGTCTACGAGCCCAGGCCTACAGAGTGCTTAGTGTGAGTTTCCTCACCTAAATCCCCGAAGTTTGCGAATAGAGTATAAATTTGCGAATAGAGCTATCTGTCAAAATTTTACTCTCAAGATGGTAACGTCTGGACATTTTGGAACTCGCACTAAGCCCTCTGTACCCTATTTGAGTATGGCAAACTTGCCATTTACTATGTATACCGTAATCTATCGAATGCACTACCCATGTCGGTAAACCAGCTGATGGATGTAAGAGACAGGACCTCTATTTTTTAATCACTCGTCGCGCGAGTGGCGAGGCGAACGAGGAGGCGATCAGGCGATTAGCGACCTAACAAGCGTGGACATAGCACGCTTTTCGGTTTGCCTATCGCGCGCTCGCGTTGAGAGGCAGTACTACAGGCGAAAAGCGAAGCTATGTATATACGGGCAAGGTCGCTTTTACGGAATACGGAAACTCAAACGTCGCACGAAGATCAGTAGAATCCTCGAGACGAGTGAATCAAAAATAGAGCTCCTGGACGTCTATTTTTGTGTCACTCGTCGCGCGAGTGGCGAGGCGAACGGGGAGATGATCAGGCAAAAAGCGACCTTGCGTGTGTAGACATAGGTCGCTTTTCGCTTTGCCCCTCGCGCGCTCGCGTTGGGAGCCGGTATTACAAGCGAAAAGTGAAGCTATGGATGTACGTGCAAGGTCGATATTACGGAAGTACGGAAAATACGGAAATTCAAACGTCGCACGAAAATCAGTAGAAACCTCGAGACGAGTGGATCAAAAGTAGAGCTCCAGCTCGACGACATACTTTTGGTTGGTGGTAGAACTTGTTGTAAGTCCGCCTGGCTAGCTACCACCATCTCATCTAAATCTGACGCCATGACAACAATGTTTTCAGCATTGTTCTGTTCCGGCAGTTAAAGATAAGATAGCCAGTTTCCGGGAGCGGTTCGCTTCCATCTTCAGCCTTATAAATACCTACTTAACATCAGGTACGACGAAGGCTAAGAGTCTCCCCGTTGTTCGAACAAACCTTTTACGTTAAAATTGAACCAAACTTGTAGATAGGGTATCGTTGTAAGTATTTCCCAAGTAATATAAATATTAATACATATTTTGATAAAGAACGGTAAAAAAATCATAAATTTTATTTGCAGATGTGGAAACCTCTTTATTTCCTTATGTAAAAAGGCCCAAAGCTACAACTGAGAGTAAGTATAACTATACCAATATGTTGGAGCATCTTTTTGCACAGAAAATGTACCCATTTTTAGGGTTCCTTACCAAAATGGTAGAAAGGAACCCTTATGGTGCGACTCAGTCTGTCTGTCTGTCTGTCACAGCTGGATATAATCAAGAACTACTAATGCTATGAACTTGAAATTTGGAGTAGTTTTAGATGACGTTTGCCAAACTGTTATGCCAAAAATTTTAAAAAGAAAATAACTTTCCCCACCTTATCTCTGAAGTTTTACACAGAGAAAACGATTACAGGAAAAATAAAACATTATCTTTAAATAGCATACTTTTTTAGAACTCTTAAAAAAAGTGTTTTTTTACTTATTTGCTTTTAGTATGGTATATTATTATGCTCGGTACCTGATGTCACTTCTGTGCTCAGCAGAATACCAGTGCAGCATGCTATCTGCTGCTTGCTGCTAATACTGAGCTGAACACAGTTTGTCATCACACGTTTTTGTTTATTTTATTGTGCTTTTGTTTCTTTTCTTTTTTATTCTATTGAAAGAAAGAAAAGTAAATTTATTTGGGACAAACACAAGACAGTACATTCGAATAAAAAAACACACAAACAGACGAAAAACCGATTGTCCCAAAACGGTCCCGACTGAGCATAATGCATGGCTTTTGGCCAGCTCTGATTTTCCGTCGGTACCGTTTGTTGACATTTTTCCCTACTTCTACTGTGATATAGGTAATATGTTTGTGTCAATGTGTACCTTTGTGTGATGTCAGAATAAATATTTTTCTATTTCTATTTAATTTCTAGGGACGACCTCTCGAAAATATCCAAGTCGCCGTAGTAACAAGTCCAGAAGTCCAAGTCCAGTATATACTACAAGTAAGTTGTGATTGTGTGGGTGAGTAGTGAGGAGCCCGTGACGCGGAGGAGCCCTTGGCGCAGTAATTCGCGCGCTCGGTCTGCAATTGTTGAGGTTAAGCAACTTTCGCAATGGTCGGTCACGGGATGGATGACCAAAAATTTACTATATCGAGCTCCTCCGTGTTTCGGTAGGCACGTTAAGCCGTTGGGCCCGGCTGCATTTGGCATTGGGTCCGCGTAGTGGGTCATGGCTCGTTCTCCGTATCCATCCATAAGGAAGGCCAGTGCCCCAGCAGTGGGGACATTAAAAATGGCTGATGTCGACGACGATATCTACGTATAAGTACTAATACTACTAATAAATAGCGGTCGCCCGCAGTTTCAGCCCCGTGGTTCCCATTCCTGTGGGAATATCGAGATAAAAAGTACTTACGGGATAAAAACTCTTTGCCAAAAATCAAGTCGTTAGGGCGTGAAGAAAGGATAAACAAACAAACACACTTTCGCAATTATGATATTATTTTAGTTAGGATTAATAGTTTACTTTAATTCCTTACGTCCGTTTCCTCACAACAGTATCTTTAATTATTAGGGGCTCAGCAGCTAATATAGAAAATGTTTTATACTTCAAAAAAGAGCTGTGCGCGCCATTTACAACCTTCGACGGAGAGATTCTCTTAAGGATTTGTTTAAAGAGATTAATATACTAACTTTGGCGGGTCAATACATCTATGATAATATAGTATATGTAAGGAAACATCTTGATTTATTTATTAAGCATAGCGCTGTCCATAATTTTAATACTAGAAATAAGAATAAGCTTGCCGTTCCAACATTTCGACTTGAAAAATGTAGACGCTCGTTTTTGGGGAAAGGTATAGCTTTTTTTGATAAAGTTCCACAACAATTGATAGAGCTACCTTTGCATAAATTTAAAATATATGTTAAAAACTCACTCTTAAGCAAAGGTTATTACAAGGTAGATGATTATTTAAAATACCAAAATGCATGGAAGTGATACTAACATAAAACATAACTATTATAAATTGGATAAAAGGAAAATATTCTAATAATTGAATATGGGAAAATTTTCCTCTTATATAAAATATATTTCAAAATTGTAAATTTGTGCATGGCAACAACATGTTCCATTGTAAATGTTGTTGTTTCTGTTAAAGCTGATAAGTTTCTTGCGGCCGTTCTTCTTATCAGTTAAAAGATGTCCATTCCAGCCATTCGGCTGGTAGGGAAAAAAAATTTTGGACTATTCGAAAGTACTTATCTATAAGTCTATTTGAATAAAAATCTTTGACTTTGACTTTGACTTTATTATAGTCACTATGTTGTGAGGAAAATGATGCATAAATCTCTATTTTAGGCAACAGACCAGAGACGACCACCGTTTCGGAATCCTTGACTGAAAGTTCCAACACGCTCGATAAAAGTTGTAAGTATATTTACCAACCTTTGCCGCTTGTTGGTACCCCTGTTTTAGCATCATTCTACAACCGATTTTAACTACTTCTTAATATGGGTATAAAATTGGGCATGATTTTAACATACAATCCTAAACATGAAAATTCTGAAGAGAATTCTTATCATAAGTTAACTTGCCTTCTTGTCACGGTACCAACAAGCGACAATGGAAGTATACGATGAAACGCACATTATGTCCCAGCTACGCGGCCCGTCTTACCTGAAAGTATGCCTGCACAAAACGGTTTGCGCAGTCAAGACGGAGCATGTAGCCTGGACATAACATTGGCACAGTTTTGACATTCCCATTTTTTTTTAGTGGTGTGGCTAGTACCTGTTCTAGCCAGCGGATCAACAATAACAATATTTGGCACGATTTTGGTCGGTGTACTCTGTGTTTACTGTCGGAATAGGAAATCATCATCACCAAACCAAACACCAGTGCCAGTGGTTCAACCAAATATAAATGGTCGTGTTTGTTACACCACATTCGAAGATCATACTTATTGTTATATAGATCCTATAGAACTGAGGAAAAATTATGTAAATCCAACTTGTAAATAGCTGGTCAAAGCTTCATAATATGTATTAAAAACTATTACGACATATTTACCTTGTTTTTATTTACCGAGGAAATAAAGTATTCACTATAATATCAAATCTATACTAATATTATAAAGAGGAAAGATTTGATTGTTTGTTTGTTTGCAACAAATAAACTCAAAACTACTGAACGGATTTGGATGAAATTTGGTACACAGGTAGTAGAAAGCCTGGCTATGAACATATGATACTTTTATCCCGATATTCCCACGGGAACGGCAACCATGCGGGTAAAACTGCGAGCGGCCGCTAGTGATAAATAAACAAGGAAACATTCTACCTATAAAAAAAAAACCAATTGTCTATGTCGCTCAGACGTCGAAGCTCTGGGATTCCGGCAAATGCACTACCAATTTATGCCACCGAGACTCAAGGGGGACTCCTCGGAATAGAAAAATAGTATCCTTAGGATGATTTTTGTAACTGACTTCAAAAAAGGAGGAGGTTAAAAGACATAACAACCACATTGAATTTTTTTTTATTAACAGAAAACGAAAAACTTACATGCAATATGCACCGCATGTCCGCCCGCAAATAAATGCAGATGCAACACAGTGACACACCTTGCACCTTCACCGACTACTCTACACGCGCCACACACGTGTACACACCGATCTGCAGTATTGCACGGTCTAACAACTCCTGAGGATGCTCCGTGTTCACATTTATAATACTAGCGCACAAATTTCCGCATTTATAATATTAGTAGGATTGCCATTTAGCGAATCCACTCAAGGTTCAATTTTTCTTTTTTTTTGTAAGTTTCGTTTCCGATTCTTTGTTTTCTATTCGTTATATACCGTGCAATTTTTTTATTGACCCAAGCTTAAGCGGAAGGTCATGTTAAGTGTTAAGAATAAAATGAATAAGGAATTTTATTTTTTTTAAATACTTTTATTTTTTAATAATTTTTGTTTTAATAACTTATCGTCAATCATTCGGATATAAAACCCAAACAAAGGCAAAAATAAAAAAATAAAAGCTAAAATAAATTAAATAAGTAAAAATACTAAAACAGCTGATCGCCGACGCGGTAGGTGCGCGCGCGGTCATTAGCTCACGGCGCGACCTGTGTTGACCTCGCACAACCACACGCTCTCCTATGCCCTCTGATTACCGATCCATTTCTACAACTGAGACGAGACAAGCAAAATGAAAGAATTTTTCAAACGAGTTAATGAATAAATAAACTTCTGTTGATAAAACCATCTTACGATTACGGTCACATCACAGTACCAACCGTACTACCTACTGTTATTTTCTCGGAAAGTTATTACCAATTTTTTATTTTGTCAAAACAATGTAATCGTTGATTTTTCGGATACTTATTAAAACGTCACCCAAATAGTCAAACAAAACCACTGTTTGCAACTTCTAACTTAACGATCTCACTGCCTACCTACGTTACTTACGCGGGAAAGTTGCGTTTTATCTTAAACCAACATCAGCAAAAAATTTAATAATTACAAACGACTTTCGAGATAAAATAGAAATACCAATTTAAAATCTAAACTCTGTAGGTTAAGTTTAAATACTTACATACTTAATGTCGAACGAGTCTTCAACACTTTCATTAATAACACTAGAAAGGTGATAACTTTCCATCACACTTAACAGGCTTTGGAATGACGAACTAATGCAATAATAACTAAATCATGACTTTTTTTCCCTGAATAACGTTATCATTTTAGAATTCTTAGGTTATCTTGAAATAAGTAGTTAAAACACGAAATAATGAAACAGCTCTCAAAATTGTGCGATGCTCGACTCGTACACCAAACCAAACCTTTCATGATAGAGGTGCACCGCAGCTCTAAGCACTTCATTGCTTTCCCGATAACAAATGACCATCTCCAGGTACTCCTGGTTGGTATACCGACGAGGCATGTTTATGTTTGCAAACGCGCGCGACAAGCAAGAGTAACATGCAAATGCAAACTGAATAAATAAAATCAGAGCGCGATATAATTATTTTTATTCTGTGCTTTAGGCCTAGTTCACACTAAGTACATCTTAAGTTTTGGCCCGCACTGTTCATTCAACTCATATCGAATTGAATAAATATCAAATCAACAAAGTATTTTTTTTTATCAGTAATAAATTAATTGCTTACTACGAATAGAAATTAACTTTTAGGGGCAGAGTTTTAGTTCTTCTACTAGTATCGTATTCTTCTTTAACTATGATTCTCTAGGGCGGATAACCGGATAGTGATAAGTAAAATAGGTACCTAAGAAAAGTAAAAAAAACAACTATCAAAAATTGACTAAATGCAGATAGCAATGCGATATACTCACATGTTTTTTTAAACGAAAATTATTATTATTAGATATTTCATCCAGTGGCTGTGTCCATGTGGTTCTGTTTCAATGGGGGAAAGTATTCTTTGTCCCTAGTCCGACTTTGGATAATGGTCTGCAAATTGCAAATTGAGCAACAAAAACAAACCCGTACCATTACTTTTGCTTAAATCCTACTAATATTATAAATGCAAAAGTATGTCAGTTTGTTGGTTTGTTACTCTTTCACGCTAAGATTTCTTTTAGCGTGAAAGAGTAACAAAAGTTAAATTTGGCACAGAGATAGTAGAACATAGGATCCTTATTATAAATTTTTAATTGAAAAATGCAAAAAATAAAAAATCATAAAAACATAGGATACTTTTTATCCCGATATTTGCACGGGAACGAAAACGACGCAGATGAAACCGCGGGCGGCCGCTTGTGTCTAATAATGTATATCAATAAATTATTTTATTTTCGAGATTGAACTTTAGTAAGTAAAGTTGAATAACAGAATTTACACAGTTCATCGAAAAGTATGTATGCACCCTTATTAGAACGGTCATTTTTGATCACTGTGGTACTTTGACACAAAGTCATGCCGCCGCCCCGTGCCGCCTTTCGGCAGGCGCACCGGCAAAACGCAAAGAATCAGTACACCTACACTGCATTATGATAAACTTTTAGAAGAGAACATGAATGCATCTTACTTATAATTTTTTTTGTGCGTACCATTATTGAAATAAAACATTATTTAAGTAATTAATCGCGTTTTGTTTAAAAAAAACAGTGTGTTTAAATGCTGTACCTATTTTTGTTGATGAATTCAAATTAAATGAAACTTATTTAAATTATTCCTTAGAAGGATGGTGCCAATTCTGGACCCCACCCTTTTTTATTTAATAGGATGAAGCTAGTTTTGGACCCACCCTCAAACAGCTACGTGGGTAATATACGGGCTCTGGGCTGTCATAACAAATAATTTTGTTATGAAAGTTACTTGCTGCTAAGTTCCAAATCTTCCGTCAAATTTATTATTTATTAAGCATGTCAGTTTATTGGAATTTTGTACACACATGCGCAAGTCTCAATCACACTCATCAGGTATTTGTGGACCGTCAATTTAGACAACAATTCTGGCGGCAGGCATTTATGCGCGGGAGCGCTAGCACTGGGTATGCTAGATTATTCGTTTTGTATGTCTGGTTTTATTTAAATCTTACATTTTAACTACTACTAAAGAATCCAGGTTTTTGTTATTTTATGAAATAACAATAAGCGTAGTATAGTAATGTTTAATACACTCAAAAAGAAGTATCTGACGACGTGTCACATACCTATTGAAGGGTAGGCTCAGCGTTTATGCAAATCGTTGAATAGTCTTTTATTATTACTTTGATTAAAAACATGTATCCAAACTCTAAAACATGAATTTGCTATTTAAATGTATTATAAACTTGTGAGCATTTTAATCCGTAACAGTAATTTTATTTCAGTATCGCAGCTGCCTGCCTAGGTACTATTAGTTTATAGTAAAAAAGGGCAAAATGTATTTATTAAATGTTACAATAGTCTGTAGGTGTACCATTTGAGCGGAAGAGTTGCTAAGAAACGGAGCGGCACGAATACGATTTATGTACCTACTCGCGTCCGTCGCTGGCGCTTGCTTGTATGCATCCCAGATTCCTGTGCGTAACTTCTAAGCACATCAAGAGTAAATAAAAAAAATATAGGATTTTGAGAATAATGCCGAAATTGATGCACAGTTTACATACACTGTTTATTTACCTTAAACACCAGGTTAGCTGCTTGTAAGTACTTACATTCAGGTTTTTTTTTATAAAATTTATTTTATAAACAAACGTTTGAACTTTTACGGGGTTCGTCTCAGTTGTAGAAATGGATAGGTAGTCAGAAGGACCATACGAGCGTGTGGTTGTGCGGGGTCGACACAGGTCGCGTCGCGGGCTAGTGACCGCGCGAGGAGCACCTACCGCGCCGGCGATCAGCTGTTTTAGTATTTTTACTTATTTAATTTGTTTTTTGCTTTTATTTTTTCATTTTTGGTGTTGTTTGGGTATTATATCCAAATGATTGTCGATAAAATATAAAAATAAAAATTATTAAAAAATTAAAATATTTTTAAAAAATAAAATTCCTTATTCATTTTATTCTAAACACTTAACATGACCTTCCCCTTAAGCTTGGGTCAATAAAAAAATTGCACGGTATATATATGTCGCAGGCAAATTGTATGATTCCGCGTTTTACAAACGGCGTCGTCTGTAAACTGTAAAAATATAATTTCTGTACATTGAATATATTAACCAAAAACCAATTGGGGACGACGACGTATAAACAGTAAGAGAATACGTTAAGACGACTTTTTTAATTTTTGTCTATCTGTTTGTATGTACACGCTAATCTCCGAAAGTACTGAACGGATTTGAATATTTTTTTTTGTGATATGTAGCTAATAGGTAGGGCCATAACATAGGCAATTTTTTTAATCTTTAAACCTGATGTAGGAGACTAAGACAACAGCTAAACTATGGGATGATGACGTTTTCTTTATTACACGAAAAAAAATCTTATTTTTTTTTGGCTAATTATTGCACCTGGTGCTCCATATTATTCGAGGAACGACTTTTTTTTAGTTTTTTAAAGACAGTTGATGCTGTAGAGCTTCCTGCGTTTCAAGCAACGTGTTTGGCACTTCATCTTTATGACGATGATCATCACTGGGACAAGACTCTCGAGGAGGCCTGTGTCAGTGACAGCCCCCGCTGCTTACGACATTTGTTCGCGTAGTTAGACCAACGACATATCCCTTTTCTCGGGGGAGATTTTCGAAAGACCCTACCTTTTATAAGTCTGGGGACAAGAGCCAATGAGATTAACGCCTCATTAAAATATTCTAAGGTCATATACCATAAGGCCTCAGATACATAAGCTGGCATTGACAACCGATATGAAAGCGCCGCTTGGCGGTCATTCACATGCCCAAGAATTTTCAGTATATTATCAAAAATTAAAGAAGGACTCCTCCCTGTAGATCATGGTCAGGTAAGTCTTCCCCAAATACTGAGAAAAGTCGTTGCCTCAGAAGAGGAACTTATACACTCAATATTCGGGGACCTCCAGTGTATCTCAAGTTATGAAAATTGTTGGTTATGTGAACGCGCCATACTAACACCCAAAAATGACCAAGCAAATGCAAAATTTAAAAAAATAGCGGAAAATGTTGCGGATGAAGTGGTTTACACTTGCTTTAACAATGTAGTTGATCAGGACGACGCCAGAAATTACCCAATTGAATTTTTAAATTCACTTCCAGCGAGTGGTCTATGCTCACAAGATCAATCTTAAAGTCGGTGTTCCGATAATACTTTTGCGAAATTTTACTAAGCCAAAATTATGCAACGGGAACCGACTTAAAGTGCTTTGTAAAGAAATATTGTCGAAGCTGAGATCCTGACTGGGTGTCCTGCCGGTGAAACTGAGTTTAAACCGCGTATACCGCTCATCCCTAACAATTGACAAACGCTGAAATCCGCTGGTGTCGCACTAACGTCTGATTGTTTTTCCCACGGCAAGCTCAATGTTGCTTTTTCGCGGGTCAGTAGAGCTGCGGGTCTATTCATATTGGCTCAAGACGGAAAAACCACCAATGTAGTTCATAAAGAAATACTCTAAGCACGTGATAATTTTTAATCAAGTAAATATACTAGAAAAAAGCAACTTGTCTCATGTCGCCCTGACGGGACTCGAACCCGCATCCTTGGGAATCCGGCCCAATGCACTGACCAATTATGCTACAGAGACCTACGAGAACACGTTGAAATTCTCTAGTATATTCACCTTTTTCTACGGTGTTGGCCACCGTCGTTTCATCAATGAGAGAAATATCCTCGCATTCGAAAGAAACATCTTTACAGATGTTTGACTATCGATTAAGATGAAACTGCCATCTACTTATAACTTTTTAATTTTGCATTTTACAATGCTATTTTTATGTGATAATTTTTAATCAAGTAAATATACTAGAAAAAAGCAACTTGTCTCATGTCGCCCTGACGGGACTCGAACCCGCATCCTTGGGAATCCGGCCCAATGCACTGACCAATTATGCTACAGAGACCTACGAGAACACGTTGAAATTCTCTAGTATATTCACCTTTTTCTACGGTGTTGGCCACCGTCGTTTCATCAATGAGAGAAATATCCTCGCATTCGAAAGAAACATCTTTACGAGGATTATCACATAAAAATAGCATTGTAAAATGCAAAATTAAAAAGTTATAAGTAGATGGCAGTTTCATCTTAATCGATAGTCAAACATCTGTAAAGATGTTTCTTTCGAATGCGAGGATATTTCTCTCATTGATGAAATGACGGTGGCCAACACCGTAGAAAAAGGTGAATATACTAGAGAATTTCAACGTGTTCTCGTAGGTCTCTGTAGCATAATTGGTCAGTGCATTGGGCCGGATTCCCAAGGATGCGGGTTCGAGTCCCGTCAGGGCGACATGAGACAAGTTGCTTTTTTCTAGTATATTTACTTGATTAAAAATTATCACATAAAAATAGCATTGTAAAATGCAAAATTAAAAAGTTATAAGTTACTCTAAGCACCTTACAGCTACATTAGTAAAATAAATTTCCTTTGGCATACGGCATTTAATAATATTTTTTGTTGTATGTACCACGATTTAATGGTCGATCTTTAACGTCAAATTAAAAAATGTAAGTACTACATAAAAGTCCACGCGTACGAAGTCGCGGGCCCCAGCAAATTAATAATAAAGTTGTAGTACATGTTTTTATTCCAAAATCACATAAAATCTGGAGACAGGGGTAAATGCGAAATCCTTTTATGTGTTGTGGCTTAATTTATTTCATCGACTTTCCTATTTCACAATAAGCTGGTTCGGCATAATCATTGCCAACCTTATTTTTAGCATTAACATAAGTTTCATTTACAAAAACGTTTGTATAATTCGGACTATAATTTGTAGTTGCATGTTCTGTATTATTTCTTCTCTTTGTATATCTCTCAATTTCTGCGTAGCTTGGTTCTTTTGTAGTGGCAAATTCTGTATTATTTCTTCTTCTACTGACGTTGCTAGCGTTAGCTTCGATTTCTGCATAGCTTTGTTCATTTGTAGTGGCAAATTCTGTATTATTTCTTCTTCTACTGACGTTGCTAGCGTTAGCTTCGATTTCTGCATAGCTTGGTTCATTTGTAGTGGCAAATTCTGTATTATTTCTTCTTCTACTGACGTTGCTAGCGACAACTTCGATTTCTGCATAGCTTGGTTCATTTGTATTTATAGTTTTCGTTATTTTCTCCGAGTGTGGCTTCGCAATTCGCAGTGATTTAGGCATTGGTGTAGAATATAAGTATTCTATATTTGTTTCGAGGTGGGGTTGCGGGTAAATATTATTGTCCGTCATTCTGGAGTCAGTTTCTTTACAGTCTCGAGGATTCAAGTAAATTTCTTCTAATTTAGCTATATTTGGAAATGTTGATGGGGTGGCAATCTCGTTGGACAGATTCTCGTACGTGATCTCTTCTTGTTCCTAGAAAGAGTATACAGTTTTTTTTTAATTTCTACTAGCATTGATTTTGGGACTTCGTCCGTGTGGAACTCTACGCATTTTGTGAATACATTGTTATTTTAAGTAAGTTTTTCTTAAGATGCTTTATTTCCCTACTACTTAGAAAATGCAGTTACAGGGTTAAGGCCATAATTATATTTGGTTAGGTTCTTTTTAGCCCAAGTAATAAAAATAAATAAAATAACCAGGCTATCCACTATCTGTGTACCAAATTTCATACAAATCCGTTGAGTAGTTTTTGAGTTGATTCGTTGCAAAAAAAAAACAAACAATCAAATCTTTCCTCTTTGTATATTTAGTAAAGATAATATAGCCAATACTTATGCAAGTATTCGAGTCCCGTCTCCGCAAGATGTTAAGCTGTTTTTTTTTCTAAATTTTTTATCGGTTTCATTCATATTTGTCGGTTTCAACAACGTGATTTCCATCGGAAGTGTGTCGACCAGGGTAGCGTACTCAGAATATCTAAACGGTATTCGCTGAATGTTATACAGTTCTACGCTCCACCAAGACCCAGTTACAGTGTAAATAATTACAAAAGTCAATGATAAAAACACTAAAGTTATGTTTAGTTATGTTAAAAAAACGCAGAACTAGACACACTAGACGCTGCCTGCTGGCCAACTGACCGAGGCGCGAAATTCACACACAAAATCAAAGTTCGGCTCTCACGCAACCGTGTCAGCGACCTCACCTAGCGAGCCGTTTGGATATAATAAATAGTTTTTGAACAAAATGAATCTAGTCAACCGCACAAGTAATCGTGTAGGGCCAGTTCTGAAAGGAATAAAGCGAGATGAAGAACAGGGAATAACTATCAGGATGTGCGTTAGCGAAGTGTTAGTGTGGCCACAAACCTACCAATTCTATTTTATTCCGCCTAGAAATTATGAAAACAGTGAAACCACGCGTTAAACACGCATCACACCTAACGACCCGAATCAGCAAGAGCGCCCGGTCAGCAAGCAACTGGCCAACATTGAACAACTGCAGGCCCCGTCGTCTCAGCCACATGGCACCCACTGCTGGGTATAGGCCTCCCCAAGGATCTCACCACGATCGGTCCTCCGCTGCCCGCATCCAGCGGCTTCCTGCAACTGCGCACCAGATCGTCCGTCCACGACTGCAAGTGTAATGTGGCCAAACTGAGTTGTTTGTGACGATGAATGCAGATTCTTTTCTGTCATTGTCTGTTCTACCAGACCTGTCTCACTTCCATACAAGCGGCGCAAAATCTCCGAGATATTTACCTACTATTCTAGAAAAAAAACCTTATTTCAACCTTGTGCATTGCGTATAGCGTTTATAGTACAATAACTGTTTGCCGTCTCGCTGCGTGTGCAACTATTAGTCGAGCGAGTGCCAGCCTATTGAGATTAGTCCGGTGACCGGACGCTTGTGTTTAACATACCTAAACTCGGGAGTGAAATTTCTATACCGTAAGGTACTAATTTATATTCTGTGGTTCTACTCAGAATAGTTTGAAATCAGTAGCTGTTTTGCCAAGCATAGATAATTCGCGTGATTCTATCAAAACCATTAACACTATCAAACTATTGTTTATTTAAATATCTCTTACCGTTTTCTGTCCTGATTTTCTGTATACGTACAAGTTCACAGTTATTATTATCATTATCATGATTATTAATGAGCCGACGCCTACTACCACCCACAACATGTAACGACTGCCAATGAACTCTGAAAAAAAAAAAAAAAAACAGAATATGCTTCTTAATAAAGAGTTTGTCTAAGAAATAATGTCATTTTCTGATTACCTTTACCATCCTGCCTATCCAAAATACTATTCCCATTAGCAACTAAAAAAAATGGGCTTTACAACTTATGTATTTAATGAAAAGCTGAAGTCACAAATGTCAGCCTTGTGGAACACGGTAAATGATCATAATGTAAATTATTATTTCTCAAACATGCTTGGAAACATGCGACCAGTGGCCGGCAAAATCCATATCTGTCGTGTTTAGTGGCCAAATAAGTTACATAGTAAACTCATATCTGTCGTGTAATTTAAAAATAAAACGATCTTTTTCTCCTAAACATGGCAACCAAGGAGGTAACTTATCAAAGATTTTATTTAAATTTCGAATTGGCTTGCAAATAGAAAGCTGTTTAAAAAAAAAAACAGCAAATGAAACTTTAACGCGGGAAAAAATATTGTTGTTCGTTGTCCGTCTGATTTCGAAAAGTAGTTTTAATTTCCGCGCATTATTTGAGTAAAGTACTATACAAGCCTTGGTGCATTAATGGACTTATGTATGTGTGCCTCGGCTTCGCCTCGGCCCACATTTACAAGTTCGTCTGTCGATACCTCTTTTGCTGGCCGCTGCAGTAATGTACTATAATAAAATATTTAATCCATCGGCTACCAAAATACTCGTATTAAATAAATAATATCTTTTTAAATGATAAGTGTTTTAAGAGTTAATGTCAAAAGCTGTTCTTACGTCAATATCTACACAAATATTATTAAAACGTTCTGTATAAAATAATAAAATAGTTTATTAATCCAAAGCTATAATTTACAATGTAAAGGTTAAAATATAAATACAATATTTTTAATATTTTAATTCAACAGAACTTACAGCAATATGGCAACCTTAGTGGACCTGTATAGGTAGATCCCCTGACTTTTATGCTAGGAAAACCTGTGTTATGAAAGTCAGTGGTTCGGCTCATTTATATAGGTGTAACACTACAATTATAGCATCAAACATCACAAACTTTATTGTTTGTTTTGGACTAGGAACAAAAACTACGTTACATAATTTATAGACGAGTAAATAATCGGGACAACAAAGAGAATCAAAATTATATAGAAATATAAAAAAATAAAAATGTATAGTGTGTGTGTGTGTGTGTGTGTACCCACACACACACAAACACATGTGTGTATATATTTTAAATAGCAATAGACTATGGGCGTAAATGTGTTTGTTTATGTCTCATAAATTAAGTTAAGAGATTAAGTTAACTGAGCTGCAGTATCAGTATAATTAAGATCCTGTAAATAAAATCTCAATTTTTCTTTAGGTCCTAACTGTTAAATTTATTTATGTTCAGGATTTTCTCAAGCTTATTATGAAGTAAAGGGCTTAAGGAGAACATCTGTCTTGTTGCGAAGAGGTTTTGGTGGTTGCAACCAGACAAGGTGGTTTCTGACGTCGTCTTGCCTCTACATAAGGGTTTAAGGGTACAGTCAGATGTAGTCGCAAAGTGGAGCGGAGGACATGGAGTTGTCTAACCATAAGCACATTACTATCCCTATACAGTTGTGTGGTAGGGTATCTCCAAGGCCTCCTGTACATACCTTTTAACACTGCCCTCTCAATTTTAATGAATTTAGTCTTGGAAGCACCTCCCCATACTGGGATGCAGAAAGCTAAAATTGATTCGCAAAATGTCCATATGCGCTGAATTGCGCAAAGTTTTAAAGAGAAAGATTAACTTGCGTATACGGTTTGCTACAGATTCTACCTGATATGGCAGGTTAGGCAGTTATCTATTTGGATACCCAGATACCTTACAATATTAGTGTTTTCCAGTTTGGGACAGTCACAGCGGGGAGATCCGTTAGAGCAGCCATTGTGACCACGCATTTGAAAGCATTCACTAGGTGGTTGTGAAGAAGGTCTTATAGAAAATGTTACCACTTTGGTTTTGTCTACTCTACATTTAAGGTCAGGTTATGATTTAGCCATGTCATAACAATTCTAAGGTTGTTTTCTGCTAGTGTTATAGTTTCAGGCCACTGATTGCCAGAAACAACGAGAGCCGTGCCATCAGCCTTAGCAAGTAAGCGAGAGTTAAATAAATGTAGATCACAGAACTGGTTCACATATGCCAAGAACAACGTAGGCCCCAAATGCTGCCCTGAGGAACGCCAAATTCCACAGTTTCCTGTCGGCTGACAAGTCAGCGTCATTGTGCAAATCTAAAAGTTCTAAACTGGTGGTTCACTAGTTCTCCTGGCATATGTAATATCTTTAACAATCTCCCAGGTTTTTTTACGATTATTTTTAGCCTTAGCAAATTCAGATCTTTCCTACTCTCTCTTTAGGTGTTTTAATAGATTTTTGCAGAATAACGTTTTTAAGTTTTTTCAATTATTACATTATTTGGATTAAGTATGACCTTACTGTGCAAGTGATCCCTATTTCTTATGCATCTTAGCATTCCTGTGGTTACCCAGTGCTTAATATTCGCTGCTTGCACGGTATTGTATACGAAATAGTGTTACTTATCATTATAGATATTAATATGTCTAGGAATAGATTGGTCGTCTTGTTGACATCATTATAGCTTAGAATTATTGAGAAATCAGTTTTATTTTTTATTTTTAAATAAGATTTGTTTGATGATGTGGAAGCTTCAGATTTAAATTTAAATGAACGAGAGAATGATCACTTAAGGATGTTTCCTTAACTAGAGTCGTCGATGAAGTCTTGTTTTTAAGATGACATGGTCCTAGCAGTTTTCCAGTCTGGTTGGGATCTGGTGTGCTAGCAACTTTCCATGAGAGGCTAAGGTATAAGTACTCATTAGAGTTAGGGTCGCAGATGTCCACCTTAATATCAATATTTATATCACCTATTATATCGATGTTATTAAATGTTGATAGATTGCTTAGGGTAGTATTGAGGCTATCAATGAAATTAACAGTACTTCTGTAGGAGGGGGGCCTGTATAATCCTAATATGGCTAAATTGCTGTCAATAGTACACAATATGCCATTTACATTATCGAGGTATGGTTGATATATTTTATGTGTAATGGAGCTTTTAATGTAGATCACCACGCCCTCATTTTGATTGCGCGTGAGGTCAGCTGAGGTGTAAGATATATAGCCTTCAAGTTGAGACATGTTTGAGACTTTTGACAGCCAACACTCTGAAAGAACTAAGAAATCGCATGTTATATGTATATGAACACAACAGCAATCGAAATTCATCAATTTTTTTATTAATATTCCGAATTTTTTGAAAATTTTCAACGAATTAAGGCGATATTTAATGATTATTTTCACATTATGTGGTGCACATTTAAATGCTTGCGATACAGATAGATCATAAATTTAATTATTTCGATCATTGTTAATAGCCATTTATATAATGTTGGTTCACCATATTTGAGAAACAATGAGTAATGACCATTTTAAACACATTATATTTATAGGTTCTATACAATGTATTTTGAGATAACCTAACTATACCCAAAAGATACAAATAAAATGTTTAGAGTCATTTAGAAATGAAAGTGAGTAAATGTAGATTGTACTTGTGGATATGGGTGTGTGTATAAATAATGACGTGTTTAAGTATGACATGGGTGATGTGTTCTTTGTAGATATCGTTTATGCGGATAACAATCATATATTTTTCAAGTTGTAACAAGACTAAAACAATAAAAAATACTAAATCTAGTCTTGCACTCTTCTGCAGCTCCATTAGGGTTTATTCCGAATTTTCTATGATATAATGATCTCCATCCTTCTTCCTCAAATGAATAACTCCGTTTTAGGTCCAGTAATGACAATACCCATTGGTTCTTGCGAATTCTTGTGTACGGAAGAGAAGCTTTTTCGTTTGTGAGGACAGGAGTTCTGATACATATTATAGGCATTTTGGTCCCGGGATGCCAATTGATTCTGTGTTCAATTTGTTTTGTTTATTGGTTGCCTTCTTGTTATATTTGCTTATGCCTGTGAAAAAATTAAGTTTAACATCAACTTTCGTGAATTCGGCTAGAATCGGTTTCGGTATTCCTTTCTTTCCGAGCACACGTCGGATATCCTTGAGTTCTGCTGCAGTTCCAGTTATATCAATTGTTTTGCCAATTTCGGTTACAATAGACATCAAGTCATTGTGAGTTGCATTTTCTTTAGCAGGATCATTTCTGATTTCAATGATCGAGTTACGGGAACGAAGCTGTCTAACTTTGACTGTCATGCTGAGAGTTTGGATTTGCTCTGAGAGAAATTTATTTTCTTTTTCCAAATCTAAAACTTTTTTTAAAACCACGTTGTATTAAGTACTAATAAAATGGACAGATTTTTCGACTTTAGAAAAAGATTTTTTCAATTCTCGGTTCTGTGTTTTTAGCTTACTTATCTCAGACTTAATTTTATTCAGGGTAGTAGTCTGCTGTTGCTGTAACATTTTAGATAATTCATTTGTTTGTATATTATTCCTGGAAGCAAACATAGAATCGATTTCCTTAATTCTTCCTTAATTCTTGTTTAAACATTTGAAAATCGTTGACGGAGGAGGCGTCGCACCTGGGGCGTTTATTACGTGGATTCTTACTAATTATACCCTCATTAATTAATCTTGCTTAGCGTTGCGGTGCGTAGCTAGGGTTCGATTGTGACTCCGTTAACGCATTCGGCGTAGTGGTTGGTGTCTGTAGGGTCTTCGACGTGATTATATTCCAATATTTAGAATAGACATACACTTAAGTCAATGTAAATTAAAATTTTAACCTTTGTGTTAAATAGGAACTGTGTCCATCTCACAATTAAACACCAATCAGTTATCGTTAGTGTAACGAGGAGCCACTGATATTGTCACCGTCCAAACGTTGCTTCAGTAAACAATAGGCTCACAAAATCAGTTGAATGAGACACCGATGAGCTGAGTTAACGTCCATAAGCGAGGGTCAACGTCACTGGTTGCTCCACAGCGCCAATAACCAGCGACCATAGACGATACGACATACAAGGTAGGGGTCTAGGAGACTGGTTATGCGAGAGTAACACGCGTGGACACGACTATCCTCAACGGCGTCACGCACGAGCCGAACCCAAAATGTATCTTAATAAGTTTCTTATAGAAAGTCATCTTTGGAACCACTGAACCAAATTTGTAAATATTTTCACCAGTATTCAGTAGTATTTGATTGTAAGATAATTTCACCAGTAAGTAAAAAAGTTGGACACCCAACTAACTGGGCATTGATCAGCTAGACTATACTTAAACTAATAATATAAAGAGGAAAGATCTGATTGATAAATATTCAATAAGAAATATACTAGAAAATAGCAACTTGGCACATGTCGCCCTGACGGGAAGATTTGATTGTTTGTTTGTTTATTTGTTTGCAACGAATAAACTCAATAACTGCTGAACAGATTTGGATTAAATTTAGTACACACATAGTAGATAGCCTGGTTATGAATATAGGATACTTTTTATCCCGAAATTCCTACAGGAACGGGAACCACGCGGGTGAAACCGTGAGCGGCCGCTAGTATTAAATAAACTAGCTATAGTTCTTAAATAAAATTAATTTGCGCAGCAAGGACTTACCTGCTGTATTGACGCTTGTGAGGTTGAACAAAACGCTTGTGATTGTTGATTTCTTATTTAAATTGTTGTATATACATTTTATTTCTGTACCATTAAGTTTCTCATCCAGTGCTAGAGAAGCGTACGTAATCTCTGCCGAATTTTTTTCTCGTGTAGGACAAGACTCTATAACAAACAAAAAAAAACAAAAAGCTTCAAAACCTAAAAACTATGTCCCTTAAGGCGGTACCCTGACCGAAAGTGGCGCCGCGTTGAATTTTATTTAATATCGTAATTCTAATTCACAATTTTAATAAAATTGTCTTGTATTTTTAGAAGGTATCGCTACATCTCGTCATAGTCATTCGTAGAAGTAGATAGCAAATGTGTCAAAAACGGCCACTTTTAGCAGCTTTAGCAGTTTTGCTATCTACTTCTAGCAGTGACTACGAGGGAATGTAATAAAAAAAAATACTAGACTATGGGCTCTAAAAATTCCATGTAAAGTTTTATTAAAATTGTGAATTAGAATTACGATATTAAATAAAATTCAACGCGGCGCCACTTTCGGTCAGGGTACCGCCTTAAGGTTCTAATGTAAATTCTGCCTTTTTTATACTTAAATGGGATTCGTATTCAAAATCGAATTCAGGATTAATCGAGCCAGTATCGTAGGTTCGGCAGCTGTGCTCAAGGACAACTCGTGTTTCGTACCTTCTTTTTTCACGATTAATTTCTTTTTTTTTTTGACAGCAGCAATGTTTTTAAGTTGTCACGTATAGTCTTTTAAAATCAGGTGAGTCAATAACTCGAATCATGAGTTTGTGAAAAAACACGATTCCGTAAGGCGCGTCTCCTGCGACTGTTTTTTTAAAACATTACACAAAAACATCGAAACATTGGGGCGTGACTATACACATTTTTGTATTCATACACAATGTTTTTGTTTTCCGCGACCGACGGAAAACATTCCCCCGCGGGGTGAAGAGGGGAAGGGTGTGTTTTATTTCTTGACAACTACCGAACGATGCGCATGAATGTGACTCTTTGACAACTATTCTACAATCTGTGGTATTTTTTTCTAACCTAGTGCTATATTTATTGCAAGCTTGTAATTGTAGTAGACATACGAAAAAAAATATTAATTCCGAAGCGGTCTTCTATTTTAAGCTCCTGATAAATATTAAAATTACGAGCTCTTAAGTATGGCCTAACCCGAAATCTATGTTTTCTGCCCGAAACTAGATCTACAATCGCTAAAACGCGGAGCAAGTCTTCCACGTCAGAATCATGACATGATGACATTTAAAACAAAAACACAAAAACATTTTCCTGCAGGAGACGGTTTGTGTATGAAAACAAATGACTTTGTTTCATGTTATATGTGTAATGTTTCGAAAAAACAGTCGCAGGAGACGCGCCTTTATACAATGCAGATGTCCATTCGTCATGACGCTCCGTATTTTTGACGAATCGTCAATGACGGATACCGTGTTTCCTTTCCGACCCGCAGTTCTTCTGCTTTTCGTGCGTAGGAATAGTTATTATAACACATATTTTTGTACGGACTATAAGATTTTATGGAATCTCAAAAAAAATCCTAATGAATGTTTCAGCAAACATCCTTCATATCAACGGTCAAAACATCGGAGATCGCCCCATTATTATTACTATTTGAGGAGTTTCACCCGAGTTCTTTTCGTAATAACACGTTGTGAGGCTCCATTTTTAGCTCAATCTACCGTACAATTTCTATAAATACTACAAAATATATTTACTTGAATCGCTAAATTCACGAAGAAAGAAGAAGACTACTTTGTTTTTTTTATGAAGGTAAACGAACCCGCGACCTTTTGAAATCCGATCCAATGCTCTAATCGCTGAGCTACCGAGACTTACTTATATTTTTAATATCCAATATTTATTTATTTATAATTATCCAATACTTTTATATTTTTAATACGCTGTAGGCCAGCGTTGTTACATCAATGCTAGGAATATCCTTGCATTCGAAAGAAACATCTTTCAGGTGTTTAACGATCGATTAAGATGCAACTGCCAATAATTTATGATTTTGTAATTATTGCATTTTTCAATGCTATTTTTATACTTATGGTAAACAAGTGAATTCACTTGTAGCCCAGTTAATTTTTTCCAATATTTTTCTATTTAAAATTTACCATAAGAAGACTACTATTTGACAGCTGATGTGACATTCAGTGATGACAACAGCGTCGATGTTTGCCTAAAGAATAACTCCCCAGAATAGGGACTCTATTCCCGTGACCATACGCATAATTAGTGATGTGCCGTTCCCGGGAATATTGGAAACATTGGGAATATTCCCAGAAGCGTTCCCGGCAATATTCCCAAAAGTGGAAATTTAGGGGAAAATTGCTTGTGTTGTATTACAGTATTTTTTTGTTATATGCTAACCATTCTATTGGCAATATTACAAGGCTTTATGAATATGCCAAAGGTTAATTATCACTTATGGCGAAAATTTCCAATTTTCCTGGGAATATTCCCAGTAAATTTCCAATGTTTACGGGAATATTTCCAATACCCATATAGTTAATTATAGTAAACCTGTAAGCGAACCAATTGAAAAGAATTAATAGAAAAAAATACCTCCCACCAAGGTCTTCTTAAACGAAACAGATACCAAAAATATAGTTTTTGAACTTTTTGTCTGTCTGTCTGTTTGTCTGTTGTCCGCGTTTCACGCAAATACTACCGAACAGATTTTAATGAAACTTTTTTGTTATACAGCTATTGGTCGTCGCCAACATATAGACTATAATTTATTTTGAAGATCGCAATATCTGATGAGGAACCATAGCAGTCCAGTCAAACTATGAGAGATATACAAATACGGTCTTAAGGAAAATTGTTAAGCGTGATGAGCATTTTCTATTGACGTACAAAGTTTGAAGATCTGGTACACCTGATGTGGAACCCTAGCAGCCAAGTTAAACTATATGAGATACAAACATAGCGTCTTAAGAAAAGTTGTTTAACGTAGTGAACATTTTCTATTGACGGAAAAATATCGAAGGTCTGGTACACCTGATGTGGAACCCTAGCAGCCCAGCTAAACTATAACAGATACAAATATAGTATCTTAAGAGACATTGTTCAGCGTAATATGTATTTTCTTTTGACATACAATCTATACTAATATTATAAATGTGAAAGTGTGTTTGTTTGTATGTCCGTCTTTCACGTGAAAACGGAGCAACGGATTGACGTGTTTTGTAGTATGTGGGTAGTTTACGAGCTAAATAGTGACATAGGCTAATTTTAATCCCGGAAAAATATCACTTTCCCTCGGGCGAAACTTTTTAGCATAATATAAATATAAATATATAAATTTATAGCATAATTGCTGTATGCAGGCAGGCGTGCAGCATGCAAGCAGGCATGCAGCATGCAAGCAGGCAAGCAGCATGCAAGCAAACAAGCAGCATGCAAGCAGGCTCTGGCGGTCCCACGCGAGCTTATCGTCGCAGATGGTTTTCAGTCACCACCTGCTCCTCAGATCGCGGGCCGCCTCGCCCCTCCGCGCCTACGCGGGCTTAAATTACACTCTAGGGGTAGGGCATACAAGACTGCGTGGAGTCGGTTTTTAGGCGATTCGTTTCTGTCACTGACTATTATGCAAATAAATTGAAAAAGTGTTTTTTTAATAAGTAAAAACAATTGTTTCTGGCGCTTTGCCAGCCGCTGCCGCGGCACGCTCGCTTCGCTCGCTCGGCTCGCGCGGCGTTTTGGTCACAGTTCTAACCTAACCTAACCTGAAACGTCTGTTACAGTTTGTTGCTGCAGACCCCCGTCCCCCTTCTCTGTTTTTTTCCAAATTTTTTGAGAGGTAAACAAATATACCGTGAAATTTTTTTATTGACCCAAGCTTAAGGGGAAGGTCATGTTAAGTGTTAACAATAAAATGAATAAGGAATTTTATTTTTTAAAAATACTTTTATTTTTTAATAATTTTTGTTTTTATGACTTACCGTCAATCATTCGGATATAAAACCCAAACAAAGGCAAAAATAAAAAAATAAAAGCAAAAATAAATTAAATAAGTAAAAATACTAAAACAGCTGATCGCCGACGCGATAGGTGCGGCGCGACCTGTGTTGACCTCGCACAACCACACGCTCTCCTATGCCCTCTGATTACCGATCCATTTCTACAACTGAGACGAGACAAGCAAAATGAAAGAATTTTTCAAACGAGTTAATGAATAAATAAACGTCTGTTGATAAAACCAACTCACGATTACGGTCACATCACAGTACCAACCGTACTACCTACTGTTATTTTCTCGGAAAGTTATTATTTTTTATTTTGTCAAAACAATGTAATCGTTGATTTTTCGGATACTTATTAAAACGTCACCCAAATAGTCAAACAAAACCACTGTTTGCAACTTCTAACTTAACGATCTCACTGCCTACCTACTGTTACTTACGCGGGAAAGTTGCGTTTTATCTTAAACCAACATCAGCAAAAAAATTAATAATTACAAACGACTTTCGAGATAAAATAGAAATACCAATTTAAAATCTAAACTGTGTAGGTTCGGTTTAAATACTTACATACTTAATGTCGAACGAGTCTCCTTCAACACTTTCATTAATAACACTAGAAAGGTGATAACTTTCCATCACACTTAACAGGCTTTGGTTATGCTACTTAAAATTTATGCGAAGGAAAAAATATGTGACATTAATGTAATGCTATTTGATGATTATGCCAATTGATGTATGACAAACGACTTTAGGACAATCGACATTATGCGAAAAGTTCCGCCCCCGCCAAAAAACACTATTCCACGCGGACGAAGTCGCGGGCAAAGCTAGTGGTTATTTTTATATTTGTATACAATTTTACAAAATGAACATATATATCATTTGTTTGTTCGTTAACAGTTTGTAGAAAGTAATCAAAAATTTTACTTTTTGGTCTCATTATGACTAACACAGCTAGCACAGCACACTCGACAATCAAAGCGGCAAAACTAGAGGAAAGGGGAGGGGGCGGCGCGGCGGGACCCTCCCCTCGCGGCTCAAGCAAGCGCATGCACATACTTGTTGTTGCGTAACCGTGGGATTAAGAAGAAAATATAAATAGCACAGATTTTTTACCATACTTGAAAATATATTATTTTGGAAACTTTGGGAAAGTTTCCGGGAATATTGGGAATATTCCCGTAAGTTTACAACGAGTAAATTACTTGGAAATGGGAATATTCCCAGCGGCACATCGCTACGCATAATACAGTAGTATTCGTGAAATTGTGAAAATGTTATTTTACAAAAATAACGTAAGTATATCAATCTTCTTGTTTTTGAAGTGGAAACTTCTTTAGCGGCGTTGTGCACAGACTTTAAAATTTTTGGAATGTGTAAAAAAATTATAAGTCGCGTCAGAACACGTGACCCTGATCGAAAATTCGTAAGACCATTTACAGTTGACCTATCTCAAATTACATAAAGTCTCACACTTGAAAGATCTACGTATATTAGTTTATTAAAAGTTTTTGATACTAGATGACATTGAGAGAGAATTAGAGTTTCATACTACGGTACCAGATGGCGTTTATATTGTCGATTTATTATTCATAAATATAAATAAATAATAAATAAATAATTGCATACAATCACACCAATTATCTAGGCCACGTTAAGTTTCACGAAGAACTTGTGTTATGGATACTAGATAACGGATAAACATACTTATATACTTTTTTTTTGTAAATACATACATAATATACATATTAAACACCCAGACCAAGACAAATAGACATGTTCATGCACACAAATATTTGTCTTGTCCAGGGATCGAACCCGGGACCTCTGGCGCAGAAGGCGGGTTTAGTACCCCTGCGCCAAACAGGTCGTCAAATAACTGTCAAATAACTATTGTATTTGTAATTAAATTAATTATTTCAAAGTTTTTATTATTTTAAGCAGTTTTCACTTCTGCTGGCACTCCCCGAGTGCAACCCGTTGTTTTTTTTTATGAATAACGCAGAGACGCTCAGAGACACTCAGTTAGTGGTGTTAAGTATTGATAAGGCTGAAAATGTGAGCGCGCCTCTCTAGGAATCCTCAACAACTGAGGAACTGCCTATCTTATCTCTAATTGCCGAAACAACAATTCTGAAAAAAATGTTGTTATGGCGTCAGACTTATATAAAATGATGGTAGCTAGACAGGCGGACTTACAGCAAGTTTTACCACCAACCAAATTACCTTTTGTTAATTTTTTGCAATAATCCCACTGCAAAGTCCCATCTTTTTCGTTGTTCTTGCATACAATTTTGATGATCTCTCCTATTTTACTTTGGTAAACATTCAGTTGTGCCGAAGATTTGTTGTAATGTAAATTATTGATTATTATTGTTGGAGGTGCTGAAAGCGTGAAAAAACAATTTGTTATACAAATGATGACATATAGCCACTAAGAAAACAATCATATGTAATAAATAATTTTTTAATAATAAATTGTTTTCTCATTTTAAGTAAACTTTGTGTTTTTATGAGAATAAATTCTATAACCCTATTTTATCACAGATTATAGGATAATAAGAATAATAAGAAGGAGTATATTTTGTATTGAGTATATTTGTATTTATATGTATGTTTTCTTATAAAAGTTTCTAACACTCTAAATACCTACTCACCGTCGGATTGAAAGACTAGCTTAGTTCTCCATCTCTTCTGAACCTTAAGGTAATAATCAGAATATTCACAGATTACAACATCTTTATCATTTTTATTTGTTAAATTGACGTTTGCAAGTATTAGATTTTGGTTAATATATGCTGTTGCTGCGCATTTACCAAGATCCGCATGATTCTCATTACCTTTTTCGTTATTCATTAACTGCCCTGTGAGCATGAAAACAAAAGAAGATTAAAAAAATCCTTACGAGGACCCCATATCACTAATGTCCCGGTTACACTCACTCTCACTTACATAATAGCAGCGGGTGGTTTTCGCAGAGCTAGTGTAAAAAATGTACCGGAAAATTTGACATTTGTTTTTGAATAAAAAACTGACATAAACTTACCATTCCTGCACTGATACACACGCATGACAGACGTGCTACGAGTATCATAATTGCGCGCACAAACAATCTTCAATTGATCACCATCTCTATAATGGCATTCCCCATTTACTCGTTTGGTACAATCGAAAGTGTCAGCTCTATTATATGTTTTAATACCTGTAACAATGTAATCGCATTTTCTTATTGACACCGCAACGCAATCGATTATACAGGGTGTTAAAAGACCCATACCGAAGCCGTTATATTTGCGTAGTGTACATCTAACTAAATAAGAATATTGAAAATAATTGCTGGGAAACGACTTTTATTTTTCGTTTTAAAAAAATGGGTGTTATTTTTACTAGCAAAATAAACGCGTGCAACAACGTATGCGTGTCTAGAGGGCACGAGTAGGTAGCCGGGATCCAGATTCTTTGATTGGTTTTGATATTCATTGCGGTTTTGTAACTATAAACGATAATATTTAAAAATAAATAGTGACTTTGATCCTCAATAACTCCTTAACTATCAGGTTCCCAGATTTGTCCCCATACAAGAAAATGATTGTAACAATGGGTAGAATACGTGGTTTTCGTTTTCGTTATGGGTCTTTTAATACCCTGTATGAACTGTAACATCCATTGCTATGTAAATACTAGTTACTTTCACGAATTTCTTTCTAAGACAGTGATAAATCTTAGAATATCATCCATCATCAGCCTGTGGACGTCTACTATTGGACATAAGCCTCTCCTAGCTCACGCCTATTGTGGCGGTCATATGAGGCTATTAGCCTACTGCTACCACGCTGGCCAGACGGGTTGGTAGAGGGTTTGTTTCAAGTTTTCCTTCTCTCGCACAGGTGTTCAATGCCTCGAGCCTCTTAGTCGACTCTTACGACATCCCAGGCATGTAAGGGAGTGGTGACACTTGTATTCATATTCCGTCACCACACGACACAACTTAGAATATATACGGACTATATTTGAGTTACACTATAAGCAGTCAAACAACATAAAAGTAAAAATACACTGAAAAATACAGAAGTTTCATACATTTTGACGCCTAGTAGGTTAGTCGTGTTGCATTTTTCTATGGAATATCTGATATTTATTTTATTATATGTATATGATAAGTTAAAGATGTTGTTATTGATGGATAGGATACTACCATCACATTAAATTTGACTAGTACTTGCGAAATAACCGTGTATAAAATTAGACACAAGGAAGAATATAAGTATTAAACATCAAGGCCCACTGGCGCCAAGCTGGGTTAACACATTTATCCAGAATTAGTGTTACTTTTGTATGGACTAACTCTGGGTTAAATTTTAATTAACCCGGCTTGGCGTAAGAGGGCCTAAAAGGCCGGCGACCGTTCAGCTCTGCAAACTAAAGTAATACCAAAATGATTTGCAATTAGATCACTTGCTGTACTTGTGATGTCATTCAGAATAAGACAGTGTTAATCTAGGTCGCCATAAAAAAATAGACAATATTACTGAAAAAAAACAATTTATTTTTATTGGGTAAAAATGGCAATTTTGCAGTTTTTTTATGTAATTGGCCTTACTTTTTTATTGAGTAGATATTTTTAATAGGAACCTAGATTACTGTCTTAATCCGAATAACATCAAGAGTACAGACAGACAGATCATGCTTAAATTTTAATTATTTTGGTATTTCGTTTGTATACAAAACTGCCGTGTCCCGGGCCTCTTAACTTGAAAATGGCATTATAAAACTCTTGTCACCTTCCACTCTTTAATCATTGATCTTCACAATCAAATAATTTAGTAAAAACAAAAAAAAACTTACTAATTCCACCTTCGGCATCACGAAGTGTAAAGCATGTTATTAATAGGAAAATACAGTAGACAGTGTTATGTACTGCCATGACGAACAATGAACTATTTTGAGGATAAATAATAAGGATATTACTATGTAAAAATTGCTATAGGCATAATATATATGCCATAGAAGACGACACTTTGAGAATGTACAGTCAACGGCACTTCAGGCGCTTTGCACATGTACAATCAGGGAACTTCCCCCGGGTAAAAATGACAATTATCGCCCAGATATTGCACGATCGCTATGGAACGTCAAAATAAAAATGGTATCACGTATTGTGAGCGATAATCGTTCGCTGATGGTTCGTATAGCGGCGTCTCACTCTCTCGCGCTCCTACCGAGCTGCGAGAGTGAGACGCCGCGAATTGCTATAACGCTAGCGCCAACAACCATTTGGTAGCAATAACAGGAACTAAATGAATGCACATTGTAGTTTATCATTTGTTCGGTAGAGGCCGCACTGTTGATACGTGACGTAAAGCAATTACCGCGCAAGTGCTGTCTCGTTGCTGTTGCAAACATAGGTAATAGCCTCGTAGGCTGACCAGTAAAGATTTTTTGGGGAAACGGTTTCTCGGAAAAGTATTATGGTTAAATAAATAATTTGTTATTCAAATGAAACACCTCTTGATCATCTACACTTATAGGTTATTAAAAAGAGGAAAGATTTGATTGTAAAGAATAGTTTGTAATATACATGTATTCCCGTGTTCGATCACGTTCGTTAAGCAACGTTCGGCCCGGTCAGGTGTCGGATGGGTGACCGTAAAAGTGGAATTATAACTGAGCGCTTCCGTGCTTCGGAGGGCACGTTAAACCGTCGTCGGTCCCGGCTGTTGTCAGCCGGCCAGATAAACTCTGACACTAGAGGTGGCCACTAATCCTCAGACGATAAGAAGAGGAAGAAGACAGGTAACGTTAATGTAAAATGTAGTTTCGTCTCTTTACTGCGCTCTGCTAGCGACCGTTTTACCGATTTGAGCAGTATATCCGAAAGTCTACGCTAGCTTGTCCTGTAAATGTCATGTTTGGCAAACTCATAATCATGGAAGTAATTTATGTAGGTACTAAGTTCAAGGGCGGATCCAGCTTTGGCACCAGGGGGGGGGGGGGGGGGTCACATAATCGTGGTCAAGTCAAGTTATTATTTAATTTTAATAATAATAGATACAAGTAAAAATATAGTATTCTATTAATAAATGTAAGTACCTACTGTACTTAAAAACACTTCGTCATCTCAGCCTCATAACACCCACTACTGGGTATCTCCACGACGATCGGTCCTGCGCTGCCCGCATCCAGCGGCTTCCCGCGACCTTCACCAGATCGTCGGTCCACCTTGTGGGGGCCTAGCCATGGAGCGTCGTCCGGTACCTACGCGGTTGCCATTCCAGAACCTTTCCGCTCCAATGGCCATCGGTTCTTCTCGCTATGTGTCCCGCCCACTGCCTCATGTTCATCCTAAGACCCACTTTTTGGGAAGCACTATCTTCGAGCAGATCATCGAGCAGTTCAGATCCTCCAAGGTCTCAGCCATAAGGACTATATAATCGGCAAAACGAAAGTGTGTCAGATACTGGCCATTAATGGATTCGTGATGACTCTCGAAACCAACTTATAAACATGGCTTAGAAGTGAGATGGGTCTGAAGTTCTTTAACCGGGTCTTGTCACCCTTTTTAAAGAATAAAATCACCTCACTTATATTCCATGCTCTTGGCGTTTTGTCCTCGACGATAACGGAATTGAACAGCTTCTGAAGGACTTTGAATAACGGCTTACCGACCGCTCTCAGAAGTTCCGCAGTAATTCCGTCATCACCCGCCGCCTTGTTGTTTTGAGTTGCTTGAGAGCCATACTAATCTCGTATAGGCTGACTCCGGGATATCGTCGCTGAAGTGTCGGGTAAGATTGGCTCTGGGGTCTTTAGCCTTGCTTTCACAGGTGTCTGCGTGGTATATAACTGCCCATAGAAACTCACGATCTCCCTCGATTTCAGGTTTCGTAGAAATTATGCGACCGTCCGTCGTCAGTTTTCAGCTTCGTCACCTGGCTTTGCCCAATAAACAGATCTCTGGCGAACAACTTGGAGCCTTTGTTACGCTCGATAGCCTCTTTAATACAGTTCGTATTAAATTTTCGAAGGTCGCTTGTCAAAGACTTAGAGATCTGCCTATTTAGCTGCCGATAACGATGAGCATCCGCTGAGGGTTTGTCATAATCGCCACGGTCAGCAGGCGGGTTGGGGATCGCAGTATTGCCAAGATTTTAAAAGACGCTGCTGCCCGTCTTTTGAAGGCTGTATTCCCTTAGTCGCCTTTTACGGCACCCACGGGATGAGAGGGGGGTAGTGCTATTCTAGGCCGGCACTACAGGGCCGCCAAACTACCTATATGTATTTAAATAACAAAATATTTTTTCTTATTACGTCTTCTCCCGAAACGCGCTATCACTTCATCTACTTCAATGGGTACGTTTTTATGTACGTGGAGTGTGCTAGTCCGGTTAGATGTTCTTCAATCATTGAATCTTCCCGCTGTCGCTACGTTAATGTAGCGACAGCGGAAAGATTCGCGGGTAGTGTAGCCATAATACATAAAAAAAATCTTTGAAAGAGCATTAAAATCAGTTTGGTATTTAACAGCTTGTCTTGTCCTTTCTCATTACGAGATTGACCCTTTTTTGGCATAAAAGACTGGACTATAGATAAATAGTCGAAACAAAGCGCGCGCAAATGTCACACAAAATGTAACATATGAAAGGTGGTAGCCGTGCCGGTGGTGGCGCGGTACTATTAAATTTTTCGATGCTTTCTTTCCTAATAATGCGTTTGCCGTCAAACAATGTATTCTATATTAATAAAATATTGAAAGTACTTAAATAAAATCTGTATTGTGACAAAAATATATAAAAACATTATGTTTAACAATTTTAATAAGTGGTCCAACTAGGTTCTGGACCCAGCCCAGGGGGGGGTCATGACCCCCATGACCCCCCCCCCCCCTCGATCCGCCCTTGACTAAGTTGTTGTACGTAGTACTTTTTACTTCCATGCTCATAATAAATATTTCATTTACTCTTTAGCGGTTGGACACATAGAGTATGTAACACTACGTTCGTCGGACACTCAATGCTCCTGCGTGGTACGTCATTCGAGACGACAGTATATTAGAGATTACATACTCTTTGGTACTTATGCACATAGACGATACACTACATCTCTCCCTTGTTTTAAGCAGGCCATACACGCAAAATTAGCCAATAATGTATGATTTTTTAATTTTTGCATTTTTCAATGCTATTTTAGTATATAGTATAAAAATAGCATTGAAAAATGAAAAAATTAAAAAATCATACATTAATGGCTGTTGCATCTTAATCGATCGTTAAACACCTGAAATGATGTTTCTTTCGAATGCAAGGATATTCCTAGCATTGATGCGACAACGCTGGCCTACAGCGTATTAAAAGTATAAAAGTATTGGAGAATTTCGACGGTGGTTCGCAAGTCTCGGTAGCTCAGCGGTTAGAGCATTGGACCGGATTTCCAAAGGTCATGGGTTCGATTCCCATCTGAGAATTCACTTGTGGCCGAGTTAATTTTTTTCCAATATTTTTCTATTTAAAATTTATCCTAAGTATAAAAATAGCATTGAAAAATGCAAAAATTAAGAAAATCATACATTATTGGCTGTTGCATCTTAATCGATCGTTAAACACCTGAAAAGATGTTTCTTTCGAATGCAAGGATATTCCTAGCATTGATGCGACAACTCTGGCCTACAGCGTATTAAAAATATAAAAGTATTGGAGAATTTCGACGGTGGTTCGCAAGTCTCGGTAGCTCAGCGGTTAGAGCATTGGACCGGATTTCCAAAGGTCATGGGTTCTATTCCCATCTGAGAATTCACTTGTGGCCGAGTTAATTTTTTCCAATATTTTTCTATTTAAAATTTATCCTAAGTATAAAAATAGCATTGAAAAATGAAAAAATTAAAAAATCATACATTAATGGCTGTTGCATCTTAATCGATCGTTAAACACCTGAAAAGATGTTTCTTTCGAATGCAAGGATATTCCTAGCATTGATGCGACAACGCTGGCCTACAGCGTATTAAAAATATAAAAGTATTGGAGAATTTCGATGGTGGTTCGCAAGTCTCGGTAGCTCAGCGGTTAGAGCATTGGACCGGATTTCCAAAGGTCATGGGTTCGATTCCCATCTGAGAATTCACTTGTGACCGAGTTAATTTTTTTCCAATATTTTTCTATTTAAAATTTATCCTAAGTATAAAAATAGCATTGAAAAATGCAAAAATTAAAAATTCATACATTATTGGCTGTTGCATCTTAATCGATCGTTAAACACCTGAAAAGATGTTTCTTTCGAATGCAAGGATATTCCTAGCATTGATGCGACAACGCTGGCCTACAGCGTATTAAAAATATAAAAGTATTGGAGAATTTCGACGGTGGTTCGCAAGTCTCGGTAGCTCAGCGGTTAGAGCATTGGACCGGATTTCCAAAGGTCATGGGTTCGATTCCCATCTGAGAATTCACTTGTGGCCGAGTTAATTTTTTCCAATATTTTTCTATTTAAAATTTATCCTAAGTATAAAAATAGCATTGAAAAATGAAAAAATTAAAAAATCATACATTAATGGCTGTTGCATCTTAATCGATCGTTAAACACCTGAAAAGATGTTTCTTTCGAATGCAAGGATATTCCTAGCATTGATGCGACAACGCTGGCCTACAGCGTATTAAAAATATAAAAGTATTGGAGAATTTCGATGGTGGTTCGCAAGTCTCGGTAGCTCAGCGGTTAGAGCATTGGACCGGATTTCCAAAGGTCATGGGTTCGATTCCCATCTGAGAATTCACTTGTGGCCGAGTTAATTTTTTTCCAATATTTTTCTATTTAAAATTTATCCTAAGTATAAAAATAGCATTGAAAAATGCAAAAATTAAAAATTCATACATTATTGGCTGTTGCATCTTAATCGATCGTTAAACACCTGAAAAGATGTTTCTTTCGAATGCAAGGATATTCCTAGCATTGATGCGACAACGCTGGCCTACAGCGTATTAAAAATATAAAAGTATTGGAGAATTTCGACGGTGGTTCGCAAGTCTCGGTAGCTCAGCGGTTAGAGCATTGGACCGGATTTCCAAAGGTCATGGGTTCGATTTCCATCTGAGAATTCACTTGTGGCCGAGTTAATTTTTTCCAATATTTTTCTATTTAAAATTTATCCTAAGTATAACAATAGCATTGAAAAATGCAAAAATTTAAAAATCATACATTATTGGCTAGTGCATCTTAATCGATCGTTAAACACCTGAAAAGATGTTTCTTTCGAATGCAAGGATATTCCTAGCATTGATGCGACAACGCTGGCCTACAGCGTATTAAAAATATAAAAGTATTGGAGAATTTCGACGGTGGTTCGCAAGTCTCGGTAGCTCAGCGGTTAGAGCATTGGACCGGATTTCCAAAGGTCATGGGTTCGATTCCCATCTGAGAATTCACTTGTGGCCGAGTAAATTTTTTCCAATATTTTTCTATTTAAAATTTATCCTAAATCTTTTCCCTATTGAAATATATCACTATTTCATTGAAACGTTTTTTTATTTATTTAATCTTTGAGTATTTATACAAGAAACCGGAAAAATATACAATCTACCAATTTTAGGTAAGGATCGTTAAATATTCAAAGTCTATCTTGTTTATATCAGAGTTAGCTTGTTTCGTAACAAACTCGGCGTTATAAGTTACACACACATATAACCGTCGTGGTACTTGAGAAATCAAGCATATTGTAACCGGAGTCCGAACAGCTGGGACCACCCATGTCAGGCTGTGCCAGTTGCCGCCATGACAGTTTTCAAGTGCTTGCCATATACAAAATTTTAACCGTTTTCTTAAACCATTAAACATAAAGAATCTCTTCATCTAAGGTTGTAATATTTCGGCGGTATTCATATAGCCAGGGGGTCAATTCTGCAAAATTTTTGTCAAAATCGTCTCTCAGTGGTGTTTCAATAGTAGTGTTTATTTACACTGTTGTAACAAGAACTTTGTAAAACAGGACTACCATTGAAACACCACTGGAATACGATTGCAACTAAGCATTAGCAGAATTGGGCCCCTGACGTGCTGTTGATTGTACGAATTTAATATTTTTATTCTTTCAAACTGTTATTTTGCATCGAAAATTATTATACCTATTACACTATGTATTTTCATAATTATTATCCTTATAATTAGTCCTTAAAATTGTTCAGTGTACGTCATGGCATTACAAAACATTGTCTTCTGTATATTCTTAATAATAACGTGTTTTAATACACTTTGTGATGCTAAAGGTGGGCAAATTAGTAAGTACATATTTTTATTTTATTTTTACTAAAATGATAAAATATGATCAATGATCATTGATCTCAGACTGGAAGGTAAAATGAGTATCAGATGTTATTTCCTGTTAGGCACATCCATCATGATCAATAAAAACAGCCATGATTATAAATTAAATATTAAAAAAACCACGTATTAAGCTAACTTTTAATAAAAACCATAGACACAAAAAAGCTATCTGAGGGCATGTTTGCACAAACCGGTTTGCTCAGTTATGACATACCGGATTGTCCCGGCGAAACGCTCCATTTTGCCTACGCAAACCGGTATGTGCAGGCATGTTTTCAGGTAAGACGGAGCGTGTAGCTTTGACTCAATGTCCAGTTAAAAATAATATCATCAAGTCAAAGAGATCTATGAAAAAAAAACACTTCTTAAGTATATTAAGTATATTAACACGACCGACGAGATTCCTATTTACACCAAAAGTTACCGTTATTCTTTTGTACACCGTAATGAAGTTCGCGATCAAATATCAAAAATGTTAGAGAAGGGTATAATCAGACCTTCCACTTCCATCTGGGTTGTGCCCAAGAAATCTGATGCGTCGGGAAGCCAAAAGTGGCGCATAGTTGTGTAAGTTGAACGAAAAGACTATCGACGATAAATACCCCATCCCTAACATAACTGACATCCTTGACAAGTTAGGTAAATGCATGTATTCTACAACTTTAGATTTGGCGTCATGTTTCTACCAAGTCGAAATGAACGAGGCCGATGTTCCGATAACTGCATTTAACGTACAGCACTGACACTATGAATTCTTGAGAATGCCTATGGGCTTAAATAACAGTCCATCGACATTCCAGAGAGTTATGGATGATGTTCTCAGAGGCCTTCAAAATGACATATGTATAGTCTATCTTGATAATATAGTCGTTTTGGGTACCTCTTTACAGGAAGCTATTAATAATCTCGAAAAAGTGTTACAAAGGTTACGATTGTCCAACTTTAAAATTCATATGGACAAATCGGAATTTCTCAAGTTTGAAACTAACTATCTAGGTCACATTATAACGAGAGAAGGTATAAAACCTAACCCCGATAAAATTACCGCTATTGAAAAGTACCCAATTCCAGAAAAAGCAATTTTTAGGTCTTATTGGCTATAATATTATCGTTAGTTCATTCCCAATTTTGCCCGTATAACAAAACCGTTGACTAACTGCTTAAAAAAGGTAAAAAGATTACATTAGATTCCGATTACCTCAATGCATTTGTGGAGATGATGGTTGAGGTATGGAAAAGGGTGGTGTAGATGGTAAGCCACTTGTAGGAAAGTCTAATGGTGAGCTCTTCCTCCGGACTGGGTGTTGGTAGTGCGGGGACCGCGGTCCGACAGATGATCGTCGGATGTTGTATTTATGTGAGTGGCTCGGTGAAACTTTGCTTGCGTGATGTAGGTTTCCATACATGTTCTTCGTATCCCATACTGAGTTGCTGTCAGCGCCATCTGTTGTCACGGTAGGTAAGTTCCGTGTGTAGTAGTTTGTGCGGCGTTAGGTAGGTGCCGCCACACATTTAACAAATGTAAGACTCTTCTGACAACGACCCTATACCACAATACCCCGGCTTCACTCGTGAATTTTTACTGACTACAGACGCATCCAATGTTGCTATAGGAGCCGTACTATCCCAAGGGCCCATAGGGTCAGATAAGCCTGTTTCATTCACGTCACGAACTCTCAATAGTAGCGAAGTAACAGCACAATAGAAAAAGAACTTTTAGCCATCGTTTGGGCTACAAAGTATTTTAGACCATATTCGGCCGTAAGTTCAAAACTCCTACAGATCACAAACCATTTCAATGGATGTTGAATCTGAAATAACCAAATTCACGATTAACTAGATGGAGGTTAAAGCTAAGCGAATATGATTTTACGGTAATATATAAAAAGGTAAAAGCAATACCAACGCCGATGCTCCCTCTAGAATCGAAATACACAATGAAGAAATAAGTTCAGTAATAGCTAATTATTCAGAGAAACCACCATCTTTATTATCTAATTTCGAAACTGAAACAGTGCATTCAAGTCAAGTAAAACTAAAATTTAAGAAAACTATTTATAAATAATTTATAAAAAATTGCCAAAATTATTTTTTTACTAACCCTTTAGTAGTATATTATATATGCTTTTGTTATTGATTATTTTCATAGTTATACATAGGAAAAAACAAAATTAATTTTTAATCAGTTATTCATTTAACAATGTGAACCCGTACTGAAATCATTTTGGGGTCTGTAGTCCCCATGGAAATTTCGCGAGTTTGACAATTCGGGGACTATAGTCCCCATGGACGGTTTAGTGGTCCAGGTCAACTGTCCAAGGTCACGTGACCGGACCAAACAGGGTGGCCAGGCCGTGCCTTTGTTGAAAAAAACGCTTACAACTCAACAACAACAAAAGATGTATCAAAGCGAAAAATACCTACGGAATGGTCAAAAATCACCACATATATATAATTTAGAAGTTTTATTAAACTGTTAATCAAGTGTGAATTCAAAAAATAAAAGGTTAAAGTTGAAGTATTAAAGAAAAAAATCCATATTGTGTTTTTATTACGACTTTTAGCAAACAAATATTGTGATATTGACCAATTATAATTATAATAAAAAAGGAAATATTTTCCCCTTTAAAATGATATATCACAATCATAATTTATCTTCTAGCAAAATGAAAAGAAAAAAATAAATCAAGTAAGACACCTCTTTACAAAAAAAAGGCAAACAAATGGCCTCCGTCGTGTTATTTTAGGTTTTATTTTGGCAGATTTTAACTCGTATCTATTATAAAGTATTTAAAAATGTTAAAATTTAATATTATCTTAATTTTGAGTAATTTAATTTCGAAAGAAATGCATTAAATCTTGACGTAACACTTGAGCTTGTAGTTTGACACCGTATCTTTCAAGACAGAATTTATTTCGATCACATTGTTCAAACTATAAAGATCATACCACTTTGGATAGCTAAGACCTTAACGATCATTATCATATACGCAAAGTTAAGAAATACGATCTAATACAACAATACTTACTACATTTATCAAGAAAATCCAATAAAAACAACGTAAACACAACATTACGTCACACACACATCAAAATATTTTCTGTCTGTGTGTGCAAATAAAGTGTTATAAATAAATAAATAAGCAGGTAAAATAAATCAACCATGGTACTTGTTGAAAACGATGCAAGTTATAATGTTATCTATGACAAACATAATTGTTTAAATTAGCGAAATAAAATTATAGGCATAGACAACGACGAATAAAAATGTATATTATGATGTAACGAAGACAGTTCATTATATTAAACAATATGCATTTTGTAGTTAATAACAAAATTGAGTTGTTCAATTATGTATCAAATCTTGTTAATCATTTTAATGTCAACTAATACAAATGTATCTTAGTTGGACTGCATTTTTTTCAGTGTACGAATAGAATAGAATAGAATCCATTTATTAACAACACACACAAAAAAACAGTAATACAATGAGATAAGTAGGTACTTAATTAAGACAAAAAAAAAAAACAAGAATTATAATATGTTACTAAACAACAAAACAAAATGTGTGCTGCTAATAGGCCCTGTCTCAACAAAATTAACTTCTGGGTCATTCGTTGATGGTCAGAATAACCCAGAAACACTGATATTCTGTACGAGAGATAGGTACCGTCTTGTCGGCTACATGGGAAGACGGAGCTTGTAGCTGACTAACTAACTCGCTGTGCGATTATATTGTTACAGAAATAACAGCATATTATGATAGAGTTGAAACTATTGGTTGTGCCGGGCCTAAACAAGTGCCGGGCGAATGCCATTATAAAGATGGCGACCAATTGATGGTGACATGTGTGCGTCATGATTTGAGTAATAGTATGCATAGGATTTATTGGTGTCGCAAAGGTAAGATTTTGTCTTTTTTTTTTCCAAAAAATAAGTTCAGAAACTAAAACCCGACTACTGAAAAATCACGCTCAGCAGCCAATATAGAAAATGTTTTTATACTTCAAAAAAGAGCTGTGCGCGCCATTTACAACCTTCGACAGAGAGATTCTCTTAAAGAATTGTTTAAAGAGATAAATATACTAACTTTGGCGGGACAATACATTTATGATAATATAGTATATGTAAGGAAACATCACGATTTATTTATTAAGCATAGCGATGTTCATAATTTTAATACTAGAAACAAGAATAAGCTTGCCGTTCCAAGATTTCGGCTTGAAAAATGCAGTCGCTCGTTTTTGGGGAAAGGCATAGCCTTTTTTAATAAAGTTCCACAACAAGTGATTGAGCTGCCTTTGCATAAATTTAAAATACATGTTAAAAAAATGCTCTTAAGCAAAGGTTATTACAAGGTAGCTGATTATTTGAAAGACCAAAATGCATGGAAGTGATACTAACATAAAACATGACTATTGTAATTGTATAAAAGGAAAATATTCTAATAACTGAGTATAAGAAAATTTTCCTCTTATATTAAATATGTTTCGAAATTGTAGATTTGTGTTTGGCAACGACATGTTCCTTTGTAAATGTTGTTGCTTCTGTTAAAGCTGATAAGTTTCTTGTGGCCGTTCTTCTTATCAGTTAAAAGATGTCCTGAATGCCTGATAGGAAAAAAAAAATTGGATGATTCGAAAGCACTTATCTATAAGTCTATTTGAATAAAAATCTTTGACTTTGACTTTGAACTTATTTTTTACTTAAATTCTTTTGGAGTTGTAAAGTATGGAAATTATTACCAAAATTAGATTTATGCAAGCAAAGCCGCGAGCAAAAACTAATAAAACATATGTTTTTAAAACGTGCTTACCAAGAGCTTTCATATGGCACCAAACACGATATTCTTTAAAATAGAAAGTTTTTTTAGTTCACAGCTTTATGTCGTCTAGAGGGCGTCATATTAAATTTTATGTGACGTGACATAGCCTATAACCAGCGGACAATCGAGACGCTTCCAACGATACCTCAATTGTTTATATATAATCAGCAGTTTAAAAGTTATGTGGGTACAGTTAAGTGAATAGTGACTGTAGTCTGCTTCAAGCTGATTTGGATAGATTCACACAATGGTGTCATACTAATCGAATGATTTTAAATACAGACAAATGCCATTTTATACATTTTTCTCGTAAAAAAGGATCCTACTTGCAATCTTACAGAATAAATGGTCAAGTGATACAAGAAGTGGATGAGATACGAGATCTCGGTGTTACCTTAGACAAAAAGCTTCAGTTTCATAAGCATGTTGATAAATTGGCAAAAAAATGTTTTAAATTACTAGGTTTTATAATACGGAATTGTAAGGAGTTCAGGAAAGCTTCAAGTAAAATTACATTGTTCAATTCATTGGTGAGATCAAGTTTAGAGTACTGTAGCGTAGTCTGGACTCCTTACTATGATGTTCACAAACGTCGCCTTGAGTCAATTCAAAAAAGATTTTTGTGGCACCTATCGTTTCAATGTGGAATGGCTAAACAACTTCCCTCTTATAATTCACGTTTGAAACATTTTAAGCTTCACAGCCTAGACACCAGAAGACAGATGCTTGATCACGTATTTTTATATAAATTGCTTAATGGTCATCTAGATAGTTCGGATTTATTGCAGCGAGTAAATTTCAATGTACCATATAAACTGGCTCGTCTATCGAGGTACTTACCATTTAAAGCGAGAAGCTCAAAGACCAAGCTTGTTCATTTTTCTGCTATTAACAGAATACAATCACAATATAGTCGCTTGTCACGCTTGTCTATAACAGCCCCAGTTAATATTGACATGTCCTTTTCACCACGCAAGTTTAAATCATTGTTGTTAGATATAATAGTGCCGAAATCGTAGGTCGTTGTGTCGGAATCGTAGGTATGAACGCATCTCTTGTATAATTATTATTATTTTTTTCTTTTTGATAATTTTTAAATAGGAAAGTGTTTAAATTAAGTTGTTTTTTGTCTGCTTTCTAATAGTAAAAATTGGCGCATGTTGTGGCAGCCTTTAAGTATGACAACGATTTGAAATGCTTATAGAATGTGCATTATTGTAAATGTGAATATCGTTTGTTATGTTGGTTGTCCTTAAATAAATAAATAAATAAATAAATCATAACCCTCCTTTTTGTTTTGCCGTAGTCGGGTATGCCAGTAAAGTTGTTTTCGGAAATCGTTATTTCAAAAAGTAAATAGAAAATGTTTTGTATCACAAATATTAGATAGAACATTAATAAATATTCGAATAGTAAATTATTTGTTTATCTTTATTACTTTACGAAAAAGCGATTGAAATAAAACCACTCAACTAAATAAAAAAAACAGCCGTGGTCACGGGTCCACCACCAGTCAACCCGTGACCACGGCAACTGAAAAGGTGCCGAAACGTCGGAAAACCAAAAAAAAATGACAAATAAACTGAAAAATTATAGTACCAAATATATGTTTCGGGTAAATATAGCTGTCAGCGACGCTTACAAAGCGGACGTGTTACTCGTTTTACTTGCCTTTTTAGTTTATAAAGTCTAAATTCAGTCTGCTTATTAATTCGTGCCTCAGTGAAGTGTCATCTGTATCTCTTTCTAACATGGTTAAACTAGCTGAGTGGAACAAGGATGACGGCGCGTTCCCCAATCCAGCGCGGTCAATCAAGTCCCGACCTTAGTGACACACGGAAAGATGACAATCCAAATATAGCGCAACGAAAAAGGAAACGTTCGGAGGAACATTTTACTTCTGCAATCGAAAAGCTGGAACATAATTTTTCTAACTCAATAAAAAACATGATGACAGAATTACGAAAAGAATTATCCGAAAATATCGCAAAAATCAACGATAATTTTAATAACACCGTCAAAAATGAGTTGGCCTATCTCACTACCGTCACTACAGATATGAAAATGGACATAAATGAGTTACGTTCTGAATTTTCCAGCTTACGAGGGCATGTAGCTAATTTAAATAATAAGTGCAACGACCTAGGGGAGGAGCTTAACAGCCTGAGAGAGTCATGCGAATTTCACTTCAATGAACAAGCAGATATGAAGAAACAACTTAAAAGCGTGAATCAGTCCACCATTAATAATACTTTGGATCAACTTACTCATCTACAACACAAAATTGACTCGTTGGAACAGCAAGCGCGTCAAACCAATATAGAAATATGTAATCTACCTGAAAAGCGGAACGAGAATCTACACAACATCATTGAATCCATAGGAACTGTAATCAACTGCAAGCTTGACCGTAAGGACATTGTTTCTATTCACCGGGTACCACACGCACGTAAAGAAGAAAATAACCGTCCAAAGAACATCATTGTAAAATTGTGTTCGCGAAGCCTTAGGGACAATATACTCAGTGCTTTTAGACTATCAAAAGGACTATCAACAGACCAACTAAACTTCTCAGGTACCACCCGTAACATCTATATTAATGAACATTTAACGTTACTTAATAAACAATTATTTCGTCTTAGCCGCGAAGCAGGGAAAAAACACGGCTGCAAGTATGTATGGGTCAAAAATGCTACCGTGCTCGCAAGAATGTCGGACACATCACCTATCTTTGCGATTAAAAATAAAAATGATGTGTCAAAATTCAGTGGTTCAAAATCGGGAAATACCGAGCAAAATAAGACAGCCTCAATTTAATATTTTACTTTTGTTATTAATATTTCAATATATAACTACTTTAGAGTCTTGTAATGACGCTATTCACATTATTCACATTATTGCATATATAGGAAAGAATGTAAATGTCATTTTAGTAATTCCTAACATCATTTCTCATTTAATTTGTACTTGTCCATTCGTATCGTCTCTCATAATTATTACAAAAACGATTGCCTTATATTGTAAGTATCAATCATGTTTAAGACACCAATTGATTTGTGTTTTTGTCTGCCATTTGATCTGTAACCTATATATACATGAACAAATTTGTCAATGGGAAACAACTATCAATGCACTAACTTCTTTAATAACATATTTGCTTATTATTCATATAGTCACATACTTGATCTACACTCAATCAACATTTTACACACTTATTCAGGGGGTTCACTCAATAATAAACAAACATATACACTTTTCTAATGTCATTTATTACATAATGTTAGCAATATCAGAAATTATCAAAATATACCTTATTACTTATTACAGTGTTTATATTTCTCCGGCGGTTATGATTACGGTTTGGTATTCCTTAAAATATAATTCACATACTAGTCTTTTTTTTATTAACACGAATTACTTTATGTCACTGCACAAGTTATAGGTCCCAATATGATCAACAATAACATCGCCATTTACTATCAAAATTGTAGGGGATTACGCACTAAATTACAATCAACATTTATGAATATCCTGTCTTTATCATACGATGTAATTATATTGACGGAAACATGGCTCACTCCACTAATTTCTGACACCGAGTTTGTAGATGACAGATATCTAATATTTAGATGTGATCGAGACCGCTTGTTAACTGATAAACAAGATGGAGGTGGTGTTTTGATTGCGGTACGCCGCCGTGAACTGAGACCGGTTTGCATACGGATCCCGAAAGCCACTCCCGCTTACATCGAGCATGTTGTTGTTGCGTTGCCGGCCGATCAAACCAATAAACAACACCTAATAAGCGCCGCTTACGTCCCATCTGGCACACCGGTTCATATTTACGTGTCTCACTTTAATACAATGAGTGAGTTAACTATGAAAACCGATGTGGAATCATTTTATGTTACGGGAGATTATAATTTGCCGTTTATAGACTGGGTAACTGGCGAGGGTCTTGACTGTGGTATGGTGGGCATTGGTGCAGACAGCTCGTGTGCAACTGTTTTGGATTTTATGGCACTAACAAATTCTTTACAATACAACTTTATAAAGAATAAAAACAATCGCATTCTTGATTTGTTTATTTCAAATCAAAACTGTAACATTCAGTCTTGTGAAGCATTGCTACCGCCGGATATGCATCATCCACCTTTCATTTCTAATCTAAAATTGACCTTGAATTTCACTCCTATGAGACATCAACCGAATACTATATTTAAATTCAACACCGCTAATTATGATATCATAAACTGTGAATTAGATAAAATTGATTGGGCCAACGCCTTGAGCAGCTTGGAACCAAATGAAGCAGTGCAGAAATTCTACGAAATTGTATATAAAATCATAACGACTCATATTCCAACTACGCAATGTAAGTCTCAACGGTACCCTACTTGGTTTTCTAAAGATCTTATTCGGATGTTTGAAAATAAAGAAAGAGCATGGATAAGGTGGAAAACATACAGCGACATCTCGTCATATGAAGTATTTTCAAATAACCGCAAAATATTTAAAGCTGAATGTGTAAAATGTTATTTTAACTACATGAAACTAGTGGAGGGTAGCATACCTACCGACATAAAATACTTTTGGACATATATTTCAAAACGCAAAAGCAAGTCAGTCTTACCATCATCAATGACGTATAAAAATGTTGAGTCTAGCGAACCTACTCAAATAAGCAATCTATTTTCATTATTTTTTTATTCAGTTTATGAACCCTCTACTTTTGACCCCGAAAATTGGCAGCCTCCCCCCCCTTCCGAAAGTAATTCCGTTCTACTTTCTGATATTCAAATAGAATTAAAATCAATAATTAACGAATTAAAGAATTTAGATGTGTCAAAGGGACCAGGGCCCGATGGCTTGCCGGTATTATTTTTAAAGTCAACAGCAGCAAGTATATGCAAACCTTTACACATTTTATACAACAAATGTCTAAGCGAAGGTGTTTTCCTCACTGTGTGGAAAGACGTTCATATAACGCCTGTGTATAAAAACGGTGATAAGCATAATATCGAAAATTATCGACCAATTTCTATTCTGTCAATTCCATCTAAGCTCTTTGAGCGTTTGGTACACAACTGTATTTATCCTATCCTACACAATATGTTAATACCCGAGCAGCACGGATTCGTTAAACGTAGGTCCACCACCACTAACCTTATATCATTTACCAATTTTTTATTTCAAAATATGGACCGCCGTTTACAAACAGATGCTGTTTACACCGACTTCCGGAAATGTTTTGACAAAGTAGACCACGAGCTGCTGTTGCAAAAAAATATCTTTTAATGGAATACGGGGCAATTTACTAAGATGGTACCTTTCATACGTTAGCAATAGGTCACAGACTGTGGTTGTCAATGGGTACAAATCTGATGTAGTTGAGATATCCTCTGGTGTCCCACAGGGATCAATATTGGGCCCTTTATTATTTAATATCTTTATAAACGATATCAAATCTTGTTTCTTGAATTCGAACTTTCTCATGTATGCTGACGATTTGAAGATTTTTAGAACTTGTGAAAACTCAACTGACATTGACTTATTACAAAGCGATTTAGACAGACTCTCAAATTACTGTATTATTAACAAACTTCAACTTAGTCACTCTAAATGCGTTTCCATAACTTTTTCTAAAAATAAAAATATTATTGAAAATAACTACAGCCTGCTGGGGGTAAATTTGGTGTCGGTTCAGTCGGTACCAGATTTGGGAGTTCTTCTTGACTCGAAATTGCATCTAGATCTTCACATAAACGCGACCACAGACAAATGTCTTAGAATGTATGGCTTTGTTATGAGATCTTCGAATGATTTCAAGCGCCCTTCAACCCTCATATTTCTTTACAAGACACTCATTAGATCCCAATTGGAATATGCTGTGCAAATTTGGAACCCTATGTTTAAAAAATACATAGATGCGTTAGAAAGTGTTCAACGTAGATTCTTACGCTATGTAAATTTTAAATATCGACGTAATCGCCAATCGTATCCATGTCTACTGGAGGAATATAAATTACTTAGTTTAGAAAATAGGCGTATTCTCCTGGGAGCAATGACACTGTATAAGATATGTAATAATAAATTCGACTGTATAGACCTGTGCAATGGTCTTTGTTACATAGACCCGCGCAGTGTGCACAGGAGAGAGGTGCGCGTGCCCCGGCTGTTCTACACCCTTCGGTGCCGCACACACGCCGGTGCGCGCGCGCCCCTCCACCGGCTAACTGACACATTTAACAACGTTTTCCATAGTTTAGATATATTCGCAGATTCTGAGTCGAAATTCAAAAAACTAGTAGTAGAAGTTTTGGCAGATTTATGAGATTTTTTTTTCCAGTTATTAATGTACTTAGTTAAATTAGTTAATTATATATACATTTTGCATAATAATCATACTTTCCCAAAATGTATTAAGTACTACTTACTTACTTATTCAAGTATCTAGATGTAAGTTTATCTTTTTTGTTTTTAAATCATGCATGTATTCTTTTTAATCAGTAGGTACTTAAGTTAATGAGTATCACAAATTAACTCGAGGATAATGTTGTGGGCTTCACTATAAGCAATACTTATGTACTATCCTTAATTTTAACATATATTGTGAACGCTGTTTTTTTTCCCAAATAAATAAATAAATAAATCTCACTGAATACATCGCAAAAGTTATTTTATTTCAATTATGAATGCGCGGAGAAACTTAAGATGTGAAAAATCGGTTGCCAAAAAATCCTCACAATCCATTTTTAGTAGTTAGTACTATTTTTTTTTTACACTTGCGCTGCCGCCTGCCGTTATTATGATAGTGACATTATGGTGCTCGTAAGGTTTTATTTTTATCTTGTTTTCTTTTCATGCTCACAGGACACTTGATGAATAATGTAAAAGGGAATGAGAATCATGCGGATCTTGGTAGATGCTCAGCAACAGCATATAATAACAAATTATTGCCATTCCTTGTAAATTTAACAAAAAAAAATGATAAAGATGTTGAAATATGTGAATATTCTACAAATCGGCTTGAGATTAAGAAGAGATGGAGCACGAAGCTAGTCTTTCAAACCGACAACGGTGAGTAGATTGCGATTCTATATGCGGGTCAATATTAATTATTGCGATTCTATATGCGGGTCAATATTAGTTACCGGCTGCAGCATACCCCGAGACCTGAAGGCCGTGGTGGCGGAGTGGGCTTTTACATACGTAGAGGTATAAATGTCCGTAAATGTGATTATGCCGCTACTGCTGGTGTGGAACAGATGTGGCTAAGTCTGCATATCAACAACAAAGATATAGCGATTGGAACCGCCTACAGACCCCCTCGACAGGACATTAATATTTTTTTGGATGCCATCACCTGTACTATCAGCTCCCTAGCAAAATATGACAAACTAGTCTTACTTGGGGATTTCAATGTGGACTTGTTGGCCCCTAACTGTGGTAAGACAAAATTATTTTTGCAGTTTCTCCATATGGTCAACTTGACACAATTGGTCAATGAGCCTACTCACTTCACCGAGAACAGCGAAACTCTCATAGATGTGATCTGCACAGACATTGAATCACTCAGCATCAACATCAAACACTCACCGGACTTAGGGGGTCACGCAATGATAGTAGCGGACTTCAAAATTAAAAAAGATAGACTGGCCCCCCGCTGGGTTACATACAGACCAATGAAAGATATCATTGTGGAGCAGTTCGAATCTGACCTTAACTGTATTCAATGGGATAGTTTGAATGGACTGGAAAATGTAGACACCCTGGCTGAACCCCTCACTTCTTGTATTACAATGATCTTTGATCTCCATGCCCCGGTGACAAAAAGAAAGTTTAAGCATCCACCCCACCCGTGGATAACGGACACTATAAAGTCAATGATGTCCAATAGAGATGGTTATCATGTTAAATATAAAATGCTCAATAGAATGAGAATGAAGGAAGCAAGCATAGTTAAAGAAAATTACAAGACAATGAAAAATATAGTACTAACAGCAATAGAAATGGAAAAAAAAGTTTATTTTGAAAATCACATTAATAAAAATATCAATAATTCAAAAAAGTTATGGAATAACTTAAAATCCACCATTTTACCAAATAAAAAGCAGTTATCTGATTTACCTCCCTCTCTGAGTAACCCTGACGTTACAAATTCCCATTTTCTTAATGTACCGGGTAACAGCAGCGTATCAATGTCTGAACTGAATTTCTTTGAAACTCATAGGTTTGGAGATACAACTTTTTCTTTACAGCCAGTCAGTGAAGAAGAGGTCTTGAAAGTCATCAGAGGGTTTAAGACCAATGCTATAGGTGATGATGGTATATCGCTTGAAATGTTGAAACTCACACTACCACAGTCATTACGTACTATCACCACCCTGATAAATAGGTCAATGGAGGAGGGCACGTTTCCTAAGATGTGGAAAGTTGCCCTGATCAAACCACTTCCTAAAGTTAACCAACCTGAGAACGTGCAAGACCTTCGGCCTATCAGCTTGCTTCCCTGTCTTTCCAAAATTCTCGAAAAAGTAGTCTGTGATCAATTAACCCAATATTTGGAAGACAATGATATCCTTCCACATACACAATCTGGTTTCCGCAGGGGCTACGGTACCGCTACAGCTTTGGCGGATGTAGTAGACAACATCCTTGCAGGCCAAGACCAGGGAAAGATCTGTGCCATGCTACTGCTCGATTTCTCACGTGCTTTCGACACTATAAATACTGGTTTACTATTGTCAAAACTAGCTTACTATGGCGTCGATACTAGAACGGTCAAGTGGTTCAGTAGTTACCTGTCACAACGGAGTCAATATGTGGAGTTGTCTGAGGCCAATGGGAGCAAAAACTACTCAGCACCCCTTCCTGTGACGCGTGGAGTCCCACAGGGCTCAATCTTGGGGCCAATCCTCTACATCTCGTATAGTGCCGACATCACTACAAACATAAAAAATTGCCATCACCAACTTTATGCAGATGACCTACAATTGTATCTATCTTTCCAACCGTCCGAATATGCTGCAGCTGAGGTACAACTGAACGAGGATCTGGCTCGGATTGCTACCTGGTGCAAATCAAACTGCCTAACACTGAACCCCACAAAATCCAAGTTGATTATGTTTGGCACTACGAAGAAACTAACTAATTTCAAAAATCATAATATATCTATTAACATCTCTCTAAATGGGGAAACTATTGAGTGTGTTCAGAAGGTCAGAAATCTGGGGCTTGTTATGGACAGCAGCCTCAACTTCGAGGCTCATGTGACTGAATGTGTTCGCAACAGTTTGTATAAACTAAAATTACTTTATAGGATTAGGCTGTACCTAAGCGAAAATCTCAGAATTAGATTATGCGAGACACTAGTGCTATCAAATTTGAACTACTGTGACACAGTCTATGGCCCATGTTTGCTGGCTAGGACCAAGCGACTCATCCAGCGTGTCCAAAATTCTTGTGCCAGATTTTGCTTTCACATACCACCTCGTTCTCATGTTACTCCTTTCCTTAACATCGCTAATCTGCTAAAGATGGAGGCTCGCAGAAAGCTTCATCTTGCTGGTCTTATGTTCGATATAATCAATTCAAAGAAGCCGAAGTACCTGTATGACAAACTAGTCTGGGCGGCTCAGCGTAAACTTTACCCAAAAAGAGCTTGTACTTTCACCTTCTTGACCCCCAAACATCGCTCCATGGCCTTTTGAGGGTCATTTAGATATGCTGCTTCACGGTGTTGGAACGATCTCCCGCCGCCGATGTGTGAACTAAAATCGAAAGAAACACTGAAAAAGCACTTAAAAAAACACCTCTTAGCATTGCAAAATACAGAATGGTCACGCGTACCTTAGGTGTTTTCACTTCGCACTTAGCGTTACGGGGATCGCACCCGATGAGGCCGCAATACTTTTTCCTGAGCATGGAGCATATCTTTACGAACTGGATGAACATTTGCTCAGTACTAAAAATCGCTGGACATAAACGCTTTGGTATTGCAACAACCACATGGCATTATTTATATTTTTACTTAAATACAAAACGTGGCGCATTTGACGTGGAAGGAAGTGAGGTGGAGGCGATGACATTGACATATTATAAGTCTATCAATCTGTCCCGTCTGCCAACCAATCACCGACTGTCGTTTCTTCGAGTCATCGGCAAACAACAGTGCACATAATGCCATAATATTATATTTTTATTTATCTATCTGTATGACTTTTTATATTTATACATTTTATTGCTTTATATTTTTATTTATAAATTTTGTTATTTATCTATTATTATTTTACTTGTTTTTGACTGTCTGTGTCCTTTGTAAACCCCGTCAGAATAACAGCGCTACTGGGTCACTTTGCACATCTATTAGTGGCTCAGTAGCATTATGCTGAGACGGGGTATTTATTGGCCCTGCACGCTTAATTTGTTTTTCATTTAAATGTTAATATTGTAGCTCCTTGTATTGTTGTGTGTGTGTGTGTGTATCTTCTGTGTGTATGTGGCTAATAAATGTTTTTTCTTTCTTTCTTTCTTTCTTTCTAATTCGCATAATGTACTCCTACTTCAAATCGGCATAACGTTATTACGCATAATTTTTAAATTGCATAACATAATTTCGCATATCTGACTACGGTATTAGTGTGCAAATTATTACAAATTATTAACATTATTAATACTGACCTCATGATAACCAAGTCATGTGTGTGAAACTGTGAAATTCTGTGAAATCACTTTTTCGGTTATTATTAATAATTATCGACCGTCTTTGGTAAAAGTAATGAAATAACATTTTAATGAATAAGTATTTATTTATTTCGAAAGGTCGCAAAACGCCGGGGGGGGGGGGGGGGTAAAGCTTCTGTCACCAAGAAACTACAAAAGGTACCACTAGGTTAGGTTATAACTGTGACCAAAAAGAATCGCAAGCCGAGCAGCGAGAAAAGCGAGCGTGCCGCGGCACCGGCCAGCGAAGCGCTAGGGATTACTTTCTTGACTATAATAATGGTTTGATATTTTAGTTCTTGTGATAAATATTAAAGTACAAAATATACCAGAAAAAAGCAACTAGTCTCATGTCGCCCAGACGGGATTCGAACCCACATCCTTGGGAATCCGGCTCAATGCACTAACTAATTATGCTACAGAGACCTATGAGGACACGTCGAATTTTTCTAGTTTACCATAAAAATAAACATGAGACTAGTTGCTTTTTTCTTGTATATTTTCTTGTATAATATTTATCACATAAAAATAGCATTGTAAAAATGCAAAATTAAAAAGTTATTATTTTAGTTATTTTTAAAGAAAGTCGTTTTCGTCCTCGGCTGTGCTCCTGTATTGACTGTCAAGACTGTAAATCCATATTCTTTACCAACTTCATTGAATATTAATTACATTGACCAACAATATATTGTAATTATTAACAATGTGCGGTCAAAGTAATTAATTAATCACTTTTACCTCTATCGTGGTAATTATTAATAAATAAAAATTATTAACAAATACCGTAACATATACATAAGGCAAATTAAAACAAGTACTTCTATAACAAATACTTGTTATGAATTTGGGAAAAAAATACACGAAATTTTCTTCGCTGCGCTTTGCGATTGCCTTAAATTTCGTGGTTTTTGACATTTTGATTTTAGCTATTTCAATTTTACACGTTTTAATTTTAGAAATTCTAATACGCAGAGAGTACCTCAGAGAAGTTAATTACGATGTGAAAAATATCTATTATCGGGATGTTGCAAAAAAAAACCTAGTCGAAGGCTAAGAGGCGAGAGCTTCGCTTCTTTTACTTATGACAATATAGTAAATCATGTTACTTAGACATATTCCAATCATGCGGAATTATTATTAAGCGCAATAAGTGTTATGCTTTATTATTATTATGCTTGTTATGCACCATTACGTTATGCCAAATATTTTGTGCGAATTCATAGTATGACAATTAATGTTATGTGGCTTAAGGGGCTACCACTCAATTATCATCAAATATTATCATTAACAATGCTATTTTTATGTAATAAATATTAAACAAAAAAATATACTAGAAAAAAGCATCTTGTCTCATGTCGCCCGGACGGGATGAGACGATTTTGGCATTGTAAAATACAAAGTTAAAAGTTATAAACCGAATTTATTTTCAAATTCACCAGCATCATTTAGAGGTGTTCCTATAAAGTTTCTTTCCTTTCTTTACAGTTTGAATGACTTGACACAGATCTTGATATTCAACATAAAATAACAAATCTACCTTATAATCAGTTACTTGCTATGTTTCAACATCATCATCTCAGCCACTTTTTCACGAATAACAGGCAGACGCGTTCATCATACCTGAATTGATGTTAAGTACCTATTGATATGGCTGGATGAAAGCGCGGCTCTATATATTTATAATATTTCAGGTATCCCAACAGAGGCAACCTTATCATCGGAATCGGAAGCAATTACTGAAAGTCCCAAAACGCTCGATCAAAGTAAGTGTGCACCAGCTGATATTTTTAGCCAGCCCCGTTTGCTTTAAAGTCTTAAGGTGGGTCCAGATATGTTCTTTTGTCCGTACCGTACCTAAGTTTCATATCAGCAACGTCGCGATTCAAAAACTTCCTTTGAACGGCGAAAAGACGAATCGCGATGTATCAAAGCGTACAACTGTATCCGTATCAAGACGCCCGCCGTGCCACCATACCGTTCCACGCGGGCGTCCAGACTAGCGTTCTTGATCGCGATGCTGATACAAAACGGAGGTACAATACAGATATCTGGACCCACTTTTAGATCTTAATTATTATATATTTGTAGTTTTCTTTAATGTTCATACAATTAGTCAGATTGGGTCTCCTAGCTGAAATCGAATGCCCTTTGCTTGAACGTCAATGTTTCGTTCAATTATTCGCTTGAAACTTTTTTACAGTATAGCTTAGACGTATAAAAACGGAACTGTATTTTGTATGTATTTGCATGTATTTTTATTCAAATACGATAAGTAGTTTCGGATTTACAAGTTTTCAAACTTTGAGATTCGCACGCTTTTTGCGTGACGCCGGCGCCGTTTCATTTAAAAGAAGGCGACTGGTCAAACATGAGCCGCAAGCTGCATAAAATAAATAATTGTATACAATCACACCAATTATCTAGGCCACGTTAAGTTTCACGAAGAACTTGTGTTATGGATACTAGATAACGGATAAACATACTTATATACTTTTTTTTTTGTAAATACATACATAATATACATATTAAACACCCAGACCAAGACAAATAGACATGTTCATGCACACAAATATTTGTCTTGTCCGGGGATCGAACCCGGGACCTCTGGCGCAGAAGGCGGGTTTAGTACCCCTGCGCCAAACAGGTCGTCAAAGGTCAGGTGCATACAAAGTGTTATACCGACCCGAAATTAATAAATTAAATATCTCTAGAAATATACCTCATATGGAAAAAATAAAAACGCTGTATTTTTTTATTTTTCTTGTACTTTAACAAACAATACTTACTTTTTTTTTTCAGCAAAATGGTTATCGTCTTTTCTTATCATCGTATCAGCGGTAATATTAATTAACATAATTTTGTTTGGTGGATTATTTTTCTACTATCGAAAGAAGAGGTCAGCTACACCAAGCCAAACTTCTATAGTCCAAGCAAATACAACGGAACGAGTGTATTACACCATATGCGAAGACCACACATATTGTTACATTGATCCTGTGGAATTGAGAAATAATTATACCAATCAAATGTATAACTTAACGCACGATTAAACATCCTAACTAATATTGTAAACGCGAAAGTCTGTTTGCTTGTTTGTCCTTCCTTCATGCCCTAATTAAGCAACCAATCGAAACCAATTGAAAGGACGGGGAGTAATAAAGGCTGCTTTTTAGGGTTCCGTAGCCTAATGGTAAAAACTGAACCCTAATAGATTCGCCATGTCTGTGTCTGTCCGACGTATGTCACAGCATCGCAGCAGAGGATTACACAGTTGAAACTTGGTAGGTAGATGTATTCTGTAAACCGTTTTACGGTTTTTATACAAAAATAAAAAATAAATATATATTAAGGAGTGCTCCCCATACATGGAGCTGAAACTGAAAATATTTTTTTTCATCAAACCTATACGTGTAGGATATCTATGGATCATCATCATCATTCAGCCTATTGCAGTCCACTGCTGGACGTAAGCCTCCCCAAAGGTGCGGCACAAGACACGATCTCCCGCCTTTTTCATCCAGCCACTACCCGCACCCTTTCTCAGGTCGTCGGTCCAACTAGCAGGGGGGCGTCCTACACTATCCAAAGGCTATATATAGTACCGTAGACCATATACACACAGTAAGGCAGGTTATACAGAAGTCCGAGGAGTATAACCAGCCATTGTGTTTAGCATTTGTGGACTACGAGAAGGCCTTCGACTCCGTCGAAACCTGGGCTGTTCTGGAGTCCTTGCAGCGATGTCAAGTCGATTGGCGGTATGTGCAGGTGCTGAGAAGCCTTTATAATATGACAACGATGTCCGTCCAAGTACAAAAACATCACACCAGACCTATCCAGCTGCTAAGAGGCGGGGGACAGGGAGATGTCATATCTCCGAAACTGTTCACCAACGCACTGAAGAATATTTTTAAAACACTGGATTGGAACGGACTGGGCATCAATGTCAACGGCGAATATCTCACGTACCTCCGGTTTGCCGACGACATCGTTTTGATGGCGAAATCGCTGCAGGATCTGCAAAATATGCTGCACAACCTTAACGGTGCATCTCGAAAAATCGGTCTGGGTATGAACTTGGAAGACCAAGGTCATGTTCAATGAACATGTCATCCCAGTGGGAAGCTTCGTCATATCTATGGAGAGGTCTTTAAAAATTACTTAAAAGTTTCTAAAACGATTTATTCTCAAAGTCAACTTTTGAAATAAGAGAGACAAAAATCAAAAAAACATATGCTGTAGATCTTAATAAAAACTTTTAACGTAAATTGGGTTGAACGAAATATAGTTGTCACTTTTAGAAATATAGCAAATTTCCCAAAGGGAACTGAAACTGATTTTTTTTAATCAAACCTATTCTTTTGAGGTATTTTTAGATAAGTCTTTAAAAATTACATTGAGGTTCCTAAAACATTTTTTTCTCAAAGTCAACCATTTCATTGATATGCACTTTCAAAGTGGAAAATGTGCAAAAAATGTGCAAAATGTGAAAAGTGGCAAAAAAAAAAAATGGCAATGGGGCCCCTCTAACTTTTAAAATAAGAAAGTGAAAAATCTGAAAAAAATATAAGCTGTAGATATTTATAAAACCTTTCAACGAAAAGCGGCATAAACGAAATATATTTAGCAGTTTCACATTTTTAAAAAACCGCATTATAACTTTTCATTCATACAAACACTATGAAAAACAAAGTTATTTTTGCAAAAGAAAAATTATGATGGCGTTTTGGGTAGGTGTATTTAATATTATAATAATAATAGAAGCTTTATTGCATACGATACAAAAACATACAAAGAAAAAAAAGAGGAACACACAATAGGCGGCCTTATTGCTACATAGCAATTGTTCATGCGCAAACGCACAAACGTCACGTCGCTAGCTGAGGGGTGAGCGGGGGATTCCGCGGCCCGTTCGGCACTTCGCGATCGACCGGCCACGCAAACGTCGCGTCCATTGTACCGTTTTGCTTACCACTAATTTAGAACTTTATCATTATTATAACCTATTTAATACAGTCCACTTACGTTTTATTTCGCACCAAAACATTGGTCCATTCACTGCGATTTTGAAGACCAGAAGACATTTTAAAGTTCTAAGTGGCACTTTGTTGGACTTTGAACCCGACGCGCACCGTGTCGACTTTATACGCCGAGTCGTCCATCTACTTCGAAGAAACATCTGAAGAACGGTTAAGGACCTCTGTGAGTCGTTCCAATTAATATCCTTTCCGCTTTCCTTTCTTTTGAATCTATTGGTGTGTTTCCAAATATATATATATCCAAAATCTTTCGCAATCTTCGCCATTTTGAATAGTCAGTTCAAGTTGCTAGCATTTTCATATGAAATTCTGATTGCCCAGTTAATTTTGTGTTTATAATAGTTAATATTCATTAGCCGCATCAATATTGCACTCGTAAATATCACCGCTATTCATCGATTCACCTTTGACATTTACCGGCCGACCGACCGGCTGATGCATTTTTTTGCCGAGAGATAACGGTTCTTTTGTTTCGCATCAGCTGTGCGATACCGCTTTGTTCATCGATTTGCATTTATCGATAATCGAATTAGACGTTTTTAAGCCTTATTGCTATTACCATTAAAGTGATTTCATCTTTTCTTTTACATATTATTTTTTATTGATTTTTTTCGTACATCATGAATAATTTAGACAAACTCATTAAGCAACGCAGTGGTATGAAAGCCAAATTAACAAATTTTAGTAACTATATTAGTATTCTAGGATCTTCAAAGACGTTAACAAATCTGCAATGCCTAGATTTGGAGGGTCGCTTTGCCAAATTTGAAGCCTTATATGATCTGTTCGACACATTGCAGGTGGAAATCGAGCTGTTGTCAGACATGCCTGAAGACGAGTATGCAGAGCGTGCTTTGTTTGAAGAGCGATACTATTCGCTTCTTGCACAAGCGCGGAGCCGTCTGAAATCAGCTGATGCTGATGACGCGGATCGAGAGACTTCGGAGTCGAGCTCTAAATCAGGTGCATCGTTTAAAAATAATTTTGTACGCTTACCAAAAATTGATTTACCCCATTTTGATGGTAGTTATCAGTGCTGGCTAGAGTTTAGGGACACATTCATATCGCTTATACATAATAACGATTGCATCGACCGCATCAACAAATTCCACTACTTACGTGCTTCGCTTAAAGGTCGTGCGTCTGAAGTAATAAAAAACATTGATTTTAACAGCGAAAATTATTTAATTGCGTGGGATTTGTTGTGTGACCGATATAATAACAATCGTCTTCTAATTAACAACCACGTCCAGGCTCTTTTTGATTTGGAACATTGTTAAGCGAATCGTCGACTTCTTTGCGGCGACTTATCGATGTTATAAACAAGAACATCCGGGCCCTTAAATCGCTAAAGGAGCCCACCGAGCATTGGGATACTCTTATTATTTTTATGATGTCCAGAAAGTTAGACTCCGTTACCAATAGACATTGGGAAGAGTATCGCAATGCACTGTCTGACTCACCTACATTAGCACAATTTATTACACTTATTTCTAATAGGGCAGATTTAATGGAAACTTTGGAAAATACAAACAAAACCACACAATTACGAAAACAAAAGTCATTTATTTTAACTAACACTGAAGAAAACACAAATAACAATAAACACCATAAATATTTACAAAATAATCATACATCAAATAACTATTTACAAAATAATAACAATAAAAACTTACAAACTAATTTAAAGTGCCCTTTATGTTCTAAAAATCATTTTTTATACACTTGTGATACATTTAGAGACTTGCCTATTGAGTCTCGTGTTAATAAAGCGAAGGAATTGAAGGTTTGTCTTAATTGTCTTCGGTTAGGTCATACTGCAAATAGATGTCGATTATCTGGTTGCAAGTATTGTAAATCCAGACATAATACGCTTTTACATGTAGATCTGATTGAACAGCCTTACCCAGACCCAATGCCTTCGGCCTCTAATAGTGTTGCCTTGCCCACAAACACTTCTAACAGTGTCCTATCTGCAAACACTACGGAACACTTTACTAGTACACCCAATGTGTTACTGTCCACAGCTATTGTGCGAGTGCTGAGCAACAGCGGAGTCAAGGTCAACGCTCGACTGCTCCTCGACAGCGGCAGCACGGCCAACTTCGTAACGGAGAGCCTCTGCACCAAACTGGGTCTGTCCAGACGTAATACTACCTCCACTGTGACAGGTATCAACCAACAGTCTTCTTGTAGTACACAGTCTTGTTATCTCAATATTGAGTCTTTTTACGGTGACTATAAGGTTAAGTTAGACTGTCTAATTTTGCCTGAAATTAATAAAAGTTTGCCTTCGTCTTTTGTCAATGTAGAGAATATTCCTATTCCGTCAACTATTTGTTTAGCTGATCCTTCCTTTAATATTCCGTCTGTTATTGACATCTTAGTAGGGGCAGAACTTTTTTGGAGTGTCATAAGTAATCACACTATCGATTTAGGTAAACGATTGCCTAAATTACGTGAGACCCAATTCGGATGGATTGTGACTGGTCCTGTGCCTCAGGTAGCTCAGTCACGTTCATCTCTTTCAAAAAGCTCACACTTTTGTAGTTTTACTGATAAAAAATCGAGAAATAGCCTGTCGAGTTTTCATTTCAAACAAAATACTTTTCGAAATGATAGTGGTCAGTTTACTGTTACAATGCCTTTAAATACTGACTCTAAGGTTCCGGGTAATTCACAGGTATAACTTAGCGAAAAAACATTTTTAGATTCATGTTTGCTCAATAGAACAAAATTGCTCGGCTAAAGAGTAAGGGACTTACATATCTACAAACATACATAAAAATAATAAATATAAACGCGATGCGATTAATTAGTAACCTCCCTCTTTGTTTGTTTTCGGTTTAAAAACCTTATAGCACCGATAAAAGTAACTAATGACAATTAATCAGCGCTTAGTTACTGGGATCGAGATGTGTACTACGGTAATGGAATCACTGGCATTTCTTATACTTTAGGCGTTTCTTTCGGTGAGAACCCATGATCATACTTGCTTAACATAATACACCACCGAATTCCAAGAATTTGCTTAAATTCCAAGAAAGCACTGTCGGTCACAAGTGGGGGTACGTACCGTCGAAAGACAATCCGGCGGACCTTGTTTCTCGCGGGGCGAAGGCCGATATAATCGGCGACTGCTCTTTATGGTGGTCAGGCCCTAGCTTTTTACAAAACTGCGTTAGTGGTTGGCCTAAAATGCCCTGCAATAGCGTGAAACAGGATCTACCTGAAGTGATATCACACTTCGTAGATAGTTCGCTTGTAGATAGTGTGCTTGTAGATTGTATGCTTGTAGATGATTCATTCGTAAATAGATCAATAGTTCAAAGATTAATTCATTACCATTCTTGTTTTGATCGCCTTCAAAGAGTTGTTGCATATATTAACAGATTTGTATTTAACTTAAAAAATAGTAAAAATAAATTATATGGCGAACTTTCTGGTAATGAATTAGATAACTCATTAACATGTTTGCTACACAGTGCCCAACTGGAAATGTTCCCGAAGGAATACGAGCTTTTAAAGTCTGGGAAGGGTTTACCGCGAAAGCATCGTTTGTCGTCTTTGTTACCATTCCTAGACTCAAAAGGGTTACTACGCGTTGGTGGTAGATTAGATAACTCTCCATACGATTTCAATACAAAACACCCCGTATTACTGTGTAGTAAACATCATTTGACAAAAATTATATTTCGGATGCAGCACAAACTATTGTTACACGCCGGTCCACAATTGTTATTGGCAAACATTAGATTAAATTATTGGCCTTTAGGTGGAACAAACCTTGCTAAGGCTGTAGTCAGACAATGTGTAAAATGTTTTAGATTTAAATGTCAAAATTTACAACCCGTAATGGGTCAACTTCCTACCACTAGAACTAACCTTCAATTCCCTTTTTATAATTCTAGTGTTGACTACTTTGGCCCAGTACTCATAGCTGACCGGAAAGGTCGAGGTTGTAAGCTCACAAAGTCATACGCATGCATATTTGTTTGCCATGCAACTAAAGCGATCCATTTAGAGCTCGTCACCGACCTCACAAAAGAGGCTTTTATTGCAGCGCTTAATCGTTTTACATCTCGTCGTGGCAAACCATATAGTATATTGTCAGATAATGGAACCAATTTCGTTGGAGCCAATAATGAATTGCAACAATTTTTGACCGGTATCAATGTTGCATCTGAAATTGCTGAACAGGGCATCAAATTTGAGTTCGCTCCTCCATATTCTCCTCATTTTAATGGCCTGGCGGAAGCCGCCGTTCGGTCCACAAAACACCATCTCCGGCGGTTGTTAAATCTCACCCATTTCACATATGAAGAACTAGCAACCTGTCTGTGTCAAATTGAGGCTGTGTTAAACTCCCGTCCTTTAACTCCTCTCTCCTCAGACCCTTCCGACTTCTCAGCCCTTACCCCATCACATTTTTTAATTGGACGACCTCTCACGTCTATACCGTGTCCGCAGGCGTCAAAAAGACCCATCAGCAGTTTGGAGCGGCACAGGAGGATAGACTATGTTCGACAACATTTCTGGCAGCGATTCGCTAATGAGTACATATCTCTCCTGCAGCAGCGAACGAAATGGTCGACTTCTTCTGGACTACTAACCACCGGAATGCTAGTACTGGTCCGCGACAAGGCTCTACCTCCTCTGGTCTGGATGCTGGGCCGCGTGGTGCAGGTCTATCCTGGCAGCGACGGCGTCTCAAGGGTGGCTGACATTAAGACCAAGAAGGGCGTCATCACGAGAGGGTCTAACAATATTTGCCCTCTTCCACTGGAAGATGTCAACGGGCGGGAAGATGTTCATGCGCAAACGCACAAACGTCACGTCGCTAGCTGAGGGGTGAGCGGGGGATTCCGCGGCCCGTTCGGCACTTCGCGATCGACCGGCCACGCAAACGTCGCGTCCATTGTACCGTTTTGCTTACCACTAATTTAGAACTTTATCATTATTATAACCTATTTAATACAGTCCACTTACGTTTTATTTCGCACCAAAACAGCAATCTCTTCCAGCCAACCTTGGGTGAGAGACGGAACCCTTCACGTGCGAGTTCGACTCGCACTTGGCCGAATTTTTGTCCTGATATTCACATGGGAACAGAAACCACGCGGGTGTGGCAGCGGGTGGCTAGTAAATAAGGAATGGAAAATACTCCACCGACAAGAGCACAGCTCTTCAATTTAAGAGAGAGAAGTTCATATTCATTCCAATTGAAGAGTTTCATATTAACACTGTCCTCATCTGTATTTTGTTTTTAAATTTCGTACTGATTTTTAAGTTTTGGCGCCCATACGTTTGGAAAATATCCTACTCACGACCTCGATAAGAAATATGCTATAATTTCCAGCACCCAACAGAACCCACAGAAATGAAATCTTATAAATGGTTAGGATAGGACTTGGGCTTCTGCTTTATTGTTATTTTTGCCCTAACATAAGAAATATTATTATTATTATATTAAATTAGGTCTTCACTATAATTTTTCGTCTGCAAAAATAACTTAATATATATATATATATATATGTATATATATAATATATATAATATATATATATATGTATATATATATATATATATGTATGTATATATATATATATATATATATTATAAGCAGCCATCCCTACCTAGCCACCCCCGCTCCCGCCACCGGCTATATAAGCAGCAGCATCGGCGCGAGCTCGTCACTTTGCTCCTGATTTTCGCGGCGTTCACATCTTGGCAGTCGATGCTGTTGGTTGTATAGGCGATCGCTCTTTGGTGAAGTTATTCCTTTTTTAATTTCTAATTGATTTTATGTGTCGATTTTGTTTCGTATTCCAAATAAAAAATTGTTTGCTTTAAAAATTATAAATCTGTGTAACTGTTAAGTTTTGTTTTTTTTAAATGAATTTTCACTTCTGACCCAAAATCAGAAGTGGGATAAGCGACTACACGACCCATTATTAGTGGAAAACGAAACAAAATTTCTTTTGTTGTTTTTCTATTGTCGGTACTATGAAATTTCCTTCGCTATCGAAGTTAGCGATTGTTAATAGTGATTTGTGTTCTTAAATTACTTACTGGGCTTTGGGGTAAGTAACAACTAAAATCTACAGGCATTTTGCAAATTAGAGTTGATTTTCTTGTTCTTTTTCTATCTTTTGTGATTTCATTGTTGAATTTTCAGGTCGGTTTGTTAATTAATTATTTCGTTGTTTTTGTGCTATTTTTGTGCGTGATACCTACGTTTTCAACTTATACACTACGAAATGAGATCTAAATCACGTAGCCACGAACGCGAACGTTCACATGGTAGGTCACGTTATCGTAAACGCCGTTTTATATCAAGTAAACATGATTCGAAACGAAGACCACGGGATCTTAGTAGCGATAATTATTCATCCGACGATTCGTATGATAGGCGACGATCCCCAGTGCGTAGTAGGGCCCAACGCCATCAGTGTGGTAGGAACCGTTCTCGTTCACGGAGCCCCCGCGCACCCCGTACGCATGTAAGGTCACGGTCCGCCCCTCGCTCCCGGACGCCTGGAACGCCTCCCTTACAAGTTGAAAACCATGATTCCACTAGATCAACCGTTCCCGTCTCTGAGGCATCCACTTTCGCGCATGCACTTATTCAGGCTATAAAAACCATTCAGCCTGTTAAATCGCAATCATATTTTGTTTCTAATTTCGATCCCTCGATAAACAACATTGATGCATGGTGCGAGGAAGTGGATCGCGCCCGAGACGCAAATGGATGGAATGATCATGAATGCCTATCTCGTGTGGCTTCTTGCCTTAGGGGTGACGCCAAGGTGTGGCTGGGAGAGTGGGTCACAAATGACCGTACTTGGTCAAATTTTAAGCAAGAGTTCAAACCACTCTGCCCACGCAAGCTAGATTTTGCGAACATTTTATTCGATGCCATGAAAACTACGTCCGATAGATATCCTACTTACGCGGAATATGCTCGCCGCACCCTATTACGTTTGAAAGTGGTTCAGGGCCTCAGCGATGACTTAAGGTCTTTAATAGTAATACGTGGAATAGACAACCCTCAAATACGCGCCGCTGCGGCGAATGCTGACCTGACCCCTGATAACCTTGTTTCCTTTTTATCAATTTATACTAAGCCTAATCAAATGAAGCACGATTATCGTTCTAATTTCTCAAACAAAAAACATCATTTTCAAAAATTCAATAATCGCTCAGATATTAAATGTTTTAAATGCAATAAGCGTGGACATTTAAACCGCGATTGTCCTCAAAAAAGTAAACCAAGTGTAAGCACTAATACCGCGCCTCAGCCTAGTACTAGTAAATTTTGCACATTCTGTAAGAAACAGGGACATACTGAGGATGTATGTTTTGCAAAAGCGCGCTCAGCGCCCCGAAATCCACATAGTGTTAACTTGTGCTCTTACCAACCTGATGTTCCGCAAAATAAAGATATCACCTCAGCAGTAATAGACGGCATACCAGTTGATGTGTTGATAGACAGTGGAGCCCTCAATGTGTCCCTCATTTCTTCAGACGTCTTGAAATATCTCAAATGTCAACCTAAAGCGAAACGATGCGTACTTAAGGGCATAAGTGATAAGGAATTAGTGGCCAGCTCTTATGTCACGACCACAATAGAATTTCGAGACATATCAGTCGAGGTTGATTTAATAGTAGTGCCGCCATCTTACATGAACACTCCAATTATAATTGGCACCGACGTGCTCAATCGCGATGGCATAACGTATGTGCGCACTAAAGATGTTCAATATCTTACGCATTCTAGTTCTTTAGTTTCCGCGATTAATACGGTTACAGAAATTACCTTAACAGACGCGAATATTAACACACCACTTCAAGGTGATGATCTAACTTCTCTTATGGCGGTTATTAATGAGTTCTCCAAGTTTCTCATTTCTGGGACAGCCACGACTACGGTCAAAACAGGACAAATGGATATTAAACTTACTAGTTCCACGCCAGTTGTTTATAGACCTTACAAGTTATCTTATCAAGAGAAAATAAAAGTCAGGGAAATCACTAAGGATCTCTTGGATAAAGGCATTATTAGGAAGTCCGATTCAGAGTACGCCAGCCCCATCATACTTGTAAAAAAGCGTGATGGTTCTGATAGGCTCTGCGTCGATTTTAGAGCCCTTAATCGCATAACTGTCAAAGATAGATATCCTCTCCCTCTAATCGACGACCACATAGATAGGCTGGGTGGTTATGAGTTCTTCTCTAGTTTAGATATGGCAACTGGTTTCCACCAAATCCTAATAAAAGAAGAGTGCATTCACTTAACTGGTTTCGTAACACCGGAGGAACACTTTGAATATGTCAAAATGCCATACGGTCTAGCCAACTCCCCTATTGTCTACCAACGAATCATAAACGATACTCTTCGTCCCCTCATTGATGAAGGTCAGGTCCTGGTCTACGTAGACGACGTACTCCTCATGAGCCATTCTGTCAATAAAGGGATTGAACTTCTTCGTAGGGTTTTGCATGCTCTTACGTCAGCTGGGTTTTCAATTAACATTCGTAAATGTTCATTCCTTGTGACGGAAGTCGAGTACCTAGGCAGGGTGGTTAGTAGAGGTCAGGTTAGGCCGAGTCCACGCAAAATCGAAGCCCTTGTAAATACTTCACCACCCAAAAACGTTAAGCAAGTACGCCAACTCCTTGGTTTGGCTGGATACTTCCGCCGCTACATAAAAGACTACGCTTTAAAGACGGCGCCGATTGCACACCTTACTCGTAAAAATTTCGAATTTAATTGGACCTCAGAGCACGAAGGGATCCGACAGGACCTCGTTAGATATCTAACTAGTGAACCGGTACTTGCAATTTTCGACCCTAAGCTCCCAACAGAAGTACATACCGATGCAAGCAGCATTGGCTATGGAGCTCTACTACTTCAAACGCATCCTGATGGAAAGAAACACGTTGTAGCGTACTTTAGTAAAGTGACACAGGGAGCCGAGAACAAATACCACTCATATGAGCTGGAAACCTTGGCGGTGGTTAAAGCTCTCCAACATTTCCGTCATTACCTGGTTGGACTTAAGTTCGTTGTAATCACCGACTGCAATGCTCTGAAGTCAACGGAACGCAAAAAAGACTTATTGCCTAGGGTAGCGCGCTGGTGGATCTATTTACAGGACTTCGAGTTCTCCATCGAGTACAGAAAGGGCGTCATGATGCCCCACGCAGACTACCTGAGCCGCAATCCTGCTGTCCAAGTCAACCAGGTCTCCAAGCCACGTAATTGGGCGCAGGTAGCCCAATCAGCTGATGAGGAGACCCAGGATCTGCTGCAAAAACATCGCGATGGTGAGCTAGATCAGAGTAGGTACGTGGTTCAAAAGGACGTCCTGTATTACAAGTACATACCATCCGGTGAGGACTCACGTTTGCTCTGCTACATACCTAAGGGTCATCGGCTCAGCTTGCTACGAATATACCACGACGAACACGATCACATTGGAGCGGATAAAACCTTGGACCTTATTTTGAAGCATTTCTGGTTCCCCGGAATCAGACAGTTCGTTCGAAAATATACCTCCCATTGTTTAGTGTGTATTTCAAAGAAACGTGTCCCTCGTGCTCCGCTACAGAACATCACTTCCTGGGAGAAGCCGGACGAGCCATTCCACACGGTTCACATAGATGCGCTGGGACCGTTGCCGTTGTCAGATGGGTATAAGTTTATCCTCCTCATAGTGGATGCCTTCACTAAATACTGCTTACTCTTCCCAATGTATCGGCAGGACGCAACCGAGTTAAAACAAATAGTCATGCGAGCCGTCTCTCTCTTCGGGATGCCGAAAACGATCATTACCGATAAAGGTCGCATGTTCGAGTCCAGCGAGTTCTCTTCATGGGTTACCGAGCTAGGTTGCAACCTGCATTACATAACACCGGAAATGCATCATGCCAATGGGCAGGTCGAACGGTACGTGAGAACAGTCCTAAATATGCTTCGTATTGAGACCAATCACAAGAATGCGTCATGGTCTGATACGCTTTGGAAGCTACAACTGATTCTGAACATCACGAAGCAAAAGACCACACAGACCTCCCCGCTTCATCTGCTCATTGGTACAAGCGCGACGACCCCCATCATCCGTGCATTAGTTCGTGACATTGCAGTGGACAGCTCGACACCCAATCGAGAGGCCTTGAGAGAGATCACCAGAGACAGGGCTCGTCGGTTGCTGAGACAAAACCAAGTTGACCAGGATGAGCGAGTAAATCAGCACAGGCAACCGCCTCGAAAGTTTAATACTAATGATCTTGTTTTTGTTATTAAATTTTCACAGTCTACAGGAAAACTAGATCCTGGTATGCGTGGTCCGTATAAGGTGACCAAAACTCTGCCAAGCGGACGCTACGAGCTGAGGCTGCTCAGTGGTGGCTATGGCAAAACCACGCAAGCTGCGGCACAGCACATGGTACCGTGGCGAGGCGAGTGGTGCCCGGAGACATGTGCGTCGTTCTTCGAACGTAAGCATTGCTCATTGTCACTGTCGTGCCCTTTTGTTTACGATGAAATGGTTACTTATCTTTCTTAGTGGCTATTGATAACTAAGTAATTTTGGTGCATTACCTAACTGATGTCAGTAATTCAGAATGTTTGTATTTGATATGCAAGTAAGTAATTTAGTGCTTTATTATCTTATCGAAACAAAAAGGGCTACGTGTGCTTAGAGTCGAATTGTGTGTATTTAAGTCCCGTAGCGCCAGTCGCTTGTCGGGTATGGACGTTGACGTTTGTCGTCATGTCGTCCTGGCGTTGACATTAAAATGTCATGTCGCCGTGGCGTTGATAATCAATTGTCATGTCGCCGTAGCGTTGACAATAACTTGTCAAGTCGCATTTGCGTTGGCATTCATTTGTCAAGTCGCAGTGGCGTTGGTACATTAGCCAAGTCGCCGTATAGGTAAATACCTATGGCCTGTAACGTATGTCGTCAGGCGGATGCGCCAGTCGCATTATGTTGCAGGTGGACGAGTTGCTGCAACAGCTGGAGGTTGACATCAATACAAGGCCTATAGGATTACATTAACGTGAAGGGACATCCTAGTCTCTTAACTTCCTTAGTACAAGAGGAATTATGTGACTGATGTGTATGAATGTGTTTATAAGATGAAGGATGAATTAATTGAACGTTGGCTGAAAGAAATGTGTGAAAGCGAGTGTGCTAAACTAATTAAAGATAGTGTTCTCAAATTATGTTTTCTTTTAGACGATGATACTGAAGATACTGCACTAGTCGAGACTCCCGGGACAAACGAGACTGGACCATATGAGCCTCCCTTGGATCCTGAAGCTGAACCATCAGGCGTTGAAGTTGGACTCTCTATGCCTTCCTTGGAGCCTGAAGCTGGACCCTCGACAATTGATCTCAGGGGCGTCACAAGAGAAGCAGTCGAGGACGACTCTTCGTCAGGAGAGGCCGTATAAGCAGCCATCCCTACCTAGCCACCCCCGCTCCCGCCACCGGCTATATAAGCAGCAGCATCGGCGCGAGCTCGTCACTTTGCTCCTGATTTTCGCGGCGTTCACATCTTGGCAGTCGATGCTGTTGGTTGTATAGGCGATCGCTCTTTGGTGAAGTTATTCCTTTTTTAATTTCTAATTGATTTTATGTGTCGATTTTGTTTCGTATTCCAAATAAAAAATTGTTTGCTTTAAAAATTATAAATCTGTGTAACTGTTAAGTTTTGTTTTTTTTAAATGAATTTTCACTTCTGACCCAAAAATATATATATATATATATATGGCTATGTAGTGTCGGTTTAGAATAGCACTACCCCCTCTCATCCAGTGGGTGTCGTAAAAGGCGACTAAGGGACTCAGCCTTCAGGAGATGGGCAGCAGCGTCTCCTACATACTTGGCCATACTGCGATCGCTAACCCGCCTGCCAAGCGTGGCGATTATGGCAAACCACCCTTTATGGTAGGCCTATACCCAGCAGTGGGTGTTATATGGCTGAGACGACAACGATATATATATTTTAATTTTGTGTAAAAACAGTAAAGCAGTTTACAGAATACATCTACCTACCAAGTTTCAACTGTGTAATCCTCATAGTTTTGGAATAAAGTGGCTGTGACATTTTACCACTTTGAAAGTGTACATCTTTCAAACGGTTGACTTTGAGAATTAATCGTTTTGGAAACCTAAATGTAATTTTTAAAGACCTATTTATAGATACCATACACGTATAGGTTTGATGAAAAAATTTTTTTTTTGTTTTAGTTCCCTTTGGGAAATGTACTATATTTCCAAAACTGCCAACTATATTTCGTTCAAACCAATTTTCGTTGAGAGTTTTTATTAAGATCTACAGCACATTTTTTTTGGTTTTTCACTCTCTTATTTCAAAAGTTAGAGGGGGGGGGAGGACTCACTTTTTACCACTTTGGAAGTGTACAAACGGTTGACTTTCACAAAAAAATAAAAAATCGTTTTAGAAACCTCAACGTAATTTTTAGAGACCTGTCATAAATACCCCAAACGTATAGCTTTGATGAAAAAAAAATAGTTTTAGTTCCATGTATGGGGAGCCCCCCCTTAATATATATGTATATATTTTTTTATTTTTGTGTAAAAACCGTAAAGCGGTTTACAGAATACATCTACCTACCAAGTTTCAACTGTGTAATCCATATAGTTTTGGAATATAGTGGCTGTGACATACGGACGGACAGACAGACATGATGAATCCATAAGGGTTCCGTTTTTTGCCATTAGGCTACGGAACCCTAATGAAGGACCTGTCCACCATAATGGAGTATTGCCGATAATGTCGGCTCTAAGACCACGGGAAAGGAGATCCGCTGGGTTGTCTTTCTACGGTACGTAGTTCCAGATATGACCACAGCTACTTTCTTGTATCTCATGTACTCTGTTGCGTACAAAAGGCAGTGACTGAGCGGTTGTAGTAGAAAGCCAACCCAAAACGATGGTTGTGTCACACCAGAATCTACACGAACCAACAGGCAACTAAGGGAATCTAAAACCTTAGTACACAGTCTTGCACCTAAAAGATCTCCGCAAAGCTAAAGCCGCGGTATCGTAGTGGGCTTGATCGGAGCCACACGGTTTCAAGACGTCAACAGCTGAACACGCGCCGCGCCCGAGTCGTCGATAGATCGAACATACAAACATGCACCGTATGCCCTCACTGATGCGTCTGTGAAAACATGAATTTCATGAGTAATTGAATTATTGAAAAGTACCCAGCGAGGAATATTTAAAGAATTTAGACAACAGTGTATTTTCAAATGTAGACCAAAGAAATTTAAATTAATTAAAAACCAAATAATTAATAAATTAAAATAAAATTAATTTCGCTTGATACAGTTTCTTCCCAGTCGTTCTTTTCGATCCATAAGCGTTGCATAATTATTACATTTACAATTTTATTATTGCGTTGCATAATACCGACAAGACCAAGAGGATCGAATATTTTACTGATCACGGTTAAAATATGGCGTTTAGTAATTTTTGTTGCCTTTATTCTTTACTTTTTGAAGAGAATACTTAAGTAACACATGATAGCATTTAATTACATTCTTATCATCTTAGCGCCTTTAATTACATTCTTATCATCTTAGCGCCTTTAATTACATTATTATCATCTTAGCGCCTTTAATAGAGAAGCTTTGCAGTTCGTCAGTACCTATGTACTTACCTATATTTTATAATAGAACTAAAAGTACCTTTCTCGTTTAATATTTATCACATAAAAGTACCTATTAATTTACAAAGTAGCATATTTTGGAAATCGTTTCTTTTTGTTGTGATGATAATAATTAGATAGCCGATGCATGATTTAGTTTTATCGGTCATGTTGCATTTCAATGTGGCTTTGTAACACGCCTTCGAAATTACCAGAGTAGCTCAAGATTGTTATTTTTGACCTTAGCGAAAAGCAACTTACCTTAGCGAAAGTTACTTAACCACTTTAATCCGCATAATTTTACCTTAAGTAGGTTGTATACAGCTGGTAAAACAGTATACACGTATAGAGAAATAGGTACGTTATTATGCATAAGAAAGTCTACTGATCGACTGGGAAGTTTTCCGACTATATTTAAGTAATAATAACTGCGCCTGTCTTTACTGTAGACTCGCATCGAAAAGAGCATCTTTGAGTCATACAACATAACAATCATGATTGGACAGCATGAACCCATTCTTACCCCCTGTACCATTTGCTCTATCCACAGAACAAAACAACTTACGGGCCGGTTTTACCACCTGCTAATAAGTTCTGAATATTTTAATTTACGGATCTTTTGATAGTTATATGAAAAAATTACAAATTCTATGCCACATAAGTTATCCATAACTTGTCAGTAGTTTGTGAAACTGACCCTTAATGTAATACTTACATTTCGATTCGTTATTAGCCATTTAAAGTGCTGAGGCCTGTCTTAGTAAGAACAAAAAGGTCGTGACGGCCATGTCAAAAATCCATTTACAAAAAATACGCCAGAGTTGGTGCCAGTGTGCTACTAACGTACCTAGGATACCCTTCTATAGCTCCTCAGTGATTGAGGATTCCGGGAGAGGCTCGCTTCCATCTTCAGCCTTATCAATACTTAACATCAGGTAAGATGGATAAGAGCCTTCCAGTACTTCATAAAAAAAAGTAGTTAAAGTTAAGGTCAATCATTATTAAGTTCATATAATTTTAAAGGCAGCGAAATTGATAGGGTTTCAAGATTTTATGAAAACTACTGTAGGTACGGTATGAGCAAACGCAGTGCAACGCTCGTCCTACGATTTAGTTTCACAATGGTTGGTCACGGGATAGGTGACCAATAATTTACTATCTCTTCCGTGCCTCGGAAGGCACGTTAAACTGTTGGTCCCGGCTGTATTTGCGGTCATGAAAACCCACCAATCTGCATTGGGCCCGCGTGGCGGATCATGTCATGGCCTATTCTCCTTATGTTATGATTTATCCTTCCATAAGGAAGGCCAGTGCCCCGGCAGTCGGGACTTAAAAAATGGTTAATGATGGCTGTTTAATCTGTTCATAGGTACTAAACCTAAAAAAATTAGACAAACTTGTGTAATAAATAATAATAAACTCGTGGCTTACTGAGAGCGGCGCTTTAGGAACTGAGCTTGCTCCGCCGCGGCTCCAGCTCTTGAGGACGTACCACGTATATGGGAAGGACCTAAGGTGTCTACACAGGTTGCATGCAATACCTAGGTACGCCCTAAGCACCAGGGCACTAACGTCGCACTATCGGGTCTTTTACCATCATCCCTGAATAAACCACAAACTTCCAGAGATGATGGGATCAACGACGGTTAAAGTAACAAATAATATATTCCATCCGGAAAACATTATTATGCACAAGTGAATTTTGTTCTTTGGATTTTAAACCACAAGCCTATAAATAGAATGTACCATTTCCATATGCAATCAGTCTGTGACGTATTGTTTATTCTCCTTTTATTAACTAGCTCATTAATTAGTACAGATTTAAACTTTACAATGGTCACATCTAAATGTGTTTATTTAATTTTTATATTAAATTTTGTGTCATTATTTTTGACATATTGCGAAGCATGTAAGTAATAGTAATAGTTTAGTTTATTTATTTTCATCACAAACCAGTACATGACCAATATTTGTGTATCCCCGGACAAGACAAATATTTGTGTGCATGAACATGTCTATTTGTACTTATGATAAATTGTAAATAGAAAAATAAAGGAAAAAAAAACAACTAGGCCCCAAGTGAATTCTCAGATGGGGCGAATTCACTTGTGGAGTTGTGTTTCCCAATATTTTTCTATTTAAAATTTATCATAAGTATAAAAATCGCATTGAAAAATGCAAATATTCAATAAGTAAAAAAAATGACTATTTGTCTTGGTCTGGGTGTTTAATATTATATGTACGCGCAAATATTTTAAATATAATATTTATATTTTACCTGTCCAAATCTTGAGAGAGTAGAGGTTATTAAGTATTTAGGAGTGTTTATTGACTGCACTCTTAGCTTCAAGCATCACATTGACTGCCTAGTAACTAGGCTTAGGAAATTGATTTACATAAATTAGGAGTCTGAGGAATATAGCTGACCGAAAGGTTGTTAGATCCTTTTTTTCCATTACCTCTTGCATGCGTAGCATGAGCACCTCGACAAAGCTCTCTCGACACTTTTCTCGCGCGAGCGTATTGTCTGTCCCGTTCACACCGTACTGATATGAGCGGGACAGACATCGCGAGATAAGCGTCGACAGCGAGTCGCGGTGCGCATGCTACGCTGGTTGGAGTGGTGTAGTCAAAACCCACTTAATTGAAGTTGAGAGACCGCAACGAGCCATACTCAAGGTGACAGCTTTTCTTCCCTTTTTGCATCCTACTACTGAGATAAATACTTAAGACTTGGGACGTCTTATACGAAAAATGTTCATCCTTCAAATTATATTAAAAAAAACATTGAGAAATCTCATTCTACACTTATAATATCAGTGATAAAAAGAAAAAAGGAAAGGTTTGTCAAGTCCCTCTTTGCAGAACGATTTCTGCTCGAAATCAGTTCTTTTACCTCGGTAGTTACATTTATAAAAAAATTGGCTCCAAACTTATAATGAAATTAAATTCTTTATTAGATATACATAACCTACTCAGAATCAAGTGTAAGACTTTAATAAGGAACTGGCTAGGCACACTAGATTACGAAGATACGGAAAAGCTACTATATCCCATCATCTATAATACATATAATAATATATACCTATATTTACTCATGCATGCACTCACACACACACTCACACTCGCGCGCGCAAAATAATCTATCCTTGTTTATTGTAAATTTAAAAATAATTATGATAAGTTGTTCTATACTACTTAATGTAATGATAAATACATAAAATAATGTCATGGAAGAGCGGAGTCTCTTGTTACAGGCATTGTATGCTTAAAAGGGGACTCCGGCCACTAATAACTGTAACTCAAAACTTTTTATTGAAATAAAATTTATTATTATTATTATTATTATTATCTAAATTCTAACTGTTTTAATGACATTGACAGTAAAATTGGCTCCCTTTCGCTTTTTCGGCCTAGCGCGGCAAAGTACTTTTTAAATTAAATACCTAAAAATGTCATAATAATCGCACTATTGACTTTTTTGTTACATTTTATTCTTATTTTAAATAGCTTTGTATTAATTATAATACTCCGTTTTGGTTTTATTATATTATTTTAGTTCATTGAATAATAAAAACAACAACAATAAGATTAAACTATTTGTTATTAGAATTTTATATCTTATTGTTTTTATGATTTAATGAACTAAAATAATATAATAAAACCTAAACGGAGTATTATAATTAATTTAAAGCTATTTAAAATAAGAATCAAATATAACAAAAAAGTCAATACTGCGATTCGGAACGCATTATGACAAATTTTTTGGTATTAAATTAAAAAAGTACTTTGCCGCGCTAGGCCGCAAAAAGCCTTTTCAAAATTGACAAAACCTCCTTTTCAGAGCGTGTGAGGTGAAAACCCTATTTTTTGCTTTTATTTTTTTGTTTTTGGTGTTGTTTTGGTTTTATATCCGAATGATTGTTGATAAAATATAAAAATAAAAATTATTAAAAAAATTAAGTATTTAAAAAAAAAAAAATTCCTTATTCATTTTATTCTAAACACATAACATGACCATCCCCTTAAGCTTGGGTCAATAAAAAAATTGCACGGTATATTTTTATAATTACTAAGTATTTTGAGTAACTGAACATAACAACTTTATGTTACGCTTGATTTTTCATAATTAAATAGTTACAAAATTACATGATTACCTATGTTTAATAATTATTTCGTAGGTTTTTTTTTTCATATTTATTCAATTCATATTTACAAATTAGTAGAAAAACAAGAAACCGTTATATTTACTATCTTATACTGTAACAAAAAAACGCCGTCCAACTCACAGTTATTACTTAGTTATTTACCTACTAAGTCGTTTTTCTTAAATGTAATTAATTAATAAACCCAGTCGACATATTAGCCTGGTTTTGTCTTTCAGTCACGGTATTCACTCTGTTTTCATATCGTCAGTGGAAAGGCAAAATTACTTAAACGCCAATTTGGCCAAAATGAGTTATATTTATAATCGGAATCAGCGAATTTTTCTGCGTCGATCTATCTAGGTATCATTTTAATCAGAGCACTTTTGTGGCGCTTCAGTAACCGATAAAAAGGCGGTTTTCTTTGTTTGCTAATTACTGAAGCGACACATTTTTCGGTCTTTTTTTAACGAGTGGCGTTTAAGTCATATTTAATTCCTATAAATTCACAATTGTCTTTCTAAGTAAAATTGACTTTCTGCTTTTTTTTATCGATGCAGCCTTAGTATTTTAGCTCTTCTTGTGATTAGAGATAATCTAAGATAAGTAATTTTGATTACTTCCATCGGGAAAGGTATGGCGTTTAAGTAATTTTGCTTTACTACTTTCTGACTGCTACTGAGGAACTTTGTAGGCTTTAAGAAGATATGGCAAACCATTTTTATTGAGGGAATGGGCGTTTCAGTAATTTAGCCTTACTTTTATGGAGCAAGATTGTGAGCTATGAGAAACTTTGTTTGGGAATTGGGAGTAAATTTTCTCTAAATGACTATCCAACACCAGCCCCTAAATTTAATATGGGATTTAATATTTACCCTAAGACCTACTACCCTGATATGTGCCCATGAAACAGAATGACATCGCTCTTGTGGAGCATGACTTCCAACCCAATAAGACGAAACCTAGCAATAACGCTCCCCTCTTGAATCCGTATTGGTTATTGGAAAGGTTTGACCCATTAGTCTCTAGATGCTGTATTAACCTGTCTAATTTAATCTTGTAAAAAACCTTAACCAGCTCATTAAGGGGCCTATAGGGTGGTAGGCCGAGGGATCGTCCGGCCATCAACCATCTTTTGTCAAAAGACGAAATTTACCCTGTTTCCAGACCCGCCAAAATAGGCCGGCTTCCAGGAACGTGTTCAGGAGCTCAACATAATAATCGAGGTGATTAAATGCTATGGAGAGAATACGTTCTGGCACGCCGTTAGGACCCCGGGTCCTTCTTTTCCCCCTTAGTCGGTGCATGGCCAGCTCTAACTCCTCGAGCGTATCTTGCGAGTATTCGTCCAATTTATACATCATTCATCGCTGCTGCGGCAGTGAGGAGAGGAACTTTTGGCAGCTCTGATGGAAACGGTAGAAATTATCTCCTCCAGTAGTTCGGGATTGAAAGTGTCGGTCGGTGATGCTGATTGGCGTGATTTGCTTTGTTCCAATTCTGTAGGGCCGTCCCGTTTTTGGCTGTGTTATGAACCTGATACAGCTCTTCCTCTATGTCAAGATCCCTTCTTCTTCTACTATAGCGGTGACGCATATAGGATCTTTTGGCTCTTACACAATATATTCGCGAAGTGGCCACCTCCTCATTCCACCAATATAACCGTTTCTTGGTAGGGGGATATCTTACTCTTGCCATTGAGGCGTTGTATTATAGCCGACAGACACTTTTCCATCTTCCTGGCCCTTTTGGAGATAGTTTTCGAACAAATATGATTTGACAAACTCGTACTCAGGACACGGCACTGAAAATGTTTCCACATATTCGATGGCTTTTCATCTTTTTTACAAGGTTGGCTAGTGCAGAGGAGGTAAAGGTGATTGTGTGTGATCCACCATTTATCACCTCATCTTCGAAAAGAAGTGCGGTAGATCCCCAGTTTGCTACACTACAATTCTGTATGTTGTGTGAAATGAAACAGGGTGAAAAAACAGCCCTTGACGAGTTACATTTGTAAACCAATGGCGTAGCTTTCAGACGGTCTTAAGTGCTTGTAACAACCTAAACTGAATAAATTATTTGAGTTTGAGTTTACTACTGCCAATCCCATTGCGCAGACCTACCAAGGACTGCTTCTTCCTTGTCGGTGGCCACAAGGTCGCATCCTTGGTGTTAACGTCGCCTAGTACTATAACTGGTATTGGGGTCAGACGACCTATGACACCATAAAAATTGTTCAGCCAAATTTGTAGATCTGATAAATCTTTGTATGGCGAGAAGTATGTTCCTATCCTACTATATTCAACCCATTCCAAGTGGCAACCACGTATCCCGGTCCCATTTCCTTAATTGTGAGTGGAGAAGAATAGTGTCTGTGGGATAGGATCACTACTGCCCCCTTGTCCTCAGTATCACAAGCCCAGTAGGAACGATTTGATACACAGTAGGGTTCTGCAATTACAATTACCTACGTCGATCAACCACTCCGTCGCCGACTGGATCATGGAGTGGCGCAGTGGTTGAGGTTTCCTTAGAGAAAGTTTATGTGACCTCTGTCCATTAGTGTGTATCCATAACCTCCACAGCTGAGCCAAATCAACCAATCAGTCTTTAGTATTTTTATTGTAGTTCCAAAGTACTATTAACATATAACGTCATTTAACCAGCAAAAGAAGTACGACAAACTTACTTTTAAGTCATTATAGCAAAGTAACATAAATACTGAATACCTTTTAAGACGTTATGATAGACGCATGAAAATGAAAGACGTGTCCCGGATGTGACTCTGGTTTACCAGCTTAGCAGTATACTTATGTTATAAGTATTTTTGCCAACTTCAATTTCTTCATTTCTGTGTTATCAGAAATTTTTAACTACATATAAAATTTAACTTGACGACTTTGAGTAAATCTGCCTTGCTATGAAATGAGGCTGCTTTTACTGAACCGCCAATTATTTCCTAATCTTTCATTCAAAACCTGAGCCATCATACTTTTAAAAATAAAAGAAGAAAAAACTTGCCTAAATCAAGTTAGTTTATTAAAATCGGATGATATAGTAAAAAGATATGATTATTTTGTGAAAAAAAAAACTTTAAATGGCTTTTTCTCGAAATGGTGTTTTGGCGTTTCAGTAATTTAGCCTTTCCACTGACGATATTATGTTTTACTTTTGGTTTATTTCAATTTAGTTACGTCACATTAATTTATATACCGGTATATAGGTTCCACTTATCATAAGGCGTTTCTCTCAGCGGGGTGCGACCTAATACATGCTATATTATATCTGTGTGCTTAATTTCATTCAAATCGGTTCAGCAGTTTTTGCGTGAAAGAGTAACAAACAAACAAACATACTTTCGCATTTATAATATACTTAGTAACATTATCTACCCAAAAAGCTATTCAGAACTTGTCTATCTTGTTGGACCGGCTTTAACCGACTTCAAAAAGAGGAGGAGATTCTCAATTCGACGGCATCTTTTACCACTAACTGAACAGGTAAGTTCTAGATAGGTTGCTTATCTGACTTAATTTGACAGTTGTAATATGAACATTATGTTAAATCATCTGTCAAATATGTTTTCCATTCAGCTTCACGATTGCGTCAATTGTATTCCTTTCACAATTCATATGTATCATCTTACATGTCATTCCATAGAAATTGCAGCCGATTAAAAACGATATGAACTGTCAAATTAATACGATTAGGTACCTTACGCAGATCCCAGATCCAGACAGATCTTATACATATCTCCGCCGTGAAACCAGCCCTAAAAAATGCTAAATATATCAGCTTTATAGCTAATAATAACGACTGTGCCCGCAACTTCGTTCGCGTGAGAATCGTAACATCGTTTGCAATTATTCTTCCCGACGAAATATTTGGTAACGCGGTCTTTTGAACCAACTTCAAAAAAGGAAGAGGCTATTGAGTCACTTATAGTCTTCTTTTTGAATAGAATACTTAACACATGATACCATTTTATTACATTCTTATCATTTTATAGTAAAGTAAGTAAAGTAATCATTTATACGGAGTTTCACATATAAACATAACACATTTAATCTAACTACAAAATGAAATGTATATTAAAGATTAATTTTATTAAGTAGGTACATGAAAACGCCTTCAATAGAGAAGTTTATCAATTCGCCAGTACCTACGTACTTATGTATATTTTATAATACAACTAAAAGTAATAGTACCTATTTTAATACCTATTTTATACTTTGCATTTTAATGCAAAGTAGCTTCTTTTTGAAGTCTTAGATAACCGATGCCTGTGATTTAGTTTCATCAGTCATGTTTCAATGTGGCTCCCCCTATCTGATTTTTTGCCAATCCAAGCAATGAATAGACACGATGAACTTTGATTCTTATTATAAGTATAGATAGATAGATAGATAGCCTGTTGGAGTCGGTGCCGGCTGCACCAAAACATTTTTGTATCAAAACAAAAATATACCTAATTTTATATTTATTTTTTAAGAAAAGGACAGTGTACAAGACTCACACTTATACATAAGTGAAAAACATGATCGGGTACAAAAGACACGTAGTGTGGCCCTAGTTACAAACTGCCACGGCATGTTAGGTTCACAAAAAGCAGTATATGAAACAGTTCATGAAAATCAAAAAGTTCTATAAACAAGTTATACAAACAAAAAAAAGTTATATAAATGAGTTATACAAACAAAAAAAGTTATATAAACAAAAATGAAATGCAAGGTGGAATACACCATCAATGCTTTGACTGGCACTGACTACAAAGACTACAAATTTTTATTTCTGAAGTCGGTTTTTTTTCATTACAGGTCAAGTTCGAATCCGGACAAAGAAAACATTTGCCTATAATGACCTTCAACATTTGAGTTGTGAAAGCTGTCCTAATCCTTTAAAAAATTCTTTAAAACTGCCAATGAGAATGTATATTCGAACACTACCACCAGGTAAATCTAATATATAAAATTCTCGTGTCACAGTTTTCGTTCCCATACTCCTCCGAAACGGCTTAACCGATTCTCATGAAATTTTGTGAGCGTATTGAGAAGGTCTGAGAATCGGCTACTATCTATTTTTTATCCCGAAATTACACGGGAGCGAAGCCCCGGGGCACAGCTAGTAATAATATAAAATCTACAAATATAATGTAATTCAGCTAATTTCGCCCAATGTACTTTTTTTTTATCTAGGCACAAAATTCTTAATTTTAAGTTATAATACGAGGAGACGGTCTAGTTAGCAAGACCAACTTCGAGAGAGAGATCTTTTTATAAATCCAACTCGGATGGGCTCCATTCGCGAAGATTCGTAAAATCTTCGCGTCCAAATTATCTCAGTGTCTGAAGACGAAAGTCTACAAACAGTGGTGTGTTGCCAGTGATGACTTACGGCTGTGAAACGTGGTCGCTAATTATGAGTCTCATCTCATAGAAGGCTCAAGGTCATCCAGCGTGCAACGGAGAGAGCTATGTTCGGCGTTTCCGGATGTGATCGAATCAGGAATGAGGAGATCCGTAGGGCATAAAGTAACCAACATAGCCCGAAGGATTGCTCAGCTGAAGTGGCAGTGGAGAAGAACCAATGGCCGTTGGGGCGAAAAGGTTCTAGACTGGCGACCGAGCTCCTTGAGATCCTTGGAAGAGGCCTACCCGGCAGTGGGTGTATTGTGGCTGAGATGATGAAGATTTGGTAAGAAGGTCGAACTGCGCTCCCTACGGAATCCTCATCACTGAGGAAACAGGCTATCTTTAACTGCCGGAAAACAACAATGGTGAAACATGGTGTTGCGCATAGATACCTAGGTTGTTCTGAAAATTGATACCTACAGAATAAATACAAAGTCTTCTTTCATGAAACTATTTTTCATTGACGGCTAATTTCAACGCAAACCTCTTTTGTGAAAATCACTGGCCACCAATATGTAGTTTTTCATTTAGTCACTCTTCTTTTGTTTGGCTCAAGAATGGACGTCTCGCGGGAAGATTTTCCTGCTATGATTTTCTATGATTATAAACGAGTGTTAACCTTGAGGAGGATGGAGTCACTCGCGTCCGTGGGAGTTACCTCCGACTACCCTACACGTGTCCTCCGGGTGGTGCTAAACGAGTTTGACAAACGCCGAGCCTCAGGCGGCGGAAAATAACCTGATTCACCATGGCCACCCAGCGCACATGAAGCGGGAAGCAGTTTCCGTGAGGACTAAATACCCTCTAAAATACTGATGCGGAAGGACGTGGGAACCCACCGTGATTATTTTTCCAAGAAAACTCCCACCTACCATGAATACAAATGTAAGAGAATGCGTTTTGTTGGACGATCCTACTAACGCTCGGCGCCATTCAGTGACCGGGCTGAATGGTGTGAAATTGGCTACCGAAGCTCCTTTGGGAAAAAGTTATAATAAAAAAATAAGCTTACTACTACTACAAAAACATCCATACGAACCGAACATCGTATTGCTACCTGGAATGTTAGAGGTCTACTGAAACCGGGCAAGCTTAGCATTGTCGACAACGAGATGGAGCATCACAAACTCAGCATATTAGGTATCAGCGAAACTCTTAAGCGTGGAAATGTCACTTTAAAATGGCTACGGGAAACTTTATGTACTACTCAGGCTGCACAGACTCTAGTTTACATGGAGTTGGTATTGTCATACCGCCGAAGATTAACGGTTATGTTCTCGGTTACAACCCTGTCTCTGAGCGTATTATTACTATGAAGCTAAACACCAAGCCCTTCTTACTAAACATCATACAAGTATACGCTCCTACAAGTAAAAATTCTTCAGAAGAAGAGACAGAGCGCTTGTACCAAAAGCTGGAAGAAACGCTAGATACAATACCGAGTCGGGAAATGACTATGATCTTGGGCGATTGTTGTGTAAGAGCTTGAATAAGAGTGGTCAGATGTTTTGGTACACCAAGAGTGGTTGGTGTACCAAAACATCTGACCACTCTTATTCAAGCTCTGTATCATAACAGTCAAGGTGTCGTTAAAATTGACAAAACAATCTCCCAACCATTCTGTTTCGAAAAGGGAGTCCGCCAGGGCTGCATTGTTTCACCTGTTCTCTTTAACGCCTACGGAGAGTACATAATGCGACTGACTTGCGATGGCTGGGATGGAGGCGTAAGTATTGGTGGGGAAAAGTTGATAAATCTCCGATACGCCGACGACACAACACTGCTGGCTGCAAACGAGTTTGAAATGGTAACATTATTAAACAAAATGGAAGACATTGACAACAGTCTGGGGCTCTCCGTAAACAGATCAAAGACCAAAGTCATGATTGTGGATCGTACTAAAACTTTGACTTCTAATCAGAGAAGACTGTGAATGACTTTGTTTACCTCGGCTCTAATATCAGCAATACCGGCTCCAGCGAAAACGATGTGGGAAGACGGATCGGAATGGCAAAGGGAGCCATGTCTCATCAACTAGACAAGGTGTGGAAGAACAGGTGAATAAGTCTGAAAACGAAAACAAGACTAGTTCGTACCTTGGTCTTCTCTGTTTTTCTCTACGGCGCTGAAACATGAAGCTGCTGATCGTGCACGCATCGATACTTTTGAGATGTGGTGCTGGAGAAGAATGCTCAGGATACCATGGACAGCACATCGGGCCAACTTATCAATACTTCAGCAGCTCAGGATCACCACAAGACTATCTTCCATCTGTCTTAATCGAGTACTTGATTACTTTGGCCACATTACCAGGAAAGAAAGTGACAACCTGGAGAAATTGATAGTGACAGGGAAAGTCGACGGCAAAAGGTCTCGTGGTCGCAGCCCGATGCGTTGGTCCGACCAGATCCGCACCATTCTCGACACGTCAGTCTACGACGCACTGCATGCCGCCGGTGACAGACTCAAACATGAGGAACACGACGCAAGGAGGAGTTAACCTTGAAGGAGTCTCAAGAAATTAGAGGGGCTATAATGAGAGATACAGACGTCGAGAGATACAGGCTGAACTAAACTATGGATCACAGGCAGTTTCCACCATCCTGCATGCATACCTTAAAGCTAGGAAGTTACCTCATTCTCTCACCGATCAGCAAAATGCCGTCGTGTTGATTGGTGCAAATTTATGTTCGAAGGAGGAACTTCGCAAAACGTATCCTACATTCTTACAACTGAGGAATCATGAATATATAGCTACGATCTTCTCACGAAGCAGCAATTCACGCAATGGGTGTTTGAAGAGGACGATTGGCCCACTAAAGTTGTTCGCGATCGGAGCGATAATAAAAAATTTATAGCGGTTTTTTTTCGACGCAGTGCACCAGTAGCAGTAATTCCGCTAGAAGACCGTAGAATAGTTACTAGTGAATGGTATAGCGAAGTTTGTCTGCCTCAAGCTGTCGGGGAGTTCAGGAGGGCAATTCTCGCGCCTTCGACATCTCGAATTCGACATTTTTGGAGCCATAAATCTATATTTAAAACTCACAGAAAACAAGCTTCAACATTATAGGATTGTCAAAGATCATTGAAACTAAAGTATTATGACCGTAGTAAAGATTTTACTTACATTTTTAATAAAGAAATTATGGTTTGAAAAATGTCGAATTCGACATATCTCAGCGCGAGAATTGCCCCCCAGGTCAGTTCAGTTGCAAGAGCCCAAAGATTATTTTTCACTAAGATAACGCACCCGCTCACATAGCTGCTAGAACCATGGACTTTTTGTTAACTTTGGGGGTACAAATGTTACCCCATCCTCCGTACAGCCCAGATTTAGCTCCATGCTAATATTTTTTATTCCCCACGGTAAAGAAATGCTTCGTCGGTGAAAATTTAGCACTGCAGAAACCAAGGATTTTCAAATATTGGCGACAGCTAATCTTTCTCCATACAAAATTGCTAAAAAAATGTTGTTCGTGTTTACACTGGGTATTGTAATACCAAGTGCTGTGCAACACAATGGAATACAGGAACAATGGCATGTAGATAATGGCTGACCGCTGTTGTCACGAATACACATTAAAATACAACGACAGTGTTCTTCTTTTGCGGTGGAGTATTTTAAATGATTTAGTTGATCTAATTTTAACTTATAAGAAGTCATTTTGCTTTATTTTTAACAACCTTATTAAACTTTCAATTGATGAATGAAAATAAGAAATGAATCTGTTTATTTAAAATCGATTTACCAACGTTTGTATACAAAAATACATTTAAACAATTAGTGACTTAATAGATATAAATCTAGGCGCAACAAACACTTAAAGGTAAATACAGCATGTTCCACTACTTCTTAATTATGTGTTAATAACTAGTGTAGATAATTAATATAATATAATACTTAACCAATACAAAGGACAATAGCAATCACTGCCTCTCATTTGGATCAAGTATGGAATGTAGTTTACTTAGCGGGTCTGAGTTAATATCGTACAGATCGCTGTATTCATTTACCAATTTGCTTATTCTAATGTTAAATAAGGATAATGTACTAACATAGTTTAAGTTACCCATACTAACAAAAAATGAGTCATTGTTACTTTAATAAATAAAATTTCAAATAATAATAAAAAAAATGTAGTCTAGGGATGGGCGAATTAGAGTCAAATTTCCTTTTCCGTAGCGGTGGGCAAAGAGGAGTTATTCTATTTCGCGGGAATCTAGCTGGCGCTCGTAGTTTAAAATTCGTAAGTAGTTGGGGGCAATCGATTTTGTGATTAAGAATTTTATGTGCAAAAGTCGGGCCAAGTAATTTTCGTCGCTCTTCCGGGGAACACATACGGAAATAAGCTAGCTGTTTAGTATATGACGGTAACTTCCTCTTTGAGATGCCACTGGAGAATCTTAGATACCACAAGAACCTTTTTTGAATGCGTTCCAGATGAAGGGAATGTGTGGCATTATGTGGTCTCCATACAACTGTACAATACTTCAAGATGCTATTGCATATATGCATTGTATAACAGTATTTTCGGTTTATTACTCTTCTTCTTCTTTCTTAATTAATAGCGTGCTCCCGATAAAGAATTTTGCCAATGTCAAGTAAATAAATTTTGTAATAGAAATTGTACGGTAGATTGAGTTAAAAATAGAGCCTCACAACACGTGTTATTACGAAAAGAACTCGGGTGAAACTCCCTGTTTATTACTGCGGAACACTTTTCCATTTCTTATGACAAATCCCAACATCTTCGAAGCACGGTTAGAAATAGATTAAATTTGAGGCCCAAACGTAAGTTTGTTATCAAAGATAACTGCTAGATCACGAATTACATCCATTTCTTTAATTGTAGCTGGGCCTATACAATACTGATAGGCAATAAAATTTCTTTTACGAGCGTTTTGTTGTTTTGTTTTGTATGCGCATAACAACATTTTTCGGGTTTGAGATCCATTTTATTGTGTTGCCACCATTCAACTAGTGCATCAAAATCATTTTGAAGAAGTAAAGTGTAATTTGTTAACTTTAGATACTTTAGAGTCAGACTAAAACCCGTTCACAACCACCGAGAATGTTCTATTTTCCAAATAAGACTTTGTCCACCTCAATAACCCTTCAGAGACTCCATATGCTGAAAGTTTTTTTCAATAATATACTGTCGAGAAGCCGATCGAACGCCTTACTAAAATCCGTATAAACAACGTCGGTCTGTTTGTGATCATGAATGATGAATTTCAGTTACGTACGTACGTACGCGGCCGAAGTGGATTATATTTATTGCACATGTCCTACTGATCCGACTACTACGGATCCTACTGATGACTCTTAATAATAAGAGTCATCAGTAGGATGACATATAATATCAATATGAAACAGGAACGATATTGTGTTAGTGATAGTTTCGTATGGAGAACGATAGCTGTCGCTAACGTACCTATATCTTAAGTTTTGACGCGCACTGTTTATTGAAATAAAACGACTTTTCCGGATATAAAACGTGCTATATTTCTCGAACTAAGATCTAATTGTCCGTATTTTTAGGTTTTTAGGGGTTCTTTGTAAATATATGTGGGATTGGAACAGAGCGTGAGGTGAATGAGTGAAAAGGAATGTGAATGAAGAATGAATGAGGGAGAACGTAAGGAGTGAGCGGGACGGAAGAGAGGACTTGAAAAAACGTGTAAGAAGACGTAAGACGTGGAAAGGTTTTTTAAATTTTAAAATAAAAGATTTTCTAAGTTTTTTGTGCATTTTCACTGCCCCATCCCATAGATTTTGGGGGCTCGTCCGGGATTACCGTGGGCAGTGAAAATTATTGAGTTTTCGCGAGTTTTGGTGATAAGTACCGGTGGCCGGCACGTGGTGGCACGTGGTCGGTAAGATTTTCCGAAGATTAAGACGAACTACACGGATAATAAGACGAAGATCATTTATATAAGATGAGTAAAGACGCGAAAGAAAGACGAAAAAGCCGACAAGAAGATTATTTCGAAGATACATCGTGCACGCGGGTGGATTACCGCGGGAATAACATGCTGCAATTGACTTCAGAGTTAATAACGAGCTACTCTGGACAGGATTCTACCTATCCCGCCACCCGATGGGTGCAGGAAGTCGAAGATAACACCGAAATATTTGGATGGACTCCGTTACAGCAGCTTTTGGTGGCAAGACGCTCATTGACCGGCACAGCAGCGCTTTGGTTACGGGCGGAGCGACCGTTCAAGACGTGGGACGAACTAAAAACCGCGTTATTAAGGGAGTTTCTCGACTCCGTCGATATCAAGACAATCCACGAGACTATGAGTGCACGTAAGAAAAAAGATAATGAAAGCTGCATCGATTACATGTTGACAATGAAGGAATTGGGGAAAAGAGGCAAGATGCCGGATTACGTCGCGATCAAATACATAGTCGACGGCATTCGCGATCACGAGTCGAACAAAATCATGCTTTACGGAGTGACAACGTATATCGAGTTGAAAGAAAAATTACGCATTTATGAAACTGTCAAGAATAAACTATTGGAACAACGGCGTCGAACCGAGGTGCGCATTCCGAGACCTAAAGAAGAGAGAAGAAATCGATGTTTTAGCTGTGGAGAAATTGACCATACATCTGCATATTGCCCACACAAAGAAAAAGGATTGAAGTATTTCAAGTGTAATGAGTTCGGCCATATTGCAACATCTTGTCCAATGAACGACCAGCGGCGAGGCGGGACGTCAGCGGCGGCGCCCGAGCATCGACGAAGCAGCGACGGTCGGCTACACGACAACAGCAGAGCAGTGACATGACGTTGAAACGCACCATGTTTGGGCAACTGATGACGACATCGGTAGAACCATCTCACTCACTCAAGGCGAATTCTGCAGTTGGCAGCACTGCATTTGTCAATGGCGGACAACAACTGTCAACATCAATGTCGAATACGGATGAAAAGTATGACAGTGACAGCAATGAACTACAAGATGGCGAGATGCATCATGCAATGCAGATTGAAAACAAAGACAGCGGCAAAAGTTACTAACTGGTGAAAACAATAACCATGTGCGGTTTAAGTGTAAAAGCACTAATAGACTCTGGAAGTGACGTGAATATTATTTCGACAAAGTGTTACGAGGCCATTGGACAACCAAGTGCAGAAATTGATAACACTATATTGAGCGGCATTGGACAATCGTCGGTAAAATCTTTAGGAAAATGTTATTTAAAGTTTGTAATAGATCAAAAATGTTTCGATGGTGTGTTCCATGTAATAAGTAGTGATTATGTACCGTAATGTTATAATTGGCCAGGAATTTTTGCAAGGTGTTACGATGTTGATGACGGATGGCACAGTGAGATTTTTGTCAAAAGATGATGAGTGGATGAAATGTATGATGTTAGAAAAGTGTGAGTATCCTCCTGTTGTAGGTACCATGGCAGACCCTGGGTTGCAGAGGCAAGTGCATCAACTGATCCAACAATATGGATCACCAGTTCAGAAAAAAGAAGCTCCCATGCAGTTGAAAATAATATTGAAAGATGATATCCCAGTCACTCATCGGCCTCGAAGGTTGTCTATCAAAGAACAGGAAATAGTAGAAAAACAGGTATCTGAGTGGATAGAAAAGAAGCTAGTCTCAGTAAGTTTTTCCGAATATTCTAGCCCAGTAGTTTTAGTAAAGAAGAAAGATGGTACCACTAGGGTTTGCATAGACTACCGATTACTTAACAGGAAAATAGTAAAGGATGAGTTTCCATTGCCTATTATCGAGGATTTGATTGATAAACTAAAGGATGCCAAAATATTTAGTATTTTAGATCTAAAAAATGGATTTTTCCATTTAAAGGTTAGCGAGGAATCAATACCATACACATCATTTGTGACCCATCACGGCCAATTCGAGTTTTTGAGAGCACCCTTTGGACTCTCAGTCTGTCCAAAAAATTTCATGAGATTTGTGTCAGTTATATTTAGGGATCTCATTAGTAAAGGGATTATTTAAATTTTCATTGACGATATTCTAATTCCAGCACAAGATGAGAAGCAAGCCGTGCAACGCTTACAAATGGTACTTGAAGTGGCGTCTGATTATGGTTTAGAGATCAACTGGAAGAAAGCCAAGCTTATACAAAGAGAAATAGAATACTTGGGGCATATAATAAAAAATGGTGAAGTGAAACCCAGTCCAGAAAAGACAGATGCTGTGGTAAGGTATCCGGAACCCTGTAATGTTAAGCAAGTGCAAAGGTTTGTTGGTTTAACTTCTTACTTTCGAAAATATATAGAAAACTATGCACTGATTGCAAAACCGCTGACAGATTTACATAAAAGGAACATTCCTTTTTCTTTTGGTGAAATTGAACGTAAAGCTTTTAACATTTTAAAACTTAAATTGTCCAGTAGTCCAGTATTAAAGATTTTTGATACTAGTTTGCCTACTGAGTTGCACACTGACGCCTCATGTTTAGCATATGCTGCAATATTAATGCAATTACATCATGATGGATGGCACCCAGTTTACTACATGAGCAGGAAAACTAATGACATGGAAAAGAAGTATTCAAGCTATGAATTGGAGGCTCTAGCCATCATAGAAGGCGTAAAGAAGTTTCGACATTATTTGCACGGAATTAAGTTTAAGATTGTTACAGACTGTCAAGCCTTCGAGCAAACATTGAGGAAGAACGACTTATCAGCCAAAGTTGCAAGATGGGTACTTTTCTTAGACCAGTTTGAGTTTAAAGTGGAACACCGAGCAGGTTTAAAGATGAAGCATACCGATGCACTCAGTAGAGACCACCCTGAAGTTTTGATAATAACAAATATGCACCAACAAATCAGACAAATGCAAGAACAAGACGAGGGCCTTAAGGCTATCAAAGAAGTTCTGAAGAGTGGTTCTTATAAGGATTATTATCTTGAAAATGAATTGTTATACAAAGGGGAGCTCAAACAGTTAGTAATACCAAAAACTATGGAGAGAGAAATTATCAAAAGAACCCATGGTATTGGTCACTGTTCTTGTAAGAAAATGAAGGAAATCATAAGTAACAGTTACTACATTAATCAGCTGGATCAGAAATTGCAAGACTTTATGGTCACATGCATACCATGTTTGTTAGCAACAAGAAAATCTGGAAAACAAGAAGGATTACTGCATCCTATACAGAAGGAGAGTATACCATTACATACTTTACATATTGATCATATTGGACCTCTCACAGAAACTAAAAAACAGTATAATTACATTTTAACAATAATAGATGCTTTCACTAAGTTTACATGGATATTTCCAACCAAGTCTACAACATGTAAGGAAATTGGATAAGTTGAGAATTCTACAACAACATTTTGGTAACCCTGATAGAATAATAACTGACAAAGGAACTGCCTTCACAGCAAATGATTTTGGAGAATTTTGTGAAACAAAAGGTATACAACATGTAACTATAACAACTGGAGTACCACGAGGAAACGGACAGGTGGAGCGTGTGCATCGCACAATTATCTCAGTGTTGACAAAGCTATGTATTGAAGACCCTGCTTTATGGTATAAGCATGTAAGCCGCTTGCAGAGAGCTTTAAATAGCACATACCATAGAAGCATAGACACTACTCCATTTGCTCTAATGACAGGTACCACGCTAAGACAAAAAGAAGACCTGGAAATTATACAGTTATTACAAAGTGAAGAAGTGGAACAATTTAATATAAGCAGGGAAGAATTAAGAATAAAAGCCAAGCAACACATATTGAAAATACAGGACGAAAATAGAAAGACTTTTAATGAGAACAGAAAAGAAGCGTGCAAGTATGAGATAGATGATTGGGTAGCTATCAAACGCACACAATTTGGAACAGGACTGAAACTTAAACCTAAATATCTAGGACCCTACCGGGTCACTAAAGTAAAACGGAACGACCGCTATGATGTGGAGAAAGTACATTCACATGCCGAAGGCCCAGGGAGAACATCAACATCAGTTGATCAGATGAAGAGGTGGCCTGATATTCCACCAGACGGAATGGGTGAGTAAGATGAAGGACATGTAAGGTGCTGCGTGATAAGGGATGAATGAAAGTAGTAGTATTATTTTTTTATTTTTTTATTTTTATAGAACGGTACATGTCACATTAAACACACCATAATAATAGTTAACATCTGTTGTGTTATAGATTATAATTAAGTAATAGTTCGAGGTTAAGGTTGTATAAGGTTGGTTATTGTTTATATTTAAGTTTTATTATTTTTGTATTGTATAAGAGGGGAAGAAAGATGGATGCCTGGGGACAGGCATAAGAGCAGGACGGCCGAGTGTGGGATTGGAACAGAGCGTGAGGTGAATGAGTGAAAAGGAATGTGAATGAAGAGTGAATGAGGGAGAACGTAAGGAGTGAGCGGGACGGAAGAGAGGACTTGAAAAAACGTGTAAGAAGACGTAAGACGTGGAAAGGTTTTAAAAATTTAAAATAAAAGATTTTCTAAGTTTTTTGTGCATTTTCACTGCCCCATCCCACACATATTTTTGGATTCAGAAGTGGAATTAATTAAAAAACAAAGAACAGTTAACACAACTACTTATATAATTTCACAATATTTCATAAAATTAGACAAAGGAACAGTATTCGTAACACAAAATCCTAACCAAATCAAAATAACAGTTTCAACGATAATTCACAACAAAACTTAACCTAAATACAATCAGACTGAAAAATAACTCGGTATCATTACGCACACGGTTTGAAAATAATCGACTTCAAAGAGAAATAGAAAATACGTGACAAATATGGGTAACACACAACTTAAAGATAAAAGAAATAAATTCCCTTGTTGATGTTGACACGACGAGCGCTCGATCAAAACGTGTCCACGCGGCGGTAGGCTTCCGTTTATATAGGCAGCGAACAAAATGGCCGCTAGTAAAACGGGGGAACTGTGATTAAAAAAGAAGAAAAAAGCAACTTGTCTCATGTCGCCCTGACGGGACATGAGACAAGTTGCTTTTTTCTAGTATATTTTCTTGTTTAATATTAATCACATAAAAATAGCATTGTAAAATGCAAAATTTAAAAGTTATAACGGGGGAACTGCTTATAATATATTATTAACAAAAGAGAAACTAATGACTCTACTGGCAGTTCACAAATTGGGAGGACCCTCGAAGAAAGAAGCTGCCAAGAAAACTTCGAAAGCGGGCCGACCTCCACCTTTATTATTGTGGTTATCTCCACCTTTATATTTGATATCTAAAGGTGCTGTCGCTAAGTTTTGAGAATTCTTGGTACAGTTTAGGTGAATTGCATTTTATTCACTGGCACGAATTAAAGCATCAAAGTGTTTTTCTTTATCCTGTTAACCCAGATTCAGCCTCTCTTTGATTTTTCTTTGGTCTTTCTGCAACTATAGAAATAACGGACAAACCGAAACCAAATACGTACGTATAATGCGCAAACACCTTTAGGATATCGTTATCAGATTCATCACGCAACCGTCTACACTATTTTTTGCAAGTTAAATTAAAATGTGTTTTATCTTTCAGAAAATGAAACTATACCAATCATTAACGGAAACTATTTGAAGAAAGTCTACCGTCATGGTGAAAATGATATTCAGTGTTTAAGATTCGAAGCTTTTCATAAAATGAATTTCAACAAAAATGTTTACGTGTATTGTGAGATATTGAAAAATGATAAAGACGTGCTCCTAACAGAATATGAACTTTTGACATTTATAACTCTCGATACAAAAGGTAAGCAGGAGAATTCCTAATAGACTTTTTGACGTGAATTCGATGAAAGTCTGCCTCGTCTCGTACCGGCGGGCATTCCAGAAAAAATGCGACATAAATTTCATGGACTAGTGAAAGCTTCATATCCTTAAGTTTAAAAGTTACAAAAATAATAGTTATATTGTTATAAAGATCCATTCGGCAACAACACAAATAAATATCACACACACCACACACAAACTAGTTTCGTATCTTTTTCTTCCCTTTACTTGGGGTCGGCCTTCCTAGTCCGCGTTTTCCATTAAGCACGGTTTTGTGCTGTGTCCTTATATAAATGAGCGTCTTTTAGATCTTTTTCGATCGTCGTCAGCCATGTGGTGGGTGGTCTTCCACGCGAACGTTTCGTCGTTGCTATGTCTAGGGCAAGCTTTACCATGTGGTCCGTCTGGCGTCTTTGAACGTGTCCATCCATACCACCGCAGGCGTTTCTCTTTAACCATTTCTACAATTGGTGCGATTTTGAAACTCTGATGTACCTACTCATTTCGGATTTTGTCTAATAGTGTGAGTGTGACGCCCGCTGACCAGCGCAGCATACGCATTTCTGATGCGTGCAGTTTATTTAGGTGGTTTTTGTTAGTAACCCAGCATTTGGAGCCATATAGCATAGCTGGTCTAATAGCTGTCTTATATAGCTGTCCTTTTGATTTTAAGAGGCATTTTTCTGTCACACATGACGCCTGTGAGCTGTCAAAAAAAAAAAAAAGTCAAAGATTTTTATTCAAATAGACTTATAGATAAGTGCTTTCGAATCGTCCAATTTTTTTTTCCTACCAGCCATTCAGGACATCTTTTAACTGATAAGAAGAACGGCCGCAAGAAACTTATCAGCTTTAACAGAAGCAACAACATTTACAAAGGAACATGTCGTTGCCAAACACAAATCTACAATCTTGAAACATATTTAATATAAGAGGAAAATTTTCTTATACTCAGTTATTAGAATATTTTCCTTTTAAAATCAAAATCAAAATCAAAAATCAAAATCAAAATCAAAATCAAAATCAAAATCAAAATCAAAATCAAAATCAAAATCAAAATCAAAATCAAAATCAAAATCAAAATCAAAATCAAAATCAAAATCAATATCATTTATTCAGTCTAGGCTGTTACAAGCACTTATGAACGTCAAAGAAGCTACGCCATCGGTTCACAAACCCTACGGCGGGAGACCTTGTAACGAGAAGAACCGGCAAGAAACTCGTCAAGGGCTGTTTTTTTCTCCCTGTTTTATTTCATACAGAGTCGTCAAATTGAAAAGTGACCTTAACATATCAGTAAGGTCAATTTCCATGACAAAAGGAAAATACTAATGAAAATATTACATTTTATGGTTATTGTAAACGTAAACAATTTTTAACTGGCAAAGAAAGACTTGTCTATCATACATTACAACATTTCCCGCACCACAAGACTACTACACTGCAAGTTGTGAGGTACATACAGGTCAGTATCAATTTATTTTAGATAAAAATATTTAGGCTTTAAGCACAGCATTAAGATAAGCAGACTGAGGTAGACCCATTTCCGCTGGCGGCACCCGTTCACGAGCATGACGCATGAACCAGCCATCGCTTCGCTCAACCATATTTTAGGGAACGTAACGACCCGCCTCACACGACACCGCCGAAGAAACGTTTGAGTGAGCATGACGTACTTCAGGTACTTATGTTAAGCTGCATAAATATAAAAAAACACAATGGCAACAGCAAAAAAAGAAAGATAAAAGTACCTTAATGTAAGACACAACACAACCTACAATGTCACTAGAAGACGCATCAGCTGGGTCACAATCTCAATCGTAATTAAAGTTAAAAAAATATATAAAAAAAAGCTTTTATCTATTTGGAATAATTGAAAACATTATTTACCTTTGTTTACTCTGATCAAGCAGTGCCACGCATCTCAACTCAAAACATCATAAATAACATAAAATCAAAACAACATATATCTCTACACATTTTAACACAAGCAAACATGAGCAGACCCATCCCGCTGGCAGCACCCGTTCACGAGCATGACGCATGAACCAGCCATCGCTTCGCTCAACCATATTTTAGGGAACGTAGCGACCCGCCTCACACGACACCACCGCAGAAATGTTTACAGAGAGCATGACATACCCAAGCAACCTGTGTTAAAAGTTGAATCTAATACTTTACTAAACATTAATTGAATGACACTACAATTTCGAAAAAACAAAACTAAATATTTATGACCAAGCTGTCTCGTCATTCAAGTAATCTTTTATAGTATAATATCCTTTTTTAAGAAGACAATCTTTTACATTCATCTTAAACTTTTCGAAAGGCAAATCCAAAATATTATCTGGAATTTTATTATAGATACGTATACCTAGACCCATAAAAGATCCAAGGACCTTCTTTAATCGGTACCGAGGCATAACAAGTTTATTTCTATTTCTAGTATTGCGATCGTGCAAATCACCATGTTTGATATACAGGTTGATATTACGACGTACAAAAAGAATACAATTTAAAATAAATTGAGAAGCAGCTGTCAGTATACCAATTTCTTTAAATTTTTCCCGAAGAGATGTTCTGGAACCCAGTTGATAAATGGCCCTTATAGCTCGTTTTTGTAGTATAAATATTGTATTAATGTCAGCTGCTACTCCCCACATAAGAATACCATACGACATGATGCTGTGAAAATAACTGAAGTACACAGTCCTAGCAGTTTCTATATCAGTCAGTTGTCTGACTTTTCTCACAGCGTAGGCAGCAGAACTAAGCTTGCCAGCTAGTATTGCAATATGTGGACTCCATTGAAGTTTACAGTCCATAGTTACACCCAGAAAGACTGTTGATTCTACTAAATCTAATTTTTCATTGTTCATAACAATTTCCATGGGTACTTTCTGAACATTTGGTAAAGAAAAAAGAACGCATTTAGTTTTCTTTGCATTAAGCTGTAGATTATTATAATTAAACCAAGCTAGTACTTGCGAGAGTGTTTTGTTTACATCGTCAAAATCAGTTTTATTCCTATCAATGTTAAATATTAAAGAAGTATCATCCGCAAACAAGACAATCTCACATAAGTTTTTGGCAAAGAAAGGCAAGTCATTAATATATACTAGAAACAGGAAAGGGCCCAAGATAGAGCCTTGGGGCACGCCTAGTTTTATATTTGAGCCGGCAGATTTCACTCCATTAATATCAACGGTCTGAGTTCTGGAACTGAGATACGACAGTATTAACTTTTGAGCATCACCTTTTACACCGTAATGATTTAGTTTCAACAGCAGCGTCCGGTGATCCACGCAATCAAAAGCCTTGGACAAATCGCAGAATACGCCAAGAGCATTCTGCGACTTCTCCCATGCTTCAAAAACATGTTTTAAAAGTGCAACCCCTGCATCAGTGGTAGACCGTCCCTTCGTAAAACCGAACTGTTTATTATGTAAGAGATTATTTAAGGTAAAATGTGCCAATAACTGTTCCAACATGATTTTCTCAAAAATTTTGCTTAAGACGGGTAATATAGATATTGGTCTATAATTACTTGGGTTTTCTTTATTTCCCGATTTGAATAAAGGTATTACCTTACTTAATTTCATTAGATCAGGAAAAATTCCCTGTGCAATACATTGATTAAAAATTATAGCAAGAAAGGGGGCAATAGTGTAAATAATACTTTTAAGAACAGTAACAGATATGCCCCATAAGTCAGTGGTTGTTTTCATTTTAAGGGATTTGAAAGCCTTTAATATGTCTCCAGCATTAATAGATCTAAAATTAAACGATGAACTACATTCAGATACATGCTTTTCGAGCAACGAGACTGCAGACGCTGGTGAAGAATCCAAATCAGCGGTGGTTTCCAACGGTATGTTTATAAAAAAACTGTCAAAAATATTAGCAATTTCTGTTTTCGAATTTATTTGGACGTTATTGATGTTAAGTGTGAAACTATTGTCACGTGGTTTAGATTTGTCAGTTTCACGCTTAATGATGTCCCATGTTGTTTTTATTTTATTATTAGAATTTTTAATTTTTGCTTTATTATAATTTGATTTTGCTATAGAACATGTCTTTTTGAAAATCTTGGAATATTGTTTGACATGTTCTATGAAACTAGGGCTGTGATTGGTTTCTCGTAAGTTGTAAAGTTCATAAAGCCTGTTTCTACTTTTATAAATTCCTGTCGTAGCCCATTCGCAAAACTCTAATTTCTGGGTGCATTTAATAGTTTTGGATTTAAAGTTATTATTAAACTCGTTAGTTACTAACCCAAAAAGGTTTCCAAAAAGTGCATTAGGATTATTATGCACATATGGTACTAAAGCTACTTTATCAGCTACATTATTTTTAAAAATTTCTAAGCGCTTTTTTGTTATAGGCCTGCATTGTACAGTCATAGGTGCATCAATGATATCTAATTGGTACGTCACTTTTAATCCGTAATGGTCGGATGTAATGTTTTTGACAACTAATTTGTCAACTGGATCACAGTCGGTAAACATATTATCTATGCAAGTGGCTGAGTGGGATGTTACCCTTGTAGGTTCAAAAAACTGATTGATTAAGTTAAACGATTTGAACAAGGTTAGCAGCCGAATACTTAATGTACAGTTAACAAGAATATCAATATTGAAATCGCCACACACTGCTACAGGTTTGTTTTTAACATTTAACTTTTTTACCACATCCTCCATTACCGATTCAAATGTTTCAAAATTACCTTTCGGGGGTCGGTATACGCATACTATAAATAAGTTTTTTAATTCTATACACGAGAGCTCAACATGGCATTCTATAGAGAGGTTCTCAATATCCTTTCTTACTTTATAATGTATATCATTTCTCACGAAAATTAAAGAACCGCCATGAATCGCTGTCTTCCTAGCTAATAAACTTGATAATTGAAAATTGTTTACATTGCAAGACACATCACAGTGCTTCAGCCAGTGTTCGGTTATACAAATGATATGAATATTATTATATTCTGCAAATAATTCTAATTCTAAAACTTTGCCAGACAAGCCCTGAATGTTTTGACATAACATATTGAGACAAGGAGGCTTGGCTGTTGTCTTATGCCTTAGTTTAAAGTTATGCTTGAAACTTTTCTACTATTATTAGTAGAAGTCAAAGGAATGTCAGTTAGATTCGACTCAGTTACACACTTTGTAACGGAGTCTTGTAAATTATAAGCTAATAAATTAGCTAACTTTAACCTATATTTTTTAGACAGATACATAGTATCTGGAGTCAAGGTAAAATTGTTAATAAATTTATTAACGTCAAAATATAAAATAACGTCACTATGACGACAAATCAAATTATATATATACATATTTAGGTCAAAGATTCGTTTATTCTCATGCCTGTTTAAATTACTAGCATAAGGCAAAGCACTTATTATTATTCTGCATCTTGTGTTTGATTGCAATGTCAGTAATTTATTTATATTTTTAAGTATATCCTTTTTTGTTAATTTGGAACTGTTACCACATAATATTACTAAAGTTGTGGTTTTATTTATCTGAGATTCATCTATTTTTGTAATTATTTGGCTAAAAGTCTGGCCAGGAGTACAAAAATTAATACATTTTTTGTCAAGTTTCTCACTAATAATTGAGGCAAAACCTTGACCTATCCAGTCTGAGTACATAATTGTTTGACATTTATTACTTAATACAGGCTTAAAACTAACAGTATTATACCTTGACTCAATCTTATTTTGAGAGACCAATGTATGACTTGGTTCTGGATTCTGGTTTAAATTAATTAATTCCGGATGTTGAGTTAAAGAGCAACAATTTGATTCTTCATTAGGATAATTTAATTCAGATCTGAGTAATGAGTCATATCTGTCAGCATTATAATTACAGAGTTCTACCAGCTCTGTGGCTGACTGAATATGTTCATTAATTTCTTTTTGCGCACTTGAGTACTGATTTTGCATGAAGTCAAGAGATTCATGCAATCTTTGTATGTCTTTTTGTAAACTCTTGGTATCTTGTTCATACATTTGCCTACTCTCAATAAGTTTCGTATTATAAATATCTAATGAGTCAATTAAATCTATCCTTTCTTTCCTAAGTGCAATATTTTTGTAAAAACAGTTATTTCTTTTAATTAATTTTTCTGTTTTCTTGATAAACTTGCTAATGCGGATATACTTTTTTACTTTCTTATGCCCTAAAGTACATTTAAGTTTGTTATTGCAATTAGTATTATTTTCTAGTGGTTGTGGGGAAAGACACGCTCCTGGAGACAGCATCAGTTCCTCAAAAAGACTATGAGTGCGTTCCATCTCTTGGTCTTGCCTCAGTGCCTCGAATTCAGCTATGCGTTTATTTGCAGCAATCAATTCCTTTTCCAGGTCTGAGATACGACTAAGAGCTCTGTCATAAGTGTTAAGCTGCTGGTCATAATCACGGATGTTGTCTCTTAGATGATCTCTTTCTACTAATACCTCCGTATACACAGAATGAAGTTGGGCCAACTCGCTCCTCAAAAGAGAATTCCTGTCAATAATCTTCTTAATCTCTTCTTCACTATCCTCACGTTCTTTTAAGAGTTGACAGCAGGTATCCCTCGAAGATTTGAGTTCTTGCAATGTCTGCCTCAACTTCAATTCGGTGCTTTGAGCGACTGCTTTGCGGGTCATCATTATGAATAATTTGCCTGAAATTATATTGTTACTTTTAATAAGTGATCTTAGAAGCTTAGTATTGTTGCTTTAATGAATATGTTCAATTATTTGTAATATTTGAATAAAAGAAACACAATTTCAGTAGTATAACAAAAAAAAAATATTGTAAAAAGTGGGTAGTAGAAATTGTAAGTAAGTACTCAATAGATTTCACAATAAAAATGTTTTAAAGCTAAGCTAATTATAAGAAATTTTAATAAATCGGTACTGCAAATGATAATTCAGGCTAAAAAAAAAAATACTAGAATACTTGGAAAATAATATACCTAAAGTAAATGTTGTTGATATGTTTACTTTTCTATAAAAGTTTGACCTTTTACACAATAAATATTGGTATTCAAATGATGAACTAAAGCACAGTCTAATTGTTTAATGAAGTAATAAGTGAATAAATAGGTATCAATATCATCACATCAACTAAGTTGGTTGAAATGTCAATGCAATAAGTGGTTTGGAGGATTTGTTAGATTAAAAATGGTTTGAAAATACAGTGTGAGTAATGCAAATAATGAAAACAATACTCCCTGGGTTTAAACAGTAGCAGTCCACAGTATTTTACAACTTTTCACTTCAAATTTCACTTGCAGACTTCTCCAGTGACAGTTGGAGTCAATTTGCTTTGCCGATAATTTAAAAGTGGGCCACTAAAACTTGCTGATAACGATATTACTTATTATTTATGGCACAATTTAACTATTTATAACAGATAAACTGGGATAGAACGATAATTAATAATAAAATTAAAATATTTTAAATCCTAAAACGAATTTGACAACTGTAGCGGCCAGTGTTGCCAGGCCAAAAATTTATACAATTACAATAGTCATGTTTTATGTTAGTATCACTTCCATGCATTTTGGTCTTTCAAATAATCTTCTACCTTGTAATAACCTTTGCTTAAGAGCGTTTTTTTAACATGTATTTTAAATTTATGCAAAGGCAGCTCAATCACTTGTTGTGGAACTTTATTAAAAAAGGCTATGCCTTTCCCCAAAAACGAGCGACTGCATTTTTCAAGTCGAAATCTTGGAACGGCAAGCTTATTCTTGTTTCTAGTATTAAAATTATGAACATCGCTATGCTTAATAAATAAATCGTGATGTTTCCTTACATATACTATATTATCATAAATGTATTGTCCCGCCAAAGTTAGTATATTAATCTCTTTAAACAATTCTTTAAGAGAATCTCTCTGTCGAAGGTTGTAAATGGCGCGCACAGCTCTTTTTTGAAGTATAAAAACATTTTCTATATTGGCTGCTGAGCCCCACAACAACAGGCCATAGGACATTACACTATGAAAATAACTAAAGTAAACTAGTCTTGCCGTTTCAATATCAGTTAGGAGCCTTATTTTCCTTATTGCGAAAGCCGCAGAACTAAGTCTACTCGACAAGGTTTCAATATGTGGATCCCATTGTAGTTTTGAATCTAATGTAATACCAAGAAATTTAGTACTCTCAACTAACTCTACTACATCCCCATTCAAATTGATGTGCATGTCGACCTGCCCTACATTAGGTAATGTGAATTTAACAAATTTCGTTTTGGTAGGGTTAAGAGACAAATTATTACTGTTGAACCAGTGTGCGACTTGAGAGAGAGCACTATTTACTTCGTCAGAACAGTTGTTTCCTCTATCAATTTTAAAAATTAAAGATGTATCATCTGCAAATAGTACTGTCTCACATAAATTACTCGCGTAGTTAGGGAGATCGTTAATATATATTAAGAACAGCAGAGGGCCCAATATTGAACCTTGGGGCACGCCCATAATAATGGGGGCTCCAGTAGAAGCAGTATTATTTACAATTACTTTTTGATGTCTATTGTGCAAGTATGACTGCAAAAGGCTAACTGATTTTTTAGAGACACCATAATGTTCTAGCTTCTTTAAAAGTGTAACGTGATCAACGCAATCGAAAGCTTTAGACAGGTCACAAAATATACCAATTACGTCTTGCTTGCCCTCCCAAGCCTCAAAAATATGTTTGAGGAGTGCTATTCCAGCATCTGTAGTATTTTTACCTTTAGAAAAGCCGAACTGATTATTATGAAGGATTTGATTTACTGTTAAATAGTCTAATAATTGAGAGTATATAATTTTTTCAAAAATTTTACTAAGTGCCGGTAAGACTGATATCGGCCTAAAATTTGTGGGGTCACTTTTGTCACCTGATTTAAAAAGAGGAATAAGCTTACTATATTTCATTAAATCGGGAAAAGTACCTTCATCTATGCATTGATTAAAAATGAAAGCTAAATATGGAGCTATTATTTCAATTATAGATTTAATAACGCTGGTTGATATGCCCCATAAATCTTCAGTCTTTTTAATATTTATAGACTTGAAAGCTTTTAAAATGTCTTCACTATTAATATGCTTAAAATTGAAAACTTTATAACACTTCTCAACACATGACTCTAAGAGGGCAGCAGCAACGTTTGGACAGGAATTTAAATTACTGGTAGTTTCTAAGGGTACCCGAGAGAAGAAATCTTCAAAAACACGGGCAACCTCAACGTCAGATTCAATTAATTTATTATCTACTTTAAGGGAGAAGGAGTTTACATTATGTTTAGTTTTCCCAGTTGTTTGGTTAATAATATTCCAAGTAGCCTTTATTTTATTATCCGCTAATTTTATTTTATTTGAAAATAACATCGCCTTAGCAGCTACACATACATTTCTAAACATTTGAGAATACTTCCTGACATATTCAATAAAATTTGGGTCACAGGAAGTATGCTTTGACGCATAAAGGTCATATAGTTTCCTTCTACTTGTATAAATTCCCGGTGTGGCCCAATCACTAAACTTTACTTTATCCGAATTACCATTGATCACTTTTTTCTTAAACGTTTTACTAAATTCGCCTTCAACCACATGAAATAAATCATTATAAAGGTAATTAGATTCCATAATGGGAACTGGCAAAGACTCAATTTTATTAATCACATTGTTTCTAAATACATCTATGCCCTTTTTAGTTATTGGCCTACATACAATTTTCCGCTTAGGACAGACATGATGGTGCTCTATAGAGGCTAGTTGTCCACTATGGTCAGATTTAATAACATTTATTATAGATTTTTCAGTGACTACACAGTTTGAAAAAATGTTGTCTAAGCAGGTGGCAGATGTGGGTGTTATTCGTGTAGGCTCATTAAAGGTATGTGATAAATTATACGATTTAAATAAATTTAAAAATCTGCTTGAGAGCTTTGACAACTTTGGGTCTAAAATGTCAACATTAAAATCCCCACATATGACAACCTTTTTATTACTTTTACTAGTTATTCTTAAAACTTCCTCCATAGTGGACTCAAACTCTAGGTAATTACTCTGAGGGGGTCTATAAACACATATTACAATTATTTGGTCTAGTTCCACACAAGACAATTCAATTATTCGTTCAATTGAGAGGGATATTATATCTTTGCGCTCTTTGTATTGAAAATTATTATGTAAAATTATAAGAGACCCTCCTCTAATAACAGATTGCCTACTAAATGAACTTACAATACTATAATTATCGATATTTAAAATTAATTCGTGACATTTTAACCAATGCTCAGTGATACACAACACATCAACATTTTCACAGTTTATAAATAAACTAACTTCTAGATCTTTATCAGAAAAGCCTTGTATATTTTGGTGTACAACTCTTAAACAATTAGGCTTTCCTGTTGTCAACACTGGGCTAGAGGGCGCCTCTGTTGTCTCTAATGGTAATTTAAATTAACCAAGTCAGTATTGGGATTCAATAGAATCAAATTACTTGGAAAAGATTCCAAGGTTGTATTAGAAAAGTCTGAATTTAACTGCTCAATAAAAGCAGAGGTTCTACTAGCCAGATTATTGGCTAATTGTTTAAAATAAAAAGATAGCGAAAGCGCTATTTGTCTCATAAAATAAATAGGCAGATAATATTTATCCTTGGTCAAGTTTAAATCCTTAAACAATGTATTTATGTCAATCAAATGTATTTGTTTACTATTATGATAAGCTATTGTACTTAACGTTAAATTTAAATTGTATCTTACTTTATTTTCCAATTGAGAGAAACCTTGACTATAGGGAAATGTAAACATAACTACTTTCCTAACATTTAAGGAGCATATTGAGTTATAGTATGATATTAATTGGTTTTTATTAATATCACCCCTGTCCCCAATCAAAATTACCAAATTTGTATTGTCATCATAAGACTTCTTAACTATTGATTTCATTATACTATTTATAGTACATCCAGGCATACAATAGTTAATAACATTTTCCTTACATTGTTTCTGGAACAATTGGCCTAAGTTTTTTCCAATCTCATCACAGAAAATAATTGTTTTAGTCACACTATTTTTAAAAGGGGATTTATTTAAATTATTGAGCAATACACAATCAGAAATATTAGAGACTGAAGTCTCCAACATCTCCGACCGCGCACCACTCAAGGTCAAGGAGGCCTGTTTACCTACCAGCCCTGAAGGGCTGGCAGGCAAACAAACCTCCGGAGCAGCCTGGCTTAGTGACTGATTATGGCTTAAATGATTGCTGTCAATCATACAACTACATCTGCATTTCTTACCTAGGGACTCAAATCGGTCGGTATTAAAATTACAAAGGTCGATCATGTCATTTGCAGCCAATTTTTGATAATTTAGCTGCTTGCGGGAGAATTCACTAAAGTTAGTGTTCATTTCCCGAAGTGAAAGTTCCAAATTATCAATTTTGTCACTTAATTCAATACCTACAATTTTACTATCTTTATTCTTATTACATGTTTCTTTGGTAATCACTTTTAATTGTTCTAACAATAGTGTACGTTCTTTCTTTAAGTTACCATATTTTTTATAATAATTTTGTCTTTTGATTAATTTCTGTGTTTTCCTTATGTATCTATTAATTTTAATATATTTTTTTAATTTCTTACCGCTACTAAACTTCTAGATCTTTATCAGAAAAGCCTTGTATATTTTGGTGTACAACTCTTAAACAATTAGGCTTTCCTGTTGTCAACACTGGGCTAGAGGGCGCCTCTGTTGTCTCTAATGGTAATTTAAATTAACCAAGTCAGTATTGGGATTCAATAGAATCAAATTACTTGGAAAAGATTCCAAGGTTGTATTAGAAAAGTCTGAATTTAACTGCTCAATAAAAGCAGAGGTTCTACTAGCCAGATTATTGGCTAATTGTTTAAAATAAACAGATAGCGAAAGCGCTATTTGTCTCATAAAATAAATAGGCAGATAATATTTATCCTTGGTCAAGTTTAAATCCTTAAACAATGTATTTATGTCAATCAAATGTATTTGTTTACTATTATGATAAGCTATTGTACTTAACGTTAAATTTAAATTGTATCTTACTTTATTTTCCAATTGAGAGAAACCTTGACTATAGGGAAATGTAAACATAACTACTTTCCTAACATTTAAGGAGCATATTGAGTTATAGTATGATATTAATTGGTTTTTATTAATATCACCCCTGTCCCCAATCAAAATTACCAAATTTGTATTGTCATCATAAGACTTCTTAACTATTGATTTCATTATACTATTTATAGTACATCCAGGCATACAATAGTTAATAACATTTTCCTTACATTGTTTCTGGAACAATTGGCCTAAGTTTTTTCCAATCTCATCACAGAAAATAATTGTTTTAGTCACACTATTTTTAAAAGGGGATTTATTTAAATTATTGAGCAATACACAATCAGAAATATTAGAGACTGAAGTCTCCAACATCTCCGACCGCGCACCACTCAAGGTCAAGGAGGCCTGTTTACCTACCAGCCCTGAAGGGCTGGCAGGCAAACAAACCTCCGGAGCAGCCTGGCTTAGTGACTGATTATGGCTTAAATGATTGCTGTCAATCATACAACTACATCTGCATTTCTTACCTAGGGACTCAAATCGGTCGGTATTAAAATTACAAAGGTCGATCATGTCATTTGCAGCCAATTTTTGATAATTTAGCTGCTTGCGGGAGAATTCACTAAAGTTAGTGTTCATTTCCCGAAGTGAAAGTTCCAAATTATCAATTTTGTCACTTAATTCAATACCTACAATTTTACTATCTTTATTCTTATTACATGTTTCTTTGGTAATCACTTTTAATTGTTCTAACAATAGTGTACGTTCTTTCTTTAAGTTACCATATTTTTTATAATAATTTTGTCTTTTGATTAATTTCTGTGTTTTCCTTATGTATCTATTAATTTTAATATATTTTTTTAATTTCTTACCGCTACTAAACTGAAAAATACTATTATTGTTTTGAGATGGTTTACTACCATAGTTAACACATTCCAAAGTTGAATTGTCATGTGTTGCAGAACATTGCATTAACTCATTAAAAAGGCTCTGAGAATGCTTTTCTTCTGTTATACATTTAATTTTATTTTCTAAGTTTAGAACTCTCTTTTGAGAAATAGACAAACTTATTTCTAGTTCCGTTATGCGACTCAATGCCTGTTCATGAGTGTCAGAACAAGCCCTAAATGACAGAATAAAGTCTTCCATTTGGTTACACTTGTCCACCACTTCCGCATATTTAACATGAAACTCAGCAAGTTCATTCTTAAGTTCAGAGTTACGAGTAATGGTCTTGAGAATCTCATGCTCGCTGTCCTCTCTTTCCTGTAGTAATGTATCATTCAGTTCTTTTGCTGCCTTGAGGTCCTCCAGAGCGTTCTTGAGCTTAAGCTCCATATCCTTTGCCGATATCCTTCGGGTCATCATAATTGCGAATGAAGGGTGGATGTGACGTTCAATGCAGGTATCACTAAAATATAAAAAAGTGATTACTATATAATAATTAATCAAATAAGTACCTACTACAGGTTTTATTTTTATGAACTGAAATATATTATTTATAACAATAGAGAGAAAAAAAAAAAAATAGTCAAAAATGTCAGGTGATGGTATGTAAATTATGTAGCGTTTAATAAATCAACAAGTATCACCATCAACTTTACTTTGTGTAAAGAGAAGCGAGGTAACTCCAACTATGGTAGTGTAAGTATGTTGTTGAGTTACTGCTTATCTGCTTAATGTAACAAACTTAAAGTTAATATGGTAAATCTATATATAAGTGGCATACAGGTGTCACCGTCAAATTAACTTTTAATAAAGTGAAGAGAGGTTAAGCCTTTAAGCAATTAATTACCCTGTAATTTACTTATATAAACCTTTATCAATATGAGCTATAACAATTAAAAAGAATCATAAGTATAACTTGAAAAAGTTGAAGTAAAATAGAATATTCAATATTCATTAGCCCTAATTTCATTAGATTTAAGTAATTGATTATATATTTATATATTTGCTGATAAATTGGCTTCACAATCTTTGATAAAAAGTGATTTGGATGTCTCTGAGTTGATGTCAGTAGTGATTGGTAAGAGTAGCAGTATGGTGAATGTCTGTGACAATAGTAGTCACCGTCAGCTTTACTTCCACTATTTGTCAAGTAAAGAGAGGTTGTTAACAATGCCAAATCGTAATGAATTGTGACGTTGTTCACTAAAAGTGAACCCGGTACCAGTAGTGAGAATTGGTGTACAGTAAATGAGAAGCCAACTTAACACAAAATCTTCCATAAAAAATAAGTCACTCTAATGTTTAAACTACTTGATGGGTATAATACTTATTAACTAAATTATGGAATAAAGGTACTTCCCCGGTTTAAGTGTAGTTTATTATCGATTTATGCATTCATCCTTTAATTTATCGGCTTTTCTTGAATCTTGATGCTGTGTCTCCACTTCATCCACCCAGTTGTAGTTCTATGAGTAACATCATTGTTGATTTGGCCATCGTTGCAAAGTATAGACCCAAGATATTTAAATTGTGCCACGGGTGGTATAAATGTGCCTCCTATTGAGATCTTGCATTTACTTGATTCGGTGACACCATAAAAAATGCATGACATTGATTCTGTTTTCTTCCTACTGATCCTAAGGCCATTTGTTTCTAGTGCCTCAATCCAGGAATATAGTTTCGTATGTTAATTTAAAATTATATCCTTTTATGATGTATGTCATAGAAATAATAAATATTGTATAGTTACACATGCGAACGATTAGATATGCAATCTCAAATGTTGACTTCATTGAGGATTGGAGGACTCGAGTTCTATAATACACGCAGGATTCTGCAAAGTTAAGACTCCAGTCTCTTACAAATACTTGTTACTAGCGGCCGCTCGGGGTTTCACTCGCGTGGTTCCCGTTCCCGAGGGAATATCGGGATAAAATGTAGCCTATGTTACTCGAGGATAGTGCAGCTTCCCAACGGTGAAAGAATTTTTCAAATCGGTCCAGTATCTTGGTAGCCTATATTCAATTCAAACAAGCAAACAAACAATTAAATCTTTTCTCTTTATTTATTATATATATCATATTATATATAGTATACATATATATAGTATAGACACAATATACATATATTTCAAGTCAAGCAGTAGTTGCACTCAGCCAGTTCCGGGCGGTAAATTTCTAGAGCGGTAGGGTTCCGCAACTCCTACAGGAACCTCCCTTCTTACTCGCTTCCTTCGGGAATCGTAAAAGTGAGAGTATTTATGGATTTACTTTAGCTAAATGGCAACCGACACGGCCTAGCTTAGACAAATTATACACAAATCTAAATATTGAATATTTATTCTTCTTCTTATATTTATTACAAGGCGAAAATACAAAATATACAATAAAAAGGAAAGCAAGTTACGGTTGCGAGAAGGCAAATAGGAATGACGGACGGAGGAGCGTCAACATCGCAGCTTTTATAAGCCTACCTATGCTGCATGAGGTGAGTGCCGCGTGACCAGAATCCGGTCGCTCTAAAATATGAGGCGAGTGCCGGGTGGCCGAAATACGGTCGCTCACTTCTCCGTTCGACGCGCGCCGCGGTCCAATCGCGGCACATCCATCTGTCAAATGAAGCCGGTTTCGATGCCGACGCCACTTGCGCGGTACGGCCCCTGATGTGACATCGTATGATCCTCGGCCCTTATTCACTATGACCACTTACCGATTCCTTGCTCAAACCACGCAAATGTCGTACTTGGTTTTGACATTTTTAAAAGTCGTTTTCTCCATGATACTCAAAAATTATAAAATTATTGTACAAGTACATGAAAGTCACAAGTTGTAAAATTATGAAACGAGTAAAATAACTTTAAAATTTGTAAATGTCATAGAGAAAACGAATTTTGAAAATGTCGAAACCAAATACGACATTCGCGTGGTTTGAGCAAGGAATCGGTAAGTGGTCATAGTGAATACAGGCCCTCGTCTCGTACGATGTTCGACTCTGGCGCAGTTCATACGCGGTAGCGTTTTAGTCGCTAAAATCTTTATTTAATGAATTGTGATTTATTCTGGTTCAAGTATACTCAAATATTACATTTATTGTTTATTATAATGTTTACATTACATTGTTTACAACCGTTTATATATTTTTTTTAGTTACTACCTTTTTTATCATTTTAATTTGATCGATATAAACTTCGCACTCAAATTCTAAAACGGCCGATTCAAGGTAGTTTTTAAATATACAGTCATACATACATAATTAATAATTAATAATTCATAATTAATAATTAATAATTAATAATTAATAATTAATAATTAATAATTAATAATTAATAATTAATAATTAATAATTAATAATTAATAATTAATAATTAATAATTAATAATTAATAATTAATAATGAATTATTAATAATTAATAATTAATAATTAATAATTAATAATTAATAATTAATAATTAATAATTAATAATTAATAATTAATAATTAATAATTAATAATTAATAATTAATAATTAATAATTAATAATTAATAATTAATAATTAATAATTAATAATTCATAATTCATAATTCATAATTCATAATTCATAATTAATAATTCATAATTAATAATTAATAATTAATAATTAATAATTAATAATTAATAATTAATAATTAATAATTCATAATTCATAATTCATAATTCATAATTCATAATTCATAATTCATAATTCATAATTCATAATTCATAATTCATAATTCATAATTCATAATTCATAATTCATAATTCATAATTCATAATTCATAATTCATAATTCATAATTCATAATTCATAATTCATAATTCATAATTCATAATTCATAATTCATAATTCATTTATTCACATACTATACATAATGTTACAAATTTACAACAGTGAAAATTAGAAATATAGTGAACATTATGACCTCTTCCGAGGCACTCGTGAATTATTGAGTAAGTAGTAAATTAAACTAAACATACTAAAATAAATAATAAACTAATTTATTTTAGTAAGAAGACGTCGTAAATATGAATATTCAACATCTACCGTGATTTCGTGGTATACCTAGGGATTTCGTGAAATCTCTGATATCCTCATTTCTCTGCGACATAATATTCTTAACTAAAAAATATTTTCTTCTATTACGAGCCGTGTACGGAATATTTTGTTATTAAACTGTAATGTGTTAAATATTCTCATTCTGATGATTAAAGGTGATATAAAAGCTTGTTGCCAGATCAAGTTACTTATTTTACTTGTTAATTTACACAGGTAAATCTTGCGACAAGCTTTTAATTATCATCTTTATTGTGTAATGACGATACAAGTTAATAGTAAAAGATTATTTTATTCTTTTTAGCGTTTTTTAATAAAAGGTTATTTAAAAAAGTTTTTAACTTTTTTTTTTTTCAATTTTTTGTTATCGTTGCAATGGTTTGATTCGTATTCTCAGCAAGTCCTCATTTGATACCCGTATTGTATGAAAGCATAAAAAATTTAGTGTGGCATATTGGATTTAGAGTGACATCAATATATTTTTCGTGTTATTCTCAGCAACCCTTTTCATTTGATACTCCAAAAATAACTAGTCGGCCATATTGGGTGTTCTGCAATATTACATTTAGAATGACGTCATATTACTAACCATGCATTGTTATCATAACTAAACGTGTATACAAAATGTCAGCTCAATCGGTTGAAGATATCTACTTCAAAATTGAGTTTTTAGATTAACATAGTTACACTGCAAGTTAAATAAAAGGTATTAAAAAGAAAACGGTAGTAACTAAACAAAAATGATAAAAACGGTAGTTAACAATGTGATGTAAACATTATAATAAACAACAAATCTAATGTTTGAGTATTCTTAAACCAGAATAAATCAGAATTCATTAAAATAAAGATTAACATAATTGTTTTGTCACAATCCTACCGCTCTAGACATCAAGCGCCCGGAACTGGCTGAGTGCAACTACTGCTTGACAAGAAATATATAGGTTTACTGTGCTTTTATGGAATTTATAGATTAGACAATATCTAATTATACATTAGAGTTTTTATTTTTTCCCTAATCTGTAATTTTATATTTCTCATTGCAGAGCCGCCTGTTATTAGAATTAGTTCAGCAAATCGAACCTTTGAAACTTCATCAAACTATAGTGTTTATGAAGGTTTCTCTGGAGAATTGATCGAGTATTCTTGCAACAAGGCGGGTAATGGATCGTTGCATTTGGAATATTGCGATATTGATCACATACTAGTAGGTAAGCGATAATAATCATAATTTTAATATTGGGAATTATACCAATTATCTAGCATAAGTCTTTCGCAGATAGTGAACGAGACACAAGAGGATTTTATTGTTATGACTGCTATATCAGTTGAGTGTCCGCGAAAGGGTTAAGTAATATTACGAGTAGTAGTGCTCAGATCCAGTTTCAATTCAGTAGTGATTCCGCTCACATACACTTAATAAATATAACCATTACAAGGTACACTAAACGGCAGCATTATTTTTACAAAGTGGCATTAGCATTAGCACCTGTCAGATTACCCCAGTGATTTTAAGATCACCCTTTAGTTGAGCGCGCCAAAACTTTGCTTAGCTCGTATTTACTATTTTTCAGGTAAACCTTGTGTACCTTCCCGAAAAACCAATTCGAATAATATAACCGGTAATTTACCGCTCCGTGATGATCTGAATGGCACCAGGTTAAGTTGCGTTTACACAGCCGAAGAAGAACTGACCACTACTGTTGTATTTCAAATAAAACAACAAGAAGAAAATGACACACTTGAAAATGAGATGCTTGAAAATGACATGTCTGAAAACATTACGAATGAACCTGCAGAACAAAACATGGGTACATTTCATTTCATTTATTGCATATCACATTACATAAAAAAGGTGACAAAGAAAATAGACGGTCTACATGTGACGCCCTGCAAGGGCATAGCAAAAGTTAAATAGTTAAAAGTTAGGGCTATTTTTTTTATAAATACCAAAATAATTAATTTAATAACAAACAAAATTAACAATAAATTATTAACAATCACAGGACAAAAATGCAAAATAGTTCAGGCTTATTACATATAACTTCTTTGTTACATAATAAAATCTATAGAACCTCTTTTATCAACTATAAGATTAAGCTCTCTGATACTAGTGGTTATTCCGCTAACATCTAACCGCAGTCGTATTTGAATCGTGTTTGTTAAGTAGTGCATTATTACAAAGTTCTTGTCTCTACAATGTTATTCACAAGTACTACAAATATTTCAGTTGGATGGTTAGTGCCTACACTAGCTGGCGGCGTATCGGCAGTACTTATTCTGGGTTCGATTTTGGTTGGTGGATTATGTGTGTACTATCAGAAGAAGAAATCAATAGTACCGAGCCAACCTCCTGAAATGCAACCAACTAGCATAACCGAACGGGTGTATTACACCATAAACGAAGACTGCGAAGAAAACGTTTATTGTTACATTGATCCTGCTGAATTGAGGAAAGATCGTGTACCTAAATCCAATTTATAATTATTGTAAATTACATAATAGCTATAATAAGAAAACGCAGTCCAACTCACATCCGTGTGGCATAGTATACAGAACACTCAGTGCGTACCGTTGTCCTGCTGAATACAAAGTCTCAGCCGCTGGGCAAGATAAGCACCAACTTGATCTCTTGAAGCCTGGATCAGTCTTATAGAAGGTTTTTGTGTCGGTCAAAGTGAATAATTAATACAGCTGTCGACATTTTTAATCTAAAGCAAGCATTTTTCGGCAAAAGTGTGTTTAAATCTATATGTTACTTGATATTTGGACGCCAACGCTCTTTTCTTCTATTTACTTACCTGTTCTATTATTTTCAGTTATTTATTATTTAGTCCTACTTCATCATTTTAGTTATAACTATTTAACTGCCTGTTTCACAATGTCCGATTAGGACATACTTTCCAGTTTAATTGACAGTTTTGTATGGACTATCTGTCAAGTAACAGCTAATGAGAACTTACTTACACATTGTGAAACAGGCCCTAAGTAAAAAAACCCTAAATATGTGTTAATATGAGTATAATACAAAAGGCTAAATAGTCATTACAAAACTGTACTAAAACTACATTGTATTAGAGCTGTAAGTTTTCCAACTGAAATAAAAATACAAATTGTTTTACTTATAATAAAAAAAAAAAAAAAAAATTAAATTGATTTATTTTCAGACCAGAGATCCATAGATTGTTAGTTACAGTATAACTTCTAGACTATGTTAGTAGGTAGTAAATTATGGCAACAAGGGATACATAAACAAAAGTGGGAGTGCCGGCAGAAGTGAAAACCGCTTAAACGAAAATAACGATCAAAATCCACTATTATCTTGACCACAACTTTATAAAAAGTTGATGAAAACGGAGACCAACTTTATTTGGCAGGTAAATCCATTATAACTGACCTGGCATCAATATGAAAGTTGGTAGTAATGAGAGATCTTTATATAATGACTTTTTAATTTTGCATTTTACAATGCTATTTTTATGTGATAAATATTATACAAGAAAATATACTAGAAAAAAGCAACTAGTCTCATGTCGATGGTTCACCGAGCTTCACGTGATAAAGGTTCGGTAAGCCTACCCATTGGGGGTGTTAATTTAATGTTAATATAATTTATTGAAGTGAAAATTTATTTAGCGGCGTTGTACACATCAGAGTTTTAAATTTTTGGGATGGGGTAAAAAATGTTAAAGTCGCGTCAGGACACGTGACCCTGATCGAAAATTCGTAAGACGGAGGGAGAGTAGAGCGCCGGCGTAGTAGAGGAAGTAATATCCCCCTCTCTTTCTACCGCGCTGCGAAAATGTATGCCTGCTCCTGCTGTTTCGTTTAACCGTTTTTCTTTTCTGCGGGCACGCCCGAAGTGCAACTCGTTGTTTTGTTTTCTACTTTTCCATACAAACGCGTAGTTGTGCTGAATAGTGTGGACGAAAAAAAATTTCTTTTTCGTTTTCTTCGCGACACCTCGTGTTTTAGTAACACCTACCCACAGTATGATAACTACAAATTTTCAAGTTAATAGCATTAGCAGAATGCAGTGCTCAACGACCGTTTGATTTTATTTATTTTTGGTAAATGTGACGATTTGATATTCGCTGTTTGGCCATTATTTGATTAATAATGTTAAAATCGATATGGGTGCCGTTATTGAGGTTTTATGGGATGTTAATTGCAAACATTGCATCGATATTGAAGTCCGACAACCCTTAAAGGTTGAAAAAAGAGGTTCAAAATTTGTTTAGAAAAATTGTGTAAAATAGATAAAGCTACTTTGATCGTGATAGCTTTGGGATAATTTTTACAATAGCTACTTCGTGACATAAAATATTTTTCTTTTCAAACTAATATTATAAATGCGAATGTGGGTTTATGTCTTTTGTCCGTCTGTCTGTTCCTTTTCATGCGTAAACAACATAATCGATGTTAGTGAAATTTGGTGTAGATGTCGCAGGATAATTAGATAAATCGATTTTTTGCGAAAATCCTAGGGATATTGCGAAAACACGGATAATTAGACAATGGTTTTGTGATTTCTCAATCCTACTGAAAAAGGATAGGTTTTTTGCAAAAAAACTGGTTGCCTTAGTAAGATTGCAAAAAGAATTGCTGGCTATTATGAAATAAGAACACTGATTGGCTGGTCGGATCGTCCAAAACAACATCTTCTCTGATTGGTTGACGACTTGACGTTTCAAATGTCAATCCATTCTCTCGTCTCTCCATTCAACCAATCAGAATAAGAGTTAGCAAGCAAGCAAAATTAAACCAATCAGAATAAAGAATATCCAATGTTACTAAAGCAACCCGTATTTTTGCAAAAAACCTATCTATTTTCAGTAAGATTGAGAAATGTCACCACCATTGTCTAATTATCCGTGTTTTTGCAATATCCCTAGGATATTTGTGAAAATTCTATTTATCAAATTATCCTACGACATAGACATTACTTAAACCGTGAAGATGAAAAATACTTTTTATTCTGTTAAATGGCACCACTACGCGACATCCTAAGTTCGCGCGATAACCTAATTCCGTGGACGAAGTTGCGGGCGGAAGGCTAGTTTCTTATATTTCATACCAAAACAAAAATCTGCTTGTTTTTGCCAAAAAATTATAATATTTCATTTTTGCTAAAATACTTCTCCTGAAAACTGAATTATTGTAAACTGCGAACATATAAAACATAGAAGCATTTCTGACGCTCGAAAATGACACCACGAAAAGTGCCTTAGTTGGGCGTCACTTTTAAAAACTGTCGTATTTCCCGCATCACTATGTATGGTCTGTCTCGTGGTTGAAGCAACGCCATTGAACGCCTGTCAAACGGATCACGAAAAAATATAAAAAATGCCGTCATGTATTGCAAAATGGTGCAGAAATAGCACAAATAATTCTCGCAAGTCTGATGGGATTATTTTTCACATGTAAGTACTGCGATTTCTACAATAAAACTTACTAAAAAAAAAAATACAGTCGAATTGAGAACCTCCTCCTTTTTGAAGTCGGTTAAAAATAATTTTGTATCACGTACAGGGATGTGATTATGCCGAATGAAGTAAGTAATTTAAAAATAAATAAAGTATGTTTTTAATCTCTGATAAAAAAATTACAGGTTTTGTTACGCACAAGGAAATTATGCTGCAGCCTTCTCGAACAAGACAACTAGATTAACTTTTTAACTTTTTAATTTTGCATTTTACAATGCATTGCTTGCCGTGGTCGGATTGTATTTAAGCAATACTTTTCTAAATATATTGTATTCTTGTATGAAACGCTGCATGCTTCGAGTAGGCAATTTGGAGACTGCCTACTTGAGTATTTAGCGTTAGGAAAAACTTAGTGGATGAGTGTTGAATAGAAGTTTGGCTATAGAATAACAGAAATAAAATAAAACTAAATTACCTTTAACAGTAGTGGTATATTTATTTAGGTTTTTAATGAGGTAGGCACTGCCTAAATGCCTATATGGAATGCATTCCCCTGAGTTAGGTATTATTGATTTCTTTGATTTATTAATTTAACCTTTTTTGTTTATCGTTTTGAAGAAGTGTCAAACTTCAAACTGTTTATTTTCAAAACTAAGTGTTACATTAGGTGTAAAATTAGATGTTACATAATATAATATATTATGTGCTTATAATTTAGTCACCTTGAAAATATATCTATATCTTGAAAGTGATACCTAATAATATTTTTCCAAGAAATAAAATATAATATTATTGTCATAACAAAAACAAACTTAAACATTGGTCTAACTAAACTTGTGTCTCGGAAACCAGAAACCACGACGGTATCACTGGAACAAATTATTTCCAGTTACTTTCGTCAAAAAATATTTATAACGTAGATTTTGTTTTGCATTCCAGATGGCGATATATTCTTTTCTTTTACGAACAGGTCAATATTTCAAAAAATTACAAATATTTAAATATATATAATTTTTCTAACATCTAATATTAATAATATTGCTTGATAATTGTTGCATAGTAGCATCTAAGCTCTGTGTTGGCAAAATTTCGTGACGCATCGCATTCTATTCGTTATCGGCACCAGTGCTGAATGAAAAATGGCCAATCACAGAGCATGCACCATGTCATTTTCAAAATGACGTAAATAGCGAAACGCTGCCTATTACCGACCTAAACCCACCACTTGATGTTTTTTTACGTGTAGATAATTTTCGTGTATTATCACTTGTCAATTGTGTGCGTTTCTCTCTTGTGTGAAACGGGTGTCAATAATTATTGGAGGCTTGTATGAAGGGACTGCTTCCATGTTTTATATGTTCGCAGATTGTAAATATATTACTATCATTGACGGAGCGATCTCGCGAGATCTCGCAAATGGCGAGATCGGTATCTGTTTATCTCTTTGGATGCAAATTGTCACAATTATTAGATTTTCGGTAGAAAAATATTTGATTTAATATTTAATAATCATTTATTCCCACTACTTTTCATTAATTTAATAATCAGATATCTTTTTTACGTATTTAATAAAATAAAGTTCAATAGTCAACATTTTGAAAATAGCTTCGCAAAAAGCATAATGTCTAAAGAGTTGTCTGACAGACGGTTTTTAAATTCTCAAGACAAATAACCAGGCTGATGAGATCTACGGGGACACACTTCTATTTATATCATTGTGCAATCTCGAAACTATCGCGAGATCTCATCCAATTTTTGACAGAGATTAATCAAAACGTAAATATGGCCGAGATCTCGCAAGAACGAGTTTGCATTCCCAAGTGCCGAATGAATTTGTATGGAAAAGTAAAAAAAAACCCATTTGAAAAAAATATATATATGCCATTTCAATCGCTTACATGATCTTATAAAAACCCTTCAGTTATGGGATATTTAAAAAACATGTTGTTTATTTAAAATATTTTATTTTAAGTACTTATAATTTATAATTTAGTCGCAAATAAGGTTTTTACAACCGAATTCACATTAAATATCTACCATATCAATATACTTACATAATTACAGTTGCCACTTGATGATTACGTTATTAAGGGCCGATTTTTTTATGCTCAGATCACTCCCTATTCCTCTGATAAAATATTATGCAGGCAAATTTAAGAACTAAAGTGTGTGCAAGTGCGTTGTAAATATTGCGAACTGCATTTGTTGGAGCAGGAGATTCGATGCAACAATTTGACGACTCTGTATGAAATAAAACAGGGAGAAAAAAACGGCCCTTGACGAGTTTCTTGCCAGTCCGCCCGCAGTGCGCCCCGGCGGGAGACCTTGTAACGAGAAGATCGTTACAAGGTCTCCCGGGGCGCCGCCGGTAGAGTATGTGAACCGATGGCGTAGCTTCTTTGACGTTCATAAGTGCTTGTAACAGCCTAGACTGAATAGAATTTGAATTTGACTTTGGTCCCATAAAAAATACGTTAGTTTGGCTCAGTAGTTTTTATTGATGAGCACTTTTGTCTACTTGGACCTTGGATGATGTAATTTTAACGATACTTTTTAGTTTAAGTAGGAACGAGCCACTATGTAACTTAAAAAATTGTAAATAAAAACAGACAAAAAAAATGTAGTCGTCGCCAGCAACGGCTAAATTAATGTATAATAGAAGTGCAATGTAGAATGCCTTGGCTGGCACGAACTCCAAAAGTTTTATTTTTTACTTTTTGACAGAATTCAATTGAACGGGAATTCTGTTGAATCCCATTTGTTAAAGACAGTGTTCGTTCCTCGGTCTCCCAATTCTTTCTTATTGTTTGTTCACTTGGATTTATATACAATAAAACAACTTTTGCAGATTATTTAGTGCGATTTATCGATCTACCTTCACAAAGTCACTTTGTTAAGGTTATAATTATGGTTAGACTTAGACTAGTCAACCAGTGAATTCCTAGCATTGATGTGACAACGCTGGCTTACAGCGTGTTAGAAATATAAAAGTATTAGAGAATTTCGACGGTGGTTCGCAAGTCTCGGTAGCTCAGTGGTTAGAGCATTGGACCGGATTTCCAAAGGTCGTGGGTTCGAGTCCCATCTGAGAATTCACTTGTGGCAAAGTTCATTTTTTCCAATATTTTTCTATTTAAAATTTATCAGAAGTATAAAAATCGCATTGAAATATGCAAAATATCAAAAATCATAAAATGACAAGAATCAATCAATGAAACAATTTAGAGTTTTTTAATACACAAGTTCAACCCCTTTTTCCCCTCCGGGGGTGGAATTGTCAAGTACTCTGAGACGCATAAATATTAATGTTAAACCGACAACCAATACATACATACTTCTTTTAAAAATGATATAGCTGAGATTAAAAAAGCTGAATAATAATAATATAAAAAATATATATATTAAAAAGTATATATTTATCTTTGAACATATATCATATGTACACACACACACGCGCACACACAAAAACACACACACACACACACACACGCGCGCACACACACACGCTTTGGATTGTTTATATTTAAAGATTTTACCTACTTACATTAATTTAGTATCATCTTAGTGTAAACTGTTTATTCTAGGGAATTCATTGTTAAGGAAGAGCGGTGCCCCCTGACACAGGCAATTGAGCTTAAAAGGGGAATCCGGTAACTAATGTTATGTACATTTAAACAGTTAATAAAAGTTTATTATAAAAAAAAAAAAAAAAAATTGAAGATCCTAACTTCGAAACTGAGCGGATTTTCATAGAAACTTTGATTCCCTATTTACCCCCTAGGGACAGAATTTTGTGAAATCCCTTCTTAGTGCTCATCTACACCATAAAAGGTATCTACCTTCCAAAAATGGTGTCTCTACTTTCAGCCGTTTGGGCTCTAGAGACTAGTCTCATGTCAACAATGAATCAATTTAGAATTTTATAAAAAAAAACTTATTATAATGAAACAACATATTATAGTGATATAATATAATTTTATATTACTCTTTGACACTTTTTTTAACCGCCTCTGTGGTCTAGTGGTACAACCACCGGTATCAGACCCAGGGGTCCCGGGTTCGATTTCCAGCGGGGGTACATATTGTATTCGGTTTGGTTGGTGGTAGTACTTGTTGTAAGCCCGCCTGGCTAGCTACCACCATCTTATCTAAGCCTGACGCCATAACAACAATGTTTTCAGCATTGTTGTGTTCCGGGCCGGCAGTTCAAGATAAGATAGCCAGTTCCTCAGTGGTTGAGGATGCCGGGAGAGGCTCACTTCCATCTTCAGCCTTATCAATTACTTAACATCAGGTATGATGAAGGCTAAGAGTCTCCCAGTCATCCATAAAAAAATAAAATAAAAAAAACTTTATTAATATATAAAACATTCTTTCAACGAATACATTCGGCCTTTTATTATAGTAAAACTGCATTTTTTTTTAAATACATAAATAAAACTATGATTTCGTATCTCAAAGTGACCTCTGACCAGCAATTTTGAAATTCGGCTTTCAAGAAATATTTTACTAACAAAATAACTGCAGCAGCCTCCGCAGTTTACTGCTACAAGACTATCTCTATACATTCGTAAACTGTTTTATTTTATATGCTAGCATTAATGAAAAAGTACCTGTTCAAAAACCTATAAAAAATGAAGTTCCGTTGCAAATCGATTGCGCGCTCTGCATAAAAAAGCAAAAAATTATGCCGAACTCAGTTGCCCACTGTGAGAGTTCTCTTATTCCACCAATTTCAATATCGTATTGTATATCATTACGAACTTGTGCGTTATTGTAATGTAAAACGCACGGTTTAACAAGATGCTCCGTCTAACAGTACTTTTTTAAATCTGAGCAAAGAGTTTTTAAGTGAGAAAAGAGGTCAACATTTTATGAATAAAATTAACTTTGGAAGATAAACTATATTAGATAAACATTTAATTCTTTAATTTAATAAATTTTGACAATAAATTACAACCATTTATCTGTAACAAAAACACAAAAAAAACCATTTAAGAAAGTCCGAGTTTTATTTATTTCCTCGCAAATATGTTATATATGTTATACAACGTCGTTTGACATATTGCTTTGATAATTACAGCCTCTGCTTTCTTGTAGCCCTCGCCTCGGCTGTAATTTTCAACATACCGCACCTTTATTATAATGTACTAATTCAAGGTAATGACCTTTGAACGGGCGAAAAGACGATTCGCGATGTATTGGAGCGTGCAACTGTATCCGTATCAAGACGCCCGTGCCACCATACCGTTCCAAACGGGCGTCCAGACTAGCGTTCTTGATCGCGACGCTGATACAAAACGGAGGTACAATACAGGTATCTGGACCCACCTTTAGATCTTAGAGATTTATCGAAATATATTATTTAGTAGCAGCATATTTTTTTTTCTTTAATGTTCATACAATAATTAGTCTGTTTGGGTCTCCTATCTGAAATCGAATGCCCTTTACTCGAACGTCAATGAGGCTTAAATACGATAAGTAGTTTCGGATTTACAAGTTTTCAAACTTTAACACCCATATTCTAAGTTACTCGTCCTCGACTTAACGAAACCTCATTGAAAACCTCTTCGAAATACTCCTCGAAATCGGTATTCTAAGTCATAACTCCGTAAGGACCTGGAGGAGCCAAAGAGTACGTAGCCACTCCGTGTTAGGCCTAGCGCACACTACCATTTTTACCCACGACGAGGTTGAGTGGAGTGTAAAAAGTTTTGGAGGAACGACTTAGAATATGAGGGTAAAAGTCGCGCGCTCTTTGCGTGACGTCATTGTATACCATTTCATACAAAGAAGGTGACTCTCTGACCAAATCGGTCAAGCATGAGCCGCAAGCTGCATACAAAGTGTTATACAGTGACGTTACAAAATAGAACGCCGCCGCCGCCAACCTGAAGTTAAGAAATTAAATATCTCTAGAAATATACCACTTATGGAAAAAATTAAAACGATGTATTTTTTATTTTTCATGTACTGATTTAACAAACAATACTTTTTTTTTTTTCAGCAAAATGGTTATCATCCATATATCCATATGGTAATAAATAAATAAATAAAAATAGTGCCAAGAAGTTATTGCATTATATTTGAACACGGAAACTTTATAGCTAATACTAAAAAAAATGGTCGCTTGTGATTGGCTGAAGATACGGCGCATCTTCAGCCAATCACGAGCGAGCTGGTTGCTAATGCGCCTTATATGCAGCCAATCAAGACCGAGAAAATTCTCTCAGTATAAGCTCGTTTCGATGAACAGACTACACAGAAAGAATGGAAAGAAATAAAAGCTAGGAGACAACAAGACTCGTACACTCATTTTTAGAGCACAATCATTGTAACGCTTGTACAGTACTGTTTTACCTTAAAAGGTTGCTTGGCTTTGACTTCCTTTCAAGATTTATGAATGTTTTTTTTAATGTTAATGTTTGACTATTTATAGTTTGCGCCTTTTTTAATATATTTATATCATTTTCTTTTTTTTTTTGTAATTGTACATGACTTGCATCCATAGTTTGACATCCATAATGTTTTGATAAATTTTAATTATTCGCAATTTGACATGTTAAGGATTTATACAAATACTAATACTTTATTTGCCATTAAATAGGGTGGGTACATGAATGTTGGTGTTAAATAAAGAAATGAATAGTGGCTTTGAACCTATTTAGCCATATAGAACAGCATGCAAAAGAACCATAACAGGTATCATAATAGACCTTTACATAATAAATTTTACAACTAAATGAAAATGTACTAACAATGTTAATTATAATTCATTAAAGTAATGTCATGTTTTATTATTATTGTTATTCTTATTATTATGATATCAAATTAAATTGTTTTTTTTCAGTTGAAACTAAAATTAATAAGTGCATCATTCTCAGAAAAAAAATTATTTTTTCACCATGTCATTTGTATTTAAAAAAATCGTCAATAGTATAAAATGCTTTTTCTAGTAACCATTTGCGTAATGATTTATGGAACATGTTTGATGGGAGCTGTTTAATGTCATCTGGTATTTTATTAATTATTCTTTTAGACGCGGCTAAGCCATTTATTAAGAATCGCTTTGTCTTTGGAATAGTCTCAAGGATAATTTGTTAGGGCGCCTAAGACTTCTCGTTTGCCCTAATTGTCGAGCTTGCGTGACCAAATGGTTATTACTTTTAACAAATTTTCCAATTTCAAATATACCTATAAAGACTGGTAACAGTTAAGATTTGAAGAGTTATGAAGTAAGGCTTACATGAAACATCTGGCGCTATGCCACATAAAGCTCTTATACCTACATCTTTTTTGTGCAACAAACACTTTATGGATGTTTGTTGCATTCCCCCATATTATAAGACTATCTATTACTATTATGGTTTTTCTATTATGATTTTTCTTGTTTGCTTGTAGTAACTGAAATCGAGACATCATCTGCAAACAGAACAGTATTATGTTTAATTTAATCGGGCAGGTCATTTATATAAAACAAAAAAAGCAGTGGTCCCAAAACACTGCCTTGTGGTACTCCAACGTATATTTTACAACGATATTGAAGTTGCGACCGGTGAGCCTATTTAGTATTATTAAGTGTATCAATATATGCTACTTCTACACTATGAGGTCGGTTCTGTAAATATGACTTTAGCCAGTTTAGAGCAGGACCTCTTATCCCTTTATTTTCGAGTTTTGAAAGTAGTTGTTTGTGTGAGACGAGGTCGAAAGCCCTGGACATATCTAGAAATATCACAGTGGTGTAGTTTTTTTTGTTTGTTTTGAAATATTTAATTTATTAGGCAAAAGGCCTCCTGAGCAGTAGACTTATTTCTTTGAAATTCAAACTGATTTTGGTTTATTATTTCATGCTTTTCAAAAAACTATACCAGTTGATCGAGCATGACTTTCCCGAAGATTTTTGAAAATATAAATAGTTCACTTATGGGTCAATAGTTTTTTATATCAGTTCTATCTCCTTTTTTATGTAGAGGTTTGACGATTGATAGTTTAAGTTTATCTGGGAAGTGCCGCATTGTAAGAAAAGATTTATTAAAAATGTGAGTACTTGGCATAATTCATCCTTGCATTGTTTAATGACTTGAGTGTTAATGCCGTCATGTCCTTCTGATTGCGTATTTTTTTAAGGAATTAATGGCTTTTTAACAGAGTTTTCAATAGGAAACTATATATATTGCACTTATGGTAAATTTTAAATAGAAAAATATTGTAAAAAATTAACTCGGCCACAAGTGAATTCTCAGACGTGAATCCAACCCGCGACCTTTGGAAATCCGGTCCAATGCTCTAACCGCTGAGCTACCGAGACTTGCGAACCACCGTCGAAATTCTCCAATACTTTTATATTTTTAATACGCTGTAGGCCAGCGTTGTTACATCAATGCTAGGAATATCCTTGCATTCGAAAGAAACATCTTTTCAGGTGTTTAACGATCGATTAAGATGCAACTGCCAATAATTTATGATTTTGTAATTTTTGCATTTTTCAATGCTATTTTTTATACTTATGGTAAATTTTAAATAGAAAAACATTGGAAAAAAATAACTCGGCCACAAATGAATTCTCAGACGGGAATCGAACCCGCGACCTTTGGAAATCCGGTCCAATGCTCTAACCGCTGAGCTACCGAGACTTGCGAACCACCGTCGAAATTCTCCAATACTTTTATATATTTTTTTAATACGCTGAAGGCCAGCGTTGTTACATCAATGCTAGGAGTGCATATTGTGTTAATTATTTTTACCTTTTAAATTATTGTGTATTTTTTTAATTTAATTATAATTTGCATGCCACCGTTGTTAGCTGAATGGGAGGAGCCTTATTATAAAATAACAACTGTAATGTAGCTCAGTCAAATGCAAATAAAAGTATTCTTTGTATTCTTCGTAGTTACTGTAGGATCCTTTATTAAATGATAGAAGCGGACTGTATAAAATTAATGTATTTAGGTGTTCCAATATAAATTGTGTGGAAGGTCGTAAACATGTCGCCCGCTCGCGCGCGCGCGAGATGGCCAAGTGGGAGGCCGCCTGCCGTCCAGACCCAGGTTCTGGCCCGGTAGCCGACTGCCTCCGATGATTAACATGCTCCTAACGACTTCAATTGAGTGGTAGTGAGCAGATGCAATTGTACCACTCGTGCTTTTAATTTCAGCCACGCGTGTGACGCTGTCCACGTCAGGATAGGTCTTCATGACTCGCCTCAGACGCCTTAGTAATGGTGGCGCAGTTTGGTGTTTGATGAGGACGAGAGAGTCTCGCCTGTGGATGAGAACCACTTCGATTTGGTCTGCAGCAGAGAAATATATTCATTAATAAAACGCTTCCAGAAGTGCTGCGCGATGGAGTGCGACCTTCTCCATCGGTACAAGCGGGTGATGTTGCTGGCGGAATGGTACAGATAGAAGCGGACGTCCAATTAGGAAGTGCGCTGGAGTAAGAGCCGTAGGGTCGGAAGATAGTGGAGTGAGATAGGTGTCTATTTGAGATAGACAAGTGGACATTTCAAGGTAAAATTAATAAGATGTAAAAGCCTTTTTAAATTATGCTTACGGGATTTAACAGCTGCCTCGTCTAAAAAGTTTAGATGCGGAGAGTAAGCAGGTATAAAACAATATTCGATGCCCTCCTTAGCTATCTCAAATGCAACATTTGACTATTGCAAAAACTTGCGCAGTTCATTAGCCGCACCGACAAGGTTAGTGCCGTTATCCGACGTGATACTTCGAGGCTTACCTCGACGTGCCACGAAACGGTTTAAGGCAGCCAGGTAAGACTCTGTGGTGAGGTCAGTGACGAGCTCCAAATGGACATTCCTTACTGCGGAACAAACAAAGATGCACAAATAATATTTTATTAATTTGCAGCCCCGCCCCCTTCAGTCAGCTATCAGTATTGGCCCGGCATAGTCAACATATGAATGTTGGAATAGGAATTCAAGATACGTCCTTTAAATAGGTAACTGTCCCATAATGGGAGTTCATACGCAAAAGTTTTCTCCATTGTACTTTGTGGTAAACAAAGATTTCTGACAGTTTATTTTGTATATCGTAATTTTAAAATTAGGAGATATGTGGCAAATTAAATCAGTGCGATGCGCGCTCGGAAACGGTCGTGCACTATTGCATTAGTGAGAATTATTTAATTTCACGTTTCGCGCGGCATTAGCCGCTGCGCGTCATACACTATGGGCTCCGAGCGAATAATAGTGAACGAAGTGTTGGCATTCATTCAAAATGCCATTGACACCATGGACGAAGTCAGCATCGTGCAAATCTGGAAATCAAACTTCAACGAAGCTGAGATTCGTAGTGCCAAGGCGCTGCTGTTCCAGAGCATCGGCAAAGCCGACGATATGCCATCTCGCCGGAGGGATGGGGGTGAGAAGACATTATAACCCGGTTGAAGGAGACCGATCCTGACGACGTGCCAACATTCGTGGCGAAGGAGCTGCACAAGCTGCCCCCCGTCACATTCGACCACGTCGACGTCACCAGGCTGCTTAAGGACATCATTTCCCTAAAAGCATCCTTGGCTGAAGTACAGAGTAGAAGCCTCGGAAAACACCATCGGTGATTTGCGAGCCCAAGTTATGTTGTTAAGCAACACTGCTTCATTAAGTAGGTCACCCGAGGCGTCCTACGTTAACACTCGTCGTGGGGCGCAAAATGCTACCGTCGGCAGCATTGACTCGGCGCCGGCGTCGGCGTATGCGTCACCGGTCGCCGAAGCCGCGTGCGATGCACCACGCCCCGCCGCCCGCCCCTCCGCCCCGGCGGAGACGTCACGCGTGAGCACGTCGACCCCTCAACGTGCTTACGCTGCAGTCACCGCTGCTAACGGACCCACTGTTCAACAACTCCAGCGGTAAACAATTGAGGGACGAAAACAACGCCAGCCGGTCTCCAAACCACCTCCACGGAGACTGGACGGAGAGTGTGACAAGGACGGCTTCAAGAATGTGGAAAGGAAGTGAAAGCCCACTCGCCGTAACCTGTGCGGCACCGCCCCGACCGGACACAACCACCTGCTTCGTCCGGCCATCCCGACAACGCTGCTGTACGTGTCCCGCTTGCACTACAGCACGAAATCTGATGATATCGTGGAGTACATCAGAGTGAAGACCAAGTACAATCTGAGAGTCGAGCGGTTGGAGTCCCGCCACAATGTGAACTTCAATTCATTTGTGGTGAGGGCACCGACCGAACATCTGTCGACCTTCATGAAAGAAGACTTTTGGCCGAAGGGTGTCTTGTTCCGACGGCTGCATTGCGCAACACGTCGCCGCATTCAATACCTACGTGTAAACTAGTTAAATAGTTTTAGAAATGTAATTTTAAATATGTATGTTAGTCTGTAAAGTATATATTGTATGGGCCTAGATGCCTGAAACAAATAAATAAAAATAAATTGATGGATATATTTTACAATATGACCATTAAAGATTTTAAGCAATCACTCAAAGAACGTGGAGCATCATTGAAAGAAATAAAAAAAGATTGAATACAAAGGTAAAATAAGATTATTAACAAAAATAACCTCAAATTTACACTAAGTAATATTTTGGACTAATGGAAGAAATATGAACTCTTGGACTATGAACTTTTTCATCCAGTATTCTATTGTTTTGCATATCTTTAACATAACCATTTTGCTTTTCATCCTCACATTTAGTCGTTATTTTGTTAGTCAGTTGTTTATACTTATGTATTCTGTCATTATCACTTTTATTTCTTATTTGCCGCCTTTCCAACATGAGATCTTTTATATCATCTGTTAGCCATTTCTTTCTAGGAATTATTTTGTCTTTTTCTAAACATTCTTCTGCAGTCAACTTTAAAATATCTCTAACATCTTTCCATCTTTGGTCTATATTAACAATTTCTGTTTTATACTCTAAATTATTATTATAAACTCTTAGTTTATCTTCTAACTTATTACTATATTGCACTCTATAATTGCTATTTTCGTCCTTAAGTTCATTGAGATCAATCGTTTTCATTTTACGCCTTCTTTTTGGCTTAAGTACTTTCACATCGTATTTACAAAGCAGTAAGCTGTGATCTGTGTTTACGTCAGCACTCAGTAACTTTTTGCATGCTTTGAGTTGGTTTATGTATGCTGCTCTAACTAATATAAAATCTATTTGATATCTTGCTATCTTGCTATGTCTCCCGGCATCTTACAAGTATATAATCTTCTTTTAGGCAATTTAAATAGGGTGTTTCCTATCACCAAGTTATTTTCTTTACAAAACTGAATTAAACTATTTCCTCTTGAATTTCTGTTAACTAAGCCAAATTTCCCCACAATACCCTCCTCACTGCCCTCCGCCACAACAGCATTAAAATCCCTCATGACCAAAAGATTATCCTTTTCCTTGACTGCATCCATTATGTATCTAAATCGTTTTATATATCCTCTACTTCTTCATCTTTGTAGCTTCCCGTTGTCAAATAAATTTGTATTAGAACTGTACTTTCTGGTACTGACTTTAATTTTATGGCCGTTATTCTATCACTGTGATGTATTGTATTATCTACTAATGTTCCCTATTTTTTATTTAAATTATTCCTGTTCCGTCTGATCCTTGTTTTTCTCCTGTATATATTATTATATATTCTCCATCCCAGTAGTCCGCGCTTCCCTCCCATCGCATCACGCTAATCCTAAAATATCTACGTTCAACCTGTGCATCTCCGCCTTCACTTCTTTCTTCTATCTTGCCTTCCGTCAGAATCGTCCTCACGTTCCATGTACCAAGGATGGATGCAAGGATTTCACATAGTGACGACCGGTTCAGCCTTGCGCCTGCCCCTGACGGACTCGGACCGCCACGGCATGTTACATCGTTTAAGCCCGTTGTCAAGACCCATGTTACTTTTTTTCAAAGTAACATGGTTCTTGACAACGGGCTTAAAGGAACCTCTTTTTTAATCACTTGACTGTGTATATTAATTCTGTAAATAGAACATAAATATTCAGGCGATTGCATTCTATGATTGAGGTTATCACACTTTTTAGGATTTCACAGATAGAAGACGGTCACGTGTTTCACACAAATCATGCTTTTCTTGTCGGAGATTATGTGAAACAAACCTGTATATATGATTTCCGATAAAATCGTTTAAATCTTCAGGAGCCTTACCATCAACTGTTTGTGATTCATTTTTGGTTATATTTAGGTTGTGAGAGTAGGATGCTGCCATACGGCGCGTATAGCGGCGTCTCACTCTTGCTACCTGAAAGTTACATAAAATAAATCGCATTACAGTTGATCGTAGGCAACCTGGCCCCTGGTCTGAAATGATCAGAACAAATCGTAGAATCAGATGTGAGGCCTGTGAGTGTGGTTATGGCACCACATATGTAACTACATGCCATTGTTTCCGACGCTCATCGTGCGACGTTTGAGTTTCCGTATTCCGTAAAAGCGACCTTGCTGTTGCAATATTGCGTTATATGTCCCGTATTCCGTAAAAGCGACCTTGCTGTTGCAATATTGCGTTATATGTCCCGTATTCCGTAAAAGCGACCTTGCTGTTGCAATATTGCGTTATATGTCCCGTATTCCGTAAAAGCGACCTTGCTGTTGCAATATTGCGTTATATGTCGAACATATATGTCGTAGGAGGATTTGATAAATAGAATTTTCGCAAAAATCCTAGAAATATTGCAAAAACATGGATAATTAGACAATGGTGTTGACATTTCTCAATCTTACTGAAAAAATATAGGGATTTTGCAAAAATACGGGTTGCTTTAGTAACATTGGATATTCTTTACTCTGGTTGGCTTAATTTTGCTTGCTTGCTAACTCTTATTCTGATTGGTTCACAGAAAGTTACACGTGAGAGAATGGATTGACATTTGAAACGTCAAGTAGTCAACCAATCAGAGAATATGTTGTTTTGGACGGTCCGACCAGCCAATCAGTGTTTCTTATTTCATAATAGCCAGCGATTCTTTTTGTAATCTTATTAAGGCAACCAGTTTTCTCGCAAAAATCCTATCTTTTTTCAGTAGGACTGAGAAATGACAACACCATTGTCTAATTATCCGTGTTTTCGCAATATCCATAGGATTTCCGCAAAAAATCGATTTATCTAATTATCTTACGACTGCGACTTATGCGACTTAAACATAGCTTCGCTTCATACGCACTCATATCGGGAGGCGGTACTACAGGCGAAAAGCGAAGCTATGTATATAAGTGCAAGGTCGCTTTTACGGAATACGGAAACTCAAACGTCACACGAAGATCAGTAGAATCCTCGAGACGAGTGAATCAAAAATAGAGCTCCAGTTTCGTCCTGTCATTACTGTCACAGCTCTCAGCCCTCAGTTTCACTGGCTAACCTTGTCAAACGTATATACTTATATATTTTTGTGTATTCTTTAAGAAAATAACGAATCAAATCGCTGAAAAACTTTATAACTTTATTTGAATAAGTACTATTTTATCGTAAAAAATTAAGTCTTATTATAAAGATATATTTTCAAATTGTTGTTTACATTTATTTTGTTTTACGAATGGGTTTAAGAACTCAACTATGTTTGCATAAGGAACCTCGTCTTGCCTTTGCGGTAATGATGAATTTGAATTCGATGTAAAGTCCAAATCTGCGTAGCACAACTGAAAATTAAAAGAAATCAAATTGTAAATGACAGTAATGCCCCGGCTACACGCTGCGTCTTACCAAGCATGCCTGGCCTACACAAACAGATTTGCTCCCTTTGTTGCCCGTGGTTCTACTGCGTAGTCTTACTAGTAGGACTACAGGCAATATTTTTTGTCCGTGGTTCTACCAGTAGGTCTACGGGCAAGTCACACGATACCCTTTGTTGTCTCTGGGCCTACTGCTTAGTATGCTTCAACTGGTAGTCGTCGTCGTCGTTTCAGCCATATAACACCCACTGGTCGGTATAGGCCTCCTCCAAAAGGGGGGGTTTGCCATAATCGCCACGCTTGACAGGCGGATTAGCGATCACAGTATGGCCAGGTTTGTAGGAGACGTTGCTGCCCGTCTCCTGAAGGCTGAGTCCCTTAGTCGCCTTTTACGACACCCACGGGATGAGAAGGGGTAGTGCTATTTTAAGCCGACACTACACAGCTACTGGTAGTACAACGGATAAAAACATTGCCCTTGGTTCTAACAATAGGACTACGGATGTTATATTATGTTATTTGTTAACCTTTGTACAGTCGATACAAAATCTACAGCTGAAAGCATCAGAGTCGCATAAGTAACCTAGATATATTTTTAGATGTTTTGAGAAGTTCTCATTCTCATTGAATTGATTTTTTTTTAAAGGCAGCAGCTTATTATGTTTAAATAACTCCTAGTAAGCTATGCGACCCTGGTACTTTAAGCTAAAAAAAAATTAATTTAACGTTGAAATGACCTTAATTTTCTGTCAAAAAGTACCACCGGTGGTATTAGGATCTTGGGAAATGGAGTTTGTGGATCAAGGATTAAAGTGGACAAAACAGTTCTAAAAGATCCAACAACGGATCTAATATTATAGTATATAGTCCGTGCCAAATAAGTGTGCAAAGAAGGTCATTCACCTCTCAGTGGTCACCTATTAAATTTATAATTCTTAAAAAGCGTGGGGTCTGGCGGCGGGACGGGTAAGCCTGTCGTCCAGTTAAGACCCTCGTGGTGGTCGGGCGCGCCACGTGTCCCGGCGCGCCCCATCTAGTGGGAGGCAGGGTCATGTCACCGACCCGGAGAGGGCGGCCCAAGGACGCAGACGCGGGGCGGGGTCCGGTAGACTGCTACCCTTGTCCCATCAGTCTCCGTCCATACGCTTGGTGGGAACGCCCAGTGGGTTTTAATGGGTTCGAGTTCCACATAACCTTCCTTTGCGCGGTCATTTCCCCCTGGAAGAGAAACGGAAAAGACGGAGCGCGCAGGGACAATTCGCTACGTCTTACCTGCACACTGTAATATCCAATGGATAAGGAGAATGGGCCATGATCCAACACGAGCGCCCAATGCGCATTATTGGGTTTTAACGGCTGCCAATGCAACCGGGACTTAAGGCTTAACGTGCCTTTCGAAGCAAGGAGGAGCTCGAAATAGTATGTGAGTCTTTCACGATATGGGTGACCAATAATTTACATTGCGAAAGTTGCTTTACCTCAACAATCGTTGGCCGAGCGCGCGAACCACTACGCCACGGGCTCCTAGATACTTACTTTAACTATTCTGAAGTTTTTCGTGCTAACCGTACTGAGCTCCATCAAGGCGTACATGAAATTGGCCGAAGATGTGATGAAGAATGATGTACTATAACCCCCATATTCTAAGTCGTTCCTCCAAAACTTTTTACATTAATTTTTACATCATCATTTTTACAACCTCGTCGTGGGTAAAAATGGTAGAGTGCGCTAGGCCTAACACGGAGTGGCTACGTACTTTTTGGCTCCTCCAGGTCCTTACGGAGTTATGACTTAGAATACCGATTTCGAGGAGTATTTCGAAGAGGTTTTCAATGAGGTTTCGTTAAGTCGAGGACGAGTAAGTTTTGGAGGAACGACTTAGAATATGGGTGTAAGTTACACAAAATGTAAAAAAACAAGACAACAACTATATAAATTTAAAAGAACCGAAATAAATAAAATAAGTTTCTACCTCATTTTCTAGGGGTCGAGTCGCAAATTGCGGAGAGGGCTGAGCCACCGGCACCGTAGGAGTCAAGGGTCGAGTCACCAGCATTGTAGGAGCTAAGGGTTGAGGCGTCAGTGCCGAAGGACTCAAGCGTTGATGTGTATTTGTTGTAAAGGAAATCGTATCCGTTGTGAAGGGTTGAGCCGCATTTGTAGTCAGGAGTTGAGCCTTATTCGTTGTTAGGGGTTGAGTTTTGCATCGTTTTCGTCTTAAGCAAAAACAGATAATTGCAATCAAACCGATTAGTGTAACCATAACCATGCCTCCTAACAATCCCTCTAAAAGCCATCTCTTACTCTTTACACTCAACTCTGAAAAGTAAAGATTAAAAAATTATTATTAGTAAGGACAAATTATTTGGTATATGCTTTTGTTTCACAAAGTATTAAGGATTTTAACCACTCTGTGGTTTAGTGACAATAACCATCGGTGTCAGACCCAGGGGACCCGGGATCGAGTCCCAGCGGGGGTACATATTGTATTCGGTTTCATGGGTGGTGGTTGGTGGTAAGTCCGCCTGGATAGCTACCTCCATCTTATCTAAGTTTGACGCCATAATAGCAATGTTTTCAGCATTGTTGTGTTCCGGCAGATAGCCAGCTCCTCAGTGATTGAGGATTCCGGGAGAGGCTCCCTTCTATCTTCAGCCTTATCAATACTTAACATCGGTATGATGAAGGCTAAGAGTCTCCCGATGTTCGTTAAATTAAAAACATTTTTAATTAACAATTTTGACAACTTTTGACGCAAAAGTCAAGCGTTTTGTATAACTTTTTGATAAAATTTTTCAAGTAGATATGCTTAAGCTCCAGTTATTTTTTTAACTGCAGTTGGTAACGCTGATAATTATAAAAAGTATGATTGATAAAGTACAGTCTACGGCATAAACAATATGTCCTTCAGAATTTTCAAACTCAACTGCTTACGTCTTATAATACCTACAGTCACCATCAGAATCGTAGCAGACAAGGTGACCAAAAGCATCTGAACAGTTAAAATGCCAATGAGTTCCATACACTGTAAACATCATTAATATTTCTACATTCAAGACGACATTAATATCTGTACAACGACTGTACAGTCAGGAAACTTTTCGGAAAATGAAATTTGTTAAGCCATACCTGCTGTTGACGGAATAGTCTCATTTTTAGAGTCACTAGAGTATTCTATTGCAAGATAAAGGAACTAGTCATGGACAGTATAACATTAGGGCAATGACCAGTTTGTGAACCAAAGAACAATGACCAATCCCCAAACACGCGCCTGTCAAATGGAGTTTTTTAAAGTGGATGTATATTGATTATAAAATCATATTTGGGTAGTTCTATGACCGTGAAACATTAGTGTTTATTGAATTTGGCATTCGGAGAAATATGTAAATCAATATTTTGTGCGGACTTAGACGAAGTGCATTTCAACAAATACCTAGTTTCTTTCCCGTCATATTGGTACCCCGGTTTGAGCTGTCAAGAAGGATTTGTTAAGATGCGATAAGAATAATTCTCTGCAAATTTTCAAGCTTCGAATTCGATCTTGCGCAAAAAAAATCTTTAAAAGTGAAAAATAATAATAAATTCATAGGTATTTCATTCGAAAAATAAAATATTTCTTCAACCTTACTACTTTCCGAGAAAACGATTACCAAAAAAACTGTACTGGTCAACCGGGAAGTTTCCCGTTTGTACATACGTAACGATGCAATGTAGTAAAATTTACGTCCCCTTAAAATAGCCGGATGTGACAGATTCCACAAAATTATTGTAATAGTAGTTGATCAAAAAAGGCAGTAGTGATTTAGAATATAAATATAAGTACATCTCAATAACATATAGAAGCTCTTTAACATATACCAACCTTCAATGTCTCCGTCAAATAGCAAAAAAGTATGACGTTATCTAAACTTCTAAACGCTCTCCTGTAAAGTAGCGTTTATTCACATCCGACTTTGTTAATAGGGACCGGCGAATTGTTAAACTTACGCGACGATGCTTAGTATTCATATTCATATCATTTATTGCTTGTCACATAGTTAAAAGGTAGTGCATAAATTTACAGTTCCTGTGACGCCCTGCAAGGGTGTTGCAATATAAAAGAGAGCTTTATTAAAAAATATTTAACAAAATACATTCATAGTAAGTAGTATAAGAGCGATAATATTTTCTGGACACATCGGAACATAATAATATAGCCGACAGTAAGTCATGACGATGAAATAATTGACGTGGCACAGGATTGGATAGCCATATTCACAAAGTAAAAAAAAAATAGTCGTGTTTTGCAGATTTGGCCGATTAAATGATTGGTGCACCGTCCATGACTGGAGCTTTATTTTTTATTCAATCGTCGCGAGGATACTACTGATTTTCGTGCGACGTTTGGGCAAAGCGTAACCGTGCTATGTCCACGTGCTATGTGCAAGGTCGCTAATCGCCTGATCGCCTCCTTATTCGCCCCGCCCCACTCGCGCGACGATTGATTCAAAAATAGAGGTTCCATTACCTTATTTGTTTTCACTTACTTAAACTGATTTTCTCGATGCCGATGACATGTACCCTTCTTAAAACTCTTCTTTTTGTTTTATATGTCAAAGAGTATTCGCCAACACTCGATGTATAAGTAATGCAATAATACCAGGAGTTGTTATGCGCAGGAGTCATCACAAACTCAACATATTGTTTATCTACTAATGTATTGTTATTTTTATAAACATGTGTTATAGCTCCGTCTGAAAACAAAAAAAAATTATTAGATTAATTGTATAATTAAAAAAGCGCTAGTGTTCTCGGTACTATGCCACGCGGCTGTGAGTTGGGCGGCCTATTTTTGTTATAGTATAAGATTTTATATTTATCGGTTTCTTGTTTTTCTACTAATTTGTAAATATTTAATAAATTTGTATTTATCACATAAAAAAATATCTCAGCATCTCTACCGCCTTTTTTTTATTTTTCATTAAATCCTCTCGCCGCCGTAAGTCATGGGGGCCCATTTTTTGTATTCTCCCCTGTGACCGGCGTCCTGCCCATCTATCTGAGCCACCTCCCGGTGCTGGTTTCACTACAGTGACAGGAGATGCGCGTAGCGGCGCCTCCGTACACCCACCCGCCTGCGTCGGACCCGATCCGCATGGACATCTTGTTCACGCGCCCGTTCTGCTGCCTCCTTTTGCGAGATGACGACCTCGCAAAAGGAGACTGCCGCCTTCCAGGATCTGTCGCTGGCCAACATGGCTCTTGCCATGCTGGGCAGCGAGAGATCCCTCCCTATCACCGCAACCAGAGCGCGGCGCTGCGAAGCCCAGGCGGGGCACACCTCAAGGGTATGTTGCGCACTGTCCTCCGAAGCGCCGCACTCGTGGCACCGTGGGGTCGCTTCCCTCCCAATTCGAAACAGGTACTTACCAAAGCACCCGTGCCCGGTAAGCACCTGTGTCAATCTGAAGGTCAGCGACCCAAACTCACGGTTGCACCATTCTTTCAGATTGGGACGGATCGCCTCCAAAGTCCTCCTCGCGACTGTATCCGTCTGGAGTTCCCTAGTCCACTCTGTCATCAGCGACTCCTCGGCCCTCCTTCTTGATGCTGCCAACTCTATAGGAGCCGGCCGGTCTCCTCTTTGCGCCGCGGCGCGTCGCTCGTGGTAGGCCTCCTTGAGCACTTGAGAGTCTAGCTCCCAAGGAGGCATGCCCGACAAGACACAAGCTGCCGTATGGGATACCGTCCGGTATCCTCGTATAAATTTGGTGGCTATCGCCCTTTGAGGCCTCCGAAGAATCCGCCTGTTCATCGCGCTGAGACGATCTGCCCAAACTGGTGCCCCATACAGAGCCATGCTGCGTAACACCCCTGCGTACAGCCTGCGGCAGCTCGCACCCGGTCCACCAAGGTTGGGGAGGAGACGCCCCAGTGCTCCAGCCGCCTTTGTGACCAGCCCAGAGTACTTAATACTGGGCTTCAAGGGAACCGTTGTCCCATCCACCACTATCGCCGCCCCTGCCGGAGGTCCCCTCCGACGACTATGCAGGAGAATGGCCTCAGTCTTTTCAATGGCCACATTGAGGCCCAGCATTCGGATGCGCTCTTTATCCAGGGACGCACCAATACCCGCCAATCTACTGGCTTCTTCGAAGGTCTTACCCCGAGCGGTGACCAGCATCTCTACCGCCTAACGGTCTAGCTGTCGCTCTCGTTAACGCTTTCGATATTTGAAACCACCTACAAGGGCTATCGCTAACGCTAACACTTTCACGTGCATTCAATTATTATGTTAGTGTATAGTGTTATTTTCTCTTTTGTATTATGATTTTGATTGGCTTTTGTTTTTATTTATAAATTTTTCTGTAATTTGTTTAAATTAGAACACTATTTTGTTTTTTTCTAACATGCTGTGTAAACTACTTAAGGATTATTGCCTAGATTAAGTATTCAATTATTTTTGTGTTTCATGCATTGACTCTAATCAGTTTAATCTGTCCTAAACCAAATAAATAAATAGATGAAGGATTTGACAAAAACCCTTCCATTGAAGGGGGTTTACAAGAGTTTAAAGTTTGTTTACCTACTTTAGGTAGTGTCGATGTGTCTAGAACATTAAGCGGTAGACCCCCCGGTAGGTTTTCAAAATACACAGACAAGACTCGAACCCGAAACCTTAAAATTTTTGATCCACTGATCTCCAAAGTGACATAGAGAAGAGTCACTACCTACCCCAGTGGAAGAAAAGTTTTTTGTTTTATGTACATATTTTATTTCAATAGGTCTAATTTTAAATCTATCGCAATCCCTTTCAATTCCTAATTTGAAAGATATTCAGGCCGTCACTATTTGCCATTTGAAAGGGATTGTGATCGGGACGCGTTTTAAAAGGTATGGAATAAACGAAATTGAACTGTCTAAGCAATATGACAGACGAAAATATCACAATCACAATACCTCTGAAAGGGATTGTGATAGATTTTAAGGGCAGATTGTAGAAAAGCGTCATTCCTCTAAATCAGGCCCGGCATACGGCCCCGGGCCTTAATGTGGCCCGCATAAGTTCTTCATCCGGCCCACAACCACACCAAAAAGATGTCAGTCATCTCATTAGGTTTTAACTAAGCTAAGTGAAATTCAACAACTTTTACGGATATGACACGGGGTCATCCCGTAAACACGGCAGCTGTAGCTGTAGCTGCAGTAGCAGCCAAGGTGCAGAAACGTCGGGAAAATCAAAAAACCCCTAAAAAAACAAAAGATACGGACAATTACAACTTAGTTCGTGGAAATATAGCGCGTTTGATATCCGAAAAAGTTGTTTTATTTCAATGAACAGTACCCCTATTACGAGTTTGCTTAACATGACATTTACAGGACTCGTGAGCGTAGACTATCGGATACACTGCTCATGTCGGTAAAACAGTCGCTAAATATGAAAGAGACAGAGCTACATTTTACGTTAACGTTTACTGTAACGTCGAGTTTGCCACACTCGTAATAAGCCTACAGTGCGCGCCAAAACATAAGATGTACGTAAGTGAAATTCTTTTTTTTGACATCTGATTGTAAGTTTCGAAATTATAATTTATAAATTAAACAGTTAAGAGTTATGCATAATTCATTATAACAATACTTACATACATACCAAGGGAAACGGGGATTTATTTTATATATTAATATGTCTTTACCTAAAAAATTGCCCATTTGTATGAAGAATTTCAAAGAAAGTTCGTTTTCCATATTATCCAATTTTGTTATAATTTCTACCGTAAATGCTAATGCCACATTTTTGTATGTACAAGCATTGTATGAGGTCTAATAAATCTAATGCTTTATTTTTATATAAGAAATACTAAGTATCTTAAAAATTATATTTATAAAATTGGTAATTTTTTCCACCAAAAAAAAAGTACTTACCTTTTGACGGTTTTTTATCGTAAGTATAAGAAATAAAAATTATAATTTCATGATTATTGATTTTTGACTGTTATGATCCTAATGTAATATAATAAAATAATAATAAAATAACTTTATTATCTCCACACAATAGAGCAGTATAATATAAAATGAAGCAAATAATAAGAAGAGAGGATCTCTAGAAGTGTATCGCATGCAACATACATATTGTTTACCTATATGTTTTGCATGCTATTGTAAATGGCTGATTGGGCTGATCTATATTTTAATGTCATCTGCAGTGTACCCCAAACAAGTGCAAATAAATGATTATTATGATTATGATTATGTTATGATTGACGATATACAATAACTTCCTTTGCAAATCCCGCGTACGTTATTTTGTTAGAAGGTAAGTAGTGGTTTGCTTATCATTTGTCTTATTAATAATTGAAATAAAACAACTTTTACGGATATCAAACGCGGTATATTTCACGAACTTAATTGTAATTGTCCGTATTTTTAGGTTTTTTAGGGGTTTTTTTCATTTTTGATATCCGTAAAAGTTGTTTTATTTCAATGAAAAGTGCGCGCCAAAACATAAGATGTGCGTTATTAATAATTGTTATTATTATTTATTATTATTAAATATCAGACAACATAGATCCATTTGTTAGTAAAACTTAAAACTTGTTGTTAGTATAGTTACAAAATTCAATGATAAATAAAAAAATCTGAAACTTACTTTTATTCGTGCAACGTTTATTTTTCCTTGCAATTTAATATGTTGTTAAATATTTTCCATAACTTCCTTTATAACTTATTTCTAAATTATTTTGTCGATGTTTTTATTTGTACCAACTGAATTTTGTGTAATCAATTCACACCGCACGCGCAGTGCAACCTCATTTTTTAGACATAAGTAAGTAAGTACCTATGTGGTTTCTACAAAAACTTTTGACTGGGTAGGGGAGAGAGGGTTTGTATATCTTCGAATAGAACTCTTCATATAAAATAATGATCGAACTTCACTAGTAAGATCGTTTCATCATAAAACATTAGCATTAAGGGCGCGCAAGTCGGCTTCATTGGCAGATGGATGAAAACTTGCCACAGACTAAGAGCAATATATCCCATCCATCTGTCAAATGAAGTTGATGTCGATGCCGACGACACTTGCGCGGAAGGGGTCCAGATCTTTGCAGAAATAAGAATACTGTAATTTTATGTATAGAGTCACAAAGTGAGCATGTTTGTATGAAATTAACGGGGTGGGCGGTTAAATGTGCAGGTGCGGTGATTGTATTATTTTTGAAAGACATTCTTCTTTTCTAATACAAAAAAAATCCTGAAAATGATTACCTACTTTGAACTTTAAACCACTGGCTATACGCTGGAGTATTGTCTTCGCATGTCAGTTTGACACTTTCCCCATAGGATATTAATAATATCTCCGTATTGTTCTCTGAAAGACAAAGCGACTTAGTGTTCGGCCAGAGTGCAGAGCGTGGAGCGGGGCGGGGCGGGCAGCGTTCATGTTAAACAAATGCTAACCTTTAGTGGTGTCCTGAGTAGCGGCCGGAGCGTCGGCAACCAGGGGCTGAACGCTGCCCGCCTCGCCCCGCTCCACGCTCTGCACTCTGGCAGTACATTTAGACTGAAGGCCTACCTAGCAGAAAAAATCTTTCGAGGACGTATCGTCAAAAAATGTGTGACAAATTGACCAGCGTTCAAAGTCAAAAACAATATCATTTATTCAGTCTAGGCTGTTACAAGCACTTATGAACGTCAAAGAAGCTACGCCATCGTTTTACAAATTCTACGGCGGGAGACCTTGTAACGAGAAGAACCGGCAAGGAACTCGTCAATGGCTGTTTTTTTTTCTCCCTGTTTTATTTCATACAGAGTCGTCAAATTGAAAAGTAACCTTAACATAACAGTAAGGTCAATTTCCATTATAAAAAGAAAATACTAATTATAATATAACGTTTTATGGTTATGTTATCTTAAACAACAACTGACAAAGAAAGACTTATCTATCATAGATTACAACATTTCTCGCATTACAAGATTACTGTACTGCAAGCTGTGAGGTACATACGTTCCTACCGGACGTAATCGGAACTACATGTTCCCAAACATTTTTTGACGATACGTCCTCGATACTAGGTATATCTAAAGTTTTTCGTGTTAGCGTCGCCACTCGTAGGCAGTGTACACATGAAGAAATTGCTCTTTAGCGATAAGGCCGCCATTTGTACCACTCTTGTGCTGTCCATTTCAATTTAATGTATGTATAATAATGTATTTTTGGGTGTACAATAAAGAACATTCCATTCATTCAATTATTCATTCTTTCATTCATTCAGTCATTCATTCAGTCAGTCATTCATTCAGTCATTCATTCAGTCAATCATTCCGTCATTCATTCAGTCATTCACATGACAGCATTGCGCACGCGGTAGTCTCCGTTTTTCCTGCGATTTTCTTCTCAATCCGCGGGAATCATCTATTTGGTTACTCACCGTCGACAGTTATATCCGTCGATAAGGTTTTAATGATATACGGTCGATAGTATAGTTTTTGTATAGCGTTTTGGTGTAGTCCGTGCCGTAATCCGCTAGTTGGCGGGCCGCTAGTTGATTTCGATTGAAAAATCGGAGCGTTCACGATCGACCGCCACCTCGACTGCCTAACGGTAAAGCTTATGGTAACGCTATAGCTATCGATTTTTCAAAGCCCCTACTAGGGCTCTCGCTGACGCTATCACTTTCATACTAAAAATGCAATAGTGAATCCAATAGAGGAATAGAAATATGTAGGAATTAGACAAAAATCCTATCGTTGAAGGGTTTTATAAGAGTTTGACGTTTGATAGCTATTGTGATAGCACTAGCTATACCGTTAGGCAGTCGGGGTGCGTGACTAGAAAAAACTCGCACTAAGCACTCTGAACGAGTCGATTAAACCGCGTGGTAACACGCGGTACAAGATCTAGCGCGCTGGATGCAACGCTCCGCGCGGTAATGTAGACGAATCACAAGGAAACTTATCTCCGACGTTCCGCAAGTTGCGGCGTAAGCGAGTACGGTAAAAAAACTAACACTAAGCAGTCCCAATGTCTGTTGAAAAATTCGCTTATGGTGATTTATACAGCGATCTACGTTAAACCATTGGTCCCGGTTGCATTTGCAAATGTATAAACATTCTTCGTCATGGCCTATTCTCCGTATTCATCTTTATTAAAGGCCAGTACCTCAGCAAAGCAGATGACCATGTAACTTCGGTTCATTTAGAAACACATTTGCATGTCTGAATGAATGTGTCCTGTTCAAACTTATTAATTTAATAAATTGTAACAAATTCTAGTAAATTATTAAATAGTTCAATATAATGTGTTTAGACCAGCCCCCTAATTGTCTAATTTCAAAACCTATCACAACTCCTTTTAAAGGTATTGTGATTGTGATAGTGATTTATGGAATTGTGTACCTAACTTATAGTCGCAATCCCTTTCGGAACGCATGATGTTTTAAATTATACTTCATTTGACAATTCTCCATTCATTTGAAAGATATTTTCGTGTGTCACTTTGCTTAGACTGTTCAATTTCGTTCATGCCTGAAGTATGTAAATAGCTTTCAAATGACGAATTGAAAGGGATTGCGATAGATTTTAAAATTAGACAATTAGCCCCCATCGTTTAGACGGATATTTACAACTTGTTACGTAATATTTTCTTTGACATTGGCTTCATAACTTGCCCTCTTACTATGGCTGGACGGAGTTGACATTAAATTTGGACCAACGTCAAAAATCTTATAGTTTGGTACTTTGAAAACGGTTGCTATGGTTTCCATAGTACCGTTTTGACATCGATTCAGTTCAATGTTAACTCGAGAAGACTTACTCTGACTCTGACTCTGATCTTATCAGTCGGTTTCACCACCGACTGATAAGTTCTGGATAGTTCATCTGGCAGATAGTTTGACATGTTTATCTTATAACAACTGTATCAAATGATCTGCCAAAAATGAGCTAACCAGGGGCTGTACCGCGCAAGTGGCGTCGGCATCGAAATCGGCTTCTTTTAACAAATGGATGCGACACATTACTGCTTCTTTTTGACACTAATGTAAAATTACCAAAGACTGAGAGCAATATGTCACATCCATCTGTCAAATGAAGTCGATGTTGATGCCGACGCCACTTGCGCGGTAGGAGCCCAGAACATATTATATCTGAGTGCTTAGTGTGAGCTGTTTCACTCACCCTACTCGCTTACGTCGAAGTTTGCGAATAGAGTTTAATTTCCAACCTTATACCTGTTGTCATAAGACTATCTGTCAAAATTTTACTTTGACGCGATGATAACGTTGGGATATTTGCAAACTCATGTTAGACCTTCTGTTACTGGTGAAACCGGCTGTAAATATTTTAGATCTCTCAATGTACTTACGTCGTAGGTCTTTCTCGATACTCGGCTCCACAATAATATTGAAATTGTACTCAGCATAACTGTTGACTCCATAATGTTTTATGCAACCAATTTGTGTGTCATTGTCAAATAAACTTGCTTGCATATACAGCGCACAATACTCATAGTTAGAGGAGCAATAAGAATCATATATGACTCCGTTCACATCTGGAACTAAAAATAAATATAAGTACCTACCCATACAGTGTTATCTGTGTGTTCGTGTGTGTGTGTGTGTAAATTGTTACTACTCGGTAAAACTGGAATAGATTTTGTGCAAAATAACATTATTTTGCACATATAAGTAACAGTATTTTGCACATTGCAGCTTATAAGTTTTTGGCAGCGGCCAGGGCCCTGTTTCATAAAGATTACAATTGTCAGGGACAGGTGACAGGTGACAATTTGACGATTGTAAGTTTCATAAAACATTGGTGCTATATGAAAAGCCGACATAATTGTCAAGTTATCGCGAAAATTCTACAATTTAACGTTTCATAAAACAATTTGTCTGACTTATCTGTAATCGGAAAATCTGTCATATTTGTCAAATTGTCGCACATTTTTCATAGGCATTCGTGGTCTACGTCATGAGGAATGACAGTTATTTTCTTTTAGAAATTCTCACATGATCGAAAGAGTTTGTAATAGAATTTTGAAAAAGATAATTTTATAATGTATGATTGCTTTTTATAGAAAACCTACATTCAGCAATTATGACAAAGGTCAAAATTGCGTAGATCAGTGACAAAAAAAGCATGTATGCTCGAGCATAGTTGACAAATTGTCGACTTGTCATGCTTTATGAAACAGGGCCCTGGCCAGTCTTTTTTTAGAGTAGGTCCTTTTATTGTTTGAAAACTATTTTTCTATTTTTTGACAGCTGGAGAGAGAAGACGAGGAATAAAATTACCAGGGTTTCCAGATGTATGAAACATTTCAATTTCATTATACCCACTCTTAGTGCACCATAATTTTATAGTCTTGCCCTCCTTAAAATGCCTTATTGGAGTTGAAGAATATAAATAATTATAATCTGTAATAAAAAAAAACATTTGTATTGAAACCGGCTTTGATAAAAAAATAACTAAACTCTCCTGCCGCTTCACCACATTTCCCTGAGGATATTGGTTTTAAATATACATATCACATATTTTAATCCAGGCTATAAACTACAAATTTCAATCACATCTATTTCACAGTTTTTACGCGATTGAGTAACAAACATACAAACTTTCACATTTAAAACTGCTGTTTAAAAAGATAAAAGGCGCCTCAGAACAGTTTATCGAAACACCCTTCGCCGACAGAACGTTTCGCCGAAATCACTTTACCTCTTTCGGTTAGATTACGTTAAAACAGTTACCAAAAGAAATGAAAAATAGTTAATAATTAAATACCTAGGCTCACTGTTTTATTCTCATTTCTAGCCTAGCCTAACGGAAAGAACAAAGTGATTTCGTCAGAGGATGCAGAAGAACATCCTCCTAATATTCTGTAGCTCTACTAAGAGTTTTATCAACGATCCTCGCTAGCGTCTAACGTACATTTGAATGAAAAATTGTTCAGAGCCCCAAGCGGTGAGTAGCTGAACTAAAAATGGTATTATGAGTTGACAACGTTGACATTAGGTGATTTAACAGCTCCTGAGTAAGCTTCACGATTCGCGGTCACGTTTTTCATACAATTTGGTATTCCCGGTAAATACCGGGTAAATACCCAAAGTACCCAAAATCAAGGTATTTACCCGGGTAAATACCCAAAGGATGGGTATTTACTCTTCAACTATTTCTAAAATTCCTTACGTTTGCTAAAACAGATTCAACGACTTTTTTACTCTGTAATGTGATTAATTAGGGCAAATTTTGACGAGACTGTTTATCAGCAATAACGCTATCATTATTTATGACTGTTCCTAACTACCATTACAATATCCCTTTTATAAATTATGTTGTAAAGTAATTCAATTCACTATTTAATTTACTTTTTTTTTAAACTACAACGATAAAATTACTTAATTGCTTTTTATGCAAGAAATCTACACGGTTTCTGCACAGCTAATAGTTTCCCACTAATAATCAATCTACAAACTGCACGTACTTTAAATTTTTTTACTATGTCGTAGTTCGAAATCCCTAAATATTACTTTAATCGTTAATAGAATAAGTCCTAAGTATTTGAATATTCCCTCAGGACATGGCAAATATAAAAAATAAATAAAAGGTAAAGTTTCAATGAATATGGTATTGAGTGAGTGAGACGAAGAATTGAAACGGTAAATTAGGCAAACTCGCGCTATTTCTGCACCATTTTACAATACATGAAGGCATTTATTATAATTTTTCGTAACCTGTTTGACATACATTCAATGACGTTGCTTTAACCATGAGACAGACCAAAGTGATCTGGGAAATAAAAGAGTTTTTAAAGGTGACGCCCAACTTTTCGTGGTGTCATTTTCTAGCGTCAGAAATGCTTCCATGTTTTATATGTTTGCAGGTGTAAATATTGTGAAAAATTGTATGCTTTTGCAAATGTTAACAAATTAGAGAAACATCTACAAACATGTTTTAAATGTCCTCAGAAGGTAAAATATCAATCGAAAAAAAAAATTACGGAACAAAGGCAATTACAGTATAATGTAGAGAATACAGAAAATTCACAGCCATCAGGAAAATCTTCATCGTCTCAAAGTATTACCAAAGAACGAAAAAATATCTTGATTTATTAATAGCTAAGGCTATTTTTGTCGCTCGTACACCAATGTCAATTGTAGAACATCCTCTGTGGATACACTTTTTTGAAGAACTGCAACCGCTTTATAAATTACCAAGCAGAAAAGTTATTGCAACTACGCACTTAGAATCCATATACAAGGAAATGTAACAATAGATACAAGAAGAACTAAACTCTGCAAGTAGTCTGCATTTACAGTGTGATGGTTGGAGCAATCAACGCACTGAAGAAATTTTCAACTTTGTGATTGCTAAACCTGAACATATTTTTGTGAAAATCCTTAACACTCTTGCATACCGCCATACCAGCCAATATTTGAGTGAAGAAATTCTGAAAGTTATAAACGTTTATGGCGCAAACAAATTTAGTACCCTTAAAGGAGATAATGCAAACAATATTCAAAAAGCATTTGATTTAGTGCGAAATGAACACCCTCATATAGTGCCATTACGATGCGTGGCCCACACACTAAATTTGCTGTGTAAAGATTTTTTAAAACCCGAACCAATAAATGCATTTATAAATTATTTATAAAATGGCTGTTGAATTGCCTGTAAAGCACATTGGGGCAGTTATTTAAGTGCGCTCAAAAGTTTGCAGCACAGTAGAGTTGCTTTACAAACTTTAGCAGTGCAGAGCAAATGCCAAGCCAAGAGAAGATAAAGCTCATTTAGTAGATGAAGGATTTTGGAATATGATTGAAGAATGCATATTACAACCAGTAACAGAAAAAATATTCAAGCTAGAAAGTAACAACATAAGTTTACACGCGTCTTAAGTATATTAAGTCGTCATTTCATTTCATACTCTCAGATTTGCAACTACTAGGGGACGATGAGAAAACTTACCTTTTGAACTCTATAAACAAATGGTTGCAGAATTGTATAAAACCAATTCACTTAGCTGCTTACATGATGGATCCTAAAACTCAAGGCGTGGAATTAGATGAGGAAGAAGAAATGGAATGCTTAGAATTTTTGTGCAGAATGGGGCAGAGTTTAAATATTGACTTATTTCCAGATTTAGCAAACTATAGGGCAAAAGAAGGTTTTTGGGGTAAATCATTTGTATGGGAAAGTGTTTCAGTAATAGTGTGGTGGAAAGGAATTTGTAGGTCTAAATATCTGAGCAAAGTCGCAATTCGAATACTAACCGCACCATGTAGCTCAGCTGCAACTGAACGGTCGTTTAGTACCTTTGGCCATATTCATTATAAATAATAATAATAAATAATTGCATTCAAACACACCAATTATCTTGCCCACGTTAAGTTTCATCAAGAGCTTGTGTTATGGATACTAGATAACGGATAAACATACTTGCGATACTTGTTTTTTGTAAATACATACATACTATACATATTAACACCCAGACACCAAGACAAATAGACATGTTCATGCACACAAATATTTGTCTTGTCCTGGGATCGAACCCGGGACCTCTGGCGCAAAAGGCGGGCTTAGTACCACTGCGCCAAACAGGTCGTCAATAATGCCAATAGAAACAGACTCGCCACAGAAAGGGCAGCAAAAATATCATATACCTATTTCTTATAATTGGAATCTAAAGAAACAATGAATTTGAATTTCACGAATAACAACATTGAACGACAATAATGATTCAGATAGTGACTGATGGTTTGTAATAATGCTTTGAAATTATATGCAATTATTTTTTCTCAAACATGCATGGAAATGTTGTCATTATTTTCGAAAAAAGAACACGCGAAGTATCGAATTTACGGACAAAGAAAATCAAATCCATTGCAGGATCGTTTTTTGAATTTGGAAGATTACAAAGAGTATTTAACAACTCCAGCACGCCGTTTCATACAACATTGCTGGACCGCTGTAATGTTCCAAATTCAAAAAGACGCTCCTGCAATGAATTTGATTTTCTTTTAGTAATTATTAAATGTATAATATAAAAAGTATGTTTTATTTCCCTGCATTCTTTTGAGAAAAGCACTATATATGCCTCGGCGGAAATGGCAATTGCCTGTCTCGTATTAGTGAATTCCTCGCCTACGTTCGGCCTTTAAACTCATACTCGACCTGCAATTGCCTATTTCACGGCCTTTGCAATAATGTACTATTATCTCTTTTGTTGATAATTGTTGATTTTAAATAATTATTTGATTATTATGTTATTTGATATTACTAATAACTCTTCTTTTATGCACATGCTCTTGTCATAACGTAGAACATGTTTTGATGTTTTTAAATAAATAATTTGATTTTTTATCACTATTATTACAACTAACCAAATAGACGGAGATGAAAATCATCTTACTAGTTTAGTCTACAATCAAGATACCTAATATTAATTATTTTGGACCAAAACGTACAACAGCTTCAATGAATAGAAAGAAAGACGAAAAGAAAAAATACTTTTCAACCACAACGTGCTTATTGTTTTTACCCATGCTTTTGGGTATTTACCCAGTATTTACCCGGTAAATACTCAAATTGGGTATTTACCCAGTAAATACCCATCGGGTATTTACCCACCGCCCATCTCTAATTATGAGTTACAAATTTGGCAGATGCTCCTGTAATTTACGTTTACAGGAGCTGTTACGGCACTCACGGCATTTCTTTCAGTGAGAAGGTATTTTATTAAATTAAAATTAATTAATTCACGACATGTTTTGAAACAAATTGATGACAAGGCGTTTTTTGACTAGAAAATAATTTACGCGGCTGAACGATACAAAGAATACAATGAATTAACTAGTTTGTATAGAGTCAAAATTGCAAAAACGGGAAAAAACCTAACATTGATTTGTCCCTCCATTTAGCTAATTGTGCCTGCTATTACAACAACATAGAACTTTACAATTGACATAAAGAATAAAGGAAAGTAAAAATAAAAATAAAAAAAACACTGTTTATTTTGCAATGATTCCATTTATTTATACTAAATATTTATATTAATATTAGTAATCGACATTAATTTAACTGTGGACACCAAGGCCTATTTCGGGTCATGGGATGTCGCTTGTCTTTAAAAAAGTTTTCTATTTTAGCAATGAAAATATTTTACCATATTTTAGATTGTCCAGAATTTCTTGGATTTTTTTTAGTTAAGCGGTCTATTGTTTTAATGCAAAAGATATCAATGTATTTCATATTCTCAGCCGATACAGCAACTACATAAAGATCGACTGATTATTTATCCACAATGAACATGTTCATGTATATTAATACTGTGTGTCCTTGTACTATTATTTCATTCTGAGTCCGTGATGATACCATGATAAAATTCAAAAGGCCATAAATTGTTGGTCGTGGGCCTTTACCTCATATTTCTTAGTTTAGGTGGGCTACAGACATCATAAAATAGAAACTTATTAATTTCTCTATTTTTGACTCGATGGTTAAATTGTCTTTCTGTCCTTATTCTCATCATATCGATAGAAGGAAATAGTGTCAATTTTACGTCACGTATTCAAATTCATGCCTCGACGCTGCCTTCTCACGTATTTACGTACCAGCTATCGTAGCGTTTACAAAAACTCATAATACCAATACGATAGTCGGCGATTCGAGCTACGTATTAACGTTAACAGCAGCTGTCACGTCACTTGCGTTTACAGGAACAACTAATATTAGAGCTAATGGACTGGGACAGAAAGTAAATCATAGAAAGTGCTAGTTGCTAGCTTTCGAGTGTGCAGATAGCAAAAGGCTATCAATAGACAGGGCATGTTCGAAAACTAGGGTTCGAAAAGTAGGTTGATCGAATGCTTAATTCCAATATCAAAAGCTCGAAACCCCTTCCTCGAAGATTCATAAAATCGACTTATTATAAGATCAAATAATTCAATAGAGCGATGTATCAAAATCTCGAACGACGTAATGAACTGTCGAGCTCATGATTTGTCGATTTTACGAGTCTTCGAGGAAAGGTCTTCGTCCATTTGATATTCGAGCAATAGGCATTCGATTTTAAGTACCTAGGAGTCCCCGAAAACGGAACTATTATAGGCGACGGGCTGGCAACCTGTCACTACTAGTATTTTGTTTCCGGACATTTAACATTTAGACCGAATCAACGCCAAATGTCGCATGCGTCGTTAAGGTGTGACTTAGTGTTTATTTTTTACCAGATAAAACAATACCGTGACTGACTGACAGACAACGCACAGCCCAAACGGCTGAACCGATAAAGCTGAAATTTTGCACATAGGATCCTTTAACCAGCACTAAGTTCGGGTTTTGTTTTTAATATTCCCACGGGATAGTGAACCACGCGACTGAAGCAGTATAAGTAGTTATATTGCTTTTCGTGTAACCCAGTCCATTGATCTACACTGGCAAGATAGCAGCTGGTACATTATTTTTACTTCCAGTCCAGCATAGGAGTGCAAAATAATGTGTGTTTTGAGTGTAAGTACTTACTTACTCACAGAACACATCGACATCTAGGCGGACTGTGGGGCCCTTTCTTGGTTGATATGCCTAAATGTTGCACCATGACTCAACATCTTTTATATTGGAAAGAAGTGGAACCTCCCTGCATCTGTAGTTCCGAGTACTTATAACCCGACCACTTTCAAAGCAGGGGTGAATAGGCACCTTCTGTGTTAGCTCGCTCCATCGTGGTGTCTTGAGCTTGATTAGAATCAAGAGCAAACCCATTCAAACTAAAAACTACAAAAAACTTACCTGTGCTATCAACTCCAATCCATAAGATGTACATCACAAAAATATATTTTATCCACATTCTTGGGCCAACTTTTGCTAATCCTAAATTTTCCGAAGGAAATATAAAGAAAAAGATTTATCCACAATTTCAATAAACTATCTATTATAAAATTTTAATGTATTTCTAAGATTTTCTGTTGTTTAGTTTTAAATCAAAGAACTTACTAACTTTATTTTAAAATAACTTAGATGTTAGTATTGTTACCTCTGACTTCACACTGTATTCTATTTTAGGGAATTAAATATTTTCCTCCTAAGATAATGATGTAAGTAAATATTGTAAATAAATTCATACTAAGTTAATATGGTTTTCTATATAATATTTTACTGCCTCTGTGGTTAAGTGGTAACAACTACGGCATCAGTTTCAGAGGTAAGTACGACTTTTTTTTAATAACCACGGTGAGACTCTAGCCTTCATCATACCTAATGTAAAGTATTGATAAGGTTGAAGATGGAAGCGAGCATCTCCCGGAATCCTCAACCACTGAGGAACTGGCTATCTTACGTCTAACTGCCTGAACACAATAATGCTAAAAACGTTGTTGTAATGATGTAAGTTTTTTCTTTAGTTCCGTGTTAGGTAAGTCAGTCGCAATAACAACATTTACCAGCATTTAGAGAGAACAGTTAGAGATAAGATAGCCAGTTCGTCAGTGGTTGAGGATTCCTTGAAAGGCTCGCATCCATATTCAGCCTTATCAATACTTAACATCAGGTATGATGAAAGAGTCTTACCGTCATTCATAAAATTCAAACCCCATTGGAAAACGATTACTTGCCTCTGAAACTGATACCGAACATCGGTATCACCACTTGAGGATTCCGGGAGAAGTCCGATTTTAGTATATTTCGAGAAGTACAGAATTTAAAAAATCGGCCAAGTGCGAATTGAACTCGCACATAAACGGTTTCGCCTTTCACCCAAGGTTGCCTGGAACAGACTGCTATAAGGCCGCCTATTGTGTGCTCCTCTTTTTGTCATTTTCTCTGTATGTGTTTGTTTTTGTATCGTGTGCAATAAAGTTTCTATTATTATTATTGCCAAAATGCCATTATAATTTTTCGTCTGCAAAAATAAGTTTATTTTTCATAGTGTATGAATGACAAAGTTATATTTGCGGTTGTGGAAAATGTGCTATAGCTCTGAAACTACTATATAAATTACGTTCAAACCAAATTTCGTTAAAAGTTTTTATAAAGACCTACATCATTTTTTTATTTTTTATTTTTCACTTTCTTATTTTAAAAGTTAGAGGGGGAACACACATTTTTCCACTTTGAAAGTGTATAACTTTCAAACGGTTGACTGTGAGAAAAAAACTGTTTTAGAAGCCTCAATGTATTTTTTAAAGATCTATCTAATCACATTATAGGTTTGATGAAAAAAAAAAATCAGTAACAGTTCCATGTATGCCCTTTAACTCATTTTTTTTTTTAATTTTGTGTAAAAACCGTAAAGCGGTTTACAGAATACATCTACCGACTAAGTTTCAACTGTGTGATCCTTATAGTTTTGGAATAAAGTGGCTGTGACATCTTACCACTTTGGAAGTGTATATCTTTCAAATGGTTGATTTTGAGAAAAAACTGTAATAGAAACTTCAATGTAATTTTTAAAAATCTATCTATAGATACGCCTCAAGTATAGGTTTGATGAAAAAAAATTTTTTTTCTAGACCCTTTCGGGAAAAATGCTATATTTCTAAAACTGACAACCATATTTCGTTCAAACCAATATTCGTTAAAAGTTTTTATTAAGATCTACAGCATATATATTTTTTTTAAATTTTCACTCTCTTATTTCAAAAGTTAGAGGGACACACATTTTACCACTTTGGAAGTGTACATCTTTCAAACGGTTGACTATGAGAAAAAATCGTTTTAGAAACCTCAATGCAATTTTTAAAGACCTATCTATAGATACCCCACACGTATAGGTTTGATGAAAAATATTTTTCAGTGTCAGTTCCATGTATGGGGAGCCCCCCCTTTAATCATATTTTTTTTTATTTTTGTGTAAAAACCGTAAAGCGGTTTACAGAATACATCTACCTACCAAGTTTCAACTGTGTAATCCTCATAGTTTTGGAATAAAAAGGTGTGACATACATCGGTTTGGCCGAATCTAATACTTTAAGGTAATAGGGTAAGGTAATAATTAGGTTCAACAGTAATAATTTGTCTCTTAACCCTACCAAAACGAAATTTGTTAAATTCACATTACCTAATGTAGGGCAGGTCGACATGCACATCAATTTGAATGGGGATGTAGTAGAGTTAGTTGAGAGTACTAAATTTCTTGGTATTACATTAGATTCAAAACTACAATGGGATCCACATATTGAAACCTTGTCGAGTAGACTTAGTTCTGCGGCTTTCGCAATAAGGAAAATAAGGCTCCTAACTGATATTGAAACGGCAAGACTAGTTTACTTTAGTTATTTTCATAGTGTAATGTCCTATGGCCTGTTGTTGTGGGGCTCAGCAGCCAATATAGAAAATGTTTTTATACTTCAAAAAAGAGCTGTGCGCGCCATTTACAACCTTCGACAGAGAGATTCTCTTAAAGAATTGTTTAAAGAGATTAATATACTAACTTTGGCGGGACAATACATTTATGATAATATAGTTGACGGCGCAAACGTTGCGCCATCTAGTTTCTATCAGTGAAATTATACATGGCATTGACAGTTGAGGCTTTCATTGCACGGACGAGAGTAGATGTCACTCTGACGGAACGTCACTTACGTTTTGACAGTGGCAAGCCAAGATGGCGGTGGGCAGATTTTAATGTCAGTTAGAGAGAAAACGCGCCACGTGCAATACGTAAGGGACGGATCGTCGACGTCCGTTTTCAATCCAATTTAATCTCGTTTAATTTGTACTCCAATTGATTTTTGTGATTGCATTAGTGATTAAAACATTGTAATTTGTGATATTTGACTGTTATTTCTGAAATATCTGTCCATAATACCCGCGCAAAATGAATAACTCCGATGAAGGTACGGAATTGCCTTTATCAGAAGTGGGATCGAATGGGCATGCAAGTCGACCACCTGACGAAGACGGGACTCGGTTATTAACCCGGATGGAGGCCTTATTATCCCGAATATTGGCTACTTCGCAACCAGCTTCGACCCCAAATGTAAGTGCTGTACAATTAATGCAGTTTAACCCAGATGATAGTGACGCCGATATTGAGGGCTGGTGCCGCGTCACTGAGTTAATAATTAAAAACAAAAATATATCTGGAGTAGATTTACTAGTGGCTTTGACTAATTCTTTGAAAGGGCGTGCGGCTTCCTGCCTTACACAGCTGCGCATTGATGATTTAACCTGGGATGTCGTGAAAGCAACACTTATAGCCAAGTTTTCTAAACCCAAACTGATACAAGATTATTTCGATGATATTTGGAGATTTCAAATCGGGTGGAAGGATACCGCCAGTGAAGCTGCTGTACGCCTTTGGGGCTTAATTGAGAGGATCCCTAAAGTTGTCATGTCCGAAGAAGTGATAACCGGATTCGTGATTTCTGTTTTGTCTCACAAGGATGGACTCATCAGACGAGAATTGAACTCGCATGTAATAACCACCAGAACTCAGTTGTTCCGCGCCCTCGGTGGGATCTCTTTTAAACGACGAGGTGAAGAAAATGATAGGGAATATGAACCAAAAAGACCTCGTATGTCTGATTCGAAGTTTACTGGTAAATGCCATACGTGTGGAGTACCCGGGCATAAACAATCAGAATGCAGACGACGCCGCCGTGATGATCCTGGAACCTCAACGAAAAGGGATATAGGAGGGCCTGCTCGCATGATTGACAAGACGCTGGAAGTGACCTGCTACACGTGCGGGAAGCCGGGGCACGTATCCACCACGTGCCCAAATAAGAACAGTGGGGTGACTGTGCAGGAGGTCAACATCTGCGAGAGCCGAGCTTCGAGAGGTACTCTGCTGACGTCGTCCGGTGAGAATGTCTCTTTCCTTTTTGATAGTGGCTCGTCATGTTCTTTAGTAAAAGAAAGTGCTTCCCCATGCTTTTTGGGCACCAAGCGTGAATGCAAAGTGTATTTAAAGGGTATAGGGGGGGACTATGTTGAGAGTAAGTCGCAGGTTTCTTCTAAAATTAAAATTGGAGATTTAATGTTAAAATTGTTGTTTCACATAGTGCCGGATGATTTTATTTCTGAACAAGTTATTATTGGTAGAGATATTTTAGATAACGGTGTGCGAATTTCGATTGATGTCCATAATTTAACAATTACGTCTATTGAACAAGCTAACTTTTGTGAAAAGAGAAATAAAATTGATTTTGCTACAATTGACACTGACTTGACTGGCAGGGATAGAGATGATTTAATAATGATTTTAAAAAAGTATTCGGACCATTTCATAGACGGCATTCCAACTCAACGAGTATCTACTGGACTTATGGAAATTAATTTGACTGACCCTAATAAAGTTGTCCAAAGAAGCCCGTATAGGTTGGCGCCATCAGAAAAACAGATTGTGAGGGATAAGATACGGGATCTTTTAAATGCTGGTATAATTAGAGAGAGCTCATCACCTTTCGCTAGCCCAATCCTACTCGTAAAAAAGAAAGACGGCACAGATAGGCTTTGTGTAGACTATCGAGAACTTAATTCGAATACTCGTCCGGAGCATTATCCTTTGCCCTTAATTGATGAGCAGATAGACCAGCTTTCTGGGGCTTATTTCTTTTCCTCTTTAGATATGGCGGCTGGATTTCATCAAATCTTGATTCATCCTAATTCGGTAGAGAAGACAGCGTTTGTTACTCCCGAGGGGCAGTACGAATATCTCGCAATGCCATTCGGTCTGAGGAACGCTCCTTCTGTTTATCAAAGGTGTATTAACAAAGCCCTAAAACATCTGAGGAATAAGCCCCTAGTTTACATGGATGATGTCCTTTGTCATTCACCTGATGTTCTTACAGGTTTACAAAGACTGGACGAAGTCTTAAACGCCTTGTCGATTGCGGGCTTTTCCTTAAACCTACGTAAATGCGAATTTATGAAGACTGGAGTAAATTATCTTGGTTATGAGATTAAATCTGGTGAGGTTAGACCTAATTCATTAAAGATACAAGCCTTATCCCAATCACCTCCACCTAGAACAGCTACACAGGTACGCCAGTTCCTAGGCCTAGCCTCCTACTTTAGAAAATTTGTTCTCAATTTTACACGGATCGTAGGTCCTCTTTACCCACTCACCAAATTGAAAGGTAGCATTAAATGGACTGACAAACACGAACAAATAAGACAAACTATTATTTCAATTTTAACATCCGAACCGGTATTGACTATTTTTAATCCGGAGTTGCCAGTTGAACTCCATTGTGATGCCAGCTCTGAAGGGTACGGAGCTATTCTAATTCAGAAGGTTAATGCAATGCCTCATGTGGTAGCGTACTTTAGCCGCCGCACGACCGAGGTCGAGTCTCGTTATCACTCATACGAACTCGAGACACTGGCGGTCGTACGAGCGGTTGAACACTTTCGACACTACCTGTATGGTATAAAATTCACGGTCTTTACCGACTGTAACTCTCTCAAGGCGTCAAAGTCGAAAACTGATCTTACACCACGGGTCCATCGTTGGTGGGCCATTTTACAGGCTTACGACTTTGATATTGTATATCGTGAAGGGCGTGGAATGGAGCACGCTGATTATCTGTCAAGAAACCATCAGCATATCAATACAAAATCCGCATCAGACCCTAACGCTGTAAAGCCTACGTCAGTTCGTGAGACTGTGCAATACGTCGAACTACATGAAGGATGGCTTTCAGTCGAACAAAAGCGCGACAATGAGATCCAAGATCTTATCGCAAAATTTCTTAATGAAGATCTCCCAGAAACTGTGGCGCAAACGTATGATGTCAGGAATGGTATTTTATTCCGAAAAATTAATCGTAATAAAACTACTTCCTGGCTCCCCATAGTACCGAGGTCATTGGTCTGGACGCTTATTAATCACATTCATTGTGAAATTCAGCACCTTGGTAGCGATAAAACACTAGACAAGGTTTATGAACAATTCTGGTTCCCTGAGATGGCTAAATGTGTCCGAAAATTTGTAGACTCCTGTATAGTAAGTATGTCGCGCCTCGAAAGGTCCTTCCGGCGCTCAGCCTATTCGGCTTCATCCTATCCCCAAGGTTACCACGCCGTGGCATACGTTACACATAGATTTTACAGGGAAACTTAGTGGGAAAAGCGACCAAAAAGAGTATTGTTCGGTCATTATAGACGCGTTCACAAAATACGTCTTGCTTGAACATACAACGTCTCTCGATGCTGTCAGTGCCGTCACTGCACTTAAAAAAGCAGTTTGTCTGTTCGGGTCACCTAAGCGTATAATCTCAGACCAAGGCCGCTGCTATATAAGCAACGACTTTAAACGATTCTGCTCTGATCACAATATTGAACTACACTTTATTGCTACGGGCTCTAGCAGAGCTAATGGCCAAGTCGAGAGAGTAATGCGTACGCTCAAAAGCTTGTTGACCATTATCGAAAATGATCCTCAAAAATCATGGCGTGAAGAATTGGGCAATGTGCAGCTTGCCTTAAATAGCACTAGGTCGAGTGTAACTAAATATACCCCGACTGAACTCATGTTTGGAATTCGAGCTGACTCGCTGGGAATTGCCAAAATATCAGATAATAGTTCAGCAGCTAGATTAGATCTAGAATCTATTCGCACTGACGCATCTAATAATATTCAGAAGTCTGCTAGATCGAACACTGAACGTTTTAATCGCGGTCGCGCTTTAATTAGACCATACTTGAAAGGTGATTATGTCTTTGTTAAAAATTCTGAACGCAATCAAACCAAATTATCTAGAAAATTTAGAGGCCCCTTTGTCATAACCAACGTTCTTGAAAACGATAGGTACGAATTAAAAACAGTAAACGGATCTAAGCGTTTATTCAAGTATGCCCATGAAAATTTGCGCCTGGTGCCCCAGGGGCACGAAGGTCTTGTTGAGATAGCCACGGGCATTATGGAAGGAGAGGGAATAGATGCCGTGACGGCGTCAGAAGATGAACAGTCGGAGACAGATCAGGATGATATCTTAGGACAGCTATCACCACACCGATCTGATACCTGTTCTGCAGACTCTGTTACGATCACTGCCTCTCCTCTCGCAGCTTCTTTACGATCAGATACAGTTACAGCAGATACTGAGACACTATCAGCCTCACCTCGTGCAGCTTCAATCCGATCTAATACATCGACGACCGACTCTGATGCTGGTGCAAATGCCCAAGTCAACTTTGATGTTGAAGTGGATGTTCATCGTTACTAAGATAATAAGGTATGTTGCTACAATGTACACTTATCTGATGTCAGAATGTTGTCCGGTCCAAGTGTGGTCGCAGGGACGCATGTCTGATATGTTGGTATTGGTCGAAGGGACGGTGTTGTCCGGTCCCTGGAGGTCGAAGGGACGCACTTGTCCGGGCCCTATGATCTTAAGTCGGAAGGACGGTGTTGTCCGGTCCTTAGTAGTCGAAGGGACGCACTTGTCCGGGCTCAAGATGGTTGACGGGTTAGTGTTGTCCGGTCCATCGGTATGATTGGTCGAAGGGACGCACTTACCCTGGATTCATGATGAAGTGAGATGTAGTCAATGGGATTCGTGTTGTCCGGTCCATGTCAGGGTGACTGGTCGAAAGGACGCACTCTTCTCGTTTCAGTAACCAGGATAATGTTGTACCGGGCCATGCCTGTTGCACGGCTGGTCGAAAGGACGCATGTATCCGGATGGTTTTATTACCCAGATGTTGTCCGGTCCAGGCTTTCTAAGCTGGTCGGAGGGACGCATGAGGTAGTGTAAGTTTAAGTAAGATAATTGCACTTACTGTTTTGTAGTTGGAGGAACGTTCTGGTCAGGGTGGACGAACGTGGTACTAAACTTACGTAAAGATGTCCGTTGTTTCAGATAATTATGTTCGCCCGAGGACGGGCGACTGTCAGTCCGGCCGTGACGGCGCAAACGTTGCGCCATCTAGTTTCTATCAGTGAAATTATACATGGCATTGACAGTTGAGGCTTTCATTGCACGGACGAGAGTAGATGTCACTCTGACGGAACGTCACTTACGTTTTGACAGTGGCAAGCCAAGATGGCGGTGGGCAGATTTTAATGTCAGTTAGAGATAAAACGAGCCACGTGCAATACGTAAGGGACGGATCGTCGACGTCCGTTTTCAATCCAATTTAATCTCGTTTAATTTGTACTCCAATTGATTTTTGTGATTGCATTAGTGATTAAAACATTGTAATTTGTGATATTTGACTGTTATTTCTGAAATATCTGTCCATAATACCCGCGCAAAATGAATAACTCCGATGAAGGTACGGAATTGCCTTTATAGTATATGTAAGGAAACATCACGATTTATTTATTAAGCATAGCGATGTTCATAATTTTAATACTAGAAACAAGAATAAGCTTGCCGTTCCAAGATTTCGACTTGAAAAATGCAGTCGCTCGTTTTTGGGGAAAGGCATAGCCTTTTTTAATAAAGTTCCACAACAAGTGATTGAGCTGCCTTTGCATAAATTTAAAATACATGTTAAAAAAACGCTCTTAAGCAAAGGTTATTACAAGGTAGAAGATTATTTGAAAGACAAAAATGCATGGAAGTGATACTAACATAAAACATGACTATTGTAATTGTATAAAAGGAAAATATTCTAATAACTGAGTATAAGAAAATTTTCCTCTTATATTAAATATGTTTCAAGATTGTAGATTTGTGTTTGGCAACGACATGTTCCTTTGTAAATGTTGTTGCTTTTGTTAAAGCTGATAAGTTTCTTGCGGCCGTTCTTCTTATCAGTTAAAAGATGTCCTGAATGGCTGGTAGGAAAAAAAAATTGGACGATTCGAAAGCACTTATCTATAAGTCTATTTGAATAAAAATCTTTGACTTTGACTTTGACTCTATAAGGGTTTCGTTTTTTGCCTTTAGGCTACGAAACCCTAAAAATACACCATGGATGCCTTGGATGGCACCGACTCCAAAAGCTTTTTTTTATTTTCTAAGTGTATTTCTATTTTTATAAAAAGGTTTTATTCTACAGTTTTTAAAGTAAGAATAAGTCCCGTACTTGCCTACTTGCCTACTACTATGAATATAGATTCATTTTATAAAAACGAGCAATAAGAGCAATTTATCAGCTAGGGTCTAAAACATCTCTCAATGAGATAATAAACAGCTGCATCTCAATTTATTTTGAACTGTATATTTTTTGTTCGTCGCAACTTATCAGAATATACCAAACATTGTAATGTGCACAACCTTGATACGAGAAATAAATGCCTCGATACAGGCTAGAATAGGTTCATGAATCTTTCTTGAGTCTTATTGTTAAATTTTTCAATAAAATTTGCCTTTTGAAAAGTTTTATGAATTCATGTTAAATATTGTCTACTAAAGAAATGATATTATACTATAAAGGACTATTTGAATGACAAAACAGCTTGGTCATAAATATTTCGTTTTATTCTTCGAGATTGTAGCCGTGTCATCAATTAGTGTTTAGTAATGTGATAGATTCAACTTTTAACGCAGGTTATGTCATGCTCTCTTTAAACATTTCTACGGTGGTGTCGTGTGAGGCTGGTCGCTACGTTCCCTAAACTATGGTTGAGCGAAGCGATGGCTGGTTCATGCGTCATGCTCATGAACGGGTGCTACCAGTGGGATGGGTCTGCTCAAGTCTGATTGTGTTGAAATGTGTTGAGATATTTACATTTTTGTTTTAATTGTATAGTATTTTTGATGTTTTGATTTGAGAGCGTGGCACTGCTTGATCAGAATAAATAAAAATAAGTACCTAGTGTTCTCCAATTATTATATTGACATGAAAGTCATTATTATTATATTATTTTATTAATTTAGTTTAAATACGCTTTATGATTATGACCCAGCTGATGCGCCTTCCAGTAACGTTGTAAGTTGCGTCTTACATTATAACGCACTTTTATCCTTTTGTTCTGTTGTTGCCATTGTATTTTTAATATTTATAGACTTTAACATAAGTACCTGAAGTACGTCATGCTCACTCAAACGTTTCTTCGGCGGTGTCGTATGAGGCACTCATTTCGTTCCCTAAAATATGGTTGAGCGAAACGATGGCTGGTTCATTCGTTATGCTCGTGAACGAGTGTCGCCAGCGGAAACGGGTCTACTTCAGTCTGCGAGTCTTAACGTTGTGCTTAGAGCTTTAATATTTTCATCTTAAATATAATCTCGTAATGCGAGAAATGTGCGAGTTCCTTCCTTGCGAGTTGAAATTTGTTTACGGTTAGGATAACCATAAAATGTACTTTTATTTTAGTACTTTTTTGTGATGAAAATTGACCTTACTGATGTGTTAAGGTCACTTTTCAATTTGACGACTCTGTATGAAATAAAATAGGGAGAAAAAAATGGCCCTTGACGAGTTTCTTGCCAGTTCTTCTTGTCACATGGTCTCCCGCCGTAGGGTTTGTGAACCGATGGCGTAGCTTCTTTGACGTTCACAAGTGCTTGTAAACTGAATAAATGATATTGAATTTTGATTTTCTTTTTACACTACTAGTTTGCGTCAAACCGAAATGAACGGGTTTGTTTCTTGTTTAATAACAGCATCGTAAAAACCAAAAATCAAGTCGTTAAACCACAAATTTCGTTTAGAACTTGTGTATATCGATGTCCATGTCGATTCTTAAAGAGATTAGATACGAACGCATTATTGCACGAGCACGACACAAAGATACAGGATTTCAAATAAAAAATAATAATTTTGGGTGAGTTTTCTTCTATTGTCGACTAAAGCACCCCAGCCTGTCGCGGCCAGCAGTGTTGCCACTTTCATCGCCATATTCTGATTTTTAATTTGACGGAATTCTGACAGTGCTAATTATGGCCATTAAAAAAATAAATAAAACACCACATAATTTACTACATTTTTAATTGAATATCCCTTAACAATACAAATTTGTGGACATAACATAATTCTAATCATAGGATCTCTAACTTGGACCTATATCTTATTTTTTATTATAAATACTACTTGATATTTCTATAATATTAATTAGATTCACTAATTATTTTCTCTATTTTAAGACATTTTTATCATACTTAATAAAATTGATCGAAATCACTATAACGCTATAAGTTTATTAAATTCAAATTAAATAAATTAAAAGTAAATATTTTTTGTAAGAGAGGTGAAATATATATGTAAATAAGTCATAGAAATAAAGTATACAGTATTTTTTTAAAGTTTCAAATAATTCTTACAATTTGTTGTACTTAAATGCTAAATTAAATTATATTTCATATAAAAAAAATATATTTTGTCAATATAAAAGTATGGCAAGAAAATTGTCTTCTTTAGCCAAATGATAAAATATTTATAAATAAAATTTTAATAATATTTCTGGAGTTAAATATATTATAATAATACTATAATAAACTACCACTATATCTACTAATGACACTTATGGCCTGGGTTTGAATATTTATAGTAATTCAATTCATTATAATACTTCAATAAAGGGAATTTATAAAATAATACCTTAATACAATAAAAGCAATTTCGAATCCTATCGCTATAAAAAAATTACAAGTGCAAAAAAAAATATATTAACTAAAAACCCTTACAATATTTAAGTACTGGCTTGGAATGTCTATTTTGATATGATTTTTTTTCAATTACTTAATATACAACTAGTTTTTTTTATGTTAAAGCTACATGCATAAACACATCAAAATGTGTTACTTAGAAATTAAATGTGTCTAAAAATTCTTTACAATCTTACATATCAAGTATTTATCTCAACACAGATGAATGATTGTCAATAATATAAAAAATAAAATTAACCTTAAAACTTATTTAACAAAAATAATATGGCTCATTAAAATGGCCTTAAAAAAATAAAAAGAATCTTACTGAGTATTCGTAACATATTTAAAATTTATTGTTACTAAAATTATTGTATAAAATAAAGCTTGAAATACGTTTCATTGTAAATTCAACAAAATATTGCTAATTATTTAATTGTAATTGCAATAATAAAATAGCTACCTTTTTTGTGAAATAATTGTGAATATTGTGATATATTTATGTGACATAAAGTAGATATTTGCTATTCACACATATCCGTCGGCACTCTCTAATAAAAACATGTAAAATTGTGACATTTAAAAACAATAATTTATTTGTAAAAATAAAAAAGTTTTAATATAAAGAACAAAAATCATAAGATTGTTTTTGTAATCATGTGACGAATTAAGGACGGAAGAAGTTTTTTTTTAATTGCACTTTAGGGAGATACATTTAATTTATTACGATTAGAAAAAAGTTTAACAATATTACTTACGCTATTTTAACTAACATGTGATTTTAAAGGAATCTACGTGTACAATGAAAAAAAAGGTTTATTTTACTTATTACAATTATTTACAATCGCCGTTACTTATAGCATTTGAGATTCAAACTCTTGCACTTTTATAAAGAAAAGAAAACCCATAAGTATAAAAAAAACTTATTGCTTTATTCAATGTTTCAGACCTATACATTGACACCCATTTGCATTAAACTTAAGAATGGCTTATGACTATTCTTATCTTTCTTTAGACATTCATAATAACGCTCGGTATTGAGCTCTTAAGCTAAGAACAGCGTAAGTAGATTTAATATGGTAGTGCAAACCAATTTTGTATTAAGAGTAAGAAATATATGAAGAATAGTCTTAGGCGATTCTTAAGTTTAATGCAAATGGGTGTGAGATTCTTATGTCAATAAAGATAATGAGATAGCAAAGTCATAACATATAAACATAAACAAATACATAAAATGCCTTATCATTTAATACGACGAATATATTAAATATTGTGATATTCGGACTAGCAAGGTAATTTTTCACGAATTATTTTCAATAAGTTTTAATATTTCAATAACTAACTTTGACATTTCTCCATATCAGAATGGTTTATCGAAACACCCTTCGCCGAAAGAACGCTTTGCCGAAATCACTTTATAATGAGTGCGACTGCAGGTTATGTGTATTCAACGTGGTCAGGCCTAGTTCACTCTATGTACTTACGTAGTACTATTATGTATTCTGTGCTACCGGCCCGCGGACATTCGGAAATCCTAATGTAGGATTGAGATTGCTTCAAGGCTACGCGACCGTTCGGATCTGTGAAGCGATAGCAAGCTTGCGCCCGAAAAATACGGTATATTTTCGCGCGCAGCGTATAGAGTAGGCTATTATAAAATGATAGTACCAACATTTCTTAGAAAGTGGTTTATCTGTTACCAAGTAACTATTTACTAATCTGTGTCGTGGTGTTCTTAATACAAACAAATTATATTTTTAAAGATACATTTTCATGGATTTATAAAATACACTTAACTACTGTCTTATTTTACAGTCATACATGTAATTTTAAATATACAATAAATTTTAATCATTATCACTGGTATGTTTGTTAGTATTAAATAAAAAAGGTTTTTTTTCGGCACAGGACACAACCGTTGCTTTCGAAAATATACGTCACTGTGAACTTGACTTTCTAATTTGGAACGATTTGATTGGTTAAGGACTAGGCCGATGACAAGTATGATGCACTGCATTCTTAGCGCGAACGAACTATAGCTTATTTTTAAGGTAATTTTGAACTTTGAACAAAATAAAGAGAGAGTCACGCGAGCCGCGCGAGCGTTAATAAAATATGTACCATATTTCTTGCTGGTTCGGTCACGATTCGCACGATTCCAACCTAACGGAACCGGTAGCACAGTCCAAACAGGCTTTGCTCTGCCTACAATCAGCCGAAATAACGCACTCACACAGATACGCGCTGCTACACGCGAGCTCGCTACTGTTTTAGGCTCAGACTACAGTGAAAACCAGTGAGATCCGTGTAGCGAAAGCGAGCGGCGCGTGTGTGTGTGTGAGCGCGTCATATGGTCCGAGTGCAACGACTGTTTGTTATTTTTAGACAGTGCCGGTAGGTATAGCGATTTCGGTAAAACGTTTTCTCGGCCAAAGGTGTTTCGATATACCATTTTGAGCTCAATATTCTCTGATAAATATTAAACCACTTTTTTTCTAGTATATTTTCTTGTTTAATATTTATCACATAAAAATAGTATTGTAAAATGCAAAATTAAAAAGTTATAATCAATATTCTCTGTTCAAACGTTCGTAACAAGCGTCGACGACGCCAGATTTTCACAAATGGGTCATGGAACAATACCACAAATTCTTAACAATTAAATTTCTATGCTTAACCCGACCTTTAAAGACACGCAGGGTCAATAGCGTCAGTGACGTTTGTGAGTTATTAACATGGAGTTATAGATAGTGGAATGGTATACGTGGAGCTATCACTCCAAACTCCTACTTGAGGCAAAATTCTATGTAGCGTTAGAATTCCCTATCCAGCGAATTAATTTTGTTTTCCTATTTTATCACTTAACAGTGAAAGGATGTGTCAGTATCTTGGATTTCATTTACTTTCGCAACCACGTACACATTTATGCACATTCTTTATTGATTCCACAACACAAACTCCTTAAGTACACATACAAAATCGCGAGGTGACAGTGTCCGCCTTGTTTTCTCGACTCGCGATTTTGTTTGTGTTCTTCAAAAATTTGTCAAGTAGATATTCGGAGTGTTAGCTCCACCTCCACCTATACCTATAACTTCATGGTTATTAAAAGTTATGTTCACGCTCAAACGTGTCACCAACAAATATCACTAAAGCCGTATTTACATTGATCCATGTAGATGTAGATGTCACAGGGGAGAGTACAAAAAATGGACCCCCATAACTTACGGTGGTGAGAGGGAAATAATTAAAAAATTAAATAAAATGGTAATCTAGCAAGAGTGGTTGTATAGTGTCCGGCCTTGCTGGTGTACCTTCTCAAAAAATAAAAGAGTGGTTTTTATCGAAACAACATGTCACTGTCCCTCTCAAATCTTAGCGGAGTAAGAAAACAGACCTTACTCGCTTACGCCGAAGTTTGCGAATAGAGTTTAATTCTCAACCTTATTCTCCTCTTATATTAAATATGTTTCAAGATTGTAGATTTGTGTTTGGCAACGACATGTTCCTTTGTAAATGTTGTTGCTTCTGTTAAAGCTGATAAGTTTCTTGCGGCCGTTCTTCTTATCAGTTAAAAGATGTCCTGAATGGCTGGTAGGAAAAAAAATTGGACGATTCGAAAGCACTTATCTATAAGTCTATTTGAATAAAAATCGTTGACTATGACTTTGACTTTATTCCGTTAGCATTAAGGCTTTCTGTCATAATTTAACTCTCACGTGATGGTATCGTTTGGACATTTGTAAACTCGCACTAGGCGGTGTTCATGATAGGGCACAGCCTTCTCTATTGTTACAAACCATGCTATAGGTCTGGCAACGTCGCAAAACGTTGCAATTTTGTATGGCTAGTTTCACAAGCAACAAGAGCTAAGTTCGAGTTCAACCGATGTTGACAAACCTAATCACAGGGCTGGAGTTTGGACACGAAAAAACGATTACATGTTGCCAGCGCGCTGACATTTCAGTTGCACAGACCCCAACTACAGGATCAATGTAAATCCAGTAGGGCTAGCATGAAAAACTTGTGAAATAGTATCGAGGGTGTATCGAGGACTTATTGTCGAAAAATAAATAGGAAAATTTATTTCCGTTTTCGTCCGGTAGGAACGCTGCACAAATGTCATACTAGCGGTCGCCGCGGTTTCCCCCGCGTGGTTCTCGTTCCCGTGGGAATATTGGTATATAAAAGTAGCCTATGTTTTAACCCAGATTATCCTCTATCTGTGTGCCAAATTTCATCCAAATCGGTTCAGTAGTTTTTGCGTGAAAGAGTAACAAACAAACAAACTGACATACTTTCGCATGTATAATGAGTAGGAAGTTCATTTTTTGACGATACGTGCTCCATACTTACTCGAAAGTTTTTCGCGCTAGGCCTAAAGTACTTTTTACACCGCGTGCTACTACCGTTTGAGCATAGCTAATATATTTTTTCCGTTATTAATTATTTTAGTTACTGCAATGCCTGTAGACACGAATATTGTATTCCACGAAAGGGATTTTGTCGTCCGTGGTTAATTTGCAGATGTCCTGAAAATAAAGATAAATATTTGTTAAATTTCTTGTTTGCTATATGATTTTTTTCTAAGTTTAACAGTCGCGCGCTCAGCCTGCGATTATTGAGGTTGAACAACTTTCGCAATGGTCTGTCACGGGATGGGTGACCAAAAATTTACTATCTCCTCCGTGCTTCAAAGGCACATTAAGCCGTTGGTCCTGGGTTCAAATTAGTCATTAAAACCCACCAATCCGTATTGGGCGCACTTGGTGGGTTATGGCCAGTTCTCCTTATCCATTCATAAGGAAAGCCAGTGCCCTAGCAGTTGGGACATCAAAAATGGCTGATGAAGATTATCTTTTCAACATTTACGTCATATTTTTGAAATAATTTGATAGTTTATTTAAATGTACTTTATATGTAAATTGACTCACTTCCTGAATTTTCTGGAATTAACGAAACCAATTATATACCTACAACAAAAGGCATAAAGGACCCCCGTACATTGAGGACTTGGTCCAGACCAGGTAGCTTTAGCTACCGCCCGCTTGGGTCGTGATAGCAGATCAAAAATTTGTAAGAATGGGCAAGAAAAAAATCACGATAGGTATCCATCTGCATGGAAGGCCAATGCTCCAGCTTTGGAGACATTAGAATGGCTGATGAAAGTATCCGTTATTGTAGCGTTGGTTGCAGTTTCAATGACTCGCGTCCTAAATTAATAATATCAGGCACGTACCTCGAAGGACATAACAACCCCCGCGTATCTTGAAGACCTTGACCATATTGCAGCCCATATTGAGGCTGACGGTGGTAGACCAAGTGGTCGAATAAGCGGTCTTCTAGTTGTCTATGACTCACATCCTGAAGTATTAGGTGTTGCGTGTATAATACGCAACCGTGTTGGGCTGTCCCCAAGTGCGTAAAATGGGTTATCGATAAATCACATTGTATAAGATAAAAACCTACCTCGAAAGGCATAAAAGACCCTCGTATCTTGAGGACTTTGTCGATATTGCACCCCATGTTGAGGCTGATGGTGGTAGACCAAGCAGCTTCAGATACAGCCAGCTTTCGGCAACTGGCTGCGTCGTGACGGCAGTCGGTATCGTCGCAGCGGTGGAACTCTTTCAATTTCAACGACCTGAGTAAGTAAATATTTTTTGTTTTCAAGTTTGCTGAAAATGCGTGTGGATTTCAAGCAACCCATGTCTCGAACTGAACACGGAAAGGGAAATACGCTAACGACGTTATGGTAAAAAAACATACATATGATAATAAAATATACTTAGTAGAAAACGAAAAATATGTAGCATAATTCCGCAAGAAAAGAGGAATATTTTGCGGAATTATGCTAAATATTTTTCGTTTTCTACTAAGATATGGATTTCCGCCAAGTAACGCCTGATTCTATCAAATTATAAAATATACAGTCGACTTGAGAAACTCTTCCTTTTTTTGAAGTCGGTAAAAATGTACTAATATGGAGCAATTAATGCAAGCTTTAATGCGAGCAAGCTGTGTAGTGTCGGCTTAGAATAGCACTACCCCCTCTCATCCCGTTGGTGCCGTAAATGGCGACTAAGGGACTCGGCCTTCAGGAGACGGGAAGCGTCTCCTACAAACTTGGCCATACTGCGATCGCCAACCTGACTGCCAAGCTTGGCGATTATGGCAAACCCCCCCATTTGGGGGAGGCCTATACCCAGCAGAGGGTGTTGTGTGGCTGAGACGACGACGACGATGGAGCAATAAATATTATGACTATGACTTACCTAAAAGTGACATCAACATGTTTCTGATGCAAGCAGTGCGATAGTGGTACGGTATAAGTGTACATGTGGACGGAGCGGGGACACACTCTTTCGGCAAACAGTGATCCATTGGTTACAGACTTGCTCGATATGCCAACGTGGACTTTATCGCATTCTGGAGGAAAAATAATTATTATATAAATAATAGTAGAAAACAATAAATATGAAGCTTAACTCCGCAACAAAACTTACATGCAAGATGCACCTTCCGCACGCCCGCAAATAAATGCAGATGCAATACAGTGGCACACCTTGCATCTTCACCGACTACTCTACACGGAGCATCCTCAGGAGTAATTGTTAGACCGTGCAATACCAGCACCAAATGACGATTGTTGGTATTGCACGGTCTAACAATATAAATAATATTAGGAGGACCAAAGAGCTCGGAGGCGCAGTAGTTCACACGATCGGCCTTCGATTGTTGAGGTTAAGCAACTTTCACAATGGTCGGTCACTGGATGGGTGACCAAAATTTAACTATCATGAGCTCCTCCGTACTTCGGAAGGCACGTTAATCCGCTGGTCCCGGCTGTATTTGCAGTCGTTAAAACCCACCAATCGGCATTGGGCTGCTTGGTGGGTCATAGCCCATTCTCCTTATCCATTCCTAAGAAAGGCCAGTGCCCAGCAATGGGACATTAAAAGTGGCTGATGACGTAATAATATTAAATATCCTACTAATATTACAAATGTAATAGGTTGGATGCTTAGATGAACATTACTCAATCATGCAAAAAATGTAAAATAACTAAGAAATTCTATTAAATTAGGTCTTTACCTTTGAAATTGTCGAAAAGTTCGTTTTCCATACTAACAATTTTTGCTATAGTTACTACCGCAAATGCTAATGACACAATTTATTTGTGTACAAACATTGTTTGAAGACTGAGCAATCTAATGCTATATTTTTATTTAAAAAATATTGGGTATATTAGAAATTATCTATACTAATATTATAAAGAGGAAAGATTTGTATTTTTGTATGTAACGAATAAACTCAAAAACTACTGGACCGATTTTGACGAAATTTGGTATAGAGAATCCTTAGACCCGAAGTAGTAACATAGGCTATAAATGATCCCGAAATTCCCACGAGAAACGGGAACCACGCGGGTGAAACCGCGCCCGGCCTCGTGTATTAAATAAAGTGGTCATTTTTGCTGACAAAAAAATTAGTAAGTGCCTATGATAAAAAATACCTACCTTTCTAGGTATTTTTTTTACATATAAGAAACGAAATTATAATAAATTTATGATTACTGATTGATGATCTCAATTTAGTATAAAATTAAGCACTTGATGTATTTTTTAATCATAGAAGTAGAAGTGTAAGAAAAAAATCGCAATTTCATAGGTAAAGACCTATTATTATAAATGTGCAAGTATGTCAGTTAGTTTGTTAATTTGTTTGTTACTCTTTCACGCAAAAACTACTGAACTGTTTTTGAAGAAATTTGGATGTAGGTGCTTCAAAATAGTGGAATAACACATAGGCTACTTTAATTCCGATGTTCCCACGGGAACGGGAACCACGCGGGTTAAACCGCAGGCGATCGCTAGTACACTCATAAACCCCTTGAGGAGATGGCAGAGTATCGAAGGTGCAGATAAAATACAAATATTCTCACGTATAGTGGCAATACTAAGCGTGGTATTCAACTTACCCAATATCATGGTCCAATGTACATTTAATCAAAGAAATTGGATGACTTTATCAAATGTGCTAACGACGCTGCTATTTGATCCAAGTTCATTTGATATGTAAAACTATTGATATGATATTTGACCTAGTTTATTTGATACTAGCGGTCACTCGCGTGGTTCCCGTTCCTGTGAGAATATCGGGATAAAAAGTATTCTATGTTCATAGTCAGGCTATCTACTATCTGTGTACCAAATTTCATCTAAATCCGTTGAGTAGTTTTGAGTTTATTCGTTGCAAACAAACAATCAAATCTTTCCTCTTTATAATATTAGTATAGATTTAACTACGCAAATCTTGGACAAAGTTATTAGACAAGTGGAATGAGTGGTTTTCGTTTTCGTACGGGATGCAAACTATAAATACCAACCTTTAGACGCAATCTCTTCGGACTGCTCACTGATGCTGATCTCTTCAGAGCTTCCTATAGCTTCATTGGTCTGTCTAACCACTCTCACAAGGTTCACTTTTAGGTCCCTTTTTATTCTAGTAGTATTATCTGTCATGTTCTGCTTATTGGAGTCTAAAAGGTTAGCATCTGCTATAGGGTCTACGTGTATAGCTTTGAATGATTCGTTTTCGCTTTTTAAGCTCTCTGAATTGTTTCTTTCGGGTATTAGTGGTATCATTGGTTGTTTGTCCTTGGTTGAAGGTTCTGGAGGACGAGCGAATGTATCATTGGCTTCTTTTTCTGGTTTCCTTTCTAAAGGTTCTTGGGCTTCGTAAGCTTGAGGCTGGTCGATACCGCAGGAGGACTGGTGAAGAAGTGAGATACGTTGTTTAAAGGTTTTTTTTTAAGAAATTTACCTAATTGCATGTAATTGTTTAAATGTAATTATTAAGGAAGACCAATAAGTTTTCATATACCTATACAATAAGTTGCACCAAATTCCATACAATTTTAAGCCATAAATTTAATAATTTTTTGAGGTAATTTGGTACAACCCACTAAAATGTTTTCATATTATCCAAATAAAACCGACTTTATTTTACAAAAACAAAATAATTAAAATTCTCCGATCCTTGCTCTCTAATGAAAATTACAAATATTTACAAAAAGTTTTTCTAGTAACCTGTTACTCCTGTTACTGGGCTAGTACAAATAGTTAAGTAGGTACTTTTAAACGGTGTTGGGAGTTGTGGGGCGTCGTAAAAAATTGCAAGTTTAGTTTAGTTTGGGAAGCCCAGGAGTAGTCGATACTTACCAGAATAGATGCAATCCAAGATGTGAATTGTTCGATATCCTTTTAAAAGCAGCATGTACAAAATAAGAGAATATTTAAAGTCTTTTGATGCGGCAGTAGTTTTGATAAATATAAAAATTTAAACAGAGTTTTGAACTGTTTCCAATGCAAATAGAATAAACGATTGTATTATGGATATCAGAACCAACGAAGAAGGTATAACAACCAGACGGACGGGTAGTGGAATCGATCCCACTACCTTCAGCTCAATGGATAAGATCAGCATTGCGCCATTAGGGTCATTCAAACTTAGATCTCCCCCCTAATAGGAACACCTATTTACCATTGCGCATGATACTGTCTCACTTACCCTATTAAGATGTGTAATAATAATCGCGCAGATATCGCACAAACGACGCGGAACGTCGAAATAAAAATGGTATTACGTATGTGATCGCTAGCTAATCGCTCGCTGATGGTTCGTATAGCGGCGTCTCACCCGCGCTCCTACCTAGAGTGCGAGAGTGAGACGTCTGACGCCAAAAACAATTTGGTAGCAATAATAGGACCTAAATGAATGCACATTGTAGTTCATCGATTGTTCGGTAGAGGCCGCACTGTAATAACAGTGCGGTTGCTAGGTGTTAACGTGACTTATCACTGTCGCGTTGTTGTTGCAAAGATAGGAAATAGCTCGCGGGACAGTTGACACGTTATCGTGCTACGACTGCGAGTGTCGAAAAGCCGCTAAAGCTAAGGGTACAGGGGCCCGATTCTCGCGCCTTCGCCATCTCGAATTCGACATTTATTGGAGTCAAAAATTCATATCCGTTGCGCCGAACCTTCCACATCGCTCTGACCTCCCCTACTTATTTCGTATAGCGTCTATACTTCTTCCGTATAGAAGTACTATTTGGTACTCTGTGGTGTAGAGATTTAAATATTTTGACAGTAGTATTACTGGTAAAGAAATATGGCTAGAAAAATATCGATTTGGGTTTGGGTTTGAAATGGTTTTTTATTAACGTAAGTTGACAATAATTATAAATTTATTTAAAAATCCGTAAATAAAAAAGCATTTTTTAAACGTTTTGTCACGTGACACAAAACGCTCCTGATTCGTCGAGTTTATAATGACGTCACCTGCTTGTAAACATCGTTTGACTACGTATGTGGATGATATGCAGAATACAGGCAAGTGACGTCACCGAACCCATTGCAGCGCCATATTGTCAAAGTAGCGTTTTGGCGCGCTATTTAAATATTGAATTTTTAATTTGATATTTTTCAGCAAAAATGTACCAGAATTAAAAAAAACAACTTTTACTGGGTTCCTTAAACTCCACTACATAATATAAAATGAATGGAAACCTGTCAAATAGCCTATTATAATTTTACCTGACAATCAGCATCCAACTCATTATCCGTGTTAGCTGGGAATGTACATCCGGCCCCTAGCACGTCGGCTATCCGGGTCAGCCGGATAGGGCGGTCTAGCAATGGTGTTTGTGATGTCTGCTCTATATCTGCAACAAAAATTTTAGGTACTATTCATTACTAACTGCTATCGTGGGGTCCATTTGGACCCCAGCGCAGACATTTTCTGCTACATTACCGTTTTTTGAGTTACGGGTACGGCGCTATAATTATGTGTAATCTAATTACGTGAAGATAGGTAGATAAAATCTGTACACAAAGTTATTTTAAAGGCCTGCGCAGACGAGGGACTTTTGTCCGCCGACATAAGCTAAAAGTCGCTAAGAATTCAACGAAAACTAAAGTTATTCTGCCCATGAAGCTATCTAGCGATTCTTGATTCCTCGCGAGACCTTCACGAATGGAATGACCGTCGATATACGTTCTATTCGCGGCCACACACACCACATATAGGTTATGTCGGCGGACAAAAGTCCCTCGTCTGCGCAGGCCTTAAAGTTTATTTTATTTATACTTCGAAAGAGCTAATTTGTATAAATTATACATGAGCTTTTTTATTGGGGTCGCTTTGGACCCTCGATAATACCAATAACCTTTTTTGTCGATACCAATAATCTGACAAAAAAGTTAGACTCCTGCTGAAAATGAGAAAAAGACGGGCAATGGTACAAGATTTAGTTAGTTCAATACTTAGTTGATTCAGCATTTTGTTCGTATTTTCTACATCGCATCAAAATGTATTGGTTTCTGAAGACATTCTCAAAATCTTTAATAATGTCATTTTTAATTATTACTTAATGCGCTAATTTATTTGAATTTTGTATAGGTACTATAACGGTGGCGGCTCTTTATTGATTTAAAACGATGTTTAACTCCATATTCTTTTTATATTCAGTAGTTATATTATTATTTCACAATATTACCAATATTTTAATTAACAAGGCGACCGTCCATCGTCGGGTCTCCCTTTCTTAATTTTATTATAAAAAAAAACCAGCCAGCAACGGCGGTGTAGCGGCCTCCTTGTAGTGCGGAGACATATACGATCGCCACAGTACCTACTGAAAGACCAAAGACGATATAAAGATGATAGTTTATCTCTAGCACTAGCTTATTTTTAGCTAGCTGCCGCCGGTGGTTTCACCTGCGTGGTTTCCGTTACCGTAGGAATATCGGGATGAAAAGTATCCTATGTTCCTCTCCAGGCTATCAAATATATTTTTTTATAACTGTTATTTAATTATTAGGGATGTTACTTTGATCAGTTGATTAAAACAAAATGGGCAGTTAAGTAATTTTCCGGCAGTTTGAAAATTACTACAGCAGTAAAACATGAACAGTCTGTAATGAATAGAAAAACTAGCGGTTATTTCATCCTACAATGCAGGTTCAAAAATCATTGAAGCAGTTTAAAATTTAAATGTGCAGTAAAAATACGGAATGGGCATTAAAAAAGATGGAAAGGACAGTTCGTTATATAGTACATCAGTTCACGGTGAGCTGTAACAACACTCGAACATTACTTCGGTTGTAAAGAGTGATACGCTAGTGACGTAGTAGGCTAATTACAAGTGCCGCATTCATACATTTAGTTTATTATTATTCATTACTGACTGTGCGAGTGCGTAGATACACTTTGAAATTATTCTTAATTATTTATGCTACAAATAATCCTGATTTCTTACTTTTATGGAAGAATCAGAGAAATCAGAGCGATAGCTATTATCCCTTCACAGCTTAGACATATGACCATAAATTATAACTTTTACATGTAACACATTATTTTTTATTTCACGCTGAAATAAACAAGAAACCCAGGACCTCTGTGTCTGATACCAGTGGTTGTTACCACTAAACCACAGAAGTGGTTAAATACATTTAACTGCCAATTTTTTTAAAGAACTATTTAAATGAGATATTTTACTGCCCACTTGTAACTGCCCATTCAGACATATTATTGCCCAATAATTATTTAACTGCCCATTAAAAGATTTGTTACGAATCTTTTAATTTAGTTTACTGCTCAGTTTTTACTGCTGAACTAGTTATTAAACATGCATTTGGTAATATTTTACCTACCAAAAATACAATATACAACTGCCGCTTTAAATTATAACCTTTATAATACTAGTTAATAGCTATAGGTATATTTTTAGATACTTACTGTTACTTATAAGGTTTTTGACGTAATTTTTGGATGCCAGAAGTGTAGTTGCTACGGTGTGCGGATGTTCTGTCTGTGATATAGTGCTGTATTCTTGGGTTGTCTTGTGTGGACTTTTTTCTGTGAAAAAGTAACAAAAAATAAAAAAACTCTTAAAGATTTTATGACACCTTTTTAATGTTACTTAATTTAATTTTAACCCAGTTCGGAAATGTAAAACTTCTTGTTTGTAGAAAAAATACAATTAAAAGTTATTGTATTACAATATGTAATTTTAACAATTTGCGAGACGACATTAAAATAATATTTTATTTAAGTATAAAAATATTGAGTTAATTTTATTTACCTTTTACTTGTTTTTTCGCTGTAGAATGTGGCAAAGGTTTTAGGTTCTGAAAAAAAACCAGTACGTTGTAATATGTATGTACGCTTTTAAACAATAAAAATAAATAATTATGTTACTCAGTTTTTGTCTCTTATTTGCCTTTCTTACTTTCATTGGCCTTCTTACATTAATTTGCCTTTTATTTTAATTTTAATTTCACTTTCATTTGCCCTTTTTACTTTCATTTGCATTTTTACTTTTATTCTAGTTTTTACTTTCATTTGCCTTTCTTTCTTTCATTTACCTTTACTTACCTGTATTTGGTTCTGGTCAGGTGGTGTCCGATGCGCGTTGTTCACGTTGAATTTACCATAATGTGGGTAGTTGGTGTATTTCTCGTGCATACGAGTTTCTTTCATCGTTAATAGTTCTTGATGTTCACGGAAATATAAAGCTGACATTACGACTAGGCTGAAATTGTATCAGTTTTCATTAGAAACATGTTTTTATTAATATGTTTTTACAACTTCATTACAATGTATTGAAAAAAAAAAAACAAATAAGTACCGACACGCCATATATCTAACCCAATAGATATTGGATTACAGATATACATACCTACATAATGCTTTTATTTTGTAAAATGGAACATGTGCAGTCGGCATATTTCCATTTGATGGGGATGAAATCGATACGGTAACGGCAACGGCATATTTTAATTTCCAAAACATACTGTTGGTCACGAGTCACGAGGAATTCAATACGGTTAAGGAAATACGCGTACAGTAGGTATACATAGAAAACACCCAGGCCCAGACTAAGAGACGTGTATATATTTGGACCCTGACATTTTGACACAAATATTTGGAATCTGTTACTACCGGGCATGGCTGGTCTCTCTGCCACTTCGCGACAGAGATCATCAAGACAAAATAAAAGAAAAAGAGGCAAGTTTAACCGCCTCTGTTGCCTAGATCTGTTGTAGTTGGTAACAACCACCTATATCAGACCCAGAGTTCCCGGGTTCGATTCCCAGTGGTACATATTGTATTCGGTATTAGGGCTTGTTGTAAGTCCGCCTGGCTAGCTACCAGTGGTGAAGGGTTCATACACACCGATTCCCATCGGCATCCCCTTTACAATCCCACCCCAGCGATCCACCATGCCGATCATAATACGTGGATGCCAGGCAGTTTCAAAGTGAACAGAGTGTTTTTTTTTCATGTTCGTCATTGTCTGATTGTGGATTTTTCTTGGTTCGGTTTACCTTCGCTATATTTCGACCCCTCGCCACTGCTAGCTACCACCATCTTATAAATTATAATAAATATTTCCATACAATCACACCAATTATCTAGCCCACGTTAAGTACCATGAAGAACTTGTGTTATGGATACTTTTTATACTTTTTTTTTTTTTGTAAATACATACATAATATACATATTAAACATCCAGACCAAGACAAATAGACATGTTCATGCACACAAATATTTGTCTTGTCCGGGGATCGAACCCAGGGCCTCTAGCGCAGAAGGTGGGGTTAGTACCCCTGCGCCAAACAGGTCGTTATCTAAGTCTGACGCCATAACAACAATGTCTTCAGGATTGTGGTGTTCCGGCAGTTAGTAATAAGATAGTCAGTTCCTCAGTAATTAAGGATTCCGGGAGCGGCTTGCCTCCATCTTCAACCTTTTCAACTCTTAACATCAGGTATGATGAAGGATAAGAGAGAGATAAAAAAAAATCAACTTACCACACAGCCATAATGAAGATCAAAATAGTTATGACAATCTGCAGAAACTTATTCGAAATCAGTTCACTGTTGTTATCCCCGAAATCTTTTCTTCTGCAGCAGAAAGGTAATCTAGTGTTGCCATATGAAAAATCATCCTCCTCCCTCAACCAAATACTGGGGTCTTTTTTGGACTTAGAAATCGTACTATAGTGCTCATCTTGAACCTTCTGTTCAACGTATTTAGGTTCTAAATTCTCTTCTTTATCTTCTTTACTTGAATGATATCTGACACATGTTTTGTTGTAGTTGTAATATTTGCCGAACTTGGAGTTGCCATGGCAATTTTTGCACTGTTTTCGGGTATATTTTGGGGAGTTGTGACTTAGTTTATGGCAACACTCGTGTCGTCGGATGTTTCGGGCGATATCTCTTATTTGGTCTATGGATATGTTTCCATCACTGTACAGAGATTTTGATGAGTTTGAGGCTGCTGAGTAGCGAGAGTCTGAAAAAGAATAATAAATAGAAACATACGCTTTGTATACATATTCTTCATCTTCTTTCTTATCACAGGAGGATTAGTGCCCACTCTGGTTTTAGAGTTTATCAAGCAGTTAGAGTGAAGCGTTCATGGCAGCACTTGACGGACTGATCGTATTCGATCACGTTTTTAGGCATCGTTCGGTCCGGGTAGGTGTCGGATGGGTGACCGTAAAGTGACATTACAACTGAGCGCTTCCGTGCTTCGGAGGGCACGTTAAGGTCGGTCCTGTCTATTGTCATCTGATAGCAGTCGCTAATCCAAGTCAGAAGGCTTATAGGCGGCTTGATAAACTCTGACACCAGATGAGAACCACTAGTCCTCATACGATAAGAGATTATTGGTTTCATTGGTTTCATATTTAAAGAAAAGTCCTTCTCCACCAAATTGAACTACTTACCGTTGCTAACACTTGATCTGGAGCTGTCCCTTCGTTGCAAGACACTGATTTTGCAGAGTTTCTTGTTGATCCTTTCCAGCTGGTCTATCCTGGACTCCAGGTTTCCAGTCACCTTGCACAGCTCTTTAACAGCTCCTAGATTTTCCATGAAGATGCGATCCTGTAGAAGGTTTCATAGTACTTAGTAGTAAAAAATCCTAGCTTTTAAAGGCGAAAGTCGTTTGTTAGTTTGTCATTTCTTTACGCCTTACGGTACCTACATAATTGTATTCGGTTTGGTAGGTGGTAGGACTTATTGTAAGTGCACCTGGCTAGCTACCACTTTCTTACCTAAGTCTGACGCCTTAACAACGACGTTTTCAGCATTGTTGTGTTCCGGCAGTTAGAGATAAGATAGCCAGTTCCTCAGTGGTTGGAGATTCCGGGAGAGGCGCGCTTCCACCTTCAGCGCCTTATGATTTAGCATCAGGAATGACGAGGCTAAATCTGTAGCCATAACTTTTTAATTTTACATTTTACAATGCTATTTTTATGTGATGAATATTAAACACGAAAATATACTAGAAAAAAAAACAACTTTTCTTGTTTAATATTTATCATATAAACATAGCATTGTAAAATGCAAAATTGAAAAGTTATAATCAGATGGCTGTTTCATCTAAATCGATAATCAAACATTTGTAAAAATGTTTCTTTCGAATGCGAGGACATTTTCTCTCATTGATGAAACGACGATGGCAAACACCGCAGAAAGGTGAATATAAGTACTAGAAAAATTCGACGTGTCCTTATAGGTCTCTGTAGCATAAATTGGTTAGTGCATTGGGCCGGATTCCTAAGGATGCGGGTTCGAATCCCGCCAGGGCGACATGAGACAAGTTGCTTTTTTATGAACGACGGGAAGACTCTTAAGCCTTTTTTAGTATATTTTCTTGTTTAATATTTATCATATCTGTCCTTGCATGAGCGGCTTTTATCGACACTTACCAAGGTAAAGACAGGATAGTCCGCCATGTCATATAAATGTATTTTTTTTTATGAACGACGATGGGGAGTTACCCTACATCATACCTAATGTTAAGTAGGTATTCATAAGGCTAAAAGATGGACTCGAGCCTTTCCCGGAATCCTCAGTCACCAATGTGGCGGTGTTTATGCTGAACCAAAATCCAAATTAAGAAGAAGACAGTACCTTATTGACCACCAGGAACTTCGGTATAGTATCTCCATTGGGTAAGGTGACATCGCCAGCTTCTTTTACTGCCTCTGGTAGTACTCTCCTGACTTCTTGTGCGATGACCCCAGTGTCCAGTTGGGGAGTTGGCGCGGTTGGGTCATACCCTAGTAGACCGGAATGTTCGGCGAAAGATGGGTCGTAGTTGAATCTGGTAATCAGAGCATTTAAATTCATGGGGTTTAAAGATTTTTTTAAGTATACCTGCTGTTCCGCCCTCTTTTTAAATCGGGCGCATTTGAAACGTTTGTAAGTCAATTGTTGATATCAATACAAACACAACAATACTGTGAAAATATTCTTAAGTGTCAAGTTTCGAATTTAGCAGTTAAAGCTAACTAAAAGGTAAAAAACGCCACTGATCAACTTTGATAGATTATATGAATCTTGGAAACGTGACACTTGAAGAGATTTTGTCAAAGAGTATTTTCGCCATGATCACGGAGAACCTCAATTACTCCGTGATCATATCGCGTAGTTGCATACGCTTAAATACGAGTATCGGGGAGTCGCAAGCAAATACGAATATGCAACGAATAAACTCAATAACTACTGAACGGATTTAGATGAAAATTTGGTACACAGATAGTAGATAGCCTGGTTGTGAGATAGGACTTTTTATCCCGATATCCCTAAAGGGAACGGAAACTACGCGGTTGAAACCGAGAGTGGCCGCTAGTGTATAAATAAATCTACAATTTTTTTATATCGCTTCCTAAAAATCATTACTGGTGTAACGGGAAGAAGTTCATCGTTTGAATACGAAAGAAAGAAAGAAAGAAACACATTTATTGACACACACACATACGATACAGACAATAAAAATAGAAAGTATAAAAAAAAAGTATAAAATTAATAAACACAACAAAATATAACTAATAGGAAGAATTGTGTGGGGTCAATAAAACCCTATCTCAGCGTTTTGCCTCTGTGTCATTCACAGGTGGGCCGAATGAACACAGAGGCGCTGTTATTCTGACAGGGTTTGTAAGAAAGGAAGATGACAAGAGAAGGCATAAATAAGATATATACAGACGACGAGAATACTTATAATACACAATAATACTAAAACTAAGACTACGACATACGTCTACTGTTTCAAAAACTGTTCGCAAAAGATATTCAAGATTACACTATGAGAGAAAGAGATTCAAGATTACACTATGAGAGGAAGAGATTCAAGATTACACTATAGGAGGAAGAGATTCAAGATTACACTATGAGAGGAAGAGATTCAAGATTACAATATGAGAGGAAGAAATTCAAGATTACACTATGATAGGAAGAGATTTAAGATTGCACTATAAGAATAAGACATTCCAGATTTCACTATGAGAGGAAGAGATTCAAGATTACAATATGAGAGGAAGAAATTCAAGATTACACTATGAGAGGAAGAGATTCAAGATTGCACTATAAGAGGAAGACATTCCAGGTTACACTATGAGAGGAGAGATTCAAAATTACACTATGAGAGGAAGAGGGAAGTCAGTAGCACTAGCATGAGTGGTTTTTAACGACACTTATAGCACGATAACGGTTCTATTATAGTACCCACTCTACCCTCAGGATTCGACCCTTATGAAAAAAGTACTGAATGGACCGAATTTTTAGGTCCCATTCGACCTTTCTAAAAACATTATATTTAAGGCGCGCATTCTACCTCCTGGTTGGTTATGCTGTCCTGGTACTTTTGGTTCGCTTTCCGTTCAAAGTTGATGCGCCATGAATAAATCTCCTTCTTTTTTGAAGTCAGTTAAAATTGGGGTCCAATGGGACATGTTTTTTTATTGAAGGTCGGATGGGTACTTTTATGTGGATGAGGTCGAATCTTGAGGGTCCAGTGGGAACCAGATCCGATAACGTATCACTGTCGCGATTACATCTTTCGGGGTGCAGGACAGCATCATGCGTCATATTATATCGCGTGATATAGCGGTGTTCCAGCCAGGTGCCTTACTTACTTGACTACTCTGATGCTCTGCACGTTTCGAAGTTGTTGAGCAGTGTCGAGCTCTTCAATATTGTGTTTTGCTCTTGCGTCTGACGGGTGTAGTATGTGACCCATCACTTTCAAGTTCCCTAGAGGAAAAAGAAGAAAACTTGTATATTTTTCCATTTCTCATTTAAAAATATTCGATTCAAGATTTACAAGCATTATGAAAATCAAATTACTTAGAAATAAAAACAACTTTTACGGATATCAAACGCGCTATGTTTACTTTAACGGATGTAAACGGGATGTCATCCCGTGACCACGGCAGCTGAAAAGGTGCCGCAACGTCGGGAAAATAAAAAACCTAAAAATACGGACAATTACAACTTAGTTCGTGAAATATAGCGCGTTTGATATCCGTAAAAGTTGTTTTTATTTCAATGAACAGTGCGCGTCAAATTACCTAATTTAAACTTTTGAGAGAAGGGAAATTATAAATGGTTGAATTTGATGATGTGACCAATCAAGACAGAATATTTATAGGTATTATTTTTTACCAGCCTGTACTACTGTACTGTATGCTATAGCTCTTATACACATATCATGCTTTCCCATACAGAATATTGGAAGTATTATACAGGGTGGAAAGTTATGACGATGTGAAGGGAGGTAGCTTAAATATTGTAGTTACATGCAAATGTTCTTAGGAAACCATCCTTAATTTTTTGAGAAATTTTGAACTGCATTCTCGGATTTTGAAAAAAACACTGTCAGCAGAAAAATGGGCAATTTTAAAAAATATTTTTTTTGCCAATCGATCCTATTTCTTATGAGGATCAAAACAGTCTAAAGACACCAATTACTGAGGTATTATGAGTACTAGAATGCCCTAGCCCTGCCCTAGCCCTTCATATCCCGTTTTAACTTTCCACCCTGTATAGTTTAATTAATATTGAATGGTTGACATTTTTATAGTATTACCATTGACGACACACGACTCGTCAGGCCGATCTGTGTTGATGCCCACTCGTCCGTTGAAATGGACGGTGTTCTCCGAAACCCCTCGCTGCCACCAGTTCTCTGAGCAATCCGATTCGAACTGTCCAGGGTTTGATGCCTGGAGTAAAAGGTCGGAATGAAAATACGCCTCGAAATTCCGGCCACTGACAACCCATTTGTATTAAACTTAAAAATCACATAAGAATATTCTTATCTTATCTATCTTAATTCTATAAAAAAATTGCTTTGTACAATCGGGGAGCTTCCCGGTTGACTAGTAGAGTTTTTTTGGGAAACGTTTTTCGGAAAGTAGTTATGTTGAAGAAATCATTTATTTATCAAATGAAGTACCTTCTTCTTCTTCTTATCGAGTGAGGATTAGTGGCCACCTCTGGTGTCAGAGTTAATCAAGCCGATAATGAAGTACCTGTTAATGTTCTATTATTTGTGATATAAATGTTTTCTATATATCTATTACTTTTTTAAATAAAGCTCCATAAAAAAACTTTACTGGTCAACCGGGAAGTTCATCAACTGTACTACCCTTTTAGACCTTCTTAAATTCACTTAAAGTTACGGGCCCAATATCCAGCGCTTAAGCCCTTACGCTATTCTTATTATGTATGACTAGCGGATCCTCGCGGTTTTACCCGCGTGGTGCCCGTTCCCGTGGGAATATCGGGATAAAATATAGCCTATGTCACTCCGGAGAAATTCAGCTTTCTAATGGTCTAAGAATTTTCTAAATCGTTCCAGTAGTTCCTGAGATTACCGCGTTCATACAAACAAACTCTTCAGCTTTATAATATTATAGTATAGATATCGATAGATAAAAATAGAAATAGGCGATAGCCTGACAGGATTCGAACCCGCATCCTTGGGAGTCCATCCAGTGCATTCGGACCGGACTCCCAAGGATGCGGGTTCGAATCCCGTCAGGGCGATATGAGACTTTTTTCTAGTATATTTTCTTGTTTAATATTTATCACATAAAAATAGCATTGTAAAATGCAAAATTAAAAAGTTATAAGTATTCTCTCATCTCAGCTTATGCACGTTTTTGTTCTGCGGGCCTATTATAGTATACGGCGTCTCACTCTCTGAACGTATACTCCGACTTCTAGATTTGACACACTAAGCCCACTAAGCATAGATTCACACTAATCGGCTTTGCCTTCTTAACCATTAGTGAGAACTAGCAAATAAAATCCGAAATATTTTATAAAAGTACGAAAAGGGAAGTTGCTAATTTCCGTAAAGCGCATACTACTTCTCATGACTTCAACTGTCTGTCGCCAGCCTGTACGAATATTATAAAGTCATGCGCAAAAGTTGCTAATTTAAGTTAGGCATATACACTCGGTAGCAAATAAATCGAGCCACTGCGTAATCTTCATACAAACACTCACTTCACGATCTTAAATAAAAAAGTATGTGTATCTGCAAAGATTTGGGTGTTGATGGCGAGGTCAAATGTTCAATTATAAATAAAATAAAAAAATAAAATTTATTAAATAACTGAGAAAAGTTGTACAATATTTGTTATAAAAGTTAAGTCTAAACCACAAAACAATTATTGTTACTATGCCAACAATGGTACTCGTAGTCATGAATAAGGTGGTCATGAGAAAGCAACATTGTACATATTACAGAGAAAACAGAGGTACCCGAACTAGGCAAAGCCTGTGTCTCGGGACACCAATTGGTGAATTATAATTTACAGAATTTGCATTTGTATGAATGAGTGATGTACTTAAAATTACTTAATAAAAAAAGGAACTAAATATTGTGCGTTACATTAAAAACAAAATATATATACATATATAAATATATATATAAATATATATATATATATCTAAATTAACCAATTAGCATTTAAAACAACTGAAAATATTTATTGATTTCTTAAAATTTCCGTAAAACAAATGATTAATTTTTATTCCATATAAAGTTGTAGGAAACCTGTTTAAGTGAATTTGTTTTCCTTACTTTGCACAAAACTGAAAGTTTTCTTGAAGTTTTGGGACTTTTATTCGCGAGTCGAGTATGCGACTCATACTTCGACGTACAAATGTTTACATAGCTGTTCATATGTTTTGAATAATGACACTGTAAAGTGAGCATGTTTGTATGAAAATAACACAGTGGCTCGATTTATTTGCTACCAAGTGTACATGATTCCGACTCATTCTGTCGCTAGGTGCTCATAATTATACAGACATGCGCGAAAGTTGCTATGTTGAATTTAATGGTTAATTTTCGTATTATTTTTGTACCCGGAAATTTTAAATATTATTGTCAACATTTGATTTGATTTTATTACGAATTAATCAGTTTTTTTCCTTAAATCTTTACTATTTTTGAGAAAACTTAAGGAAAAGTCGAGTGGGCGCGCCGGTTACGGAAATTTGCGAAATTGCGAAAACCATTAACCCCGGGAGCATGTTTTGCCGCGCGCGTACAATGAGTAGTTTCAACTTACCCTATGATTCTGTCGCTAGCCTGTGCCCAATTATTATAAAGTAATGCGCGAAAGTTACTAATTTCGGTAAATGTATACTTAACATGAAAAAAAAAACTTATCATGACTTCGACTTACATTGACTATAATTCTGTCGCTAGCATGTGCGCAATGATGATATCGTTATGCGCAGAATGCACTCTCAAAGCGACGAGCAGTTAGAAGTGCCTTTAGTTCGGGTTTACTTTAAATTAAGCATACTGGAGAAACCATATTTAAAATTTATGATAATGAGTCATACTAGTTATCATGCTTTCAACTTACCCTGACTATGATTCTGTCGCTAGCCTGTGCGCATATGATGAAGTCGTTATGCGCTGAATGCGCTCTCAAAGCGACGACCAGTTGAAAGTGCCTCTGGTCCGGGTTGGGTCTGCCTTTCTTTCTCATATTGTTGTTTGTGGTTTCAGCGAAATGGAGTCGACCTACTGTGACTTTCGCGCCTTCCCGGCGTAACTCGACCCTATTTAAAAATAATCACATAAATGATCTAGCTCAAAGTAAGTTTCATAAGAACTTACTTGTATTTCGGATACTAGATAACGGGTAAATATACTTATATACTTTTTTATGTAAGTATTTACACACAAAAGTACATATAAAGTGTCTAAATAAGTATATACATACATAATATACTTATTCACACCCAGATCAAGACCAATAGACATGTTCATGCACACAAATATTTGTCTTGTCAGGGGATCGAAATCGCAGAGAGTATCCCTCTCTGCGTAGCAGGAGCAGGCGGATAAACGTACCCGCACACCAGACAGGTCGTCGAAATAAAGTTAATAAGTTAACATTGGTTACAGAATGATCTGGCTTCAGAAGGCACGTTAAGCGGTTGGTTCCGGATATATAAATAGGTACATATTTCACTTATGCGGAAATCGAACCTGAGATCACTGAGCATAAGTCTAGTATTTCACGCACACCCCACTTTACTGCGATACACTGATACTGTGAGAATAAGCTATTCCGACGCGGCTTCACTGCGATTCCGCTATAAAAGAGTCATCTATTCCTACATAAAGGTCGACTGACGCCTTGGACGAATTAACTTACGCATTATAAGATGTCGCAAATCAAATATGTAGGTATGTGTCAACATTTTGCGAAAATTATATTTATCATCCTACGACATCAATAATATTAGATTAGTATTGATAACTTACGGTACTGGATGGAATGGCTTTTTAGTCCTATCCGATTGGCTTTGTTCCACTCGAACTTCTTGGCTTGGGTCTTCCGCCTAAAAACGAGAAGGAATATAACCACAACTTCAAATAATGGTAGGTATTTCCCCCCAGAAGATTCACCATCTTTCTCCTGCCTTGTGTACACCTGTCCTACAGTCTAAACAGTATTTGCACTGCCGACAATCGGCCGTAATGACGCACTCACACAGACACGCGTCGCTTCATGCGTGCTCGCAACTGTTTTACCAGTGAACCCCTGAGAGATCGAAAAGCTGGCCGTGTAGCGATAGCGAGCGGCGCATGTGTGTGTGAGTGAGTCCGTCTTATCGAGTGCAATAATTGTTAATATTTGGACTATGCCTATCAATACACATGAGGACCATTACAAAGCCACTGTTCAGATTAGGTGGCTGAATTTTAGTCGGCACAAAAATATAATAAATAATAAATAAATAATTGCATACAATACACCAATTATCTAGCCCACGTTAAGTTTCATGAAGAACTTGTGTTATGGATACTAGATAACAGATAATACATGTATTGTAAATACATACATAATATACATATTAAACACCCAGACTAAGACAAATAGACATGTTCATGCACACACATATTTGTCTTGTCCGGGGATCAAACCCTGGACCTCTGGCGCAGAAGGCGGGTTTAGTACCCCTGCGCCAAATAGGTCGTATAAGCTAAGGTCGACACGCTAAGAAGAAAAAGAAGAACACACTGCAATCTTAAGGTAGTTTTTTATTGTATTTACAATGCACTTAGTTTTATATGATACTTACATTTAATACTAAGTAGAAAAAAAAACTGGTAAATATCTCAAAGTTGTAACAAAATTACTAAGGGCCGGTATTTCAATATCGACTTATCTTGAATTGATCCAGGATTGAAGATATGTTCCACTTATGTGTATTTCAATAAACGATTAAAGTTAAGTGACGCTTAAAGTCCATCCTAACTAGCCAATATTTAAGCTAAGGAATTCAGAGACTTATGTGCCGATCCGGGATTCGTTGCTATGGTAACATATTTTTGACTGGCAAAAAGATATGTTAGTTTTACATTTAGGTATTTATTATCAGTAAATAAAAGGCAGTTGTAGCATAAAAAATATTATAGTGTAGAAATAATGGCAAATTACAAGAATATTAGGCGAAATTTTAAAGATGATACGTAATGTAATGTAAAAATTTCGAAGCGAGAAGAAATTCTAAAGTGATAAATTTTTTGGCGCTGTTTTTCATTGTGAAGCCTCCACAACGATTCTCATTGGTCGCCGAGCGCACACGCGCAGCCAATGAGCGCTCGATGTCACCAAATGACATAAAAATTCATAGACAATTATCATATTTTGTTTGTTATGTTGCAATATTGCGATGAATCCTAGATTAGCTAAGGCGAGGAATATCCGAATTGAAATACGCTATTGTCTTTTACAAGTGATACTTAGCTCAAATGTTGGACTTAACTTAAGTCATAAGATAAGGTGACAATGAAATACCGGCCCTAAATCTGCGCAGATGTAATCGCGAGATTAGAATAGGTACTTTATATCTTGGGACAAATATGTCATAATAATTATAAGAAAAAACAGGAGTCTTGTTTTTGTTATCGAGGGTCCAACTTTTCAAAAGTTGATGAGATTCTTATGGTTATTGTGATTTTTTTCCGACTTTTTTTACCGGTTCTTCTCTTTACAAGATCTACCCTCGTAATGTTTGTGAACTGATAGCGTAGCCTCTTCGATATTCACAAGTGCTTCAATATTATTGCCTCTATAAACTCTTACCTTTACTCCATAGAAATGTAAGCAGAAGTTGTTGATTTTCTTAAACCCTTCATTGGTTTTGACATAGTGTGCGTCTCCCTGCATTTGTATCTGACAAGTCACTTGGAAATGATTCTTCTTTTGACAGACGAAGGCCTCATCTATTTGGGAGTAGTTGAATCCTTTGTCGGCTCCAACTACGTAAGAGGGGGATGGTCTGAAAGCAGACAAATAAATAACTTGAGTTTTATTTATTCATCTATAAAGCTGCTAATGTAAGCTTCAGTCATTCCAGGGATTGTGGTCTTTAAAAAGACGTCTACCTTAGAATATGCATGGCCCGTGAGCGTCTTATTAACATGAATTTTGAATTTATACAAAGGCATATCGACTAAAGCTGTATGAGAGCTTTAATAACAATTATGTTACTTTCTCTAAGAAAACGGTTCATTTTACCTGTCATCCTAGAGAAGATCATATACGGGGTTACTAACATATGTCGGCAATATCCGTCAAGAGGAAATATTGGAGGTAGGTATTCCACCATTCCTTTAAACCTTCATAAGGAAGCCCAGTACCCCGGCTATATTTTTTTTTATTAATGACGGGGAGACTCTTAGCCTTCATCATACCTAATGTTAAGTATTGATAAGGCTGCGGACGTCCACTGCTCGACATAGCGTTCATAGGAGGTTATTAGCCTACTGCTACCACGCTGGCCAGACGGGTTGGTAGAGGGTTTGTTTCAAGTTGTCTTTCTCTCACACAGGTGTTCAATGCGTCGAGCCTCTTAGTCGACTCTTACGACATCCCAGGCATGTAAGGGAGTGGTGACACTTGTATTCTTAGGCCGTCACCACACGGCACCATTAATGGAAACAAATTCAAGTTGATCAGTGAATCATACTTACAGAGGCTTCAGATTGCAGTCATACAGCGAGTGCCAAACATTCTGTTGGAATGTCGCGAACCGTATGCACTGGAGGGGGGGCTCGTCCCCCGCCTCTGACCCGTCCACGGAGGGGGGAGGGCGGGCAAGCACCGCACTTTCGGGGGATAACGCCGCTGGAACAAAGGGTGGAAATAAATTAAAAGTCAATGATTTTTATTCAAATAAACTTTTCGATAAGCGCTTTCGAATCTTCCAATATTTTTTCCTCTACCAGCCATTATAGACATCTTTTAACTGATAAGAAGAACGGCCGCAAGAAACTTATCAGCTATAGCAGAAACAACAACATTTACAAAGGAACATATCGTTGCCAAACACAAATCCACAATCTTGAAATATATTTTATATACTCGTTAAAGGAAATTTTTCTCATTCCCCTATGTAAAGTATATAAATAAAGGACATACAATGTCTCTCAAGATGACACTCGGGATAGAGTGGAGTGGAAAAGGAATGTACAGAAGGCAGACCGCCCATCATGACGGAATAATAATTGCGCAGGAGAGAGAGAGAAAAATAGAGGAACATACCTACAAAGTCGGTCCAAAAAATTGCGCCGCCAAAGCCAGGATTATTTCCAATAAGTAATGTTTTAAGACTTAAAGAACTGCGTTTTCTTAGTTATTCAATAGAAAATCATGCATTTAAGGATAAACGCTACCTACTCGCGACTATTGTTTGGGAATTTGTACGAAGACAGAGTACAGCGCCTTAAGCGGGTACAATACTAAATGGTATTTTAGATTTGGCATCGACTAACACCCATATTCTAAGTCGTTCCTCCAAAACTTACTCGTCCTCGACTTAACGAAACCTCACGGAAAACCTCTTCGAAATACTCCACGAAATCGGTATTCTAAGTCGTAACTCTGTAATTATTACATTCAAGTGAGGAATAATTTGTGTGAAGAAGATTTTTTACAAATATGAATACCAAATTTGTCGAATGAGTTTGAGTGGAGTGTAAAAAATTTTGGAGGAACGACTTAGAATATGGGGGTAAGTATCCATATATTATCTGATATATTTTAAACAAGGAAATATACAAGAAAATACCATCTTGTCACATGTCGCTCAGACGAGACTGGAACCCGCACTCTTGGGTATGTAAAAAAGGTTTCTTTCGAAATACAACTTCTACTTGCTACATCTACTTCTTTAAGTACCTAAGTAACATGCTCCTTTCAACCTCTTTTTAGTACTCTATCAATAAAAGCAGCATAGGATAGATAGGACGCAGCGTCTGAAGACGCAGCGTAGAAAGGCACCACACTAGGTGGACCGATGACCGTGAAGGTTGCGGGGAGCCGATGGCTGCAAGACTAGAAAATTTTCCTCTTACGTAGATTTGTGTTTGGCAACAACATGTTCCATTATAAATGTTGTTGTTTCTGTTAAAACTGATAAGTTTCTTGCGGCCGTTCTTCTTATCAGTTGAAAGATGTCCTGGATGGCTGGTAGGGAAAAAAAATGTTGGACTATTCGAAAGTACTTATCTATAAGTCTATTTGAATAAAAATCTTTGACTTTGACGCTCACAGCCGCTCTGTGTGGCGCTCATAAAGAGGAGGCCTATGATAAATTCTAAATAGAAAAATATTGGAAAAAATTAACTCGGCCACAAGTGAATTCTCAGATGACCTTTGGAAATCCGGTCCAATGCTCTAACCGCTGAGCTACCGAGACTTGCGAACCACCGTCGAAATTCTCCAATACTTTTATATTTTAGAGGAGGCCTATGTCCAGCAGTGGACTTATAATGGCTGATGATGATGATGATGAATAAAAGAATATCTTACCTGGTTCACATTTGACTTGGGAGTTGGTGTCTTGCGAATGTTTCCTCTTCTTCGTGCTCGGCTCTTGCAGGTTGGTGTATACGGGCGTCAACCCTTCATGTCCCAATGCGACCATTTGAGGGTTAATCATCCCCTGCTCCAACTCCGACATGTCCACCCTCATCTGCGAATACCTTTGATAAGGGTCCGAAAGACCCAAGTCCTGCCGCACCGCTCTGATGCCCAGCTCCACAATATTTGGGTCTTGGGGTAAAACGACCACGTCATTAAGATTGTTCCTGAGAACATCGTGGTCTAGGTTATCCGATTTAAGTTCCTCGTATATGTAATCGCCTTCCGGCTGGAGGATCTCGTGGTTTGCTATGTGATCGTGAACGAGCATGTAGTCTGAACCAAGCACGGTTTGAGAGACGGTTATGGCGTGGGGAACTTGTTCTGGACTGTATGGGTTCTCTGAACCTGAGTCTGGTGGGCTTTCTGGCAGCTGATGACCCCTGGAGAGACAATTTTATGTCAATATTAAGGCGATCAATTTGAAGTTTGGCATTTACAGTGCTCATCCTAATCCTAACTCTATCCTAACTTATTATCTATACTAATACTAGCTGTCGCTCCCGTGGAATTTCGGGATAAAAAATAGATAGTAGCCGATTCTCAGACCTACTCAATACGCTCACAAAATTTCATGAGAATCGGTCAAGCTGTTTCGGAGGAGTATGGGAACGAAAACTGTGACACGAGAATTTTATATATTAGATTATAAAGAGGAAAGATTTGTATTTTTGTATGTAACGAATAAACTCAAAAACTACTGGACCGATTTTGACGAAATTTGGTATAGAGAATCCTTAGACCCCAAGTAGTAACATAGGCTATAAATGATCCCAAAATTCCCACGGGAACGGAAACCACGCGGGTGAAACCGCGAGCGGCCGCTAGTATATTATATTATTAATATTATAATTGCGAAAGTGTGTTTGTTAGTCCTTAATTCGCGTCCTAACTAAGCAACTAATGGACTTGATTTTTGGCATAGAGTATGTTGAAAGGAAGGAGAGTAACATAGGCTACTTTTTATCCCTATATTTCCACGGGAACGGGAACCACGCGAGTGAAATCGCGGGCGGTAGCTATTATGAGATAAATATGCTAGAATATAACACTAGTCTGCATATCCAAGCAACTTTTGATATTTAGGATAACTAAAAAGCGTGTGCTACAGCCTCTTAATTAAAGGATTTTACCACCTCTTGTAATCATTAACCAGTTTAACGTCGCCACTTCTGCGGCACTGGCCTTCCGTATGGATGGATAAGGAGAATGGGCGGACCCACCACGCAGGTCCAACACGGATTATACAGCGAGACCAACTGCTTAAAGTGCCTTCCGAAGCACGTAGGAGCTCGAGATAATATTTTTTTAGATTAACGGCTAAAATCGCAGGCCGAACGCGCGAACCACTGTGCCACGAGCTCTCCGCCCACCTCACCTCACCACCCCTATACCACAGTATAATTTGAATACTTCCCTACTTTGTACTCTTACGAGAAGTCAAATGGACAAGTAGGGTCTGTAGAACATATGGATAGGCTCTTACCCTAACCGGCGGGCGTCCAGGGGCTGTTGTGGGTAGCAGCCGTCGCCAACGGGGGCCATGAAAGCCTCCAACTCGTCGATCAGCCCTGGACCTGGAACAAATGAAAAAACAATCAAATTAACTATTCATCACATATTTTTTTGTGTGAAGCGCTCGTGAATGCACTTGACTTGTATTCGATCACGTTTGTTAAGCAACGCTCGGTCCGGCCTGGTGTCGGATGGGCGACCGTAAAGTGGCATTGCAACTGAGCGCTTCTGTGCTTCGGGGAACGTTAAATCGTGGGTTATTCCTCAACTCGTCCCACGGGCCTACAGCCGATTTGGGCCGAGTGGGAATAATTAAAATAAATGCTCGGTCCCGGCTGTTGTCATCTGATAACAGTCGTTAAGCCAAGTCAGAAGCCTTATAGGCGGCTTGATAAACCAATCTCTGTTCTAGTTCTGTCACACCTATCGTTTTATTTAATTTTGAATGGATATTGAAAATATATTTTTATGTACGAATTATAAACATACTAGGAATATAATAACAATGACAAGATTTGTCTTGTTATTTTTAAGATTTTTATGATTTTTATTGATGTTATTATTATTAAATAAATTATAGTTTCATTTAAATTTGTTTTAATGGAGCGGACGTTGAAAGGAGATGCAGTCGTGTTGCTTGATTTACTTCAAAAAAGTACCCATTTGACCCCCTTTTCAGGACCCATTCGATTCTCCAAAAATATTTTTTTTATATCTAAGGTGCCCATTCGACCTTCTGATTGGTTATGCTGCCCTGGAGACATATTTTTGAATCCTTCGAATTACTATTCCATCCAGTTTTTATAAAATATAATAATTTAAATAAATTGCACGGTAGATTGAGGTAAAATGGAGTCTCACAAAACACGAGTTATTACGAAAAGAACTCGGGTGAAACTTAATTAAAAAGTTATAATTAGATGGCTGTTTCATCTTAATCGATAGTCAAACATCTGTAAAGATGTTTCTTTCGAATGCGAGGATATTTCTCTCATTGATGAAACGACGGTGGCCAACACCGTAGAACGGTGAATATACTAGACAAATTCGACGTGTCCTCATAGGTCCCTGTAGCGTAATTGGTTAGTGCATTGGGCCGGACTCCCAAGGATGCGGGTTCGAATCCTGTCAGGGCGACATGAGACTAGTTGCTTTTTTCTAGTATATTTTCTTGTTTAATATTTATCACATAAAAATAGCATTGTAAAATGCAAAATTAAAAAGTTTACTCCTATAAAATCATTGGATTCGAGCAATAGACAGTTTGACGTTTAGGACTTTGTCATTTTCAAATTGACATTGACATGACTATTATCGATAGTTTGATAACTACTGAACGTTTCGTTTCACGTGATTCAAGTCTGATTCAGTACCGGTGCTTTTGAAATCTATGGATGTTAGTTTCCGGTTTTTAAATATTCTGCGTAAAATGAAATAATGTCCAAGTAGTTTAAGAAAACAGTAACACCGTATTCGAATGATTAAAAAATGTGGCAGAATGGCCCCTTAATTATGTAACTCGTTTCTATGAAGGTTTGATTGAAAGTGCAGTCACATTGCTGCTTTAGTAAAAATCAATGTGACAGCTATCTTACTAAAGATTCAATCAATCATCAAATCACTTTCAATCAATTTCAATCAAAATCTGTTAGCAACAGAGTTAGATAATCAACTAGTGGAACTCCGGGAACTTCAATGCGCATGCAAATTTCCGCACATATTGAATGCCATTAATTAGAATAGAATAGAAATTATTTGTTTGCTATAAAAGACGGTATTTAAGGTAGCTTAAGGTTTAGGGTAACATTGTATAAAAGAGTACGCTTGTTTTGCCAGTGAGGCTGCATGCAAGAGATGTTTATAATAAATTAATTTGTTAAATTAAAAAATAAAAATTGAATAATAATAATTAAAAATAATAATTGAATAACATTAGATTATTATACCTATTTACATTTACATGTCATGCTATAGAAATTGTAAATAGTAATCATTTCACACTACAGAAATTGTATTCACTGAGCCATTTATATAATTTTGTCTTAAATAATTTTAAATTACTTATGTATTTTTCATGTCATTCGGCTGCGAACATATTATTATATGAACATCGCAGTCATTCGGTAATTTATTAAATAATCTTACACACATACATAGACAACTCCTGTTATACTTTTCGGTTTTGGAAATTTCATCTCAGACAAGTCTATTAACATTTTCTAGTTCGTGGATACAATTCGGTTGCTTTAACAAAGAAATGAGGATTTTGTTTTACAAAACACAAACTTCATAAATGTAAAGATGGTAGAGGCAACAAACCAAGTTCTTTAATTAGTGGTTTACAAGATTCACGTGGCGATTTGCCTGTTATAGCTCAATGTACTTCATTTTGTGCAATAAACGCTCTTTTTAATGCGGAACCATTGATAATCCCTTCGTTTTTTGAAGTCGAGGGTCGAATGGGTAATATCATAGATGAGGTCGAATCTTGACGGACCAGTGGGTACTAGACCATGAGATGAGGTCAAATCTTGAGTGTCTAGTGGGTACAAGATCGCTGATGAGTTGACTGACATATACGTCTGCCCATCCGTCCATACAATGACGCAACCCAAGCATTTAGCGACGCATTGATGCAACTCTGTCACGCTATACGACCACACTCGCGCGTCAAGTGTAAGTAACTTTTTAAAGTGAAAATTGTAATAGTCTAATAACTTCACCATGAATTTAGATAAATTGTATAATGCGATATTTATTTCATTTGAACTTCATAATTATTATAGTAGACTTTCGTATTTTCACAAACTCCCGTGCAGAGGTGTTACTCTTGAGTTGACGGGTCGCATTGAGATCCAGATTGAATGTCAATAACTTATTTCTGATTTTCGTCGTTGATTCGGTTTTTTAACCGCCTCTGTGGTCTAGTGGTACCACCACCGGTATCAGACCCAGGGGTCCCGGGTTCGATTCCCAGCGGGGGTATATATTGTATTCGGTTTGGTTGGTGGTAGGATTTGTTGTATGTCCGTCTGGCTAGTTAAATTCCGGGAGAGCTAGGAGCTAGGAGCTAGCTCGCTTCCATCCATCCAGTGATGAAGGCTAAGATTCTCTCCGTTGTTCATAAAAAAAAATTATTGGTACTACAATCGATTTCTAGAGTGCAAAATTACTTTATTTACTAATTTCAAGTATTAATTTTAAGTTCAATTGCTTAGTATATAAGTCATGATTACTGACTTTTGGCGTTTATGTATGAATTTATGGCGTGAGTGTATGTATGAATTTATCTATGTATTAGCTTTCGCCGGCGGTTTCACTCGCGTGGTTCCCGTTCCCGTGGAAATATCGGGATACAAAGTAGCCTATTGTTACTATTCGTCCTTTCAACTAACTGTATGCTAAAAAAAACAACGGGTTGCACTCCGGGAGTGCCGGCAGAAGTGAAAACCGCTTAAACGAAACAGCAGGATCAGGCATACATTTTCGCCGCGCGGTAGAAAGAGAGGTAGTATTGTAGAATTACTTCCACTTGTACGACGCGCCGGCGGTCTACTCTTCCAGTCTTAAGAATTTTCGGTCAGGGTCACGTGTCCTGACGCGACTTTAACATTTTTTACCCATCCCAAAAATTTAAAACTCTGATGTGCACATGAAGTTTTCACTTCAAAAATAAGTCTAATGGTTTCTTAGTTAGGTCGGGAAGAAAAGACTAACAAAGAACAAACACACGCTTCTTTAATAATAGTTAGGATTATCTTTTTTTTTTTAAGACAGGATCTACGGTGGCTAGCCCAGGAGTTTGCCTATTCACCCTTGCTGATGTTAAAGATGACCTGAATGGCTGGTAGAGAAAAAAAATGTTGGACTATACGAAAGTACTTATCTATAAGTCTATTTGAATAAAAATCTTTGACTTTGACTTTGGTTTGAAGATGGAAAAATATTGATTTTTGGTTAAGGCGCTACTCGGAAAAAGTATGGACATTTTTATATAAAACTATAGCATGGTTACAGTTGTTACAAATCTGGTGATAACATATATAATTCTTCATACCTTTATCTAGATCCGTATAGTTTCAAAAACACGATTTTATGATTTTGCCGCGACACTTTTTCATTTCGAAAAGACCTCTAAAAAAATACGAAAATTCAAGATTCTTCTTAAATGGGGTTACTTACACTATTGGAAATTGGTTTAATAAATGGACACCAATAATATTTAGGATCGTATAGAAGCATTTTTTTTTATTGCTGTATATTTTAATACGAAGTGATTTGGTCTCGCTCCCATGCGCGTCGTTTTGTCATTGCTATCTCTCCTCAGCATATTTTTTTTGAGTATCGCCTTAGGGAAATTAGTATATAGTAAAAAGGAGTCGAAGACACCACACTCCCATATTGTTTCAACCCCTATCAACAAACCACCTGCCCACATCTAATGACAAATCACACGGATGAATACACACAACCCCACAATATTGCTAATTCGTTAAAAAATTGTGTGAACATTACCCTGTGTGTGGTGATCCGTGAAACATGTTTGCCGTGAACTTAGGGGATGGTTTTTTTTTTAAAAAAAAACGAGGAGACGCTTCGTAATCTGCCATTTTTAATGTCCCCACTGCTGGGGCACTGGCCTTCCTTATGGATGGATAAGAAGAACGGGCCATGACCCACCACGCGGGCCCAATGCGGATTGGTGGGTTTTAACGACTGCAAATGCAGCCGGGACCAAACGGCTTAACGTGCCTTCCGAAGCACCGAGGAGCTCGAGATAGAAAATTTATGGTCACCCATCCCGTGACCGACCATTGCCAAAGTTGCTTAACCTCAACAATCGCAGGATTTTGGGGGTTCGTTTTATCGATAATGTAGTATTTTGTAGTTTATTTTGGTACAATCATGGGCACTGAGCAAGTAATCAATACGTTTTTAATATTGCGTAAATTCAATCGTATTCATTTGACAGTAATTCATATCGTATTCTTCTTCTTCTTTCATAATTAATTAATGATACAATTCGCGATAAAATTCGCGAATTTTGTCAATGTCAAGTAAACATAAACCTTATTTATGGTTTCTTTTGCTGTTCGTTATGTATGTATTTAAATGTATAATCTTATATGTGAAAATAAATTTAAAAAAAAAATAAAAAAAAATTTAGTATTCATAGAAATTTTAGGTTAGATTGAGCTAAAAATGGAGCCTCACAACATGTGTTATTTCGAAAAATATTTGACACTTTCACATACAATATGAACTGTCAAATTAAAAAGAATAGCCTACGCAATCCCACAGGAGGCATCTGTATATTTTAACAAGACAAGATTACGATAAATAAAAGAGAAATATTAGAAACAATCAAAAAGTCTTACAAAATCTACCAAACGGCAAACACGTAAAAAATTGCCGCCAGAACATAACTCAATTATTTAATTATTTGATGATCGATCACAAACATCTTAATTAATCATAACTAAACTACTTACATGCACTATTTTCAAAAGTAATGAGCAAAAATTTATTACGTTAATAAACTCCTTTGACGCAAATGTGAAGTTTAAAAAGTAAAACGTCATTTATTTTTTCACACATTGGCGCGTACCGTTTTATCTAAGTATCGTATTACTGAACGTAGTATTTTAAATTGCATGACATGTGTTTATAGTGATTAAAACGAGGAATTTGTATCAAATTGTAGTTAAATTATTGTTAATACAAGATAATTGTGGTACCTATTGCGTGGGAAGTTGTGATATCGGTATCATTGACTTTATTGGTATTTCGCATAGATTAAAAACAATGTTTGTAACTTCCTTGGAATAAAAAACAAACAGTAATTTTAAATTTACAGGCTGACTGTTGAAATTTCAATAGTAACAAAACAAGTCAAAATTAGTTCAAAAGAAGTATAGGATTATATTACAGTAAATTGTTAAAAGAAAAATACAAGAAATAATTGACTCTGCTCACAACTGACTCTCAAGTAGGACAATATCACTTGTGAGAAGAATCGATTTGTTCAAGTATTTTTCTATTTAACAAAATTTTTATATATGATAGCATTAAAAATGCAAACTGAAAAAACTGCGTTAAAAAAACCGGCTTCAAAAACTAAAAAGCAAAAGCAGCCATGCCATTGCAAGAAAAATAAAAGCAGAATAGTTCAAAGAACTGCCGTGTGGTGACGGCCTAAGAATACGCGTGTCACCACTCCCTTACATGCCTGGGATGTCGTAAGAGTCGACTAAGAGGCTCGACGCATTGAACACCTGTGCGAGAGAAGGAAAACTTGAAACAAACCCTCTACCAACCCGTCTGGTGAGCGTGGTAGCGGTAGGCTAATAGCCTCCTATGAACGCCACAACAGGCTTGAGCTAGGAGAGGCCTATGTCCAGCAGTGGACGTCCACAGGCTGATGATGGATAGTTCAAAGAAAAATGCCTCGGTTAGCACCGACTCCAAAAGGCTTATTTTTTGCTTTTTAGTTTTTGAAGTCGGTTTTTAACGCAGTTTTTTTTACTTTTCAGTGTCTGTAATATATTATTTTGTAAACTATAGTAGGATTTATGTAGATTAGATTAGGTTTATTATTATATTAAATAGATTAGATTAAATAGACAGTATAAACAAACTATAGTGAAAATTACTGATTTTGATTCATAAAATAAAATATACTGGACCAAATTGAAACAATTTTTTATGGGAAAATGGCAAATATTCCGTATTGAAAAAAAAGAATCAATATATAAAAAAATCTCGACGTAATCGGTGTACATACTCGTACATAAAAAAATATATGGCTGAGTTGTGAACTTCTCCTATTTCGAAGTCGGTTAATAAAGCCTAATGGTTAGGTTAGCAGTTAAACAAAAGCCGTTTTAATATTTATTACTATAGATTTGTCTGAGAAATATATCACATTGAAACGGTCAGTCATAACCACGGCAGCTGTAAAGGTGCCGAAACGTCGGGAAAATCAAAAGCCCCTAAAAAAACCTAAAAATACGGACAATTACAACTTAGTTCGTGGAAATATAGAACGTTTGATATCCGCTAAAGTTGTTTTATTTCAATGAACAGTGCGCGCCAAAACATAAGCTGTACGTAAATATATCACAGTTCTTGCAAAAATATATTTATAAAGAATTATATTATTCATAACTATTATTATCGATTGGATTACGGGTACTAAAACGTCCATTCTCTTTAATGACATTAACGTTTACATACATATGTATGTAAGAAAACCAAGAAGCTGTCAACCGACCAGATATAAAAAAGTCAAGGAAGGAAACAGTATCACTACACATTTCTAAATAAAAAAATCAATAATCGTGTTATTCGCACGCGACGTATCAAAGCAAGTTGCGTTAATAAAAATGCTTGTTATGAAAGTATTGACGCTCTATTTAGTAATACTGAAATGTTAAGTATTTAGTATGCTTTTACGTTCCGTTTAATGTGGTTGTTACAATTGTTATTGTTCCTAATATAGTCTTAGGTACCTAAATTACGTAAAACTATATGAGTATTAGCGGCCGCCGCGGTTTCAACCGCGTGGTTGCCGTTCCCATACTAATGTCGGGATAAAAAGGAGCCTATGTTTTAATCTAGACTATCTTCTACCTCTGTGCCAAATTTCATCTAAATCGGTTCAGTAGTTTCAGCGTGGAAGAGTAACAAACATTTAAACATCCAAACAACCTCACAAACATTCACATTTATAATTTGTAGGCAGGATGTATGCAAACAAACTTACTACTTAAATCTAATTTGCAATCGTTTAAACCCATCAATCCACATTGGGCCCGCGTGGTGGGTCATGGCCCGTTCTCCTCATCCATCCACAAGGAAGGCCAGTGCCCCAGCAGGTGGGACATTAAAATGGCTGATGACGACTTAAGTCTAAACCAATAATAAAATACCGATTGTTTTTATTTTTCTGGTAGTTTGATTTGATGGAAAAGCCTTTGGAAATCCTACTTAAGTACTTAATTTGTATCGTCGTCTCAGCCACATAACACCCACTGCTGGGTATAGACCTCCCCCAAAAGGGGGGGGGGGGGGGGGGTTGGCATAATCGCCACGCTTTACAGGCGGGTTGGCGATCGCAATATGGCCAAGTTTTGTAGGAGACGCTGCTGCCCGTCTTCTGAATCCTAAGTCCCATAGTCGCCTTTTACGACAACCACGGGATAACAGGGGGTAGTGCTATTCTAAGCCGACACTACACAGCTAAATTTAACAAACAACTTAATTTGTATGCGTTTGGTTAATAGTAATATATTTTTAATAACAAAGTAAAAACAAATTAGTAAACAATAACAACAACAAACTATCAGTCAGAAAACAAAAGTGTAATCTGAAATGTACCATCGATGCCAATAGTTACATTTTGAATTAAGTTTTTTTTTTTTAAATAAAAAAATCCAATTTTATGTCACCTTTGTAGTATCCTCTTTCTAATGGTCTTAACTAATATTATAAATGCGAATGTGTGTTTGTTTGTCCTTTCTTCATCTACTTGTTTTTTGGCATAGAGTTAGTTGAAAGGACGTAGAGTAGCATAGACTACTTTTTATCCCGATATTCCCACGGGAACGGGAACCACGCGAAGCTAGTTCAGTTCTTAAACAAAAGTAATGGTCGATCATCTGTATAAGTTCATATTTAACCTATGAAGGACCGGTAACGTTTTAAAACTGTAGTCTGTGTTTAAATTGAATTAACGGGGAATTTATGCCGAATTTTTACGCCAAAACCCCCATACAAAAAAAGACCCTACTCAATAGCAATAGAGGTAAGAGCGTTTTATCACGCAGTTGGTCGTTGGCGGCGCGGAATGGGCGACGTTTTAAAACGTCCCTGGTCCCTCAGAGGTTGGTAGGTAAGTAATGACAGTATTTACAATATTTTTCTTAAAACTACTGAACGGAATTCAAAATTTTAAAAAATAGAACCGACTTTGGTGTAAGTCTGATGTAATGACGTTAGAATCATTCAAATCCGTACCACCAGTCTAAGTCTGACGCCACAACAACAATGTTTTTAGCGTTGATGTTTTTCGGCAGTAAGAGATAAGATAGCCAGTTCCTCAGTGATTGAGGATTCCAGGAGAGGCGCGTTTCCATCTTCAGCCTTATCAATACTTAACGTCAGGTATGACGAAGGCTAAGAGTCTCCCAATTTTCCTATTTTTTTTTCATTTATTTGAGCAAAACTAACAGTAACACCAACACAGTTTACCACAGATGTATATCTACATATACGCATTGAAGAATAACATTTACAGTATCCTTTAACTTATTTAAGTACTTATTTTACATCTACTGTCATCTAATTACAAGTTGATAAGAAAATAGTTGCCGTGTGGTGACGGCCTAAGAATACACATGTCACCCACTCCCTTACATGCCTGGGATGTCGTAAGAGTCGACTAAGAGGCTCGAGATTTGATCGCATTGAAAACCTGTGCGAGAGAAGGAAAACTTAAAACAAACCCTCTACCAACCCGTCTGGCCAGCGTGGTAGCAGTAGGCTAATAGCCACCTATGAAGGCCTATGTCCAGCAGTGGACGTCCACAGGCTGATGATGGAAGAAAATAGACTCAAGTATTTATTTTTATTTTTATGAACGACGGGGAGACTCTTAGCCTTAATCTTAGCTGATGTTAAGTATTGATAAGGCTGTGATGGAAGCGAAGCCACTGAGGAACTGGCTATCTTATCTCGAACTGCCGGAACACAACAATGCTGTAAAACATTGTTGTTATGCCGTCAGGCTTAGATAACATGGTGGTAGCTAGCCCGGGCGGGCTTACAACAAGTCCTACCACCAACCAAACCGAATACAATATGTACCCCCACTGGGAATCGAACCCGGGACCCCTGGGTCTGATACCGGTGGTTGTACCACTAGACCACAGAGGCGGTTGAGTAGAATCACTTTAGCTAATAAACAATACAACTACTGAGGTACTTAAAAACTAAACATTATCTTTGTTAATAAAAAAGCCACATCTGATTAATCGTAATCAGTGACGATTATACTACTATTATAAATTTGTGGAGATTAAATTAATAGGAATATGAATATAATAACCTTCTCCTTTATTAAAATCGGTTAAAAACGTGCTATCCTTTAACATGTTTGGTTTCGATTTGACACATTCCTTGAAAGTGTTTGTTTTAAAAAGTAATTGTAACTATAACTTTTTAATTTTGCATTTTACAATGCTATTTTTATGTGATAAATATTAAACAAGAAAATATACTAGAAAAAAGCAACTAGTCTCATGTCGCCCTGACGGGATTCGGATTTTTTCTAGTATTTTTTCTTGTTTAATATTAATCACATAAAAATAGCATTGTAAAATGTAAAATTAAAAAATTATAATTGGATGGCTGCTTCATCTTAATCGATTGTCAAACATCTGTAAAGATGTTTCTTTCGATTGCGAGGATATTTCTCTCATTGATGAAGCGACGGTGGCCGACACCGTAGAACGGTGAATATACTAGAAAAATTCGACGTGTCCTCATAGGTCTCTGGTCTCTGTAGCATAATTGGTTAGTGCATTGGGCCGGAGTCCCAAGGATGCGGGTTCGAATCCCTTCAGGGCGACATGAGACTAGTTGCTTTTTTCTAGTATATTTTCTTGTTTAATATTTATCACATAATTTTAACAATTTTTTTGCTACTAGGATGTATGAAATATACAATACTAGTTGTACAAGTATATAGACATTTTGGGCCAGGAAACCTCGCGGTCGTCCCCAGAACGCTCTATCAAAGTTTCATCACAATCTGTTCAATGGTTTCGGAACGCGTAGAGGACAAAGATACAAAGATTGATTTTATTTATATAGATTGGCATTTTTTGTGTTTAGTTTTCTCGCATATGCTTCTAGTAGTCTCTACACAAAAGACTTAAACGCGCTATTAAAATTATATTATTTCTCTATCTTCCTATAATTTCATCCATTTTATTCTTCATACATTATTGAGGATTTCGCAAAAAAATATATATAACTACTTGATTTTTTTTGGAAAGGGTTTTACCGTTTCTGACTTCTATAGTCTTCAGCCGGTTTGACTACTTAATAAAGTCGTATCGTAGTAGATAATAATATTTGGAATAATATTAAACACAATTATTAAATAATTTAATGGTGGACACTTATTGTCTATAATGTAAGTTTTAATTTAATTTGTGCTAATTACTGTACTTATGTGTCAAAATAAGAAGAAAAAAAAATGTTTTGTCCTTACAAAGAAATTGTATTAGCACCTTGTAAAACGCAATTATCTTAACTGTTAATAAAAAATACAATTTAGTTTTAGATTGAATTATTGTTTCTTTTACCTTCTCTTTGTTATTGCACAGATTTAATTATTATGATTATTGTTTTAGAAGTAGGCATCACGGCAAGGGCAACCTACATTAAAAAGATCTATCTACATTAGATAGATCTTTTTTAATTCGACATCATCTACACAAAATACCCAATCGACCCTCTATCAAAAAACATGTCAAATTGGACCTCAATTTTAACCGTCTTCAAAAAAAGAAGGAGAGTTTGTAAGAAAATCGAATAAAAGTACCAGGGCAGCATAACCAACCAGGAGGTGGCATGGGCCTTAAATATAAGATTTTGAGGAAGGTCGAATGAAACCTAAAAATGAGGTTTTATATGCTTCTTTCATTAGGGTCGAATGTTGAGGGTCGAGTAGGTACTAGATCATTTAATAGATTTTTTTGCTGTTCTATTTTTTTACCTTGATTCCTGCCTTGGATTCGAGTGCTAGTGTTCCTAATATTGTTGTCTTGTCCAGAGTCCTCCATATGCCAGGTATATTCCATTTTAAATTTAGTTTACCATGTTTAATAGCAAACGCCGTTTTGACATCTCTGGGACATCAGACTCAAACGCGAGCCCTTGGCACATCATCAGGTAAATAAAAATGTTTTTCTTTTTTAATTCACGGCACATAACACATCATAATTATGCTTAAAAGTTACGCTTAGTTTTCACTTTTAAATCACATTTCGCCGTGGAATTCGTATCGCCGGCGAACCGTCGCGCACTGTTCAGTTTCTTGTATTTAAATTAGCCACTAACTCTTTTAATTAACAAAAACTAATTCATCACTGCTATAAAATTTTGACAGGTCAAAAACCGCGCCAAACTTAATTTGACACAAAACCTCTTTAGACTGAAAAATCGATGAGCTATTGTTTAAAAATATAACGAGGAAGGGGATTCTATATTTGAATTAAAAACGAATCCGAACCGACGTCAGTCAACAACATTGACTTGAAAGACACTGACAGAAAACGTTGCGGTTATGCACCCTTGCGTGCGAAAGAGCCAGTGAATGGAACGGGCTGCGTATTAAAGCGAGACAGGTATGTTTAGCTTTCCACGGTTTTCGTGAAAAACATTGGTGGTTTCGGGTTTGTTTGCTCCAATCAGGGAGCTTTATTTGCATGCGTGAGTCCGCGATTCCTAATTTAAATATTAGGGGATGTTTATAGGTATGATACATAACTACGTTTATTTAATACCTATAGATGCTAAGAATATTGAAGTGTATTTTTTTCATGCTCTGAGTTGGGGTGGTATTCCACTTATCCAATATTTTGGTCCAATGAGCCATTTGATCAAAGAAATGCATCTAGCGTGCTAGTAACACTGATATTTGATCCGAGTTTATTTGGTATGGAGATTTTGAAATTGATATATTTTATACTAAAGACAATCGATTGGTACCATAAAAGAACACGATGTTATTTTTCTTATTTAAGCCGGTTCGATTCCCGGTGCAGTTGAGTGATTTATCAAAAATCTTTGAATGCAGTTTTACTTAATTTTTAAAATAAAGGAATGTTTCCTTCGAGCAAAATTTGCTTACATCAATGTTTAGGGTACTTTCCACCATGTATATTTACTTCTTTTACCGTAAGAAAGTGTCAGCAAGAGATGTTTTTGTTACTAACTTTTAAATATTTTGGACTAAAATTCACCATAAAAAGCGACGGGACGTGATTTCAATGGATTATTAAATATGTGTCAATAATTTTTTTTTAATAAGTTTTTCAGGATTTTTCTTTAATTTTAACCGCCTCTGTGGTCTAGTGGTACAACCACCGGTATCAGACCCAGGGGTCCCGGGTTCGATTCCCAGCGGGGGTACATATTGTATTCGGTTTGGTTAGCGGTAGGACTTGTTGTAATTCCGCCTGGCTAGCTACCACCATCCTTCAAGTCTGACGCCATAAAAACAATGTTTTCAGCATTGTTGTGTTCCGGCAGTTAAGAGACAAGATAGCAAGTTCCTCAATGATTGTGGTTTCCGGGAGAGGTTCGCTTTCATCAAGAGTCACCCAGTCGTTCATAAAAAAAAAATGACTCTAACACACATTTGCACTTAACTGAGAATCGCCTAAAGCTATTCAAAACTTTCTTAAAATAATAATATCAAGAATAGCTTAAACCTTAGGCGCTCGAATTTGGGGCCTTAGTGTATTTATAAACGTCGGTGAAGCTATTTTTATTATTCAATTCAATTCAATTCATTTATTCCATACAATATACATTGTGTTGAATATTATTAATTTTATAGAATTTACATAATAACAGTTAGGTACATTAATGAATAATTACTTAAATAAATTGCAATGTCAATTCCAATTAAAAGTAAATGTTAAACTAAAAAAAATTAAGGAAATTCTTAAGTTTAGTGCAAATGAGTGTAAGTTGTTTAAGTCAAAGTGATCTTTATACTTAGGCTAGTTTAAGCAACCCCCTAATTGTCTAATTTAAAAATCTATCACAATCCCTTTCAAAGGTACTATGAATGCGATAGTGATTAATGGAATTGTGTAATTTATAGTCGCAATCCCTTTCGGAACGAAAGATGTTTTAAATGACACTTCATTTGACACTTCTCCATACTTTTGAAAGATATTTTCGTGTGTCACTTTGCTTAGATGGTGCAATTTCGTTCATTTAATACCTTTCAAAACGCATCCCGATTGCAATCCCTATCAAATGTCAAATAGTGACAGCCTGGAGTATGTAAATATCTTTCAAATGACGAAATGATAGGAATTGCTATAGATTTTAAAATTAGACAATTTGACCCCTGTCCCCGGTGCAGGTTAGTGATTTATCAAAAATCTATAAATGTATGCAGTCTATTTTTTTTAAACGACTTCAAAAAAAGAGGAGATTCTCAATTCGGTTGGTATAATTTTTTATTTTTTTTTATGTATGACCACCGATTACGCCGAGATTTTTGAACCGATTTCAGTGATTCTTTTTTTGTTCGATGCAGAATAGTTGCCAATTAGTCCCATAAAAAATTAGTTTAGTTTGACTCAGTACTTTTTATGTTTTGAGCATTTTTATATATTTCATTTCATATTTGTTACTTAGATGACATGATATTATCTACCTTTAAAAACTGTGAAATAAAAACTTTTTATATAAAAAAAAAACCGACTGCAAAATACTGAAAAGCAAAAAATAAACCTTTTGGAGTCGGTGCCAGCCAAAGCATTCTACTTTGCGGTCCTGCTATTTTTTATAAAGGAATGTTTCCTTTCTGTAAATTGAGCTAACTAAAGGATTTAAGGTAGTTCCCTCCAGGGCCCATAGATTTTTTCCACCCTGTATATGCTTGCCCAATGGGGATCAGCATTTTATATACAGGGTGTTACAAAAATACCCGTAAAGCCGAAAGAGGGTTCAATGGTGCCTTATAACAAGTCCATTTACAATATTTGAGAACCGTACTATCACTGTATGACTTACTGCCAAAAAAAACATATTTTTTTTTTCATTGTTAGGCAAACACTATTGCATAATAACATAGTATTGAATCTTGCTATGCTATGACAACCAATTTTTAGCTTTGATAATTTATTATATTTTTTATGGGATATTTTGTAACACCTTGTATATTTATTTGTTTATTTATTATTTATTACACAAAATGCAAATTTGTAAAATGAATGCAAATATATTCCTCGCATTGAGAAACAACGCTTGCCTACAGCGTAGAAAGCAGTAAAAAGTATTAGAAAATCAAGTCTCGGTAGCTCAGTGGTTACTCGTGGTTAAGAGCAATGGGCCAGATACCGTCTGAAGTCTGGGTCTGAAATAGGATTCACTTGTGAGCCGAGTACTTTTTCCTAATATTTTTCTATTAAAAGAATATACAATATTAAAAACATCCATATCTAATATTAAGCAATTATTATTTGTATGAGTTCCATACTCACGCCCCGCAGTTGACCCACAACTAAACAGGATTGACGTGTCCGGTGACAAATTAGCGTATCAACAATTATGTTTAAACGTTAATGTTACCTGTACACACCCCTTTAGGCTAAATTCACATGCCATGGATAGGAATGGATGGGATTTTTAACCGAGTTCAAAAAAGGAGGAGGTACTCAAGTCGACGGTATACCGTCGAGATAAAAAAATATATTTAAAAAATCGTTTGATAACTGATCAAGACATACATAAAACATTAAAATACCTATATCTTAAGATTAAGATATATCATTTTTTTTTTAAGATTTTAATAATTAAAAAGATATATCTTTTTATGATTTTTGAATTTTTGCATTTTTCAATGCTATTTTTATACTTTTGATAAATGTTAAATAGAAAAATATTGGAAAAAATTAACTCGGCCACAAGTGAATTCTCAGATGGGAATCGAACCCACGACCTTTGGAAATCCAGTCCAATGCTCTAACCGCTGAGCTACCGAGACTTCGCTAAGTTTTCCAATTTTGATCAGTTATCAAACGATTTTTTTTTCTGAAAGAACATAGTTCAGAGCCCGTAGACAAATTAACATCGGTATGTAGCGAAACTAGAATTCGATTCGTTATTGTCTATATTCACCAATTAACTTGCGGTAAGATCACGTGATTTAGCGCGGCCTATGCCAATCCGCCAATCCCATACATTTAATTATTTTCGAATTTGGTTATCGTTTTTGAATTGTTACTTTGGCTAAGGGCCCAGTGTGGTCCCATAATATTTTTACGAAGATCTGGCAAATAGTTTTTTCATAATTCAAAAAAATATCGATTACGTTTCGGCAAGTTATTAAACAATTATCTATGTCAGAGGCTAAGTTGGTCTTAACCAAGTGGTTATTACGGAACTTGTATCATGACACTGATACTCTACTTGGTCGGTGCATTTAAGTCCCTTAGGATAGATTTTTGTTTTATTTGTATATTGTTTTAAGACTAAAAACGATTTTCAAGATTTGTTTCGACAGTAGGTGTTTTTAAATAATGCAATATTAAATTTGTTCCGGTTTTCCAAGATACAGGCTTTGCCTAGTATGGGAACCTCTTTTTCATTGTCAAAAATTGACGACCTGTTTGGCGCAGGGGTACTAACCCCACCTTCTGCGCCAGAGGTCCCGGGTTCGATCCCCGGACAAGACAAATATTTGTGTGCATGAACATGTCTATTTTGTCTTGGTCTGGGTGTTTAATATGTATATTATGTATGTATTTACAAAAAAAATTATATAAGTATGTTTATCCGTTATCTAGTATCCATAACACAAGTTCTTCATGATACTTAACGTGGGCTAGATAATTGGTGTGATTGTATGGAAATATTTATATTTATTTATTATTATTAAAAATTATCTTCTGCAGCACAAATTGTTAACTAATTTTAATATTAATTTTACAGAACTGTGTAGCTTTTCTTTTGTAATAAAGATATTTCTATTCTATTTTCTAAGTAGTCGTTTCCTTGTTGTGTATGGGCTGCTTTTAAGTGTAAGTAAGTACGGGAGTCGGGACATTGTGTTAACATTATGTAACTAAAAACTTGTGAAAAAAAACTTTTTATAAAAAAACCGACTTCAATAAGTAAAAAAAAAAAAATTGACAGTGACACCCAAGACAACAAATATAAATATAGCTAAGTAATAGAAGTCCCATGTAAATAGAATGCCTTGGCTGGCATCGACTCACAAGTTTATTTTTTTTACTTTTTAAAGTCGGTTTTAACTTTTGGAAACAAAATAGTACATTACTCGTATGTATGTTCGTACGTTGTAATATTTGACGACTCCATACGAAATAAAGAAACAAGACCGTGAGAAAAACTAACCTTGAGGAGTTTCTTGCCGGTTCTTCTCGTTACAAGGTCTCCCACCCGTTGGGTTTGTGAACCGATATCCGATTCCGACTCCTCCGTTTTTTTGAAAAGTTAAAAAATCTGACATTTGTATGCATGAAAATGTCTGTTTGTCTGTCACGGTGTTTATTGATATGTTTGTTATGTTATTAGGTATATTATATATTGTTATTGTTATACGTACATCTTATGTTTTGGCGCGCACTGTTCATTGAAATAAAACAACTTTCACGTCACGTCAGCTGTAAAGGTGCTGAAACGTCGGGAAAATCAAAAAAACCCTAAAAAACCTAAAAAAATACGGACAATTACAACTTAGTTCGTGGAAATATAGCGCGTTTGATATCCGTAAAAGTTGTTTTATGTTATTGTTATGTTATTATTATATATTGTTTACACCGACGTGCTTCCCGTTCCCGTGGGTATATAAAAAAATGCTATTTTAGTGTTCGCCTACATCCTTAAAGGATTTTGTATGCAAAATTTTAGCTTAATCGGTTCAGCCGTTTGGGCTGCGTGTTATCTGTCAGTCAGGCACGGTATTGTTTAATTATTACACATATATTAGTATAGTTACAAGTTCGTATGCAGGCTACAAAGTAGCGTTAAAAAATATTGCCAAAATATCGTTTATAGTTTTAATCAAGAGCAATGGTGCATGAAAAGGGTGGCCAGCCATAAGAGGGTCAGTATCAGGTGGCCATGATCAGATCATGCGTGACCTAGCACCTGGTGCAATAATACGGATTTTAAAAGGACAAATTACTTCCCATAGTATTGTTTTTTTTTTTTAAATAGGTTTACTCTTGCGTCATTCTGGATCAAGATATAAAGAAGAGACGGAAGATGGCTTGACTAGAAGAAGCCTATTCACTCGAACTTATATAAATAGAAGTACATTGTACGCAATAACAACAATGTTTTCAGCATTATTGTGTTCCGACAGTTAGAGACAAGATAGGCAGTTTCTCAGTGGTTGCGGATTCCGGGAGAGGCTCGCTTCCGTCTTCAGCCTTATCAATACTTAACATCAGGTATGATGAAGGCTAAGAGTTTCCCGTTGTTCATAAGAGAAAAAAAAGGTTTTGCCTTCATCATACAGACAGTTTCTCTTCCATTTCAGAAAGGGAACTCATCCGGTCACTACCTCCAGCATCATCTATCATCTATTAGAAACCATCATGTCATAATAACGCTTTGTTTGCGTTTTGTTTTTATTAAAGTTGTCACATATTGATACACTTCACATTTTCGAGGCGATAATTGAGCAAAGGAGCCCGTGGCACAGTGGTTCGCGCGCTCGGCCTGCGATTGTTGAGGTTAAGCAACTTTCGCAATGGTCGGTCACGGGATAGGTGATCAAAAATTTACTATCTCGAGCCTCCGTGCTTCGGAAGGCACGTTAAGCCGTTGGTCCCGGCTGCGTTTGCAGTCGTTAAAACCCACCAATCCGCATTGGGCCCGCGTGGTGGGTCATGGCCCGTTCTCCTTATCCATCCATAAGGAAGGGGACATATAAATGGCTGACGACGAATTGAGCGAAGACGTCACAAAACTTACGTTAATAAATTATTAACGTAAGTTTTGTGACGTCTAACGTAAGTTTTGTGACGTCTGTGAGGCTACGAAATAGCATGGTAGTATTTAAACAATACTGCTAAGAGATAGCGGTAGGCCTCCTTGTCCTCTACATTTCAGTAGGTCGTTACATTGATCCAACAAAATACCATAGAAACAACATGACGTGGCAAGAAATGGTAATAGTATCGATCTCATAGTTATCTTTTGTACAGTCGCCAGAACATACGAACAACATTTGCGTTGTAAAACCGGCCTTATTGTAAATCCGTTAAGGACTCAAGCACGACAGAAAACAGCTAAGTATCATTATATACTTAACATACAAATTCTTTAATCATTTACAGACATGAACACTCAAGTTAGGTAATAATAGTTTATGCTTTTGTTTGATTGTTTGATTTTATATTAAACTAGAGGCCGGGCGCGGTTTCACCCGCGTGGTTCCCGTTCCCGTGGAAATTTTGGGATCAAAGCTATCCTATCTCTTAAGTTGGACCAGACTGCTCACGGTGTGCCAATTTAATTTAAAATCGGTTAAGTAGTTTAGGAGTCCATCGCGGACAAACATCGTGACAGGAGATTTATATATATTAAGATTAAGATCATAATGATCAAGAATAATTAATCTCATGGTTATTATTTTCGTTTCTTATACGATAAAAAATACCTCGATAAGTTCTCCTTTTTTTGTTAGCAAAATTTACTACTTTATTTATTATAAGTAACTTATAAATTATTCATATTTTTTAAAATAAAAATATAGCATTAGATTGCTTAGTCTTCAAACAATGATTGTACAAAAGAAAATTGTGGCATTAGCACTTGCGGTGGTAACTATAACAAAAATTGTTAGTATGGAAAACGAACTTTCTTTGAAAATCTTCATACAAATCGGCAATTTCATAGTTGAAGACTGAAATATAAATCAAAGTCCATGACTCAGGTACAAATGCTCGTATTCATCGTACAAACATTTGACCCTACCGGGATTTAAACCCAGGACCTCAGAGTAGGCCACACCTTGAAACCGGTGTACGAACCACTCTACCACGGAGGTCGTCAATGCACTCACTATACCAATTATTATGCTATGGAGACTTATAAGATGAGATGATGAGCGACACGAGACCAGTGATAATTTTTAGATAGTAAAAGATTGGAAAAAAACAACTCGGCCACAAGTGAATTCTCAGATGGGTCCTCGAACCCACGACCTTTGTAGAGAGACTTGTCTAAACTAAAGTTATAACTAAATTTAAAAAATGTCGTATTTTAGTGTACACCTATGAAACATACGCCAATCTACCGAGAAACTAAAAAATAATTACAATAATATTTGTGGTTTGTAATTATTTTTAATTATGTGTAAAATGAAATGATTTTACACCTTCATTACACATAAGAGTAAGTATTTGTTGTTTGTAAATATCACCTCTGAAGATTGGCGTATATTTCATAGGTCTACACCAAAATAGGTATTTTTTTTTAACTTTAGGTATGCCAATATTGCCAATAAGGTTCCATGTTCGTTTATTCTGAATATTTAACTAAAGAATTCGATACTTGTTTTTCAGCTGTAAATTTTGCTTAAACGACGTAAACATACCTTCCTTCTTACAATCTCAGTCTGACCTTTAATTTCAAGACTAGATTTCAAGGCTGTCTAACTACCTTTATTGACAAAACTGTAACCTACCAACCCCAGAGGCGTGGCCACCCAAACCAGTGGCCACAATTCGACCAATCACAGCACAGCATTTGAATCGGGAACGCGTGCTTTTGCGTCGCAAAAGGGACGTCAAAATAGATGTATTGGTGGAATCAAAACAGTTGCATACAGGATGTTTTCATTTAAGATTTTTTGTTATATTCAAAACGAGTTCGTTAAATATTTTGCATTACATATAAGAAATACGAAAATAGTGGCGAATAGTGACTCAGAGTGATTTATTTATTTTTATTAATATTAATAATTAATACTTTATTGCACACTTAAAGAACAAGTAACACAGGACAATTTACAAATAGAGAACATACAACAGGAGGCCTTATTGCTACATAGCAGTCTCTCTATTATATATTGTTTTTCAAAAATAAAGAAAGAAATTAACTTTCCATAATAGTTACAACACTAAATAGATCGATACAATTTATAACAATCAAATTCATCAGAAAAGAACAGATGATACCTGCATAAAACTGCAAGTCCAATGTTTTTGAAAAGTAAATAAAAGTTTTTTTTTTCGTTTTTCTGACATTTTGACACCATTAACATTGACGACATAAGTACACAACATAAATGCGAAAGTGTGTTTGTTTGTTCTTCCTTCACTAAGCAACGAATCGACTTGATTTTTAGCGTAGAGTTATTTGCAAACTTGAAATGACGGAGAGCAATTTTTGAGTTAACTTTTTATTTCGATATTCCCACGGGTACAGGAACCACGCGAGTGAAACCTCGAAAAACGCTTGCCTATGTTGTATTTCCCCCCAGACGATGGCAACGTATAAAACCGTCTCCGTACCGTCATGGGTAAAAAAATACATTCTGTATAATGCCGTGACACCGCGTTATCATGCCACCCGCTATGGCCCCGTAAATTAAATATACAAAAACAAAACTACCGTCTTTCATTAATGATCGTTATACTTTTACGTCAATATGTATTAACTTTACTTTTAAATCACTTGATGATGGACAAAATATTGCGGTTACCTACTTTAATTTGGCATTTTACTGCCATTCTGGAAAAGGAAAAAAAAAACTTTTTCACCTCACACGCTCGGAAAAGGAGTTTTTTTTTTCATTTAATTTCTGTGTCGAAAATAGCATTTCCCGGCCTAAGCCGGTAAAGTATATTTTTTTTTAATTTAGAAAGAAATATACGTCACAATGCGTTACGAATCGCACTATTGAAATTTTATATTTCATTTTATTCTTATTTTAAATAACTTAGAATTAATTATAAAACTCCGTTTTGGTTCTAAAAAATTATTTAGTTCCTTAAATCATAAAAAAACAATTCATTAAATATAAATTTAGATTTAACTATTTAACTCATGTCAATGTCAACATTTACCGAATCGTTTTTATTGTTATTTTATGTAAAAAATTATTCCTATTAGAGTTAACTTTGAATTAACTATAATAATCCCTTTTTTATTACTTTAGTTCTTTTATATCATTAAAACAAGAATAAGGTATATTTAGATAAAATTTTTTGTTGAACGATTTTTTTACCGGAAGTTGACTGCGGAAGCAACCTAAAAATCCTCGCTGTTGTGAGGTGAAAAATTGTGTTTTGCGCCATTGAGCTATAGTAAAGAATATATACACTTAACTGTAGTACAATTGTTGTTTCAATGTGTTGCGCTCGGCAGAAAAGTTTTTAGCGTCTCGTACCTTTGCTACTCGCTACGCTCAGGATTCAATATAGGTAACTAGTCGATAAATTACATCTTTCCAGTCTTTTTGACATATAATTTAAAGTTATACAAAGGCAGTTCAGTAACATTTTGTGGATCTTAATTGAAGGGGCGACCGGCTACGCCTTTTCTCAAAAAACGATTATCTCCTTATCGAGTAGATCTACCACCCACACATCACACATACATCTGGTGTGACCCGCCGAGCTGAAGGTCTTGCTATCGTTACCGACTCGAGCACTGACGTGCGTCTCTGACTGATTGGCAGTCTCTGTGCGGGAACCTGTCTGCGTACTAGTCAGACCAGATGCAGGTTGCAGATATGTAAGTCGGATCATAAATCCGCTGAAGACGGTATATGAAGTTTTGAGATTACTTTGCTCTGGTAGTTAGCATCATAATGGTGTTCCTCAGTTCTTGGGGTGATTCTCGTCTTCCGATGCAGTGTCTCAGATGATAGTCTTTATTGATGTAGTGGATTCTTGGTTATTGCTGTTACAATCAATCAATCAAGCAATCTTGGGTTAACTATAAAAGGCCAGCATGACGTAGCAACAGCAGTGGGGGTTGGGGACATTAAGAGAGATGATAGATTGTGATTTACTAAAAAATAATACCTATTATTGGCAAAACTTAATTTAGCTACCTAGTTAAGACGCTATACGGAAAAAGTACGTAATTTGTAATAAAACTATAGGATACGGTTAGAGATGTTACAAATCTGGTAATAAGTATATTTATTTCTTCATGCCTTTATCTAGATTTGTAAAGTTACAGAAAGGCGATTTTATTATTTTGTCTCGACAATTTTTTTTTAAAAAGACCCCCTACAAAAACGAAAATTGAAGATTATTCTCAAAATGGGTTACATAGGTACCTAGGTTGCTCCAAAAGTTTATAGCTACAGAATAAATACAACCTCTTCTTTCATGAAACTATTTTGAATTGACGGCTAAATTCAACACAAACCTCCGTTGTGAAAATCACTGGCCACTTTGTCTGCTTCAAGCTTTCGGGGAGTTGGATAGCGAGCGCCCAAGGAACGGCGTCCGTGGCATTCTTTTTCACCAAATAACGCGTCCGCTCACACAGCTGCTAGAACAAACTGCTTCGGGGGTACAATGTGACCCCATCCTCCGTAAAGCTCAGATTTAGCTTGCAATTTATTTTTATTGCCCACGGAAAAAAAATGCTTCGTGGGCGAAGATTTTGCACTGCAGACGAGGCGGCCGTCGTAGAATTTCGGCGGTTATTTTTCGGCAGGCACACGCACACGTTTTTTTAAATGTGTTCAAAGCTGGGTCCCAATTCTCGCGCCATCGACATTTTTATTTACTTAATTTCTTTATTAAAATTTTATGTAAAATCTCTACTACTGTCAAAAACCTTTAGTTTAAATTATCTTTGATAATCCTATAATGTCGAAGATTGCTTTCAGTGAGCTTTTAATACAGATTTTTAACTCCAAAAAATGTCGAATTCGAGATGCGCGAGAATCAGGCCCCCGGAGGGTGATTCTCGCGCTGAAATATGTTGAATTCGACATTTTTCTATCCTTAATTTCTTTATTAAAAATACAAGTAAGATCTCCACCACTGTCAAAATCTTTTAGTTTCAATTATCTTTGACAATCCTATAATTTATTAATATTGCTTTTAGTGAGTTTTTAATATAGATTTATGGCTCCAAAAATGTCGAATTCGAAATGTCGAAGGCGCGAGAATTGCCCCCCCTGGTTCACCCGAATGCATAAGTGCATTGGGATTGGAGGGGGACATTTTGAAAACCTGAAAAAAAAATTTTTTTTTCTAACTATTTTTGGAACAGCCTACGTATACTATGTGAACACCAACAATATTTTAGGATCGTGTAGTTTCATTTTACTTTAATAGCTATAGTTATTTAGTCACTACGAAGTGATTTCGCGGGTTTTCGTCTAATCTGCAAAATCGGTCTCGCACCCGCGCACGTCGCGTTTTCTTATTGCTATCTCGGTTCAGTCGTCAGCGTATTGATAGAAAAAAAAAGAATAATGACTATGTCCTTACTGTGCCCTATCATCTTCAACTTTCGTTGTCATTATTTTGTTCAAATTACCATATAGAAATTAATGACGTATTGAATGTAGAGATAATATTGATGTTTAGACTGTACGGAACTTATTGATATTTTGTCTGTGCAGAAGTATTTGGTCACCTCGTGTGCTACAATATATCTCGTTGTGAACTGTAGGCCTAGCAGGAATAACTATCGAAATAGTATTGAGGAAGTAAAGTAAAAAAATATATGACTTATTAAGGCAAAGTTCCTACCGGACGTAAATGAAACTACATTTTCCTATTCATTTTTTTACATTACGTGTTCGATACTTACTCGATACTATTTCGATAGTAATAGTAGTAGTAGTATTTCGCTAACCCCACTGTACATCAACGAACGCGACGTCAAAGTAGGCATTTGAATTTCTGTCAGCTTATTGAAACAAGCGCACACAACTTTCGTACATAGCGCATGCATCAAGGACATGTTTCACGTGCGCAGCTGACTGCGCTGAGGGCCTACCGCCATCTTTTAGCGCAGTATTGTTTCAATCTTACCATGCTATTTCATTCTACGAATCTCTTAAAGTAAGCTTGTGTTTTGACGGAAATTTTTTGACTTCTTCGCTCAATCATCGCCTCCAAAGTGTGAAGAGTATCAAAATGTGACAACTTCAATAAAAACAAAACGCAAACAAAACATTATTATGACATGATGGTTTCAAATAGATGATGGTAAGCCCGCGGTGGTGACGCATGCCCTTGATGAACAAATAAAGTGGCTGTGACATACATCGATTTGGCCGAATCTATAAGGGTTTTGTTTTTTGCCTTTAGGCTACGAAACCCTAAAAAGGGCACAGAGTGTAGCAAAGCGGACCTCTATCCTTCTTTGTAGTTCATTTCCAGAATTTATTTTATCGGTAAACCCGCCTCCTTATTATCTATCCAAAGTCTAATAAACAAAAAATCTACACATTTACCATAATTAAAAACTAAAAATACAAAATACTTCTGAGAAAAATGCACGAATCGACAAAAACTTCTTGGCAACCTTGAATTATAAGTGTGACAACGAAAACTGCGGAGTTAGGCTCTAATCATTTTGTTGAAAAGAATGCATTGTTGCAGAAAATTATTTTTAATCTTGAACTAAGTTAAAGATGTCAGTGCTAGTTACCAAGGTTTGGTTCGCATGGTTGGTGGTCGAACTAAAGGTTAAGAATAAAAAAAAACATATAAATTATTTTTAAAGGCTGCTTGTAATATTTTGGCAAGGTTCTTTTAAATAAATGTAGGTACTTATATATAAATTAAAATAAATGGAGCAGAAAACATCACGGTAATATTTTAACTTGGATTTATTTTAAGGACAATTTTTTTTTATTTTTTTTTTTACTAACCAGTGACCCTTGGCTTCGTCTGCACGGATTTAGGCTCAAATTTTTTCATGGGAATTTGACATTAATCAATCCCTTCGAAAAATGTGAGCCTAAAAAGTAAAGGTATCATAAAATGTTTCTTGCTCTTATAAAATATACATGTGGTGGATACATTATATACTTTGTCATTGGCTTGCAGAAAGTATTTTTGGAACAAAAATGCCGTTGAGTTCTTTTAAACAAAAAAACCTTAATCTCTACATTCATTTTGTAATATTCTAAATCCGGATATCCGGATATTCTAAATCCGGATAGGCGGTTATCTGGACCCGCCTCCGTGGTCTAGTGGTACAACCACCGGTATCAGACCCAGGGGTCCCGGGTTCGATTCCCAGTGGGGGTACATATTGTATTCGGTTTGGTTGGTGGTAGTCCGCCTGGTTAGCTACCACCATCTTATCTAAGTCTGACGCCATAACAACAATGTTATCAGCATTGTTGTGTTCCGGCAGTTAAAGATAAGATAGCCAGTTCCTCAGTGATTGGGGATTCCAGGAGAGGCTCGCTTCCATCTTCAGCCTTATCAATACTTAACATCAGGTATGATGAAGGCTAAGAGGCTCTCCTCCGTACTTCATAAAAATTAAAAAAAAGATACTATTCGGATAATTCGAATAAAACGGAAAATTGGTGGTTTGATATTTTAACCTATTTGAAGACTGTGGCATCAGCTCGGACTTTGAATCTAGGGCAAGATAAACTCACACAGAGACATTTATTTCCAGCTGACGTACATATAATTACTTATTATAATTTAGTATATAAAATGAGTAAAATAGATAAATATTACTCTTAGCTATTCGTTCTCAGCGCTAAGCACACTACCCTGGCTGTTTAATTCATCTCCCCCGCTAGGAGCCAAATTGGTGAACCCGACGTGATTCTGCCCGACGTCATCAAGACCTCGTCATTCACGGAAGTCCAACGTCGCCCAGGAAGACAATCGAAGATCGGAGCCAGCAGAAAAATTGAACTACTGAAGAAAGCGCAATCACGCAGTTCGACGTAACTGTTTTATCGTTCTTGTTATCTAGCGGATTGGTTACTGGCCTCCCACAAGCGGGTCTCATCAGTTAATTGAGAAGTCGTACATAGATAACGAATAACTCGACAGAACACAATCGGTCCAGACAAGCGCTATGGAACAATCCACGATTGAATATCTCGTTCAGAAAGTGGATCAGCTGACGCAGGATTCATGCGAAATGCGTGCTTCTCATCGTCACAACGTGTTATGGGGGCACGATAAAGACATACAGAGACGCGCATCCCGCTCGCATTCCAGGCAACGATCCCGGCTTTACAACGACTGGTTATGTTGGTACAACCGAAAGTTTGAAGATTAATCGACGCGGTGTACAGATAAGTCTCGCTGTGTGTACAAGGCGCAGCGAAATATGCAGTCGGAAAACTAACTTGGACACTAACCGCGGCGGGAGTTGGTGTTGACGGGTCAAGTTACCGTCTATGTGTAACTAACAAATTTTTTGTAGACACCGGAGCAGACATATATGTACTCGCCCGCAAGATAGAAAAGCCCACAAATGCCGAATACACAATTTATGCTGCCAATGGAACCAAAAACAAGACCTTAGGGTTAGGACCGTTTGCATAGATCTGGGACTACGAAGACCATTCACTTGAACATTCGTCATAGCTGACGTGCGCAGATCAATATTGGCTTTAGCGAAAAGAGATTGATCGACAAAATAACGAAATTATCGGTTGCCGCTCGCACAACGCACTCGAATGACTCATCGGTCCGTACGATAGACATAACCGGACCGTACGCCGAGTTACTACGTGAATTTCCTGACGTAACACAGACGTCGACACTGAAAAATGCACCTAAGCATAATGTCGTGCATTATTTACATACGACGGGGCCGCCGATTTATGCAAAAGTTAGTCCATTGAACCCAGCAAAGTATAAAGCCGCGAAACAGGAATTTCAAAGGATGATGGTGTCAGGCATATGCCGCCCCTCTAACAGTCCTTGGGCAATGCCGCTGCACATCGTTACAAAGAAGAATGGCGAATAAAGGCCATGCGGCGATTACAGGTGATTAAACGCTATTACACTTCCTGATCGCTATCCGATACCGAGGCTTCAAGACTTCACATACTTTCTGCGGAATAAGACCATCTTCTCTAAGCTAGACATTTGGAAATCATTTTATCATCTAACAATTTTCGAAGAACACATACCGAAAAAGGCCATAGCAACGCCGTTCGGCCTTTTTGAGGTTTCGAGTATGACTTTTGGATTACGTAACGCAAGTCAAACATTCCAACGCTTCGTAGACATGGTTACCAAGGAAAACCCGCGGACGCAGCTAGTATATCAGAACAGATAACCTTTTGTGACATATCCATGTAATTATAAAAACGTGCTACTATCACCAAGTGCTCCACAAATGGAATAAAACTTTCAGTTTGATTGTCTCATAAAATTAATTACGATACTTTTACGATTTAATTAAATCGTTATACGATATAAATCATTATTCTGATACTTATAGTGTGTTTACTTTTTATCTGGTATCAGCCACATTGATTTATGTAATGTATGTCAAAACATTGTCCCGTCAGGAATAGCATTTTTCCATGGCTCTGTCTCTTTCTGCCATAGGAAAACGTCGCACATTAGAGCGAGAAAACCATATCCGACTTGTGTTCTTCCGGTCGTCGCCGAACTAACCGAACGGTATTCTGGCTCTACCAAGTTTCTGAGAGACGAAAAGAGATAGAGTTAAGTAAGTTTCGAAACAGTTTGTGAAGTTTTTGTCCACATCATCAGCCTGTGGACGTCCACTGCTGGACATATAAGCCTCTCCTAGCTCACGCCTATTGTGGCGTTCATAGACGGCTATTAGCCTACTGCTAACACGCTGGCCAGATGGGCTGGTAGAGGGTTGGTTTCAAGTTTTCCTTGTCTCGAACAGGTGTTCAATACGTCGAGCCTCTTAGTCGACTCTTACGACATCCCAGGTATATAAGGGAGAGGAGTGGTGACACTTGTATTCTTAGGGTATTAACATGTCAAAGCTGCCCGCGGTGCAGGTCGTACATCGCAATCACACCTCGTCATCTCGATGTCACCTCGATGTAAAACAAATGTATGCAAGCTCACCAGTACGCACATGCCGTACGATACCTCACTGCGGTACATCGCGGTCTACAAGGATGCTTACCTCGCGATCTACATGGATGCCGACGTCAAAACAAAATATTTTGTTTTTACATCGCGGTCGACCGCGAGCTGCGATGTGATCTGGCTCATGATTGGTCAAATTGGTTCGTCTGCGTCACTTTCGAGTTTCGCGCCATTTCCGTTCGGTGTGAATTTAAAAAAAACGTTGAAATTTTATTAATACCTAATCATTATGTATAAGGAAACATTAATTGATTTGATTTACAATAATCCTGCTTTGTGGGATAAGCGGAGTAAAGACCATCACAACCGATATATTTTAGCCAGGGAGCTTGCTGATATGAACTCGTCGTCACTGTCATTATCAAGAGACAACATTTTCTTCTGGAGCACCTAGATAAAGTGCGGCTTAACAAGACTGGCAACTGAGCTTTGCCAGGTGCGACTGAACCGACGTGTTCACCGACATCCATGTGAAACAGCGAGATGCGACCGCGAGGTGCGACCTGCACCCCGAGCAGCTTTGGCATGGAAGCGCCCTTAGGCCGTCACCACACGGCAACACTCCATACATTATCCACACTTCACTTTAATGCAAAACAATTGCTTTATTGCAAATTCGCTATTTCTTCAACAGTTTTCGTGTTTTCTTTTAAGTGTGTCGTCTAGTCTAGAAAGTGATATTTGAAATAAATCACTTGTTTTATTAATAATTGGATACTCTGAATAGATTTGAATTTACATTTCACAATGAATATTCGCTATTTGCAATACCCTTTAGCATTGTGTTTAAGGCAAACATTTAGGAAATAACTAACTACTTATTTAAAAAGTTTTTAAGTCACAGGTACCTTGACCAGGGCTCCTGAAAACGTCTGAAACATCAGCAAACAAAAAAAACATAAAATAATATAATATTTACAATAAACCCAAATGTTTATTTGCGTGTTATTTTTAAAAGCTCATTTCAATTTGTAAAAGTTGTGGTTACTAATACTTATTTTTTGTTTTATCTGCGCCAGTATTTCAACCTGGAAGGTTTATCAAACATCATTATTATAGATAAATTAATTACACCAATTAGCTTATCCCCAAAGTAAGCATTGTGAGGCTTGCGTTATGGGATACTAGGATAACAGAAAGAAATACAATTATATTAAATGTCTCACGACAGAAAACAAAAGCGTATTCAAAATACTAACATTTGACCCTATCGGGATTCAAACTAAGGACCTTAGAGTAGGCAACACCTTGAAACGGGTGTGCTACCACTACTACCTCTCTGCCATGGAGGTCGTCACATTATAATCAAGTATTCTTAACTAGCGGCCGATCGCGGTTTCACCCGCTTGGTCCCAGTTTGGGGTAAAAAGTACCCTATGTTCATAAACAGGATTTTTATTATCTGTGCACCAAATTTCATCCAAATCTATTCAGTACTTTTGAGTTTATTCGTTGCAAACAAACAAACAAACAATCAAATCTTTCCTCTTAAAATATTATATTATAGATAACTACGTAAGCTTTACTAATAATTACTAAGGTATTTGAACATCGTCTTTTCTTACCAAAACATTTGGTGATAAAATTTAATTGTTTATTAAACAAGTAATAAATTAATTGTCAAAATAGCAATGACCTGATTCAAAGTATCGAAATAACTGAACTGATTCGGAGTAATCTGCGAATGATGATAACATATACAATATTTATATTATCGGTCGGCCATGTGATGTGTGACCATAAGTTTACTATCTCGAGCTCCTCCGTGCTTCGGAAGGTTAATAAAACGGATGTAAATAGAAGGAACGGGCCATTTAGATTACTTACGCACATAAAAACCATTGTCATGATAAATAGCGTGACATTGACACTATTGACAGCCAAAAATGAGTTCAACTGTCACTGTTACTGTCAGTCAACTGCCAAAAGTGTTTTGTTTCGTACGAATTTTTTCCGTTTCGCCTTCATTAACGCGATCATTATAGCAGAATCGAACGTAAGATTGAATTGAATCTCTTACATTAAAATAACAACTTAAAAAAATCACTGAATATTTTCTTAGACCATTGATTGTAAGCCGCTATTATAAATTAAACAGAAATGCTATACGTAGGGTTTTTTTTCAAAGGAAAGTGCCTGATGTCCTTTGACATTTTGTTAAAATTTGTACATAAGTTGATGTACCACTACTCTACCTACTATGAAATATTGTATTGCCGAGGCATACTTAACGCGAAGGAATTATTAATTTTCTTTGGCGCAGTTGGCCTGCTAAAATTTGTCAATAGATCAATGAATAGTTGACGTTTCACGATATGAACAAGAACTCGAAAATCAATGAAAATTGCGTGTCGTTAGGAATGCCGATTTAATCAATTGATTTAATTGAATCGTCTGATTATATACAATTTTGTTGCTAACATTTAAGAGACTAGTCGAAGGGAATTATTAATTTTTCAATACATGTGTCAAGTCCATAGCTTATGAGTGATAACTAGTCAGCACAGTTCTTCGTGAACGATGTTCTCGTAAGCTTCGTGTGTTAGTTAATCAAAATATCTGTTTGTCTGTACTACTAAACTCAAACTCAATATCATTAATTCATAAAAAAGCTAAGCCATCGATTTACTAACCCTACGGCGCCGGCGGGAGAACTTGTAACGAGAAGAATCGGCAAGAAACCGTCAATAACTGATTTCAAAATGGAACTCAGTGATTTTCAATTCGCAAAAGAATATCAAAATTATTAAAAAATACGGCTCCTGGCTAGCTGAAGTGGTGAAGTCCATGTCGTCATTAGCCAATGTCCCCACTGCTGGGGCATTGGCCTTCCTTGTAGATGGACATGGAGAGTTGGTCATGACCCACCACGCGGGCTCAATGCGGATTGATGGGTTTTAACGACTGCAAATGCATCCGGGACAAACGGCTTAACGTGCCTTCGGAAGCACAGAGGAGGTCAAGATTAGTTTTTAATGTCCCCACTGCACTGCTGGGGCACTGGCCTTCATTATGGATGCATAAGGAAAATGGACCAGGGCCCACCACGCGGACCCAATTCTTGGTTTATAACGACTGCAAATGCAGTAGGAGCACGAGATAGTAAATATTTGGTCGCCCATCCCGTGATTGCCAAAGTAGCTTAACCTCAACAATCACAGGCCGAGCTCCTCAAGTCCAAGTAACCAGCACGTAACATGCAGGTGTTTCTACCTCCAGCGGTTGACATACAATACCACTTTTCTAAATGCAACTATTTTTGTGGTCGTGGGAAAAATTCAACCTATTGTTCTTACAACAATAGTATAGATATTACATTAGGTAGTAACTTTACAGAGTGTTGATACTTTGTAAGCCAGCCTGTTTGTTTAAATAAATCGTGAATGTTAAGCAACTTTCGCAGACGTCGGTAACGGGATGGGTGAACATTGATGAAGCGACGGTGGCTAATACCGTAGAACGGTGAATATACTAGAAAAAATCGACGTGTCCTCATAGGTCTCTGTAGCATAATTTTGGTTAGTGCATTGGGCCGGACTCCCAAGGATGCGGGTTCGACTCCCGTCAGGGCGACATGAGACTAGTTGAATCCATTGTTGTCTGAAAACCGGTATCCTGCTAGAAGTTTTATCAAAATAAAAGTTTAGGAATGATCTACTCGTTCCTAGTATTTCTTTCATATTTTTATTCTTTTTAATCCTTACCTTGTATTTGTTATTAAAAATATGTAAAGCAGAGTTCATCAAAGTCGAAAGTTTATTGAGGAAAATTGATAAATTAACAACACCACGTGAGTTTGGTGGTTAAGTTTTTTTATGCTTTTGTAATGTACGTGGTACGTAAGAAAATATTTTCTTAAAAAAAAAAATCTTTAGCTATTTTAAGAAGAGGCGGGCAAGTTTGTTTACACCGACTTCAAAAAAAGGAGGTTCTCAGTTTGACCTGTATGAATGTATGTATGTAAGTTTGGCCGCGATTATCTCGCGTTTGGCTTAACCAATTTTGATGCGGTTTTCAGAAAAGTATTTGTTAAATTCAGGTTCAGGTTTTGATATTTTAACCGACCTAAAAATGGAGGTTCTCAGTTTGACCCGTATCTAGGTAAGTAAGTATCCGTCTGTAAATCAATTACAGACACTAAAAAGTAAAAAATAAGCCTTTTGGTTTGGAGTTTTTTTTAATACCAACGTATTTTAGAATTTTAGAATTTTTTCTATTTAAAATGTATCATATGTTCTCGACTTCTCCTTGATTTTTAACACAAAATAAAATATTTTCATACATTAAATAAAATTTTACTATTTTCATACAATAATAAAATTTTACTTATTCTATAAAATAACATTTTACTAAAACTTTTCGTAGTACAACTTATTCTTATTCTTTTGGTTAAAGTCCTTTAACATAAATCTAAATTTTCAATAAGAAAATCGTCGAGAGCCAAAACTGGAATTTTGCAACTATTCGCAATATTTAGCGAGAGCTAGGGCCAAATTCTGCTAATGCTTAGTCACAATCGTATTCCAATGGTGTTTCAATGGCAGTCCTATTTTACATAGTTCTTGTTACAACAGTGTAAATAAACACTACCTATTGAAACACCATTGACAGGCGATTTTGACAAAAAAAATGTAGAATTGACCCCCTGTAGTGTCCCTATCGCACGGTATTCAGAAAACGAGGTCTAAGTGTGACAGCAATAGTAGTTTCAAACATCTATTTTTCAAATATCTCTCAGCTCGCGTCCGCTCTTAAGAAGAAACACAATGGGCGAGAGAATGGATAAATTCCTATGAAAAGAAGACAAAATCACAGATTTGGTAGTGCCCTGATTCCTTCTCCAACACTTAACCGATTTTAGTACTTTATTCATAGAAAAAATAAAAAAGGCCTGTATTCCTATCAATTCAATTCCATTCAATTAGGGCGTTGTCCACAGACCTATATTGCCTATATAAACAAGGGCGGATCCAGGGGGGGGGTCATGGGGGTCATGACCCCCCCCCTGGGCTGGGTCCAGGACCTAGGTAGACCACTTATTAAAATTGTTAAACATGATGTTGTTATATATTTTTGTCACAATACAGATTTTATTTAAGTACTTTCAATATTATATTAATTTAAAATACTTTGTTTGACGGCAAACGCATTATTAGGAAACGAAAGCATCGAAAATTTGAATAGTACCGCGCCACCACCACGGCCGCCACCTTTCATATGTCACGTTTTGTGTGACACTTGCGCGCGCTTTGTTTCGATTATTTATATATAGTACAGTCTTTTAAGCCAAAAAAGGGGTCGTAATGAGAGAGGACAAGCTGTTAAATATCAAACTGATTTTAATGCTCTTTAAAAGATTTTTGTATTATGGCTACACTACCCGTTAATGTAGCGACAGCGGAAAGATATTTCGCGACCTTACGAAAAATCAAAACGTGGTTAGAGCTTCAATGGTTGTAGAACATCTAACCGGACTGGCACTACTCCACGTCCATAAAAACGTACCCATTGAAGTAGATGAAGTGATAAAGCGTTTCGGGAGAAGACGTAAAAGGAAAAAATGTCTTGTTATTTAAATATACTGGAAAGGTTGGGGGCCGTGTAGTGCCGGCCTAGAATAGCACTACCCCCCTCTCATCCCGTGGGTCCCGTAAAAGGAGACTAAGTGAATACAACCTTCAGAAGACGGGCAGCAGCGTCTTTTAAAATCTTAGCAATACTGCGATCGCCAACCCGCCTGCCAACCGTGGCGATTATGACAAACCCTCAGCGGATGCTCATCGTTATCGGCAGCTAAATAGGCAGATCTCTCAAGTCTTTGACAAGCGACCTTCGCCAATTTAATACGAACTGTATTAAAGAGGCTATCGAGCGTAACAAAGGCTCCAAGGTGTTCGCCAGAGATCTGTCTATTGGGCAAAGCCAGATGACGAAGCTGAAAACTAACGACGGTCGCATAATTTCTACGAAACCTGAAATCCTGAGGGAGATCGAGAGTTTCTATGGGCAGTTATATTCCACGCAGACACCTGTTGAAAGCAAGGCTAAAGACCCAGAGCCAAGCTTACCCGGCACTTCAGCGAAGATATCCCGGAGTCAGCCTGTACGAAATTAGTATGGCTCCCAAGCAAATGAAAAAAAAACAAGGCGGCGGGTGATGACGGAATTACTGCGGAACTTCTGAGAGCGGTCGGTAAGCCGATACTCAAAGTCCTCCAGAAGCTGTTCAATTCCGTTATCGTCGAGGACAAAACGCCAAGAGCATGGTATATAAGTGAGGTCATTTTATTCTTTAAAAAGGGTGACAAGACCCAGTTAAAGAACTTCAGACCCATCTCACTTCTAAGCCATGTTTTTAAGTTGGTTTCTAGAGTCAACACGAATCGTCTTGCTCGCAGGCTCGTCGAGATCCAACCTCTCGTAAAAGCCGGGTTCCGAAAAGGCTGCATCATAGACCACATCCATACGCTGCGGCAGGTTATACAGAAGACCGAGGAGTATAATCTGCCACTTTGCTTGGCTTTCGTTCGTGGACTATGAGAAAGCCTTTGATTCGATAAGACCCGGGTGGTGCTGCAGTCTCTCCAGAGGTGCCAAGTGGACTTTAGGTATATCGAGGTGTTAAGGTACTTATGCGGACATGCCACCATGTCGGTCCGATTACAGAACCAGAGCACAATTCCCATCCAACTGCAAAGAGGTGTGAGACAGGGAGACGTCATTTCTCCATACAGCTGCGTTGGAGGACATATTTAAGCTATTGGACTGGAAAGGACTTGGCATCAACATTAATGGCTACATTAATTTTGCCGATTATATAGTCCTTATGGCTGAGACATTGTAGGACCTGAACTGCTCGAAGATCTCCGTAGCGCTTTCCAAAGAGTGGGTCTTAGGATGAACATGAGGATAAGACGAAAATCATGTTGAATTCTCATCTCGTACCCACTACAGTTCACGTTGGGAACACTACAGTCGAAGTTGTCGACCACTACGTTTACCTCTGACAGACAATCCAATCCGACAATAACTTCGAGAAAGAGATCTCTCGTCGAATCCAACTAGGATGGGCAGCATTTGGGAAGCTCCGTAAAATCTTCGCGTCCATCTTACCTCAGTGTCTCAAGTCGAAAGTCTATGACCAGTGCGTTTTGCCAGTTCTGACCTACGCTACGGCAGTGAAACGTGGTCGCTAACTATGTGTCTGATAAGGAGGCTCAAGGTAACTCAGCGAGCAATGGAGAGAGCTATGCTCGGTGATCGAATCAGAAATGAGGAGATCCGCAGGAGAACTAAAGTTACGCACATCGCTCGAAGGATTACTCAGCTGATGTGGCAATGGGCGGGACACATAGCGAGAAGGTCGCGGGAAGCCGCTTGATGCGGGCAGCGCAGGACCGCTCGTCGTGGAGATCTTTGGGGGAAGCCTATACCCAGCAGTGGGTGTCATAAGGCTGAGATGACGAGGTATTTTTAAGTACAGTAGGTACTTACATTTATTAATAGAATACTAGGTATATTTTTACTTGTTTTTATAATTATTATCAAAATTAAATAAAGACTTGACTTGACCACGTCTATGTGACCTGGCGCCAAAGCTGGATCCGCCCTTTTATATAAAGATAGACGGTAAAAGTTTACCTACCTTGCGTGTAAAAAAGTTGATTCACGGACAGAATACATAGAAAACACGCGTCACTCAGAAACCAAATTGGTTAATTGTGCAGTGCTTTCTTGCAAGAGCTCGTCACTAACATTTCCAGATCACTAAATCTCGGTCGTGACGTCATCGTGGGTACAAAAAATTCGACACGCTAGGTTCTCATACAGTTTGAAGCGCTCTTTTCGTCTATCTCGATATAGGTCTGTTAGTATCTTAGTTACACTGTGTTACTACATTGGAAAAAAAATTGTCACAGACACTGGCACAACATACTTAACTGACAATAATACAAAAACCTTTACAACGAAATGGTCCACGGCTGTTGAAGGGATCTGTTGAAGCTGACGCTGGTTTTCAACTAGACACCCTTTTTAATTGACACGTGGATGCCATTAAGGATGTATACAAAAAAAATTAAATAAAACTAAAAAAAAAAAAAAAAACATACACTCACACCAATTAACCTAGCCCCAAGCAATGTAAGCACTGTAAGGCTTGTGTTATGGGATAATAGGGTTACGGATATAAATACATATAATTATACAAATGTAACTATGTATGTGTAGAAATACATGACTCAGGTACAAATGCTCGTATTCATCATACAAACATTTGCCGCTACCGGGATTCGGACCCGGGACCTCAGAGTAGGCGATACCTTGAAGGTCGGGAGGCGGGTGTCAACGCCCCCCCCCCCCCACTTTCCCATAATTAGGATGGGAAGGTGGGGATACAAGGGGATATATACCCCCTCCGAACCTCCACCGAGCTCACACGCTGGGTGGGGGTACGGGAGGGGCGTGGGATGGAGTGCGTGGTCTATATGTTTGTATAGGCCGTGTACTCCAGGTGAGTCCAACATTTCGAATCGCCCCTGCACCTGGGGGCGAGGGATGCGTAAAAGCATTAAAGCTCCTAGTATAAAAAAAAAGGCGATACCTTGAAACCAGTGTACGTACCAAGAGTGTTTTTGACGACCTCCGTGGTAGAGACCACGGAGGTCGTCAAAAACACAACTAAGACCATAACTAACAATTTAATAATTAAGAAATAAAAAAGATTCCATCAATCCACCATGGGTCAGCGAGGTCTTGAAGTGAGATGATACAGATCTAGATTACCCTCTTTCTTACTAATTATATCCTACTAATATTATAAATGCGAATGTTTGTGAGGATGTTTGCTTGTTTATATGTTTGTTACTCTTTCACGCAAAAACTACTGAACGGATTTGGGTGAAATTTGGCACACATATAGTAGATAGCTTGGATTAAAACATAGAATACTTTTAATCCCGATATTCCCACGAGAACGGGAACCACGCTAGCTGGCTAGCTACCACCATCTTATCTAAGTCTGACGCCATAACAACAATGTTTTCAGCATTGTTGTGTTTATTTATTTATTTAATAAGGCTTACCAACTAAATACATAAAGGCAAATTATATTAAGTTTACAGCACTTAGCAAAATATGTATCTTATATGCATTTAACTTAAAGGTATGCACATAAGACGTTTTCTTTTATGTTTTATTGTTAGACTAATCAATAATAATACTGAGATAGAGAAAAAAATACGATAATGAAAAAATACAATGCAGAAATTAAAAATTATCCATACAACAATCCAAAATTGATTTTTTAATGGAGGCTTTAGATTCACAAAAAATATCTAAGTTACTATTTTGAAATAACAGATTATAATTTTTCAACATTAAACTAAGAGAAGAAAAACTACCATACATGTTTTTTCTTAAAGTTACTGAGAATGGTTTATAATTATGCAGACGAGCCGCAACTCTAGGAACTAATATATTAATTAGTGACAGGAGAGACGGACTATCCACTTCATGATTCAATAATTTATACAAGAAATTCATGGACAGCTGTTAGAGATAAGATAGCCAGTCCCTCAGTAGTTGAGGGTTCCGGGTGAGGCTCGCTTCCATCTTCAGCCTTATCAATACTTAACATTAGGTATGACGAAGGCTAAGAATCTCCCCGTTCGTAAATTTAAAAAAACCACGCGGGCAAAACCGCGCGCAGCCGCTAGGAACAAATAAATATATAGTTTATCAGAGGTGACTAATGACAAAGGCCAGCTTTAGCTAGTTGTGTTATGTCACATCTGAACAACAGATAAGTGACCCATAGAATCCCCAACCAGTGAACAGACAATCCATCCGTCATCATTCGACCATATGCCGTTTATACCTCACGATGCGACTACGACACCACAGCGATCCTATAATTTTAATTCTAATTTCTTCACACAAAACTGTAAGTAAAACTACTTTTTTGAAGTGAAAACTTCTTTAGCGGCGCGTTGTGCACATCAGTTTTAAATTTTTGGGATGGGTAAAAAAAATTAAATTCGCATCAGGACACGTGACCCTGATCGAAAATTCGTAAGACCATTTACCGTTGACCTATTTCAAATTACATAAAGTCTCACACTTGAAAGATCTACGTATATTAGTTAATAACAACCATTATATAAAGATCTCTCATTACTACCAACTTTTTGCCACTAAGTTTTTGATGCTTGATGACATTGGGTTGGTGCCTTGAGAGAGAATTAGAGTTTCATACTACGGTACCAGATGGCGTTTATATTGTAGATTCATAAATAACTATTGTATTTGTAATTAAAATAATTATTTCAAAGTTTTTATTATTTGTTATTATTTTAAGCGGTTTCCACTTCTGCCGGCACTCCCGGAGTGCAACCCGTTGTTTTTACCCGTTGTTAAATACTGATCATTTACATTTCAATATTCTTAGTTCCCAATTTTTGATAAATTAGAACACCTTTTACAAAAGATAAATTTAAAACAAAAAAAAATTATAATATGTGGAGACTGGAATGTAGATATATTGAAAAAGAACAAACATACACAACAATTAAATACTATTTTACAAAACTTTAATTTTAATTTACATATAAACACACCAACTAGAAAAAAAGCCTGTATAGACCTAATTGCAAGTAACTTAAGCAGTGCTGAGGGCAACACTCTCCCACTTTCTCTTTCAGACCATAATACTTGCCAAATTCTCTCACTTCATTTAAAAAATCACGATATAAATAGACAATGGGTTGAATTTCGACGTATCTTTAGTGATGAGAATAAATTATTATTTTATAAATACATTAAATCTTTGACATTTTATGATATTTTACAAGAAACTGACACAAATCTAGCTTTTAATTTATTTCATGACATTTTTACCTTATTATTTGACCAATGTTTTCCAACTATTAAAATAAGGCATGACAACAAATCTAATAAATTGTCGTGGCTCACAAAAGGCTTAAAGAAGAGCACCGTAAAAAAACGAAAACTCTATAATTCATACATTTATTCGAATAAAATTAGTAAAGAAAAACACAAAGTAAAATATCAAAATTATAAGAAAGTGCTTCAAAAATGTATTAATAAAGGGCAACGTATTTATAACTCCAAAATATTACTCAGAGATAAAAACAAATACAGAGCTTCGTGGAAAATTGTAAATAATAACATAAACAGGAAAATAAATAAAAATGAAATTCATTCAATTCAATATAAAAATGAAATTGTTAAAAATATAAATGATATATCTGAGGCATTCAACAATTACTTTATAGAATTAACTGATAAACATGATAAGAAAGTGGAAAACACAAATAAGTTTAATTTGAGCAATAGTATTTTTCTATACCCAACAACCCCTGACGAAATACACCGTATCATTATGGGTCTTAAAAATACAAACTCTGTAGGGCACGATAACATAAGTACAGAAATAATTAAAATGTGTTCCAAAGAGATTTCTGTTCCGCTTTCCTACATAATTAATCTCTCATTAGAAAATGGTGATTTTCCTGATGGGCTAAAATTTTCGGTAGTAAAACCGCTATTCAAAAAAGGAGACGCTAAAGATATAGGAAATTATAGGCCTATCACTCTATCACCGGTCTTTTCAAAAGTCTTTGAAAAAGTTATGGCTGTCAGATTAATAGATTTTATTAGCAAGAACAAAATAATCAATAACAATCAGTTCGGCTTTCAAGAAGGCAAATCTACATCATTGGCTTGTTTTACTTTAATAAAAAAAGTTACAGAAGCTATCAACAACAAAGCTTTGGCCATAGCTGTTTTCCTAGACATGTCAAAGGCATTTGATTGTGTAAATCATACAATCTTACTAAAAAAGCTTTTTGACTATGGCATTAGAGGCACAGCTCACAGCTGGCTAACAAGTTATCTGAATAATCGAAAGCAATGTACAGAAATTACTAGAGTAGAAAATGAAACCAAAGTGACATCAAGATCTAAATATCGTCAAATTGAATGCGGTGTACCACAAGGTAGCATCTTGGGACCTTTACTGTTTAATTTATATATAAATGACCTACCTGACATAATTAATAATGAATGTATTCTGTTTGCTGACGACTGCACATTGCTATTTGAAAATAATAATAAAAATATTGACGAACTTGAAATTGACATAAATAATACACTATCTGACGTTATTAATTGGATGGACAAAAATAATTTAAATGTTAATATTAATAAGACAAAAGCTATTCATTTTCATACTTATAAATCACATAAATTAAATCTAAATATACAATATAATAATGAAAAAATAGAACTTATAAATTGCACACAGTTTTTAGGAATAACTATTGATGAGCATTGTAATTGGAAAAACCACGTTGACAATCTTTGTAAAAAAGTTAATAAGTTTGTATACGCACTAAAAAGATTAAAAAAAATAGCTTCCTTTCAAGTTGCTTTGCAAGCTTATTATGGATACGTATCATCCATATTACGATACGGCATCATAATTTGGGGAAACAGTGTCGACTTCGAAAGAGCTTTCAAAGCCCAAAAACGATGCATTCGTGCACTATGTGGTCTTAGAAGTAGCAGGGATACGTGTAAACTCTGTTTTAAGCAAAATAAAATACTGACTCTTCCCTGCATTTACATAGCCGAGATGTGTATGTTAGTAAAAAAACATCCAGAGTATTTTACAAAAATTGATGATGTTAAAGAAAATGTACGAGACTCCAGAAAAAATAAATTATTAATACCGCATTGTAAATTAACATTATTTAAGAAAAATGTATATTTCATGGCAATCAAATTATATAATAAACTGCCATCTGATCTCGTACAAGTACCGCTAGCCAAAAATAAGTTTAAGCATTGTTTGTTACGCTGGCTTATCGAAAACAACTTTTACTCTGTAAGTGAATACTTAGACTACAAACAAGTTAACAATAAATTTTGAGGACATTGACTCAGGAATATGACAATAAAAATGTAACTATAATGTAATTATATTGTATTAATTTCTTTTTTTTTTTATATACTGACACTATCACGAGTTGGAATTTAATTAATATTTAATAATCTGACATTGTACAATTTAAATTAATATATAATTTTTGCATGCCTACAATACTTAAGGTAGAATACAGTAGACCACAGTAAACACACATTGTCATCCATCTCAATGAATCACACTGTATTGAGCAAATAAATGATTTCTTTCTTTCTTTCTTTCTTTCTTTCAATATTGTGCACTAGTGGCCGCCAGCTGTTTCATATGCATGGTTCCCGTTTCCGTAGAATTATCGAGATAAATCTAGTAGTTTTCGCCTGAAAGAGTAACAAACAAACAAACTGACACACTTTCGCATTTATAATACTAGCGGCCGCCGGCGGTTTTACCTGCGTAGTTCCCCTTCGCGTGGGAATATCGGGGTAAAAAGTAGCCCATGTTTTAATCCAGACTATCCACACAAACTAGGTTTAGATCGTCTTAAGGCACTACCGAGTTCATTGTTTGTGAAGAGAAATAAAGATTTTATTTATTTATTTTATCTCTTATCTGTATGCCACATTTCATCAATATCTGTTCCGTAGTTCTTGAGTGAAAGTGTTACAAACAAACAAATAAACAAACTAACTGATATACTTTTGCATTTATAAATTAGTAGGATTTATTGAAATAAAACAACTTTTACGGATATCAAACGCGCTATATTTCACAAACTAAGTTGTAAATATCCGTATTTTTTGGTTTTTTTTATTCCATTGATTTTCCCGACGTTTAAACCTAAAAATACGGACAATTACAACTTAGTTCGTGAAATATAGCGCGTTTGATATCCGTAAAAGTTGTTTTATTTCAATACATTACAATACGCCAAAACATAAGTTGTTAGTAGAATTTGTTTGTTGACCTTTAAAAAGAATAAATACAAAGAGTGTTCCAGTGCAGATACTAAACGCCTATCATGATGGCCAGAATTTCGAAAACTACAGGCAATTGGCTGGCAACCAGTCACTACAGTTTCCGGACAATAACTCTTAGACCAGTTTATGACTTTTTCAATTTTTGCATTTTTCAATGATTTTCTATTTAAAATTTATCATACGTATAAACTTAGACCAGCTTAGACCTTCCTAAATGTAGCGTCGTGAAGTGTGATGTTTATTTCACTCTCAATTTTGATGATTAATGGCGTAAGGGTATCTTATGTTTATGTGAAGTTCCTGGGCAAGCATGTTACCCCTTAAACCACATCCTGTTTACACAGCACGATGGTGGTCAAATGCCTGCCTAGTTAATTGTAAAAAAAAAAAAAAAAAACGCCTGAAAAGACCACGCCAAAAAGGGTCACAGATACTAGTCTGCTTATTGATCTACATAGTACCCACTGATAACGCAAAGCAAAGAGTTTTTAGTTTATTAAATTCTCCAATGAGTTTTCAATCACAAGCAAGTCTCGAAGCAAGGAGTCTGCATTGCGCAGGATATAGAACCTGCGTCATGTGTCGTCGCTCACTAACCGCGTCCGCGGTCACTTGCCTACAACATTAAAGAAAAAACGGACTAAATACTTATTCCCGCGTATAATTGTAAATTGTTAATTATATTTTTATTTTATGAAAATTACGTTGTAGGTATACCTATGTCATTGCCGAACAAGATTCCCTTACACTCAGAAGACCCTCAATTTCGACTCTAATAGAAAAAGTACTGATTGGACCTCATTTTTAGATCCCATTAAACCTCTCTAAAAATATTATATTTAAGGCTCATTCGACCTCCTGGTTCATTATGCTGCCCTGGCACTTTTGGGTCGATTTCCGTGTGTAATAATAAAAATAATAACACTTTTGCGCAAAAAACACAGAGAAAACAACAAAACAGACAGTATAAGAAGACATACAAAGGCGGTCTTATTGCTAGGTACCAATTTCTTCCAGGCTAGATCGGCTAATTTGATTTAAATAATTCGTGTCATAACGTGTAAATGCGCACATACACATACGATAACAAAAAAAATTACACACACTCATTAACCTAGCCCCAAAGTAAGCACTGTAAGGCTTGTTTATGGGATACTAGGGTAACGGATATAAATACATAAAATTAGACATATATAAGTATTTATGAAGGAATAGATAGGTTTATAAACGTCCATGACTCAGGTACAAATGCTCACATTCATCATACAAACATTTGTCCCTACCGGATTCGAACCCAGGACTTCAGAGTAGTCGACACCTTGAAACCGGTGTACGTACCACTCTACCACGTAGGTCGTCAAACGATCCTTCGCCTAACTAGATAATAGGTCGATATTAAACGGGAATTGAATTGGTGACCATTGACGACAGCTGTACACACGGCCACAGTGTACGTGCGCGGGTGCCAAAGCAGAGATAAAAACGTAGTGATTTCTTGCTCAGTGAGCAGAGAGAACACTGCAGTCGGATTTTCAATTCAGTAGAGTAATTTGACAGGTGTCAATGTCACTTGACACCTGTCAAAAAAACATGCTTTAGACGGTTTTTCGCAATTATTTGCTCAGTTCCCGTTCATGTTTAGTCAGTATTGATTCCATTCACGTAAGCAAATGCAATATTATCACTATAACATTAATATTAATATTAGCATTAATTTTACAAAAATTACATTGGAAATCTTCCAACTTGTTTGAAAGCCCAATAAATAAACTTCATAACAACATTTAATTGCATTAAAAAAAGCCTAACACAGTTGAACGTCGATTATCTGAACGTCGATAGACCGAATGAACACCGTGCGGTACGAGCCGAGTCCCTTAAATGTTAACTCTTGTCCGAGCAAGCTCGCACATTGCCGAGGCATCATTTGGTTATTGACCGAATTTACTTCACATAACAAATTAATTACACACATTTCAGTTCGCATTTAATCATCAAGCGCATTACGCGTACTCATTATAGTTTTATCAGTATTTAGCTTTCTTTTCAAATATACATTCTTATCAAGTTTATAACACTTTTATTATTTATCAGTCTTTAACAAAACTCTCTTACGCTAAACCCGTACAACTCTATAGGCATATTGTATGTATATTTGTTGAACATGTTTTGTGACATGTTTTTTTTTCTTCATTTTTTTCTTTTCATGTTTTCCTACTTATTATCAGTGTAATAAATAAAAGAGATTCGTTTTATAAATGTGTTCTTATTGGTAGATTCGTACATATTTGTATACAGTTTGATTATCCGAATAAACCGGTTTTGCGAATACCCATGCCCCCTTATTAGTTTGGATAATCGGCGTTCTACTGTAAGAAATATAATACTTAACACAAATGTGACAATTGCAAGGGGTGATTCATTATCTAACCGTTAAAAAAATGTATTTAGTAAGTTGTCTTAATACAAAAATCATAATTAAGGAGCGTTATTTTTTTGTAATCTGTATGTATGTTTTTTTTTTGTTGTATTCCAATAAAAAAAAATTGTTTTGCGTACTCCTTTTGTTACCTTTCAAGTGATATACAGCATTACCCTCATAAATTGATTCCAAATGAAGTTTAACTAAGTTTAAAAATAGGTTTTTTGGTGCGATATTTTTTTACGGTGAGTTTAGTTTGCCAAACTCGTACTAAGGTTACAGTTATCGTAGCTATCCAACATCACATTTATTACGTACTAACGGCCGCCCGCGGTTTCACTCGCGTAGTTCCCGTTCACGTGGGAATAACAGATTAAAAATAAAAAGTAGCCTATGTGTTAGTAAACTACTTGCAGTCCCTAAATGCCAAATTTCATCCAAATCCGTTCAGTAGTTGTTGCATGTTAGAGTAAAACAAACTGACATACTTTCGCTTTTATAATATTTGTAGGAAGTAAGATGAGCAAGATAACTGTGCCCAGTAAAAAGTCAGCCAATAATAATCAATGCCTGCCCTATGCAACCTTTGGACATTTCGGGGTCTGGCTATATCTGGATTAATAGCAGCAACTGGATGATTGACCGTTGACCAATCGACTGAATGGTGTCAAGGAACAGATGGATATACAATGAGAGCTAAACTCGGGAGTGGATACTCCCGATACGTCGAGGCAGTTGACAGCACGTAACGATGATTATATGTAAGCTTTTAATGAAATTGGATTTATAGTCGTTAGTTTCGGAAACAGAATTTCGGGAAAAACTCGGGAACGCGTTTAAGTAGGTATCGTAAACCATATATTCACGTTAACAATCTCTTTAAGCTATAAGAGCTCATGCTATCAGGAATTTTGTTAATTATTAAAAATGTTATAGTGACATATTTTCGTCAGTTTTTATATGTGGATTTTTTGCACAAAACAAAAATACAAGCATTCTTTCAGCAATAACTCAGCGCGCTTACATTTTAGAATGCTTGGGGAGTTATTAGACCTAGAAAATTGGATTAGGGCTCAATGAGTCAGTTATCTTTAAAAAAGTCATAGACTGGATAATATCTTATTGGCTATATCTGGATTAATAGCAGCAGCTGGATGTGACCGTTGATCAATCGACTGAATAGTGTCAATAAGACTTTCTCTGTTCTGTGGTGTCAAGGTAACAGGTACTAAGGTACACAGATGGATATAAAATGGGAAATAAACTATCCACTCCCGATACATCTTGGCAGACATCTTGTAACGATGAATGAAGTACTATTACAGGCTATGGACGAATGTGGCATTAGGGGTCCGGTAAAAGAGTGGCTTCACCAGTACCTACGGCACCGCGAGATTCAAGCGCGAGTTGCTGGAGAGGAGGGATAAGCCGCCAACGTAACTCTAGGTGTTCCGACTGGATCCGTGTATTAGGGGTGTCCAGTAGGGTACATAATGCACGTCAACAGCGATGCCAACGTGCTCGAACACAGTCAATTGGTTATATATGCCGGCGACATGTGCCTGCTATGCTCACATGACATAAAAAATATACATGATCAAATACAGTCGGATTTTGATAATGTGACTAAGTGAGCGCATGATAATGGTATTTTACTAAACATATACAAGACCAAGTGTCTGCACATATTTTCAGCATACTTTATTATATGGCTTTAGTAAACAATATTAAAAACGGTATCTTTTGGCATTATAATAGGTCACTTATGTTCATGTTTACCGTGCCGTGTGGTGACGGCATAAGAATACAAGTGTCACCACTCCCTCACATGCCTGGGATGTCGTAAGAGTCGACTAAGAGGCTCGACGCATTGAACACCTGTGCGAGAGAAGGAAAACTTGAAACAAACCCTCTACCAACCCGTCTGGCCAGCGTGGTAGCAGTAGGCTAATAGCCTCCTATGAACGCCACTAGGCGTGAGCTAGGAGAGGCTTATGTCCAGTTGTGGACGTTCACAGGCTGATGATGTATTCATGTTTACATCAAAGTAATTGCTCTTGTCCTAAAATTGAATACATGCAGGGTTTTAAGTACTTAGGGATTTATATTGATCAGTATATGAACTGGAAAAAACAAATAGAAACTGTGTGTTCTATAAAATATTTTGAGAATAGAAAAGAGAAAAAAACTGATCAACCAGTATGATCTATTTAAAGTTTGCAAAATAATGCCTTATGATGTAAAAGTAAATTATATGATAACTTTAGAAGAATTTGAAAGAGACATTAATAAAGTGATATAAGGTTATATACATATAATACTAGACAATCGACAAAATGTAAGTACAAAGAGCCAAAGACAGGTAGTTACTGTAAGCAACGGACAAGATCAATAACACCCAGGATTTTTAAAAAACTTGGTCTAACTAGCTGTAAAAAATATTTTAAAAAATCTTTTTCAGACTTATTTTTAGTTAAATTACATATTGTATTCTATAACACCTAGGTAATTGAGATATATCGTTATTAATTAGCATTGAACACCTGTGCGAGAGAAGGTTAGGTAGTTAACTTGAAACAAACCCTTTACCAACCCGTCTGGCCTGCGTGGTAGCAGTAGGCTAATAGCCTCCTATGAACGCCGCTATAGGCGTGAGCTAGGAGAGGCTTATGTCCAGCAGTGGACGTCCACAGGCTGATGATGGATGTTGGTTATTAATTAAGTAATTAGAGTATAACTATTTATATTTCGCCTACAAACTGTTACACAGTTTGGTGAAAATTAAGTTTATTATTTTTTTAAATAAGAAATAAATGAATAAACGAAAAAACATTTATTTCAGAACCACATAACGTCACCACAACGTTACAAAATTACAGTAAACACAAAAAATAAGAAATGTGTATAATAAGTGTATTGTGCACTGTCGCCGTGGTGCCTAAACTGTGTCTAGCTCAGTTTAAGCAGCAAACAGACCTTGCTGCACTGGTATTCTGCTGGACACATGGGTGACATTAGGAGACTTAGACTTAGGATTATTTCCGAGACAAACAGACACACACTCAGAACATTACACGATTAAACAGATATTACATAATACAAACATTTAAACCTACTAAACTAGGCTGCACGTTTTACAACCTTAGCCCTTCATGGCAGCCAAAAACATAACTTTAAAAAAACAAAGCATGACACGACACGTCATACAAAATTCCAAACCAACGTCATCAATCGCCATATTTTTATTTACGTGGCAGGAATGTTATCATATTAACGAAAAACAGACTTTTACAGTTTATTAAATTATAAACTTCCAATTTACCGCCTATGTGGTCTAGTCATACATCCTATTAGAAAAAAATAGTTAAACACAATTAATTTTTTGAAACAAACACTTCCAATGAATGTGTCAAATCGAAACCAAACATGTTTATGGATAGCACGTTTTTAACCGATTTAAATAAAGGAGAAGGTTATTATATTCGTCTCCAATTACGATTACTCGGATGCGGCTTTTTTATTAACAAAGATAATGTTTAGTTTTTAAGTACCTCGGTAGCTGTATTGTTTATTAGAAAAAACCACTTAGGAAGGCTCTGACGAAAAATTCGTCCCTATTACTTTTTATAGTAAACAAAATTCCTAATAGTTTGAGCCCTAATCCAGTTTTATTGGTCTGTGGAGACCGCAAACCTTTGTGGTGTAATGATAACACCACTGGAATCATTTTCAGAAGTCCGGGGTTAAATTCATATTCTACTAGTTTTTTTTTTCAATTTTAATTGTTTACACAGAAAAGCATTTTTTTAGAAAAACAATGGAAGATAACGATTTCACATTTCATTCTGCGACAATGCCGAAGTGCGATTTGATACTCTGAGGGAGAGTCGCAGAGTTTTTTATTCTAATCGATTTGGTGGATGGATGGACTTGCTCTAGGTCTACCAACCCCCTAATTATTTAATTTTAAAATCTATCGTAATCCCTTTCAAAGGTTTAGTTATTTTTATAGCGATTTATGGAATTGTGTAACATGGAGTCTCACTTTCGCTTTTGGAGCGAATTACGTTTTGAATGATTTTAATATGTCACCTCATTTGACACCTCCATAATTATGATAAATTTTAAATAGAAAAAATTGGAAAAATCAACTCAGCCACAAGTGAATCTCAGATGAGACACGAGCCCACGACCTTTGGAAAACCGGTCCAATGTTCTTCACTAGTGGCCGAGTTGATTTTTTCCAATCTTTTTCTATTTAAAATTTATCATAAGTATAAAAATGGCATTGAAAAATGCAAAAATTAAAAAATAATCAACTTCTCCATTGAAAGATATTTTCGTGTGTCACTTTGCTTAGACAGTTCATTCAATACCCTTCAAAAATAACCCCTATCACATGTCAATGCGATAGATTAAAAAAATTGACAATTAGCCCCCTGGTTAGCTACCATCACTTTGCCTCAGTCTGTCGTCATAACTGTTTGGCGCAGAGGTACTAAACCCGCCTTCTGTGCCAGTGCCCCGGGTTCGATCCCCGGACATGACAAATATTTGTATGCATGAACATGTCTATGTGTCTTGGTCTGGGTGTTTAATATGATAGTATGAATGTATTTACAAAAAAAAACATAAGTATGTTTACCGTTATCTAGTATCCATAACACAAGTTCTTCATGAAACTTAACGTGGGCTAGATAATTGGTGTGATTGTATGCAATTATTATTATTATAATAACAACAATTTCTGCATTATTTTAATACTAAAGATAGTTCCTGAGTGCTATTACTTCACTTTCAGCTTTTTGTCTTAGGAGTAAAAATCAAGACAAAAGACATTTAATGTCCCGGCTTCACGCTCCGTCTTACCTGAAAGCATGCCAGCTTAAAGGTTTGCGCAACCAAGATGGGCCGCGTAGCTGGGACAATCTGCTATGTGACATAGAAATCGAATAGAAAAAAATCTCTGCGACTCTCCCTTAGAGTATCAAATCGCACTTCGGCATTGTCGCAGAATGAAATGTGAAATCATTATCTTCCATTGTTTTTCTAAAATTTTCTTTTCTGTGTAAACGATTAAAATAAAAAAAACATCCGTCTTACCTGAAAGCATGCCTGCATAAACCGGTTTGCGCAACCAAGATGGGCCGCGTAGCTGGGACAATCTGCTATATGACATAGAAATCGAATAGAAAAAAATCTCTGCGACTCTCCCTTAGAGTATCAAATCGCACTTCGGCATTGTCGCAGAATGAAATGTGAAATCATTATCTTCCATTGTTTTTCTAAAATTTTCTTTTCTGTGTAAACGATTAAAATAAAAAAAACATCCGTCTTACCTGAAAGCATGCCTGCATAAACCGGTTTGCGCAACCAAGATGGGCCGCGTAGCTGGGACAATCTGCTATGTGACATAGAAATCGAAAAGAAAAAAATCTCTGCGACTCTCCCTTAGAGTATCAAATCGCACTTCGGCATTGTCGCAGAATGAAATGTGAAATCATTATCTTCCATTGTTTTTCTAAAATTTGCTTTTCTGTGTAAACGATTAAAATAAAAAAAACATCCGTCTTACCTGAGAGCATGCCTGCATAAACCGGTTTGCGCAACCAAGATGGGCCGCGTAGCTGGGACAATCTGCTATGTGACATAGAAATCGAATAGAAAAAAATCTCTGCGACTCTCCCTTAGAGTATCAAATCGCACTTCGGCATTGTCGCAGAATGAAATGTGAAATCGTTATCTTCCATTGTTTTTCTAAAATTTGCTTTTCTGTGTAAACGATTAAAATAAAATAAAACTTCCGTCTTACCTGAAAGCATGCCTGCATAAACCGGTTTGCGCAACCAAGATGGGCCGCGTAGCTGGGACAATCTGCTATGTGACATAGCAGATTGTCCCAGCTACACGGTAAGACATAGCCTATGTCTCACTTGCGCAAACCGGTTTGTGTAGACAAGCTCTTAGGTAAGACGATGCGTGTAGCCGGCACATTAGATACATTGATGTGATGTTGTCTTTTAACAATGAAAAAATGAAAAAAATTAAAAATGTTTTATTCATAAACAAAGTACGTTGCTCTTACATAAGTGGCTGGAACTTCCATAGCTTAATGACATCTACATAATACACGCAATTTATTTATTTATGTTATCATCAAACAAATGTGTTGTGTAAGTAAATATCTAGGTGTGTGTGTGTGTGTGTGTGTGTGTGTGTGTGTGTGTGTGTGAGTGTGTGTGTGTGTGTGTGTGTGTGTGTGTGTGTGTGTGTGTGTGTGTGTGTGAGTGTTTAGTCACTGCAATAGCTGTTCTATGTCATCATAGGACTTAGATAAAAGCCAGTTATAGTATTATAGTATTGTGAAGACCATGTTTCCTGAAATAATAAGCTTCAAAGTGCCAATTTTTGGCACTTGAGGATCCTTAGTGTTTGAAGATTCCGGGAGAGGCTCGCTTTCATCTTCAACCTTATAAATACTTAACATCAGGTATGATGAATGCTAACAGTCTCCCCGTTGTTCATAAAAGTCAATTCGTCTTGAAAGCTGGTGTTCTAAAATCATGTTTAATCAATACAAATCTCAAATCTCAATGTGATATCATCACCTTAATTTCTTAGTAATAATTTCCTACAAGATTTTCCTTTTACCCAATAGTGTCATTAGATCGAACAGAAATATACTTCGACAGACTGCCATTATCAATGTTCACCGGGGTCTTGGGTTCCATCCCCAGCCAGTCCTTAAACTTATTTGTAGATATTATGTAATTACGAACAATTTTTATAATGAAACGAAATGCATGGATTCTTATTCAGCACGTTTTTCCATTGCAGATAGGTTTAGTCCCAACTGGAGCTCTATTTTTGATTCACTCGTCTCGAGGATTCTACTGATTTTCGTGCGACGTTTGAGTTTCGGTATTCGGAAAAGCGACCTTGCACGTATATGCATAGCTTCGCTTTTCGCCTGTAGTACCGCCTCCAACGCGAGCGCGCGAGGGGCAAAGCGAAAAGCGTGCTATGTCTACGCTTGCAAGGTCGCTAATTGCCTGATCGAATCTTCGTTCGCCTCACCACTCGCGCAACGAGTGATTCAAAAATAGAGGTCCTGGACCCTTAAGTTTCGACCTAAAGTACCCATTAGAAAAAAAGAATTGGTCACCCATACCAGAACTGACCATTGTTAACGTTGCTTAACCATCGTTATCGCAGGCGGAAGGATTTTATTATCTTTGTTTTCATAATATTCGTAAAGATAGGGTAAAGTTCACTACTAATATTTATATTAAAAAACAAATTAAAAAACTTGCATTTACGTATTATGTCTGCATACTTTTTGTTTATGGAAACATTTGTCACAAACTTTTAGAACATCTATTTACTCTGATGTTTATTTAGTACTAGCGGACGCTCGCGGTTTCACCCGCGTGGTTCCCGTTCCCGTGGGGAATATGGGGATAAAAGGTATTCTATGTTCATAATCAGGCTATCTACTATCTGTCTACCAAATTTTATCCAAATCCGTTCAGTAGTTTCGGAGCATATTCAATGCAAACAAACAATCAAATCTTTCCTCTTTAAAATACCTATTAGTATAGACGATCATTCACACAGAACTGCTTTTGACGCAAAAGCGTAACAAGTTTTCATGAAATTATATTTACTTACATGAGTACAATAGGTACTTCCTTCTTCTCTTCGCGTAAAAACTAATTCGCAAAAACCCTGTATAAGTTTTTTAAATTTTTTTTTATGAAGTACGGGGAGCCTCTTAGCCTTCATCATACCTGATGTTAAGTATTGATAAAGCTGAAAATGGACGCGAGCCTCTCCCGGAATCCCCAATCACTGAGGAACTGGCTATCTTATCTTTAACTGCCGGAACACAACAATGCTGAAAACATTGTTGTTATGGCGTCAGACTTAGAAATTTTCACGAAATTATATGTAGAGACAACTTATACAGGGTGGCAGAACAAGGAAGAAACATTGGAGGAAAAGTACCCTAAATATTGATGTGAGCAAATTTTACTCAGAGGATTCGGAAAAGCGACCTTGCACGCATTCCTTCATGGAGGAATGAGAAAAATTTCTTCTTATATTAAATATGTTTCAAGATTGTAGATTTGTGTTTGGCAACGACATGTTCCTTTGTAAATGTTGTTGAATCTGTTAAAGCTGATAAGTTTCTTGCGGCCGTTCTTCTTATCAGTTAAAAGATGTCCTGAATGGCTGGTAGGAAAAAAAAATTGGACGTTTCGAAAGCACTTATCTATAAGTCTATTTAAATAAAAATCTTTGACTTTTGACTTTGAATAACAAAGTGTACTTCCCGGTTGATCAGTAGAGCTTTTTGAGAAAAAAATATTACTAAAAAAATGTTTTCTCGGAAAGTACTAAGGTTAAAGAAATCATTTATTTTTTAGATGAAATACCTGTTGTTGCTGAATGTTCTATTATTTGTGATATACAGGTTTTCTATATGTATCTATCACTTATTTAAATAAAGCTCTATAAAAAAGCTCTTCTGGTCAACCGTGAAGTTCCCCGACTGTACCAATCGATAGCGTTCATCATAAAGATCAATATAGTGTGAGTAGAATATTATCTTAAATTAAAAACAACTCTTAAAAAACCTATTTAACTCGCCGCGTTTTGACGCCTTTAGTATGGAATTATGGTGAACACTAGCGGATCCTCGCGGTTTTACCCGCGTGGTGCCCGTTCCCGTGGGAATATCGGGATAAAATATAGCCTATGTCACTCGGGAGAAATGTAGCTTTCTAATGGTCTAAGAATTTTCTAAATCGGTCCAGTAGTTCCTGAGATTAGCGCGTTCAAACAAACAAACTCTTCAGCTTTATAATATTAGTATAGTTTAGTCAAAAAAGTCAATACCCTAATAATTAAAATCAGTGTATTGTTGCATATGGTTCATATTTCGATCTTTTATATAAGTTAAATTGGGGGTATACTCGTAGAATATCAAAATTTGGTATTGGGGTTCTTGAAAGTTAAAAAGTGATACAAGTTTACGTTTATTTCCGTTATTAGATATATTTTACATACTTTTTTCCTTTTTTAGTTGGTTAGGGCAAATCTAGTCTACCAATCTTTCAAACGCTTTTAGGGTCCCGTTTTCTCAATCAAAGACGAAATAACTACTAACAAAAATAAATACGTAATGTCTTAGGTAGTCTTTATTGTTATTTTGACAATAAAACTGACTCTATCTACAAATCTGTCGGTATAATGTTATTCATGTCTTTCATCTTTGACTCTATCTGTTTCTTTTAGGTCTTTTCACAGTACACATTTTATTACATTAAACCTCAAAATTTGTAATAATTATAAATTATAATCTTTTTATAGAAGGTATTGGTTGTTAACATGGAAGTCATAATGAAGATTAAATTGATGTAAATGCTAAAATCATAGCTCATTTTGAGACAAATGCCCTTTTGTTAGTATCACAAACTCATCGTATTTAAGTATGGCGTAACTAATTTATATGTTAATAAAAAAACAAGAACCGGTAATTTTTGCTAATGACGTTAAGTTAGCGCAGATTCTAAAAAAGAAACATAAAACGCGAATTAAAAAATCAAAAAGTAGGTTGAATACATTTTTGTTTAAAAAAAATAGGTAGCAAAAAGTTTTCAACCAAACAGGTTTAGCTAGCCTAATACTTACTTAGAGGCGACAGGTCTTCGATTAGATCCATTTTCTCACAATTCTATCATACACTCCTTTTGGTTTCACTTTGTATGGACGTTTTAATATGTCATCCATTTCTTCTCACTTTATTTTGCCTCGGACATCTGATCCTTTGCGATACATCGTAGGTATAGTCAAGTGTCACAGCGCACTCATTTTTTTCCGTGTTTTACGTATACCAGATACAAGAGACTATCACAGCACTTCACTTTACGAAACAAACGATTGGCATGCAGGACAGTGATAAAAATAGGTTTTTTATCACGAAAACGGCCGGAATAATATTGGATCAATGAATAATAGGAGCTTAAAAACTTCTTGGAACACGCACAGCACAAAAACACTGGCAAAACGTCACCATGCACTGAGTGAAGCAGGTTTTTGTTTTTTTTCTCTCTCGCTTCGCACCACGTGACTTGATTGATTTATGCCCATGTTGTTCTGCCACGCGGCAAGAGATGGCAGCACTATCTATGTGAAACGAGAATGTAATTAAAAAACTTTAGCCAGCTATCGAATGATTGTTTTTCACATGTAACTAACCGTGAAAAATCTTTATTGGCATAAATTCCGATACTTTTATGTTGATTAAAAGGACGTTGTATATAATATTGTATGTGAACAATGTTTTTTATTTTTGTAATTATAATATTTTGTTTTATGTCTACATTTTTTTGATAATTCCTCGACGTAGTCAACGAATAGTACTTTTCAATACATTAGTTGGTTCTTATTTTCGTAACACTACCTGTATTAGGTACTTAAAGTCGGATAACTTCCCGGTTGACAAGTAGAGTTTTTCTAAGGAGTCTTTATTTAAAATAGTAACAGATATACAGATAACGTTTACATGACAAATAATAGAACATTAATAGGTATTTTATGATTTATGGATTTTTGAATTTTTCAATGCTATTTATAAACTTATGATAAATTTTAAATAGAATAATATTGGAAAAAAATTACTCTGCCACAAGCGAATTCTCAGATGGGAATCGAACCCACGACCTTTGGAAATCCATTTACATTGACAGAGCATTGGATTATTTTTTTCCAATATTTTTCTATTTAAAATTTATCATAAGTATTAATATGTATTTTATTTGAAACATCATTTATTTCTCTAACCTTAGTACTTTCCGAAAAAACGTGTTCCATACAAACTCTACTGGTCAACCATTATAGTTTTAGAACCATTAGATTGTACCACAAATCAAAAATCTCTTAACACATTAGGCACATGAAATTGCCGTTTTGTTGAAATTAAACAACTTTTACGGATATCAAACGCGCTATATTTCCACGAACAAAGTTGTAATTGTCCGTATTTTTAGGTTTTTAGGGGTTTTTTGATTTTCCCGACGTTTCGGCACCTTTACAGCTGCCGTGGTCACGGGATGACTGATATAGCGCGTTTGATATCCGTAAAAGTTGTTTTATTTCAATGAACAGTGCGCGCCAAAACATAAGATGTTTGCCGTTTTGTATTGAAAATTTTACAAAATTTGCTTTTCCACACTTGCGTTCTCGTAATTCACAAACGATAAAGCTATAATATTTGTGTATGAATCTTTCAATACTTAGCTAATTATTAACACAACTGTTTGTTGAAAATTAATAGTTTTAGCTACATAAAGAATTGGGTGCAAAATTCTGGAAACAAAGAAAAAGACATAGATAACTTGCGAGGTGTTTGTATATAGGGATGTTAGTTAGATGTTCTACGATGACGTAAACTAATGTTCGAAAGAATGTGCAGAAAAGTGTATAACACGTGTGTCACCGATAATTACTTTATTGACACTGATTTACAAATTAGTTCGTTCATTTAATTTGCAGTGTTAGCGTAAAATAAGAGAGAGAGAGAGAGAGAAAGAGAGAGAGAGAGAAACATTTTATTGACCACAATACAACACAATTAAAATAACAAAAATACAAACAGAAAAAAAAAACAAATGGTCAATTAGGTCCTGCCTCAGCTTTGTGTAATAATACAATAATAATTGTGTAAAAATAAATGTAATTGCGTAATAATACATATTGTAGGAGCTCGCTCCTACAGTGTTTTTTCCACATAAATAGATATCCAGGTTTAATAATATAAAAAAGTAAAGTAACTTATCAGTCTTTTACAAATGAAGTTATGAGGTTTATCGTGCGTAGGAAAAAGCGGTAATTTCATAGGTGGGGGCAGGGAACCTAATGCAAGGTACAGTCAGCAGCAGCGACGGCTTTACACTTTGACCTTGAGAGCGCTCTTACGTCGCTCGTAATAGCGGCGGTTTTCGCAGTGCAAATGTGCTGCTGTTGACTGTACTCTTTAGATTTTAATTCTTATGTCGATTGATAAACAAAAATATAATTAAGTATCATTCTACACTACAAACATCGATCAAGGGGGCTACTCTCAACGGAATCGACTTCGCATCATGGTCGAAGAAATGCCAAAACGGTACTATGGAAAGCATAGCAACCGTTTTCAAAGTACCAAAATAACAGATTTTTGACATTTATTCGAGCCTAATGTGAACTCGATTCTGTCCAGAGTAAGGCGGCTGATTCCAATACAAATGGTTTAACATTATAGTACACGCGCCTAAAATTCCCCTGCGATTCAATTCAACGGTGGTTCGCAAGTCTCGGTAGCTCAGCGGTTAGAGCATTGGAACGGATTTCCATAGGTCGCGGGTTCGATTCCCGTCTGAGAATTCACTTGTGGCCGAGTTAATTTTTTCCAATATTTTTCTATTTAAAATTTACCATAAGTATAAAAATAGCATTGAAAAATGCAAAAATTACAAAATCATAAATTATTGGCAGTTGCATCTTAATCGATCGTTAAACACCTGAAAAGATGTTTCTTTCGAATGCATGGATATTCCTAGCATTGATGTGACAACGCTGGCCTACAGCGTATTAAAAATATAAAAGTATTGGAGAATTTCGACGGTGGTTTGCAAGTCTCGGTAGCTCAGCGGTTAGAGCATTGGACCGGATTTCCAAAGGTCGCAGGTTCGATTCCCGTCTGAGAATTCACTTGTGGCCGAGTTAATTTATTCCAATATTTCTCTATTTAAAATTTACCATAACTTCAATTCAATTCAAATTCATTTATTTCAGACAACAAAGATCCATGGGTTAGTACATAAAATATACTTAAAAATGCAATGCTCGCGCGGGGTACCTACATATGTAGCCCATTATGATATAGGTATTATGCATAACACACTTATTTTACTAAATACATTACCAAAAGTCAACAATTGCTTAAGTTTTCTGATTTATGAACTGAAGACGAACTTCTAGAAAAAATAATAAAAATTACATATTTCGGACCTATATAAATCAATATTTTTTTATTCTCTTTTAACTTGTTAATTCAATAATTTTACTATGATGTATACTAAATAGTTCTTCCTATTAAATAGTGTTTTCGTCACAGTCTAGCTTTTTGAATTTTTTGATCTGTCCCAAAGCCGGTCCCGCCCTATTATAAAAATGCACTGCGCTTACATTAATGCGCCTAGGAAGATGGCACACTACTAAAGTGTGTGACGATCCGTACTAGAGGAATACCTGTAAGGACAGCTCCGAGGCGCGTTTCGTTCAAAAGTTATTTAATAATCTTTCACTGTGGGCTACATATGTAGCCCGCGTGAGCGCTCTAGTGTTAAGCAATTGTTTTTCAATAATTTAATGTTGTAAGCAAATCCATGCCATGCTAATAAAACACCCAACTTTACATTTTAAATAGGTTTATAGAATTTATTCTCATAAAAACACAAAGTTTACTTAAAATGAGAAAACAAGTATTACATATGATTATTTTCTTAGTGGTTATATGTAAACATCGGATACTCGGCACACATACCAATAACAAACTTGAAAACATTTATGAAAATAAGACTCAAAAAATTTATGTTATTTAAAAAATATATATATAATTGATAAGTTGTATTAATTTCTAACAATCGCTTATTAATTAAATACCAATAAAGGGCAGCCGAAACAATTATTAAATTATGTTAAGAATCGATGAAATTCCCGGTAGAACAGTAGATATTTTCAGGAAACGTTGTTTCAAAGAAACAGCATAGCCTAGCACGAAAAACTATCAAGGACGTATTGTCAAAAAATGTGTGACATATTGAGCGTTCCTACCATACATAAACGGAACAAGTACATTTCCTATACATTTTTGACAGTACTGATATATATCGGTACGAGCTCGATACGAAGACGTAAGTTGTTCGTGTCAAAGGTACTGGGAACTCTGGACGACTGGGGACTCTCAACGGAATCGAGTTCACCTCATGATTGAAGAAATGCCACGGCGGTATGGAAACCATAGCAACCATTTTCAAAGTACCAAAATAACAGATTTTTGACGTTGATCCGAGCCTAATGTGAACTTGATTCCGTCCGAGGTCCAGAATAAGGGGACTGATGCGGTTTTTTTATTAATTTATAACTTGGCCTAGCGCGCCATCATAGCGTTTTTTGTGCAAATGTCAAATCTTGTCAAATGTTCATGTTGTTGTTTTGCATATACCGTCACTAACCTTCGTCCGTCGCCGCGACTTCGTTCGTGAAGAATAACAAATAAAGAAGAGAGAAAATTAATTTCATTGAGACAAAATAAATACAAGGACAATTAAACATAATATTATAAACAATTAACACAAATACATTGTCTCAAAACGGTCCCGGCTCAGCATAACGCATGGTCTACGACGAATTAGGTTACAATACAATCCCGTTTTTAATCAATGGATGTAATTCTGAAATAAATGCTTATTATTATTATTATCAATTATTGATTTAGTTTTGGGGCGTTTATCTACTTTTCATTGGAATTTATCAATTCATTCGCTCACAGCAATTTTCGTTTGACAATCGCTTCTGTCAAGAACGAAACATGAAAATTCCGAGGTTTTCCGAACTGAAATGTTGCCATGGCAACGGGTAGCGTCAAATATGACAACAAATCATATCCTGACCTTGCATAGCCTTGACAAGTTTATTTCAGGTAAGTTTAATTCAATTTACAAATTGCAGTGAGAAAGAAGTTTTATTTATAAATGTAAGTGATGCATAATTAATTTGCGAGTTTAAAATTTGTAAGTAATTGAACGATTAGCAGAATGTGAAAGATTTTACGACCAGTCTTTTGAGTTCAATGAACTATTTTTCGCACAATGCAATACAACCTAAAAATGTCTTTCTTTCTTATTTCTTATCGTATGAGAATTAGTGGCCACCGCTGGTGCCAGAGTTTATCTAGCCGCCGATAACTACAACCGCACATTGAGCGAATAGTCGCGTCCACTAAACGCGATCACTAGTGACGCGGTTTAGCCATTGGATGCGGCCACTAAACGCCCCGCCATTTGTGGCTTAGTGGCGGCCACAAATCGTCAAAAAAGATTTTTTTATGAGCGACGAGGAAATTCTTAGCCTTCATCATACCTGATGTTAAGTATTGATAAGGCTGAAGATGTAGGCGAACTTCTTCCGGAATCCTCAACAACTGAGGAACTGGCTATTTTATCTCTAACTGCCGGAACACAACAATTCTGAAAACATTGATGTTATAGCGTCAGACTTAGGTAAGATGGTGTGAGACTTAGATATGTCCGAAACAAAACCGAATACAATATGTACCCCCACTGGGAATCGAGGACCCCTGGGTCTGATAACGGTGGTTGTACCACTAGATCACAGAGGCTGTTAAAATAAAGAGAAAATAAAGATTTATTATTATATTATTATTATTGCAATCTTATACGACACTCGGTAGCTCAAATTTCCAAATTTCGCTGGTTTATATCCCGCCTAAGACAAACTTGTGAGCCAAGTCGATTTTTAATATTAAAATTTATCATCATTCTCTTTCTTTCAGATAACGAGTGAAAGAGAGCCGCTACCATGCCGGAACTTATAGAGCAGATGTACTGCTCACAGCAGATCGTCATACCTCCAAAATTTCCTTATATACTTAAGAAATATTGCAAAGGTAAGTGTCTGATTTTTTTTAAATTAAAATAAAGGTCGCTGCATACATAACGTTTTTTATCTCGGACGGGACGGGACGGGACGTGAAGTGTTGTCAGATTTTTCACCGACTTCAAAAAAAGAAGGAGGTTATCAATTCGTCGTGTATGTTTTTTAGGGTTCCGTAGCCTAATGGCAAAAAACGGAACCCTTATAGATTCGTCATATCCGCTGTATGCACAGCCACTTTATTCCAAAAGGATTATTTCCATAAGGATTACACAGTTGAAACTTGGTAGGTAGATGTATTCTGTGTTTTTACACAAAATATATATATATATTAAGGGGGGGCTCCCCATACATAGAACTGAAACTGGAAATATTTTTTATCATCAAACCTATACGTGTGGGGTATCTATAGATAGGTCTTCTAGGAAAATTACAATGAGGTTCCTAAAACAGTTTTTTCTCAAGGTCAACCGTTTGATTGATGTACACTTTCAAAGTGGTAAAGTGTGTGTTACTTAACTCTATGCCAAAACTCAAGTCGTTTGATTGCTTAGTTAGAATGTGAAGGAAGGACATACAAACACACTTTCACATTTAATATTAGTTAGGATTAGGATAATAAAAGAAGAATCATTTTCTTCTAAATCTGCATCATCTTCACCAGCCTGTGGACGTCCACTGCTGGACATAGGTCTCTCCTAGCTCACGCCTATTGTGGCTATTAGCCTACTGCTACCACGCTGGCCAGACAGGTTGGTAGAGGGTTCGTTTCAAGTTTTCCTTCTCTCGCACAGGTGTTCAATGCGTTGAGCCTCTTAGTCGACTTTTACGACATCCCAGGCATGTAAGGGAGTGGTGACACTTGTATTCTTAGGCCGTCACCACACGCAAATATGCATAACGATCAACATTAATTGTGTTCCAGCTGCAATCAAAACTCAACCTTACGACCTTCTCCGCTGGTCCTTCGAGTACTTCAAAGCTTCAGCTGAGCACCGTCCGCCGCCCGTAAAGTTGCGATTGGAATACCCGGTGTTCAGCACTGAGGGAGGCTTGACTAGAGGATGCTTGAAGGTCATTGCTAATCAGGTAATTAATCCTATCCTACTATAATATTATAAATGCGAAAGTTTGCGAAGATGTTTGCATGTTTTGTTACTCTTTCACGCATAAACTACTGAACCAATTTATTAAATTTGGGACACAGATAGAAAATAGCATTCATTAAAACATAGGCTTGTTTATATCCCGATATTCCTACGGGAACGGGAACAACGAGGGTGAAACCGCAGGCGGACGCTAGTATGATATTAATAAATACAGTGGTGGTCACATAATAAACGACACAAGTCGATTTTCATACAAACGAGGTAAGTTTGGTTCTCTTGGTTCTCTGCCAAGAATTGACCGAGTTGTAATCTGATAATGGTCATCCAGGGAGTGAATGCAGGAGATCCAGATTGCTATACACACCCAACTGATCTGTTAGGCGATTGCGTAAAGTCCATCGTATTCATTTGACAGTTCATATTGTATCATATGATATGTCATTTCATACAAATTGCAGCCGATTGAATACGATATGAACTGTCAAATGAATACGATTACCTTACGCAATCGCACCCCTGATCGACATTGTTGCGTTAAAAATGGTCAAACAAACTTTTATCAGTGACCTGTAGTTATAATGTGACGACTGTTTGAAGTGTACGGGTTCTGTTGTGTACTATGTTTGTATGAGTCAGAATTAAGGACTCGGGTAAGCCATTGCATTTTGAAATGCAGCCTCGATCACGTTACTAGAGTGTCTTTGAAAAGAATTGTTCATAATAAGATAAAACAATGATTATTATAATCAATGGAACTCAATTTGTTTTTAATTTCATGTTTTGTAAAAATAAAGGGGTAATCGATTACTGGACCATGAAAGTTAACACATTCTAGTTTCTTCACTGGTACGATCAGTTTTTTCACGAACCCACTGAATGAACAATGGTATGTTTCATACTATTTGCTATGTTCATTTACTGGTTATTTGAACCAATAAATGAACATACATACCTACTTTATATATGTTTGGTGACATTTCCAGGTATTACCAATAACTTTTTTAATTGCTACAATAAAACAAATAAAGCTGCAGACTGCAATAATTGTGATTTCTAGAGATCACTTAGATTAGTTTCCGATAATCGTTCATTCACTGGATTTTGGTGTTCATTTACTGGTGGTTTTTGGGAATTTTGCATAAAATGTCGTTTATCTTAATAATTATGTCAATAAATGTCCAATTGCTCATTTTATTTTATTCTTGAATAAATGTTGAACACAAATAGTGACAATGTTATTGAAAAGAGATGCTGATAATTTTTAAAGTTTAAGATTGCCATAATTGTTGTGTTGGCGGGAATATAAGTGGACTGTATAGCGGCTAGCGGGGCGGTTTGTGTTTCGTGGTTCAGAAAAAAAATGATGTGGACCTTATAAATATTATGGAGAGGGAAGGGGACACCGAGCGCGATTCGATTCAGCTTCTGGAGCCTTCAGGAAACGCCACTCACTGTCTCACACATGCCGGATGGACAGGAACCCTAGGCCTAAGTTACTCTGCCGGCCGGCCAAGTTCCATACACTCATTACACAGTTTATAATTACAATTGCGCACGATGGTGTGAGCAGGAAAAGGGTAGGAAGTAAGGAACCACATCATGAAACTCGCGAATTTTAAAATAGGGAAGCCGGAAATGGCGTAAACAAGTGTTCATTTATTGGTAAACCTACTCTACCCTGAATGCCAAAAAACATTATTTTAGAGTGTCTACCTACTGCATCCCTTGCGAATCAGTGAAATACGGATTCAAAAATTCGGATCGAATTAGGATTTCAAATTCATTCCAAAATAATCGAAAAAACATTTTTTTTTTGTTTTTTTTAATTATTTCTTTAAAATATACAAAGATATATAATCTAGATAGATAATTTAATCTATTGCAATGTTACAAAAATCAGCATAGATTTTACTGAACACTGCCAAAATATAGTGTTGAACTATTTATTAATTTTATATTTCATTTTTCCTACCATTCTAGTTGGCAGGTATGGTAGATGTTCCACTGCCAGTGCTGAAACACGCCTGGGGAGGCTTTTGTCTAGACAAAATGGAGCTGAAGCAAATACTGTGTCTTTGCGACGTGTATTTGCGTGAAGAGAGCGTCCCTTTCCTACACTTCATAGCTGTGGCAGCCGGGCTTTTAACAAAGGTTAGATGTAAAAAAATATATGATTATGCACCAATCAAACCCAAACCATAATTGAAAACCGCATCTAAATCAGACTAGTAATTTTGGACATAAGGGCAACATTGGGTTCAAAAAACAAACATCCTCTCACCCCAAACGCATATACCGTATCCATACCGTGCGGCATGGGTAAAAAAAAGCAATACCGCCCGGTGAAGGTCGCGGGAATCCGCTGCATACGGGCAGCGCAGGACCGATCGTCGTGGAGATTTTTGGGGAGGCCTATACCCAGCAGTGGGTGTCTTGTGGCTGAGATAATGATGATGATGATACAATTGCACCAATTATCTAACCCCAGGTAAGTTTGATCAAACTAAGGATTTTTTTGTAAGTAGTGACTGGTGGACAATATCTCAAGACCGCATTAAATAGAAGGAAGGTGAAGAGGCCTTTGTTCTGCAGGGGGATGATTCAGCTAGTAATAATAACATACAAGTATAATAGTGAACACCCAGACCGAGCAAATAGACCGCGCACGAGTATTAGTCTTATGCAGGAACTGAACTCACGACCTTTGCGTAGAAGGCAACTCGGCTGCTCTAACCAAAAAGAAAGTAAAGGACGTTAACTGTAAAATTAAGATTTATAGACGGTTGAATCAGAAATAATGTATATCTAACGTTATTTTTACCGACTTCAACAAAAAAGGAGGGAGGTACTCAATTCAACGCGTATTTTTTTTTTTTTTTTTTGTCTGATGTATGTATACCGATTACTCCGGTGTTGGTGATCCGATTTTAATAGTTGTTTTTTTGTTCGATCGGGTACACTGTCAATTTGGTCCCATATAATTTTTACGAAGATCTGGCTAGTAGTTTTTTCATAATCTTGAAAAATATCAATCACCTTTTGGCAAGTAGTCGTTTACCTAGATGACATTGTTGTGTATGGGCTGATTTTTAGTGTAAGTAACGGCACATGATGTAACTAAAAAATCTAAAATAAAAAACATTTTATAAAAAAAAATCAAACCGACTTCAAAAAGTAAAAAATAAAACTTTTGGAGTCGGTGCTAGCTAGCTAAGGCCAAAAAAATATATAGTTAATAGAAGTGCAATGTAGAATGCCCTGGCTGGCACCGACTCCAAAAGTTTTATTTTTTACTTTTTGAAGTCGGTTTTTTTTTTATATAAAATGTTTTTATTTTAGATTTTTTAACTTTTTTTTTTACTCATTCGGTTTGCAAGATATGAAAGGTAATAAAAACAGTAACTCAAGTCAATGTCAAAAATGTATGATGACTATGTAAAAAAACATCCAAGCATTTTTACTTTACTTAGTTATTGTTTTGTGTTTCGTTTGTTATTTTTTAATTAGTTGTAATTACTGGTACTTTTCTGATATTTAAAAAAGAACTGAAAATGTCCTAATATTACAAAATGCTTAATTTATTTCTTTAAACACTGCTCTCATAGAATATATAAAAAATATATTAGAATTATTGTTACATATTTATAAAACTGATGATTTTGGCAATTTATTTTTCCCGTAAAATTACTCTGAGGTTATTTACTTTCTTTTTGGTTAGAGCAGCCGAACTGTAGACCCCTGCGCCAAACAGCAAGCACCCCGACCGCCTTACGGTATAGCTCGTGCTATCGCTATAACTATCAAACTTCAAACTCTCATAAAACCCTTCAACGATGTAGTTTTTGTCTAATTATTACATATTTCTATTCTATTGGATGCACTATTGCATTTTTAGTATGAAAGTGATAGCGTCAGCGAGAGCCCTTGTAGGGGGTTTGAAAAATCGATAGCTTTAGCGATAGTACAAGCTATACCGTTAGGCGGTCGGGGTGCAGGTCGATAGAAGCGGTAGAAGTAAACGTTTATTTGCATCACAAACAAAGTTAATTGTGTGTCAGAACGATGCAAATATAAAAAATCTCAGCGATATATTTTCGTAGAGGTACGAAGCACTGGTTTTGCAGCCACTAAGATGAAAAGGCTTTTGATTAAGATGATACAAGAGTATTTCACTCAAGTGATACCTACATACATAAGAGTTTTAATCAAGGATGAGAGATTTTTTCAAAGGTGATAAGAGCTTTTGTCTTACCTAGATGATGTAAGGGCTTTCGACTAAGGTGAAAGCCCAGCTTTTGACTGAGGTGATGTAAAAGCTTTTGACTATGGTGTAATGGCTAGTAATAAAACGATGGTGGTATAAGGAGGCCGTTTGACTAAAGTTTGATAAGAAATATAAAAAATCTCAGCGATATATTTTCGTAGAGGTGCGAAGCACTGGTTTTGCAGCCACTAAGATGAAAAGGCTTTTGATTAAGATGATACAAGAGTATTTCACTCAAGTGATACCTACATACATAAGAGTTTTAATCAAGGATGAGAGATTTTGTCGAAGGTGATAAGAGCTTTTGTCTTACCTAGATGATGTAAGGGCTTTCGACTAAGGTGAAAGCTCAGCTTTTGACTGAGGTGATGTAAAAGCTTCTGACTATGGTGTAATGGCTAGTAAGTCGATGGTGGTATAAGGAGGCCGTTTGACTAAAGTTGGATAAGAACTTTTGATTGAGGTGATGAAAAAGCTTTCGACTGAGCTGCTATAAGAGCTGTCGGTTGAGATGATATTATTCTAAAAGCTTCTGAATAAGGTGATATGGGATTTTGTCTTAGATGATGTAAGGGCTTCAGACTAAAGTGATTTAAGAGTCTATGACCTCCGAATCTTGCATTCAGAAACGATTTGTTTCGGCTGCCGACAGTTATATTTTTTGACAAATTTTCAATAGAATAAATGTCAAAATTTTCGTTTGTAAGTTATAGGAACGGTAAGGCTGTTTAACTGAGGTTTTATTTCAGAGCTTAACCCACACAATGATCCTGCTCTGCGAGTCCTTGACCAAGGAGCCAGATGGCGGCTCAGCTGCTATACCAATCAAAGAGTTTATCGTTATGTACAAGTTTTTGAGCAACATTGATGCTTCAAATGACATCAAATACATCGACGGGTATAAAGAAGGTAGGTAGGACCAAGGTTTTTGAATAGTTTCATAGATATGGGTTTTTTGCATTTTACAAAACTGTGATTACATGATAAAGGACAATGGGCGGTTTCGTCCAAAGTGTTGTAATACTTTTCTACCTATATCGTGCGAAAGATCTGAATGAGTGTAGTTTTTATGTATGGGCATAATTTTGTATCTAGTGCAGGGAAAGAGTTATAGTGGTTTCTGCTACAGGTTATATAGAAGACCGAGGAGTATAATCTGCCACTTTGATTGGCGTTTGTGGATTACGAGAAAGCCTTTGATTCGATAGAGACTTGGGCGGTGCTGCAGTCTCTCCAGAAGTGCCCAGTGGACCATAGGAATATCGCGGTTTTATGTACTTATTATAGTCGGATTACACAACCAAAGCACAAATCCCATCCAACTGCAGCGAGGTGTGAGACAGGGTGACGTCATTTCTCCGAAACTGTTCACAGCTGCGTTGGAGGACATCTTTAAACTCTTGGACGACTGGAAAGGACTCGACATCAACATTAATAGCCAGTACCTTACACACCTTCGTTTTACCGATGATGAAAACCTTATGGTGGAGACCTTGGAGGACCTGAATAAAATGCTCAAAGATCTACGTAGTGCTTCCCAAGGAGTGGGCCTTAGGATGAACATGGATAAGACGAAAATCATGTCAAATTCCCATGTTGTATTGTACCCACTCCAGTTCACGTTGGGAACACTACGCTCGAAATTGTTGAACACTAACGTACAGTTAGGTAAGTCCAACTTTGAGAAAGAGATCTCTCGTCGAATCCAACTTGGATAGGCAGCATTCGGAACGCTCCGTAAAATCTTCACATCCAACTTACCTCAGTGTATCAAGATGAAAGTCTATGACCAGTGTGTGTTGCCAGTGATGACTTACGGCAGTGAAACGTGGTCACTAACTATGGGTCTGATAAGAAGGCTCTAGGTCACCCAGCGTGCAAAGGAGAGATTGCTCAGCTGAAGTGGCAGTGGGCGGGACACATAGCGCGAAGAACTGACCATTGGGGCGGAAAGGTTCTGGAATGGCGACCGCGCACCGAACGACGCTCCGTGGGCAGGCCCCCCACAAGGTGGACCGACAATCTGGTGCGCGGTAGCGGGAAGCCGCTGGGTGTGAGCAGCGCAGGACCGATCGTCGTGGAAATCCTTGGGGGAAGCCTATACTCAGTAGCAGGTGTCATGTGGCTGAGACGAACGAATTATAAGGATATGTAACACAAAATGTATAAAAAGTACGATTAAAACATTATTTAATACAAAAACCTTTTCCTCACTTTAAGCCCTATTATGTTTGACCTGCCCACAATTGTAATAGGAAATTGGATTATTAGTCATAATAAGCCTAAATAAACATGTTTATACTAGTCGCAACTTGTTACAAGGGTTGGGGTTGGGACGCAACTCATATTAAATGCCCATTGTCCTTTTAAACAAGAATACTAGAATATGTTTCTAGTATATTTCCTTTTCTACGGCCGTTGGTGGTAAGTATATTGTATTTGTGGTAAGTATATTGTATTTTTTTTTATAAACGTCGCGTCGGTGAGACGTCTGATGTTAAGTATTGATAAGGCTGAAGATGGAAGCGAGCCTCTCCCGGAATCCTCAGCCACTGAGGCTGCCGGAACACAACAATGCTGAAAACATTGTTGTTATGGCGTCAGGCTTAGATAAGATGGTGGTAGCTAGCCAGGTGGACTTACAACAAGTCCTACCACCAACCAAACCGAATACAATAAATACACCGCTGGCAATCGAACCCGGGACCCCTGGGTCTGATACCGGTGTATGTACTACTAGACCAGAGGTGCGGTTGTGCCACTAGACCAGAGAGGCGGTTTAAGGTTTGTTTAGAGCTTCATAGACTTCAGCCATCTTACGGAAAGAATGTAAAACCTCAAAACTTGTTATATATTACACGTTTCATAAAAACGCTCACTTTTAAATCGCTTAGTTATAATGCCCAAGTTTAATTTAAATCATTGATTAATTGCAATTTAACTTATTTGTGGAAAAACTACAAAAAAATACTTTCAAAGTTTTGTTTTCAAACATTTTTTTCTCGTAAAATGGCTGGAGTATTTAATAGAGTCTCAATAGCTGGATTGGAGAGTATTGGTATTGGTAAAGAAGATTGACGAAAGACTGCGAGTTCGAGTCCCGTCTGAATATTGGCCTAGATAGGCAAAGGAGATGGCCCAAAAACGCAGTCCCGGCGCAAAAGTTTTGTATCTCAGATTTTAGTGGATATAATCAAGTACTATAAGTACTTACTTTAATAGGATATAATGCTAGCCACCCGGTAGAGAGACACGGTTTCTTGAAATATAATTTTCACCTCACACTCTCGGAAAAGATGTCGTCTTGACATCTTTCATCATCTTTTCATCATTCCGCCCCGGCTAAGGAACGGGGAACAGAGTGAACAGATTTTAAATAAAACAGAGTTTTAATTTGACAAGAGTATATTATATTTATTTTTTTTGTTTAATTAACTGAAATTTAAAATTTAAAATAGTTTTCGGCCCTCTCTCTTTTTTTAGACTTTTATTCACTTTTAAACTTTTATATTTACTTTTGATATTACTATTTCACACATACTTTGTCAACAATTTTTTGTAAAAGCTAGCATTGGAAACTAATTAGGCTAGTGTATTGTTCTAGTTTTTAAGTTTATTATGTATTACAACATGCTGTTTGTTTCCTTAAATAAATAAAAATAAAAAAAGAATTAAAAATCATTTACAGGAAGATAAACCTAAAATTTGTTAAAAACAATGGACAACATTTCATTTTCTATAAAGCACTAAAATAAAATAAAAAAAATTCGAGATTTTAGTGTCATAAGCTCACAGTTTTTATTTTAGAATTTTCTGATCGGTAATTTGTGAGATATTTAATAAAAACTAAAATGTAGTCCAAATCGAGAAAGTCAGGCATTTGATCCCATCATTCCTTTTCATTTCTGTCTAATATAAAAAAAAATGGTTGTCTCTGGCTGAGTTGACAATGACAGTCAATTCAAGTAGTGAAAGAGCGATCAAAATCTAAGATATCGATATTCGATATTTTCTAATTTACATAATGCCAATAAAACCTCATGAAAAAACAGTTTGTGATTGTTTTGAGTTTTTTGGAATACATTGTTTTTATGATTATTGCTGAATAGATTGACTTTTTATGTTTGCTAGGTAAACCACCACGTGACACCAGGCAGGTGGACCACGGGTCAGAAATTTGTGTGTGTTTAACGAAGTGGTTATTTTTTGTTCCACTAATGAAATACCAGACCTTAAATTTCAATATGGTTTGATATACTTTTCAATTCTAAATACCCAAAATGTTTATATTATTCATGAACGCGAATTTGTGCGTATAATTTTTTTTTTTTTTTTATTAATTTTTTTTTATCTTAACCAAAGTGTTAATCTTTGAAACATGTTTTGGTTAAATAACGAAAATTACAACTTTTATGTAGTAATCGATATTTAAGTTCTGATACTGTCACATCACTACTAGAAACCATTACGTCAGTTTTTTTTTTAATCCGAAATAAGCAACAGCCTTACCAATTTAACTTCCTGAGAACGCACTTACGCTCTTTTAGAATGAGCAAGTTTTGAAATACGGATTTAATACACAAATATAATGCTAATAATAAAAATAAAAAATACGTGTCTCGTATTTTAACATCTAGTTTTATTATGCATAGGAGAATTTGCATTATATATTTTTGAAATGTTGTCCATTATGGGGTGGTTACCTTAATCTTTTGCTCTCTTAAAATGAAAAATTCGGATAGATTATTAGTTCAAATCATTAAAAACTATTGAGACTAAATCGTAGTCTATTATGGTAATACAGTAATCGCTGCCCGAAGTCGCATCTCCTCGCCTCATAAAGTACAAAAACAGGAACGCCCTTACTTGTTTATAGTCAGGTCGACAGGATTTAAAGTCTCCTGGCAAAATCATTGCTTTATTTTTTCTAGTCACTATGTGTAACAATTAATTTAAATTTAAAATATTATAATTAGATCTGTACAAGCAAATGATTACAATCTTTAACGATTTTAATTCTATGGATGTTTCACAATTCAGTTCAGAAGTCAGTCTATTAATATCACGTCCAATATCTCGAAAAGTAAATAAGAAGCAGTAATATAATTTAATCCGCCTAATAGACGCCTAAGTTAACGACATTTTATGCAAAAAAAATGTGAATGCAAACATATATTTTGTTAAAGGACGTGAAAAAATAAGGCGTTAGTTAAATCAACTAAGTATACAAAATACATCAATATAATACCTACATAGGAAAAAAGTATAGAAATACGTATACGTACCCTTTAATTTATCAATATTATATTAATTAAATGAATTTGCGTCGTTGGTTCCTCCAAGAAATCTCCAAGCCCAAGCAACTTCATAACGTGTATGAAGAAACTAAAAGATATCAAACCTATATACATTTTGTGAAAACCGCAATAAAAAATAATATTTATACTTTTCAAATACTTACCAAAAAATGTGTCAGATATTTAAAAAGGAAAAACAACATTTTCAATTCTAAAATGCAGAGCATTATCTGACTCCGTGACGTGAAAAAGTGAAAATCTTTTCAAAGCGCGGCACGAAAACGCGGGAAAACGACGAAAAAGGCCATCGCTAGAAAAAAAGGATGAATGATATTATGAGTGTGTGTGAAAAGTATAGGTAGAGTATGTACTTGAATATTTTTAAATGAGGTCGAGCATGATTTAAAACTTATTTCAAATATTACATAGATACCAAGGAGTTTTATACAATGAGGTTGATAGTTTGAAAAAAAGAGATAAATAAGATGCAATATAAATAAATATAAAAATGAAACGTTGTTTTAAAAAAACACAACGTTACAAAGGAGTATTTGTCATTCGATTTCTGCGTGGAAAATTGCATTTAGCGGCCTAACGTGGTAAAGTAACTTTTTAATGTAAAGCCTAAAAATACGTCATGATGCGTTCCCACTATTGACTTTTTATGCTACATTTTATTCTAATTTTAAATAAGTTTGAATTAATAATAATACTCCAGTTTTTATTCTATAAATTTTCTTCCATGGATCATAAAAACCATTACAATAAGATTTTTAATAAGACTATTTGTTTTAAGAATTTAATTTTTAGGCTGGATGAGATTTCACAACCTATGATTGTATTTGAGAACGTGACATAAGCCTTTATTTTTAAATTGTCTTTGTCTTGTACCTCATGTCAATGTCAAGATTTACCGAATCGTTTTTATTTTTATTATACTTAAGTAACATTTCATTCCTATTTTTAACTTTGAATTAACTAGAATACTTACTCCCTTTTTTATTATTTTAGTAATTTTAATCATAAAAACAAGACAAGAATAAGGTGTATTAAGATTAAACGATTTGCTAAATGATTTTTTACCAAAAGTTGACCGCGAAAACAACCTAAAAAAATTCCTCGCTGTTGTGAGGTGAAAAGTTGGGTTGCGCTCGGCAGAAAAGTTTTTAGCGTTTCGTACCTTTGAAAGCCTCGTTATGGTCAGGATTCAATCTATCCTTCACTTGCTCAGTTTTTAATAGAGGTAACTCGCCGCTAAATCTAGCTTTGCAGCCTTGCATGACAAATAACTATTTTAAACATCCTGTAAAATCTGAGATACAAAACTTTTATGGGTTTTTTTGTATGAGATTTGGACCATCTCTTTTGAAGGTTATGTAAGAATAATCACACCGAGAGTAATCACACAAAAAAATATTTTCTTAAAAAAGAGAGATAATTGCTTTATAAAACACTTATGCCAACACGAACCTTTATGACTTATCTAAAACAGAATAGGTTAAAAAAGTGTGCATTTTAATCTGTAAAAGTGTTTTATTCTAATTAATAATCAAATAATACATCAATTATAGGAGAAGCACCGAAACCAGAATCAATAGAAGAAGAAGAGTCCATAAAGTCACAGGAAGAAATGTATGAGGTGAGTAAGTTTAAGATAAATATAATTAAAAAATAAACAACAATAAAGTTTATAAAAGACAAAACATGTAACATTTTGAAATGCATAAAAACATCAGTATAGATCATCGGGCGATATTACACGGCTATAAGGACTTGTAACATTTTTCAAAGTGCCGGTTAGGTAAAAAATAATTTCAAATATGCTATGTTTCAAACTTGATTTAAGTATCATCAATCCACGTCAGATTGATGATTATAATGACCAGACTCCATTGCTAAACGCAGCACCCATTTGGGCCTAACTAAATTATCTTATCAGTGGCGATTCCTATGAGTTGGCGAGGTTGGTGCCGCCAAACTAAACATGAACAAAATAATACATAGCATTCTAGTTACAGTAATAAACTATTTATTATATAGATACAGTCATTATTTGAATTTTGTGTGCGTAACCTCGTCGCGACTTCGCGACTACATTTGGCGATATTATCGGCGCCAACAAATTTCATTCAAGCGCTCGCCCCGCGCGGCCTCATCCCGCGCTCGTCACCCTAGCTTGTTATTTGTGTGCGGATATTACGTGGCTAGTTGGCGCTTTAAGAAGCGCCTATAAGAAAATTAAGCATGCAATCCAGCATGTTTGAGAAAATATTAATGATTATGCTTACACAGCAAATTTTGACTATAACCAAGCTCACCATCAATTCTTCGCTAAAACGCAGTCTATCTCTTCATCTATCTTCTCTTCCATACAGTCATCCGACGGACACGTATTGTCAGAGCAATAGTGCGGGGTTCGCGGGGCGAGAGGGGGTGCTAGCGAGCCCCAACTGCCACAATTCATTGGGGATAATGACAATGTCCTGTTAAAATTAAGTACTAAGAAGTCTCGTCAAGAGCGGCATGACGCGAGGTTTTAAGGGCGTTGTCCCACTGTTAGTCCCATAAATACGCTGTGGCTAAAATATAACATACTTCTTTAGACCTCATCCGATGACTATTGGGAAGATATGAAAAATCATCTGAAGATTCAGGTTATAAATGACAAACTGCCATGCACGACTAAGTTAAGCGAGAAACTAACAGCACCTGTCATTGGGTCGATAGAGAGGTCGCCTTCAGTAGAAAGGGAAGCCCAGATAGAAAGGGAGAACTATATGAGGGAGAGGAAAGGTTACTATAGCATTAAATTTTTAGAAAAATGGCCTGTTTCACAATCTAAAAGTAGTTCTGAGTCGCTTAGTTTACTCATTTTTCTTAACACAACTGTCAAATCATCTGTTTAACAATTGTTCCAAAATCAAGGGATTCAAAAAATTAGGGATTAAAAAATAGGGAAAAAAAAATAGGGCTTTTAGCCCTAAATTTTTGTGTATAAGGAGATTATTCATAAAAATATTATATAATTATGCATGTTTAATGTTCGCAATGTTGCATTACAAAAGAACACGCTGAAGTAAAACGTGACTTAAATATTTTTATGAAATATGGCTGGTTTACATTTGCTTTTTTATAAAACGATATTAGCAATAATACTACTTATACTTGACTCAAAGGACCAAATAAATACGCCAGCCTTTTTTTCTGAACACCGTGAGTTCTGTCCGTTGACCTCCCTACCCCCTACCTGTCGCGGAGTTCAATCTGACTACCGGGCGTTTTGGGCTCAGGTGGACGTGTATGACACCCATACCAAACGGCATTGCTGTACTCAAATTTGGATACCTCTCAATACAAGCATTCCCAATAGAGAACGGACTTAGAGGTTGTGTTGGTAGTTAAAATAAATGTATACACCACCTGCATCTGTAGCATGTATTAAATATCAAGTATTCTCAATTTGAAAGGAAGCTACTAATGCCCGAGGGAGCTAATGTTGTATGGAACTTCCAATGGGTAATTATTATTATGATAACATTTACATTCCAGCCCCTTTCCACCATCGGGGTACCAGACGTTCAACGGTCTGTACCAAGTGCTATGCTGACACATTTCTTATGCGAACCGCTAAATAATGGAATGCGCTGCCTGCTCATGTGTTCCCCGATTCCTACAACCTTGGCCTCTTCAAGACGAGAGGGAATTAGCATTTCCTAGACCACATCCTGTTTTTTAAGCACGAAGGTGATAAAAAAAAACAACACTTGCTCATAGCCGAGCGAGAGAACTATAACTCGCCGCTCGCCGCTTGTCATCTGTTTCTAGTTTCTAGCTTAACTCGCTAATTGCTCATCGCCGGCGGTCGGACAGCTGCTTAAGTATGCTGAAAAAAGATTGCCAAGCAAATGTAAACCAGCCATAAGGGAGCTTGTTTTTTGGTTCTAAATACCTCATGTAGTTAGAGGCCTCTTTATTCCTTTAGGAAAGTTTATTTAGTTTTAAAACCTTATTATCAGCATCAAAAAATATCATATTTGGTATATCATTTGGAGTCATATCGAGCTCAAGCAATCTGTATTATGTACATACTTTGAAATTAATATTTTTGTATTTTTTCCGCTTAATGACAACTGAATCTTTTGATGACAATTCAAAATTGATAATTACTAATCAATTTCAGGTCGACCGTCTCGCAGTGATGAAGTTGATGTTAGTCTCTTATTATTTATCATCATGTAAAAGAAATCATCATCTAAAAAGTATAAGTTTTGACACAGACGTATATCGAGATAGACGGTAATGGTCTTACCACAAAAGAATTTAAAACTTGTTTAATTTAGACAGTGCTTTAATGTGATGTAAAAAAGTGACAGCATCACATTTAAACACTGCCTAACTTAGACATGCGATAAACACTGTTTTGTGGTAAGACCGTAAAAGTTTACCTACCTTGCGTCTAAAAATTTTGATCCAGGGTCAAAGTTTTGTCCGACCTAAGCCAGTCCGCTTGAGACCATTGCCGCGAAAACACGCGTCACTCAGAAACAAAAATGGTTATTTGTGCATTGCTTTTTGCAAGAGCTCGACAAAAACAGTTGGGCGAGGAAATCTCGCTCATGACGACATCGTAGGTGTGAAAATTCGACACGCTAGGTTCTCATACAGTTTGAAGCGGTCGTTTCGTCTATCTCGATGTAGGTCTGTGGTTTTGATAGATTTATTTTAGTAGCTTGATTCGTCTTCTTTGCAAAACAATCATTACTTTCAGATATTACAAATATAGATTTACCTTTACAACTATTTTGTTTTGTAAATCGTTTTCTTAATCTATTTTGCACCTTTTGAGAATCAAGTTAAACTCTTAACGGATTAGAATTAGCCCGATTTTGTTTTCTCGTCTCGGCACCTTTGGAGGGACTGTAGTCATAGAATTGCTAGCAATCATAACAATCTGATATATTATAAAAAAATACAATTATTTTTGCAAAAGCACGTCCAATAATGTTGTCCAAACTATAAAAAAATTATAGATGCGGACGAATTAATTCTTTGGCTTTATTTACATTGCAGCAAAAGCTACGGGATATCAGCACATCGAAAATGAGTGCTACGGAAATTGGTAAAGAAGGTAATATATATTTGTATTTTAACACACATAATTATAATGATACAAGCCAGAAACTAAGCGTGTCGTGTGGCCAAATGCCTAATTGCACTATTGAAATGAAACTACGCTCGGGTGCAAAGAAATCGTACAGTGGCATTATTTTCATACAAACATGCTCACTTTACAGTCTCATTATTTAAAACGTATAAACAGTTTTGTAAACATTTGTACGTCGATATATGAGTCGAATACTCGACTTGCGAATAAAAGTCCCAAAAATTCAAGAAAACTTTTAGTTTTGTGCAAAGTAAGAAAAACAAATTCACTCAATCCGGTTTCCCACAACTGTATATGGAATGAAAATTAAACATTTGTTTTTCTTGCTTTGCACAAAAATGAATCTTGAATTATTGGGTTGGGACTTTTATTCTCAAGTAGAATGTTCGACTCATACATCGACGTACAAATGTTGTATGAAAAGTGAGCATGTTTGTATGAAAATAACGCCACTGTGCGATTCATTCATTCAATCAGCCCTTGCGTAAGAGATTGATTTACTTTACAAATAGAGATTTCATAAGTTTTTCAATTTCTATGACCTTAAGAAGCTGCAAAAGAGAAAGAAGATGAAGTACCAGAAGAGAAAGATAGATTCGAAATATCTGTATACGACGAAGACGGGAACGAAATACCATACGAGTTTTATGGTTTTATCTTTGTCTCTTTTTGTAGTTTAGAGAATTTAATGATAGATTTAGTTTTGTTTTAAATCATGTTTCATATAGATGAATCATACGGATTAGTGGAAAATTTTAATGCGGATTCCATTTTATCCTTGCGACGGAACAAAGTCAAACTATCTGTTTGTCTGTTGACAATTTATCGTGTCCTATCAAACTTGTGCAGTACATAGTTTAAATTTAGTGGTTCAAATAATTGTGTAAGAGCAAAAATTATCAAACTAAATGCAATAAGTATAGACTTCTAACAAATTTCTAAAATCATGATATCTTTATAAGTTGGCAGTAAACTAAAGATTAAAAAAGTATATAGTTTCATAGTAGATTTTTTTTTGAAAATCTTGAACAAATACTTAATAAACAATAACTTGATAAAAACGTAGGTGAACCGAAGAAAATTGAAGACGAAAGAGTAGAAGAAGAGCAAGCTGATGTAGACCCTATGGAAACGACGGAAGAACCAAAACTAGTTAAAGAAGATACGGCGGCGAAAGTAGCAGAGTTTATAGAATCAGTAAAATCAATTATTATTGTTATTAATTAGCCGCTAAACACTTAGTAAAGTAGAAATAAAGATTTAACTGCGGAAAAACTGTTGCTGTAAACATTTTGTAAATGGAAAAAATATTAAGCAGTTAAAACAGCCAGGATGGTTATCTGTTATGAAAATGAATGAGATTGTAATAAGTAATGAGACATAACAAGGATCTATTAATCTTGTAGTTATAGATGAGCACATTTTTAGTCTTACATAATTTGACTTAGAAGTCTCTCGTCTCTTATCGTATGAGGATTAGTGGCCCCACCTCTGGTGTCATAGTTTAGTTTAATTAGCAGTAACAATTACTTTATGTATTTTGTTTGTTGCTAGCGCTGTCATGTTTAAATTTAGTCGGTATCAAAGCAATTATTTCAAACCTTTGGATAGAAAACAATAAAACCTATTCCTTTTTACCATTTATCCTCCCTCTCCATAGGTTTTAACGTCGAAAAAAGAAAGAATAGAAGATTTGAAGAGAACTTTCGATGAAATAGCCGCTTTAGTGGATAGATTTAAATCGGCAAACTATGATCTTGGTTAGTTTATGAAACGTTGTAGCTTAGAAATTTGTCCCATGACAAATTTTAAATAAAAAAGGTTTTTTTTGGTAGATAGACAGAGTAACCCTATTTTATAATACAATTTATCCCTACGGCAGCGATAAATGAAAAAACAAAAACAAATATCCCTACCAATGTGACGTTATAATATCGCTACTGAGTACTTCACAGATAATATGGAGCAGAATACTCCATACATTTTTAAAATATACATAGTTCAAAAAAAAAAATAGCGGAAAATACGTACTTGCAGTTACATGATCTTCAATTACTTTAAGAGGGGAGGAATTTTGTTTGTCGCACACACATTGATACTTTTCATTCGCCATCTCCGCTAAACAGTCGTCAGCTAAGGGAGAACTTGTGTAAGCACTTATCATGAGTCCTGAGTGACGGCGTATCGCATATGTGGAATCCGCCGCGCACGAAACAAGTACTGCACATACCGTAAGCACAGTTTAAACAGTCTTTGCTCTGCCTACAAACGGCCAAAATGACGCACTCGCACAGATACGCGCCACTACACGCGCGATCGCTACTGTTTTAGGCTCGGACTGCAGTGAAAACCAGTGAGATCCGTGTAGCGATAGCGAGCGGCGCGTGTGTGTGTGAGAGCGAAATATCGGCCGAGTAGTGCAGCGACTGTTTATTATGTTAAGACTGTGCCATGAGCGCGCCCGCTCGCACTACGGACAGATTCAAACGTGTCGGTTATTCATTTTGTGCGCGGCGGATTTCGCATGTGCGATGCGCCGTGACTCAGGACTCAGCCTTATAAGGGAACATTAAAGCTCTCTAGTGTGATAACAAATTAGTTTCGTTCTTTATCAGGAATGGTGGCTGGCCGTCAGATGTCGACAACGAGTGGGGAATTCATCGTGCATCATATAGAAAGGGAAATAATGGACTATATTAATGAGCAGATTGCTATACTACCTGACCCCGATTTGAAGAAAAAGAAGGTATCACATTTGCCCGTTGCACCAAAATAAATTTTACGAATCTTTAAAAAGTATATCGTGATTTGCAATTTGCTTGTCAAAGTTGTTAAAACTTTCTGGAATTTTGGCTTTGATGTGCAAATTACCTTATAATTACTTTTTACGGATTCGTAAAATGAATTTTGGTGCAACCGGCTTATATATCTTGTCGACCACCATACAACAATATTTTTTACTCTAAACCTCAAAATCTGATGTAGTCGTCATCATACATTTTTAATAAGTGGGGAGCTGGGGCAATGGCCTTCCTTATGGATGGATAAGGAGAATGGACCATGACCGCGTGGTACGCGGGCCCAATGCGGATTGGTGGGTTTTAACGACTGCAAATGCAGCCGGGACCAACGTCTTAACATGCCTTCCGAAGCACGGAGGAGCTCGAGATAGTAAATTTTTGATCACCCATCCCGTGACCTTTTGCGAAAGTTGCTTAATCTCAACAATCGCAGACCAAGCGCGCAAACCACTGCGCCACCTGCGCTCGGAGGAGATAATTATCTCAAATTCTCAAATTCATAACGACCAACTTTTTGGTTGTAAGCAACCCTAAAATCGCGAAATAAAACAACTGTTTCATATATTTTACCAGTTTCCATTACTTTGTGAATTTATTCTATCGAGCCAACTTTATCCAACCATGTTTCTATCGGAATATACTTTCAATTTTAATTTGACTTTTTACTACTTTGAACATTAATTCTAAGACGTGGTCATGTGGATTTTGCAAGAATATAAGAATGTGTCTCTTTTCAGGCAAAGCCAGAAGAAGTGGAGATGATCCGCAACCTCCTGGATACGTTCCTGGATGAGAACATGGATGTCATCGTGCCCGAGATGGAGGAGGTGGAAGAGGAGGAGCAGCCGATACCCAACGTGAGAATTAATAGCTTCTTTACATATTAAACAGCGGAGTTATTACCTAAAACATACACTATACACCATATCGGAGTACTGATCTATAGTGAATGTGGTCGTTCATTCTCTCCTAAAATATTTAAAAAGCGACGCGAAAGTTTAAAAGTCTACACCATCTGTTACAGATTGTGGTAGTGTACGCTGTCCCTGGCATCGGGCCTGTGGTGGACACAGAGATCGTGAGCGAGTTCGTTGATTACGCCCTGGACGTGTGCAAGGTGCAAGCCGACATGTTTATGCCCAGAAACATCAGGCACTTCATGTGCCCACCATTGGAGAAGTGAGTCGCTTTTTTAAGTTTAGAAAATGTATAAGATTTATATCGCGCTGCGCTGGAGAAGCAGGACTTGTATTTTTTTTACAATCGAGTTACTTTTGTTTCAAATATACGAATCTCTGACAGATTGCTCCGCGCCTCCGCGCCTAGTGGCGGAATCCGCTAGGAGATCGCGCTTCCGCGCCACGACGCGGTTTCGATGTGTTGGAAATCGCGATTTTCTATATTATTTGATGACACTCATACAATATTAAAATCCGCACCTCTTCCTTCTCCGCAGTAGGTTTACCGCCTGAACAGCTTCGTAACGCTCATGGCGGCGGCACCTGACAGAATGATCGTATTCGACCTTCGGTTCGGTCTGGTGTCGGATGGGTGACCGTAAAGTGACATTACAACTGAGCGCTTCCGTGCTTCAGAGGGCACGTTAAACCGTCGGTCCCGGCTGTTGTCATCTAATAAAAGTCGTTAAGCCAAGTCAGAGGCCTCATAGGCGGCCTGATAAACTCGGACACCAGAGGTGGCCACTAATCCTCTTACGATAAGAAGAACAGCTTTGAGCAGTCGGTTTACCGCTTTAGTACGACTTGCATTTTGCTTTCTTGATCTTGGGAGAGCTTGGTAAATAACAGTCATAAGTGTTAAGACTTATGACTGTTATTTACCAACTGACTGTGACTGTTCATATAGGGAATTCGTGAGGTCTCACAGGGTTCACATTTAGGTCCTATTTTGTTTGTGTTGCATATAAACGACGTAGATTCATGTTATTAACACATCAAACAAATAGGTAGGGATGTATATTTTTCAACTATAGACTTAGCGTTCTGCTCTGTCTGCTTTACAAAAATGGTATCTATTTTCAGGTATGAAGAACTGAAGTACGAATACTCAGCTCCAAAAGTCTCTAAAGAAGAAGTGGCGACTGGTGGCGTTATTACAGACTAAAACTATGTTAATTTCATTGGTACTCACTTGAACAAAACATCTTAAATAACTCCTGGTTAGCTATGCGACCCTGATACTTTCAACTCGGGGAGTCTTCCAGGGGTGCCATGGGTCCGGAAAGATTAGTGAGACTTTCTTAGGTTTCTCTTTATTCTTCAAATTATAAACAAACTTGATATAACATAGGGTGCATTTTTTTATAGATTCGATAGTTTCACCATGAAGAAAGTCAAAATTCCTCGTGGTCAAATCAGTTTGACTAAATAGTTTGACCACGAGGAAGTAAGATCATAAATCTATGACGTAGCCATGATTATTATGTGCAAGCGAGACGAACTATGGCTGTTTTTGATGCAATGACGAATTTAACAATTATTCGAGTTTGTAGTAGCACATTTTTACTATAAGTAGATAGATTATTCTAGATGTACCTAATAAAAGTTTTTTATCGTTTCAAGACATTTGTATCATTCCATTCCCTTACAGCTTGTCCGGCAGCCCTACCGCCTACGTTATTGCTATAGCTATAGCAATGGAACTTAAAACCCTATCTACATATTTCTATACATCTATTGGATTCACTATTGCATTTTTAGTATGAAAGTGATAGCGTTAGTGAGAGCTCTGGTTTGCTATAGCTATTGCGTCAGAAAATGAGTTAGGGAGTAGAGGGCAAACTTGGCTATCGTCTGTTAAAAGACGCCACATTGAATTGCATCAAAATATGACGATTGGAATTATTCCCCAGAGATACACTTTCCCCGTAATTACACTTTTAATAAAACTACGCTCTTTTCCAGATATACACTTAAGTTTTATAAATAAAACGAACGAAAAAAAACTAAATATTATTACTAAATTAATAATATTTAGTTATTTTTCGTTCGTTTCATTTATAAAAAAATATTATTACTAAATATGATTTATTTAGTTTTTTTTATCGTTCCCACTCCTAGTACTTTCCATTAATAATACCGGTACTTTGGTTACCCTTCTAAATACTGAAGTTTTAAGTAGTAATACAAACAATAAAATATTGCTAATGTTACTACCGTAAGTAACCTATACAAAAATGACGAAAACTAGAAATATTAAATTTTAAATGTGTTATAATATATTATAACACATTTAAAAATTATTTAAACTTTCACGAGTTTTCTTGATAATCTTCTTCTTCTTTCTTAATTAATGGCGTGCTCGCGTTAAATACGCGAATTTTGCCAATGTCAAGTAAATATATTTTGTAATATAGAAATTGTACGGTAGATTGAGTTAAAAATGGAACCTCACAACACGTGTTATTACGAAAAGAACACGGGTGAAACTTCTTCTTGATAATCATAAAGGAAAATGCAATTCTCTCACCCTCAGAGGATTTTAATTCCAACACGGCAGCTGGCTTCGAAACGATATAAAAATGTCAGCTTCGCATTCCAACTCCCAAACGGGATTTTAAATTCCCGCACGGTAGCTGGCTCCGAAAGTCAGCTACGAAATGGTAAAAGAAAGTTTCATTTCGGAGCCAGCTACCGTATGGGAATTTAAAATCCCGTTTGGGAGCTGGATACGAAACGGGCATTTTTTTACCGTTTCGGAGCCAGCATTCGGAGCCAGCTACCGTATGGGAATTTAAAATCCCGTTTGGGAGCTGGCTCCGAAATGAAACTTTCTTTTACCATTTCGTAGCTGACTTTCGGAGCCAGCTACCGTGCGGGAATTTAAAATCCCGTTTGGGAGTTGGAATGCGAAGCTGACATTTTTATATCGTTTCGAAGCCAGCTGCCGTGTTGGAATTAAAATCCTCTGAGGGTGAGAGAATTGCATTTTCCTTTATGATTATCAAGAAGAAGTTTCACCCGTGTTCTTTTCGTAATAACACGTGTTGTGAGGTTCCATTTTTAACTCAATCTACCGTACAATTTCTATATTACAAAATATATTTACTTGACATTGGCAAAATTCGCGTATTTAACGCGAGCACGCCATTAATTAAGAAAGAAGAAGAAGATTATCAAGAAAACTCGTGAAAGTTTAAATAATTTTTAAATGTGTTATAATATATTTCTTTCTACATTAATATTAAAACTAAAATGCAAAGGGACTTATAATTTCTATACAATGACCAGTCGTAATTACACCGTTATTCAAATCATTAATAGCCATATCAATTTCTGCGACAAGCTCTTCATATCGTCAGTGGAAAGGCAAAATTACTTAAACGCCAATTTGGCCAAAATGAGTTATATATATATTCGGAATCAGCGATTTTTTCTGCGTCGATCTATCTAGGTATCATTCTTATCAGAGCACTTTTGTGGCGTTTCAGTAACCGATAAAAAGGCGCTTTTCTTTGTTTGCTAATTACTGAAGCGACACATTTTTCGGTCTTTTTTTAACGAGTGGCGTTTAAGTCATATTTAATTCCTATAAATTCACAATTGTCTTTCTAAGTAAAATTTACTTTCTGCTTTTTTTTTATCGATGCAGTCTTAGTATTTTTGCTCTTCTTGTGATTAGAGATAATCTAAGATAAGTAATTTTGATTACTTCAATCGGAAAAGGAATGGCGTTTAAGTAATTTTGCTTTACTACTTTCTGACTGCTACTGAGGAACTTTGTAGGCTTTAAGAAGATAGGGCAAATCATTTTTATCGAGGGAATGGGCGTTTCAGTAATTTAACCTTACTTTTATGGAGCAAGATTGTGAGCTATCAGCAACTTTGTTTGGGAATTGGGAGTAAATTTTCTCTAAATGACTATCCAACACCAGCCCCTAAATTTTAAATGGGATTTAATATTTACCCTAAGACCTACTACCCTGATATGTGCCCATGAAACAAAATGACTTCGCTCTTGTGGACCATGACTTCCAACCCAATAAGACGAAACCTAGCAATAACGCTCCCCTCTTGAATCCGTATTGGTTATTGGAAAGGTTTGACCCATTAGTCTCTAGATGCTGTATGAACCTGTCTAATTTAATCTTGTAAAAAACCATAACCAGCTCATTAAGGGGCCTATAGGGTGGTAGGCCGAGGGATCGTCCGACCATCGACCATCTTTTGTCAAAAGACGAAATTTACCCTGTTTTGACATTTCATTTGGACCCGCCAAAATAGGCCGGCTTCCAGGAACGTGTTCAGGAGCTCAACATAATAATCGAGGTGATTAAATGCTATGGAGAGAATACGTTCTGGCACGCCGTTAGGACCCCGGGTCCTTCTTTTCCCCCTTAGTCGGTGCATGGCCAGCTCTAACTCCTCGAGCGTATCTTGCGAGTATTCCTCCAATTTATACATCATTCATCGCTGCGGCGGCAGTGAAGAGAGGAACTTTTGGCAGCTCTGATGGAAACGGTAGAAATTATCTCCTCCAGTAGTTCGGGATTGAAAGTGTCGGTCGGTGATGCTGATTGGCGTGATTTGCTTTGTTCCAATTCTGTAGGGCCGTCCCGTTTTTGGCTGTGTTATGAACCTGATACAGCTCTTCCTCTATGTCAAGATCCCTTCTTCTTCTACTATAGCGGTGACGCATATAGGATATTCGCGAAGTGGCCACCGCCTCATTCCACCAATATACCCGTTTCTTGGTGGGGGGATATCTTACTCTTGCCATTGAGGCGTTGTATTATAGCCGACAGACATTTTTCCATCTTCCTGGCCCTTTTGGAGATAGTTTTCGAACAAATATGATTTGACAAACTCGTACTCAGGACATGGCACTGAAAATGTTTCCACATATTCGATGGCTTTTCATCTTTTTTACAAGGTTGGCTAGTGCAGAGGAGGTGAAGGTGATTGTGTGTGATCCACCATTTATCACCTCATCTTCGAAAAGAAGTGCGGTAGATTCCCAGTTTGCTACACTACAATTCTGTATGTTGTGTGAAATGAAACAGGGTGAAAAAACAGCCCTTGACGAGTTACAAGGTCTCCTGCCGTAGGGTTTTTAAACCAATGGCGTAGCTTTCAGACGTTCTTAAGTGCTTGTAACAACCTAAACTGAATAAATTATTTGAGTTTGAGTTTACTACTGCCAATCCCATTGCGCAGACCAACCAAGGACTGCTTCTTCCTTGTCGGTGACCACAAGGCCGCATCCTTGGCGTTAACGTCGCCTAGTACTATAACTAGTATTGGGGTCAGACAACCTATGACACCATAAAAATTGTTCAGCCAAATTTGTAGATCTGATAAATCTTTGTATGGCGAGAAGTATGTTCCTATCCTACTATATTCAACCCATTCCAAGTGGCAACCACGTATCCCGGTCCCATTTCCTTAATTGTGAGTGGAGAAGAATAGTGTCTGTGGGATAGGATTACTACTGCCCCCTTGTCCTCAGTATCACAAGCCCAGTAGGAACGATTTGATACACAGTAGGGTTCCGCAATTACAATTACCTACGTCGATCAACCACTCCGTCGCCGACTGGATCATGGAGTGACGCAGTGGTGTGTATCCATAACCTCCATAGCTGAGCCAAATCAAAGAATCAGTCTTTAGTATTTTTATTGTAGTTCCAAACTATTAACATATAACGTCATTTAACCCGCAATAGAAGTACGACAAACTTACTTTTAAGTCATTATAGCAAAGTAACATAAATACTGATCACCTTTTAAGACGTTGTGATAGACGCATGAAAATGGAAGACGTGTCCCGGAAGTGACTCTGGTTTATTAGCTTAGCAGTATACTTATATTATAAGTATTTTTGCCATACTTCAATTTCTTAATTTCTGTGTTATCAGAAATTTTAAACTACATATAAAATTTAACTTGACGACTTTGAGTAAATCTGCCTTGCTCTGAAATGAGGCTGCTTTTACTGAACCGCCAATTATTTCCTAAACTTTCATTCAAAACCTGAGCCATCATACTAATAAAAATAAAAGAAGAAAAAACTTGCCTAAATCAAGTTAGTTTATTAAAATCGGATGATATGGTAAAAAGATATGATTTTTTTTGTGAAAAAAAAAACTTTAAATGGCTTTTTCTCGAAATGGTGTTTTGGCGTTTCAGTAATTTTGCCTTTCCACTGACGATATTGTTTTGTTTTTATTTTCAATAAACAACTTTCTCATAAATCCAACTTTTTACGTCGTCATACAAAAATTTGCAGGTTTTTAACTGACTGAATTACCGGCTCCGAATCGGTAAATGCATTTTGCCCGTTTCGTATCAGTCCAGCTCCCAAACGGGATTTTAAATTCCCGTACGGCAGCTGGCTCCGAAACGTGACGAAGTTGGCTCCGAAACGGTAAAAAAATCCCGTTTCGTATCCAGCTCCCAAACGGGATTTTAAATTCCCATACGGTAGCTAGCTCCGAATGCTGGCTCCGAAACGGTAAAAAAATGCCCGTTTCGTATCCAGCTCCCAAACGGGACTTTAAATTCCCATACGGTAGCTGGCTCCGAAGGCTGGCTCCGAAAGGGTCCGAAGGGGTCGCGTCAGGACACGTGACCTGATCGAAAATTCGTAAGACGGATGGAGAGTAGACCGCCGGCGCGGCGTAGGAGAGAAAGCAATATCCCCCTCTCTTTCTACCGCGCGATGAAAATGTATGCCTGCTCCTGCTGTTTTGTTTAAGCGGTTTTCACTTCTGCCGGCACTCCCGGAGTTCATCCCGTTGTTTTTTTTTAATGTACAACGGGGAGACTCTTAGCCTTCATCGTACCTGATGATAAGTATTGATAAGGCTGAAGATGGAAGCGAGCCTCTCCCGCAATCCTCAATCGGTAAGGAACTGGCTATTTTATCTCTAATTGCCGGAACACAACATGGTGGTAGCTAGCCAGGCGGACTTACAAGTCCTACCACCAACCAAATGGATAACAATATTATACTCCCGCTGGGAATCGAACCCGGGATCCCTGGTCTGATACCGGTGGTTGTTACCACTAGACCACAGAGACGGTTGATCTCTGGGGAATAATTCGACGATTGTGTGGCAGTATCAGTCTAGAGCTTTTTTATGAACAACGGGCACTCTTTGCCATATTGATGAGCCAAAGATGAAAGCGCGCCCCTTCCTGAACCACTGGGGAGCTGACTATCTTATCTCCAACTGCCGGAACACACTAATGCTGAAAACATTGTTGTCATGGCGTCACTGAGATTTAGCTAGCCAGGCGGACTGACTTCAATCCCTTGAACCAACCATACCAAAGTATACATACAAGGCTGCAAACGCATAGGCAGGTGACTAATAGCCACCTAGCGAGTAGCTTAGTGAAACGAAAGTTCTATAGTTTTAGCGATGGGCCGCACTGCGCGTTTGGCGCCTAGCTAGGTGCTTTGTATGAGCTCTAGTCGCTAGGCGATAAGCAAGGCGCCTGCCTATGCGTTGGCAGCTCCAGGGACCTCGAAAGGAAAAAGGTTGGGACAAATTCAGCCTCCAATAAAACATCGTAAACTTTACATCCGTTTTATTTATTATATGGAATAGTAAATTAAACCCCCCATTGTTATCATCCTATCACCGAAACTCATTGGCTGCCAACAGGCTATCCCCGTCTCTTTCTAACTAAGCCATCTTAATGTTTATAATGTTATAGTGTACCTTTTCGATGTTACTTTACTTTACTTTGTTTTCTAAAGGTACTAAACCTTTTTAGAAATTTTCCTCTTAAATTATTTCTTATGTCAATATTAATAACAACAGCAGGAATATTATGACCTCTAAATTCCAGGCAATTTTTTGAATGGCTATCAGTGCATCTCTTTAAGGCGATACTCGAAAAAAATATGCTGAAGCGAGATAGCAATGAGAAAACGACGCGCACGGGAGCGAGACCGTTTTTGCAGATTAGGCAAAAAAAACACAAAATCACTTCGTGTTAAAAAACTACAGCGATTAAAAAAAATGCTTCTATACGATCCTAACTATTATTGGTGTCTACTAATTAAACCAATTTCCAATCGTGTAAGTAACCCCATTTAAGAATAATCTTGAATTTTCGTATTTTTTAGAGGTCTTTTCGAAAAGAAAAAGTGTCGAGGCAAAATCATACAATTGTGTTTTTGAAACTATACGAATCTAGATAAAGGTATGAAGAAATATATATTACCAGATTTGTAACAACTGTAACCATGCTATAGTTTTATATCAAAAAGTCCATACTTTTTCCGAGTAGCGCCTTAACTCATTATACAATGAAAAAGTGATAACATAATAGCAATAGTAGGTCCCATCAGCAATCTGGTTTTTCTAGTACAGTCAACAGCACGTCAGGCTTTACACTAGGAAAATCACCACTATTACGAGTGAAATAGGTTTCAAGATCAAATGTAATGTCAGGTTGACACGATGCGAGATTGTACGCCCGAGGCGCATGCCGCCTTCTCGAACGAGACAACATTCGTGAAGCGTTTGCGCTGCGTCTTAGCCTTGCTGCGTTCGTTCTCGTTATGTTCGTGCATGCATGCAAGCTTTCGAGAATCATCTAGAAAAAAATCTCGTGCGTGAACTCACATCGTGTAGTCATAAAGTCTGACTTGCTGCCGTGTACAAAAATATTAAACCAAATGAGCACACTGGAAATAATGATGGACCTAGCTTATTTTTTGCTTGTTGATTGGCTGAAAAAAGCCAGTATAATTTAGAGACCTAGCCAAATCGAGACGAAGACTATCAAACTTTGAGCATTTTTTAAACCAGCACTTATTTTACACTCCCATGTTTTACAGAAAACCATACCAATAAATGATGGCATCTAAGCAAAAAAAAAGTTTCGTTTAAAGCATATTTTCACAGACATTTGAACGTAACTCGATATCGACGTTCAGAAGATTTTTATTGGTTACAGAAATCGTTTGAAACTAAATAAGCTTTTCAGTTCAGCCCAGCACCCCTGGTCTATTTGTTTTTATTATTAATATTTATAGTATGTGATTAGATTAACATCGTTCTGGGGGACTACCGCCTAACGGTCTAGCTATCGTTTTCGCTAAAGCTTTCGATATTTCGAGCCACCTACGAAGGCTCTTGCTAACGCTATCACTTTTTATTAAAAATGCAATAGTGAATCCAATAGATAAATAGCAATATGAAAGAATTGGACAAAAACCATATCGTCGGAAGGTTTTACGAGAGTTTAAAGTTGATTACTTTAGCGATAGCCATAGCTAGACCCAGAACGATGTTATTCTAATCACATACTATGACACAAATTGCTTGGGATATTGAGATAATATGTTAAGGTCAAGCAGTGACACTGCATAAGAGCCGACGACTCCCCTTCACATTTCTCATGCATGATTGTCATTTGAAAATGTCAAAATTTTATTGGCTCCTTCAAGGACACAATCATCATCGAACCCTTGCTTTCATAATCAATGATTCAATTTTATTTGATTTGTCGTCATCCCGTGTCAAATTTCCGCTACTGGATCGAAATGTCAACCATATACTGAACGCTAATAAAGATACATTTAAAACTGTTCTCTGAAGTTACTACTTCAGAGTACATCAACTAATAGTGTTGATAGAAAGTTGCATTATCGAGTATTAATGTTTTGACTGTACAATATTTATAAACTGAAGCCAAAAATCTAGCTTTATGTGTTCCAACTGCTTAAAGCAACTAACAATAGTATGATACTTACACCAACGAACATGTCACAATACATTATTTGATAAATACTGTGTACGCATACAGATTTTTTCGGAACATTTAATGCCACATAGTTCTACGATGTATAGCTGCATAGTACTGCTTTCATCAATGTTTTATATGAATGATTTGATACAATCGTGTTAAAATCGAATTACGTTCAAAATCCAAAACCTGCCACCACTCAAAGTCCCTACAAAATCTTAAAACGGCGAAAAAATGAAACAATTTTTCCGCATTATATATTTTAGATTTAACTTCGGGTAACTAAATTCTATATACACAATTATATAAATAATCGCACATACATTTTTCCTTGTTTATCTCAAAACAATACTTAATATGAAAAAGCACACAACGAAAATACTTTACAAGCTCACTAAAATAATAAGACCAAGTTGTTTGTTTTTACCTTTGTTCAAAATTTACATATAATTATATACTTACAAGCGAAAACAATCATAATTCACAGGTCGTCCATTTAAATTTATAAACAGACATGGTTTTTACACTAAGGTTGGTTCACTATACAATCACTTATTCTGACTTATCTTTTCTAACATTTCTCAAAATACATGGGATAATAAACAAAGAGCTCCGATCTTATGATTATTGTTAAATAACAAATTGCATGGAAGTACAGCTTGGAAAGATAATTCAGAATAAGACAAAGGAAAGGTATATTTAAATACACTGGAAGAGATCGGAATGCATCGAAAAAGTTGGACTTCACCATTTTTATATCACTCTCCTAAACTTCAGCGATTCAAACGGACAAAACTCTGACGGACTCAACATTTCTTTCACTCTTCAACTATACAAATAACATGAGACACACTGTCTATACAACACCAGTGATTGTGAACTTTTGAACTTTTTTTTTGAATGACGGGGAGACTCTTAGCCTTCATCATACATGATGTTAAGTATTGATAAGGCTGAAGATGGAAGCGAGCCTCTCCCGGAATCCTCAACCTACTGAGGAACTGGCTCTTCTTATCTCGAATTGCCGGAACACAACAATGTTGAAAACATTGTTGTTATGGCGTCAGGCTTAGATAAGATGGTGGTAGCTAGCCAGACGGGCTTACAACAAGTCCTACCACCAACCAAACCGAATACAATATGTACCCCCGCTGGGAATCGAACCCGCGACCCCTGGGTCTGATACCGGTGGTTGTACCACGAGACCACAGAGGCGGTTAACTATTCTGCAATCGACTAGACAACAGTACTTTCGAAGCTTTATTACCAATCAAATATTCGTATTCAAATTGAATGTTTGACTGACTTCTTTACTAATACCGTTCAACGATTGCCTAAACTACTTTCACAACGTAAAGAATTGTCCTCCCGTTAATACGAGCATATAAAAAATTCTTCAACTATGAAGTACCTAACAATCATGGCGATCACATATCCAACTTTTTCAATACTCCGTAACATTATGACAGCATCCGAAGTAAGACCGAAAGCATTCTGCTTTAGACTTAACATTAAGAAAAAATGCTAACACTTAAAATAACAATGTCGTATAAACTTAGGCATTACTTAACAAGTAAATCTTATACCAGATAGTATTTGGGATATTATAAAGAAGACCTAAATTTCAATTTTGGTAGACGAAATCTAAATAAATACATAGATATAGTATTATATAGCCCACGCCGAAATGAAAATGGCAGAAGTAGAATGGCAGTCAGCATTTCGATACCTAAGCACCTAAGTATTAGTAAAGATGTCCTAAATATCGGACACAGTTTGCAGAAAGATTTATGTTATAAACATTGATATTTTTCAAGACACATTCATCCTCATCTTCCAAAAGTAAATTATTGGAGATCAAGAACATAACGGAATAACATTAAATAATTTAAACGAATAGACAACAAATATAAATTACACCATACCTACCCACTAATAAAATTATGTTTCCATGATAATTAAAGGAAGAATTACGCGATTTTAATGGTATCACTACATACTAAAAGAATCTGGATTTGAAAAGGTCCACTCTTATTGTGTTATACTCACCGACACTTTCCGCCCAATTCACTAATAGATACATCCAAAAAGTTTAGAATACGCTATTCATTTCCATCGGGCAAACCTCCTTGAAATGCATCTTACTCCAAAAATATCGAAAAGCAGTTATTGTTTTAAAGTATCTAAATATATATTTTGTTATTCATAACAATCGAATTAGCCAAACATGCAGCTCGAAAAGCCATACTTTTTGCCATACAATACTATTATTAATACAAAATGACATTTTATTCCGTCGTAATTATGTTACTTGTAAGAGGCGACTTCTAAGATATAAAAGATCGTAAAAATGTTAACAATGATTAATCTACAGCATGCACCGAACTCTTTTATTACTTAAAAGTATCGCCTCTTTAATTACTAATCCACAACTTCGTTGTATTAAATAAGTGAATCCAGTCGTGAGTCGCCAATATTATCATGTCATCCAGGTAAACAATATCTTTTAACACCACCAAAATACTTTAAAATTTAATATTTTTTCTAAATGTTGAGAGATATTTTCCCAAAATGAAAATCCAAAATGAATTACAAATCGAGGATTTTCCTAATTGCCCTATTTCAACTCATAACATCCAAAAGTCAAATTTGACTAAAGTCTTTTATTAGATCTAAAGACCAAATACGTAAATAAGATTTATAATAATCCATGCCGTTACAATATTTTTTCTAAATTAATATTCTACTTTTGAGAATAAAGCCTGAGCTTTCAATGTTTGGAATTTTTCTTTTAAAATTACGAAATTAGTTAAGCATTTTTCGGCATATATTAACTTAATAAAATTTTCAACGCAACCAAAATACTTTTGAGCAAACAATAAAAAGAATAGTTTCATCCCATTTACCTCTATAATGTGTGCATTGTCCAAACGCAATAAATATATTTTAAAATTTACAAAATATGTCATAGGTTTCGTTAACAACCTGACAAAAGTATCATATTGAACTACTTATTTATCAGCAAAATTATGAGGGTCCATCGGACTATTTAACTATTCCTGTCGAACTTCATCGTTGCGAGCTAAAATGGGTTCTATGTTACAGAAATACGGTGGATTTTTCTTCTATATGGTAGAAATTGTTATGGCCATTACAGTCGTTCGGTGTTAGACTTTAAGAACAATTATTTTTAAGGGTTATATAACACACCTACAAACTTCAATCGCAGAATATACGGGACAAAAATTTGAAACTACTCTCCTAGCCTCTATCAAACCGCGCACTCCACATTTCTATATATTTATTTATTAATTATTATTTTTTCATTAAATAATTTACTAATAACCGTTTCTTTAACAATTTTAATGGAAATTTGTTAATATATTACATGGGTGCCTATATTATCAAATAGATTATAGGTTACTCTTTGACTAGTACTTTATAAGCTATCTGAATTAGTTGAGCTTTCACATCTAACCGTATTTATATGAGATGTTTAGCTATATTAATGTTTTGAAATGAATCCAACTTTGGCTTGCAATTTTTGACACAAGATAAATGTATTGGTTTTTGATAATTCTAATTCACTGTAACAAACATGATATTCCTACTTTTTCTTATTCTTGCCTTTAGTACTGTTCATTTTCTCAATATTTTTCGAACGATGCAAATTATTTTGTATAGAGGCAATGTGAGAAGGTATTTCTATAATAATAAAAGATATTCGTTTGCGCGTGTGACTGAACATAATAATTAGTTGTATTAATTACATTCAAAACAATTGCATCGCTCAAAAAGTAAACATTTCAAAGAATGTATTGATATTATTAAAAAATATTGAATTTGAATCGCGCACATTTTTTGATAGAAAATTATAACGTTTCTAAAATATATTTATGGAGTTTTTAGTGCTTTTGCCGAATGTGGGTAACAAATCGCTATTATTCTAATAACAATGTTATAATAAAACTGCTTATATCAAACCAAAGGATTTGCCATCATTTTCATAGCTAATGAAAAAGATAATGTTGGATATAACAAAGCGGAAACAGATGCAGATATCTTATTGGCTCGCAGTGCCTTTATTATTACATAACTGGTGTTTTTTTTAAGTCGGCGTCACGTCATAACTATTGTACATTTATTACTATGCAATAACAGAGTTTTGAACTTTTTTTACCGTATCCCGATAACCGTTGAGCTGTAATATAGGTACAAAAATTATCTGGAATTACAATTACTTACTTTTAACAATTAGTAACAGAACTATCTTAATTGTCTAGCGCTTGGGAAGTGTGTGACAGTATGCGATATAAGATAACCTAGAAACAACTTTAAGAGGAAGCTTTACATCGCACAATGCCACTTCGAAGGAAGCAAAAATACAACAGCCCCGTAAAAGCTTATTGAAAAAAGTCTCCTAATATTTATTTGCCGTTGTGATTCTTATAGATATAAATCTATTGGTGTCAACGTTCCTTGCCGCCATTTCGAAAATGTCAGCGTGAAAAAAGTTTGAATGTCGAAAGAGTTTTTATTTGCGAGTACGGAAGCATTTCTAATTGTTTTTTTTATGTTATTGGGGGCGCTGTATACGATTTTTTTTTTATTATAAAGGAGGTCGGCATCAGGCTATAGCAAGCAAGCGTGCAGCTCTCGTTAAGAATTCAAGTATATAGCGCCATATATTGCGTAGTGCGGTGGAGCGAGAAAATAGAAATCTCCATAAGAAGAATACGGTAGCCACTTGAGTCAAGATGTGTACTATGTGTAATCTGAAAAGAAAATGGTTTTATCAAATTATGTTCTCAATGCTTTTCTGTAAAAATAAAAGACCCTGAACACAATACATCTGTCTTAAAGACATCATTTTTTTCAACTTAAAGTAGAAGAAGAAATGTGTCAAAAAGGTCATAAGGTGCCATTTAGTGTGAATGTCAAAAATATTTAGCAAGACTGGATTGTCAATGCTTTAGCAAACATGGTTAAATTCCTAAAATGTCAGCTATTCCAGCTAGACATGGTGAATTTCATATTTTGTTTCGTCTTTTTAAACTTGATGTATTCAAGTTAAGTAACTATATTCTTCTACCCTTTATGCATAATTGACAATGACTTACATTCCAACTTTTAAATTTATAATATAAGATAGGGTCTTCATAAAAAACCTACCTTCGCATCAATGCCCTCGACTTCGGCAGCGTATCTGGACTCTCTTTGAACAGGAACCGCCTTATTCCCAATACATAAGACTCAATATACGCATCCCAGTCGATGTTTCTCACGTTGAAATCGAACGTTCTTCTATCTTCTTGAGAGAGAGCGGCGCAGAGAGCTTGTACGTTGTCGTCGGCGAAAGACCACTGGCGTGTGGTGAAGTATTCTAGGCAAGCAGCTGCCTTTTCCAGTTTATTTTGGACGCGGATCATCCTGTAAAGAACAAATAAATATCTTTACTTCTAAGGGCCGGTTTCACCAGTTACTGATAGGTTCTGGATCTAGCTTAAATGATAGATAGTTTGACAGTTGTTATATAAAAAATAGGTCAAATTATATGCTAAATAAGCTATCCAGAAATTACCAGTAAAGTGGTGAAACCGGCTTTTAGTAATTGGGTGCTTTCGACCCTTTCGAGACTTCATTATACCGACAAGAAACATGCCAGTTCTAATAGAATTTGGTCGCTGGTAGGACTTGTTGTAAGTCCAACTGACTAACCACCACCATCTCATCTTAGTTTAGCGCCATAACGACAATATTTTTAGCATTGTAGAGCTCCTGAAGTTAGAGATAAAGCCAGTTCTTAAGTGGTTGAGGATTCTGGAAGATGTGCGCTTCTACCTTCAGCCTTCGTCTCGTCAGCATTTTTAATGTCCTCACTGCTGGGGCACCAGCTTCCTTATGGATGGATAAGGAGCATGGACTATTTATTACCCACAACGCGGGCCCAATGAGGATTGGCGGGTTTGAACGACTGCAAATGCAACCGGGACCAACGGCATCCGAAGCATGAAGGAGCTCATGAAGGTAAATTTTTGGTCACCCATCCCGTGACTGACCATTGCGAAAGTTGCTTAACCTTAACTACGCAGGCCGAGAGTGCGAATGCGCCACCGAGCTCCTCAGCTTTAGCCTTATTTATATACTTAATCAAACGTACACGGGCTTGGTGCAGGCGGCGGCGCGCGCGAACAATCCACGACTAGCGCGGGCGCGCGGTGTTGAACGAGCGACAACGAGCCGTGGTTCAGATAATTAGTGATGATAATGACGATGGTGATGATTGATAGTGATGATGAAAATGCTAGTGATAGTGATGATGATGATGATAGTGTTGGTGATGATATTGATGACGATGATAGTAAAAATAATCATGATGATGCCGTCATACGTACACGGGCTTGGTGCCGGCGGCGCGCGCGAACAGGTCCATGACCAGCGCGGGCGCGCGGTGCTGCACGAGCGATAGCGCGCCGTGCTTCAGACGGTTGCTTGTTATGTCTCCGCCCGGGTACCAGACCACCTCGCCTGGAAAGGGCGAAGATTTAGCCTAAACAAAAAAAATGGTAACAAAAACAAAAACAAATTATAGTTAAGTATCCACACTAATTTGTTTTATTGGCATTCGTTTGTTTTCTCGACATTAATTTCTTCAAAAACGAATGTTGAAAAACAAATTAATGTCGAAAAATCAAACGAATGCCGATAATGCAAATAAATACCAAAAACAAAGTAGGTATCGACATTCATTTGTTTTTTTTTTCATTCGTTTGTTTTATCGACCTATTTGTTTTTCAACGTTTATTTCACACACAAAATAATGTCCTTTTGTATTTTAATTTTTTTTATTTTACCAAGAATAAATCGTGTTGAAGTAGTTGTATTCATATCAGAGGTGCACATTCGTTTCATTTGGTGCAAACAGTACGGGGGGTAGGGATAGTAAGGACTCACTGAACGGATGTTTTCGCATATATTTGAAGCTGGTCTTGACGAACCGCTGCCAGGTAATCGGGTTCTGTTGACCGGTGCAGCAGTTGTATACAACCACGCCTTCCCCTCTGCGGAACAACATATTTAAGAACATTAATGGTATTACAACAAATCATCGCCATCAAAGACAACTACAGTTTCAAACCAGGCGGGCCAACAATTGTCTAATTTCAAAATCTATTGCAATCGCTTTTAAAGGTTTAGTGATTGTGATAGCGATTTATGGAATTGTGTAACTTGGAATCGCTTTTGGAATGAATGTTTTGAATTATATTATTATGACACTTCTCCATAGTTTTGAAAAATATTTTCGTGTGTCACTTTGTTTATACAGTTCTATTTCGTAAATTCAATCATTTCAAAACGCATCCCGATCACAATCCCTATCTCATGTCAAATAATTTTGCATTTTACAATGCTATTTTTATTAAATTAAAAAGTTATAAGTAGATGGCAGTTTCATCTTAATCGATAGTCAAACATCTGTAAAGATGTTTCTTTCGAATGCGAGGATATTTCTCTCATTGATGAAACGACGGTGGCCAACACCGTAGAAAAAGGTGAATATACTAGAGAATTTCAACGTGTTCTCGTAGGTCTCTGTAGCATAATTGGTCAGTGCATTGGGCCGGATTCCTAAGGATGCGGGTTCAAGTCCCGTCAGGGCGACATGAGACATGTTGCTTTTTTCTAGTATATTTACTTGATTAAAAATTATCACATAATTTTGCATTTTACAATGCTATTTAGCATTGTAAAATGCAAAATTAAAAAGTTATAAGTTTTCTCGCGAAGTTTAATTATTCACAGGGTGCATATTGTATTCGGTTTGGTTGGTGATAGGACTTGTTCCAAGTCCGCTTGGATAGCTACTACCATCTTATCAAAGTTTGTCGCCAAAGCAAAAAAAAAAATACAGCGTTGTTATGTTCCGGCAATTTAGAGATAAAATGCTTAGCCCGTTCCTCCTTAGGAGGATCCGAGAGAAGTGCGATTCCACCTCCAGCCTTATCATTACTAAACACCAGGTATGATGAAGGTTCATTCACCAATAACAAATACTGTTCTGGATAGCTCATCTGGCAGATAATTTGACAATTGTAATATGAAAAATATGTAGCTGGACTGTAGCTGCACTAGACACGATCCAACGCAGAGTTGAGAGGCTGATTGGCGACAAAGAACTGGTGAAGAGCACGTTACACACCTTAGCTCACCGCCGCAAAGTTGCCCGTCTGTCGGTCTTTTGTTCGATACTTCGGAGAGTGTGCTCAGGAGCTGCACGAGCTCATACCGCCCTCCCCCTTCTTCCATCGGACATCCAGAAACACTGCGGCTCACCACCCTTTCATGGTTGATATCCCTAAATGTCGCATAACGCGCTACTCATCATCTTTTATATTGCGCACAGCAAAGGAGTGGAACTCCGTCTCTGTGCCAGTATTTCCGAGTTCTTACAACCCGTCCATCTTCAAAGCAAGGGTGAATAGGCACATTCTGGGTTTGCTCGCTCCATAGATCCTATCTTAGCCCCCGAGCTTGATTAGGATCAAAAGCGAACCCATTCAATATAAAAACAAGATCGGCGCCCTTCACTATCGTAGCGAAGGCATCAGACGACTTCTAAACTCCGTATTTAGAGGTTTGACATGGCTATGTATCACCTCAGAAAATTTCAGCTTTCTAGCTATAGTAGTTCTCGAGATTGAATTATGCGCACACACGGACAGGGTCAGCACATAAGACTTCTACTATTGTATGCATAGCATAGTTTAGAAGTCTAAAATGACAAATTACCTGTCATTCTGATAAGCTATCCATAACTAATCTGTCGGTGGTAAAACCAGCTGTAACATTGATAGATTATGAACTAACCGTCTCAAATGCGTCCTCCACGCGCACACGATCATCAAGTTGATGACTGTGTCGACGGGAACCAAATCCGCGACCCTGGTCCCGGTGCCCAGCATCGTGCGGAATATCCCCTTTCCCACCGCGGCGATTATGCCATTCGGCCCGTTCCAGTTGTCCACCCATCCTTTTACTGGCTCTCGTGCCGATGACAGCACTGGAAAAATATTAGAATAATTAGTTTTTTTTTTCGTCTTACTTATCATGTCAATCTCCTACTTCTTATACTTATACTTGTCCTTACGCTCTAGTTAACCCACCCATTTGACCTTTAAAATTCGACCCTGATGAAAAAAGTACCCATTGGGCCTCATTATCAGGTGTATCCTATTTAAGGTGCCTATTCAACCTCCTGGTTGATTATCTTGTCCTGGTAAGGTAAGACATTGAATACTTTTTTCCGATAGATGGTACCACCACGCGATAATCTAAGTCCGGGCGATAACTAATCTTCTAAGTGATATCCAATACGCCCGAAATAATAACATATCCCTAGAGATAGATACCCTATCGGACTGAGATAGTTGCTAAGGATATTGGTTTCGTTACCGTCGTTAGTTTGATATTCTAAGCAACTATCTCAGCTAGCTTTAGCAAAGGCGTTAGCCTTTAATAAAACAACGCAGACTTATAGCGAATAAGAATAAATATAGAATACGATGGTCTCGGTAGCGGTAGGAGCATTGGGCCAGACAGGCAAAGATTTCAGGTTAGAGTCCCATCCGAGCAACTTGGGAACCACTTTGTTGACTTTTTGTCTCACACTGTTTTGCCCTAAATTTTAGATTTAGTACTAGACCCTCAAGATTAAACCACATCAACTAGGTACATAAAAGTATCCATTCGATCCTCTATCAAAAACATGTCCCATTGGACTTCAATTTCAAAAGAGAAGATTATAAAATTTATGATTTTGTAATTTTTGCATTTTTCAATGCTATTTTTATACTTATGGTAAATTTTAAATAGAAAAATATTGGAAAAAATTAACTCGGCCACAAGTGAATTCCCGCCTGAGAATTCACTTGTGGCCGAGTTAATTTTTTCCAATATTTTTCTATTTAAAATTTACCATAAGTATAAGATTATAAAATCTTCGGAAAATATACGGTAATCGAATCAAAAGTACAGTCAACACCAGCAACGACTTTACACTTTGACCTTGAGAGCGTCCTTACGTCGCTCGTAATAGCGACGGTTTCGTAACTATCCGTACCTGCTGTTGACTGTAACTGCCAGGGCAGCATAACCAACGAGGTCGAAGGGCACCTAAAATATAATATTTTAGGCAAGTCGAATAAGACTTAAAAATTAGGTTCATTGGGTACTTTTTTCCTTAGGGTCGAATCTTGAGGGTCGAGTGGGTACTAGGTAATTTTAGTTACGTCCTTTCTACTATGTAGAACTGCTGAAGAGCAAGTTTCACACCCTAGTTCACCGCCGCAAAGTTGCTTGTCTGTCGGTCTTTTACAGACTGTACTTCGGAGTGTGCTCATAAGCTGCATGAGCTCACACCGCCACCCCCCTTCTTCCATCGGACATCCAGACACACTGCGGGCTTCCTTCTTTTCTTGGTTGATTTTCCTACATATCGCACAAAGCGCTACTTAATTTCTTTCATATGCGCTCAGCAAAGTAGTGGAACCTCCCTGCGTCTGTATTTCCGAGTACATACTTATAACCCATCCACCTTCAAAGCAAGGGTGAATAGGCACCTTCTGGGTTAGCTCGCTCCATCGTGGATCCTGTCTTAGCCCCTGGGCTTAATTGGGATTAAGAGCATTAATAGTGAAAAATAAGTAAGGAACTCACCTATGGAGGGCCTCACGATCGCTACAGGCAGGTTGCCGCACTCCTTTATGAGCATGTCCTCAGCCAGCGCCTTTGTGAAAGTGTACGTGTTGGGTCGGTCTCCTGGAAAATTATATAAAACGATGAAATTGTAGAATCTTAACTTATATATTATATTTATACATTCTTTTTTTTTATTATAGTATAAATGCAAAAGTGTGTTTGTTTGTCCTTTCATGACACCTTAACTAAGCAACCAATTGACTTGATTTTTGGCAGAGAGTTAGTTAAAAAGACGGAGAGTAACATAGACTACTTTTTACCACGATATTACCACGGGAATGGGAACCACGCGTGTGAAACCGCGGGCGGCAGCTAGTGAAAAAAAATAAAAACGACAATTTTATATCGACGATATCAGACGTGGAAGGAACTTTGGTTAGTGGTAGGACTTGTTGTAAGTCCACCTGGCTAGCTACCACCATATCTAAGTCTGACGCCATAACAACAATGTTTTCAGCAGTGTTCCGGCAGTTCAAGATCAGATAACTAGTTCCTCAGTGATTGAGGATTCCAGAGGAAACTCGCTTCTATCTTCAGCCTTATCGATTCTTAACATCAGGTATGATGAAGGCTACGAGTCTTAGGAGGTGCTAGGTCTTAGGAGGTGCAGGACCTATCTTACTCTCTTCTTTGCCTTCAAATTAGAAGCGTGAGGAAGCGCTGCGGTGGCGCCACTGTGGCGCTCTAGCCATGTCACTGCTAGATTCCATACAATATCTGCAGCGCCACTGATGCGCCGCTGTCGTGGGCCACACACCCGCTTCTATAAATTGTATGAAAACTAGTAGTGGCGCCACTGCAGCGCTTCTTCATGCGTCTAATTTGAAGGCCCTCCTTATGCATTGAGATAAGGACAAAAAGACGATTTAAGGCCTTCTAGCAGGAACACCTCTATTGTCCGTGACAAATAGTTAAGCCTAAAATGTTAGCGATAGTTTCGTATGCAGAACGATAACTGTCGCTAAGTTTTGAGAATTCTTGGTACAGGAGAGGTGAATGACATTTTATGCACAGTTATTTGGCACAAACTATATATCGCACGACATCATATTGTGCATGATGTTGTCTTGCTTACACCGCTAACCGTCTGTCTGTGAGCGGGACAGTGACACGTTATCAAACTACTAGTGTCTATAAAAGCCACTTATGCTAGGGCTACAGGAGATGACTGACAGGAAGAACCAACTAAGTCCGGTAGTGTGATCCTGTCCACCAGCTCGTAAGTACAGGATTGACAGAAAGATGATATTGTTAAGACCGGTGGATTCACACTTCTTCCGGAAATCTTAACAACTGAGGAACTGGTTATCTCTCTCTATCTCTTTCTCTGTCTATCTGCCGACTATCTCTAACTACCGTATCACAACAAGGATGTAAATGTAAACACTGTTGTAATTACGAAAGACTTATACTGAGGAACTGGCTATCTTATCTCTAACTGCCGGAACACAACAAAGATTGTAAGATTGGCAAAAAACTTTTATTGATGAACTAACCGACTAAGTCCGGTGTGATCCTGTCGACCAGCTCGTCGGGTAAGGTTTGCACGAGCGTGACCACGTGTTCAGGATGCGCTGGCGGCGCGTAAACAGTCTCTTCGACGCGTTCCCTCTCGCAGTTGCAGTACGCGGTCGAGACATGGACCAGTGCCTAGAATGTGCGTTTATCAAGGTTGAGAGTAGCGAGAGGAAAATAAATAAATAAAAATAGCAGACAATATCTCATTCAATGATCTAACTCCGAGATAAATAAGTACATAGTTACATGGCAAATTTTATATCAACATCGCTGAGATGGGAATTGAACCCGCAACATTTGTGTTAAATGTCCCAAATAACAAAACACAATCGAAATTAGCTACGAATTACGATTCAATATAAGATTTTTGTATCAGTCCAACTTGGGGTGAAGGTGCGGGTCTGTCCCCCAAACAATAGCGTACTGTCGTGCCCTGCGTATCCGTTCACTGCACGCAGGAGGACCTGATGGAGGCTACTGATGCTGCCGTATAGCAGCTGGTTTGCGGGGCGATCGACTCGAAAAGAAGAAGTGGAATAAATCTATTTAATTTAAAAGTTGCTGACTCACCTCTAGGCCAAGCATACGATGGCACAGCTGGACCAGCTGCTGCGTGCCCAGCATGTTAATGGTGACCGACAGCTTTAGCTTCTCATCGAACTTCACCGTCGCAGCCGAGTGGAATACTACTGACACCTGGAACAAAGACACAGATTAATAAATAGTAATTTGTACCAAATAGAAAATTCTTCATCAATACTGTACTCCGTTATGTCAAATTTCTAAGCATCTTCGATCGCCAAAGGACGTAATACCTTTTCAGACTCCTGGTGTTATAAAATAGATTGTAGCTGTGGTAGTTCATACATTGGACAAACAAAGCGCAGAACGCGTCAAAGAACACATCGCAGCTGTTAAAAATCGACAGACGAATAAATCCGCGGTAGCTGAACACCTTTTAGAAGCTGGAATTAATCATTGGATGGAGTTACATGATCCTTAAATTCTCTCCACCGATCGTCATTATCATACTAGGATGGTACGAGAAGCGATTGAAATCAAGAAGTACAAAAATTTAAATCGGAAGGACGGATTTAAATTGTCATCAGAGAAGAACCCAGTGATTAACAAGTGTAAGCCGCGAGTTTTACCGTTTAAAACAAACCCCGATACTATAAGTGTTGTGTGCCGTCAGGGCATCTCTAAAGACAATAAAAGTAAAAATAGTGACAATTTGAGGGTGGCTGAAGATCTCCAATCCCGCCCGAACAGACGACGCCGCGCACCGCCAGTCTACTTGTGACCACGGCTATAGCAACATAGCCGAAACGTCAAGCTGTAAGTACATAGTTGTACTACATAACAAATGTCGCGTTTTAGTCCCCTTGTTTTAATTTATAATTACAATGGAACGCGAAAGTTTAAAATCTGACATAAAATTAAATATAGTTTCTAAAACTCACCTTTTGACAAAGCATGGCCTGGTCCGCAGGACTGATGCCTAGTTCTGGTTCCGTGATGTCACCAACGATAGGCACTATCTTGTTCAGCTCCTGCGGTCTCTCTTTTCGCAGCGTTTCGAACAGCTACGACAGGAAAAGTAGGTACATTTAAAAAGTTGAAGGTAAATTAAAAAATACCGCTCGTCTCACAACTTGTTTTAAATAGGGACAATTTTTGAGACGAGTAGATTTTTTCTAGTTTTTTTTCTATAATAATTTACTAGCTGTTTCACCCACGTGGTTCCCGTTCCCGTGGGAATATCGGGATAAAAAGTAGCTCCATCCTTTCAACTAACTCTATGCTAAAAATCACGTCGATTTGCTGCTTAGTTAGGGCGTTAAAAAAAGGACAAACACACTTTCGCATTCATAATATTAGTAAGGATGGGTAAGGAGACATTAAAAATGCAAAAAAAAACGAAAAGGAATTTTTTTTTTTATTTTTTTTTTATTGGAATAGGACAAAAAATAAGACAAAGTTACAAAATACTTTTTTGAGGGTTAGATTACGGATCACTGCCTATTGAACCTGCATTGACCCTTTAAAACCGACAAATTGTAGCGCAATTGCTCAACCAGCGGCCCTTATAGAGGAACAAAATTGCATTTTTTTATGTCACATTTGTGTTTTTTATTATGCTTTTTTTAATACAATGAAATCTTGATTATTAAGTTCATTTATTGGGCTTTCAAACGAGGCTAGTATTGGTACAAGCCATACACGCACTTGTAGTGTTAATAACGCTTAAGATTTTTTTTAAAGATGCGGTTTTTTTGACGTTGAGTGTTGATGAATGGACAGGGACACAATATGTAAGCTGACGCAGTAAAGAAACTAAACAGTCAAGAGCAATAATATACAAACCACAGACCTATATCGAGATAGACGGTAAAAGTGCCAAAAGTTTGATCCACGGTCAAAGTTTTACGACCTATAAGTCAGTCCGCTTGAGACCATTGCCATGAAAACACGCGTCATTCAGAAACGAAAATGGTTGGCAGTGCTTTCTTGCAAAAGCTCGTCAATAACATGTACACATCACTAAATCTCGCTCGTGACGTCATCGTAGGTACGAAAAATTCGACACGCTAGGTTCTCATGCAGTTTGAAGCGCTCCTTTCGGCTATCTCGATATAGGTCTTTGATACGAACACTATACAACCTTATCACAATGCAACACACGGAAACCAAGCTCTCTGTGCCCACAAAAGACATTTATTATTGGTCGTGACTGTACAAATCTCATTAGAGACAAATGTCTATTACTTACAACCAGAGACCCAATTTTACTAACATCTATGCTAATTGAAATAAAACAACTTTTACAGATATCAAACGCGCTATATATATTTTTTTATGTATGTCGGGGAGACTCTTAGTCTTCATCATACCAGATGTTATGTATTGATAAGGCTGAAAGATGGAAGAGAGTCTCTCTCGGAATCCTCAGCCACTGAGGAACTGGCTATCTTATATCGAACTGCCGGAACACAACAATGCTGAAAACATTGTTGTTATGGCGTCAGGCTTAGATAAGATGGTGGTAGCTAGCCAGGCGGACTAACAACAAGTCCTACCACCAACCAAACCGAATACAATATGTATATTTCACGAACTAAGATGTAATTATCTGTATTTAAAGGATTTTTTGGGGTTTTTTTGTTTTCCCGACGTTTCGGCATCTTTTCAGCTGCCGTGGCCAGTCATCCTATGACCACGGCAGCTGAAAAGGTGCAGAAACGTCGGGAAAACCAAAAAACCCCAAAAAGCCTAAAAATAGGGACAATTACAACTTAGTTCGTGAAATATAGCGCGTTTGATATCCGTAAAAGTTGTTTTATTTCTATGAACAGTGCGCGCCAAAATCTATGCTTATATTATAAAGAGGAAAAATTTGATTGTTTGTTTGTTTGTTTGCAGTGAATAAACTCAAAAACTACTGGACGGATTTGGATGAAATTTGGTACACAGATAGAAGATAGCCTGATTATGGACGTAGGATACTTTTTATCCCAACATTCCTACGGGAACGGAAACCACGCGGATGAAATCGCGAGCGGCCGGTAGTGTAGCTATAGTCGGGTTTCAAAAGTTTTTTTTTTTAGTTTCTGTTACTACAGTGAAAAAAACTATTGTAACTCGATTGGGATGCAATTATGTCTAAGCATTAGCGGAATTGCACCCTGATATATGTGATAATGAAATTAATTTTCAAGAACCTAGGTCTCCTACTAACGCCCGAAATTAATATCTGTAGATATGGATAAAGTTATTTGAGATAGTTGCCTAGGGTAATTTTGTTAATATGACCAACTAAAACGGCCAGTTTCAATAATAATTCCTTCTTTTTTTCCTTTTTTTTTTTCTTTCTGTCTTTAATTTTTTTCTTACTTACCGGTGACTGAGTGAGCTCCGTGAGTCGTGACGCGACATCCTGCCCTCGTTTCGGCCGCATTAATAGATAAATCTTTTTGATTTTTGGACAACTCCTTAATAATTTTTCGACTAATACCTGCAAAAAAAAACAGTGTGTCGTCATCAGCGTCAGTAAGCTTAGTATCCCCAGTGCTAAGGCGGTTTCCATGGAATTCGGTTTCAGTAAAAATACTTTGACGATTTTTTTTAACCAATTGTTTATTGTTGTCTCCTGGGGGCAGTCCAGCCATAAAATTATTTTTAAAAAACCATTTCTAAATGTCTAAACATCAACAACAGTCACGTGAAGTGACACAGCACGAATGAGTAATTTTTTTAACATTAAAAGGTCACCGATTTAATTTGGAGACTTTAAACTCACTGAGATAATTTGACGAAAAAATGTGTAAACACCTTTCAACATTTTAATAATAAGATACCTTACATTTTATTTATTATAGAAATGACAGCGGTGACAGACGTGCGAGTAAGTATAACTCGCATCTTGTCAAGAAGTCATAAGATAATATTAATGATACTTACTTTTCCCATAAACCCCGTGCCTCCAGTGACAAATATGGATTTATCCGCGTAAAAGTCCGCGACCGGAACGTACTGGCCATCGGTTCCATTGCACCAAGCCATGTCGATTGTATCGCAAACCATGTAGATATCAAGGCATCAAATGTGTCGCATGTGATCCCGAACTGTTCAGATCAAACTGATGTATCAATATACCCCTTCATGTCTGCTAGCTCTTATCTGTAACAAAATAAAGACTGAATTAGAATTTAGTTTTTGTAGCGTTTTATGGAGAACACAAAATAGAAACTTGGTCACGTCATTTTATATCATCGTCAGCTATTTTCCACCACCCCTCTCTCTCTCTCTCTTATCGTATAAAGATTAATAGCCACCTCTGGTGTCAGAGTTTACTAAGCCGCCTAAAAGGCCAAAGACCTTGGATTAAAGACTGTTATCAGTCACTTTACGGTCACCCATCCGACACCTGGCCGGGGACCGTTGCTTAAAAAACGTGATCGAATACGATCACAGGGGACATGGGTAAGGGTATTATGGCCTAAATATTAAAATAAAAACAGCACACATAAAAATAGCATTGCAAAATGCAAAATAAAAAAAAAGTTATAAGTATTATGGCCTCTTTATATCTTAGTAGTTTTCTGAATTCTATAATGCCATCTCTTTTTGTTTGTATGATGAGTAAAAAAGATGGAACTGATAGAAAACTCAGCCTGCAAATACAGCCGGGACCAACGTGCCTTCCTCGTAAGTTTAAAATATTAAGCCCGTAAATTTTTGGTCACCCATCCCGTGACCGACCATTGCGAAATAATTGGTACCTACGAGTTTAATGTGCCTTCTGGCGGAGGAGTTTGAGATCATTAACTTTTTGATCACCCATCCTGTGACTGCCTTAATCTTGTTATCAATAGTCAATTTCGTATCTTGCAATAATTAATTGTCGACAAGCGGCCGACCGCGGTTTCACCCGAACCATTCCCGTAGGAATATCGGGATAAAACGTAGCCTATGTTTTAGTCCACTAGGTACTTAAAGTCCCTACTTAAAAAGGGATCCTCTCACTGACACAGTTCTAGAAAATAAACAATTAAATGAACTGTTAGGGAATTTACTGAGCATTATTGCGTTAGCGCCATTTTTAGATCCTCTGCTATTTTACATCTTAATGGGCATTTTTGTAACATTTTCCGTGTATAGAAAAAAACATATATACCGATACCTGCACCCCGACCGCCTAACGGTATAGCTTGTGCTATTGCTATAGTTATCGATTTTTCAAACCTCCTACAAGGGCTCTCGCTGACGCTATTACTTTCATACTAAAAATGCAATAGTGAATCCAATAGATGAATAGAAATATGTAGGAATTAGCCAAAAATACGATCTTTGAAGGGTTTTATGAGAGTTTGAAGTTTGATAGCCATAGCAATACCACACGCTATACCGTTAGGCGGTCGGGCCTCTGAACCCTCTTATTCCTACAAATATTATATATGAGAAAGTTTGCTAGTTTGTTTATCAATCATGCGTAAACGGCTGAACGGACTAAACTTGGACGATTAACTAAATACAATTAAATACTTTATTATTATTTTCATTTATTTTGGCATTAAACAGTCATGTAACCGCACCCAATTTTATTTGATATATAAATACTTATAATTATCCGTTTTCTAGTATAATAACAATTGCATACAATCAAACCAATTATCTAGCCCACGTTAAGCTTCATGAAGAACTTGCGTTATGGATACTAGATAACGGATATACGTACTTATATACGTTTTTCTTGTAAATACAAACACCTAGACCAAATTGACATGTTCATGCACACAAATATTTGTCTTGTCCGGGGATAGAACCCGGGACCTCTGGCACAGAAGGCAGGGTAAGTATCCCTGCGCCAAACAGGTCGTCAAATCGTCTAGTATTTATAACTTATGTTCTGAATGAGGCTAGGGTTAGATAATTGGTGTAATTGTACTTACATAATTAATTAATTGATTTGATTGCTATCACGTGAAAATATTAAGTTTACTTTATCAACATTTAAATAATCCACGATTACTGATGTTTTCGATAAAAATAGGCACGACAAGACAATTTTATAATTACTGCGCGCATGATCAACTTTTGTCTCCGCAACTTGTTTGCCTCAATCGCCGTCTACTTGCTGAGATTCTAAAGTAGCGCACACGAGAGCGACAGCAACACAACTTTTTCTGTATATTTTTTCCGCATTCATCTACGTTTTCGTCGTCGCAACAGTTGCCTCGCGGGGTTACCTCAGCAACTTTTTTGTCGTCGCAACTGTTGCGTCGCGGGTTGCCTACAAACCCACGGACATATTCTTTGCGTATTCTTATACAAGCCCGTCATCTTGGTGCCAGAGACAAAATATTTGCGGAAACAAAAGTTGCTCGTGTGCTCTCTCTCTCGAACTATGAAATAAAACACCCACGATATACATATAATATATAGCACCCAGACAGACAAAATACAAATACAAATTCATCACATAAAATATTTTTCCAAGAACTACTGTGTCATGGGGCCAATGACGCGGTACTTGGAATTGCACGGGCTTACAGCTCCTGAGGAAGCTCCGGAAAACGGGAAACACGAGTAGATTAGTCGGTGAAGGTGCAAGGTCTGTCATTGTGTTCGCATCTTGCTTTTTCTTTTGTGGGAGAAAGCTAGATACTTTTACGCAGAATGGAAAAGATAACGTGCCTTCTCAAGCACAGAAGAGTTCGAGATAATCAATTTTTGGTCGCCCGTCTTGTGAGTTCGGCTGTCGCAATGGTCGGCCACTACAAAAGTCGCAGGACGAACGCGCGAACTAGTGCACCATCAAACTCTTCTAAAATATAATCAAAAGTGTTCAGTAAGGGAAATATTGAGCAACATGGACATTATATTATGGTTCACAAATATCCTAACGTCTTATTGATAAGTTTCGAATCAGATAAAAACCATAGAGATAGCTGGCCTTAACTTTGATCGTGGCAGCAGCAACCTTTGTATTGTATTGTACCCCAAACAACCATAGTCTATCTATATTCTCTTCCATACAGTCGTCCGAAGGACACGTTTTGACAGAGCAATCGTGCGGGGTTCGCGGGGTGAGAGTGGGTGCTAGCGAGGCTTCGGGACAGTGACAATGTCGTGTCAAATAGGTACTAAGAAAGTTTTGTCAAAAGCGGCATTGCGCGAGTTTTAAGGGCGTTATCCCACTGTTAGTTCCTAACGCTGTGATACAACTATGTCACATCACGTTTGCAACAGCAACGCGACTGCAGAAATTGCTTTACGTCTCGTATCAACAGTGCAGCCTCTACCGAACAAACGATGAACTACAATGCATTCATTTAGTGTCTGTTATTGCTACCAACTTGTTTTTGGCGCTAGCGTCAAAGCAACACTCGGCGTCTCACTCTCGTACTTAGGTAGGAGCGCGAGAGAGTGAAACGCCGCTATACGAACCATCAGCGAGCGATTAGCCAACAACCACATACTTAATACCATTTTTATTTTGACGTTCCGCAGCGATCGCGCGATAATTGCTAATTATTTGGCCCCGTCGTTGTGGAGTTGGCAGAGCATCAATGGTGCAGCTTGGAGTAATAATGTATAAACATCACTCCCACTCCCACAGCCACACCCTAACCCACCACTCTTGGCATTAGTTAGGTCTAAGATCACAGCGTGAGGAATGGAACTAACAGTAAATGCTGCATTGCTGCTTTCGACAAGACTTCTTAGGACTTCAGGACATTGTTATTGTCCCCTGCGAGCGTTATATATTTATATGGAAGCTGGGGCTCGCTAGTACCCCCTCTCGCACGATTCTTCTGTCAAAACGTGTCCGTCAGACGACTGTATGAAAGAGAAGTTATATAGACTGTGATAAGACGTTATCAGGGAACATCGCATACAATAATTTTCGAATATACCTTGTCCATTGAATGGCTTTTACTTTCTGCACTGGACAGCTAACGGCTGGTGAACAATATGTTTTCTCTCGCTTCCAGTCCAGTCCTTGTACCTTTATTATTTAATAATATAAATAAAACAATTTTTCCATCACTAATAGGGTTCTTACAATCAACTAGTGCTAAGAAGGTATGTATAACTCATCTCCTATGCCTGTGATGGTGCCTGAAAAAGGTTTCAGCAGTAGACACCTGAGCTACAGGCCCACCCAAAGACAAAAGGTAAGTAAGTAAAGTACAACAGGGCTTACATAGGACAAGTGATAAGGCCAAAAAAACAATAAAAAGAGAAACAATAAAGTAACTATGACTAAACTATCTAAATAACTAATGTGTGAGCTGCACGCGTCCAAAGGTCTGTGAGAGGGGTAGTAATATAGATGATGACTAAGCCTAAATTTGCTTCATCTAGATATGATCTTATATATACTACTATCTTACCTATTTTCTGAGGAAAACACTGGAACCTAATAATTGCAAGTTCATGATTCAAATGTCAAAAAGTTTGCAAATTAATTAAGACACAAGAAATTGTCTAAATAAAACTCTAGCTACAAACTCCCTTTTACATTTACTTTGAAAACAGAAGAAAACAAATGACCTTACCATTACATAGAAAAGCAAGGCGATCTAGATACAAAACGCCAGTCTTTTAAAATCGATATTCCATTAAATAGAATCACGAGTATTTGATTTCAATGCCACAATTATACTCATCCTGTTTTGTACATTTGTATATTTGTTGATGATAGCACTCGCAAAAGGGCAAAATGCACAAATTCATAGATAAAAATTTGATATGTCACGTGTGACAAGACAACTTTGACGTCTTTATATTTTTTAAAACCAGTTACAGTATCTCCAAGAAGATTGATTGAAAGATGTTTTATACCTTCCTAAATCAGAACTTTCCCAGCTGATTTTTTTCTCAATTCGTCGGAATATCGTCGTGTTGTTTTTATCTGAATGGGTTTTATCCAAGTCAAGTCTGATATCTCGATAGCTCAATTGGAAGAGCAACGTAGCTTAAGATGCGGGTTCCAGTCCCGTCTAAGCAACTTGAAGACTACCTTCTTTTTTAACCAACTTGATGTTCTTCTATATCTTAAATAATATTATTAATAAACTATTTTACTAATCAGTCAGATTACCCAAAGGGCACAAATAAAATAAAAACTTCCTATTTTCGATACCTTCATTGGAACTTATCACAATAGTTATAATATTTTCTTCATCATCAATGAACGCAGCCAATGACTAATAAACACAATTTGTTTTATCAAAATCTTATCAACAAAAATGAGTAGTAAGTATAAATGTTTAAGGTTTCTTAGAAAAAAGCTGTTAGTACTAACACTCATTCAGTACTTATTATATAGGTATTATTATTTATACTTATAATAAGAATCAAAGTTCAGCGTACATTGCTTGGATTTGCAAAAAATTTACATAGGGGGTCTCGTAAAGTTGTTTTATTCTGTGGTTAGAGCAAATGGTACAGGGGGTAAGAGAATAGGTTCATGTTGTCCAATCATGATTGTTATGATGGTGGGTTTAAATAGGTACTTCTACTTTTAGCTATTTTATAAAGTATATGTAAGTACGTAGATACTGAAGAATTGATAAACTTCTCTATTAAAGGCGATAAGATATGTTAGCTTGTAAAAAACCCTGTATAATAAATAATAATAAGATGATAAGAATGTAATCTTCAAAAAGTAAAGAATATACTAGGCGACTCAATAGCCTCTTCCTTTTTTGAAGTTGGTTAAAAAGACCGCCTTACCAAAAATTTCGTCGAGAAGGATTTCAAACGATGTTCCGTTTCTCACGCGAACGAAGTTGCGGGCACAGCTTGTTTTTTTTTATGAAGAACGGGGAAGCTCTTAGCCTTTATCATACCTGATGTTAAGTATTGATAATCCTGAAGATGGAAGCGAGCCGCTCCCGGAATCCTCAATCACTGAGGAACTGGCTATCTTATCTCTAACTGCCGGGACACAATAATGCTGAAAACATTGTTGTTATGGTGTCAGACTTAGATAAAATGGTGATAGTTAGCCAGACGGACTTAGAACAAGTCCTACCACCAACTAAATATTTGTTTTTAATATTTTTTGTCAATAATATTCTGTCCTGATATTCATAATACTAATTCAACATGCCAAAAATATATTTAAAATTTTAGTGAAAATTACCAACTTCACTTGTTACATCATTTTTAATTAGCCATTTTTAATGTCACTTCCTTATGAAGGAGAAAGGTCCATGACTCACCACGCGGGACCAAAGCGGATTGGTGGGTTTTAACAACTGCAATGTAGCCAGGACCAATGGCTTTACGTGCCTACCGCAGCACGGAGTAGCTCGAGATAGTAAATATTTGGTAACCCATCCCGTGACCGACCATTGTGAAAGTTCCTCAACAATCGCAGGCCGCGAAACACTGCGCCACGGGCTCCTCGGATCAATTACTTAATTCACTTGTCTATAATTATTAAAAGCATCCTGGAGTATCAAGTCACGAGCATGCTAAATACTCGTAAATAGGTGTTGGAAATGAAACATAGGCAAAACAAACAGACATTACCTACAAAAGTCATTAGATGTTACGTGTACACAGTTTCCAGCAAAAACATTTTAAATATAAAAAAATATTCAAACCGACTTCAAAAAGCAAAAAATAAAACTTTTGGAGTCGGTGCCAGCCAAGGCATTCTACATTGCACTTCTATTAACTATATATTTTTTTGGCCTTAGCTAGTTAGCTAGCACTGACTCCAAAAGTTTTATTTTTTACTTTTTGAAATCGGTTTGAATTTTTTTAATAAAATGTTTTTATTTCAGATTTTTTTGTTACATCATGTGCCGTTACTTACACTAAAAATCAGCCCATACACAACAATGATGTCATCTAGGTAAACGACTACTTGCCAAAACGGGATTGATATTTTTCAGGATTATGAATAAACTACTAGCCAGATTTTCGTAAAAATTATATGGGACCACACATAAACCATTTTCTTTCAGATTAAAAAAGAATTATAAAAATCTGTTAACAACTGGCGAAGTTATGGTAAAACATACATAAAAAAAACCGTCGACTTGAGAACCTCCTCCCTTTTTGAAATCGGTTAAAAAGGGTTGATAATTTGCTGTAAGAAAATGATTTCCGTCCCTCTGCTTCAGGGTTTCTCAAATTAGGACTTGTTGTTAGTCCGCCTGGCTATCTACCACCATCCTATTTCCTACTTTCCAACTTTTATTATTAATGCGAAAAAGACAATGGGCAAAAATGTATGGAAGCTGGTACCCGCCCCAATAGCCATAAATTATACATCATTGTAAAAGTCTCTTAACATGGATTAATGATAACCAAGTCGCCTGTGTCCATTCGCTGTCGGAACGGAGTTATTTCGTTTTAAATTATTTGTAGGATGTATCTTTATCACTCTTTCACGCAAAAACTACTGAATGGATTAAGATGAAACTTTACGGTAATATAGCATACGATAGGTATTGTATTTGTAATGTGGGTATGTATATTTATCGTATTTGCATTTATGATATCAACTGAAACTGGAACTGGTAGTTTTCGGAAAAGGATTGGGGACAAATCGCCATAGTAAATATTTTTCCAGATGAAAAAAACTATCCAACAACACCACAATGATTGCTATTGGATCGGGAACCAAAATGCCCATTCTCCTCTGTGAGGATGTTTAAATGTTTAGATGATTGTAACTCTGTCACACAAAAACTACTGAACGGATTTGCTTGAAATTTGACACACAGATCTGATCACACAGATCAGAGCCTGTATTAGCCGCTAGTCTTATCTAAGTCTGACGCCATATCAATCAATTTTTTCAGCATTATTGTCGTGTTCCGGCCGTGACAACATAGCCAGTTCCTCGATGGGTGAGGATTCCGGGAAAGGCGCGCTTCCACCTTCGGTCTTATAAGTACATAACATCAGGTATGATGAAGGCTAAACGTATCTCTGTTACTCATAAGAAACAACATGTTCCATTGTAAATGTTGTTGTTTCTGTTAAAGTTGATAAGTTTCTTGCGGCCGTTCTTCCTATCAGTTAAAAGATGTCCTGAATGGCTGGTAGGAAAAAAAAATTTTTGACCTATTCGAAAGTACTTATCTATAAATCTATTTGAATAAAAATCTTTGACTTTGACTTTGAAAACGCGTTTACGTCAGCGTGAACGAGTATGAAAAAACTTACCGTAGGTGCACACACTATATTCATAAGTTCTCAATGAAATTTAGGCTTAAATAATATACAACGTTATTTTATGTTTGACCAAAACGACGAATCCTTAATATCATTTGTAGAACTCATCAATACGAACAACTTTTTGTATGGAAGCAACCACACCTTGTACTGTGGAAGCAACAGTGTAATCGCGAAAAAAACAGCTGTTTCATACAAAATTTTATTTAAACTCTGATGAAATGTATGAAACAGGCGATTGTATAACTGTTTAACTAAGTAAGCTATCATTTACGTGATCCGAGTTTCAGGCTATTAAAACAAGGGGGCTAATTGTCTAATTTTAAAATCTATGGCAATCCCTTTCAATTCTTCATTTGAAAGATATTGACATACTTCAAGTTGTCACTATTTGACATTTGATAGGGATTGTGATCGGGACGCGTTTTGAAAGACATTATTATTGTATATAGACGGGTATTGAATGAATGAAATTGAACTGTCTAAGCAAACGAGTGTTGTGTGTCACACACGAAAATATCTTTCAAATGTATGGAGAAGTGTCAAATGATGTGTCATTTAAAACATCATTTGTTCCGAAAGGATTGTGACAATGAGATACACAATTCCATAAATCACTATCACAATCTTTATACCTTTGAAAGGGATTGTGATAGATTTTGAAATTAGACAATTAGGGGGCTGTTTTTAACAGGTCCAATAAAAGAGGTTATTGAAATAAACCGCTTTTATACAAGAGAACATGAGAGAGACTCTGCTGTTATGTGATTTATGTGTTATTAAGTATTACTTAGCTACTGTCATATAGTGGCTGTTAGTGGCGGCCCTTGACAGATAGATCGTATTCGCTCACGTTTGTTAAGCACCGCTCGGTCCGGCCAGGTCTCGGATGGGTGACCAAAAATTTACTATCGAGCTCCTCCGTGCTTCGAAAGCCACGCTAGGCCGTTGGTCCCGTCCGCTTGCATTTGCAGTCGTTTGCACCAATCCGCACAGGGCCCGCGTGGTGGGCCAAGGTCAAATTTAGTTAAAAGTATAAATAGACTTATAGATTAGTGCTTTCGAATCATCAAAGTTTTTTCCCTACCAACCATTCACGATATCTTTTAACTGAAAAGAAGAACGGCCGCAAGAAACTTATCAGACAGAAGCAGGTCATGGCCCGTCCTCCTCCATCCATATGGAAGACCTGTGCTGTGCCCCAGCAGTATGGACATTAAAAATTGATGATGATTATGAGTCTACCTCCTATAGGTATATCTATATCTACCATTATAATTCCACGTGGACAAAAATAAACGGGATTGTTTCAAACCGCTTAACCGAGAACAATAGTTATTTTTTTTATTAAAAAAAAAATGGGACAAGTTTGGGAACCAAATTCGATATCATAACGTTTGAATCATTTCAATACTCAATACTCAATAGTTTATTGCAAAACCATAATTACATGTAGATGTTATAAAATAATGTAAGACCATTGTTATGGACCCGGTTGGGCACGCAATTAGGGCTAGAAGAGAGAGGGGCCGTATTTCATCTGAGAAATTATATGATGATAATTAGAATTATAATTATCATCATAAAATAATCATATTATTTCAATTGGTTCAGGCATCTTCGAATAATCGGTGAAAATACATAAAAAGTTTGTGAAGTCGGTTAAAAATCGCGGAAAACTATTTTACTGTATTTAGTTGAATGTTGCTAAGGAAAAGCAAAATGGTTTATTGTGTCGTGCAAATTGCATTTGCTTGAACCTTGGATTATACGCTCTTCGCATTACATCTATGCGTGGTCTGTCACGACGTGTGATATTGAAAAGTTTTTAACCACCTCTGTGGTCTAGTGGTACAACCACCGGTATCAGACTCAGGGGTCCCGGGTTCGATTCCCAGCGGGGGTACATATTGTATTCGGTTTGGTTGGTGGTAGGACTTGTTGTAAGCCCGCCTGGCTAGCTACCGCCATCTTATCTAAGCCTGACGCCATAACAACAATGTTTTCAGCATTGCTGTGTTCCGGCAGTTCGAGATAGGATAGCCAGTTCCTCAGTGGTTGAGGATTCCGGGAGAGGCTTGCTTTCATCTTCAGCCTTATCAATACTTAACATCATGTATGATGAAGGCTAAGTCCCTCCTAAGCTAAGCTAAGTAACTCCTAAGCTCCCCCGTCATTCATAAAAAAAAAAAAAAAAAGTTAAACAAAACTCTCATACAGAAATACATAGTTACATACATTCATAATGATTCTCCTTTCGCTCTTCGTCCCCAATCTGTAGTTCTCTACTTCGCGTTCTTCATATAACCTTACCCTAGAAATCCCACGACACTTGCAACTTTGTTTCGTACTCTTTTCTGGGCACACCCGTGCTGTTCGTTAGTGGAACGCGCTTCCAGAATGTATCAGAATGACTTACACCCATATTCTAAGTCGTTCCTCCAAAACTTACTCGTCCTCGACTTAACGAAACTTCATTGAAAACCTCTTCAAAATACTCCTCGAAATCGGTATTCTAAGTCATAACTCCGTAAGGACCTGGAGGAGCCAAAGAATACGTAGCCACTCCGTGTTAGGCCTAGCGCACGCTACCATTTTTACCCACGACGAGGTTGAGTGGAGTGTAAAAAGTTTTGGAGGAACGACTTAGAATATGGGGGTTAGACTCTGGAATCCTTTATTCTTTGGCAATCAATTCAGAAGTAGCCGAGACCAAGCTTTACATGGCCTCTTTGCTTTTTTTTATGCTTTTTTGTTATTTTGTACGTTGAAACTTATTTTGTCATGCGAAAGTAGTTGGCAGAGCACTCAGGTTTGCTTTTACTAAACATTTCCGATTTTATGATAATATACAATAAGATAACAATTCAGAAGTAGCCGAGACCAAGCTTTACATGGCCTCTTTGCTTTTTTTTATGCTTTTTTGTTATTTTGTACGTTGAAACTTATTTTGTCATGCGAAAGAAGTTGGCAGAGCACTCAGGTTTGCTTTTACTAAACATTTCCGATTTTATGATAATATACAATAAGATAACAATTCAGAAGTAGCCGAGACCAAGCTTTACATGGCCTCTTTGCTTTTTTTTATGCTTTTTTGTTATTTTGTACGTTGAAACTTATTTTGTCATGCGAAAGAAGTTGGCAGAGCACTCAGGTTTGCTTTTACTAAACATTTCCGATTTTATGATAATATACAATAAGATAACAATTCAGAAGTAGCCGAGACCAAGCTTTACATGGCCTCTTTGCTTTTTTTTATGCTTTTTTGTTATTTTGTACGTTGAAACTTATTTTGTCATGCGAAAGAAGTTGGCAGAGCACTCAGGTTTGCTTTTACTAAACATTTCCGATTTTATGATAATATACAATAAGATAACAATATAACTCACATTTTACGTTACAGAATTCTATTTAAATCTTCTATTTACACCAAACATACATTTAAACTCTAATTTTCTACACCGCACACTTGTTACTACACTAACTAAAGCTAAAAAGAATTCTTACATAAAGTAAGTTGAACCCTTGCCAACCATAGATAAAAATTCTAGCTAATCAGTGATGAATGGGCTCACAAGTTTTTCGTGTACGATAATAATCAGGGTTGACACCTTTAAGATTTTATCTTATCAGACAACATTAGATGATGTTTTTTTTTCTATTTTGGCCTTACTGATTTGTTAAGGTCACTTTTCAATTTGACGACTCTGTATAAAATAAAACAGGGAGAAAAAAACAGCCCTTGACGAGTTTCTTGCCGATTCTTCTCGTTACAAGGTCTACCGTAGGGTTTGTGAACCGATGGCGTAGCTTCCTTGGCATTTACAAGTGCTTGTAACAACTTTGACTGAATAAATTATATTGATTTTGATTTTAATAGTGCTTGTTGGGTGCGGCTAAATCATGAATTTGAAGGTTTGAAATCGTTTCATTAGTTTTCGGTTTTCAGGAAATTTTAAAAATACTGTCATTTTCGTAATGGCTACAGAATTACTTAATTGTTCATGGAGCGATTTCTAGTGTAAATAAATACTGGACATATTCTTATATAAAAAATGTGAAATAAAAACCGACTTCAAAAAGTAAATAATAAGCCCTTTTGTGTCGGTTCCAGACAAGGCAAGCAAAATAAAAGTTTAAGTGCAGTTGAGAATGCTCCATCGATGTTTTGACTAGTGTTGCCGATTGATAGTGGACTATCGATAGTTCATCGATAGTCTATCGATAATCGATAGATAGCAGTACTATCGATCGTAGTATCGATACTATCGATAGTTCAAAAGGTGTCAGTACTATTGAACGAATGCAATACTATCGATAATATCGTTGCTCGTAAATAACAAACTATCAATAGTATCGATACTATCTCTATCCTTGGTAACAATACTATCGATTGTTTTAGACTATCGATAGCTTGTCAATTTGCAGCCATTTATCCTTATTAGTTATTGTGAAATGATATCCTTTTTAAAAAAAAAACAGTAACAGTTCGTCGCTAGCACAGATCGGTAATAATATAAAATGGTTTTCGTAATTATAATGCTGTTAAAACATAACTTATATAACTTTTTAATTTTGCATTTTACAATGCTATTTTTTGTAAATTAATTAAAAAAAAAAAAGCCTTTCGTAGTCGGCGCCAGCCAAAACTAGAGTTACCAAACTATCGTTAGTATTACTATCGATTATTTCATCTGAAAAATAACGTACGCTGTTAAAACAAGAAAATATACTAGGACAAGGCAACTTGTCTCATGTCGCTCTGAAGGGAGGAGACAAGTTGCTTTTTTCTAGTATATTTTCTTGTTTAATATTTATCACATAAAAATAGCATTGTAAATCCAAAATTAAAAAGTTATATAAGAAATGTTTTAACAGCGTACGTTATTTTTCAGATGAAATAATCGATAGTAATACTAACGATAGTTTGGTAACTCTAGTTTTGGCTGGCGCCGACTACGAAAGGCTTTTTTTTTTTTAATTAATTGTCAAAAAAAAATACTTTGCTATTTAGCTGCCAACCCTTTGAACCATTGCATTACAAGTCTACGATTATTTCTGATAAGATAAGAAGTCTGACGATAACATAATTTAAACAGTGACCCAAATCATATATGTTACGTTATATCAAGTAATACTTAGCGACTTCATACAAAACATTTCTTTTTTATCCGTACAGATCGTTCACCGTAAGTTGAGCACTGCCTTGGGAATTAGCAGCATTGCCTACGGTGCCGGCGTCCCAACATTATTTAAAATTTTCTGAACTTGTATGTAAGCACCACATAATAATATTGTTTAGTTGCATAATTTTAAATAATCCTAACCAATATTATAAATGTATAGTAAATGTATGTATAGTGTCGGCTTAGAATAGCACTACCCCTCTCATCCCGTGGGTGTCGTAAAAGGCGACTAAGGGACTCAGCCTTCAGGAGACGGGCAGCAGCGTCTCCTACAAACTTGGCCATACTGCGATCGCCAACCCGCCTGCCAAGCGTGGCGATTATGGCAAACCCCCCCTTTTGGTGGAGGCCTATACCCAGCAGTAAGTGTTATGTGGCTGAGACGTCGAATATTATAAATCTGAATGTGTGTTTGTTTGTCCTTCCTTGACGCCTTAACTAAGCGATCAATAGACTCGATTTCTGGCGTAGAGTGAGTTTTTATCCCGATATTCTCACGGGAACGGGAAGCACCCGGGTGAAAAGGCGGGCTGAAGCTAGTATACAGTAAAAAAATTAGGAAAGTCGTAAATGGCAGAGGACATCTTACGGTGAACGGCCTGTACGTGTCTGTCTATTTCTTATCTACAAACAACATTATTTTTATCTTTACCAAAAACTTTAAAAGCATTTTGAGAACTTATTGTTGCGAATAACTTTTTATAAGAAAGCGAAGAACAAAACATAAAAATGGTTTTTTTTTATGAACAACAAGGAGACTCTTAGCCATCATCATAAGTATTGATAACGCTGAAGATGGAAGCGAGCCTCACCTAGATTCCTCAATCACTGAGGAAGTGGCTATCTTATCTCTAACTGTCGACGCCGGAACACAACAATGCTGAAAACATTGTTGTTATGGCGTCACACTTAGATTAGATGATGTTAGCATCCATAATTAAGGCCAGTGTCCAATAGGTGGGCCTGACGATTTGACGACCGAATTACCGGACAAGACAAATATTTGTGTGCATGAACATGTCTATTTGTCTTGGTCAGGGTGTTTAATATATTTACAAAAAAAAACTATGTAAGTATGTTTATCCGTTATCTAGTAACCATTACAGAAGTTCTTCATGAAATTTAACATGGACTAGATAATAATAAGTGTGATTGTATAAAAAAAATCGAAACGGATTGCGATATTTTATGATTTTGTAATTTTTGCATTTTTCAATGCTATTTTTATACTTATGGTAAATTTTTAAATAGAAAAATATTGGAAAAAAAAAAACAATTCGACGGTGGTTCGCAAGTCTCGGTAGCTCAGCGGTTAGAGCATTGGACCGGATTTCCAAAGGTCGCGGGTTCGATTCCCGTCTGAGAATTCACTTGTGGCCGAGTTAATTTTTTCCAATATTTTTCTATTTAAAAATTTACCATAAGTATAAAAATAGCATTGAAAAATGCAAAAATTACAAAATCATAAATTATTGGCAGTGCAGTTGCATCTTAATCGATCGTTAAAACACCTGAAAAGATGTTTCTTTCGAATGCAAGGATATTCCTAGCATTGATGTAACAACGCTGGCCTACAGCGTATTAAAAATATAAAAGTATTGGAGAATTTCGACAGTGGTTCGCAAGTCTCGGTAGCTCAGCGGTTAGAGCATTGGACCGGATTTCCAAAGGTCGCGGGTTCGATTCCCGTCTGAGAATTCACTTGTGGCCAAGTTAATTTTTTCCAATATTTTTCTATTTAAAAATTTACCATAGGGATTTTAATTTTATTTTTTTTAATTGCGATAGATTGTTAAATTAGATAATTGGTAATTCCATAGCATAGACAAACAGAATAGAATACTGATGTGGTTTTGTGGTGCATTGTTTTAAAGCATGACACACAAAATAATGTGTAAATGTATTGCTAAATTATAGATTATAGTGGGTAGTGGGTAATTTTTACACCACAACCTTGTTATTATTTAAGTATTTGCTTACTACAACAATTATTGTAACCATCGAACAGATTTGCTTTAACATGACCTAAAAGATTTAAAGATTTTATCAAACAAACCAAGTTTATCTTAAATCTACAACAGGGAAAGCTTATGCAGTCTTCATCATACCACTGTGATCATACCATGTAAGTACCTAACTGTACCTAATGATAAGGCTTTTGGGGGACAGGGTGAAATAGTTCCGGCTAGAGAGACTGAACACCCGTCGCGCTTCGCTGGCGTTAATAATAAAATAATGAAATGGCTGAAAGAGAAATCGCGCTTCTCCCGGAATACTCAACCACTGAGGAGTTGGCTACGTTATCTCTCTCTCTGGTCGGTCTTTCATGTCTGAAGATCGTAGTAATGATGGGATCCGAATCTGGAACGGGCAAAATGTCTCCATCGACTCCTGCCAGCTGCGATGTTAGCGACAGTGTAAAATTTGGGTGTGTCTGGATTTTTGAGTTGTTTGTCAGATCATCTACCTAGTTGGTGAACGGCATCAGGGTCTTTTTCCCTCCGTGTTTTGGAGGCTGTCGTCTCCGCGTCTCATTTTGTGTCCTTTTTTTAGTAACTGCATTTGACCACCATTGTGCTTAATAAACAGGATGTGGTCAAAAGGTGTTATATGCTTGCTCAGGAAATGTCCAGGGGATTCTCAGCATCCACTTCCAGTACCACATTTCGAATGTGACAATCATCTGCCTCTCTCTTGCTGTGATGGTCCATGTTTCCACGCCGTAAGTAAATATTGGCAAGATCAAATCAAAGTTCTGTTAGTAATGCCCCTGTTCTTCCATAGAACATGAACGGCCGGCTTTAATAACATATCCTTAACAAGAGATAGGCCTATCTTGGTTACGTTACTTAGCAACCACTGTTATTTTAGGTTATTTTGGGCTGATTAAAAAAAATATCTAGGCAACAAAGCTCCAAGCCTATCTCTTACTGAGGATAGTTTATTGAAACCGACCGTTAGCCGAGTCATAGCATATTTTACTTACATTATACAAAGTAAGAATTATCCTATTATGAATTATTTTTATGTAAATAAGGATACGGCTTCGTTTAAAAAATATGTTTATTCAATTCCCAGGTCAAAACAAGGTCGAACTAAGAATGTTGAGAAATGTAAATAATTTTAAATAATAACTAATAATCCTTAATATCCGTGTGGTGACGGCCTAAGAATACAAGTGTCACCACTCCCTTACATGCCTGGGATGTCGTAAGAGTCGACTAAGAGGTTCGACGCTTGAACACCTGTGCGAGAGAAGGAAAACTTGAAACAAACCCTCTACCAACCCGTCTGGCCAGCGTGGTAGCAGTATGCTAATAGCCTCCTATGAACGCCACAATAGGCGTGAGGTAGGAGAGGCCTATGTCCAGCAGTGGACGTCCAAAGGCTGAGCAAGCAATCCTTAATAATATTATTGCGTAAGTGTGATCCTTCACGCTAAGCAACCAATCGACTTGATTTTTGGTTTAAGGTCGGAGAGTAACATACTTTTAATTTCGATATATTCGATATCATTCGGAAGCTAGTTTATACTAATATTATAAAAAGGAAAGATTTGATTATTTGTTTGTTTGCATTGAATAGGCTTCGAAACTACTGAACGGATTTGGATGAAATTTGGTAGACAGATAGTCGATAGCCTGGTTATGAACAGTACAGCACATTTAGCCATATCCTAGAAAAGTCCACATTTTGCGAAGTGTACAGTTCGCGAAATGCACATTCTGAGAAATGTACATTTTTAGGGGATTGATTATTTTGCTTAGTGTACATTCTGCGTCAGACCCCGTGATTGCCATGCACGGCTGTCTACTTTCAAATTAAAAACTGTATTTAGACTAAGCTTCTATCTTTAATCTACTGCCATTTATTATTAGTACATTGTAGTAGGTACATGTTTTTGTTGACTGCTCAAAAACTATATAAACAAAAAAAGAAAAAGCGACTTCAAAAATTAAAAAGTTAAAAATAAGCCTTTTGGAGTTGGTACCAGCCAAGGCAAGAAGTATAGAAGTGCAATGATGAATTTTAAAGAATGCACCATCGATGCCCTGTGTGGCACCGACTCCAAAAGGCTTATTTAATATATATTTTTTTTTTTGAAAAAAGTTTTTGTTTTGCTATTTTTTAAGTTAGAATAAGTCCCGTACTTGCCACTACTAGTTTGAGTCAAACTGAACTAAATGGGTTTGTGTCAACACGCTTGACCGAAAAACGACAGTTTTTTTATGATTTCCTGAAAACTACTGAACTGATTTAAAAAAAATGGGACCAACTTGGGAAATTTTTTTTTTTAATAACGCTTGAATTATTTCAATCGGTTCCGACATGGGAAAAAAAATATGAGTGAATTGATTTCTAAATCAAAATAGTGTAAAAAGGCAAAGCGGTCCGGGAAAAGTGGGCAAGTGACCGCGCTATGCCGTATTCAACATTAGTGAAGAATTATATTCTATTTACATTAGGATCCGATGCAAAATAAAACGAGTATAGCTGTTGATTATGTTACTTTATATAGAAGAATATTCAGTACTTAGATTTAAGTAATGACGTATGACCAATTTGAAAACTGAAATCTATATACTTAATTCAGGTTCGCAAAATTTGTGACGACTCGATAGGGACTTTGGCGCGTAGTACGCGGCCGAGTAAGGTATCAAATTAAAGGTACTCGAGTCTATTTGTTCCGAAAACTATAAAATATACAAAATGTTGAACGTGATGATCACAAACTGCAATTAAAGATTTTCGCATAATTTGGAATTTTTCGTCGATCGACTAACCCGAGTATCGGGTTGTAAGTAAGTTGTAAGTTTTTGTATATTTTGAAACTTCCATAAACTATTCCTTTTTTATCGTTAATAAAGTGATATATCATTTATTTTTGGTATGTTTGTTAATTAAAATTGCATTTCTTGTTATATTTTGGCATGACTACTTTGCCCTTACTCCCATAGCCGCTTTAGGCACTTACTCGGGCAAAGCGGTTTTTAGGCAAATAATACTAAGCTTTCATGTTTTTCCGCCGTGTGGTGACGGCCTAAGAATACAAGTGTCACCACTCCCTTACATGCCTGGGATGTCGTAAGAGTCGACTAAGAGGCTCGACATTGAACACCTGTGCGAGAGAAGGAAAACTTGAAACAAACCCCCTACCGACCCGTCTGGCCAGCGTGGTAGCAGTAGGCTAATAGCCTCCTGAATGCCACAACAGGCGTGAGCTAGGAAAGCCCCATGTCTAGCAGTGGACGTCCACAGGCTGATGTTAATGTTTTTTCAAAATGCGATTACACTTTATAAAACTTTTTATAAAAAAAATAAAAATCGACTTCAAAAAGTGAAAAAATGTACCTTTTAGAATCGGTGTCAGCCAAGGCAAGTAAATCAAAAGTATATAATTGAAGTGAAATATATAATTTATTTCCTATTTTTAAAGTTATAATAAGTTCCACACTCACCTACACAAAAAATCGGAACTATGAACTTATCATCTATGAATATGTCATCTAGGTAAAAATACAATAAAGTATATTAATACGAAAACAACATTATTTTCAAGATTTCCTGAAAACTACTGAACCGATTTCAAAATTTAAAAAATGGGATAACCTTGATATCAAACATGATCTAATTGCTTTATGATAAATTTTAAATAGAAAAATATTGGAAAAAATTAACTCGGCCACAAGTGAATTCTCAGATGGGAATCGAACCCACGACCTTTGGAAATCCGGTCCATTGCTCTAACCGCTGAGCTACCGAGACTGAGTTAATTTTTTCCAATATTTTTCTATTTAAAATTTATCATAAAAGTATAAAAATAGCAATGAAAAATGCAAAAATTAAAAAATCATAAAATGATCTAATAGCGTTTGAATTATTGCAATCGGTCCAGCCATCTTCAAATAATAGGTGAACATATATAAAAATATGATATATACGCAACGAATTAATAACCTCCTTCTTGTCGACTAAAAAGTTTATTAAATTCCCTATCCATTGATTTAAAATACTTTTTCAAATTGATTCTAAAGAGCCATTTGTACTTGAGTCTTGGAAGTTTATATATTTCTACACATAAATACTTATACATGTATAATTATATGTATTTATATCCCTTACCTTAGTATATCCGATAAAACAAGCATTACAGAGCTTACTTTGGGGCTTTAAACATACGCTCAGAGCGCTTTAACTTCTCTCTTATCATCCGAACAGCCAAGGAGTGGTATGCCGGCGTCTGTTTTCCGAGCACATACAACCCAAAGCTCTTCAAGGTACAAGTAAACAGGCTTCTTCTGGGTGAACTCGCTCCATCTTAGACCTCATCTACGCTCTTCGGCCAGATAGAGGTCAAGAGTAAGCCCATTGAATATAATAAAAAAAAATTATAAGACCTTGGATAAGGATAAAAGCTAATCTTTAATGTAGCGAAAATTCGAAACGCGCTTATAAATAAAACCAAGCGTATGAAGTCGCGGGCGGAAACTAGCTATAATATTATGTAATATAGATTAATTAAGAAAAAAGTTTAAGATCTACTCTAGATTATGAACGACATAGTTCAATAACCTCACAAGTTTACCTCGGCGGGGTCAACGACCGGCCTTGGCCCATTCACCTATAGAGAAAGTGGACCCGATCTTTCCAAGCCAAGAACCAAATTAAAAGAAAACGATGTCTCATCTCATCACTTTTTCTCGGTATTTTGAAATGGGAATATTTGTGCCAGAGTGAAAATTTCTTAGCAAATATAAGGAATGGTTTGATAGAAAGTTTTCGAAAAGTAACCTACAATAGGTCTGAACAGTCCGTTCACCTTAAGATGTCCCCTGCCGTGATGTTATTATGTAAACTTTATAACCTTAAAAATATGCAAGTATAACGTATAATTCTGTGGTGGGTACATACGAGTTTAGATAAATTGTACATACATATATTGTTGGCAAAACCAGGCAATGCTGCCAATTCCCAAGGCATCGTATTGTGAACGAGAAATGCAGAAAAATCTATAAAATTTGTTTTTTTTTTTAATGAATAGAACGCGCAAAAATTTTACATATTTTATAATTGCATTTGATACAATGAATTATCATTAACTCCGTCATTTTAATTAATATTCATTTACTCTACTTTTGATACAAATTATCGGCAGTCTACATTAAATGTACCTAATGGCGTCACGTACTTACTTACTAAGTTACACCAAATGCTTTTCCGAATCATATAGTCATATTTTGTTTTTTTTTTAATATAATGGAAATAATATATTTTACATCAAACTATAGTCACCTGGGGCCGTACCGCGCAAGTAGCATCGGCATCGAAATCGGCTTCAATTGACAGACGGATGTGGTACATTGCTGTTCTTTTTGGCACAAATGAAAACTTACCAAAGACTAAGAGCAATATGTCACATCCATCTGTCAAATGAAGTCGATGTCGACAACACTAGCGCGGTAGGGCCTCTGCTTCTATAAAATGTTCAGTCCGAAAGCTGTAAGACAAAATGGGCACTATTCGAAAATGGTGCTTTAAGCAGGATGATGCTATGCAGAATCAACGACTTACTTTTACCGTGACGTTTATATCGGTTATGGTATGGTCACCGGGTGTGGCATTTCTATGGTCAATGGAGAGAAAATAGGCGTTATTCGACGTAAGTTTCTGAATTATTGAGAATTTCTAATTGAGTCTCAAACTTTTTTTGTGAGGGGGAATGCATTTACGCATACCCAAAGGTTTTGCTGGGCTCACCTGACGCCTCTAGGCCCACCATTCGACCTCAAAAGACTCAATAAAAAGCCGGGAGAAGATACCACCAGCTAAACCCCTCACTGCTTGCTCTCTCACTGCCATAGGGTCTTGGGGGACCGTGGGGTCAATCGACCCTTGACACGGCAGCCGGCCCGTTTTCGGGGCCTCCTCGCGGCTGAGAGATGACTGAGCAAGTATGGCCATCTCTCTAAACGGTGTAAACCGTGCAATATCGGCTGTGTGTACTCACCGGCACCTGCTGGACTCACTACAATGGTGAGTCTCAAACCTAATGCATATTATATTGGTAGGTTTCCCAAAGCATATTCATATATCAATCAATCAACGGGGCTCAGCCTTCGATATACGATGCTAAATATTGATAAGACTGAAGATGGAATCCTCAACCACTTAGAAACTGAGGAACGCCTCTGTGGTCTAGAGGTAACAACCACCGGTATCAGACCCAGAGGGTTTGATTCCCAGCGGGGGTACATATTGTATTCAGTTTGATTCATGGTAGGACTTGTTGTAAGTCCGCCTGGCTAGCTACCAGTGGCGATGGGTCCATACATACCGATTTCCATCGGCATCCTTTTAAGAATTCCCAACCCCACCGATCCACCATACAGTTAAATTATTTTTTTAAGAATGTTTTGTTCCTGCTTGCTATCACCAAATTTTGACTCCTTGCCACTGCTAGCTACCACCATCTTATCTAAGTCAGACGCCAAAACATCAGTTTTTTCAGCACTGTGTGTTCCGGCAGTTAAAGATGGATAAGAAAGCCAGTTCCTCAGTGGTTGAGGATTCTGGATTTTTATGAACAACGGGGAGGGGCTTAGCCTTCATCAGGTATGATTGTTCATAAAAAAAGGATGCATTCGTATTATGAATTACTTCGAGAGACCAGGATGCCGATTCTCGTGCAATTGAGTGAAAGTTCACATAATATAATAATAAAAATAATATTTCTAACCCTCACACACAATTAACCTAGCCTCAAAATAAGCACGGCTTGTCTTATGGGATACTAGGGTAATGGATATAATTACATAATAATTATATATTATTATAAGTATTTATGTATAGAAATAAATATTAACGTCCATGACTCAGGTACAAATTCTTGTATTCATCATACAAACATTTTCCCCTACCGGGATTTGAACCCGGGACCTCAAAATAGGCGACACCTCGAAACCGGTGTACGTACCACTCAACCACGGAGGTAGTCGGCCCTTCGTAAAAAATTCACAAAACCCCTGGGGCCGTATTCTCATTAATCGAACATAATTCACACACTCGTAAAAAATACGCATGTGAAATTTTCCTTCGAAATAATTCAAATTTGGAATGGAAACAAGTGAACATGCGTTAGTTTGTGGGTTCTCAGAAATTAACAATAGAAATAGTTCGAGCCAGTAGAATCAGAGTTCGTATACGAATTGAGCCCAAAAATGCAAAAAAAACTTTTTTTTATTTTTTTTGCATTGCGCAATGCTATTTTATTTAATGCTAAACTTGCGGGGTTATTGATTGTAGCAAATAGATATCCCGGTTGTTTCTCAAATATATTATTTTTTATTGAATACTATAAATAAATGATTAAAATGCCGCGATCACGGATGTTGCATCCGCTACCAAGGATGATGCTTATAAAAAGAAAGAAAGAAGAAATCGCGGGTTCGATTCCCGTCTGAGAATTCACTTGTGGCCGAGTTATTTTTTTCCAATATTTTTCTATTTAAAATTTACCATAAGTATAAAAATAGCATTGAAAAATGCAAAAATTAAAAAATCATAAATTATTGGCAGTTGCATCTTAATCGATCGTTAAACAACTGAAAAGATGTTTCTTTCGAATGCAAGGATATTCCTAGCATTGATGTGATAACGCTGGCCTACAGCGTATTAAAAATATAAAAGTATTGGAGAATTTCGACGGTGGTTCGCAAGTCTCGGTAGCTCAGCGGTTAGAGCATTGGACCGGATTTCCAAAGGTCGCGGGTTCGATTCCCCTCTGAGAATTCACTTGTGGCCCAGTTAATTTTTTTCCAATATTTTTCTATTTAAAATTTACCATAAGTATAAGAAGAAATCGTTTAATAACTTAAAATTGCGTAAATAGGTTTAGAGAATTTCAGCCTCTTTTGACTGTACAATGACGTTGTAGGTGACTCAAGTATGTTGTCAAATGTACTTTCCTCTGCGCATGCGATCGCGTGAATCATACACTTTCACCATGCCACTGTATGAGTATGGATGGAAGAGCGTGCGCAGTATAAATTATTGATAAGGCAGAGACTTTTTTTATGGAATGTTGTATTTTTTTGTTAGTTCATTGACAATAGATGAAGGCAAGTTGAAAAAACTCGTTATAAAAAAATAAAAACTGACTTCAAAAATCAAAAAGTAAATAATAAGCCTTTTGCAGTCGGTACCAGCAAACGCAAGAAATAGAAATGCAGTGTAATTAATTTAATGATTAATTTAAAGAATGCCTTGGGTGGCAACGACTCCAAAACCCTTTTTTTACGTTTTTAATGATTGAAGTCTGTATTTATTTCCTATCTAACGTTTTTTATTTCACAATTTTTTAAGTTAGAATAAGTACCGTACTTGCCTACACTACTAGTTTGAGCTAACCGAAATGAACGGGTTTGAGTCAAACCGCTCGACCGAAAAAACGTCAGTTTTTTCTAGATTTCTTGCAAACTACTGAACCGATTTCAAAATTTCAATAAATGGAAGCAGCTTCGGGACAATCCTGATGTTATAACGTTTGAATCATTTCAATCGGTGAACATACATAAAAAAATATAAATAAATATAATAACAAATAATTGTATACAATCACACCAATTACCTAGCCCACGTTAGGTTTCATGAAGAACTTGTGTTGTGGATACTAGATAACGGATAAACATACTATATACTTTTTGTTTGTAAATACATATTAAACACCCAGACCAAGACAAATATACTTGTTCGTGCACACAAATATTTGTCTTGTCCGGGGATCGAACCCGGGACCTCTGGCCCAGACGATGAAGGTGGGTATAGTACCCCTGCGCCAAACAGGTTGTCAAAATATATAAATTTATAAATTGATAACCTCCTTCTTTTTTTGAAGTCTATTTTAAAGGGATCTTTCTCTTAATTTGCAAGGATCGATTACCAAGTTAACAGCTTTTTTGTTAGAACAATTCGCGTCGAAATTCGTAAAACTTATTTTTACTTAATTTAAAGCGTTTTCCGTGGTGCTTCAAGTTTCATGAGTCATCGAATGTAGCGCAATTTCTTTATTATGAATTAAACGGGCCACTCCTAGCTTTCATCATACCTGAAGGCTGAATACGGAAGGGAACCTCTCCCGGAATCCTCATAAACTTAGAAACTGGCTATCATATCTCGAACTGACAGAACACAACAAAGTACCATGAAATTAAAATTAGTCGAAATAAAGTAAATTTTTATCACTCAATTCAGGACTTCTTTACTGACAAGGAATACAGCCGCAAGAGACTTATCAGCTTTAAGAAGAAATGGCATTTAAAAATTAAAATGTTGTACAGTCACGTACAATGACATAGAAACACTAAGCAAGCTTGTCACATTACATTTTTGAATGAATAAATAAATAAACAATTACAAACAAACACACCAATTATCTAGCCCACGTTAAGTTTCATGAAGAACTTGTGTTATGGATACTAGATAACGGATAAACATACTTATTTACTTAATAAAAATATACATAATATACATATTACACACCCAGACCAAGACAAATAGACATGTTCATGCACACAAATATTTGTCTTGTCCTGGCATCGAACCCGGGACCTCTGGCGCAGAACCCCTGCGCCAAACAGGTCGTCGAATGAATTGAATGACATGAGAGCTTTGTTTCCGTTTGCGTTAATGCGATAAGGTTGTAAAGTTAATACACTATCTTCATCCAAATGCGTTTACTAGTTTTTGCGTGAAAGAGGAACATACAAACTGACATAGTTACGCAGTCATAATATTAGTAGGAAGTTTAATACGCCTAGCCTCAAACGGGACTCGAGTTCACGCACGTACTCCGTTCACAGTTATCGTACCTATTTGTATCTGTACGGAGCTGTCATTGTTTTTTTTTCAACAATGTCACCGGAATAAAGTTGTTACTGTTATGTCAAATTGATAGATAACTTTTTACTGTGGTAGAATTAGTTTTACTTATTTTTAGATTAAAATACAAAAATTACAAGTATTCGATAAAAAATTCTGAATATTTTATATAATTCAATCTAAAATCTGTAGTTTTTTCTTTAGCAAAATCAATTATTTATTGTATTCGCGTATTTTTTTACAAATCAATACCAAAATGATTTGTAAAAAATACGCGACGAATAGATAACCTCCTTCTATTTTGAAGTCGGTTAATAAGAGTAGAGTATAATCTAGGTTTCCATTAAGAAAATTATTCATTGCATGCAGTTTTGCATGAAAAAATATAATTGTCATAATTTCTTTATTGGGTAGATATTTTGCATCATTGTTTTAATAGAAACCAAGATAAACAGGTAGTGACTTAATCCAAAAAACATCACAAGTACAGTCATGCTACAAGCATGCTCAAATTTTATCGCGGGCCTAGTAAATTCATAATATTGTACTTACATGAAAATTAATAATAATATGTATTTTTAAATAAAAGCACTATAAAACAGCATACATTAAGATTCGTTTTTTTTATTTAAAATATGCTTACTCTTGACCTCATTCTGGATCAAAGATTAAGAAGAGGCAGAAGATGGAGCGAGCTTGCCCAGAAGAAGCCTATACACTCCAGCTTTAAATGTACCGGGGCTGTAGGCGGCCGGAAATACAGACGCAGGCAAGGAATTCCACTCTCTACCAAGTAGGATAGCCCACAGTACGCCTGGACTCCCGGTGATAAAAAAAAAACAACGGGTTGCACTCTGGGAGTGCCGGCAGAAGTGAAAACCCCTTAAACGAAAATAACAATCAAAATCCACTTTATCTTGACCACAACTTCATAAAAAGTTGATGAAAACGGAGACCAACTTGATTTGGCAGGTAAATCCACCGTCCTACGCTTTTTCGATCAGGTCACGTGTCCTGACGCGAGTTTAAGATTTTATACCCATTACAGAAAAAGTGCTCAACGCCGCTAAAGAAGTTTTCACTTCAAAAAAGAGCTGGCGAGCTAATTTTTTCCTTATTTCAATTAGAATTTACTAATGCAATTTATCCTGCTGATATAACAAGAGATAAGTACAACTTTTGACTTAACAAATATAATTTTCCTGTAAAAGATGACAATATAATCGTGGACGTTTCCGGTCGCCCAAAGAGTTTTTATTTGGGAGTCGTGTTTCCGAAAAGTAATAAGGTTGACCACATAACGAAATTGACAAAAATTGACAAAAGAAAATAACAGTTTGCTCTAAAAAAGAGACTTTCATTTTTCTAATTCCGAATGTTCTAAACACAACCAATTCTAACTTTTTAAGCCACTAAAGATTGGAGAGTTTAAGGAGGTAAGTACCTAATACGTTGCTTACTTTACATCTTTAATTTTTTTATTAATTTCAATCAATCAGATTAGAACTTAAAGAAAACTGATAGTATAAGTTTTTTACTTTATACATACTGGAAAAAGAAAATATTGCTCTTTAATGTAAAAAAACTTACATTTTTGAATTCCGAATGTTACAAACACAACAAACTCAAACTTTTTTAATCCAAAAGATGGGAGATCTCGTTTAAAGATGTACCTAATGAGTTCATCGTTAATTTTTTTTATTTCAAATCAATCAGATGAGAACTGGAATCAACTTTTGTAACTTAGGTAACTGTTAAGAGTACTTATTAACTTTTTACTACACATACTGACAAAAGAAAATATTGCTCTTTAATGTAGAATTTTAATTATGTACAACAAATTCAATTTTTTAAAATCCAATGAAGATAGAAGATCAAATCTAAAAGGATAACGCGGTTGTTAATATAAAAGCTTTCGCTTTATTTTATCTATAAAGAAAACTGAGAGTATAAACTTTTTAATTCTACACACAGGTACTGTCAAAAGAAAATAACGCTCTTAGTTTAAAAAAAAACTTACATTTGTTTTAATTCCGAACGTTCCAAACACCACAAAATCAAACTTTTTAACAATCCAATGAAGATAGGAGATCCCTTTTAAAGAGGTCGTAACACAAAATCACTTTTACCGCCTCAAATAGAGCGTAGTATGTACCGTTAGCTTCAACGGCAGAGGCGTACTGACGGCAAACGGACAAACAACCGATTGTACTTATATATGAAGAGTCGAGTACAAAATTTTAAACAATGATGACGTAGTTCCAAGAAAAAAGTTAGGATCAAATTTAAAAAAAACAAATTTGAATAAGTAAAGAACTTTTTGTGTATTTGACCTTAAAAAAGTAAAGAATATAGATTTGAATATTAAACTGTTTTGTACACTCGACGTCAGTTCGGAATTTTTAGTTTGAACTTGAGAGGTCACTTCCATCATCAGCCTGTGGACGTCAACTGCTGGACATAAGCCTCTCCTAGCTCACGCCTATTGTGGCGTTCATAGGAGGCTATTTTAGCCTACTGCTGCCACGCTGGCCAGACGGGTTGGTAGAGGGATTGTTTCAAGTTTTCCTTCTCTCGCACAGGTGTTCAATGCGTCGAGCCTCTTAGTCGACTCTTACGAAATCCCAGGCATATAAGGGCACTTAAGTCGCTCGTAATAAATAAAATAAATAAATAAATAATTGCACACAAGCACACCAATCATCTAGCCTACGTTAAGTTTTATGAAGAACTTGTGTTATGTATTTTCTAAATACATACCTTATTATAATATACATATTAAACACCCAGACCCGGGCGGTTTGTCCGGCGATAGAACCCGGAACCTCTGGCGCAGAAAGCGGGTATAGTATATAGTTAAATCATGACATCTTCGGCATCTTCGTAATAGTGGCGGATTTCAGTATTTTACAAGATATTCTGAAAACTATTGAACAGTTTTAAGAATTTAGGACCTTTTATGGACTGAAAATAAAAACAATTATTTTTTGTTATGTTATTATTAATCCTTCCTGTAATTTTTTATCACTCCTTCATTTCATTTTCTGTATTATTATTCTACCTACTAAAAAAGAGATTGATATGAGGCAAAGAGACCGCCTTTTTTTATTATTTTTATGGTTTCTTTTTGATTAACAAAAACATCTTTTGAGGATTAAATTGATTAAATCGCGCTTTATATGTCACTGTCATCGCGATCACGGCCCTTACAGTCCAGTCAATATAAGTTAAAATTGACAATCAATCTCATAGTGTTAATTTCATTTTCTGACCATTTTTTGCGGTTATTGTTAAACCGGACACGAAACTCTCGATCCTTATGACTCCTGCTGATAAAAATCTACAGTAGAGGTTGAGTAGGGTTTTTTTGTTTTTTTTACAAATAAGTACAAATTAATTAATTAAAATGCAAAAATGTTCCATCACAACATAAATTTGTTTGAACATCCTATACCTTATTTATTTTGGGAGGTTTCGGAAAGATCGTTTTAAAGTTTTCTTTTCTACAGAAAATGCTTAAATTATTATTAAGGGATTTTTATATTTTTTAAATATAATAAATGAAGATAATACATTTTGATAAAAAAATGGGCTGTAGAATTGATGCGCCTACTCCAAATACACAAAAATTGTTAATAAAAAAGCTATTGAAGTCGCCATGGTAGAAATTTCTATTATCGTATTCGTTTAAGTCACATTAAAGAGTTAAATCGCCCTTTGTTTATTTATTGTTAAGTTGTATTTTTTTTTTACCTTAAAAGGATTTGTAAAAACAACGTATAGTTTTTGCAAATTCTTTGCCATTACTGGGGTAATTTTTTAGATATCGTGTTTATTGGTTATATCGAGTTTTTCATAAAAATTCACTCTTGTAGATTTTAATGTTTTTAAGATAGAAATCTTATAAATTTTAAACAGCCTTTTAAAAATAAGTTCCAATCAAATTTTGGGTTTTTTTTTTTTTAATATTATTGCAAACGCAAGTGTAATCAGTAATCAGCCTGCGTGAATACCAAAGAATAAATGAACACGCAATACAAAACCTAATGTGCTAATAAAAAAATTGAGATGTGTTCCTCCTGCTCCTGTTCCTGTTTAGTTGTTTTTTTAACCGACTTAAAAAAAAAGGAGGAGGTTCACTTTTTTTTTATTTATGTTACTCGATTACTCGAAGACGGCTGGACCGATTTGAGTAATTCATTTTTTCTTCGAAAGGGTATACTTCCCATGTGGTCCCATTGTCATCATGTCAGGATCTGATGATGGGATCCTGGAGACATCTAGGGAACTCTTCAAATATTATCGGCACTCCTATAGCGATTTTTGGTGTTTTCTATAGTTATTCATTATCAAATAGACAAAAGAAAAAATGAGTTTTCTTCTATTCCCTCTCTCTCTATATATATTATAGCGCATTATGCTGTCTTGCTTACTCCGCTAATATGTGAACGGGACAGTGACAAGCTATCGAATTATCGGACGAGGAAAGCCGCGCATACTGGGCCTACTGGTTTCAGAAATTATCAGGTCGCCTATAAAATGCCTCTGAATGTTATCAGATGACAACAGCCAGGCCCAACGGTTTAACGTGCCCTCCAAAGCACGGAAGCGCTCAGTTGTTATGCCACTTTACGGTCACCCATCCGATACCTGACCGGACCGAACGTTGCTGAACAAACGTGATCGAATACGATCAGTCTGTCAAGGGCCGCCATAAACGCTTCAACTTTCTTCTATTAACTGCAAGGCAGTCAACGCCATCTATCGACAAGCTTGCGAGACTCGGCGGCCATTAAAGTAAGTGTGTCACAAATGACGGTCAAAGGTCGGAGACCGTTTGACGTTTGTTAAAACTAGTTCAAATTGATCCTGAAATGATTCCAAATTGAGGATATCCTTGCTATTATAGGGCACCATCATTATATGAAGGGATTTGAAAAGTTTTGTTACTAGCAGATAAAATAAGACGGATGGAAAATTGCTTTAGCAAAATAAATGCCGAGTTATTGCCAGGATGCCCTCTGCAGGCGCTAAGCCTGCGATTTTAGAAATTAAGCATCTTTAGCAATGGTTCGCCACGGGATGGGTGACCAAATTTTTTGTATCTCGAGCTCCTTCTTGCTTCGGGAGACACGTTCAGCTGTTAGTTTCGACTGCCTTTGAATTTGGTAAAAGTTTTAAGTGCAAAAATTAAAAATCTTATGTTGTTGGCTATTGCTATAACAACAATGTTTTCAGCATTGTTGTGTTCCGGCAGTTAAGAGTAAGATAGCCAGTTCCTCAGTGGTTGATGAATCCCAGAGACGCGCTTTTGCACCTTCAACCTGATAAGTACATGACAGGACCACGTTGAGATCAAGATTGAAAGGCAACAATTATTTTCCATTTTCGGCGTTAACTCGATTTTAATTGGCGCTACAATTGATTTTTCTAGACCATAAAACCTACATTATTTACTAATTTCAAGTTTAAAGGATATCAGGCACTTTTCTACGAAAAAAAATCTCAAAATGTATAGCATTTCTGTTTAATAAAAAAAAAGGCATTAATCAATAACACATAGATAATATTCACCGTTTTATAGAATAATTTATTTTGGGAGTTATTTATATTTGAAACTTTACAAAAAAAAGTCATACGAAACAAAACGCTTTTAGCAGTTGAATAACAGTGACAGTTTAACTCGTTTTTGGCTGTCAATAGAGTGCGTTTCATCCTATATACCATTTTCCGTTAGGTTGGTACCTTCTGACGATTTCTGTCAAAAGGTTAGGTTAATTTAAGATTAGAATTTGACGAATATTTTATGTTTCGGATTCTGTGCTAAAATCATGCTCAATAAATTAGAAAGCGGTGTAAGAAAAATGGGTTTGATATGATGTTTCTAACACATTCGCGCCTTCTTGACATACAGGGATACCAACCTAACGGAAAGGGAATATACGATGAAACGCACTGTCAATGTCGCGTCAGTTATCATGATATTATAAATACTTATATTAATGTGCTTAATCAAAATGGTGTCCGTTTCAACTACTTACTTTAATTTTATTTAAAAAAATAAGCAGTTAAAAAATAAACTTACTACTGTTTTATGAACTTAAAGTGTAGCAGAATTATATTTAAACACTTTTTTGTCTTATTATATGCCTGATGTCCTCTTTAGTTTAATTACATAATATAAGTCTTAATTACTGACTTTTGACGTTAATTCAATCTCGATCTCAATGCGATCGCCTCAAGAGTAATGGGGCAAGTATGACTAGGCTAAGCATTTTTTTCTGTAGATAAAAAATACATCTAAAAAGCCAGCTCACCCGTTGGCCAATTTTCAAATTATACAGAGTAACTCACGCTATTCCTGAGGGGAGAGTTTTCAATTGATATATGAACCATAAACTAACTGTAAGCCCAGCAAAAAGTTCGCTATCATAATTAAAAAACAAAACAGAAACTTTTTAGTTATTCCTTTTTATGCGGAAAAAAGACAAGTTAACTGGTAAAAAGTTTTTTTTTTCATTTTCCTAGCCTTGGCTTATGGTTATAATAATATAAACAAAATGAATTCTTGAAATCGCAGAGCAACTAATAATAATAAATGATTTACCAGTGTGAAATACCAAATTAAAGGGATATTATTCCAATTAAGTATATTCATATAAAAATAGTAACAACGTAAAATAATATAACCAAGCCACACTGTTGCTAGCCAGCGAACCCGAGAAAAACACAAATAATAGGCATTATTTGACAGGGTTGCCAGATCTGTCGTCAACAACCAGGACTGCTGTGTTCAAAGGATGAATTTTGTTCATTAATTTTGGCATCAAATAGTCATGTAAAATAATAAAGATGGCATACAAAAATGAATTTTGTATTAAAAACCTAAGAGTGGCAATTCAAAAAAATACCTATATATTAAAACTCCTTAGAAAAATATATTTTAGTTTGGTAGTTGGGGTCTGACACAGAATGTGCACTTCGCAAAACGAAAACTCGACTCAAAATGTACATTTCAGAAGACATGTTGAGAAGATCTTTTCCTTAAGAGCTAGCGCAGACGACGGATAACGGAGGACTTTTTGTCCGCGACACGTCTTTATTGTTAACCAAATAAGATTCAACTTAGATCGCGTATATCCGTGAAAAGTACGCGAGGGTCCTCGTTATTTATTCAACTTTATGTTCTTAGTAATAAGGTCGTGTCGCGGACAAAAAGTCCTTCAATGTCCGTCGTCTGCGCAGGCCATTAACCTAACATCCTACCTTCGGGATGTGACACGTTGGGAATTATTTTTATAAATTATTCCCAACAAGTAACATGGTGACTCACACGTTGGGAAAAAAAATCCATAACAGTGTGGCAGGATTTGGTGTGACTCGTTGGGAACAAACGTTATTACCATGGCTATGATAAAGACTGAAAGCGTTTTCCCGTTGTAGAAAAAAAATTGTCGTATCGTATTACGGATTATAGGATAAAAGCAAAGCTGTAATGTTTAGGTTTTAAGTTCGGATTAGTACTGATTAAAATGTTGGTGTTAAGCAATACAATAGGATGTTAACTTTGTGTGTTTTATCGTATTTACTTTTGAAGTGAAAACTTCTTTAGCGGCGACAAAACTCTGATGTGCACAACATACCAGTTTTAAATTTTTGGGATGGGTAAAAAAAATTAAAGTCGCGTCAGGACACGTGACCCTGATAGAAAATTCGTAAGACCATTTACCGTTGACCTATTTCAAATTACATAAAGTCTCACACTTGGAAGATCTACGTATATTAGTTAATAACAACCATTATATAAAGATCTTTCATCACTACCAACTTTCATATTGATGCCGGGTCCGTTTTAATTTCAAGTGAAGCATATTCTTTTCTTTCATTACAATGCCATCTAGATATAGTTGCCACTAAGTTTTTGATACTTGATGACATTGAGTTGGTGCCTAGAGAGAGAATTAGAGACTCATACTACGGTACCAGATAGCGTTTATATTATAGATTCATTATTCATAAATAACTATTGTATTTGTAATTAAATTAATTATTTGAAAGTTTTCATTATTTGTTATTCTTTTAAGCGGTTTTCACTTCTGCCGCACTCCCGGAGTGCAACCCGTTGTTTTTTTTTTTTAAAGTACGATAAAGGGTTTTGAGCTTGTTTGTATGGAGGCTGGCCCCGTCCAAATCCGTAGTATGAGACGCCATTTTGTATTTTTTTTCAAAATGACGTCGCACGTTAGAATCTATATAAATGAACAGGGGACATACAGAGGAACAAAAATGTTATTTTAGATAATGCCCTAAAGTGTCACGTTAGCCAGATAATTAGAGTTAAAAATAAATAATGGCGATCCAAAGTATCACTTTTGTATCTTTAACTCCAACTATCTCACTAACCTGACACTCTAGAGCATTATGTTGTACGATCTCTTTGGTCATCTTTACGTTCCCTATCCAGTGATATAGGTAAAATCATGCGGCGCGATTTTGAAAAAAATTTAAAATGGCGAACCGGTGGCGAGGCCAAAAGGTTCAACAAAACGTCTCGGCTGTGCAGTGGGCCTTAAGCCGAAATGTCCCGTCTGAGACAAACTGGTAAGCCGAGTCGATTTTCCTAATATAATTTGTCATGTAAGATAGCATTGAAAATGTAAAGCTTAAAAATCATAAAGAAATAGGCATGTTCATGGAATCAAATATTTGTCATGTATGATGCAAGCTTACCCTTCATCATAATTTTAATGCTCCCACTAGGGCAAGGTTAGGACATAAGGACATAAGGAGGCCAAGAGAAAATAAAATAAATAAATAAATATTGAGGAGCTCAGTGTCGCAGTGTTTCACGCGCTCGGCCTCCGATCGTTGAGGTTAAGCAACTTTTGCAACGGGTCGGTCACGGGATGAATAATCCAACATTTATCTGAAGCTACTCCGTGCTTCGGAATGTGCATTAAGTCGTTGGTCCCGGCTGTTAAAACCCGCCAATCCTTATTGGGCCCACGTGGGTCATGGCCCATTCTCCTTATCCATCCAAAAGGAAGGTTTGTCCCCAAGCAGTAGGGACGATTATAATTGGCTGATGGATTATTACGAAAAAAGGAGGTTGTCAGTTTGACTCAATATTTGTTTCGCCATCAGCCATGTAGGATTCAGGAGAATGGGCCAAGACATGACTCACTACGCAAGCAAAAAGCGGAAGTTAAAACCTATGAAGGTTTTAACTTCTATTATTTCTATTATTATTTATTCTATTATTATTTATAGGATATATGCACCCACGCACACACACTCATACACACACAAACACACACACACACACAACACACACACACACACACGCACTCACACACACATACACAATACACACGCACGCACGCACCAAGTACAGCAATGCGCTCTAGTATAATTTTTCTATAGTATTAATTCTCTTATTTTAAGTTCATGATACTTACCTCTTTAACGGGTTTTTACCGAAATTTTTAAGCAAGAGGGCCTTGGTAACCTGTGGCACAGGTTCTTTTTGATACCTATATCAGGCACCATCAGTATCTCACAATGCAGGTCTGATGTTATATTGTAACCATCTAGTTTAGAGTACTTAAGAACCTATGGTGGAGAGAAAATAAATTGATTTATTTAATTATTTTTTTTTATATACTGCAGCTCCAGCCGGAACTGTAGTCACTGCGATCTAAAAGATTTATTGTATAACTCGCCACTTACGTCCGGTTGCTCGTATACTATAGTAAAGTTAAAGTTAAAATTTAACTGTTGTCAATTTTGACTTAGGTAAAAAAAATACGTCAGTTATCTTCGCATTCAGTTGCCCAAAAATATTTTAAGCGGCGGTAAAATTAAACAAGGGTTCAAAGTGTATTTTAAATAAATAACCTAAAAACACTAGGTAAGCGATAGCTACAAATTCTACTTATGTAAAAAATTTTACCCCCATACCCTGCCGGTTATTTTGACTGCCGTTAAATCTGTAATTTGACTGCTCGTTAAAGTAACCGCTGCTTCAACAATGCTTTTAAATTTGTCCGCCGGTTAATTTTACTTTAACCATATTTTAACCCTAAAGTTAGCGTAACCGACTTACTAGCAACCGGACCTTAGGGTGCCTCTTTTAGCCCGGAGGCCTCCAGGAAGTCTAAAATCTTGCTAGCTTTAAGAAATTTTAGTTCCTTCAGCCGAATTGTGTGCTGGTGGTAGATACTGCATTTGTAAATTATAGTCGGATGTTTATTGAGTAGATTAATTTGGTACACAATGTAATTTTTATTAAATTAATACTGCCAATGACAAATACTTGCAATGATTTAGGTAACATTTTATGTTTATTGTGATTATTAATTCTATTGTTGATTATTATTTGACTTATAATTATTATGACATCTAAATGTTTATTATTGCAGGTATTACATATTTTTGACATAGTGAATTACCTATACTATTATTCATGCACTTAATTTTTTATTATGTAGGTGATAGATATTTTTGACATTGTGAATTACTAATTATTAAATTGATATTTTAATTAACAAATAATTTAGACTTAGTTTATAAGTGACATGGCTTGCGTCATCTTGTGATTATATTTGTATACCTAGATTAATGTGGAAATGTAGTGATACTAACAAACACAAGTTCTTCCATTATTGTAAAACTAACCTACATTTCACAAATAAATTATTCTGATTCTGATTCTGATTCTGCCTTAAAAAAGTAGCTTTATTGATAATATTGAATATGTTTATGAGAATGGAATCAATACTTACTGAACTGAAATAAAACCACTTTTACGGATATTTGACGCGCTGTATTTCACGAACTAAGATCTAATTGTCCGTATTTCCATAGAAAACCTAAAAATACGGACTATTAGATATTTGTTCGGGAAATTCAGCGCGTCAAATATCCGTATAAGTTGTTTTATTTCAATGAACAGTGAGCGCCAAAACTTAATTTGTACGTATACTTACTGAACTATTTCTGAATGTGAGAGAAAAAAAGACATTGGTAGCCTGTCAAATTCTATGCTACTGAATTAAACATCTGACTACAGGGGGCCGCAGTCACAGGAGATGTTTGTGTGTTATACTGCTTGCTGTCAGTTCTTTCCGAAGCATGGAGGAGCTCGAGATGTAATAGTTTCGGTCACCCATCCCGTGGTCATGGTCAGTCCATTGCGAAAGTTGCCTAACCAATCGCAAGCCGAGTGAAAATACCACCTGCGCTATCAAACTGGCTTAAGCGCTTTTCAGACTACGCTATAATATAATAGCATATAGCTTATAGCTCATAGCACAACGATATCGCTCACCATACATTTACTTAGATAGCGTATAGTAAGCCAATAATATATATTATAGCTAAGTGTGAACGTGTTCTAAGTAAATGTATGGTGAGCGATATCGTTGTGCTATAAGCTATATGCTATATGCTATTATATTATAGCGTAGTCTGAAAAGCGCTTTACCATGCCGTTGTCCCTTCAATGTATTATAGGGTTTAACACATAAACGGTTGTCATAGCAACGTGTTAAGTGCCTTTATACCTCAGTTTATACGAATCGATAGACAGTTTAATCTGGACTTAGCGATTCCTTGCTCAAAACACGCCAATGTCGTACTTAGTTACGACATTTTTAAAATACATATTCTGTATGGCATTCACATATTATAAATAAGGAAATATACTAGAAAAAAAACCACTGGTCTCATGTCGCTCAGACATCAGAGGGGACTCGAACCCGCACCCTTAGGAATCGGGTCTAATGCACTACCAATTATGCTACTGAGACATGAGGACCCGTCGAAGTTTTCTAGTAAATACATATTCCCCCTTCCACGCTGTTGGCAAGTGTAGTTTCTTCAATGAGAGAAATAATATCCTAGCATTCGTTTTTTTTTTTTACAAATGTATGACTATCGATTAAGAAGAAACAGCTATCTAATTAGGACTTTTTAATTCTGCATTTGACAAATGCTGTTTTATGTAAGTAATGAATATAAATAAGGAAATTTACTAAAAAAAAAACCACTGCTGGCTCACTCATGTCGCTCAGACGGCACTCGACCGCACCCTTAGGAATCCGGCCCAATGCACTACCAAATTATGCTACCGAGACTTAGCAAATAGCATTGCAATATCCAAATTAAAAAAGTTCTAATTCACAAATTATAATATAGAGTCATAAGTCATTGTACAGTGAGCAGTAAAACAAAAGCTCTGTGTTCACAAAAGTTGGCGTGATTAATAAACACATTCATGGCAAATAACTACTTTCTAGAAGTAAACCTCTGAGCTAAGCCGCGGATAAGCAGACAGACATACAGACAGAAAGACGGACATGGCGGAACTATAAGGGTTCCTTGTTGGTGTCCACTGGTAAAATATTACTGGTAAAAAGATACCTACCAATTGCGAATTGTCCATACATACCGACCCCTATCGGCTTCCCTTTTAGATATTCCAGCCCACTGATCCACCATACAGTTACAGTATATCTTGCCAGAAATTCCGATAAAAAATTACGTACTCCTAAGTAAGTAGTACTATGTCCTGAATTAGTTTAATTTATTAAAGGAAGTGGTGCAGGATAGCCTGAACATAACACAAAGTCGCCGCCTTTTTGAAATTTGAATGAAAAACATTAAAAAAATAAGCAGTAGGTACATACAAACGTAACGACGGCCAAATACTTTTTTTTTTTAATCTGTGTCAATTTTACACTTAAATCAATAATTCTAGCATGAAAATGTTTGAAATGATATTCCGCAGATCTTCCCCATTTAAAAAGTAAAAGAAAAAAATTACATATTAAGACTTTTCTAATTTCTGCACGAATTTTTGGTTGTTTTGCAGAAAAAAACATTGCTGAAATTAAATAAATACGCGACTTATGATGAGAATGTGTGCTGTTTCAAACTTAAATTTTGCTGTATTTTGAAATTGAAGAATGGGTAACAAGAACAGTATTAACTTTATTCTTAGCTCGAAAGCTGCTCGAAAGGTGGTACGACTTCCATACAAACAAACATTGCACAATTATTGGTTCATCATACCTTAATAATTAATATATATATGCGCAACTAACTCGTTTCAGTTATTTGTTTGCGGGAAATAATAAAATAATTGTACTTTCATACCTACATGAATCACGAATAAAGTAATATCTTCTAATTTCAATAATTCTACGTGTTTGACTCATCGCATTTATATACCTCATGTATGAAAGTACATTTTTTTTATAATTTCGCGCAAACAAATAACTGAAACGAGTTAGTTGCACATGTATTTATGAATTATTAATGTATGATGAGATGAACCAATTAAATGCGTAATGTTTGTTTGTATGGAAGTCGTACCACCTTAAGAGAAAATTTGGAGATTTTTTCCCCAGCTTATCTTCGCCACATTTAAACCTCTCGCCACTGAAATTATTGTTTTTTTTTTTCATAATTATGATGATTAGTGGTAATCGGTCCAAACTCCTACAAGTTTTTTTTTTATGATTTTGTAATTTTTGCATTTTTCAATGCTATTTTTATTCTTATGGTAAATTTAAAATAGAAAAATATTGGAAAAAAGTTCCAACAAGTTCCAAAATCCTACTAGTATCCTATTACTCCTATCCTATCCTATCTTACTAATATTATAAATAAGAAAGCTTGTGAGGATGTTTGGATGTTTGTCACTCTTTCCGATTGGAATTGGGAAGAGTGTGAAACTACTGACCGGATTTGGTTGAAATTTGGCACACAGTTAATTATAACCTTATTATGAAAAATATTAGAAAAATCAACTCGGCTCACAAGGTCTTTTCAGACAGGACTCAAACCCGCGGCCTTTGGGTTTTCAGCCCACTGCTTGTTTGCAAGGCTCGGTATTTAAACATATTAAACTCTGTATTACCTGGATTAAAACATAGGTTACTTTGTATCCCGATATTCCCACGGGAACGGGAGCGGCCGCTATTTAATAAACCAATTTAAATTGAAAAAATTTACCTCTCGACCTTAGGGTATCCGGCCCACTGTTTTAACTGCTCTTATTTTAACTTCTGCCCAAGTCTAATCTTATCTGACGGAAAAAATGCAGAACAGAACTTTTTTTTTTTCATCGTTATTTTTTTCTTTGTACCTGCAAAATATTCTAATAGCAAACTTTGACAGATAGGTATGTACGTACTTCATAAGTTTTGGCGCGCACTGTTCATTGAAATAAAACAACTTTTACGGATATCAAACGCGCTATATTTCACGAACTAAGTTGTAATTGTTCGTATTTTTTACCGACTTCAACAAAAAAGGAGGGAGGTACTCAATTCAACGCGTATTTTTTTATTTATTTTTTTGTCTGATGTATGTATACCGATTACTCCGGTGTTCGTGATCCGATTTTAATAGTTATTTTTTTGTTCGATCGGGTACACTGTCAATTTGGTCCCATATAAGTCTCATTGAGATCCGATGATAATCTTCGGAGATATGGGGCCTAATGTCATGGAAGTCATGAAACAATTATATCATCCAGGTAATTGTTAGATTCTTGTTCGAGCTGAAGTTTCACGCAATAATTATAATTCTTTTTTTATCTGAAAGAAAATGGTTTATGTGTGGTCCCATATAATTTTTACGAAGATCTGGCTAGTAGTTTTTTCATAATCTTGAAAAATATCAATCACCTTTTGGCAAGTAGTCGTTTACCTAGATGACATTGTTGTGTATGGGCTGATTTTTAGTGTAAGTAACGGCACATGATGTAACTAAAAAATCTGAAATAAAAACATTTTATAAAAAAAAATCAAACCGACTTCAAAAAAAATAAAAAATAAAACTTTTGGAGTCGGTGCTAGCTAGCTAAGGCCAAAAAAATATATAGTTAATAGAAGTGCAATGTAGAATGCCCTGGCTGGCACCGACTCCAAAAGTTTTATTTTTTACTTTTTGAAGTCGGTTTGTTTTTTTTTTATAAAATGTTTTTGTTTTTAACATTGAAAATGTCTATCAAATCCTTTTCGGCCCATACGCTATATATCTCCGAGGATAATTGAGATTTCGCCATGGAACAAGTGTCCCCAGATTCAGAATTTAATTGTGGATCCGATAGTGAATGAATTTTGTAAATTGGCTGCATAGTTTTTGAGAAATTTTGAAAATTGAAAAAAAATCGGGATTATTTTTTTCTTTTTTTAGTAAGTAGTTAATTAAAAAATTACTATTACATATATCAAAAAAATGAGGAAAACACATCTCCGAAGATAGATTGCGCGTCGATTGAGACCTCTTAGAGTGAAATTGGTTAGTAATTGTGTCCTGTAAGTGTGCCTTTACGAGCGTAAAAAAATATATTTTTGTAAAAGAAAAACGGCCGAAATCGTTGAAAATTACAGAAGATGCTGAATGTCTTTCGTGAAATTCGCCATCGTCGATGACGACAGGGACTATGACAGAGATACACCTTCAACTGACAAGGATTCTGGATGTTTCAGTGGCACAAGAAAACCTCTACAGTTTGCATACGTACATCTTATGTTTTGGCGCGCACTGTTCATTGAAATAAAACAACTTTTACGGATATCAAACGCGCTATATTTCCACGAACTAAGTTGTAATTGTCCGTAATTTTTAGGTTTTTTAGGGGTTTTTTGATTTTCCCGACGTTTCGGCACCTTTACAGCTGCCGTGCCTGGTCACGGGATGACATCCCGTGACCACGACCTAAAAATTACGGACAATTACAACTTAGTTCGTGGAAATATAGCGCGTTTGATATCCGTAAAAGTTGTTTTATTTCAACTCTACAGTTTGATTTGTAAACTTCGAGTCAAGGTACTTATTGTAATTTCTTATTCGACTTCTTATTGTTTTTCATTCAGGGCTTCATTGCACTAAGTATGTTACAAGATTTTTGTTATGTGTATGTTAAAAAAATAAAAATTCTTTTCGCTAAATTTGTCTTATTCTTAAATTCATTTTCAATGCCTCCGAAGATTGCGGGAACTGCAGGGTCTGTGGATTTTTTTAGGGATTTTTTGATTTTCGCGACGTTTCGGCACCTTTTCAGCTGCCGTGGTCACGGGATGACTGGTTACTTATGAGTCTACCCTCGAAAAGTGAATTAATTTTTCATTTATTTTTTCGTTCGGATTTAGTTAGACATTTACTATTGCAACAATTATTATAAATAAATAAATATTTCTTACACTCACACCAATTAACCTAGCCCCAAAGTAAGCACTGTAAGGCTTGTGTTATGGGATACTAGGGTAACGGATATAAATACATATAATGATACATATATACGTATTTATATATAAGTAGAATGTATATACAAGTAGAAATATATATAAACGTCCATGACTCAGGTACAAATGCTCGTATTCATCATACAAACATTTGCCCGTACCGGGATTCGAACCCGGGACCTCAGAGTAAGCGACACCTTGAAACCGGTGTACGTACCACTCTACCACGGAGGTCGTCAAAATATTGATAAAATATTGGTCAAATTATTGATTTGATATTTTTATTGAAATTTTTATTTAAAATATTTTATAATTAACAAAAGAGAAAACTTATGACTCTACTGGCAGTTTACAAATTGGGAGGACCTTCGAAGAAAGAAGCTGCCAAGAAAACTTCGAAAGCGGGCCGACATCCACCTATAAAAAGAAAATGAAGATATGGTTATCTCCACATATACCTAAACATTGATATTTAGAAAGATATATAGATAGTGTTTTGTTGTGTTACTATTTTAATTATAGATTTTTTTACAACTATTACTCATACGTACCTCACACGCGATAATGCATTTGCACATTATAAATGCATATCTTCTCTAAACCTTATTTTATAGGTTTCATAAATCTTGTCTGGCTTATTATTTGCTTTTTAGTTTTTGCAGTAGGATTTTTTAATGTAGTTTTTTTATTTTTTACTTTTCAGTGTCTGTAATAGGTTTTTTGGTTTAAAGTAGGATTTTTCTGGATTAGATTAGATTAGGTTTCAGATACATTATAAACAAAGTATCGTGGAACGTGGAAATGACATCGTCCAAGTTAACAAAAATGCTCATAAAATAAAAACTACTGGGTCTAACTGAATAAAAATTTTAATGGGACCAAATGGCAACCTGCCCACGTGGAACAAAAAAATCATGTCAATCGGTACATATATAAAAAAAATAAAAAATCCAACCTCCTCCTTTTTGGAAGTCGGTTAAAACGAGAAGTTCTTGTCAAAAAAATACTCAAATTATGAACTCAAAATATCTTGCTGTTGTCACTGATTTTTTACTGGCATGATTTCATATAAGTGAACGGAATCAATATTTAATTTTTGGCTTATTTGCCAAATCAGCCCTTGACGAGTTTCTTGGAAGTCTTCTCGACAAGGTTCCAGCGGTAGGGTTTGTGAACCGATGGCGTAGTTTCTTTGACGTTTAAAGTGCTTTTAACAGCTTTTATATATACTATAACTAGCTTCCCGCCCGCGGCTCCGCCCGCGTGGACTACACGACTTATGCTATTGTGGGTTATCCATAAGAGATAAACATATACCAACGCGGAGTTTTCGGTAGACCTTTTCAAGGTGTACAAATACTTAGTACATTATTTTGATAAATCTCGTAGGGTTCAGCCTGCGTTTGCAATGTTGCACATTAGAAACCTCAAAAATTACAGTTTTCTCTACTCTATATTGAAGGTTATTATACAATTATAAACCTTCCTCTTGAATCACTCTATCTATATAAAAAACCGCATCAAAATCCGTTGCGTAGTTTGAAAGATCTATGCATACATAGGGAGAGACACCGGGAAGCGACTTCGCTTTATACTATGTAGTGATATAAAGAGGAAAGATTTGATTGTTTGTTTGTTTGCATTGAATAGGCTCCGAAACTACAGAACGGATTAGGATGAAATTTGGTACACAGATAGTGGATAACCTGGTTGTGAAAAATATTATTATTACCGGCTCACAAGGTGTTTTCAGACAGGACTCAAACCCGCGGCCTTTGGGTTTTCAGTCCACTGCTTGTTTGCAAGGCTCGGTAGCTCAATGGTTAAGATGTCAAAGGGTTAATACCTAGAAAAATTGATGGAAACACATTTTTTTTTACTTTTCACGCTGAAAACTTTGGCTAGCCAATTTGAATAAAAAACATTTTTAACGTTATTCGACCCATATTGCTAGAAAAAAGTTATTAAAATAAGTAAACCAAGCTCTTATTCAAAGTTTGTAACGGTACCTTTACTAAAAAAAATAAAAAAGCATAATCCTAACTATCTATATCTATACTTCTATACTTAATATTATAAAGAGGAAAGATTTGTATTTTTGTATGTAACGAATAAACTCAAAAACTACTGGACCGATTTTGACGACATTTGGTATAGAGAATCCTTAGACCCCAAGTAGTAACATAGGCTATAAATGATCCCAAAATTCCCACGGGAACGGGAACCACGCGGGTGAAACCGCGCCCGGCCTCTATAATATTATAAAGAGGAAAAATTTGTTTGTTTGTTTGTTTGCAGTGAATAGGCTCCGAAACTACTGAATGGATTTGGATGAAATTTGGTACACAGATAGTAGACGGCCTGGTTATGAGCATAGCATACTTTTTATCCCGATATTTCCACGGGAACTGGAACCACGTGAGTGAAACCGGACCGGCCGCTAGTAATAAATAAATGCGAAAGTGTGTTTGTTTGTCCTGTCTTGGCGCCCTAAGTAAGCAACCAATCGACTTGATACTTATGATAAATTTTAAATAGAAAAATATTGGAAAAAATTTACTCGGCCACAAGTGAATTCTCAGACGGGAATCGAACCCGCGACCTTTGGAAATCCGGTCCAATGCTCTTGATTTTTGACATAGAGTTAGTTGAAAAGACTGAGAGTAACATAGGGTACTTTTTATCCTGATATTCCCGCGGGAACGGGAACCACGCGGGTGAAACCGCGAGCGGCCGCAATTTATTAATAAATACTACTTTAAATAGAGATTGGTTTAATAAATAATATTGGACGACCTGTTTGGCGCAGGGGTACTAAGCCCGCCTTCTGCGCCAGAGGTCCCGGGTTCGATCCCCGGACAAGACAAATATTTGAGTGCATGAACATGTCTATTTGTCTTGGTCTGGGTGTTAATACGTATGTATTTACAACAAAAAAAAAGTATATTAGTACAGTATAACACAAGTTCTTGATGAAACTTAACGTGGGCTAGATAATTGGTGTGTTTGTATGCAATTATTATGATTATTAATAAGTGTATATTTTTTTTACTGAAAATTTTCGCAATTCTTTGGCATGTGTAAGTTTTTGATATGTATTTATAATTTTAACGTAAGTAGATACTTATCGTAGTCTTGAAATTAAATCATGTTTGCCAATTCATTAATTACTAAATAAAATTAAATAAAACAGTGGGACCATTTTTACGAAACTCCCTCGTCGAAATCAATTCCTATGTTAAAAGTGTAAAAGTATTTTTCAATATCTGAAATCTAAAAAGCGCATGCAAAACTGTACTTTACATTAACAATAATATTGACCTCAAAAGACCTCATTAATTTCATTTGTTTCATGATGTCATAATCTGGGTATGACACCCAAATATTGAAGAGGCGGTCAGAAGTAGAACTAAAATGACACATTTTAAACTCTAACCCCATTAAAATAGAGGACGTTTTCCTGTACAATAAAAGAACGTGCCTTATAAGTATTATCATTACCAAAACTCTTTTGCAGAACCCTTCTATTATCTTTTTTAATATGATTTAGACTTTCCCTTCGTTCCCGGCACGGCGCATCGCGCATGCTTAATGCCCATTCAGGAATACCAGAAAGAGACAGCGCTACCGGAAGGAAACGAGACGGCGAACGGGATTCCAAAAACTTAGGGAAATTCTTCACCTAGAAAACTGTTCACATAATCTCTATATTATGTCATTATGTCACTTGGTCACTAGCTATCTTTCAAATGCAATGCCGTAAAAAACAAAAGAGAAAAAAGTATTTGACACAGTTTCAATAATGGAACACCACAGTTTTTGAAAATTAAGTTCTTTTAATAGCGACTTATTATTTTTTTCTCGGCCGCTTTACAGCATCGGGACACAGTCGATAAGCCGACGACCGCTAACAGCATTAACTCTAGATTTTAGGTCACATCGTTTTACTAGACATCTCAATTACGGCTAGGCACTATAGTAGCATATAAAAAAAATTACTTACGTGTCACAGCTACGCCAATACGAAGACTTTAGGTCGAACACCACATTAACTGGCCATTGGTTAACGAAAGACAATTAACAAAATATATTGAAGACGCTTACTAAATTAACACAGGTTATGAAGCTGGGATGGATATTTTTACTCGTAGTTAACACACCGCGACGGTCTATTTTCGATATATTTGTTGTCTGCCAGTTTGTACGTTTAATAATATGTGTTGAACTGGTGTGGTGAAAAAAAAAATCAATTTGTAACGCGCTAGGCAATCGCCATTTTGTGTCTGGCCAGGGTAACAGGGTGTGAGCTAAAACGCATGCGCGATGCGTCGCCGCCCATAAGTCTAGTCTATTAGAGATTTTTTTTTCTAGCGCTGATGCGTTTAATTGTCTCAAAATGTTGGGTCCTAGTGACGTCAAATATTTTGAATCTGAAGTGTAATTTTGACATTGAAAAAACCCTTTTTTTAGTTGGAAGAAACTTTTAAACATCTCTGTTAATTTATATAACTTCGTACCAATTTTTTTTCAGCTGACCTAATAACTTTTAACTCTTTTATTTGACAATTTCAGCAGGTAAACCTAGTAAAGAAGTAAGGTTATTGTATTGGATACAGAATATATACGAATACGGTAGGAAAATCTTCAAGGAAGTTATAAAAGTTATCTACATTTTAGGCGTTAGTAACAAAGAGAGTAGTTTTAAGTTAACAAGATCTAAAACAGTTATGTGAAATATCTCGGATTGATGTATCATAAGACTGTTTAAGGTCATCCTTCTTGTATTTAACAAAACTGACATATTTTGATAGCGATAACAAAAAAAAATTTGCGCTATAGAACTAGCGCCATCTATTGGAATTTTCAGTAAGTTCTTAATTTATTCTTCGTGCAAATCGTTTACGAGTAAACCATTTTATTTTTATGATAACTATCTGTAGGTGTTCTCTATTCATCTTCCTCTGACACAAGGTAAACAAATAAACCAATGTTTCTTAAACTTTTTTTATTAATATTGGTATGCAAATAAAATTGTCAAGTCACCTATGAGACAATTGGTAGGGAAGTATACCTTTTGCCTCGGAGGAGGTTGAATAGGTTATAGAAGCTTTATTTTAATAAAAAAAAAATACCTAGGTATATAGGATTTGACAGGTTTGCCAACCAAAATTATGTTTAAGTAAATCTCACTAATAATAAAACTAACTACCTAACTATTTTGTTTAGGAAGTTAAGGTTGAATTCGAACAAAAAAACAAGACACTGTTTGACAGAAATAGGTTAATAAAAAATATTCTTGATACTTATCGTATTTAAGGTCAAATTTATTATCGATTTTGTCACTTATTTTTTTGTTACTTTTGTCTGTTATAAAAGTCAAAGTATTCTTTATTTAATTACGCATAATATAAAAGAGAGTTTATTAAAAAATATTTAACAAAAAACATTCATTCAATAATTTAGTTTTCATAAAATAAATCAAAATGTTGCATAAATTACAATTAAATACATAAAATCTAACTACTTAATAAATAAAAAAAATAATTAATTAATTAAAATTCACAATGTCATTATTAAAATTCGTTAAACAATAAAAATTAGAAAAAATAATATTTAAAATTTGGTGCATTCGATTCATTAAAAATAACCAAGTCTACAAAGTTTGTTTTGTATATGGAAATTATAATTGATGTGTCAGTTTTTCGTCAAAGAATTCGTTCATATTGTAATAGCATTTTTCAATGTGATAATTTTTTAAAGTTGTTATAAATCTTGTTGTTTCCTTTTGTTTCCTCTCTTTTGGCTGACAAGAAAAATGAGGGCTACAAGCTTTATCAAATATAAGTAATGATATTTACAATCAATATACCATTACTAAATGTACAACGTGCCGTGTGGTGACGGCTTAAGAATACAAGTGTCACCACTCTCTTACATGCCTGGGATGTCGTAAGAGTCGACTGTGTGAGAGAAGGAAAACTTGAAACAAACCCTCTACCACCCCATCTGGCCAGAGTGGTAACAGTAGGCTAATAGCCTCCTATGAACGCTACAATTGGCGTGAGCTAAGAGAAGCCTATGTCCAGCAGTGGGCGTCCACAGGCTGATGATGATGATGAAATGTACAACGAAAGTAGGCATTATTTGATTTGACTGGTAAGTAACATAGTAGTCATTATGTTGCTTATCAGTTCCATACATTACAATATTTTAGATAATTTATTTAATACTTCATGCACAAATTGAATGTACATAGGCGGACTTAATGCCATAGGCATTTTCTACCAGTCAACCTTAGGGTGGTGTGGAGACTAGTAAGAGGTAGGGTGCACGCACAACCAGTGTAAAAACCTTAACTGAAAATAATAATATATATTTTTTATACACCACTGCATCTGTAGCACGTATTACTTAAATATCAAGTATTCTTAATAGGAAAGTAAGCTGTTAATGCCCGGAGGGAGCTAATGTTGTTTGGAACTTCCGTTGTTTAATTATAATAACATTTAAATTTGGAACGCTAAAGTATCCACAAAATCTTATATCAAAATTGTTTCGAAAAAACACAAGGCTATTCAAGGCATAACTTCCTAGTACAGTAGGTTTATAAAGTAGAGTATGCTCCTCGGGGATAAAAGTGTCTTAGCCTTGGCCAGACTTGAATCCTTCGCTTCATTCAGGATTCTTACCATAATTCAACATTATCATTTTAATTCCCTCACTGCGTTCGGGAATTAACTACAGAATCCTTCATTTCGCTCAGGATTCAATATGCTGTCCGTGACATAAGACACTGCTTTATCCCCTTAGTGCATAATCTACTATTAAATTTAATAAAACATACTACATTCATAAATACTAATTTTATTTATAATACATATAAATCGACATACATCTATCTATCTTCTATCTATCTATAAATATATAAAAGAAGAAACTGACTGACTGATATATCAACGCACAGCCCAAACCGCTAGGTCTAGAGATTCCAAATTTAGCACATACTTTGGTTCCTTGTGCGGTCTAGGGGTGCACTATGAAAGGATTTTTCGAAATTCTACCCCTAAGGGGGTGAAATAGGGGAAAAAAGTTTGTATGAAAGTCTGTCAGTTTTGAAGTTATGATCTTCAGATTTTGTATTTAGGTTGACGATTGAAAATAAATATTTACCTGTCTCGGCGTTTTTGAAAATTTCACCCCCAAAAGTGTGAAAAGTCCTTTATTTTCAAAGTAAGAGTGTTAGAATCTTCAAATTTTGTATTTAGGTTGATAATTAAAAATAATCATTTACCTGTCTCGGCGTTTTTAAAAATTCTACCCCCAAAGGGGTGGAAAGGGGGATGAAGTTGAAAAAGTTTTTTTTTTTTTTTTTAAGTAAAAGACACTTTTTATAAGGCTTGTGGTTGGAAATTAAATACAAATAAACAAACTTTTCTTTTGTGTTTATACAAATCAACCCACCCCTAAGGGGGTAAATAATGTTAAAATGGATATGGGTGTCGTTATCGAGGTTTATGTTGATTACGAAAATGGCATCGATTTTGAAGTCCGACGCGGTGGACATAATTCAACCCTTAAAAGTTTGTTTAGAAAAAATATGCAAAATAGACATAGCGACTTTTTACGCTTAAGAATATTTTTTACAATACTTCGTTACATCAACATTGACGTACATTTCCCTATACCTTTTTGTCATAGTATCGTGCTCGATACGAAGACGCAAGTTGTTCGTGCTAGAGTTACTGGTCAAATCTATTTCATACAGTGTAAAGCCCACAGACCTATATAGAGATAAACGAAAAGAGCGCTTCAAACTGTATATGAACCTAGTGGTGCCCTGTCGAATTTTTCGTACCTACGATGACGTCACGAGCGAGATGTATTGATGTGGAAATGTTATTGATGAGCTCTTGCACGAAAGCATTGCACAATTAACCATTTTTGTTTCTGATTGACGCGTGTTCATGGCAATGGTCTCAAGCGGTCTGACTTAGGTCGGAAAGCTTTGACCGTGGATCAAACTTTTGACACGCAAGGTACACTTTTACCGTCTATCTCGATATCCCACTTATTACGGAAATTACAACATGCTCTGGTAATAGTATTTTGCAAATAGTATGGTAATAGTATATTTGGATTTCATAATTATATAAATCACTTTTTTATTTTTTATTTTGTACTAGACTTAAGCGCGTACTACGCACGTGTGCAATCCGTCAATAAGTGCTTATATGTTTGACCTATGATGCCAATAAAATCGGATTATGTTAAAAAGTTTTTCTGACCTTTGACCTTCATAAGGTCAATATTATTATTTTTTTGTGATTTTTTAAGCTATTAGTGAAGGCTGTAGGTGTATTATACTCATGACGCTGGAGGGAACATTAGAATGGATAACACGGACCTTATATAAAGAAATGCTAATTTCGTCGTTACTTAGAACGATCGGTAGAAACAAGTAGGATATGGGTCTATCCAAAGTTATAATTCCCTTCCGGGGCTGGCAGAGCATCTAAGGTGCAGCTTGAGAGTGGAATGTATAAATGTCGCAGCCATCTTGCTAGGAATCATCTGGAATGCCCTAGCCATCTGCAATGCCTAGGACGATCGTTGATTTAACTAGCATCATTTGACGTTCAACTAGTTGTCTTATTGTAAGTTAGCCTTTTGAAGGTGGCTGATGTTAATTCAGTCACGTGATTCAAATTTAGTATTTTTTTTGCCACTGGGGCGCTGGTAGTCTCAAAACAAATATGGCGTCAGATAGCTCGCATCAGTTTAAAATGCTACAATTTTAAAATGCTTTATTTTCGGTTCTACATAACTGACAGTGTTTTATTAATATCAATATTGATCGATAAATTAAAAATGTGTGACAAAAATATGCCTGATATTACTCCGCAGGCTACAAGTTTTCGCGAATAGTTCGGGTCTATAATGACATCTCATTTAATGAGACGGCTAAATATGACGTTCAGCCAAGTCGTTAAACGTTTCATTCAACGACTTGGCTAGTTGTCTCTTAGCCATTTCATTGAATTGAATAATTAACGGGCTAGCCTTAGAATTGAATGGCTGATTTAACAAGTTGGCTGCGATATAACCATCACTCTCATAACCATACCTTAATGACACTAACGCCACTTTGTCATTGGTCGGGTCTGAGATGTTGTCCGGAAACAAATTGACAGGTAGCCATCTCATCGAACCGGACACCGGTGTCCAGTGAACAATGGAAAATCTATTGTGTCTCATAATCCGGGGTCTGAAAGGTTGAATGGTTTTTCTAATACTTATTTATACCCTGTCCATATTTTTTTTTGTACATGAACTACGGTGACAGTGTTAGCCTTCATAATACCTGATGTTAAGTATTGATAAGGCTGAAGATGGAAGAGAGCCTCTCCCGCAATCCTCAGTCAACGCAAACTGCCGGAACACAATTATGCTGAAAACATTGTTGTTATGGCGTCAGGCTTAGATAAGATGGTGGTAGCTATCCAGGCGGACTTACAACAAGTCCTACCACCAACCAAACCGAATACAATATGTAACCCCGCTGGGAATCGAACCCGGGACCCCTGGGTCTGATACCGGTGGTTGTACCACTAGACCACAGAGGCGGTTAAAAACGCGGTCCATTGATTGGCACTTTTTTTTGTTTTGAGTGAGAGGAATGCATTTATTTACGTATACCAAACAGTTATTCTGGGCTCACCTAGAATACCGGACTGGCAAGTCCAGGGGCCGTACCGCGCAAGTGTCGTCGGCATCGACTTCGACTTCATTTGACAGATGTGACATATTGCTCTTAGTCTTCGGTAAGTTTTCATTTGTGTCAAAAAGAAGCAGCAATGTGTCGCATCTCTATGTCAAATGAAGCCGATGTCGCGGTTGGGGTGCAGCAACCTATCCCTCGCCGTCCCCCGACACCCCTCAAGACTAGAAAAGCTATCAGCTAAAACCAATTTTTTTTTTCACTTTCACTTTCCTTCCAACATAGGAGTATACATCATGTTTTGTTATTCCTCCTCCTCCTCCTCAGTCGTTCACTCTTGGCAGAGTGGTCGTGGTTGATGACGTTGCTTCATTGGCCAAAGCAGCCCCCGCGATGCGTCTCCACTTGTTGCGGTTTTCAGCGTCTCGGGAACTCTGGACTATGGAGGTTTGTGTCGCAGCTTAAATGAGGTCTGTCCAACGCGTAGGTGATCGACCGCTTGACCGCTTGCCCTCTACCTGCCCCTGGACAACGAGTCGTTCCATGGATTGTTCGTTTCGAACAACGTGTCCGAAATATTTGAGGATTCGTATTTGCACAGTCGACGATAATCTCTGCTTGATTTTTAGTTCCTCCAGTTTTGTTATTATAAATTTTTAATTTTGCATAATGCATTATTCTTAGTAATAATTATAAAGAAGAAAATTTACCAGTAAAAAACCACTGGGGAGCTTTTGTCGCGCATAATGCAGTGTTGAATTCGAAATTTTTCAAACCTTAATTTAAATATTGAAAATGTAAGTAAAATCTCTTAAAATGTAAGTAAAGTTTCAACGATTTTTAACCATCATTAATTTCGAAGATTTTTGGCTCCAAAAAATGTCGAAATCGAGATGTCGAAGGCACGTGAATCGGCCCCATGGTCTCCCTCATGTCGCTCAGACGGTACTCAAACCCACACCCTTAGAAATCCGGCCCAATACTCTACCAATTATGCTACCGAGACTTGAGGTTGAAATTTTCTCGTAAGTATAGGTATTCCACTTTCCACGCGCGACATGAAGCCGTGTTTTTTTTTTGGTATATTTTCATAATATATATATTTATTAGCATGTTTTGTATCTATGAATATTGCCCGAAGAAGCTATTCTTATGGGTGAATATTTTTTCAGTATTTTCATGTTTTCGGTATGTTTGTCCAAAATAGTGGGCGTATTCTCAATAAAAAATAAATTTATATTAACTACCTAACACACATTATAATCAGGAAAACATGATTTATCCTCGTCTCTTTATAGATTCATGTAACCATGCATTTGTACAATCGAGGAACTTTCCGGTCCACTAGTACAGATTTTTAGGGAAAAGTTTATTTTTCGTAAATTTATAATGTTAAAGGAGTAATTTATTATTCAAATGATTATTTGTGATATAAATCTACTATTTGTTCAAATAACGCTTCCTAAAAACTCTACTGGTCTACCGGGAACTCTCTCGATAGTACAAAAAGAAGACAAATGACAATCTTTGTAAAAAAATCTGCACTGGCAAGCAGACATATTATAATCTATTACAATAAAAATTCTATTGTGTCTCGTTCTTTGCCAGCGAAAGGTTTTGACTTCAAAAAGTTAAGAATAAGCCTTTGGGAGTCGGTACCAGGTACAAGGTATTAGTGATGCATTGTGCATTGTACGTACAATGCACATTTATACTTTTTTCTATGCCTTGGCTGGCACCGACTCAAAGACTTTTTACTTTTTGAAGTTGGTTAATTAATTTATACTAGGTTTTTCACATCGTAAGGACATGTATTACAAATCCCCAGGCTCGAACTATTTGAATATTATGCATGAGCATAATTTTACGTACATAGGTAATCATCGATGTGATGACCATTTGATTTTGTGTTAACTTCTTGTCTGCGATTGATATTTCTGACTTATGTCGGTTCAAATACAAGTAACCGGACACCGATCAGAGAACAATAGAATATCTATTGTTTCTCATATTAACAAGCGGCCACCCGCGGTTTCTCCCGCGTAGTTTCGGTTACCGTGTGGGAATATCGGCATAAAAAGTAGCATATGTAATAAGTAGCACTGTCTTTTCTACTAACTCTGTGCCAAAAATTAAATCGATTGGTTGCTTAGTTAGGCCGTGAAGGAAAGACAAACAAACACACTTCCGAATTTAAGTATAATATTAGTTAAGATTAGGATTCCTTTAAAACGTAGTTCGTCCAAGAAGTGTGGTCAGCCTACCTCCTTTGTTCCTTCCTACAGTAGTGTCAGCTAGACATGTTGCAACAACAGTAAATATGTTAATTAAATTATTAAATAGTTATCAAAGTATATTCTTAATTTTGATAGTGAAAGTATTAAACGCAGAGGCACAAGGTATGTTCAACATATTGGAGATTTAAGCGTTTGTTGGAAATGAAGTAGTTTTTTTATCAGTCAGACTGTGACGTCGTTTTCGTCATTTGAAGATTTCATATCCTATAGGAATTTGGGTTTTTCATATTTGTGCTATTACGCAGTGATCAATAATCCTACTTACTATCCTATTAATATTACTAGTGGTTTCGTGAGAACAGTAGACCTAGCCTATGAGGTTGAATCTGATGTCTACGGGTTCGTCTTCTGAAGGCGGAGAATACTCTGATTGGTATACATTTTTTGAACAAAAATCCTAATTTTGATATCCGTTCATTTATAACTCTTTTTGGATTTGTGTTCGCAATGTCTTCTTTAGAATGAAGTTCCGAATTCTGACGATAAATAACACTACAGCCATCTTTCCCCTTTACCCCACAATAAAAAATCAAGATGTTAGCATGTTTGCGGATGATACCAAAATATTTGCAAGTCCTCTTGTAAACTCAAAACTACTTCAGAATGATTTGACTCGACTGGCAAATTGGTAAAGGGAGTGGCTGATTAGTCTAAATATAGGCAAATGCACTGTTTTCCACATTGGGAATGGGAATCCTCGCAAAGTATACGACATCAATGACGTCCCATTACGACAAGTATGTAGTCCTCCTCATCGATTTCGATGACGGCGACCCTGACTATTTTTATTAATTTGTTCACCAGTCTTGCCTCCTTATGTGGGTTCTTAGGTGGCTGGCGAGACCAAATTTCGTTTTGAAAATCCTGCTGCAGAGGTAACAGTACAGTTGGCCCTGTCAGTTGATGGAATAGTTATAGGAGCGCTTAGGTCGTTCTTTGTGAATTCGGTGTTTATGACAAGTTTCTCGAGTCTGTTTTACTCGAACCTTTTGATACTGTTGTGGATGGTGGAGCGCGAAGATGACCTATTAGAAGCAAGCTCTCCCTGTTGGTGGTATAAATGCTGCATGCAGTAAGATGTCTTTTAAACACGTCCTTAAAGCGCATATATTGGCCTCGTGCTTACGCTTACCCTCTGCTAATTCAGAATAAAAACACAACTGTAGGCAAGCGGGTGTCGTCCAGCGCAGAACGTGTCCAGACCATTCTACCATACCACAGAGGTGCAGAGACACACAACGTGGAGACATTTGTTTTCATCATACCTGCGGGCTGATTCACAAAAAATCGGACACGGAATTCGAATTCTATGCTTTGTTTTTGTCTATTCTGTAGTGATTGTCAGTGACAATGCATAGATTCCGCTGTCGGGAACGTATCCTACTGTTTGTGGATAAGTCCGCTGAGTTTAAGAAATGTTAAAGCTGAAGGTGGAAGGACGCCTCTCCCGGTATCCTCAATGACTAAGTTACTTGCCATCTTATTTAATGAACAACATGAAGACTTTTAGCCTTCATCATACGTGATGCTAAATATTAACATTGCTGAAAGTGGAAGCGAGCCTCTCCCGGAATACTAAACCACTGAGGAACTGGCTATCTTATCTCTAACTGTCGGAACACTTAGATAAGACCAGGCGGACCTACGACAAGTCCTGCCACAATCGATTTTTTGTATAATAAAACAGCACTTTAGTTTCCTCTTAAGTTTTATGCATATTCCTTATTTTTTTACTTTACAGATGACTTAAAGATTAATTTCCGACTGATTCAGAATGAATGCACTCAAGAGCAAGGCGGGAATACTCATCAGATCACCGAAGTAGGAAATACCCTACAAATCGCTGCGTCTGGGGCTCATTACATCAATTATTATAAGTAAGATATTTTAAGTCATCAGTCTTTTTAACGTCCCCACTGCTGGGCACTGACCTTCCATTATGGATAAGGAGAATAGGCCATGATTCACCACGCGTGCCCAATGCGGGGATTTTAATGACTGCAAATACATCCGGGACCAACAACTTAACGTGCCTTCCGAAGCACGGTGGAGTTCGAGACAATACATTTTTGGTCACCCATCCTGTGGCCGACCATTGCGAAGGCACGTCGTTCAGACGTTGGTCCCGGCTGCATTTGCAGTCGTTAAAACCCACCAACCTGCATTGGACCCACATTATCCATCCATGGTAAGAAGAATGGGCACAGTCATGTTTGTTTACTTGGATAGGTACATGCTAAGCGATCAATAGGCGCCTGCCTAGGCGCCAAGCGCTCAGTGCAGCCGATCGCAAAAAATCTAGAATGTTCGGTTTACCTATTTAAGGTGATACTCGAAAAAAATATGCTGAAGCGAGAAAGCAATGAGAAAACGACGCGCACGGGAGCGAGACCAATTTTGCAGATTAGGCAAAAAAAACACCAAATCACTTCGTATTAAAAAACGGGTAGTAATTAAACCGCCTTCTTTTTAATAGCATTATGCGCCTTAAAAAATCTGCATTGCATTCTAAATTACTAAGTCAGCCGCTATTAATGCGCGTCTGAATAATACTGTCTTGACCACTAGTTATCTCATATGTGAGCCACTATAAATCTAACTCATCATGGTGGTTATAATTTAGCATCTAAATTTGTAACACACATTCAAGTAGTAAACTTCTTAAATATTAATTATATGACACTAAAATAGTAACTCTAATAGCTTCTAATTTTATAACTCAGTGCGTTTAAAATATAACTCGTCATACATTAATTAAACGTCATATTTATCTTAAAATTATCATCAAATACTATATGAAAGCAACTAATATTAGTTAGGAACTATTAAGGACGAACAAAATAAAAAAACCTTATTTAAAAAAATCTACTTTTTATTAAGACATTTCTAATTAATAAATATGTAATTAAAAGATACGAAAAATAATAAACCATTATTGGATTATTAATGCTGCTCGCGGTTTGGTTGGCCTTGCTCTGAGTGTTTGGTAGTGTAGTGTAACGTTCCAAGATGAAGAAAAAACATTTTTGTATTCGTCAAATTGCTTGAATTTTTTCTCAGCTTGATTATTTTTGGAGTCTTTGCATGGAATCAAATACGTGTAGCTTAATTTTGGTATCAGTTTTAGCCCATTGATATCCAATTGATTATTATGCAATTTAGGTTGTATCGTGAAGGGCTGTTCTGTTGCTTGTTGTGACCAGGGGGCCTACCATCAACTGTAATGCGATTCATTTTAGGCTACTTTCAGGTAGTAAGTGCGGGACGCCGCTAGACGCGCCATATGGCAGCATCCCACTCTCACAACCTACAATGAATTGCATTACAGTTGAAGGTAAGGCCCCAGCTTTTGATCATCTCCTCTGCCACCACTAAGAAACGAGACAACGTCATAACTAATCGAAAACTTTAATAAATTACAGACGAAACTTATGAAAAAACAAAATACAAACGCACGAACGAACACACAGTAAACAAATACGCTGGTCAGGTTGGTAACTCGTCGGTTCATGAACCGAATGACGATATCTGATTGGTGCAAATGGCCGGTCGCTGTCATATCGCGCACTCGCGCCCAATTTAAAAGAGGCTATTTTCACGATATAGAATTATGATGTATCATTTTACATGCGAAGTTATAATTATATGATGTTGCTTATTGAAGCTTTAAATTACAGGTTTTGAGGAACTTTTGTCGATGCTGTAAAACTTAAAATAATGTTAAGTTACAAAATCCGTGGCTGAGTTAGTAAATTACGTGTCAAGTTATTAATCAGAAAGACAAGTTAAAATAATTGTTGATCTTTACTTGCTGCTTTGTTTTAAATATGTAGTGGGCTTTGTAAAAAAGGCGAATTAGTTTATTAGGGGCTAATATATTTTCCCGTGGCTTGGTTATAAAAAAAGAAGTTTAATCACGTAGCCAATCAAAAATTCTGTGGTTGTACTTAATTTCCCTTAAAAAACTACAGCGATTTAAAAAAAATGCTTCTATACGATCCTAAATATTATTGGTGTCCACTTATTAAACCAATTTCCAATAGTGTAAGTAACCCCATTTAAGAATAATCTTGATTTTTCGTATATTTTAGAGGTCTTTTCGAAAAGAAAACGTGTCGAGGCAAAATCATAAAATCGTGTTTTTGAAACTATACGAATCTAGATATTAACAGATTTGTCACAACTGTAACCGTGCTATAGTTTTATATCAAAAAGTCCATACTTTTTCCGAGTAGCGCCTTAATCGCTAGGTGACTCGCGAGGCTCTAGGCGCTTAGCAGGCGGCCTGCCTATGCGTTGGCGGCCTTATGCATCCATAAGGAAGGCTAGTGCCCCAGCACTGGGGACATTAAAAATGGCTGATGACGACGACTCACGGTCCATATCACTTCCTACTTGAGTGTGATAAAGAATTTATATGAACTCTCACACAATCATACCAATCTTCTTCTTATCGAGTGAGGATTAGTGGCCACCTCTGGCGTCAGCGTTTATCAAGCCGCCTATAAGGCCTCTGACTTGGCTTAACGTCTGTAATCAAATGACAAAAGCAGGGACCGACTGTTTAATGTGCCCTCCGAAGCACGGAAGCGCTCAGATGTAATGCCACTTTACGGTCACCCATCCGACACCTGACCGGGCCGAACTTTGCTTAACAAACGTGATCGAATACAATCAGTCATTTAAGCGCGGCAATGAGCGCTTCGTCATACCAATTATCTATCCTAAGGTAAATTTTATCAGAACTTGTATTAAGGATACCTATAGTTAACGGGTAAACATAGTGTCTGATGATTTTTGTTTCAGGTGTGCCGCGGGGGGGGAAACCATAATTCCATATGATAAAGGAACTAATAATAATGAAACTGCTGGTCTTCAAATAGTCTCACCGAAGGTATGTATACACAGCTATTTTTAAACAGTATCTAAAATTTTTAAGGCGGTACCCCCACCGAAAGTGGCGCCGCGTTGAATTTTATTTAATATCGTAATTCTAATACACAATTTTAATAAAACTTTACGTGGAATTTTTAGAGCCCATAGTCTAGTATTTTTAGACGGTATCATTACATTCCCTCGTAGTCACTGCTAGAAGTAGATAGCAAAACTGCTAAAAGTGGCCGTTTTTGACACATTTGCTATCTACTTCTACGAATGACTATGGCGAGATGTAGCGATACCTTCTAAAAATACAAGACAATTGGCTCTAAAAATTCCACGTTTAGTTTTATTAAAATTGTGAATTAGAATTACGATATTAAATAAAATTCAACGCGGCGCCACTTTCGGTGGGGGTACCGCCTTAAGTTCGGCTCAGAATCGGTAAGTGAACAACTTTCTCCTAGAAACATGAGTCGAGATACGAGAACAATTTTTGGACTTCCCATACTAAATCGATCACGTGATCAGTCTAATATATGGAGTCGAAAATTTTTTTTCATATTTCGAGCCAAGTTTCTAGGAGAAAGTTGTATGACACGTCGAATTTTTCTAGTATATTCACCTTTCTACGGTGATGGCCACGATCGTTTCATCAATGAGAGAAATATCCTCGCATTCGAAAGAAACATCTTTACAGATGTTTGACTATCGATTAAGATGAAACAGCCATTTAATTATAAATTTTGAATTTTGCATTTTACAATGCTTTCGGTATCATGTCCCTCCTCATCCCGTCAGGGCGACATGAGACTAGGTAGTTGCTTTTTTCTAGTATATTTTCTTGTTTAATATTTATCACAGTAAAATAGCATTGTAAAATGCAAAATTAAAAATTTATAATTAAGTGTCATATATTTTTTGACTTTACTTCCTCGATACTTACTCGAAAGTTATTTGTGCTAGGCCTACTGCACTCAAAATATACATTGTGCAGAAGGTGTATTTCTCACATGGGGACTTTTCTTCATGTGCATTTCGCACAGCACTTCGCGACATATTATAGGATATGGCTAAATGTGATTTTTAATTAGGTTAGTCCCAAAACCACGGCACTATAAGGATTCTAACGATATACAATACACCTAAATCCATTTGGAAGATTAAGTTATGGTCAGTGATCGGATTATTGGATGCATATTTATTTACCTAAAGTTGAGGTATTGGCTGTTATGGAACGCACCTTTGTATCGAAAAATAATACCGATCGATTTTGTATGGGCAAGCGACTTGCCAAATTTTCAAGTGAAATTACTATGCACATATTTGGAAAAATTATGAGCATGTTTTTTTGGACTTTTTAATATGTCAATTTATGCTGAAAGGGGGTTTTGTAGGTTACTTAGAGGGTCGATAAATACCTTATTTTTGTGCTACGATGCACCGTTTCCGAGATATATAAAAACAATATACAAGAGCAGAGGATGAAAGTACTTAACGTACCTGTAGGTTAGATTAGGTTAGAACTGTGACAAAGAGACACGCGAACCGAGCGAGCGAAGCGAGTGTGCCGCGGCAGTGGTCGGCGAAACTCCAGATACGCCTTTTTTATAAAAGTACTAAAATATGAAAATGGAACCCCATTTTGCGACAACGGGTTGCGAACCCCGGATTTTTTTTAAATAAGTACTTACCATAATGCTAAACTGTTTGCTTCCACACCACGTTATCGACAAGTTTTGCATTCCCGAATTTTCTGGAATCCTGGAATTAATATTTAAAAAACATGTTTTAAGAAGCTGGTTCCACGATTTTCCGAGCCAACAATTAACTTTATCCTTACTTTATCCGATCACTGGTTATGGTAAATATTAAAGAAATGAAGATCACGTGAACCATGAAAACATTGTAAATCTTTTTGAGCAGTCGTGCCAAAACGAAAAGCATTTATAGTTTAAATATTAATAATAAGATGTCAAAGTTTACGTAATTAAAGCCCTGGTTTTACGGGTAAAAAAAATGTTTTGTCTTTGTTCTACAAACTGTAGGTAAATATACTCAGCCTATTCCGATATCATTGGATATAACTGATCGCCAAAGATGATTGTATCGCAGCGCTGTGCAGCTATTGCAGCAATGGAGAACATTCCTGATGTTGAAAACATTATATTTCACTGAATGAGATTAAAATATAATATGTTGAAGAAAAAGTTTCTCCGCATTTTTTTAGAAAATTCAACTTTTTTTTTGATATACTTAGTTTATTGGAAAAATACGTACACGGAAATTTCAACCTAGTCTAATATTGTTATTTAGCCTATTTATAATTTGTAATCGTGATATAAGCGCCGAAAATACTTATATTTAACTAAAGTATGTAGGTGCCATTTTGTTCGATAAGTTTTTGCCATCTTGTAGGTAGGGAAATGATCCCATTGCTATAGAATATTTTGGGCTTCTGATCAAAATACCGCGACAAGTGGTTTTGGCAGTCCTCTCGTGGTGTTAACCTGACACTGGCTAAAGAATTCTGAAGAGACCGAAACAGGTGGAAATCTGATGGTGTCAGGTCAGGACGACACGGTGGATGCATTAACACCTCCCAGCCAAACTCTCTTAATTTTGCTGAGTGGCTAAAGATATGTGAGGTCGTTATCATGATGAAAAACCACACTCCTTTAATCTCATCAGTTGTTCACAGTAAAGGTCAGAATTGATGGTCCTGCCTGGTGGTAACAGCTCATAATGAATAATGCCCTTCCAATCCCACCACACACACAGCATCTCCTTGTTGTGAGTTAAGCCGGGTTTCGCCACAGTCTGTGAAGCCTGACCGGCCTTTGACCACGAACTTTTTCGCACGTTCTTGTCGTACGTGATGTACTTTTCATCATCAGTTATCAGCTTCTTCAAAAATGGTTCGGTTAAAGTACGTCATAATAAAAGAATCACAAATGAGTACACGGTTCATTAAGTTTCTTTCAGTGAGCTCGTTTTTGTGTACCCAGTTTTTTCCAAATGCGCCAAAACTGTTTTGTGGTCAATTTCCAGTTCCTCAGCTACGCTATCTTCTATCTTTGTGCCAAATTTCATCCAAATCGGTTCAGTAGTTTTTTTCCGTTAAAGATTTTTTGGCTTCAAAAATAACTTAGCTAGCCTATTTTTAACATCACTCTAGCATATTTTGAAGTAGATGAATTGGCAAAACTGGACTCCTGACGCCACCCGCCGCTCCGGACGCGCGAAACGACGCGATGTGACGAGGCGAGGCGAGGTGGCCCTTTAGTTAGACTGTAGCCTCGTCTCGTCACCTCGTTTCGCACCTCACCTCGACACTCGCACGCCAGTATACTGCCGTATATAGATTTTACGTCAATGAATTTAAATTCGAAATATAAAAATAAATAAGTGCTAGCGAACTGGATAGTGGATAATTTCTCTCCGGATCGAACCCTGGCGCATGTAGTCCACTGCATTATATATTTGCATTAGATATTGTCAGTTTTTATTTTTTACTTAATGTAGGGTCAAGGTGAATGATGAACGCTTTTTTAAAGTGGGCCTTCGTAAAGGCCGGGCCATTTTAAGTGCCAGTACCTCATTGTAAAATGCAAAAATTCAAGAGAAGGAATTGTCTTTTAGCCCCAACTACACATTCGGTTAATTAATGGGTATTTTTATGTGATAAATAAACAAGAAAATATAGTAGAAAGATTTAACACAATAGCATAATGCTATTGGAAGACATTGAGAGTAAGATCAGTTCAGCCTGCTTCGTTCTACGAAGTCTTAGAGATGAAGCAGACATAAAGCATTTGAAACTAGTATACTATGCCTTGGTAAAATCGAGGTTCCGTTATAGTATATTCTGCTGGGGTAGAAGATATGACTACAATGTTAATAAGGCTTTCATATTACAAAAAAAGAGCAATTAGGACAATGGTACGCATACCCCAACAAGAGTCTTGTCGGGAGCATTTTAGAAAACTAGGTATACTAACTGTTCCTAGTTTATATATTCTAGTTATAGTTTCTCATTTCGCTAAAACTGTAACAGAATATGAGAATCCTGAGGAGAAAATTATTAGGGTTGCAACGAGAAGACAAGCGTTTAAGCAGAAAATCGCTCCCACAATAGATTTGGTCAAGCATTGTCCCAAATATCAGTCAGTGAATTTATTCAATAAACTGCCAAATGAGTTAAAAAGCGCAGTGTACGAGTCAAATTTTAAAAATAAATTGAAGCCATTCTTGTTGAAGGAATGCATCTATTCAATAAATGATTTTTTGAATAGCCACTAGTATTTATGTGTATTGTATTGTATTTCCTTAAATTTTATTATTATGCATTGGACTTAAAAATAAATAAACAAATTATGTTGACATTATTATAATATCGTAAGTTGACATTATTAATATCGAACATCTCGAATGCGTGTATGTCCACAATATTATGTGTAAATGTCTCATATTAATTATATATTTTTTTGTTGTTTAATTGTTAACTAATTTTTATTTATGTAACCATGAATTTCGACACAATGAACATTGTTATGAAATAAATAAATAAATATTGCTATTATGCTATTGTCTCATGTCGCTCAGACAGGTATTTTTGTAATTAATTTCAGATAAAACTCGAAAAGTATATGGCAGGATTATGGGTTTGTGATTTTCTTACGAATTTGGACACAAATCTGCAGAACAAGGTTGTTTTTGTATACAGAAACCATTCATACATACAAAGAAGCTGTCATTTTAATGTCACTTTCAAAGGTAAAATAAATTCAATACTTCAATACTACAATACTTAACATCAGTTATGATGAAGGCTAAGATTAACCCTCGTGACTTTTGGCCTTCATCATACCTGATGTTAAGTATTGATAAGGCCGAAGATGGAAGCGAGTCGTCTCTCCCGGAATCCACAATCACAACTGGCTATTATATCTCTAACTGCCGGAACACAACAACGCTGAAAACATTGTTTTTATGGCGACAGACTTAGATAAGATGTTGGTAGATAGCCAGGCAGACTTACAACAAGTCCAAGTACCAAACTGAATACAATATGTACCCCCGCTGGGAATCGAACTCGGGACCCCGGGGTCTGATACCGGTGGTTGCACCAGTAGACCACAGAAGCGGCTACTCTGTAGTGTATCTAGCCCTAGTATGAGCGGCTTTTATCGACACTTGAAAACGCGTTACTTTCTCGCTCACACCTTAGCAGGAGAAGCAAGACAGCAACATGCACCATACCACAGAACATTAAAACCACTTTTCCTTGTTCTGTGCACCATACCATATCGCGTGATATAAGTAGCGGAGTTTGTGCTAGAGGGCTGACATATATTATTTGTAAGGTTATATAAATATCAACACATGTGTTTTCAGATTCAAAATCAAATTCCTCAAACCCAGGGTCGTCTGAAAGTGATCCTAGTAAGTTATTTAGCTTTTTTTACTAAATTGGCATTTGCAAAAAAAAATTTAGAAAGAATCCCGTAGGTAAGTACCTAAATGATTATGGAATATGTTTTTTTACAGATTTATGGATCTATATAACATCGGGAACGCTGTTGCTGTTCACTATAATCATACTTATTCAAACATGGATCATAATTTACTGTAAAGTCAAAGGTAAGACATTTCCGAATAGCTATGTCAGCATTGTGTCTTATCAAGGATATGTTTCACGTGCGCTGTTGACTGCACTGTAACGCATGCCCTTGATGAGTCATTTTCAAAGTGGGCGATAATGCCCCCTTGTGGTCGCTGTTGGCCTAGAGTGGGCGGTAAGGGGCTCAAAAAAATTGTTTTTAAGATGTGGTAAAATAAAAGAAAAATTGGGGGCGCTGTAAAATCATCGATTTTTCAAATTGGGCGATAGACGAAATAAGATTGAGAACCACTGCCCTTGATGAACAAAAAAACCTTCTTCAAAATATACTTTTTGGAGTCGGTGCCAGACAAGGCATCAATGGTGCAGTCTACATTGCACTTCTACAATATACGTACGTTTATTTTGTCCTGGTTGTCACCGACTCAGACTCTTTAAAATATACCTTTAGAAGTCGAAACTTTATCTTTAACGATTATGCGACTAACTTTAAAGTACACCCTTTCAAACAAAAAAAGAATCATTCAAATCGGTTCATAAATATTGAGGTAATTAGTATTTAATAGTTCCGATGACCACGTGTCTTCGTCATCCGTTCCACTCCACCAAATGGTGCTTAATGGAAGCAAATGCACGAGTTACTAAAGAAAACGCCAAAATCTATGTAGGTGTGCCTATAATATTTGAAGAGTTCCCTTGATTTCTCAAGGATCCCATCATCAGACCGGGTGCTTACCGACCGACCATTATGCTGGGCTCACCTAGAATACCGGACTCGTGAGTCCAGCACCCTATCCCTTGTCGCCCCCCGACACCTCGTCGAGCCTAGTAGGCTCGGCGGGAGTTCGGGGTAGGATCTAACCAGCTCCCGTCCCCACACCGAGCTCAAAAGCTCGAAAGACGGTAGAAGAGAGCGGGTACTACCAGCTTAACCCCTCACTACTTGCCCCCCCCTCCCTATTTTATGTAAAAGATAATTACAGTCTAAAGTGCCGTACGTAGTGCAGTACAGTCTTTCAGGTAAGACTGAGCGTGAAGCCGGTACATTACACGGTAATCCGTCTGCTCATGGCGTAGTGGTTCAATCCGCTACGTCTTAAGTTACCTGCGCAAACCGGTTTGTACACGCATGCTCTCAGGTAAGACGGTGCGTGTAGCCGGGACATTAGATCAGGCAATGCAGATTGTTTTAACAAACATTTTATTGTCTACATTTTATGTCTAGTTTTAAAATAAATTTCTATGTGGCATTGTAGCCTGAATATAAATAAATAAATAAAAAAAACGGGTTGCACTCCGGGAGTGTCGGCAGAAGTGAAAACCGCATAAACGAAACAGCAGGAGCAGGCATACATTTTCGACGCGCGGTAGAATGAGAGGGGGATATTACTTCCTCTTCTACGCCGCGCCGCGGTCTACTCTTCCTCCGTCTTACGAATTTTCGATCAGCACCCCGACCGCCTAACGGTATAGCTTGTACTATCGCTATAGCTATCGATTTTTCAAACCCCCTACAAGGGCTCTCGCTGACACTATCACTTTCATACTAAAAATGCAATTGTGTATCCAGTAGATGAATAGAAATATGTAGGAATTAGACAAAAACCTCATCGTTGAAGAGTTTTATGAGAGTTTGAAGTTTGATAGCCATAGCAATAGCAGAAGCTATATCACGTGTCCTGACGCGACTTTAAAATTTTTCACCACTCTTTTAAAACTCTGATGTGCACAACGCCGCTAAAGAAGTTTTTACTTCAAAAATGAAATAAGTTTATTTCTTACAGCTCAAAGAGTGACCAGAATACAGAGCCTATCTCTCAGTGTGAGGAGTTCGGAGAACCAAGATGAAAGTAAGTCTTCATCTTCGTCATCATAAGCCATTATAATGTCAGCCGTGCCTTTTGTTCCCAGCGATTCACTCTGTTACTCGATGGGTAAAAAATCCCATCGAGTCACAGTATTACTCGTTGGGAGAACAATTTATAAAAATTATTCCCAACAAGTCACACCCGAAGGTCAGATATTACGCGTTAGGGAAAAAAATTCTCAACCTGTTACATTTTAGCAATGAGTTCACGATTTCTAAAACTCCTTGTTTAGATTGTAACAGGTTGAGACATAGAGCAACGTTGCTCTATGGGTTGAGAAGAGTTATTCCCTCACGTTTAATATAATATCCTAACTTCGAGTGTGGCTGGTTGGAAAAGGCCTTCCATTTGGATGGATACGGAGATTGGTCCAGGCCCCGATACGGCTTGTCGTCATCATCAGCCGCTTTAAAATGCCCCCACTGCTTGGGCATTAACAAATAATATATAATAAGGAGAATGGGTCATGATCATGAGCTACCACGCACTTCCTAATTGGAGTTTTCTGAAGCGGATTGGTGGGTTTAAACGACAGCAAATGCAGCCTGGTCCAGCGGCTTAACCTTAGAAAGTAACCTTATTACAATTTGACGACTCTGTATGTAGGTAATAAGACAGGGAGAAAAAAACAGCCCTTGACGAGTTTCTTGCCGGTTCTTCTCGTTACGCGGTCTCCCGCCGTAGGGTTTGTGAACCGATGGCGTAGCTGCTTTGACGTTTACAAGTGCTTGTAACAACCTAGACTAAATTAAATCGTTGAGATACGAGTATAAACAATTAAATTAATAATAAACATATAAGCATACTACACTACCTTATACTAACTATAACAAGATAACGCCGTCCAACTCGCAGCCGCGTAGCATAGTGCCGAGAACACTGGCGCTGTTGCCCCGCTGAATACATAGACTCAAGCGCTGGGCAAGATAGGCTAGACAACCTAGACTGAATAAATGATATTGAATTTGAGTTTAAGTAACGTACAGCCGGGAAATTTCCCGGTTGACTAGTAGAGTTTTTTTATGGAGCTTTATTTAAAAAAGTAATAGATTTAAAGAAAACCTTTATATAACAAATAATATAACATTAAAAGGTATTTCATTTGAATAATAAATTATTTCTTTATTCTTAGTACTTTCCAAGAAAACGTTTCCCAGAAAAACTCTACTGGTCCAACTTTTACCTTCCAAGTCTTCCGACGCATGGAGGAGCTTGAAATAAGTAATAATTTTTGATCACCCTTCTACTAAACACTTGGAGTTTACATGAATAAAAAGTATTTGATTTGATTTTACTTCCAATTGCGAATGTCGCATAATAACCACAGGAAAGAAGTTAGAAGGAGCATGTTACGCATTTTAGTACTGAAAGAAGACAGACATGTTGCCTTGCCAATGTGAAGAAATTCAAAATAATTAAAAAATAAATATATGTGGTACTGCTGTGTATCGCGTCTGGGACTGGGACCGCAGTCCCGAAAGCCCCATTCGAAATTAATTATTATTTTTGATGGGCTTTCTGGACCACGAATCGTGGTCCCGAACGCTAATTTATTTAACAAAGATTAATAATCTTTGTTTTTAGTGGTACGTTGGGACCACAGATACACAGTTGCTATCTTTATTTCCTATATCGGGTTGACTATTATGCCATGTCGAATGTTTTTGTTTCTTTGATAGTACTACTAGCAACGTGGGAGATTTGACTGCTCAAAATTCTAAATGACTTCTGGTGGGTTATGCTGCCCTGGTACTCCGACTCTACTTTTCCGACAGAGAAAATAAAGATAGCAACTGTGTCCCATAATACCATTAAAAATAATGATTAATATTAAGGTGGCATTAAGGACCACCCTTTGTGGTCCCGATAGCCGCATTAAAAAATGAATTAATTCCAAAGCGGATTTTGGGAGCGCGGTCCTGATCCCAAAAGCCCCGGGACTCGTTTCGCGCCAGATGGTGGCGACGAGTGACAGCCAGCTTACTACTTTTAACTTCTTTCTAGTGTTCTGTTTATCTACGTTCTTTCCTTTTGGATATTAACGATGAACATAATTATGATCAATAGTAAACACCTAGAACAAAGAAGAGACAATTCAAACAAACAAACTTTGTCTGGTGCGGGAATCGAACCTATGACCTGCGCCAAATAAGTCGTCAATGCAACGTTAATTGCCATTTTATTAATACTAGTTTAAGATCATGTATCAATTTGACGACTCTGTACGAAACAAGACAGGGAGAAAAAACAGTCCTTGACGAGTTTCTTGTCGGTTCTTCTCGTTACAAGGTCTCCCGCTGTAGGGTTTTTGAACCGATGGCGTAACTTCTTTGACATTCGCAAGTGCTTGTAACAGCCTAAACTAACGGTCAAAATTTATAAGCTATCTCTAGATATGGATAGGGCTATCTGAGATAGTTGCCTAGAATACTCGTATTTTTGTTAATATGAAATTAGGACGTTGCTATGTAACGAAACCAGTATCCTAGGCAACTATCTCAAGTAGCCCTATCCATATCTAGAGATAGGTTATGAATTTCGGCCGTTAATAAATGATACTGAGTTTGAGTTTTGTTTCCAGAACGATACAGTACAACACCATCCCGCAAAAACAGAATAACACAATTATTTGGAAAAAACCAGAAAGATGAAACATGCATTTACGAGACTTTAGAAGAAGCACACGGTAAGAGTAAAATCTACTAAAGTAGGAGAAAAATAACATTACTGGTAATACTAGAACATAGAAAAGACAGAGGTTAGAAGTAGTAAGTTGGCTATCACTTGTCGTCCCCCTTTTGCGCAAAACGCAGATGCAATCCATCCAAGTGTGGATGAAAATAAGAAAGCATTCACTTTGTTCAATTTTAAATTTCTTCATGTTGTTGTCTTACGCTCGAAATTAATAACCTATCTGTAGATATGAATTAGGCTATCTGAGACTGTTGCCTAGGATACTCCACAGGGTCCCATTGTGGTTTGGTAGATTTTAACATCTGCAAATGCACCGGAACCAACTCTTATGATGAAGGCTAAAAGACTCCCCGTCGTTCATAAAAAAAACCTTGCGTAACTAGAGTTTTAGCTGCTTAGCTCTGATTTAAATGTCTAATTGTATGTGATATGTATGTGATTGACGAGCTGTTTGGCGCAGAGATACTAAACTCGCCTTCTGCGCCAGAGGTCCCGGGTTCGATCCCCGGACAAACAACATATCTATTTGTCTTGGTCTGGGTTTAAATAAGTATATTATGTATGTATTTACAAAAAAGGTATACAAGTATGTTTATTTGTTCGTTATCTAGTATCCATAACACAAGTTCTTCATGAAACTTAACGTGGGCTAAATAATTGGTGTGATTGTATGTAATTATTTATTTATTTATTTATACGTTGTCTGATATTATTTTTAATAATAATTTAAATTTACTTCATTAGGTGGTTACCCTCCTACACCGCCCATAGAGACGATACCAACCTTAAGTAAGTAAATTCACTTCCATTACTAGTTTTCTACAACGTGTTGATTAATTACTTAAAAAAAAAAAAAAAATTGCCGAATTCATAAAAAGAAATTAAAACGCACTGATTTCGAGAAACAACTAAGGTAATATCTCCTCGCCAAATGCTATTTTGATATAAAATATTTTTTAAAGACAAAAAATTACATTTGATTGTATTCTAAAATTATTAATTTAAATTTTATTAATTTATGATTTTTTTTTGTTTTTCATTTTAACATCTATAATTATTTTACATTTGAAAATGTGCGAAATAGTCTTTTTATAGTTTGATTATACATGAATTCAATGTTATTTTTGTTAATAAATTTCATTTATTAGTTTTTAGTACTTTAATTTAATGAGATGAGAAATATTTTTTTATTTATATTTTATTGGAACGAGATAATTTTGTAAATGTTATTATTAATCTATACTATGGAATGGTCTTATTTAGACATGAATTAGATTTTTATAATTTTTAAATTATTGCATTTTTCAATGCTATTTTTATGAATAGCATTGAAAAATGAATTCTCAGATGGAATTTTCAATTCACTTGTGGCCGAGTTGATTTTTTCCAATATTTTTCTATTTGAAAAATTATCATAATTAATTAATATTGTTTCTTTCTTATGTAATTTTTTTTAATTTGATTATTATTATCTTTTTAATTTCAAGTGAGATGGACTTGTTACATTGGATTTTTTTTATGTCATAATTTTCTAAATTATAGATAAGCCCTCTCTATTGCAATTGCTACACCCGTACAGGGAACTGTACTCACTTGTAACATCCTTATAAACTTTGTAATATACAATACATAAATAAATAAATAAACAATAATTAGAAAGAAAGAAAGAGTGAAAAATATTTAGTGACGAGAACATACGAAAAAAAATATACAACTATTATAACTCAAACAAAACCGTGTAGAAATTATATCGCCACACCAACTAATCCCCTGTCTCAGCATAATGTCACAGCAGCGCTAGGAGAATGCCACTGCAACGCTAGTATTCTGGTGACATCGAACTGCTAGTGCTCAAACAGGTATTGTTTGAGCACTAGCACATACAAAAAAAATGTTATACCTTTTCACAAACTGTCTGTCTATTACCTCTTACCGCTCAAACCGCCCAACCGATTTTAATTAAACTAGGTGTGCTGATAAATAAACTTGAACTCTTGAGATGAACATAGGATATTTTTTATTCCAATAGAGGGCGCTAACATGCAATAACCTAAGTCCGCGGGAGAACTAAACTTTTAATGTGATTAATATTAAACAAGAAAATATACTATAAAAAGCAACTTGTCTCATGTTACTAAAATACGTCAATAAATGTACTAAATCTACTTGTAAAATATGTCAATAAATGCATCTTTTGTGTCAGTGTTTGTGTCCAATGTTACGATATGGCTGTATCTACCTACAGCCTTTGCCTGTCATGGGAAGCGTAAAACTAAATAAAAATAATGGTGATGCAGGAAATCAGTGTAGCTTTTTTTGTATTTAACTTTTAAACCCTAAAATGAATATTTTTATTTATTACACTATACGAAACCGAAATTACGAATGTTTATTTTCCTACATGTTTGCTTCTGACGCTGGCTTTGCGCATGGTTAGGCAGGATTTGGCATTCTCCTTTTGCTGAAAATACCGCTGTTGATTTTACTGGAAAATCTTCCAATAGGTAACGAACTTTAAGGCTGTATATCAAAGGGCTGTATTTTTTCAGAACGAAACCCCAGTGCCTTGGACATACGCAAACGACCCCCAGTACCACTACCGAAAGAAGTATCAGATGACGGTTTGTACAAAATATCATAAGTACAAAAGGTAGCGGCGGCGGCATTATTTTTGCGTCCAAAGTTTTTGGGTCGCAACGCTCGGTACGGACAAAAATACTTATTTGGTCCCTCTTTTATCTCACCTAGTTAAAATCACTGAGCAAGTAATCACTAGTTAAAATTACGGAAAAGTTCGCTCGAATAAAAGTGTGCGTAAGGTTCGATAAGACCAATTTTATATTAACGGTCAATTAGTCAGAAGTTACAGTACTATTTTATTCAGGGCCATTATCTCCCACTAAGGCTTGGACCACATCTATCAGCACGCTGTATGTTTTCATTTGTGTCAAAAAGAAGCAGCAATGTGTCACATCCATCTGTTAAATGAAGCCGATTTGGATGCCGACGACACTTGCGCGGTAGGAGTCCTGGTTCAGGCCCGGTAGCCGACCGCCTCCGATGAATAACGAGCGCGTGGCTCTCAGAAAAAGAGAGGGCGATGGGAAAAGGCGATAGAGTGCTGATAGATGTGGTCCAAGCCTTAGTAATGACCCTGGATAAAATAGTATTGCAACTTTTGAATAATTGGCCGGTAATATAAATAAAATTGGTCTTATTGAACCTTACGCACACTTTTATTTCACGGAAGTTGGAAGCAAGGAGCCACACAATGTTGTCATTACAAAAAAATATTAAAAAGTTGCCAAGCTATTGGAAAATTATAACAATAAATGTTGGTTATTCCAACAGGCCCCGCCCCGATTTTGTTGTACATTGTAGTAGTAACATAGTAAATTTTCATTAGGAAAGATATTCGTAGCCGTAGCAGTCGTAGACGTCGTATTAGAAACTCGTAGCGGCATCCAGTCGTAGCGTTAGGCTTCTTGTACAGACACGGTTTTTCCGCCGTGAAAATCTACGGCTGATTCGCCGTACGTAGCCATAGCCACGGTGGTCAGTGTCCTTCGCCACTGGTAGGTACAGTCGGGGACTTTCCCGGTTGATCAGTAGAGTTTTTTCAAGGAGCTTTATTTAAAAAAGTAAAATATATATAGAAAACGTTTATATCACAAATAATAGACAATAAAGAAGTATTTTATTTGAATAATAAATTATTTAGTACATTTCGAGAAAATGTTTCTTAAAAAAACTCTACTGATCAACCGGGAAAGTCCCCGACTGTACTTACATAAGTAAACAAAATCTTTCACAAAAATAATTTAGTATAAAATTAATAATAAAAAAAAAAACACTTTTTTTAACTTTTCAGAAGTTACGGACACGCTGAGGCATATCCAGCGTCAAACTTTAAAGAATAAGGAAGGTAAGCATACATTTCATACTAGGAGTTAGCTTTTACGCATCCCTCGCCCCCCTGTGCAGGGGCTATGGGATACTTGCCTTCGTGGTCGTGTGTTCGATTCCTGCACAAAACAATTCTTCCTATTTATAGTGTGTATGAACACACACAAACATTTTTAAACTTTCGCGTTGCATTTTAAATATTGAAAACCAAACGGGTATTAAACGGTAAGAACCGTAAGTGATGTATTTTATTCAACTACCTTACCCGACGTTAAGGCGAATTTGCATTGTCACGGGCTGAATGGAGATACGATGTTACGTCTTGCCGTCGTCCGAGGTGGAGTCTTCATCCACCGTCCAGTTTTTTCTCCACGTGCCGTCGCACACAGCACTTTAGTGTTCCGATTCTGTCCCGCAGCCGTATTCTGGTCGTTAGCGTGGTCACGGGCTGACTGGAGATGCGATGTTACGTCTCGCCGTCGCCCGAGGTGGAGTCTTCATCCACCGTCCAGTTTTTTCTCCACGTGCCGTCGCACACAGCACTTTAGTGTTCCGATTCTGTCCCGCAGCCGTGTTCTGGTCGTTAGCGTGGTCACGGACTGAATGGAGATGCGATGTTACGTCTCGCCGTCGTCCGAGGTGGAGTATTCATCCACCGTCCAGTTTTTTCTCCACGTGCCGTCGCACACAGAACTTTAGTGTTCCGATTCTGTCCCGCAGCCGTGTTCTGGTCGTTAGCGTGGTCACGGGCTGACTGGAGATGCGATGTTACGTCTCGCCGTCGTCCGAGGTGGAGTCTTCATCCACCGTCCAGTTTTTTCTCCACGTACCGTCGCACACAGCACTTTAGTGTTCCGATTCTGTCCCGCAGCCGTGTTCTGGTCGTTAGCGTGGTCACGGACTGAATGGAGATGCGATGTTACGTCTCGCCGTCGACCGAGGTGGAGTCTTCATCCACCGTCCAGTTTTTTCTCCACGTACCGTCACACACAGCACTTATAGTGTCCCGATTCTGTACCGCAGCCGTATTCTGGTCGTTAGCGTGGTCACGGGCTGACTGGAGATGCGATGTTACGTCTCGCCGTCGTCCGAGGTGGAGTCTTCATCCACCGTCCAGTTTTTTCTCCACGTGCCGTCGCACACAGCACTTTAGTGTTCCGATTCTGTCCCGCAGCCGTGTTCTGGTCGTTAGCGTGGTCACGGACTGAATGGAGATGCGATGTTACGTCTCGCCGTCGTCCGAGGTGGAGTCTTCATCCACCGTCCAGTTTTTTCTCCACGTACCGTCACACACAGCACTATAGTGTCCCGATTTTGTTCCGCAGCCGTATTCTGGTCGTTAGCGTGGTCACGGACTGAATGGAGATGCGATGTTACGTCTCGCCGTCGACCGAGGTGGAGTCTTCATCCACCGTCCAGTTTTTTCTCCACGTACCGTCACACACAGCACTTATAGTGTCCCGATTCTGTACCGCAGCCGTATTCTGGTCGTTAGCGTGGTCACGGGCTGAATGGAGATACGATGTTACGTCTTGCCGTCGTCCGAGGTGGAGTCTTCATCCACCGTCCAGTTTTTTCTCCACGTGCCGTCGCACACAGCATTTTAGTGTTCCGATTCTGTCCCGCAGCCGTGTTCTGGACGTTAGCGTGGTCACGGACTGAATGGAGATGCGATGTTACATTTCGCCGTCGTCCGAGGTGGAGTCTTCATCCACCGTCCAGTTTTTTCTCTACGTACCGTCACACACAGCACTTATAGTGTTCCGATTCTGTACCGCAGCCGTATTCTGGTCGTTAGACAACCGAGACGAATAAGGGTTTTTAACACTGTTGAAAGTTGCCGGTAATCCAGTTGCCGCACAAAATCCTATCTTTCTCTTGCTCTTATCGTATGAGGACCAGTGACCACCTCTGGTGTCAGAGTTTATTAAGCCGCCTATAAGGCCTCAGACTTGGTTTCATTGGATTCTGATTTTCAGTCACTGCTGGGGCACTGGCCTTCCTTATGGATGGATAAGTGGGAAATGACCCACCACGCGCGTCCAATGCGAATTGGTGGGTTTTGACGATTGCAAATGCAGCCGGAACCAACGGCTTAACGTGCCTTCCGAAGCACGGAGGAGCTCAAGATAATAAATTTTTGGTCATCCATCCCGTGCCGTACATTGCGAAAGTTGCTTAACCTCAACAATCGCGGACCGAATGTGCGAAACACTGTGCCACCAAGCTCCACGATAATTTGGTGCACTTGATAATTTGATTTTTTGCTTCAGAAACAAAACCTAAGATACTTCCGCCTCTACCGGAATCTGCAATGGTTCCTGAACCAGTAACAAGGTCAAGAACACCAGTCTCGAAAAGATCTAAAATCGCTCCAGGTATTGAAAAAATCTTTTCAGCTCACAGGCTCGGAAAAGTTAGTTTTGTCATTCAATTTCTGCGTGGAAAATCTGTTGGGGAAAAAACAACTAATACCTAATCGTCTTGTTCTAGAATTGAAAGCGAAACCGACCAAGAACCATCCTCTCCTTGCCGAAGAAGAGCCTGAGATCCCAATGACACCTGGACTGACGAGATCATTACAAAAAAAACAAGGTAATAGCGAACGACAATGTTATAGTAAGGGTCACGAACTGAGAGACAAATGGCAAGCTTTAAGCTAACAATTGGCTTAACACGTTCACTGCGCATCACCCACAATCGGCCTGACGGACGCGGTGCTAAATCTCTGTGCAGACAGTAGAAACCACTTTTCTCTCTCGTGCGGAGCGTGTATCATTGTTATTTCTATGAGTTCGACAGAGACAAATATAGTTTTCGGTTTGTGAGTACAAGTGTAGAAATATACCATGAAAAATATTGCGGCGGGCCTTTATTGACCCCCACCGTACCGAAGGTATACAATAACCGTTAACGGTCATCCACCCAAACAGGCCCGCCGCCCCGCACCAAATGAAAGTTATTGCTTTTTTTACGCAGTGGACGTGTTAAAGGCACATCGAGATTAGATCTCGATGAGTAATTCAGTGATTCGACCCACCACACGTTCGTGCCAAAATGAGACGAATTACTGAATTAAAAAAATATATTACAATTCATTCTGCGATTCGTCCCATCTATTCTTTCTTTAGCATTTCAAAGTTTTATTGCTTAGAAATGCTAAAGAAAGAATCGATGGGAATCACGATGACGAATCACTGAATTACTCATCTCGATGGGCCCACGACGACACGACACATCGACTGACATTCTATCTATCCATCTCTGTATATGGCCACAGAATAAAGAAAATATTATGTATGAGGAATGTGATGGAAGCAGAGGAAGCAATATAAGAGTTTTATAAGAAAACGTTTTTATTAACCTCATTTTCTTTTTTTAAGGACCATCGGTCGTTGCTTCGGAATTGGACAACATTTTTAAACGAAGGCAAAATAGTAAGTTTTTTGTAAAATAGTAGTTACTTGGTCTTTCACCATCGACTGATAAGTTTTGGATAGCTTACTTGGAAGATAATCCTGCTAATACTATAAATGTGAGAGTATGTCAGTTTGTTACTCTTTCACGCAAAAACTACTGCACGGATTTGGATGAAATTTGATATGTAGGGACTTCAAATAGTGGACTAACACATAAGCTACTCATTATCCTGATATTCCCACGGGAACAGGAATCACGTGGGTGAAACCGCGGGCGGCCGCTAGTTTGACATATCTATACTAAATTATTTATTATTTGTTTGTTTGAACGCACTAATCTCAGGAACTACTGGTTCGAATTGAAAAACACAATTTTATTGGTTAAGTATTGGTTGTGTAACGGGGACAACATTTTCATAAGTTGTATCAGTTGGTCCAAGGGGCCGATGGGGTACGATAGTCCATTTATCGAGAAAGGCTATAACATCAAGCTAAGACCAGTAGATGAGGAGCATCAATGAAAAATTTTGTCAATCGGGGTTTTTTTTTCTATCCCGTTGCGTACGTAAATGGTTAAGTTACGCAGAAATCATGTATGTAATGACGGAAAGAGCGTTCCGCATGATTTTAACTATGTACGTAGAACTATAGTAAGTACTAATAATTCTATTACCTACAGTGAAAAAAATGCTACAGCGATTTTAGTAACGTAGTTTTAAAAAACGCATCGTAAAACGCGCGCCATTCGCGTGACGTCATTAATATTTTATGTTTGACCGCGAATAAGTTCGTCCTTTGTCGGTCGTTTTTCGTAATATTTTTTTTGTTTCAAAGAGTTTTCTTGTGGAGATTATCTCATATTTTTAACCGACTTCAAAAAAGGAGGAGGTTCTCAATTCGGGTGGTATATATATATTTTTTTTTTTTTATGTATGTACACCGATTACGCCGAGATTTCTGAACCGATTTCCATGATTCTTTTTTTGTTCGATGCAGAATAGTTGCCAATTGGTCCCATAAAAATTTGGTTTCGTTTGACCCAGTACTTTTTATGTTATGAGCATTTTTATATATTTCATTTCATTGTTGACTTGGACGATGTAATATTTACGATAATTTATCACATAAAAATAGCATTGTAAAATGCAAAATTAAAAAGTTATAATTACGATAATTTTGTTTATAATGTACATGAAACCTTATCTAATCTAGAAAAACCCTGCTGTAGTTTACAAAACAGCTTATTACAGACACTAAAAAGTAAAAAAAAAACTGCGTTAAAAAAACCGACTTCAAAAACTAAAAAGCAAAAAATAAGACTTTTGGAGTCGGTGCCAGCCAAGGCAAGAAAAATAAAAGAATAGGAGTTTAAAGTAGAATGTCTTGGCTGCCGCCGACTCCAAAAGTCTTATTTTTTGCTTTTTAGTTTTTGAAGTCGGTTTTTTTTTTAAGCAGTTTTTTTTTTATCAAAATCGTTTCAGTAGTTTGGGTTCTAATCAAAATAATTGACCTTAATTTGTCTTTCAAGTAATGCGTAGGTATATTTATTTCCTGCCTTTCCATCAATCCTTTATCTTTCGTCTTTTTATTGAAAGAAAGAAAGAAAATTAATTTTATTGAGACAACAAATAATGTATGTCCACACTTTAGGAGCATGGGCCTAAGTAATAAAGAGGAGGCCATTAACCCTCAAAACACGTTAATACACAAGTATATTCAAGTCTCCGATACCCAGCGATTTCGGTACCCAAGCCACTACCGCAATACGAATCCACAAAGGTTCGTACACAGGCACGCGTCGTTGGATACCGATACCGGTATCGGAGACTTGAGTATCCTTATGTACTACACGACCAAGACAATTAGGCGCATGACAGGAAAGCGGTTTTGCACTTTTAGCAACTGCAGCCCACTCCTATTACCGCACTTCTCTTATTATCTGATTTATTAGCGCTACAGTGATTAACTGATTGATTACCGTTTCTTTAAGTGTAAATTTTTTGTTAGATTTTCTTAGCTGTCATGCGCCTAATTATCTTGGTCAGATATTACTTATGTATGTACGAAGGGGCTTACATTTTCTTTAAAATAAATCTTTTTTAATAGCACATCAATCTCAACCAACCCCATCGAGTCCTGTGAAATTGCCTGCTACTAATAAGTCAGACAATAAGCCGAATCAAAAGTTTGGAAAATCAGGTAATTGTGTAGCATTACCATATCAATAAAATATATATTTATTTTTTTCAATTTATTCAAATGAGCATATTATGCGCCACACACACTAGCAGCACTTTTGCTGTCAACAAGCCAACTGCAGCTGTCGACAAAGGCAACTGCAGCAAAGTACTGCTCGCTAATTTTTTAATTGTCAGTTTCGTCCTACCACCCACATAAGACACTTTTGGGTGACAAGAAAAATGGGCGCAAAGAAACTTACCAGCATTATCAAATCTATACTTATCTATACTTAATATTATAAAGCTGAAGAGATTGTTTGTTTGAACGCGTTAATCTCAGGAACTACTGGACCGATTTAGAAAATTCTTAGACCATTAGAAAGCTACATTTCTCCCGAGTGACATAGACTATATTTTATCCCGATATTCCCACGGGAACGGGCACCACGCGGGTAAAACCGCGAGGATCCGCTAGTAATATAATATTATAAAGCTGAAGGTTTGTTTGCTTGAACGCGCTAATCTCAGGTAATACTAGACCGATTTAGAAAATTCTTAGACCATTAGAAAGCTACATTTCTCCCGAGTGGCATAGGCTATATTTTATCCCGATATTCCCACGGAAACGGGCACCACGCGGGTAAAACCGCGAGGATTCGCTAGTGTTAGATAAGGTGACACCATTGAGGCACAGACCTCATCTTGCCCCCCAGTAGTTGGCCTCATCATTATCATTAGCCCATTATCGTCCACTGCTGGACAAAGGCCTCTCCAAGTGCATGCCACCGAGCATGATCCGCGGCTACTCTCATCCAGCTCTTGCCAGCTACCTTGCGAAGATCGTCGCTCCACTTAGTCTGAGGGCGTCCTACACTGAGTTTGCCGATACGCGGTCTCCACTGAAGAACTCGTTTACCGTAGCTGTTGTAGGTTCTGCGGCTTATGTGGCCGGCTAACTGCCGCTTTAGTTTGCTAATTAAATAAATAAATATTTGCATACAAACACACCAGTTACCTAGCCCACGTTAAGTTTCATGAAGACTTGCGTTATGCTTTGTTTTGTCCGGGGATCGAACCCGGGACCTCCGGCGCAGAAGGCGGGCTTGGTACCCCTGCGCCAATAAGGTCTAATTTGGTGGGCTATGTCGGTAGCTTTAGTTCTCTGTCGGATCACCTGGTTCAGGATCCGCTCCCACAAAAAACCCCAAACATAGCCCTTTCCATAGCGAGCTGAGCGACTTTAAACTTGTGAACCAGCCCTGCCGTGAGTGTCCGGTATCTCGATATTATGCCTGCCACTCTAGAATTGTCCAACCCAGTATTTTGCCTGCCACTCTAGAATTTTCCAACCCAATACTTTGTCTACAACTTCAGAATTTTTAACACAGCATTTTCTACATTCATTATAATCAAGCCCTTATTGGATGCTGTCTTTATATTATTTTTAGTCAAATTGTTTGGCTGAAAGAGGAAGCACACAAGCAAAAAAAACGGAATTTACGCTAATTAGTAGTTTTTTTTTTAAATATTATAATGACACGAAAGCATTCTATAATAATAATAATAATAAACTTTATTTCCAAAAGTGGGTACATTGCAAACTTATTTCTAACGGCCTCTGCGCGAGGGTATGTAGTGTAGAACGTATGAGTGGTGAGTGTGAAGTGTTGCATGCGTACGGGTTTTGTAGGGATGAAAAGGAGATTACATACGTAGGAGGCTTTCGGTCTCTTTATAATCCAGTCCCACTAGAAAACTTTCCATGTTTAGTTTGACACGCCGTGTTGTCATTTGTTTTATTTCTACTTTACGAGCAATGGTGTTATAAATATAAGGTACAAGAAATGATGATTGACGCTTTGCAAACGAAGTGCGTACTGATGGAACAGGAATTTTATATAATCTGCTTTTGAGGATGTTTTCATAGCCAGTAGAAAGCAGAGTGGAACTATGCGCTGTCGTTGTGGCTCTAAGTATGTAAAGCTGTCGGACTCGCAGAACATTACATTCTCGGTCGGTAAAAGAACTGTGCTATATCTGACGGGTTTCTTAAACATGACTTTGAGTACTGCTCTTTGAGCACTCTCGAGTTCAATAAGTAAGGTCTCTGTCGCTCCACCCCAGACAACAATACAGTACATGAGAAGAGACTGAGTTATTGGCTTATAAACCAAAAGCAACGTATTTCTCGACGCCGCCTGTCTAAGTAACTTCATTATGTAGATAGTTTTACGTATTCGCCCAGCTATATTTGAGATATGATACTTATACGACAAGTTTTTATCCAATAACACACCAAGGTATTTTGCAATTTGAAAAAGCCAATGCAGGTTCGCAGCTATGCAGCAACAGACTTTTGGGCGAGGGTGGTTGCGATGCACGAGTTTTATGAAAAGCAATGTCTTAGCGACATTTAAGGTGAGCAGATTTCTTTCGAGCCAATCATTCACAAGAGCCATACCAATCTCGGCTTTTTAAAATGCCTCCTCCCAAGATGATCCCTGGAATAGAATGACTGTATCGTCTGCATAACAAACAATATCCGATCCATTATTTTGCAACTGCATGATGTCGCTAATATAGACGAGAAAGAGTTTTGGGCCCAGGATACTGCCCTGCGGAACGCCGAACTCAACCTGTTGTTGTTCACTTTTTTCACCTGGTCAATACAAACACATTGTTTTCGCTCCGCTAAATAACTACGGAACCATTCTTGACCTACTCCTCTAATGCCCAAGCAATGTAATTTTTGCAAGAGAATTGGTTTCGATATGTTATCGAAAGCCTTGGTGAGATCGATAAATACCCCCAGGCAGCATCTATTGCGATCTAAAGCCGATGATAAAATGTTAGTCACTGTTAGTACTGCGTTTTCAGTAGATCTGCCGCGTCGGAATCCAAACTGCTTATCTGGGATAAGATTATTAACTTCCTAGTAGTTACTAGTCGCCAGTTGACAATTTTTTCTAGAATTTTGGATAGTATAGTTAGTAACGAAATAGGTCGGTAATTACTCGGGACACTCCTATCCCCATTCTTAAAAATTGGAATTACATTTGCTTTCTTCCACGATTTTGGGAAGACTCCTGAAGAGATGCTTAGGTTAATAATATGCGTCAGGGGCTTACAAATAAGATGCCTAATTTGCTTAATTAATAAAGGCGTACACTTGTCAATACCAGGAGAACTGTCGGGCTTTAGGTCGCAAATAAGCTTATTAACTTCGTCTTCGTCAGAGAGAAAAAAGAGTTCGACATTTGTATTTCTAGTTTTACCGCTGAAGCTAATGCTTCCTGAGATACAGAACTGGCAATTGGCAAGATTTTTCCCAATATTTGTGAAGAAATTATTGCAATAATTTAAAGAAGCGGTTGTATCCTTGTGTATTTAGGAGGTCTAAAGGCAGTTTGCGATTTGTGTTTAGGTGAGCAATGTCTTTAATAGTGTTCAGCCTTTTTGGGTTATTTTTATGTACATTGAACATCTGGTTATCGTAGTTTGTTTTGAGCTTTTGTTGAATAGAATTTAGAAAATTTCGATACCTCTTATAATGTCAGTTGTATAATCGCATTTTGTGGATTTCGTCTAGCCTTTAAGTGGAGCTGGCTATATTTCTTTTTTTCTTTCAGGCTCCTTTTCTTCCAATTTCAACCCTTTTGCAAACGCGAGAAAGGACAAAAGGTCTTTGCCGGATATTAAACCACAGCGAATTGATACTGAAGATGAAACTCCAGGTAAGAAAAATTTATAAGATGACAAATTTGGCAATTCTTGTTGCCAGTGATGACCTACGGCAATGAAACGTGGTCGCTAACTATAATGTCTGATAAGAATGCTCAACTTGCAATGGAGAGACCTATGCTCGGTGTTTTCCTACATGATCGAATCAAAAATGATGAGATCCATAGGAGAAGTAAAGTAACCGACATCGCACGAAGGATTGCTCAGCTGAAGTGGCAGTGGGCGGGACACATAGCAAGAAGAACCGATGGCCGTTGGGGCGGAAAGGTTCTGGGATGGCGACCGCGCACTGACGACGCTCCGTGGGTAGGCCCCCGACAAGGTGGACCGACGATCTGGTGAAGGTCGCGGGAAGCCGCTGGATGCGGGCCGCGCAGGACCGGTCGCCGTGGAGACCCTGGGGTAGTAGGCCTATATGGGTATATACCCAGGGATCTCCACGACGACCGGTCTCAGCCATATGACACCAACTGCTGGGGCAGTTGGTGTCATGTGGCGCACGTGGAGACGACCTCCTTGGTGGCAAAGTAGTTAATGAACTCGACCACCGATTGCGGCGATCTTTTCTAATACCTAACCTAGGCGATCTCGAGACGGATGACACAAAACTTTGACATCTCGAGCTTACGTGTTACGGTTACAGAATCGCTTTTTGAAAACATTTTCAAATTAGCATCGATTTCTACCGTGTGAAATTAAAATTTTCGTGACAAAAATTTAATAAATAATGCACACAATATGGTGCACAACACATACCTTCATTTTTTTATCGTTGTTTTTTATTGTTCTCTTTACATACTTGTTGTTTGTTTATTTGTGTATTCGTGTCTCGGAGTCAACAAACCGGTTCCGGCGGAAGATCTGAGCTGGTCGTAGACCATGCATTATGCTAAGCCGGACCGTTTTGTGACAATGTTTTTTGTGCTTGTATCAATGTTTGTCTCAAATATTTTTTTAATATTTACTTTCTAAATAAATAATAATTAACTCTTCATCTCATCTCTCTCATTCTTTTCATATTACAGAACTACAAAAGAACATTGCACTACCAAGATCTCAAAATCCGAATACAGTTCGTCCTGCTCCCAAACGTCCTGCTCCTGCTAAAATAGAACCACCGAATACTGGCAGCCTAAAGAAGAAACCAAGTAAGTTTTACCACAGTCTAAAGATACCTACAGTATTTTATCTTCCTACTAAAGATCCGTCTTCTTCGTATCGTGTCGACTCAGGGTTTTGTCAAAAGGTCCCTCGGCAAGCGTCTGTGATAGTTTTGTACGCAGTAGTAAGCGTGTGGTAATTGCTAATCTATGTTGGCGGGCAGTTTTATCGCATATTACGCAATACGCGATAGGGCCGCGCGGCTGCAATAATAATAATTAAATTTTGTCAAGAAAGATCTACGACAAAATACTTACTGTATGTTTCTGCTGTGATACACTATTCTATTACTGCATCTCATATAAAGGAAATGGATGCACTTGGGCGTCTGAGAGGGGGATTGTTAGGTACTTGTTGGTGGCGTAAAGCGCCATCTAATGCACGTAAAGAAAATCAAAGTTGTCCTTCCTATAGTCGCAGCAAATGTTCTCTCTCTTACTTTCTCTTATCGTATGAGGATAAGTGGCCACCGGTGGTGTCAAAGGTTATCAAGCCACCTATAAGGCTTCTGGCTTGGCTTAACGACTGTTATTAAATGACCGACCAGTGGGCTTACCATGAGACCTTTTGTATGAGAATCTGTAGTTCTGCTACTGCCCACTAGAGGCGCTGTTCAGATTTACATACAAAATGTATCCCGTTTACTGTACAGTAAACGGAACGGAAAACTCATGGTAGGCCCACAGGACCGAGACGGTTTTACGTGCCCTCCGAAGCACGGAAGCACTTTACGGTCGCCCATCCGACACCCCGGACCTAGAGTTGCTCAACAACCGTGATCTAATACGATCTGTCTGTCAAAAAAACATTTTATAAAAAAAATTCAAACCGACTTCAAAAAGTAATAAATAAAACTTTTGGAGTCGGTGCCAGCCAGGGCATTCTACATTGCACTTCTATTAAATATATTTTTTTTTTGGCCTGAGCTAGCTAGCACCGACTCCAAAAGTTTTATTTTTTACTTTTTGAAGTCGGTTTGATTTTTTTTTATAAAATGTTTTTATTTTAGATTTTTTAGTTACATCATGTGCCGTTCTTACACTAAAAATCAGCCCATACACAACAATGTCATCTAGGTAAACGACTACTTGCCAAAAGGTGATTGATATTTTTCAAGATTATGAAAAAACTACTAGCCAGATCTTCGTAAAAATTATATGGGACCACACATAAATAAACCATTTTCTTTTAGATAAAAAAAGAATTATAAAAATCTGTTAACAACTGGCGTAGTTATGGTAAAACATACATAAAAAAATTCAGAACCTCCTCCTTTTTTGAAGTCGGTTAAAAAATACAATTCCAATTATTATATGATTGTTCATAATTTCAGTGCCACCAGTGCCTGCCCCAAATGCGTCGTCAAAGCCTCCAGGTAAGTTCATATTCTAACGTTTAGTCAAGTCATAATCGTATTTCAATCGCGTCTCGTGCTCTTTTCTTCAACACAGTTTTCGTACTATTTTACAGTGTCAAAAAAGCACAATACTTTTGTATATGTTAGTGTTACTTGACGACCTGTCTAGCGTATAGGTGTCCATACGTACACGCCTTCTACGCAGAGGGTCCCGGGTTCGATCCCTGGACAAGACAAAAATATTTGTGTGCATGAACATTGTCCATTTGCCTTGGTCTGGGTGTTTAATATGTACTAAGTATGTACCTATCTCTTTACTAAAAGAAGTATATCCGTTATCTAGTAGCCATAATACAAGTTCTTATCAACTCTGTATGAAATAAAACAGGGAGAAAAAAACAGCCCTTGACGAGTTTTTTGCCGGTTCTTCTCGTTACAAGGTCTCCCGCCGTAGGGTTTGTGAACCGATGGCGTAGCTTCTTTGACGTTCATAAGTGCTTGTAACAGCCTAGACTGAATAAATGATATTGACTTTGACTTTGACTTTGACTTTATTAACCTTACCATATGCTACATAATTGGTGTGATTAGAAAAAAATTGTGATTGTATGGTTGTTGTTGTTATTGTTATTTATTTATTACTTACTTACACTGGTTTCCTTGTTGGCCCTTAAAATGATAATTCTTGTTTGAACTCACTTTACAAATAAAATTCTCTAAATTTTTTATATTTGTAACTTTTCCGTTTAATTTTTCAGTGTCTTCAATACCAGTAGAACCACCGCCTCAAGGTAAATGGTTTACTGAAGTTAATTATTAGATAAACCATTGAATATAATTAATAGATAAACCATTGATTATGAACAGCGCCTATGTGGTATTTCCCTGCGTGTCCCAACACCAGCCAGCGTAGCATGCGCACCGCGACACGCTGTCGACGCTTATCTCGCGATGTCTGTCCCGCTCATATTATATAGTACGGTGTGAGCGCGACAGACTATACGCTCGCGCGAGAAAAATGTCGAGAAAGCTTTGTCGAGGTGCTCATGCTACGCATGCAGGAGGTCAATTCTGCAGTTTTTTTCGTCAAAATCTCTCTCAGTGGTGTTTCAATAGCAGTGTTTATTTACACTGTTGTAACAAGAACTATGTAAAACAGGACTACCATTGAAACACCATTGGAATACGATTGTGACTAAGCATTAGCAGAATTGGGCCCCTGTACACGCGAGGTTTTAACCGCCTCTGTGGTCTAGTGGTACAACCACCGGTATCAACCTGGGGGTCCTGGGTTCAATTCCCTGCGGGGGTACAGTCTGCAGTCGGTGGCAGGTATTGTTGTAAGTCCGCCTGGATAGCTACCACCATCATATCTTAGTCAGACGCCATATCAACAATGTTTTCAGCATTGTTGTTCCGGCAGTTAGAGATAAGATAGCCAGTTCCTCAGTGGTTGAGGATTCCGGGAGAGGCTTGCTTCCATTTTCAGCCTTATCAATACTTAACATCAGGTATGATGAAAGCTAAGAGACTTCCCGTCATTCATAAAAAAAAACTATTGATAGTGGTGTGTCGGTGGCTAAGTTCTGGTCCTCACACATATAAAAACCTGACTCGACACAATAAGAAAGAAGATTATTAAATTAAATTATGAATTTAAAAAATACGTGCAACTAACGGCCGAAATTAATAACCTATCAGATATAGATAGGGCTATCTGAAATAGTTGCGTAGGATACTGGTTTCGTTATCTAGCAACCGTCGCTATTTTAGTCATATTAACAACAATATCTATATCTAGAGATAGGTTATTAATTTCGAGCCGTTAGTCATTAAGAGTGTGTAGGTACTTTTTGATATAAAACTAAAGGATGGTTAGAGATGTTACGAATCGGTAATAAGATATACATTTCTTCATACCTTTATCTAGATTTGTAATGTGCCAGAACTACGATTTTACGATTTTGCCTCGACACTTTTTCTTCAGAGAAAATATACAAAAAAAAACAACTTGTCTCATGTTGCCCTCATCCCGTCAGGGAAATATCACTTTAACACTTAAAAATAGCATTGTAAAATACAAAAATTCAAAAGTAATAATGGGGTTACATATAATGGAAATTGGTTTATTTGGTGGACACCAATAATTTCAGCATCGTGCAGTTTTATTTTCTCTTTTATCGCTTTATTTATTTAGTACGAAATGATTTCGTAGTTTTCCGCCAAATCTGCAAAATCGGTCTCGCTCCCAAGGTCCCACAAGCGACAAGCGTCCTATTCCCATTACTATTTTGCTTCAGTCGTATTTCATATATCTTAGCGCCTCAATTTATGTGATCTTTCTTTTTGTTTCAGCTATGAGATTGCCACTTCCCCAGCTGCCTATGCACCCACAAGGTACCTAATCGTTACAATAATACCTAAGTTGTCAGACCCATTTTGGAGTACGCGTTTCAGGTTTGGAGTCCCTACTTTGTCAAAGATATTGAGCAGTTGGAGAGAGTACAAAGAAGTTTTACCAAAATACCTAGATCGCTGAAACGACTCACATACGAAGAGCGACTAGATGTGCTTAACCTCACAACATTGCACGACCGCAGGAACCGTGGCGACTTAATTGAGACATTCAAAATACTAAGTGGACACTACGACCTTTGTGATATACACAATATATTTAAGCGTAATGAAAATAGCAGGCTTAGAGGTCACAGTCTAAAATTATGTACCGGCGTCGCTAATATAATCCCTGTAAAAACTTCATCTGCAACAGAGTCGTAAGACAGTGGAACAAGCTTCCAGAAGATGTTGTTTCAGCTGCCAACATCAACCAATTCAAGAACAGACTTGATAAATACCTACAATATATGGATTAAATAAACTATGCCACTATCAGGATACAGGCGGTATCAGTTGCATCAACTGCTTGCCTGTCAAATAATAATAATAAAGTTAATATAAAACAACGTGTTGCTCTCTGGGAGTGCCCGCAGAAGTGAAAACAGCTTAAACGGAAATAACGATCATAATCCTATCCTACTATATCTTGACCACAACTTCATAAAAAGTTGATGAAAACGGAAACCAACTTAATTGGGCAGGTAAATCCATTAAAACTGACCTGGCATCAATATGAAAGTTGGTAGTAATGAGAGATCTTTATATAATGGTTGTTATACCAAATATACGTACGTACGTTGTACGATCTTTCAAGTGCGAGACTTTATGTAATTTGAAATAGGTCAACGGTTAACGGTCTTACGAATTTTCGATCAGGGTCACGTTTTAACATTTTTTATCCATCCCAAAAATTTAAAACTCTGATGTGCACAACGCCGCTAAAGAAAGAAAGAAAGAATGAAAGAAAGAAAGAATGAAAGAAAGAAAGAAAGAATGAAAGAAAGAAAGAATGAAAGAAAGAAAGAAAGAAAGAAAGAAATAAATAAAATTTATTCGACTAAAAAAAACAAGATACAAACATAACTTACATTACACATACACACAATTTAGTCGAATTGGTCTCCAGCTATTGCCACAACAAGTGTGACGCTGATTTTCAGGTGGAGCCAGTAAAAAATAGATAGCACTCTACACACAGAGAACAGTTACAACAAATAATTAAAATTTTAAAGCAGTTTTCAATTCAAAAAATTATACTTTTTCTTAAAGCGCTCATGGCCGCACTTGATAGACTGATCGTAATCGATCACGTTTGTTAAGCAACGTTTGGTTCGGCCAGGTGTCGGATGTGTGACCGTAAAGTGGAATTACAACATTTACAACGGAGCGCTCCCGTGCTTCGGAGGACACGTTAAATCGTCGGTCCCGGCTATTGTCATCTGATAACAGTCGGTTATCCAAGTCCGAGGCCTAGGCGGCTTGATAAGTAAACTCTGACACCAGAGGTGGCCACTAATCCTTATACGAAAAGAAGGAAGACGAAGACTATTTCGCAGAATTCACTAGTACAAACCAGTAAAGAAACTATATCTACATCTAGTACCAAGTAACACCACCACCGGTGTTGAAGCAGTGGCAGTACCGCGCAGGAGGCGTCGGCATAGAAATCAGCTTCATTTGACAGATGGATGTAACACAATGCTGCTTCTTTTTGACACAAATGAAAAGTTACCAAAGACTATAAGAGCAATATATCACATCCATCTATCAAATGAAGTCGATGTCGATGCCGACGCCTCCTGCACGGTACGGCCCTTGTCGGGGCGGCGACTCGGAGACTGCTACCCTAGCCCCGAAGTCTCCGCCCACACGCGTGATTGGAACACCCAGGGGGTTTTAGTGGGTTCAAGTCCCACATAACCTCCCTGTCTCCCCGGACGGCATTTCCCCATAGTAAAAAAAAAAGGTACGGCCCGTGTAAATGAGGTCCAATGGGTACTTTTTTCATTAGAGTCGAATTTTGAAGGTCGAGTCGAGTGAGTAGTTACTAAATCTTTGCAGCAAGCTGCGAAATTATTACATTTGCGCAATTTATCATTTCATACACATCTTCGCTGCTGTCTTGACGTACAATCGGGGAACTTCGTTGACCAGTAGAGTTTTTTGGCTAACGTTTTCTCGGACAGTACTAAGGTTAAAGAGATAATTTATTATTTAAATGAAAAACCTATTAACTCAATCATTTGTGATATAAACGTTTTCTTTATATCTGTTACATTTTAAAAAAAGACCTACCTAAAAACTCTACTGAAGGCCTACCATGAGTTTTTCATTCTTTCCGTTTCGGGAGACATTTTGTATGAGAATCTGTAGTTCTGCTACTGCCCACTAGAGGCGCTGTGAAGATTCACATACAAAATGTCTCCCGTTTACTGTAAAGTAAACGGTAAGAAAAACTCATGGTAGGCCCACTGGTCTCTATTAAAGTGTTAATCTTTTAGACCGATAGGGATAAGTTTTGAGGTTTCAAAAATATTAAAGTTCTTGATTTTTGGTATACAGTTCCAGGACCATTTACTTAACCTAATATATGATTTTGTGTCATCTTAGGTGCAGGGATAAGTTTCTATTGACGTTTTTGTCTTTTCTGACATTATCGGCCGGAAAGAAAATTAGAGACGATAATTTTACTTTCATGGGGATTAGAAAGTCGTAAACGATGTACACGAGGTTTTTGTGTCATCTCTCTCCACGGGAATACTGTTATTTAACCATTACCTAAGATGTCGCCTCAGTAGCTCAAAAGAATATTAGAGTTGGTGAAATAAGTGTTATAAGTTTTAGATCAATGGTATCTTTTGTTTATAATGTTTTGTGTCAGATTCCTCCATGGCATTTTCAGAAACTTTCCTTTTTTTGTTCAAAACGCTGTAAAAGTCACAAAAGAAAATTCAAGTTATTAGAGTTTATGTTTTTATTATCTTTATGATATAACGAAACACTATTCAAAATTTGTGTCGTTTTTATCCATGGAATCTTATATTATTAGATTCAGTTTAAATCCGGAACATTTTTAAATTTGCCGCTAAGAGCAAGCGCATGGGACGCGACGCGACACGCGAGCGGTGTGTGTGACCTTGAGAGCGCCCTTACGTCGGCGTCGCTCGTCGGTGGTTTTCGTAGTGCAAATGTAAAGCCGTACGTGCTGTTGACGGTACCTACATTGCTCGTCAAGAAGGTACCTACTCAATTATTTTTAAGTAAGTTGATGACCAGACTAAGATGTTTTTTAGAAGTAGGTAAATATTAAATAAAAAGCAAAAAAAGAAAACAGGATATATATCTGATCTAGGCAAGTAAGTAAGAATAATTTGTTTTTACTTTATACCACCTTAAGTGCCACTATTCTAAAAGACAGCCTTTCTGATTGTTAAAATTGAAATTAGAAATTATGCACCCACTGTCAATCACTCGTTTAATACATTTTGTTTTATAGTTTTACATTTCTAACCCATTCATTATTATTAATGAGAACCAAGAATACTGGTTCTTCTATACGATGGTACCGGTGTCAGTTAATTTGCGTCAGTACTGGGAGTCCCGGGGAAAAAATTTAACTTTGAATTTCCGGTACTTTTCCCTATCTCGAACTCATTCTTTTGAATATATTTATATTGAAGTTTACTATTAATGAGAACCGGTTTGGCGATACCATGTTAAAACCGATGCCAGTTAATGTGTCCCAGTAAGTACCGTATCGGGAATCTCGGGAAAATTTGTAACCAGGAGTTCCTGGGACTATGCCCTAGCATTATTTATCGATGTTATATAAACATTATCTGACTTCTGACCTTTCCTTTGGGTAGCCATATTTGCATTGCAATCTCCTGAGATCGGAAACTTTCCGGTTTTGGGGGGATTGTGGAGACAGGTTCATTTGCCCAGGTAGCTACTAATTAAGCATCTTATCGTTGTTCACAAGTATGGAGAAAATTGAATATCGGGTCATCATTCAATGCCTTCCTAGCAAAGAAAATCCAGTATCCAGCCGTTTGTGAGCCGATGGCGTAGCTTCTTTGACGTTCATAAGTGCTTGTAACAGCATAGACTGAATAAATGATATTGAATTTGAATTTAAATTTGATGCACGAGCCCCTACTGAACTGGTTCATGAACCTGTCTCCGCAGGCAGACTCTTAATAGCGCAATACAACTCTGCCCCCTTGTCATGTAACCCAAAAAGCTTTAGTTGACGACCGAGCAAGTCTATAGCTTTTATTGATATAGATGAAGAATCGTTAAATTTTTTCGCCCTGGCCTTTAGTGAAATAGCCAAGCCAATGCTAACTTACATCTTGTCCCTAATTCCCTAATTCGGTTGTCCACTGAGGTTGTAAGATTAACAGGATAAGAAACAGGTTAGTCCTTTCAACCTGAATCCTACTTTGAGGGATATGCTTGCTGATCATGCTTGTCATTTTTATTAAGTTTCAACTTTTAATATTTCATTAAAATTTTAATTAGCATGATAAAAGCTTTGCTTTACTGGCAAAGGTTTTTTACGCTGAAATGATTCCTCCAACTATACCAAACGCAAACTCAGTTGTTTTCGAGAGTCATAACGAGTCGTCTAGCTCGCAGGTTCGACGACTTCCTCACGAACAAGCCGGGTTCTGAAAAGGCTTTAGCACCAAAGACCATATCCATACGCTTCGGCAGGTTATACAGAAGACCAGTATAATTTGCTACTTTGCTTGGCGTTTGCGGACTATAAGAAAGCCTTCGATACGATAGAGACCTGGGCGGTGCTGCATTCTCTCCAGAGGTGCCAAGTGGACTATAGGTATTTCGAGGTGTTGAGGTACTTATACGAACATGCCACCATGTCGGACCGATTACAGAACCAGAACACAAATCCCATCCAACTTCAGCGAGGTGTGAGACAGGAAGACGTCATTTCTCGGAAACTGTTCACAGCTGCGTCGAAGGATATCTTTAAGCTCTTGGACTCGAAAGGACTCGGCATCAACATTAATGGCCAGTATCTGACACATCTTCGTTTAGCCAATGATATAGTCCTTGCGGCTGAGACCTTGGAAGATCTGAACACAATGCTCGAAGATCTCCGTAGTGCTTCCCAAACATTGGGTCTTAAGATGAACATGGAAAAGGCGAAAATCATGTCAAATTCACATGTTATACCCACTTCAGTTCACGTTGGGAACCCTACACTCGAAATGTTGACCACTACGTTTACCTTGGACAGACAATCCAGTTAGGTAAGTCCAACTTCGAGAAAGAGATCTCCCGTCGAATCCAAATCGGATGGGCAGCATTCAGGAAGCTCCGTAAAATCATCGCGTCCAACTTACCGGAGTGTCTCAAGACGAAAGTCTATGACCAGTGTGTGTTGTCAGTGATGACTTACGGTAGTGAATCGTGGTCGCTAACTATGAGTATGCTCGGCGTTTCCCTACGTGATCGAATCTGATATGAGGAGATCCGTAGGAGAACTAAACTGATCAAAGCAACTGACATCGCTCGAAGGATTACTCGGCTGATATGGCTGTGGGCGGGGCACATAGAGAAGAACCGATGGCCGCTGGGGCGGAAAGGTTCTGAAATGGCGACCGCGCACGGGACGACGCTACGTGGGTAGGCCTCCGACAAGGTGGACCGACGGTCTGGTGAAGGTCAAGGGAAGCCGCTGGATGCGGGCAGCGCAGGACCGATCGTTGTGGAGATCCTTGGGGGAGTCTTATACCTAGCAGTGGGTGTCATGTGGCTTAAACGATGACTATGACTTGATGATCGAAGTTTAGATCCAAACATCTTTAAGGGCGCTTTCAGTTTAGACGTTTCTTGTCGGATCGCTGCGGTGCCGAAGCGGTGCATTTGTCGTTTTGCGCATGGACGGTCGTTTGTTTCCATACAAAGCGCGCGGTGCGGTTACAGTGCGGCGTCGGTATCTATCTATTTTTGTGGCGGTACCGACGCCGCAGAAAAGATATTTTTGTTATAAGCTTGAACGCAACCCCCTTGAGCAGAGACAGAAAGTAGCGTTGTTGCGAGCTTAACGCTTTATTATCTGATATATTTCGGTCTGAAATGGGTCTGAATGGAGCTATACTCTTCCCCTGCCATTAGACAAGCATAAATACGAATATGTACTTCACAATATATTCCAAAGACTGGCGTTCAATGCGTCGAAATCGGCTAAGCGTTTTGATTCTTTTATCTTCTGTACCGCGCTAGAGTGTAACTTCTTACTTGTTCTTGTGTTTTTCAAAATTCAATATCATTTATTCAGTCTAGGCTGTTACAAGCACTTATGAACGTCAAAGAAGCTACGCCATCGGTTCACAAACCCTACGGCGGGAGACCTTGTAACGAGAAGAACTGGCAAGAAACTCGTCAAGGGCTATTTTTTTCTCCCTGTTTTATTTCATACAGAGTCGTCAAATTGAAAAGTGAGCTTAACATATCAGTAAGGTCAATTTCCATCACAAAAGAAAATACTAATTATAATATTACATTTTATGGTTATCCTAACCGTAAACAATTTTCAACTCGTAAGGAAGGACTTACATTTAACATTTCTCGCATTACAAGGTTACTGTACTGCAAGTTGTGACGTACATCATACAGGTTGATAGTAATTTATTTTAGATGAAAATATTTAATCTCTAAGCACAACGTTAAGACAAGCAGACTGAAGTAGACCCATTTCCGCTGGCGGCACCCGTTCACGAGCATGGCGCATGAACCAGCCATCGCTTCGCTCAACCATATTTTAGGGAACGTAACGACCCGCCTCACACGACACCGCCGAAGAAACGTTTGAGTGAACATGACGTACTTCAGGTACTTATGTTAAAGTGTATAAATATAAAAAATACAAAAAAAGAAAGATAAAAGTGCATTAATATAAGACGCAACTTACAATGTTACTGGAAGACGCATCAGCTGGGTCATAATCATAAAGCGTATTTAAAGTAAATTAAAAATAATAATAATAATGGCTTTCATATACTTAATTACAATAATTGGAGAACATTACTGTGTTTCCGAATACTTACAAACCCGGGGATTCTAAATCCCTAATGAATACCTTCTAGGCTCATCGTTGATTGTATGATACTCCTAGCTTATCATTAGGCGGTATAACAGGGCAGTGACCTATTTATCAGAGTGAGACAGCAATAGCCAGACAGTAATATGACCGGTAATATGAGCGAATTTCAATAGTACGTTATAGTATAAAAGCTGAATTTTGTGTGTGTTACGCGGGGAACTACCAAAAAATAGTTTCACAGCAGCAGCACTTTCTATGGTTCTTTCAACTTGCGTCTAACATTTTCATTTATGCACACATTTTAAACAGCTCAATAATACAAAAAAGCTTTAGGGTTTCTCAGTACCGGGAGTAGCAATATTCCCGGTTCTCTTAACGGAGTATCGGACCCGGTTCCAGTAAATCTACGACTATGCCGTATTTAGTAAGTATAAGCTATAAATTTTGTTTTGCTGACTCTACTTAAAGCAGAATACTATTTTTATATGATAAATAAAAAAATAAAAACTACCGAAAAGCGATAGGTACCTGTAAGTAAAAGTGAAAATCTACTAAATAACTCATATAGGTATATCTGCTCTGCTATGCGACCGACGACCCGGACAGGGACACCCTGTCATTCTTTCACTTGCATAAAAGTAACAGTATTGAAAATTAGATGTGACCTGCATCTGCATGATTAACGCTTAATATAGACTGTGATGATAATCTCTACATAACCGAACGACGGCGTGTGTTCTTTCGTTCATCAATTCAATCCTTACCTAATCTGATCTATTCACGGGATAATCTAATTACCTATTATAGTAGGTACCGAATATAACCCGACTGAGACGGACGCCGCGATGTCACACGGTCCTCGCGTATAGGTAGGTCGACCGCGCCGGGCTTGCCGCCTGCGCTTCGTTCGCATCGCGCGCTATGTAGGTACCTACTAACTTCGTGCGCTTTTTTGTATTTTTTTCCTAATTAATAATGCCGTGCATTAATATGACACAAATTCACACTGTCCATCAATCATGCATTTTTAATATCAAATAAGTAAATTCTAATAATTGTAATATTTTTTTAAAGCACTTATAGCTCGGACAAACAAAAAAATTGAAAATACTAAAATCTCATGCCTGAATCTGGCACAAATTTATTTCATGGGTTTATTTAAGTAATCTGCAGATTATGGTACTAGTTATTTAAACTCTAATTTTTTTTTGCCTTAGTTATTAATGTACTGACTTTAGTCCTTTTCCCCTGGACGAATGTGACACAAACTAGGTTTGTACACTACGCAGGCTATCTTAAATTCAATACCATTGCGTTTTTTAACTTGAAATCAATTTTGTAAGTTTTATTTTGAATTATTTATATTCACCACAAATATTCGAATTTCTATAGATGCATAGGCAAGAAATGACACAAAACGCAAAAATAAGCTTTTTATATGCAAATACATCCACAGGCAAGTTTTTATAAACTTTAGAATTTTTGAAGGTTTTGCCTACAAAATAACTCAGCGCGATCGGTCTATTTTGTTATCCTGGAAAGGGGCCTTCTAACACAGGTATTATACTTAAAAGAGGGCCCCAGCCATTATAAAATCTATGTAAAAAAAATACAAATAAATATTTTTCATTTTCACCTGTGTGACGTCATTCTTACGCGTCATGCGTATTCATTTGATCCAGAAGTCACATTCGATTCCCTGTTAATTGTTGTAAATATATGAATAATCTACCATTTAATAAAATTTACAATACTGTAATAATTTTCATTTCAGCACCCCCGGGACAAGGCCCTCGTCATCGTCACTTAGCAGATGTGCAAGGTATTTTATAATCAAATAATAATAATAATATATTCGTCATCGTCGTGTCGTCGTCGTCGTCATATCAGCCACTTGACACCCACTGCTGGGTATAGGCCTCCCCCAAGAATCTCCACGACGATCGGTCCTGTGCTGCCCGCATCCAGCGGCTTCCCGCGACATTCACCAGATCGTCGGTCCACCTTGTCGGGGGCCCCCACGGAGCGTCGTCCTGTGCGCGGTCGCCATTCCAGAACCTTTCCGCTCCAACGGCCATCGGTTCTTCTCGCTATGTGTCCCGCCCACTGCCACTTCAGCTGAGCAATCCTTCGAGCGATGACAGTAACTTTAGTTCTCCTGCGGATCTCCTCATGTCTGATTTGATCACGTGAGGAAACGCCGAGCATAGCTCTCTCCATTGCACGCCGAGTTACCTTGAGCCTCCTTATCAGACCTATACTTAGTGACCACGTTTCGCTGCCGTTAGTCATCACTGGCAACACACACTGGTCGTAGACTTTCGTCTTGAGACACTAAGGTAATTTGGACGCGAAGATTTTACGGAGTTTCCTGAATGCTGCCCATCCGACTTGGATTCGACGAGAGATCTCTTTCTCAAAGTTGAACTTACCTAACTGGACTGTCTGTCCAAGGTAAACGTAATGGTCAACAACTTCGAGTGTAGTGTTCCCAACGTGAACTGTAGTGGGTATGACATGGGAATTCGACATGATTTTCGTCTTATCCATATTGATCCTAAGACCCACTCTTTGGGAAGCACTACGGAGATCTTCGAGCATTGTGTTCAGGTCCTCCAGGGTCTCAGCCATAAGGAATATATCATCGGCAAAACGAAGATGTGTCAGATACTGGCCATTTATGTTGATGCCGCGTCCTTTCCAGTCCAAAAGCTTAAAGATGTCCTCCAACGCAGCTGTGTACAGTTTCGGAGAAATGACGTCTCCCTGTCTCACACCTCGCTGCAGTTACATGGAATTTGTGCTCTGGTTCTATAATCTGGTAAATAATATATTACAAATAATTAAATAATTGCATACAATCACACCATTTAGGTATCTGGCCCACGTTCAGTGGACCTTGTGTTATGGATACCAGATAATGGATAAACATACTTATAAACTTTTTTTAAATACGACATAATATACTTATTAAACACCCAGACCAGGGCAAATAGACATGTTTATGCACACAAATATTATTTTCACCTCACACGCTCTGAAAAGGAGGTTTTGTCAATCAGTTTAGGCGCAGAAAATCGCTTTTTGCAGCCTAGCGCGGCAAAGTACTTTTTTAATTTAATATCTAAAAATATGTCATAATGCGTTCCGAATATACTATTGACATTTTTGTTATATTTGACTCTTATTTTAAATAGCTTTAAATTAATTATAATACTCCGTTTTGGTTTTACTATATTATTTTAGTTCCTTGAATCATAAAAACAATGACAATGACAACATGTTCCATTGTAAATGTTTTTGTTTCTGTTAAAGCTGATAAGTTTCTTGCGGCCGTTCTTCTTATCAGTTAAAAGATGTCCTGAATGGCTGGTAGGGAAAAAAAATTTTTGGACTATTCGAAAGTACTTATCTATAAACCTATTTGAATAAAAATCTTTGACAATAAGATTAAACTATTTGTTATAAGAATTTTATATTAGGCTGGGTGAGATTTCACAACTTATAATTGGATTTCGGACTGTGACATAAATCTTTATTTTTTAATTGTCTTTGTCTTGTACCTCATGTCAGTGTCAACATTTACGGAATCGTTTTTATTCTTATTAATAAGTAACAATATATTCCTACTTTAAATAAATTTGAATTACCTACCCCTATAATACTCCATTTTTTATTATTTTAGTTTTTTATATCATTAAAACAACGAGAATAATGTATATTTAGATTAAACTTTATGTTTAAAGATTTTTTTACCGGAAATTGACCGCGGAAACAACCATAAAATGTTCCTCGCTGTTGGGAGGTGAAAAATTGTGTGTTGCGCAAGGCAGAAAAGTTTTTAGCGTCTGGTACCTTTGAACTACTCGCTACGCTCGTGGTTCAATCCTAGAATCCTTCACTTGCTTAGATTTCAATAGAGGTAACTCGCCGCTAAATAACCAACTTTCCAGCCTTGCATAACAAATAACTATTGTCTTGTCCGGGGATCGAACCCGGGAACTCAGGCGCAGAAGGCGGGTATGTAGCGCATGCTGCACATGCATTAATGGACACCCGTTTTCTTTTTCACAGCACTATCTAGCCCCAAACTAACTTAAAAACTGTTTTCCATTTACAGAATCGGTCTACGAAGAGTATGACGAAGAGGAACCCGTGTACTACAACTCGGATGAAGAATGGACATATGAACCATTACGAAAGTACAATATTTACTCAGCGTAACTTTTGTTAATTAACGGCTTAAATTTATATCCTATCTGTAGATACGGATAGGGCTATCTGAGATTGTTGCCTAGGATACTGGCTTCGTTGCCTAGCAACCGTCGTTATTTTGGTCATATTAACAAAAATATCCTAGGCAACTATCTCAGATAGCCCAATCCATAGCTACAGATAGGTTATTAATTGCATTGCATTATCGGGTGTAAGACTGGAGTCTACTAAACGAAAGATAGAGATAGTCGATTTTCTTTTACGATTACGATTTACTTTAGAAATTTAGATTGATTGATTTAGATACTGATAAAGTCTCGAAACTGAAAGAACTTTCGTCCGACTATCGTTTTCGGAATAGACCTCATTTTGTAACATTAGGCTAAGTTCACATGATAGCGGTATGCACGCGCGGCAATCGGCGACAACATTGATTGAATTAAAAATGAAGTGGAGGAGTAATTTGATTGTAGACTGAGTATAACTGAAGAAGACAAAGGCAATATTGGGTGCATCCTTTTTTAAGTGAAATATTTTCTTCGAATCTTTTTTGTCAATTTATATCACGAAATTAAAACTAATTTTTTATTATTCCTCAAAGCAATTCCGAATAGCAGCTCTATTTTAAACTCTTAAGCAAATAATACCTCATCTTCGATACTCATTTTTCGACGATCTATGTGTCTGTTCGGCTCAAACCGCGTGGCTCATCCGAACGTCTCTTTTATGGTTTGTATTGTAGTTCTCAAGACCCTCGCGGCACCGTAATGTGAACGAACGTATACAGTTTTTAATGATTTTGTGCCGCGCGGTTAGCCCTGCCGCGCGATATGTGAACTTAGCCTTATGGCGCTACTCGGAAAAAGTATGGACTTTTTGATATAAAACTATAGCATGGTTACAGTTGTTACAAATCTGGTAATAACATATATATTTCTTCATACCTTTATCTAGATTCGTATAGTTTCAAAAACACGATTTAATGATTTTGTTGCGACACTTTTTCTTTTCGAAAAGACCTTTCAAGATTATTCTTAAATAGGGTTACTTACACTATTGGAATTTGGTTTAATAAGTGGACATCAATAATATTTAGGATCGTATAGAAGCATTTTTCTAAAATCGCTGTAGTTTTTTAATACGAAGTGATTTTGTTTTTTTTTTTCCTAATCTGCAAAAATCGGTCTCGCTCCCGTGCGCGTCGTTTTCTCATTGCTATCTCGCTTCAGCATATTTTTTTCGAGTATCGCCTTAAACAAAACGCCTAATCTCGCTCTGGTGATTATCACAATATCGAGATTTTGCTAACCATATTTTTTTATTAGAAATGTAAGTAATATGTCGAATTCGACATAATTATCTCAGCGCGAGAATAGGCCTTTTTTCTGTTTAGTATAATAAATACTGTTATAATTATAGTGCCAAACGTTGTGCTTGTACCTAATCAATAAAATAAGTTTGATATATGTAACGATAACTTTTATTTCTGTAACAATAAATTAAATGTAATATTTCTACTACAGACTACCTACAAACGAAAAAAAAAAATGTCATTTCCTTCTATGCTAATCAATTTGTTTTGTTCTAGATTATTACAAATACTAGGCAACACACACGACACATGTGGACTAAACGAAACATGATGTTGAAAGTCTATTTTAAGTCGTCCAAAGCACACGTTTTTCCAGAACATTCGTGCGGGACGCGCAGGGCGAGAGGGGGTGCATCGAGACCGAGCTGCCATACGCTCACTCGGGACAATGACATATGTCCTGCCAAATTTGACAGACTTTGAAAGTCTTGTCAAAAGCGGCATTGCGCGAGGTTTCAAGGGCGTTGTCCTACTGTTAATTCCTTAGTTACACTGTGGTGTTACTTTAATGCCAAAAATGATCGACACGATAATAATAATTTGTATTCTCAAAAATTGGGGTGTCAAAGGTCATTTTTCCTTTTTTTTTTATTAGTATAGATTGCTGCACGTCATTTACTTAATAATAAAATAAATAATAGCATACTATCACACCATGTATCTAGCCCACGTTGTTTCATGAAAAAAAAATATTATGGATACTAGATAACGGATAAACATACTTAAGTATATACTTTTATATACTTTTTTTTTAAATACATATATAATATAAATATTAAACACCCAGCCAAGACAAATAGACATGTTCATGTACACATATATTTGTCTTGGCCGGGGATCGAACCCGGAACCTCTGGCGCACAAGGCGGGGTTAGTACGCATGCGCCAAGTGTCGTCGACGTCTTTGACTTTCGAACATGTGGGTGCGACTGTTCACAGGCGAGCGCTGATGCTATAGCGCTGTCTCGGTCGCACACAGAGTCGAGTATTAACTGACTATGGAAATGGAATCTTATTATTAGGATGATAACGTTGAAGTTTCTTTGTACGAAAACGCCGTCGACTGTCAAATTGAAGTTGAGAGCGATGCCGACGGCACTTACGCGGTCAAAATAACACCAATGAAATCCTTTTAATCAAACACGCTTGGAAATATGAGCATTATTTTGACAACCTTCTTCGAGATAAATCGATATTGCTGTACTGGCCACATACATGCGAGCAGCGGCCGGCAAAAGTTGTATGAAAATCCATATCTGTCGTGTATAGTGGCCAAATAAATTACATAGTAAACTCATATCTGTCGTGTATTATAAAAATTGAACGATCTTTCACTCCGAAATATGGCGAGGTAACTAATTTCGAACTGGCTTGCAAACAGAAAGCTGTTTTAGAAAAAAGAAACAACAAATGAACATTTTACGCGGGTAAAAATATTGTTGTTCGTTGTTCGTCTGATTTCAAAAAGTAGTTTTAATTTCCGCGCATTATTTGAGAAAAGTACCATACAAGACTTGGCCACAACTAGGCATTGATGGACTTACGTATGTGTGGCTCGGCTTCGCCCACATTTACACGTTCGTCCATCAATGCCTCTTTTGCTGGCAGCTGCAATATTTAAAAAAAATGGATTATTTATCAAGATTCCTAACATCTTGCAGTAGCCCTTGCATAACCAGCTTTATCGACACTCGTTGGTCGATAGCAATAACGTGTAATTGTCCCTCTCACAACTTAGCGGAGTAAGCAAGCATCATGTGCCATATCCACAGACCTATATCGAGATAGACCGTAAAAGTGTATCTAACTTGCGTGTCAAAAGTTTGATCCACGGTCAAAGGTTTCCGAGCTAAGTCAGTCCGCTTGAGACCATTGCCATGAAAACACGCGTCACTCAGAAACGAAAATGGTTAATTGTGCAGTGCTTTCTTGCAAGAGCTCGTCAATAACATTTCCACATCACTAAATGGCCGCGCTTGACAGACTGATCGTATTCGATCACGTTCGTTAAGCAACGTTCGGCCCGGTCAGGTGTCGGATGGGATACCGTAAAGTGGCTCTATAACTGAGCGCTTCCGTGCTTCGGAGGGTACGTTAAACCGTCGGTCCCGGCTGTTGTCATTTGATTACAGTCGTTAAGCCAAGTCAGAGGCCTTATAGGCGGCTTAATAAACTCTGACACCAGAGGTGGCCACTAATCCTCACTCGCTAAGAAGAAGAAGAATCACTAAATCTCGCTCGTGATGTCATCGTGGATACGATAAATTCGACACACTATTTATAATTTTTTAAATTTGCATTTTACAATGCTATTTTTGTGTGATAAATATTAAACAAGAAAATGTACTAGAAAAAAACAACTAGTCTCATGTCAGGGCTTAAAAATTTATAATTAAATGGCTGTTTCATCTTAATCGATAGTCAAACATCTGTAAAGATGTTTCTTTCGAATGCGAGGATATTTCTCTCATTGATGAAACGACGGTGGCCAACACCGTAGAATGGTGAATATACTAGAAAAATTCGACGTGTCCTCATAGGTCTCTGTAGCATAATTGGTTAGTGCATTGGGCCGGACTCCCAAGGATGCGGGTTCGAATCCCGTCAGGGCGACATGAGACTAGTTGTTTTTTTCTAATATATTTTCTTGTTTAATATTTATTTTCGACACATTTTCATACAGTTTGAAGCACTCTTTTCGTATATGTCGATATAGGTCTGTGACCATATCATATCGCTTGATATAGTGGTGTTCATAGTGCAGGAAAAGTATTTATTTCATGTCTTCGTCTCTTAATTCTACTTTCTTTGTATCTTTGATGATCTCATCTATCCTATGCAAGTCTTTCAGAGACAACTCGCCGGTGCCTCTCTCAATGGGCTTGGGTTGGGACGGGTCTGGCTTCCAGCCCAGGAAATTGATGATCTGGAACGTGGCTGGGACGCCTCGGGAATTTCTGTCTGGCACCTCCTGAAAAAATAGATGATCATCATCAACCGCTACAAAAACCGACCAAATGCGAGTCGGACACGCGCACGAACGGTTCCGTATCATTATCTATAAAAATTACGTTTGTTGTATGGTAGCCCCTTTAAATATTAAATTTATTTTGTTTTTTAATATTTATTGTTATACCGGCAACAGAAATACGTTATCTGTGAAAATTTCAACTGTCTAACTATTACGGGTCATGAGATACAGCCTTGTGACAGACGGACAGACAGCCGAGTCTTAGTAATAGGGTCCCGTTTTACTCTTTGGGCACGGAACCCTAAATCGACACGATAATAATAATGTGTAATCTCAAGTAATGATTTATGATTTTGTAATTTTTACATTTTTCAATGCTATTTTTATACTTATGGTAAATTTTAAATAGAAAAATATTGGAAAAAATTAACTCGGCCACAAGTGAATTCTCAGACGGGAATCGAACCCACGACCTTTGGAAATCCGGTCCAATGCTCTAACCGCTGAGCTACCGAGACTTGCGAACCATTGTCGAAATTCTCCAATACTTTTATATTTTTAATACGCTGTAGGCCAGCATCGTTTTTTTATATTTAAAGTAATGAGTAATGAGTTATCAAAGACCCATTCTTTTTTAATATCACTCGCGTGTTTCCCGTTCTCGTGGGAATATCGGTATATATCCAGTTTTTTTTTATTGTATCCATTAGGATACAATAAAAAAAACTGGATTGCGTTTGAAACGAAGAGACTCAAAAACTCTCTTCGTTTCAAACGCATAAAAACACAAATCGTCTCTTTATAATATTAGTTAAGATATTTATCTATACTAATTTTATAAAGCTGAAGAGTTTGTTTGTTTGAACGCGCTAATCTCAGGAACTACTGGACCGATTTAGAAAATTTTTAGACCATTAGAAAGCTACATTTCTCCCGAGTGGCATAGGCTATATTTTATCCCGATATTCCCACGGGAACGGGCACCACGCGGGTAAACCCGCGAGGATCCGCTAGTTTTCCACTAACCTTCCCATACATTTCTTCATACACAGCAGCGGCTGCGAACTGTACTTCCCTATTCAATCGTAGTGGCCTATTGTGGGCAGCATTCCCTTCTCCCAAAGCCCGTACATCTCGCATCACCTCCCACGCGGTGGGGTACCAGATGGTGAGCGAATCCACGTCCACCGTCTGAAGGGTGAAGCCACTCCTAGGAAGAATTATTTTTTAAGTTTTTTTTTGGGTTTTTTTTTTCACAAAACAAGTTTCAACAATTTTTCAAGCTATTGCATAGCTTTTATCGCGGGCTTTGAGCGCGGCGACCGAATCAAGAAATTCCGTAACGAAAAAAACCTAACACACCCTACTCCGTGTCATAGATTTTGGTTGCTTAGTTACGATTGTGAATAACAAAATGGTCAATGATGAAAAAAACTGTATGAAAATATAATTTCTTTTTAAAATCTGGTACCGCATTTTTTTCGCGACAACTGGAAAAAATGCAGTGGTTTTCAGCATGATAAATATGCTATGCAATAGCTTTACCGCGGCAGTCCCCGAGTGCCACACGTATATTTTTTTTTAATTAAAACGAATAAATTAGGTTTTTTTAAGTGGCGGTCCCACGAGAGCTTATCGTCGCAGATGGTTTTAGTTCACAATAATAAATAAATAAATATAATAAATAAATTTCATACAATCACACCAATTATCTAGCCCACGTTAAGTTTCATAAAGAACTTGTGTTATGGATACTAGACAACGGATAAACATACTTATATACTTTTTTTTGTAAATATATACATAATATACATATTAAACACCCAGACCAAGACAAATAGAAATGTTCATGCACACAAATATTTGTCTTGTCCGGGGATCGAACCCGGGTCCTCTGGCGTAGAAGGCGGGTTTAGTACCCCTGCGCCAAACAGGTCGTCAAACAATGGCGGCGATGGCGAGCACTCTAGGGGTAGGGCATACAAGACTTCGTGGATTCGGTTTTTAGGCGATCCGTTCTGTCACTGACTTGTATACAAAACTAAAAGATATGTATGGTAATAAATTTTAGGACACTAATAATTAGTGGTTTCGATTATTAGTAATTTTAATGTTACGTCAAATTATAACTATGCTAAACAATAATGTGCAGAATTTTAGGCCAAAGAAATACAGCGAGTTGAAATTATTTATTTTATTTTATTTAACCATTTAATTCAGGCATCAAGGCCCATACAATAAATACCTTATAGACTAACATACATATATATAATCTTAATATATATAAATCTCCTGTCACGATGTTTGTCCGCGATGGACTCCTAAACTACTTAACCGATTTTAAATTAAATTGGCACACCGTGAGCAGTCTGGTCCAACTTAAGAGATAGGATAGCTTTGATCCCAAAATTCCCTCGGGAACGGGAACCACGCGGGTGAAACCGCGCCCGGCCTCTAGTATAATATATTAAAATAAAAAAATAAAAAAATAATTAGGACTAATGATTTTAGGCGTGTCGAAGGGCACCCGGGGGCTAATTGTCTAGTTTTACATTCTATCGCAATCCCTTTCAATTCATCATTTGAAAGATATTTACATACTTCAGGCTGTCACTATTTGACATTTGATAGGGATTGTGATCGGGACGCGTTTTGGAAGGTATTGATGAACGAAATTGAACTGTCTAAACAAAGTGAAAAGACTAAAATACCTTTCAAATGTATGGAGAAGTGTCATATAAAACATAATTCGTTCCGAAAGGGATTGCAACTATAAGTTAGACAATTCCATAAATCATTATCACAATCACAATACCTTTGAAAGAGATTGTGCAAGATTTTAAAATTAAAATATCAGGCGGCCGGTTTCTTGATATAGTATGGATAAATTCAGTTTACACGAGTACAGTACAAGCCTGTCAATGGACTGAAAGGGTTGACTGATATTCGGAAACTCTTGCAGGCGATGGGCTACTGGCAACCTCATCATCATCTTCTTTTTTTATGAACCACGGGGAGACTCTAATCCTTCATCATACCTGATGATAAGTATTGATAAGGCTGAAGATGGAAGCGAGCTCTCCCGGAATCCTCAATTACTGAGGAGCTGGCTATCTTATCTTAACTGCCGGAACACAACAATGCTGAAAACATTGTTGTTATGGCGTCAGACTTTGATACGATGGTGGTAGCCTACCAGGCGGACTCACTACAAGTCCTACCACCAACCAAACCGAATACAATATGTACCCCTGCTGGGAATCGAACCCGGGACTCCTGGGTTTGATACCGGTGGTTGTACCACTAGACCACAAAGGCGGTTAAAATCTTAGTTTAGTACCAAAACCAACAAACGCTAAATGTGGCGTCATCAAGATGTGGACATGAGTGTGATGTTCATGCGTTTTTATACTCACCAAGCTGCTGCTTACTTATGATGCTCTGCCAATACCAATCCCGAAAAGGATAGGCGTGAAAAAAATTAAGGAATATTTTGTCCTGATTTGACAGTTATGTCAAATTCATTACCTCAAAGCCAGACATTATAGAATAGACTTACGCAGTAAGCAGCCCCCCTATATCTCTGATTCTGGTGAAAGGCGATACGTGAGAAAACACCCCTCCCAGCCTCTCCGTCTCGGCCAGCTGGAGAGACTGCCTCAGCTCCATCAGGGTGTCTCCACCGAACACCGTAGCCATAAACACCTGAAATATCGTCATCTATTAACTCAAAACTGAGGGCTAATTGTCTAAATGCAAATGCAACGCTCGCATCCTCAACGACTACTCTACACGTGTTTCGCTCACACATGGAGCATCCTCAGGAGCTGCTAGACCGCGCAATACTAGCACTGAGTGACTCCCTCAGTATTGGTAGTAAGTATTGATAAAGCTAAAGATGGAGGCAAGCCTCTACGGGAATCCTCAATCACTAGGTAACTGGCTATCTTATCTCTTATGGCTGGTATACACTTTGATTAGTCAAGTGCCAAGTGTTTAGTGTTAAGTTTGTAGAGTGATTAGTGATGTCCTATACTGTTTAGTAGGCGGTGTTTAAAACATTAAAAAAAAAATAGACGACATTTTGCCTGTATACTTTGATTTGATACTTTGCACCTAGCTGTAAAAAAACACCCAAACGATGAAGAATTAAAGGAGGCATACATAAAATACAGAAATAGATACAACGACTTAGCTAAAATACTTAAAAACCAGTACTATAAAGATAAATTCAATAAAAACTACAAAAACAGTAAAGGTACTTGGGAAACAGTTAAAGAAGTATGTAATATCAGTAAGAAAATATGTAAAGCAACGGCACTGTTAAAAATTCTAGACACTCCAAAAGAATCTTTAAACATAGTGAATCAACACTTTACGAATGTGGGAGCGGAGCTAGCCAATGATATAATGACGAGAACGAATTCGTCTGAAGCTGAACTTGCAAAAAGCAAATACAAACCTATTGCCACTCACTCCATGAGCTTATTTCCTAATGACTATATAGAAATCGATAAAATAATTTTAAACTTAAAGAAAAATAGCGCCCCAGGTATAGATAATATCCCGATAATAGTATTGGTAAACTCTCATAATATCCTGTGCACTATGATAGCTCACCTATGTAATCTGAGCATGTCGACTGGAATATTTCCAAAAATATTTAAACAAGCAGTGGTAGTTCCTGTATACAAAAGTGATGACAAAACGCTGCCCTCGAACTACCGCCCTATTTCACTGCTTAGTGCAGTTAGTAAAATAATTGAGAAAGTCATAAACAATAGACTAACTAGCTATCTAGAAAATCAACAACTTCTTGCTAGTACACAATTTCATTCAGGAAAAGCAGAAGCACCGAAGACGCTGTTGCATCTCTTTCTGGTCATGTGTCGGAGTATCTTGATAAGAGTCAAAGGTGTATTGGAGTGTTTATTGATCTAAAGAAGGCGTTCGACACTGTGTCCATACCAATACTTCTGGTTAGAATAGAGAATCTCGGTATTCGGGGCATTGTACTGCAATGGTTCCGTGACTATCTTTCTGATAGGAGACAAGTTGTAAAAGTTGACAACACATTTAGTGATATTTCGTTTAACAAATATGGAATTCCACAGGGGAGTACGATTGGCCCCACCCTTTTCCTTATTTATGCAAACGAGCTCTGTAAGCTGCAACTAGAGAGCAGAACCATCTTAGCATTCGCAGACGATACTGCAATAATTTTTGGAGGAGAAACGTGGTTACAAGTTCAAGGGTTTGCAGAAAGGGGGATTGAGGGGGTAGGGAATGGTTTGACGATAACTTATTGACTCTAAATGTAGCGAAATCTAAATACATCTGTTTTCGAGTCAACAGCAAATCAGATCCACCCTCACAATTCAAAATAAAAGCCCACAAGTCTACATGCAATAATCGCACAGACTGTGACTGTATTTCTCTTGAAGAAACAGACACTCATAAATATCTTGGCATAATTATAGATAAAAATCTAAACTGGCAACCACATATATCAGCTTTAAGTAAAAGGGTGAGAAAACTCCTTCCGATTTTCAGAAGTCTCCGTGATACAGCTGACAAAGAGCTAGTCAGAAAAGTATACATTTCACTATGCCAAACCATTTTGATTTACTGTATTCCAGTATGGGGATTCCAGTATTCCAGTGCTTCTCATCTCATAGAATTAGAAAAAGCACAAAGGGCTGTTTTAAAAGTCATGCTGCATAAACCACGTAGATATCCCACAGTGACACTTTACGAAGAGTGCTCATTGATGACTGTGAGGCAACTGTACATACATGGCACAATTCTAAGGCAGCATAAATACATTGATATCACATCTATATCCCAAGACCAACGACGTATTAAATTACCAACTCTTCACTTCAAAACAACATTTGCCAAAAGACAACTAATTTATATGGGTCCATTCCTTTATAAACGCATAAACAATAAAAATCAAATTTACAAGATGAATAGAAATTCTTTGAAACAAGCTCTCCTAAATATTCTACAAAAACTCAACTACGATGATACAGAAAAGCTCCTTAAAATTGTAACTTAAAATTAACAAACATTAAGTCTACAAGCGATTATCTATAATGATAGCGGAAATCAAAAACAAAAATCGTTACGTAAATGTTTTGTCACTTGTACCATACCCTGTTGCACACAGAAATATACGAGCGCGCCGCGCATCATTCACTCACACTCGCTAATAAGGCGCATCGCATAGTCACACAAATAATGTACGACTACCTACACACTTGTACTATTTAATATTCTGTGCCTACACTTTTGATCATTATCATGAATTAATTTAGTTAACTAGTTAAATGCACACTTCTACTCAGGCATTATTATTAAGTTACTACTAACAACTAAAACGCTGTTTGTAATGAAATTAGTACTTTTAATTTTAATTCTCCTTTTGTAATGTTATGCTAAACTTAAACATATTAATATAGCACTTTAATATATAAACTTCATACGAGGTGGAGGGCTGATAGCCTGAGACACAGGTATTACCTAGTTCAGGTATCAGTCCACCATAATCTGTTAACTAAAGGTATTTTGTTAATTGTTAATTGTTATGATTATGGTGAGGATTAAATGATTTATTATTTATTTATTTATTTATTAGTAATAAATGTTTGTTTTTATATTCAGGGCATTATATAAACACGCATGTTGAACATACAACTCCACAAATTTGTGGGTTACGGATTCCACGGAACCACCTAGTAGACATGTTTTTTAATATTTTTATCAATCACAACAACAGGAAAAACGAACACGAGACTTTGTTGATTTAAACTAAACACTTAACAGTCACGTCCAGACGTGTTTAGTTCGTGTTTAGAGCAAGTGAGGGGTGAAGGCGGGACGCGCGGGAGGTGCTACTCGCAGAAAAAATAGAACGCGCTGTAAATACTGTACTTCGCTAAGCACTATACACTTAACACTAAACAGAAACTGTCCGAACGTGTTTTTTGATAAACACTTAACACTAAACACGCCACTCGCACTAATCACTGATCAAAGTGTATACCAGCCATTACTGCTAATGTAGCTAGCCAGACGGACTTACACAAGACCTACCACCAACCAAACCGAAAATACAATATGTCCCATGCTGGGAATCGAGCCCGGGACCTCTGGATCTGATACCGGTGCGCGTTGGTTGTTACCACTATACCACAGAGGCGGTTAAAAACCCTAAGCCAATAGCATAAGCATACAGCATTTTCACTCACCCCATCTGGTTGTAAGCACTTCATAATCTTGTCGAAACATCCAGGGAGATCGTTGACCCAGTGCAGCGCCAACGAGGACACAAAAAGATCTACCGAGTCATCTGGAAACTAAGAATATTGGTAAGATGTTACGGTTTAATGGAGATTTGTATGGACTTTAATGTCGGAGTGCGGGTGTTATCATTGCAGGCGCGCGGTACGCAATACGCGATTGGGCTGCCCGCGAGAGATCCGGTGATATCGCGTTCTACGCACGAACGTGTTTTAAAATCCCGACTCTTGCACCCAGTATGTGCGCTCCCATAGTACTTGGAAGGTTGAGATCGTTCGTGCGTGTTACAATATGTGGGTTCGTTCGTACGAGTAAAATTCGCACGAACACGAGTCTAAAGTGAGCACGGCCTTACTCTTGACCTCAATCTGGCCGAAGGACGTAGATGAGGTCTAATGTGTAAATCTGAGGTCTAAGATGGATAGAGTTCGCCCAGAAAACTTGTAAACAAAACTTTCACAGCATGCGTTCTTTACAGCGGCGCATTCGAGACACTTGCCGAATTCTCGCCGAACCAAGGCACGTCGGGTATTACTCGCGAACGGATCTTTAGTAGGAAGACATAATACTGTGTATCTTTATTTTATACAGTGGTGCGGCGACCCATTGCATGTTTGTCATGCCTGCAGGCCTAGCACTAGCGGTTTTTATCGAGTCTATAACTCTATAACGTGTCACTGTCCCGCTCATATCGTAGCAGAATAAGCAAGACTGCATGATGCGCTATATCATCTTGATATAGAGGCGCTCATGCTAGTGGGGCTAATTTAATCACTCAGAGAAATACGAATAATACCATGGCTTATTCTTCTATTTATGTAATGGTCTGTCAGACAGATCAGTAGCCCTAGGACGAGCAGATTTAATCGAAATTTGTTGCTTGATAACTCACATCTTAGCGGGATACTCAAAACAGCATCATTTGCTGTATCGTATAGCATGATATCATCATCAGCCATTTTTGATGTCCCCACTGCGGGGGCACTGGCATTCGCTTATAGATGTATAAGTAGAACGGGCCATGACCCACCACGTATGCCCAATGCGGTTTGGCGAGTTTTAACAACTGCCAATGCAGCCAGGCAACGGCTTAATGTGCTTTCCGGAGCACGGATGAGCTTAAGATATTAAATTTTTGGTCAACCATCCCGTGACCAACCATTGTGAAAGTTGCTTAACCTCAACCGAAATCACAGGTACAGAATACTCACATCTATATTTTCTTCATCCATTATGATCTTTTCCACTTTCACTCCCTCACCAACTATGGCTTTATCCAGATGAGTTTGTGAGGTATCACAAAGAGTCACCTTCTCTACACTGTCAGGCAAGAAATGTCGGGAAACGTAACCACGACATGCTCCTGAAATAAGATAAGTACAGTTTTTTTTTATAAAAAAAAAAAATTACATATTTTTCTTAGGCTTGACACCTATTAACCTATAAGGTATGTTTAGACATACCTCATAGGTTTATAATAGGTTAATGTGCAACACTTGGGTGTTGCACATTAAACTCAGAAGTTAGCTACAAACAAATACCGCTGTTGAAGAGCTACTGAGCTTAATAAAACCAAAATGTTGTAATTATCAAATTAATTCCCATAATGGTACCTGTGCCCAAGAGAATAGATCCGGCAGATATTATAAGAATTAATTCTGGCTCCAATCTATGTGTGTATTCAAATTTGTTCAGCAATTTTGGAGTAGTTGAGTAACAGATATTTTAACTTGCACATTTATAATATTAGTAAGTACTATGTGACCAAAACAATTAGGTGCATGACAGCTGAGAAAAACTAAAAAAACCCAAATTTCAAGAAGCGGTAGTCAAATAGTTTATCACTGTAGCACTAATTAATCAGATAATATAAGAAATGCGGTGACAGAACTGGGCTGCAGGTACCAAAAGTACAAAACCGCATTCCTGTCATGCGCCTAAATGTCTTGGTCGTGTAGTAGGATGAAAATGCGAAGTTTTACCCAGCTCCACAGCATTTTTAAACGTTCTTTTTATATCAAATACTCTGTCTGCTGTCCTCCAGCCTACTTCTTCTTTTATATACTCCACTAAATGGTAATCCTCTTTCTGTGCTGATCGCTCTCTCTGCAACATTTTCGCCTTGCGATCAAATATATTCATAGTACGAAAAACAGAACTGGCTGTCTTTACTTTCGTAGATTTGTTCCTTGAATATAACACATCTTTTGGAATACATTTTGATTCCAAAAGTAAGTTCCTAAATAACTTCGTAAAAAACGGCTGGGAAATAGTAACCTGTGACATTTTGTTAAATAGTTAATCTAAATACGAAATTTGTTGGGGCTGTTAGGGTGTCATATTAAATTAAAATAATACTAAAAAAAACTATTTATTTTTAAACTTTTTTCGAGGATTTTGAGGATGAGGTTATTTATTTATTTTTGACAGTGACAAACAGTTATCAGTACAGTACTTTTTTTATAGAGACAAATGAGAATTAAACGCAAAGTCTTCTTTTCCGCTTTTTACGCCCTTTTCACACCACGTCAGCGCGGTCAGCGCGGCAGGCAAGCCAGCCAGCCAGCGACGGTAGCGGATGCTCTCGCGCTAACTCGCTCTAACGTAGCGTTTAGAAAGAGAGCAGATTCACTACCGCTGGCGATTTGCTTGCCGCGGCGGCGTGGTGTTGATGTGAACGATAAAACGCTTAAATTAATGTGTAATCATATTCAATGTAAAAAATCCTACGGATGTAATAGCTGAATTTATTGGCCACTCTACTCTAAGAGATGGCGCTGTGTCAGAGATAAAGCTGTAGCTGACGTCTCTATACCATAAACTATATAAGTTTATGAAAAGAAAAAGAAGACTATCTATAGTAGCGATGCCCGCCCGATATACCGTTGTGTATCGATATATCGTATCGTAATGTATCGCGAGTGATTGTATCGATACACGATACGTATCGAATGCCTTTGTATCGATTTTGTAAATATCGTATCGAAAATATCGTATTGGATCCCAAAAGTAAAACTCATAATTCAGATGTATGTAAGTTTAGTAAGTTAAACATAATAGTCCACGCGGGAAAACACGCGGGCGGAAAGCTAGTTTAATAAATAAAATTCATAGGATTCCTATCAAATATAACACAAACAAACATATATATTATTATAATTATTAAAAAATAAATAGGGCAGTAATTACTTACTATTGGACGAGCTTGCGATTGTTCATGTTCACCAGTTTCACCGCTCAAAACTTCTTTATGGTGTATTTTTAAATGTATATTCATTGTAGTATTGCCTTTAGTTTTTACGTCTGACATACATAACTTGCATTTCGCACCCAAATCACTCTTAATGAAAAATGACCACACACTTGATTTCTTTAGCGGAGCCATGGCAACAACTGAATGAATCAAGATTAACTAAACACCCACAACTCAGTGTTTGTTTATTAACATTTTTCGAGTACCTACACAGGCTACACATCATATTAATAAAAATCATCTAAGTCATATTTCGATCTACCCGCATCGTATTACACAAAAGTGGAGCCGGCCGCACCTTCAAGTGTGGCGGCATTACAAAAGAAAAATAAGTTTGTTTACATTATGAATTTTTGTTATTATTACCCTTAATATTTCAAAGATTCGATCTCGGTACGATACGATATTTTTGATGCAATATTCGGGCGAAGCGATACGATATAGCCAAATATCGCATTGATGTGTATCGATACAAAATATCGTTATATCGCATTCCGTTGTATCGATACACCAAAATATCGATACGTATCGGGCATCGCTAATCTAATAGTCGACCGATAAAACAATTTCGACTTTGACAATGACGGACAATATTTTTAAACAAACTTTTCGATGTGATTGAATAGAATTTATAATTTTTAATTTGAGGATTGAAGCTAGACTTAGAGTTCTTTCTCAATATATCATTAATTTGTTTGATGTTTTGTTAAATGTTAATGCAAAGTAAGTGGTTTTGTATAATTATAACCTATATAATCATTTATACATAATTTTCTCTTTCCAATTTTATTTGGGTGACAAAATAAGGCATTAAAAAAAGATGAAGTCTTTTTCCTTTTATCATATTAGTAGAATTAGATAACTGTTGTTGTCTAGACCTACAATGTCGTCATGACAAACAATAATTCTTTAACAAGTCTTATTCATTTACCTTTTCCAGATGTGGCCAATACTCTTGCAGTTTCTTCGGACGAATGCTCCTTATATAACTCTACCAATTGCTGCAGTAGTCGGTGTAATAGGTTATAATTTAGAAGGGCTTCTATCAGATAGATATACACCATATAACAGTAAGTACAACAAGATAATTAAGCTGATACAGTTAGTGTTCCTTATAAAAAGTTTACTCCCAACTAGGGTTACCTTTTAGATATTCTAAAAATACTGACAAAAAGCCTGACCTTTCAAAAAAAGTGTGGACATATTAGTCACAAAATGCAAAACAAACATTTTACTTGAGATGTAAGTTTTATTACTCATATTCCATCTAAACCAAAAAATCCAGACAGATAAAGTCTAGAAGTTCAGACAGACTAATCGGGGCTCCTACTGCGCAAGTATCGTCGGCATCGATATAGACTTCATTTGACAGATGGATGTGACGTATTGCTCTTAGTCTTTGGTAAGTATTCATTTGTGTCAAAAAGAAGCAGCAATGTGTCACATCCATCTGTCAAATGAAGCTGAATTCGATTCCGATCCGACGCCACTAGCGTGGTACGGCTCCATGACGTATGGTAACCCTACTCCCATCAATTAATAACTTTTTAGTCATTACTGTCCACTACATCCAATTTCTTCAATCAAATGCACATTGTACCAAGATATTGGATAAGTGGAAATAAAGTGGGATAACACCAACACACTAGTAAAGTAAAAAAACTAAAATACACTGACTAGTATTAATTATTTATTTCCGACTACTAACCTACATAATTACTTGATATTTAGTATTGTTTCTTTGTTTTCAGTGCCCGTACAAGATCAGAGAGTAGAACGCCAAATGGAAAAAGAGGGCCTTGATGACCCTACAAATGTGCAAAAGTTAAAATACAAAGAAAATGTGTTTGGAAAAAATGTTCCACCTTCCCTGCAAGGGAAAAACTAGTCATTTCGTACAGTCAACAGCAGCTACGCCCTTACGTCGCTCGTAATAGCGGCAGTTTTCGTAGTGCAATTGTAAAAACACACATGCTGTTGACAGTACTTAGTTAGATTAAAAAATTGTGTTTAATGTAAAAGCGCATTTACTAGTTACACTTAAATACAGTGGTCTACTATTCCTAAAAAGAACTGTACGCTGTTTCAGTTACATTCTTGTAATCAGTTTGCTACAAAAAATAAGCTACTTTGATGTTTAATACAAGTTATTCTAAAATATTACTTCCACTATTTTAAAGCCTTTTTGCTACTTTTTTATGTATGTAGTACCTGTCTAATCATCTGATACAATACCTACCTATAAGATTTGCGCTGTGTAAATAGTCTTTAGATTGTTAAATGTTCATAAAAAAAACCAATGTTTTAAGAGTTTTTTTTAGATATTGATTGAAATACACTTTCAGCCAAAATGCCTTGACCTTATCTAGACGATCAATTATATTTCGCAATATGATTGATCATCTGGGGCTGGGGGCTCACTAGAAGGTGAACTATGCAACCTCGCTAGTCGATTTCCCACTCGCGCGCTTGCGTTGAGGTATTTATTTCTTGAATACAAGTTTGTATATACAGTGAAAATTGTATATGGACAGCAAGCAGCAAGTCAGCAAGTTATATTTCGCAATATGATTGATAATCTGGGGCTCACTAGAAAGTGAACTATGCAACCGGTGTGTAAAAAAACATTCATTTAATATATATTTATAGTACACATTATATAAAAACAAATATAAATGTGAACATTTGAACAGGTGTGAGGCCGTCAGCGGTAGCCGACCGACGACGCCTGGAACCGCCCCGCTGTCGGTCATTCCTAAAAAAAAGTGAAAGTCCTCATTACAACAAAAAATAAAATAGATGGCACCACAATTTTGAAAATACGTTTTGTGTCGTTGTCGTTTCTACCGCACAAGAGATGGCGTAAATGGCATTTAATAAAATTCTGAAAATACGTCTACCTCACAATAGATGGCGTTAGTAGTATTTAAGAAATTCGATTTACTACAAAAATTGCATAAACAACGTTATCTTCATGCAAAAGTACTAAGATTCACAATTTCACTTTATTAGCATTACCTCTTCACTTTTTTACCTTACCCCATGATAAGGTTTGAAAAGGTTTTTACCGCTTCCGACATATTCGGAATGAGAGCGCTTCCAAAAATTTAATAAGCCGGATTAATCCAAACTGCGAGACGTACCTACTACTGGCGAGGCGAGTAGGCAGTAGCAGAACTATATACAGATTCTCATACAAAATGTCTCCCGTTTACTGTACAGCAAACTGAAAGAAAAACTCATGGTAGGCCCACAGTCAGGCTGATAGCGATCTTTTATGTGTAGACATAGACAAAAGCTCGCTTCACGATCCATTTTCCACTCGCACGCTCGCGTTGGGATATTTATTTCTTGAATACAAGTTTGTATATACAGTGAAAATTGTATATGGACAGCAAGTCGGACTACTACAAAACTTATCCAACCTATTTTGAACCTCTTACTAGAGATTAGAGATAAGGTGTAATTCAAGTAGAAAAACTACACATTTTTGTATAGTCGGAAGTTTGAAGTGCAGCTATGTGTACAATAAAACTTATTTTCTTGAGACAACTAATATTTATTTAGTTTTGTTGCCAGTTAGGTACTTAATGAGGTTAGGGTCAAGCTATCTCTACTGTTAATATTACTTACTATCGTCTTTACTAACTAACGTACTTCTGTACATTAAAAAACTATTAATCGGAAATAAATCCCACGACAGTTGATTTAAACGAAGATCGATTCTCCTTACTTCCTTCGATTCGAATCTATTCATAAATCGTATTTTTTTATATATCAATCAACATACCAACCAACCAACAGCTTTGTTTTAGTTCACTTCTTTTGGTTTTATTTGTATGGTCCTTCCTTTCCTTTAACTTTATGACATAATAATTTGATGGCTTGGACGGCCAGACTATCGTGCTTATCGTGAACTTTTGCTACGTCAGGCCGAGCAATAGACACCTTTCAAAACATGACTAGAAAGGAGATTATTGCTTGGTTACACTTGTCGTGGAAGTAGCAAAAGTTCGCGGCAGCGCGCAAGTCTAGCCGTAAAATGGAATATGAATATTTAGTAATGGCAATAAATTAAATGTCAAATTGTCAACATATAAAAAAAAAAGCAGCAGCTGTCATTAGCCGCCAGAAAAAAACGATTGCGCTCCGCTTCTCTTTTGGAATTTATGGTACTGTAACAAGGCTCCCTTTTGTGTTACCGCGTCGTTTACTTGTGAAATATCCACGCGAAACTCATCAACAATGCGTGATTAGGGTTTCTATCGCGACAAAACCATGTTTACGCGATTTTAGAAGTAAGAAGCCCCGATATATGGATCAATATCGAAGATTGTGTTAGGTGCGTATAGCGTCATCATCACAGTGCAAATGGAGACCAAATCCGGCGTCGGCATTCAAGATCATTGGATGAAAAGTATGATGGAACCTGCTGGCAGCGACAAAGATAATCGTAATTCTGTTAAACGAGAAAAAATGGGTGAACCATACAACGGTCCCGAAACCGTGACATACGAATTGAAACAACAGCAAAACGACGCTAGATATAGATGCGATGTTTGCGATCTTTCTTTTGAAGGCTTGGAATACTTGATGTTGCACAAAAAGTTTCATGGCAACGACAAAGAACCGCCGATTATAGAACCAGAACCGACTATGGTGAAAGAGGGTCCAAAAAAGAGGCGCAAATTCAAGTGTGACCAGTGCGATGTCAAAGTAAACTCACAGTACCATCTGGACATTCACCACAGTAAACATGAAGGTGCTGCTTCCAAAAAGTATATTTGTGAGGTCTGTGACCGCAGTTTCGTGGCCGCGCAGTTCTTGAAAAGCCACATGCAAACTCACTCATTGGTGAGCACAATAAACTGTGAGATATGCAACAAGAGCTTCACAGGACAAGCTTATCTCAAGCTACACATGCAGCTACATAATGACGTAAAGAAGTTCAAATGTTCGAAATGTGATGAGATGTTTCCTACGAAGAATTGCCTTAAAATTCACATGAAGAAGCACACAAAAGTGAAAAATTTCAAGTGCGACTTCTGCCTTAAGTTGTTTGTATCCAAAATAACTATGGAGAAACATCGGCAGACTCATGAAGGACAGCCTGTTGATTGTCAAGTGAAATGTCCTCAGTGTGACAGAACGCTACATGCTTCCTTGCTGCGAACACACATTGCCCGATCTCACCCGTCGATCACTGACGACGATGTCAAACGACCATACAAGTGCCAGACGTGTGGAAAGAGTTTCATTGTAAAAATAAATCTCAATTTACACATTAGAGTGTGCCACCCTGACCTAGCTGAGCCAGAAGACGAAGATGAAGACGTAATGACAGATAACTCGTAGTTTGTAAGCAATCCACATATTCTCATGTATTATTATGGATAATTATACTTTTTTATGCTAACCAATAATTTGATATTTTATGAATAAAAGCTTTTAGTTTACCCATTAGTTAAGTATTGAGATTGAAACTAAAATCATATTTTAATCAACCTTTGTTAAGGCTTAGTTTCAATGGAAACAAATAAAGATTTTTCCAAATAAAAGTCTTTCATATGGTCACAATGATTATTTAGTAGATAATTTAAGGGAGCTCTGGTGCGGTTTGTGTTAGTAAAGTACCTTCTCTACTGAAAATTAACATATATTTCAATTGAACCGCGCACACATGAGCGACTCATGTTTCTAGTTCCGGTAATCGTCAACAGTTTTCAGTTGCTGTAATTGATGACTAAGTTAGTTCCTAATTGCCGCAACTAGCAACTGTCAAATATTATACCGGTTTTTAAAGTTGCCAGTTTCCTCAACCGTCAATCGCAACGCGTCAGGCGATTTCACACCCTCCCTCCCTCTCCCTGTGCTCTCTTTCTCTCTTTTATGTTAATAAATTGGGATCGATCTAGAAAAAAAGGGATGAATCGAATAATTTGTCTTTGTTGGCGCCGTCGACGGCGACGACGTAATAAAATGAGAGCAAATAAGCAGCACTTGCTCTCATTTTATTACGTCGTCGCCGTCGACGATATCCATCGTCACACTGAACGCTGATCGCGTAGATTTAGCAACTTGGCTATGAAAGTTGCTCTCAGATTGCCATAAAATTACGGCAACCGTAAACGTTATAGCAACTATCAACTTTTTACAAGAAACTCTTAAAATGTTGATAGTTTCCTCAACTTAAGTTGCTCCATGTGCAAAGCGCCAATGTCGTTAGGAATACAATTAAATATTTTAATTATATTAGATAACAACTTCTTGACCTGAGTTCCGTTCTCATCTTTGGTAATCTCAATTTATTTGGATACCTTGTAGGAAATTTTCTGATAAATTCGTAATTTCTTTTGTATAAGTCAGGATGACTTTTAACAAAAATAGGTAATAATGATCTGTGAAATGGGGGGATTTTAATGAAATTTAGTATACAGAAATAACCTCTATATTTCGCAGCCTCTGGAGATAGGTATACATAGGATACTTTTTATTCCGATAGATAGCGCTACCACCGCGATAACTTAATTCCTTTATTAGGGTTCTGTACCCAAAGGGTAAAAACGGGACTCTATTACTAAGACTCCACTGTCTGTCTGTCACCAGTACACCACTAAGACATCGAATGCAAGATGAGCACCGCGACAAAATTTTCTCGACACTTATGTCGCGTAAGCTCACTGTGTATCTCGCCGCTTACACTGTACTACTGACTGATACGAGCGCGAGATAAAATGCGACAAATAGTCGCGTCGCTAATCTTAGCCCCGGGTGTATCTTATGAACCGTGATAGCTAGACAGTTGAGATGTACTTAGGTACTTATTTCTGTTACCACTTTAACAACAAATATACAAAATTAAAAACAATAAAATATTTAAGTGGAGCTCCCATACAAGATAAGTTGTTTTGTTTTCCGTTTTGTGCTCGATATTAATAATAATGGTACGGAACCCTTCGTGCGCGACTCCGACTCGCACTTGGCCGGTTTTTTGTTAATTTCACGCGGTAGCTGCCGGTAAAGTTTGTACCTCCGACGCCACCAACCATGCATTTTGAATGTCATTTTATTCTTATAAGATTAGTACATACCTAAGTAAATTCTTTATTCAGTATCATAAAAAAAATAGTATAGTCGATCGATACACAAGGAGAGACGTGATAAAAGCGAACTGTACATCTATGAGATTTTTTCCTTCGTTCACACTAGTACCTACCATTGACAGTTCCATGATGGAACTACTGATGCCTGCCTATGGTCTAGTGGTAGCAGAGGTCCCGGGTGCGATCAGTGAGGGTACGAATCGGAATCACAATTTTATTGCATACTAGCGGCCGCTCCCGGTTTCACCCGCGTGGTTCCCGTTCCCGTAGGAATATCGGGATAAAAGTGTCCTACGTTCTTATGCGGTCCCGAAATCCCCTTTGGCTATTTTTTTGTCGGGAAAGTACAGGTAAGGTACCTAGTCGGCATAAGCCACCAGCCAGCGTAGCATGCGCACCGCGACTCGCTGTCGACGCTTATCTCGCGATGTCTGTCCCGCTCATATCAGTACGGTGAGAGCGGGACAGACAATACGCTCGCGCGAGAAAAGTGTCGAGAAAGCTTTGTCGAGGTGCTCATGCTACGCAAGCAGGAGTTGGTTAGATTATTATGCCATGTCGATTGTTTTTGTTTCTTTGGTATGGCACTACCTGGCGACGTGGAAGATTTGCCTGCTCGAAATTCTAAATAACTCCTGGTGGGTTATACTGCCCTGGTACTTTCACTGTACTTTTCCGACATAGGAAAAAGAGATAGCAATGTGTCTATATCAGAGTCCAAAATAATATACGCCCTCATAAAAATATTCTTATTATAACAATTTAATCAGAAGTACAGTAATAATCATTACATTAAATTAATTAGTGTTTTGCTGAGATTCTGTTGTTTCTTGAGAGTCCGAAACTTCTTTTGTATTTTCTTCTTCTTTAGAATCTTTGCTGTTCTCAGCCTCCTCCGCTTCAGCATCAGCTTTCTGAAAAAAAAATCCTTTCGTTAGGTACTTATTCAAACTTAATATCATTTATTCAGTCTAGATTGTTACAAGCACTTGTCGTCACTGGCCCCTCTATGTCTGTCTGTCTAGTGGTACAGGCACTGGTATCAGACCTAGGGGTCCGGGTTCGATTGCCAGCGTTAAGCGTTTCCCAGCAGTACGGACCCGTATTGTATTTTTGGTTGGTGGTAGAACTGGTTGTAATTCCACCTGGCTAGCTACCAATCTTATCTAAGTCTGAACAACATTTTTTTATAGCATTGTTGTGTTCCGGCAGCTATAGAGCTAAGATAGACGGCTTCTCAATGATTGAGGATTCCGGGAGAGGCTCGCTTCCATCTTCAGCCTTAACAATACTTAACATCGGGTACGATGAAGGCTAATGTCTCCCCCTCCCCGTTGTTCATAAAAAAGCGGACAATTTGATCTTAATAATAAAAATTTAAAAAGCTTAAAATAAAACAAATTTATAAACCCCCAACACAAAAAATTACGTTTAAAATTTAAGTTAAGCTTTTGATCCTGGATTTGCAGTCGTTGACTGACACCCACCTTCACTTAATTTCACGGTTTGGGTCATGGTTATGACCCATTCTCAAATTCCATTCATAGAATCTTACAGTCCTTCAAAGGCTCGTACCCAACAGTGGCGATATAGGTAGTAGCAGCTCGAGGATTGCTAGCTGAAGTGGCAGTGGGAAGCATAGGTACAGCGAGAGAACCGATGGCCGATAGCGCTGAAAGGTTCTGAAAAAAGGTTGGGTAGGCACTGGACCGACAAGGTAGATCGACGATCTGGTGAAGGTCGCGGGAAGCCGCTAGATGCGGGCAGTATAGGACCGATCATCGTGGATAGTGGAGGTCCATGGGGGAGGCCTGTACTATAACTAGAAGTGGGTGTCGTGCGGCTGAGATGATGAAGACTCCAGCCAGGGTATGATGAAAGTGATTTGATCGGAAACGGCTCGGTGGTTACCGAGAAAAATGCTGGTAATAGACATACCTACTACCTACCTACACACAAATATCTACACAAACACCTCTAACCCCAAACGCCCATACCGTTCCGTTGCGTTCCCTCCGTCGTGGGTGTAACCCCCCCGTTTTCACTGGCGAAATATTTACAAGAAAACATATAATGCGGCCATTGAGAGAATGCATACTTGACAGCTCCTATCAAACGCCATTGCATTGGTCTCCTCTCAGCGGCCGCACTAATTGTGCAACATGTTTTCTTGTAAATGTTTTGCCCACAGACTTATATCGAGATAGACGGTAAAAGTGTACGTACCTTGCGTGCCAAAAGTTTGAACCACGGTCACAGTTTTGCTTTGCGACCTAAGTCAGTCCGCTGAGACCATTGCCATGAAAACACGCGTCACTCAGAAACGAAAATTGTTAATTGTGCAGTGCTTTCTTGCAAGAGCTCCAATAACATTTACACAGCGCTCTTTACGTCTATCTCGATATAGGACTGGTTTTGCCAGTGGAAATAGTGGTTTAAAAAAATGACTTACTGCTTTATTGATGTCATCATCTTTCTTCTTCTGCAAGTACTGGCTCACTTCCCTAATCAGCTGTAGCTCCTCTAAAGCCTTTTTGCTGAGAGAACTGTGCACTTTTACTGGTTCCATGTTCGTGTCGTGTAAAGTTGTCCGGAAATCAATATAGCGACTGTGCAGAACGTCAAAGCTGTCCTTGTCCAACTGCATTAATAGTGAAGCAGTTGCTTTGTCCCTGGTGAAGGAAAGAATTCATAATGTCCGTGCTTCGGAAGGCTATTTCACGCAAAAACCAGTGATTTAGGCTCGCTGTACTATTAGGTAAATGCCCCATACTTTATAAATTATAAATACGGTTCAAACAAAAGTTCCACAAATAAATTCATATTAATAAGAAATCGAACTTAAACTACATAATAAATGTTCAAATTACTGTCAAAATACCAATATTCATCACACAAAAATTTCAAACTGATGTATCATGTTTAGTAATTAAATAAAAAAATCTTCTACCGAAGTATGGGACATTTAACTTATAGTACCTACGAGCGAGCCTGTTTTTGCGTGAAAAAGCCTTCCGAAGCACGGACATTATGAATTTGTATTAAAAAAAGATTTATAAATAATCTGAACTATAATCTTTGATGTTAGGTTACGCTCAATATCCGAAAAACGCTCACTGAGTAAAAATACATATGCAGAACTCTGATCAAAGCGTTGTTGTGGTCACTGTAAATCATCCATAACGCAAAGTTCGCTGATAAAACGCTCATGACGTGTGTGCTAGTGGAAATCATAAGGTACTAATATATATATATATTCTGTCATCATATAAAACAGCACGGAGGTGCTGCACGCACATAGCCAAATTCTTGACGTGGCTCTCATGTCTCAAACGACCAAAACGTGTTGTGTGTGACCAAAGAAAAGCATGACCCTTTCTAAGCACTACTTAGAGACCGCGCCACGAAAGAAGTCCCGCGGAATATTAAGGAACTAAAATTATTTTAATAGTAATAGAGCTTATTTTCCAATGTTGAACGCAACTGCAGCTCTACACTCATGGCGCGGACTCTAGTTGGTGTTTTACTAAGTACTATATCACGAAGCGCTGCTCGTGAGAGGTGGCGTGGCGGTGCTTTGCTTGACAGACTGATTGTATTTGATCACGTTTGTTAAGCAACGCTCGGACCGGCTAGGTGTCGGATGGGTGACCGTACAGTGTCATTACAACGGAGCGCTTCCGTGCTTCGGAGGGCACGTCAAACCGTAGGTCCCGGGGGGTTGGATGTTGGCCTACCCACGGCGCCCCCTGGAAACGGCTAGGTTCACGGTAACGGAGTGACCTAGACCGGCTAACAACATCCCACTGTGACTCACGCGGCTCACAACTACTTAAACATCGTTTGCTATCCGACTGCTCTCATCATGTCTGCCACACACGCCACTTCTCTTAAGTGAATACCAGCCTCAACTCCTCCTTGACTCAGGACAACGTTGATGAATTCTTCCTGGCGTACCTACGTGAAGCCGGTACTAAACATCTTACCGAGCTGAGCGCCAACATCGATCGTGAAACTCGCTTCATTAAAGGAATCCTACACGACCAGAGATCCTTAACCCGGGAAGGAAAAGCGAACATCATTCGCATCTGTGAGGGAATCCGCAAATACGTCTGTGAGGCCACCAGGAACTTCTGCATGGAGGCCCGCAACCTCGAGTCTCTCACAGAAGTGAATAGAGAAGACTTCTCATATACCGTTAACAAACAACACATGACGGAAGAAATCCATAAGATCGTCAAAGAAGCAGTCTCCACCGAAATGGCCAGCATTTAAGCTGATATGACTGAAAACGTTCGTAAAGCAGTTGTTGAAATCCCATCTACATCTTCTGCTACATCTGCTATCCCCGTTGCATCCCTCAAAGGGCTCGAGGCGATGATCCCGAAGATTGCTTCGGCGGTCCCTGACAGCATGCCGGAACCTGTGGCCCAATCTACACCTACGAAGGCTGGATCTGGCAGATCCTATGCTGACACCGTTAAAACTGGCCCTAAGCCACCGAACAAAACCAAGACCGTTCCCCCTCATGTGAAAACGTACAAGTCTGCGATAATACTGTCCGGCACCGAGCCTACATCTACTCACGAGAAGATCATAACCAACTTCAGTCGAGCCATGAAGTTAAGGACTGGATTTCGCCCCGGCTCGTATTCAACGCCTCTCTCAGGGGAAAGTATGCGTTGAGTTTGATCAGCCTGAGCACAAGGATCTGGCATTCTAGAAACTAAAAAGCTCGGAATTAACCAGAACGACCACCAAGGCTGAATACCAGCTAAAATGCTTAAACCAATGTTCATCCTCAAAGGAGTACCCACAGACATAGTGAAATCTCAAAACATTCCTGAATACATCGTAAAATAGAACCCCACCATTGCCGAAGCTGGAACCGCCGAAGATATTCAATATAAATTCACCCACAAACACCGCAACCCAAACCTCACCAACATAGTTTACATCACCACCCCGAAGGTATTCTGAGCAGTCACTAAGCAGATGAAGATCAACTTGGATTGTGTGCGCATCCACGCCGAAGAGTATTCACCCTTTCTTCAATGTTTTGGTTGCCAACAATTCGGGCACACAAAGGCCGTATGTACAACCAAAACAGAGACTTGCCCCCACTGAGCAGAAAATGCAAATACCAACTGCAAAGAACACAACTTGCGAAAATAGTCCAACACCGATACGGCTCATCGCGCAAATTCTCCAAGTAAAAGCCATGCTTTTAAGTTTTGCGTATCCGTGACCGAATAGACTTCTGTCCAAATTAACGATTCTCGATTTTCTTAGTTATTTTCCTACAGTGTCTTCAACTTTAACTTTATTCGTATTTATATTTTATCTTTAAGTATAACCTCTGTCAGTCTACCTAAACTCTACGACTCTCTCTAATATGTTTCAAATCGCATTTTGACATTGTCGCAGAATTGTGAAACCGGATTTTAATTTATATTTTTCTTAAATATAACTGTATGTGCTGCTGTTGTCTTGCATATCTGATAACATTAAGCTAAGTTAGAGGCCCTAAAGGCGGCTTGATAAACTCTGACAGCAGTGGTGGCCGTTAATCATCATACGATTAGAGGAAAGACTTTAGAGTGACCTATCACGACACGTTTTAAGTTTCTTTGCTCAATGAGAGTTTTCCGTCTTTGAGTGTAATAAGTATATAAAATTAAAATAAATTACTTACCATACTAAATCAGTCATTTTGAAAAGCTACTTGCCGATTCACCGACTGTTTTGTAAATGTACCTATAAAGTAAACAAGTCGTCGATTGTTTGTAATTTTGTAATTAATATTATAATTTAAATTACAGGATGTATACAGGTATCGTCAACTTTTAATTTATTTATAAAAATTGCGAAATCTTATAACACCTAAGGATTATAACTTTTTAATTTTGCATTTTCCAGTGCTATTTTTATGTGATAAGATAAATATTAAACAAGAAAATATACCTACTAGAAAAAAGGACCTTGTCTCATGTCGCCCTGACGGGATTCGAACCCGCATCCTTTCCTCTTATATTAAATATGTTTCAAGATTGTACATTTGTGTTTGGCAACGACATATGTTCCTTTGTAAATGTTGTTGCTTCTGTTAAAGCTGATAAGTTTAATGCGGCCGTTCTTCTTTTTAGTTGAAAGATGTCCTGAATTGCTGGTAGGAAAAAAAATTCGACGATTTGACAGCACTATCTATAAGTCTATTTGAATAAAAATCTTTGACTTTGACTTTGACTTTGGGAGTCAGTGCATTAGGCCGGATTCCCAAGGATGCGGGGCATGCAAGGCCTTTTCGAAATCTAATGTACATTCAGGGAACTTCCCGGTTGACCAGTAGAGTTTTTTTGGGAAATGTTTTGGGAAATGTTACTCGGACAGTACTAAAGTTAAAGAAATAATTTATTATTCAAATGTTGTACCTCTTAATGGACTATTATTTGTGATATAATCATCTTTTTTCAATTTTTTTTATAAAACCTTTCGAAAAAAACTTTACTGTTCAACCGGGATTTCCCCGACTGTACTATCCGACCAGAACAATTAGGCGCATGACAGCTGAGAAAAACTAACTAAAAACCAATATTTCCAGAAGCGGTAATACAAATACAAATACAAATACAAATTTTTATTGCAAACTAAGTGTGTACAGGTGTTATAATCTAGAAGGAACTTAAAAACTTAGTCGCCCTTTACGGACACAGCAATTTATGAGAGGGCTGCCTATTTTATTAAGTTACAAAGAATAATTACAAAGTTAATCACTGTAGCGCTATTATAATCAGGTAATAGGAGTATTGCAGTGGTAGAAATGGGCTGCAGGTGCCAAAAGTGCAAAACTGCTGTCATCCGCCTAATTATCTTGGTCGGATAGTAGAGTCAGCAAGAACATTCGAAAATAAGCTCTATTACTATACGGATAAGCAAACCACATTTTAGTTCCCGTAATATTCTGCGGGACTTTCGTGGCGCGTACTCTAGGGATGGGGTTACCAGATCAGTTACCAGGCTACCAGAGACTGTCACTCTGTTTTCCAGACAACATCTAGACCCAAACTCAACCAATGCAAATGTGGCGTTGTTGAGGTGCGGGTGTGGTGTGGTGTAGCTATGAGAATGAGATAAGAGTGATGGTTATACATTTCACTTTCAAATTGCATCTTTGATACTCTGCCAACTCTCCAATCCAGGGGATCTATGTTGTGAGTGTAGGTATGTATCTATATGTATGTATCTATGTGTTTATCCCATATACCTAGCCACATTATTTCCCTGCCATCACTCCGTGGTTAAGAGGATACTTAAAAAAAGTTACCTTTTTGTTAATTCACTAAGTACTTGAAATCCCAACCCAATATACTTACCAAAAGAGTTCTTCAATTCAAATCCGTACAGTAGTTTTTTCGTGAAAGATTAATAAGAGAACTGTCATACTATATAACATTATAACAACTAGGTAAATGGGAAAGGTTTTTATAAAAAAAAAGTTGTTTACACCTGAAGTCAGAGGTCCGTCGTTTGATAAACATTAATTAAAAAGAAAAAAGTCCGTATTGAAACAAAGGAGATTATACTTGGTAATGATGAATTTTTAAAGTTCAAGACTGTTTTTTGCATAATAACTAGGTACAGTTACCAACACATAAAAGTTGACAGTTGCCCAAAAGGGCTCTAATGTTTATTATTTCTGTTTCACAAATAAAAATACTAAGTAGGATAATTAATAATTATTAGTGTGAGAAAATACCTACCTACTTTATTTACTGAATTGATGATAAAGCAAATGGTCCGGAGTAAGTGCGAGAAAGTAAGTTACTTTATGATTTTGGAATTTTTGCATTTTTCAATGCTATTTTTATACTTATGATAAATTTTAAATAGAAAAATATTAGAAAAAATTAACTCGGCCACAAGTGAATTCTCAGATGGGAATCGAACTGTCCGGAAATCCGGAAATCGGTGTAGGAAATCCGGTCCAATGCTCTGCCATCAATATATCAATATGCATTGCCATCTGAGAATTCACTTGTGGCAGAGTTAATTTTTTCCAATATTTTTCTATTTAAAATTTATCATAAGTATGTATACTTACTTTCTATCCTCGAATTCCTTGACCGAAGTAGTATAAGTAGGTACGTTAGTAATATTTAGTATTATTTAATATAAGTAAAGAAACAATATTTCATACAATATTTCAGCAATATTTCAGGAATTTCATCAATATTTCATTCAATTACTGCCATCTTGCGGAATACAACAGTATACTTCAGCAATACAAAAAACATAACCCAAAAGCACTTGCGCACTTTTGAGTTAATGTTTTTATTTTATATCTTTTTAATTATAGGCACCAGCACCAAAATAACCAGATTAAGTACAAATCTTGGACCATGACTCTTGTATTGACTATTTCTTCTAAGCTTTTAGCGTGGAACGAAACGCAAATGCACCCCTAGGGCGAATGACTCAGAATCACCCCTTGCCGAATGTTACCGAGCATAGCCGAGTAGCCCGGCAGCCCGCGTACGGTCGCGGAAAACATTTTTTCAAAGTCCGCAATTTATATTAGTTATGTAACATTTAAAAAAATATTTTGTACCGTGTTAAATTAAAAAGTAACATGTCTCATTATACGCGTGGTATAACAAAAATCTTACGCGAACTATGTGTTTAAAGTGATACAAACGTGATGAAGACACCAAATATTGATTTTCTTGTGACGTGGTGAAGAAACGTTCTATGCGGAGAATAATACAGTGTTATTATTTTATGTGCAGTGTTTATGATTATATTGTAAGTGCGATTCGGAATAATGTTCTTAAAAAGGGTAAAAAGAAAATTTTGAGTTTGGAACATTTTTGGTGTCTCGCTCAACTAAAAAGTCTTTGATATACCGTTTTAAAAATGAATGCAATACGACAATATTAAATTAATAAGATTTTGCTTTATTTAATATATTTTTTTCTACTCGTTTAAAGTCAAAAGTAAGAAGGTGGTCAAGGCATGTTAATAAGGCGCCATATTATTTACCTTCCGCTAAAATTTAACTAGGTAATAGTAATAGAAAATTAAATATTTTAAAATATTGTTGGCTCTCAATTAACAAATTGATGTGAAAATGTCATGTTCAGAACAGAAATCACATACTTGTCATCTTATTTTTGACTAGCGGCCGCTCGTGGTTTCACCGCGTGATTCCCGTTCCCGTGGGAATATCGGGATAAAAAGTATCCTATGTTCATAACCAGGCTATCTACTATCTGTGTACCAAATTTCATCCAAATACGTTCAGTATTTTTTGAGTTTATTCGTTGGAAACAATAAATCATAATATTGGTATAGATATAGATAAGAAAATACATAAAAAAATATATACACGACGAATTGATATCCCTTCTTCTTTTGAAGTCGGTTAAAAATACGAAGGCCGTAAGTACTTATTTTATAATAGTTCAATATACCTACAATATTAGGTAAATTCGTCGATACTTAAATAAAATCAGTTTCAATGGCACCCAACGTGTGGCCAAGACGAAAATAAAAGTAGGTACCTAATACCTACGTAAGTACATTAGTATAAATAAAACAGAAATGTCACACTAATATAATAACACAAAAATAGGTACACATACTTTTTTTTCATATTTAGGACTCTGATTAAAGATACACTTTTTATTTATCAAAAGACACAAAATATTGTTGATTTTACTCCTATGAAAGTCAAATATTTAATTGAGATTGCCTGAGATTGTGTAAGATTGTACATCAAATCCATAATAGTTTATTATTCACAGGTATTTTAAAAGATAAATAAAAATAATCCACAGCAACGGGTTACAAAAAACACAGTAAATAGAAGGTTATTTATAAATTCAAACAAAGTAATAACTGCCCGGCTAGCTCAGTCGGTAGAGCATGAGACTCTTAATCTCAGGGTCGTGGGTTCGAGCCCCACGTTGGGCGAACTTCTTTTTTATACTTTTTTGTTAACGAGAATGTTTACACTTAATTCAGTTTAAATAAAACACTAGAAAAAACAAATTGCCTCTGAAGTGAATCGAACTCGGTCAAATACGAGCATAGATCGCTAATCTAGTGATGAGGTTCATGAGATAAAGCATAAATAATCTGCCAAAAAAAACTGCGATAAAAAAAACCGACATGCGAAAAACTTAGTTACTTTAAGGTACCTACTATTTAGTATTCTGTGCTTTATGGTTTTATTCTTTTATTTTTGTTGCCGTAGTTGGCAACACAGAACAAGGAAAAGAGGTTTCTGTGGTTGGCACCAACTCCAAAATTAAGGCTTATTTTTTGCTTTTAGTTTTGAAGTCGGTTTTTTTAACGATTTTTTTATTTTTATTCTGTAATAGGTTCATAGGTTGTTTGGGTACAGGTTTTTTTCTATATAAGATTAGGTTTCATGTAAGTACATTTACAAAATTATCGTGAACAATTCGGTTATGATGACATCGTCCAAGTTAACAAAATATTAATAACTAGCGGATCCTCGCGGTTTTACCCGCGTGGTGCCCGTTCCCGTGGGAATATCGGGATAAAATATAGCCCATGTCACTCGGTAGAAATGTAGCTTTCTAATGGTCTAAGAATTTTCTAAATCGGTCCAGAGGTTCCTGAGATTAGCGCGTTCAAACAAACAAACTCTTCAGCTTTATAATATTATTAGTTTAGAGTTGTTTTAGTTTTAGGTTTTGTATTACTTTTTTGAAAAACGTTTCCCTAAAAATCTCTACTCGTCGACCAAAAAAATCAAAGAACATAAGCGAAGAACCTAGCTGGGTCTGTGTAAGACTCATTTTTTTTTTATTATTTTAGTTTAATCGATAGTATAACTGCTGCTAGATGTTACTGCACTTAGTGCAGTAACGGGCCCTTTTCTAGTACTATATAAAAATACGTTATGAAATCAGTAAGTAGTAGTGGAGATACATCGGAGAACTTCCCGGTAAAGATTTTTAAGGAAACGTTTTCTCGGAGGGAACTAAAGTTAAAAAAATAATTTAATATTCAAATGAAATAGGTAGCTTTTAAATATTTTATTATTAGTTGTGATAAAAGTTTTATCTATAACTTTTTAAATAAATCTCCGTATAAACACTCATATTTTAATTTGAAAGCGAATTAAAATATTGTTTTCTTCTTTTTCTTCTTTGTTTTACTCTCTGTTAATACTATTTTAAGGAACTTTTAAAGCCATTACGACACTTAGAAAAAGAAACACCTATTTCACAAATATGTTTTAGTTAAAAAAATTGCGTTATACCCATTGAAATAAAATAACATTTATTCTCCACATATTGTAATGAAGAATTTTAAATAGAAAAATATTGGAAAAAATTTACTCGGCCACAAGTGAATTCTCATTCGATTCCCGTCTGAGAATTCACTTGTGGCCGAGTTAATTTTTTCCAATATTTTTCTTTTTCAAATTTACCATAGGTATTATTATAAAAAAATTATAAGAAAGAATATTACCATACAAAAAAAATCTTTTTTTGCTCTTTTTTTCCTCGATATTAATAGTAATGGTACAGAACAGATCCCTCTTTTTTGATTTTATAATTTTCTTCTTACAAACGCATTTGCTCTAGATTTTCAAGTTGCTATGCACTTACTGCAGTACATTTTAGCTCTGAAACTTGTTCTGGCATATGTCCAAACGATGCCGAACAAATCTGACCTCTATAGCCAAATAATATTTATCGTAGCACTAGGCACTAGCCTTTGGACGCGACTTCGTCCGCGTGGAATTCGTTCCCGCAGACTTAAATTATCACGTGGTGGCGCCATCTATCAGACTTATAGTATAACACATAATTTTGGCAATACGTCTACCACACAATAGATGGCGTTAGTAGTATTAATGTAATTTCATCTGCGTGGTTTCATTCCCGTGGGAATATCGGGTTACCCGTTAAATGTTAATATGTTATTTCGTTAATATGTTGCGCTCTTTCCTTTCAATTAACTCTGTGCCAAAATCAGATCGATTGGTTTCTCAGTTAGAGCGCGAAGGAAGGACAAAACAAACAAACACACTTTTGCATGATTATAATACTAGCTTCCGACCGCGGTTTCACCCGCGTTTTTCCCGTTCCCGTGGGAATATCGGGATAAAAAGTAGCGTATGTTACTCTTCGTCCTTTTAACTAACTCATACCATAAATCAAGTCGATTGGTTGATTACCTAGTTCGAGTGTCAAGAAATGACAAACAAGCAAACAGACTTTCGCATTTTAAAAGCTGCTAAGTGCTAACGCCCCCGCTTTTTACATGGTTCTTCTTCTTCTTTCTTAATTAATTTTTAAACGCCTCTGTGGTCTAGTGGTAACAACTACCGGTATCAGACCCAGGGGTCCCGGGTTCGATTCCCAGCGGGGGTACAATTTGTATCCGGTTTGGTTGGAGGTAGGACTTATTGTGAGTCCGCCTGGCTAGTTACCACCATCTTATCTAAGTCTGACGCCATAATAACAATGTTTTCAGCATTGTTGTGGTCCGGCAGTTAGAGATAAGATAGCCAGTTCCTCAGTGGTTGAGGATTCCGGGAGAGGCTCGCTTCCATCTTCAGCCTTATCAATACTTAACATCAGGTATGATGAAGGCTAAGAGTCTCCCCGTCGTTAATAAAAAAAAAAAAAAATGGCGTGCCCACGATAAAAATCGCGAATTTTGCCAATCTCAAGTAAATATATTCTGTAATTATATAGAAATTGTAGGGTGGATTGAGTTAAAAATGGAGCCTCACAACACGTGTTATTACGAAAAGAACTCGGGTGAAACTCCTTTACATGGTTCTGTATGGTTTTTTTACCGACTTCAACAAAAAGGAGGGAGGTACTCAATTCAACGCGTATTTTTTATTTATTTTTTGTCTGATGATACATACATCAGACAAAAAATAAACTCCGATTACTCCGGTGTTGGTGATCCGATTTTAATAATTGTTTTTTTGTTCGATCGGGTACACTGTCAATTTGGTCCCATATAATTTTTACGAAGATCTGGCTAGTAGTTTTTTCATAATCTTAAAAAATATCAATCACCTTTTGGCAAGTAGTCGTTTACCTAGATGACATTGTTGTGTATGGGCTGATTTTTAGTGTAAGTAACGGCACATGATGTAACTAAAAAATATGAAATAAAAACATTTTATAAAAAAAAATCAAACCGACTTCAAAAAGTAAAAAATAAAACTTTTGGAGTCGGTGCTAGCTAGCTAAGGCCAAAAAAATATATAATTAATAGAAGTGCAATGTAGAATGCCCTGGCTGGCACCGACTCCAAAAGTTTTATATTTTACTTTTTGAAGTCGGTTTGATTTTTTTTTTATACAATGTTTTTTACACAGCAAAAACAATGTCTTGAAATACCTATGTTACCACAGACCTATATCGAGATAGACGGTAAAAGTGTACCTGCCTTGCGTGCCGTTTAAACAAATATCTGTTAAAAATTACATGATAAACATTTTTATCAGTTAATTTTATCTGTTGAAAATATTAGTTATGTTTTCAATCTAACTCGTTTTTAACTTGTTTTTCGTTCGTCGAATTAACTGGTTTTTAATTTAAACGTAGCAAATGAATATTATTAGGAACGCGTTGAATCAATGAACTTTCCTTCATACTATAACAGCCTAACACTTACGTAGGTACGTTTAACTGACTACTTACGACTAATAATATTCAATCGAAGAAAAATATCGTAACGAAATGTCAATAATCATCATTCGATTACCAATACCACCTTAATTTAATACTTATTCCGAAAGAGAAAGAACCTACAATCGAGTGCAACTAAAAATATTCAATAAAATTAACAGATTGAAATGTTAGTCAAGAAAAAATCATCATTAAATGAAAGGTAATTGAAATCAAATTCGATCGCATGTCCGAATCTAATAATGATGAATTTCAATGATTGACTGTTAATGATATTTTTATTTATCTGTTAATTTTAATGAATAATTAAAATATTTAACAACTCTAATCCACGTTCTAAGTTTTCCGATCTAAGTCAGTCCGCTTGAAACTTGAGACCATTATTGCCATGAACACACGCGTCACTCAGAAACGAAAATGGTTAGGTACCTAATTGTGCAGACTGTAGTGCTTTCTTGCAAGAGCTCGTCAAATAACATTTCCACATCACTAAATCTCTCTCGTGTCGTGAGTCGTGACGTCATCATAGGTGCGAAAAATTCGACGCGCTATATTCTCATACAGTTTAAGCGCTCTTTTCGTCTATCGCACAGTGGTTCCTAACCTTTTCAGAAGTGTTATCCAGTATACATACAAATTTTTTTCTGTCTATTCATCACACCTTTGTTAACCCCATACAATATACAGATCTTTGCAGAAATATGTTCATATTTTTATATGTATGGTCTCACAAAGTGTGCATGTTTGTATGAAAATAAGGGGGCCAATAAATATGCCGGTGAGTGTATTAAGCAACCAATCGAGTGTATTTTTGCCATAAAGTTATTTGAAAGTATTTGATGTATTTGATTTCAGGCGGTCACCGTCATTTGATAGCTTTACTCTGCAGTGGAAAGTTAACTGATGGCACATTCTATGTTTATCTTTCACTCCCAGTTAAGAATATAAAAATATATGTTTCTTTTCTTACACTCACACCAATTTAGGCAAGCCCCAAAGTTAAAACAGAAAGTAAATAAGTATGTTTTTGTAGAAATAAATATGATTTAAACAGCTATGACTCAGGTTCTATGATGGAAACTTTTAGGAGGTACCATTCGGTACCAAATGGTCGTTTTCATCATATTATAACCAATTGATTACTACCGGGATTCGAAACCAGATGTTAAAAATTCATAAGTTAAATAATGTAATTAAAACTTCATAACTAAAAATATATATTAAATTGAGGCACCAAAAATGATAGTGTACCTACCTACCTAAGAAAATAAATAAAAATATACTAAAATTAAAACAACTTCTTCCAATCGCTCCGGAAATATAATACTTAAGCCAATTTATTTTCAGTACAACACTACTGACTAGAAATGACCGTCCGAATTTCCACGGTTCGAAAATCGAATCGAACACAATACCACGATGAAGAATAACAGAACATCGTGACCAATTGATGCCATCGCTATGACCAATTGAAGATATCGCAATGAAGTTTACTTGTGTTTGACGTGACCCATTGAAAACTTCGCGATGAGGTTGAATTCTTCTGGTGGAGTTGCTGCTGTGACGCCTTGAGGAGTAAAGATGGAGAGCGGTGGTGCCTCATCGGCCACCGAGGCCTACCAGTATGTGGGGCCGTTCAGATTGGAGAAGACGCTGGGAAAAGGGCAAACGGGTAAGATATTTAACTGAATATTCGGTCTTATTATTTTTATTCAGGAAATTGTTCATATATAATGATGAGTTCTGCAAATGGTCTTTTGAGTAGGTACTTTAATTATTATTTTCCCGTAACTCACCTTCTCCTTTCCTTCATAGAACCACGTGCGCTGGCCTCCGTTGCCACCGCTTTACTGTGGCAGCGATTCCAACGCGAACATAGAAATTTGGTGACTCATTTCTTTGTCGCACTATCCGCAAATGGAATAACTTGCCTGCGCATGTGTTCCCTCCCTCCAATAACCCGGGGTCCTTTAAACGAGGCTTGATGAAGCCTTTTGTAGACCGGCAAGGTGAGGGTGGCTGATGTGGCAGTTTGAACTGCTGCACCAGCTATCTCCACGTCTGGACTCTACTACCACTTAACATCAAGTTGAGGTAGAGTCGTTATTCGACCTAAATATAAAAAAAATGACTCGTATTTTTAGTTCTAACTTTAGAAATTGTGAAATAAAAAACGTTTTATAAAAAATAAAAACCGACTTTAAAAACTGAAAACTTAGCCTTTTGGAGTCAGTGCCAGCCAAGTCAAAAAAGTAAAAGAATAAAAATTCAATCTAAAATGGCTGGCACCGACTCTAAAAGGCTTATTTTTCACTTTGCGAAGTCGGTTTTTATTATTTTTGACTGGTCCAGAGTTTTGACTGCAACATTATGCAGACATGTTTATACAAACAAATGCCTTGTACGGGAATCTAACCTGTGAGTAACTATTTAGTAATTTGTCCTGCGGCCCTGAGCGGAGGTAGGTAGATCCACCAACCCATGTGCCAAAAGTAGACTAGCAATTACTATTCATAGTCCGCTTGTGTACTTGCAACGACAGTATAATGACATTATTTCTTAAAAATGTTATTCAATGATGTTAGTATTAATAAATATTTGCATACAATCTCACCAATTATCTCACCCACGTTAAGTTTTATGAAGAACTTGTGTTATGGATACTAGATAACGGATAAGTAGGTATGTTTATCCGTTATCTAAGTCCAAATTCGACAAAGAGATCTCCCGTCGAATCCAACTCGGATGGGAAGCTCCGTAAAATCTTCGCGTCCAACTTACCGTAGTGTCTCAAGACGAAAGTCTATGACCAGTGTGTGTTGCCATGCCAGTGATGACTTACGGTAGTGCAACGTGGTCGCAAAATGTCACCCAGCGTGCAGTGAGAGGGCTATGCTCGGCGTTTCCCTACGTGATCGAATCAGAAATGAGGAGATCCGTGAGAACTAAAGTAACTGACATCGGTCGAAGGATTGCTCAGTGGCTCAGCTGAAGTGGCAGTGGGCGGGACACATAGCGAGAAGAACCTATGGCCGTTGGGGCGGAAAGGTTCTGGAATGGCGACCGCGCACAGGACGACGCTTCGTGGGTAGGCCCCCGACAAGGTGGACCGACGATCTGGTGACGGTCCGGGAAGCCGCCGGATGCGGACAGCGCAAGACCGATCATTGTGGAGATCCTTGGGGGAGGCCTATACCCAGCAGTGGCTGTGTGGCTGAGACGACGTGGGTCGTCTCTCCATTTTAACTACAAACACCACTGCTTTCTATTTTTTTGGGTCTTTTATGACACAAAACACAACGTTTCCGCCTCTGTGGTCTAATCAGACCCAGGGGTCCCAGGTTCGATTCCCAGCGGGGGTACATATTTGTATTCGGTTTGGTTGGTGATAGGACTTGTTGTAAGTCCGCCTGGCTAGCTACCACCATCTTATGTACCTAAGTCTGACGAGTCTGGAGAGGCTCGCTTCAATCTTCAGCGTTATCAATACTTAACAGCAGTTATGATGAAAGCTAAGAATCTCCACGTCGTTGATAAAAAAGCAACATTTGTACATTCGCATTCTGGCACAGTATAATATATTTATAAGACGACATTATCATCCATTCAAGTGTAGCAAGTCACGCGCTGCCAGCAAATATAGTAGAACGCACGGTGGCGGGCGGTGAACGCGATCGTGCCTGATGACGTCATCGGCTAGTCGTGCTTATATTAGTGCGCGTTTTTTAAAATGCGGCACTAAAATCCCAACAAAATCGTCATTTTGGTCAAATTTCAATAAATCTTTCATTGGAATAATTTAACTAAAAACCTCGCTGATCCTCATTATTATCACCAATCAGTAAAATATACGTGGATACCAATACCAGGCAGTTGCAAAGTGAACAAAAAGTTTTATTTTCCATGTTTATTATTCTCGGACTTGTGGATTGTGGATGTTGGTTATTGGCACCTTTGCCATATTTCGACTCCTTGTCACTATTACCCTACCACCTACCTACCTAGGTAAACTAATTAACTTTTCAGTGTTTCCGTATAAAGATCTTATAGTAAGTATTTATAGCGTAGGGTAAAGTGAGATTTAAAATACCCGAGGGACCAAAACGGCCAAAGTCACTGAGCGAAAGCTCTCCATCATAAGGGTTAAGAATAGGGCTGTCATCAGTCTGTCACTTATTAAATAGGTAGTTATACCTAGTAATACCAGCTATTGCAGACTTAGAAATTGCTAAAATAAAACATTATTATTAAGAATAACATTCATGTACAAAAATTAAAACCGACTTCAAAAAGTAAAAAATAAGCCTTTTGAGTAAAAAAAAAGTGCAATGTTTTGGCTGACACTGGCACCGAGTTCGAAAGACTTATTCGTTAATTTAGGGTTTCGTAGCCTAAAGGCAAAAAACGAAACCCTTATAGATTCGGCCAATCCAATGTATGTCACAACCACTTTATTCCAAAACTATGAGGATTACACAGTTGAAACTTGGTAGGTAGATATATTCTGTAAACCGCTTTACGGTTTTTACACAAAAATAAAAAATATATGAATTAAGAGGGGGCTCCCCATACATGGAACCGACACTGAAAAACTTTTTTTCATGGAACTGTTACTGAAAAAATTTTTTTTTCATCAAACCTATACGTGTGGGATATCATTAGATAGATCTTTAAAAATTACATTGAGGCTTCTAAAACAGTTTTTTCTCAAAGTCAACCTTTTGAAAGTTATACACTTCCAAAGTTGAAAAATGTGTGTGGCTCCCTTCTAACTTTTAAAATAAGAAAGTGAAAAATCAAAAAATATATATATGATGTAGATCTTTATAAAAACTTTCAACGAAAATTGGTTTGAACGAAATATATTTAGTAGTTTCAGAGCTTTAGCACATTTTCCAAAACCGCAAATATAATTTTATGTCAATTATACAAACACTATGAAAAACAAAGTTATTTTTGCAGACGAAAAATTATAGTGGCATTTTGGCAATAATAATAATAGAAACTTTATTGCACACGATACGAAAACAAACGCATACAGAGAAAATTACAAAAAAGAGGAACACACAATAGACGGCCTTATTGCTACGTAGCAATCTCTTCCAGGCAACCTTGGGTGAGAGACGAAACCCTCTTGGAATTCGTCCAAGGAAACCCTTCATGTGCGAGTTCGACTTGCACTTGGCCGATTTTTTACTTTTGATGTCGCTTTTTATTTTTTTATATACTTATGGTTTTTTCATTGTTGTTACATTTTTGAGGTGACATGTTTTTTCGCGCCATTTTCTTTCTTTACGTTTAACAAGACTAACACCCATATTCTAAGTCGTTTCTCCAAAACTTACTCGTCCTCGACTTAACGAAACCTCATTGAAAACCTCTTCAAAATACTCCTCGAAATCGGTATTCTAAGTCATAACTCCGTAAGGACCTGGAGGAGCCAAAGAGTACGTAGCCACTCCGTGTTAGGCCTAGCGCACACTATCATTTTTACCCACGACGAGGTTGAGTGGAGTGTAAAAAGTTTTGGAGGAACGACTTAGAATATGGGGGTAAGTTACATTGGGAGCTAGGAGATGTTATTCGGATATCCGCCACATAAAATTCGAATAAAACGGATATTTTTTGGTTTAATATTATTTTAACCTATTTGAACACTAATTTTACATATTTTGTCTGCAAAAACTTAAAAATAATTATTGTGTGGAGCGATGATGTGCCCAAAGTGGAACGTGCTCAGTGGAGTGAACGTGCACTTTGAGAGACCTATGTGCAGCAGTAGAAGATGATGATATACTGATTACATTAATACAGCATGAGAACACTACAAAAATCTCAGTTCATATTTGACGTTTTGAATTTATGTTATTACTTACCTACTTCTTATAATTACTTTGCTTGCTACCATCCATATTTTTTTTACTAAATTAAATGTTAGTTATTGGACTAATGAACCGAAAAATAATTATATTTACAATAATAAGCCACATTGCGTTAGGTTATATAGGTTAAATGTACTTTGCACGGAATTACATAAATGCTCTTAAATAAAGCAAAAGCTCCTGATGCCACCTTATTTCTGAAGCTCAGAAGTAAGGAGTAAGCTGAGGAGCTCCTCAAAGCAAGCGGCAAACATGCACAAAAGGAGCCTAAACCAGTTTCAATAACGTCCTTTACTTGGGGAGAACTCCAGAGCCGTGCAAAAGGAGTGTCGTCCTTCTGTTCTTTAAAAATTAGACAAGACCTTACTGAAGAACTCGCCCTATTTCGCTCCTAAGACACGTCTACAATCAGTTTTCCAGATTCATCACAAGCCGCCTTGTGCGAAGACTCACCGATTTCTAACTGGCTGGGTTTCGTCGAGGATACGATAACATAAACACATCGTCACAGAGCGACAGATTAGGTATACAGAAAACTGAAGAGTAAATTATACCAAGAGCAGGCTAGATTTCGTGGAGGATACGGCAACAAAATCTAGATTCATCTTCACAGAACGACTTCACAGCCCCGGTTCATTTGTAGCTTATGAGAAATCTAAACCAGTCATAGGCTGTTGTAGAATCATGTCGTTTTATCATACTGTGTCCAAGTGCATAACCAGCAGACAACGCATATCATTATAGAGGCGTGAGATAACACTTGTGATATTCTCAAAATTTTTGACACTTACGAAAGGGCTAGTTCATAGGCTATGGTCGAAGTTTCTCTGAATGATCTGAAACTATCAGTTCCGACAGAGAGACAGAAAACCAACAACGTAATTGTCATAGCCCACTGGATAGCTACAGAACTGATAACAGTCGCAGTAAAGAAGTTTTTGAGTGCAGACTGCATATCGGCAAACGTAGTGTTGGACGCCCTCGGACTAGGTGGAGCGATGTGCGCAAAGTAGAACGTGCTCAGTGGCGTGCACTTGGAGAGGCCTACGTGCAGCAGTAGAAGATGATGATACTGATGACGACTCTTAATACAGCATGAGAATACTACAAAAATCTCAGTTCATATTTAAGGTTTTGAATGTATGTTACCTACTTCTGATAATTACTTTGCTTGCTACCATCCATTTTTTTTATTGGACTGATTAACCGAAAAAAAAACAATGATTGATTATAACTTTTTAATTTTACATTTTACAATGCTATTTTTATGTGATAAATATTAACCAAACAATATGCTAAAAAAAGTAACTTGTCTCATGTCGGCCTCACGGGATTCTTTATTATTTAATATATTTTATCACATAAATAGTATTGTAAAATACAAAATTAAAAAGTTATAATTAGATGGCTGTTTCATCTTAATCGATAGTCAAATATTTGTTAAATGTTTCTTTACAATGCGAGGATATTATTATCTCATTAGCGGCGGCGTTCCCGTTCCCGTGGGAATATTGGGATAAAAAGTATCGTATGTTCATAAGCAGGCTATATACTATCTGTGTACCAAATTTCATCCAAATCTGTTCAGTAGTTTAGGAGTCAATTCAATGCAAACAAACAATCAAATCTTTCTTCTTTATAATATTAGTACAGATTGATGAATCGACGGTGGCCAACGCCGTCGAAAGGTGTAGAAAAAAAATTAAATCGAAGTGGCCACATAGGTCTCTGTAGCATAATTGGTTAGTGCATTGGGCCAGATTCCCAAGGATACAGGTTTGAATCCCGTCAGGGCAACATGAGACTGTTTTTTTTGGTATACTTATTGTTTAATATTTATCAATTATTGATTATTTTGCATTTTATTTTAATTTTTTAAATTCCTATCCCAATTATATGTTTTATCCAGATAATATTATCCGGGTATCCGAATTATCCAAATAGTAAAAAATCCAAACTCCATGCCATGGGACTGGTAACCCTATTATACGCGGCGACCGACTCAATGTAGCCTGACAAATTGAGGTTTTAAGTTATTGCGGAAAAAAACCTTTTGTACCGAACATTTTTATGTTCTTGCCCGAAAATAATATGTCCGGACATAAGTAGGCCATTTATAGTACTTAAATATCTTTGAGTTGAACTAAAAAATTACTTTTCTGGATATAAGCTCTTCTTCAGTTTCTTCGCGCACTCATCATTGAAATAAAACTTTATCACTGTATATTACCCGATATTTAGTGGTACTATCTGACCAAGACATATTAGGCACATGACAACGGAGAAAAACTTAAAAAATCTAACTAAAAACCAAAATTTCAAGAAACTGTAATTATTCAGTTAATCACTGTAGCGCGAAATAATAAAGAGAAGTACGGTGACAGAAGTGGGCGTAGGTGATAAAAGTGCAAAACCCCATTCCTATCATCTGCCTAATTGTCATGGTCGTGTAGTAGGTAGGTACCAGGTAGGTACATTATATTGTATCGGTTGGTTTTCCCGACGTTTCCGCACCTTTTCAGCTGTTGTGGTGCATGAACATGAACGTTATTCGGATATTTTGCGCACATCACGGCGGCAGATTCTGAAAAGGTGCCGTAACGTGATGATAGAATATTAAATGAGTTAAGATTTAATATTCTATCATATAATAAATCTTAACTCGTTAAGTAGTGTATCTCTTAAATACAGTGCGTTAAATAGTGAGTTTTAAAGTTTTTTTTGTTTTCCTGAAGTTTTGGCACCTTGAAGCTGCCGCCGCGATGTGCGCAAAATAGTTCATGCATTAGAATAAACTGTGTGCAAAATATACTGAAAAGTTGTTTTATTTTAATGAACAGTAAACGCTTTTTAAGATGTGTTTATCTTTGAGTTTCTGCATTCTGTCTCAGCAGTGAATATTGAAATAGCTAGATGATTCCATCAAATACTTTTTTTACTGATTTTAAGTCGATCTTTGGAAATAAAAAGTTTGTAAGTAATTATGTAAGTTAATCTATTTAATAAGTAAAGTCCTAGATACAAGATCATTACTATTTTCTAATTCTAATAAATGGTTACATCTCGGTATCTCTGAGTCCTCTTCTTATGCTCAGAATCTTCTGTCAAAGCTTGAAGCAAGGAATTGGACATGAATGGGTCTGAAAGACAAACGATAAGAAAATATTAATTAATGCATTATCCTCGTGGCTTACCTTTTAAGTTTTACCTACTGTCCTTACTACTAGTTAGTTTTTAAATTAGCGAAAGAAAAAACCCTTGACTCTTGCCTTCATCATTCATACCTGATGTTAAGTATTGATAAGGCTGAAGATGGCTGATGGATGGATGGATGATAAGGCTCTCCCGGAATTCTCAAACACTGAGGGATCTTATCTCTAACTGCCGCAACACAACAGTGCTGAAAACATTGTTGTTTGATGGCGTCAATCAATCAATCATTTATTAGTTCATAAGCATGGGTATTACAAGATGTCACATATAAAAAAAGTCAGACTTAGATTAGATAGCTAGTGGACTTAAACCAAAATGAATGCAATATGCACCCCCGCTGGGAATCGAACCCGGGACTTCGCTGGGTCTGATATCGGTGGTGGTTGTTGTTGTTATGTTACTAGACCAAAGAGGCGGTTGTTGAATGACGACTTTCTTGCCGTTTCTCCGCGCTACGCGTAGCGTCTACGGCCGTAGATTGATATGGCGTAGCTTCTTTGACCTTCACATGTGCATGACAGACGAGTGTTTTGGATCGGAAGTTTGAAGCGATGGAAAAATGGACTGGAAAATTTGGTTTTTTTTTTTTCTTTATCAATCCACGTAAGATTCCGCACGCACGCAAAGTTTTTGGCTTATTTTGGAACGTTGGTGGGCAGTTTTGTAGACTGGAACGATCGTGAGTTTGGCCCCCTAAAGTTCTTACAACTTATGATATTTTTATAAGTGAATTGAATTTTTGCATTATATATAGAAACAACAGAGAAGGAAAAAGTCAATGATACAAAAACATTAAAAAAAATATTAAACCGACTTCAAAAAGTAAAAAAACATTTTATAAAAAAATAATCAAACCGAGGCATTCTACAACTTCTATTAACTATATATTTTTTTGGCCTTAGCTAGCTATTAGCACCGACTCCAAAAGTTTTACATTTTACATTTTGAAGTCGGTTTGAATTTTTCTTATAAAATGTTTTTCTTTCAGATTTTTTAGTTACATGATGTGCCATTACTTACACTAAAAATCAGCCCATACACAACAATGATGTCATCTAGGTAAACGACTACTTGCCAAAACGTGATTGATATTTTTCAGGATTATGAAAAAACTACTAGCCAGATCTTCGTAAACATTATATGGGACCACACATAAACCATTTTATTTCAGATAAAAAAAGAATTATAAAAATCTGTTAACAACTGGCGAAGTTATGGTAAAACATACATAAAGAAAAATAATTAAGAAGGTATGTTAATTACTTCTTGAAACACATATTGCGTGTGTTTGCTAGTATGGTCAAGAATACCCCTACATCCAGCTGATTTATTTTATATTTCTGCATCAATGACTCCCTACTTCTTTATATTTTACACACTCCAAAAACATGTGTTGGACAACTTGAACGCTTGGACGAATTAACCACCTTGAACGTCATCAACGGTACCACATTTTCTTAAGGAAAGCGATTTTTTTATGGGATCCACCCATGGATGATCTGAACTTACTGATATTAATAGCTGGTATCAACACCGCAGGTTTATCCCTCAATAGCGTCAGGGACACTCCAGGTGGCATCGACCTTATAGCTGCAGTCTCCATGGTAACGGCACTACTTGTTAGGTGCACTAAAACCGGCACTAAAAGACTGAAACAAAGAACAAATATAAGAGACTAGCGTGCTCGCGGATTCACCCGCATGGTTCCCGTTCCCGTGAAAATATCGGGATAGAAAGTAGCCTAATGTGTTATTCCATTATTTGAAATAACTACATACCAAATCTCATTAAAAAAACCGTTCAGTAGTTTTTGCGTGAAATACTAACAAACTAACATACTTTCACATTCATAAAATTAGCAGGATTGATCTGGCAGTATGTCTGACCTTTGCCGGTCTATACCCAACAAAGGAATCGCGCTTCCTCTAAAAATCCTCAACTATTGATGACCTGCGGCTATCTCATCACACACTTTCAGTAATACTGACATTTCGTGATTAATATTAAACAAGAAAATAACGGTGAATATACTAGAAAAATTCGATGTGTCCTCATAGGTCTCTGTAGCATAATTGGTTAGTGCATTGGGCCGGATTCCCAAGGATGCGGGTTCGAATTCCGTCAGGGCGACATGAGACTAGTTGCTTTTTTCTAGTATATTTTCTTGTTTAATGCTTATCACATAAAAATAGAATTGTAAAATGCAAACTTAAAAAGTTATAATACTGACATTACATTCATAATTTGAGATTAAGTAATAAATAATGTCAATATACTGTAGTTATTACTGATAGCGTGTGGTCCGCTTAAATATCGGATCACAGTAAGCAACAAACAATACCTGTTAGTTGACGACAAACTAAGATAATACGACGAGTCCGTGAAAAGTATTTTCATACAATACTTAGGTGGGTATCACCTACAGGAGGGTTATTCTAGAAGCAAACATCGACGCTGATTGTCATCATCATCCATCATCAGCCTGTGGACGTCCACTGCTGGACATAGGCCTCTCTTAGCTCACACGTATTGTGCGTTCATAGGAGGCTATTAGCCTACTGCTACCACGCTGGCCAGACGGGTTGGTAGAGGGTTAGTTTCAAGTTTTCCTTCTCTCGCACAGGTTTTCAATGTGTCGAGCCTCTTAGTCGACTCTTACGACATCCCAGGCATGTAAGGGAGTGCACTTGTATTCTTAGGCCGTCACCACACGGCACTGAATGTCACATGCTGTCAAATAGTATTGAAAATGGGGCGATCTCTAATGTTTTAATCATCGATGTTTGGTTCCATTTATTTATCGAACCAGAAGTTAGTGCATTAATCTTATCAATCTTATTATATTAGGTATATGGCAAAAGAAACAGGCACCATGATAATACTTACTTGTTTTTATCAACGTGTTTTTTTATATCCCGTAACTTATGGTTTTTAATTTTAATCAGACCATGTAAAAAACAAATCGACTGGCATATAATTTTTTTCTTACTTTTCCATACAATAACGTAATTCTGCCGAATAAATATTTATGTAATAGTAAAAAAAACTGGAATGGATTCGGGAAAAGATATTGTGCCACTCCCTTTGTTTGAAGTACATGGTCTGATTAAAACCCTAAAGTTAATTATAACACATTGTTCATGTAATAATGTCATTGATTACACTGTCATTATTACTGATGTGTGTGGTCTGCTTATGAAAAAAAAACATTTTGTTTATAAAGTATGTAAGTAATTAAATCTTACTTACCAGCAAAACAGTGAAATCATTATTTTGAAAACAAATTATTTAGCTACAGCTGGTAAGCTTTGCTGTTGGCTTCCGAGTTCAAACTGAATTTTTATGGACCAACACGAATTGTGACACTATAACCAGTAATTTATATAGAGCTGCTACTACCGCAATTTTTTAAATTATTTTTTATGACATAATTGTGTTTATGTTGTAATTATTGACATAGGGTAGGTATAGGTACCTAGATGTCCCGGTTGGTCGCCACTTTCTGTTAAGTACTATAATGCCTTAATCCAAAAATGAACATACAGTTCTGCAAGGACTAATTCCTGACATAACTTATTCTCAATAGGATTTGTTCCGAAATTTCCTCTTCCAAAAAGGACTTATTCTTAAGGCGTGTATCGACAATGCGAGAATGCCTCGCGACGCTCATGAAATCTCACTAGTACTAGATTATGAAGTTCTTCTTTGTTATCCATGTCTCTGATATATCATGCTGTCTTGATTAGTCCGCTACGATGTGAGCGGGAAGTGACACATTATGCCATCATGCTACATTGCTACCCGACAGCTAGCTCAAATTCAGTTCAAATTGGCGCGCGACCAGGGGCCTTACCATCAACTGTAATGCAATTCATTGTAGGTTGTGAGAGTTGTATGCTGCCATATGGCGCGTCTAGCGGCGTCCCGCTCTTATTATCTGAAAGTAACCTAAAATGAATCGCATTACAGTTGATGGTAGGTTACGTAGTAACTATTTAGTAATCTGTGGCGCGACTCGAGCGAGGCAGCCTCGCATCGAACAATGTCGATACAAGCGTCAAGGATAAGGACTACTTATGAAAATGTCTTAAAATCTGGGAAACCAGGCGCACTGCAGGCTACACGGAGTACCCCTGGTTGACATTACCTGTCTTTTTTCATCCTTTATTATGCGCACACCCAGAGAGTCGATGTAAGTGCCTGCATCTGAACTCCCGCCAGCCTACTACCCTGGATTGGTACACATTAAAACTCGAGTGAATAGGCTTTTTATACCTCTTCGTAATCTTTGGTCCAGAATGAAGCCAAGAATAAGCCTATTCGATTAAAAAAAAACATAAGAAAACAATAACGGCTTTTTAACAGCTCTATCGCTTCCATACTTAAGTTTCAGGAAACTATGATATTCTCTGCTTTCTCGTGAATTGTTGACTGTCTGCATGTAACTTGACCGATGCTCAGTGTACAATGCGATATTTGCTAAAGGCACTTGGGAAGAAAAAGAACCGACTTTAAAGTTTTTTTTAAGGACAACCACTAGATATATTTCACTCTTAAGGACACAAATTAAAATTGGCTGAAGCCAATCAAACGGATTGCCTATAACGCGCATAAATACTGCGTTCATATTTGTTGGATTTTCATATGACTTATGATTTAATTTTGTTTGATATCATGTTTACTCTATTACGAATATTATGCTTTTAACATATGTTACGTTAAATATTTAGCTCTTTTACGAAATACATCCAGACACACACACACACGCAGACACAATGTTTACTAGCTGGACTGATATTTTTGTGACGTGTTGTTTTTTGTTCTTATTGAGTTATTGGCTTAAATTTTTAAGCAAACCTGTAATTGGTCTTACCTACTAAAGTGTTCACAATTTTTGTTAATTGTATTTGTCACTGTTTTCAATAAACAAAATAAAATAAAAATAAATAAATGCAGATTTACTTAGCTTTACCGTCTTCTAAATAACTGCATTCGATTCGTTTATAATCTCCGCAAGTATGATCATGTGTCCGCACACTGATCTCTGCTTATATGGTTGCCCATTCGGCAGCGTAGAAGTATGCGGGCCTTGACCACCCTATTTACTCTACTAAACTCTCCTTATGCTCCTCCTTATCTTACTTCGCGTTTCCAGTAGGTACTTATGTGATTCTCACGATAAAAATCTCCGTTCTTCTTCTAACCTACTTATGTGTCCTTCTCATCACTCCGATGTTATTCATTCTTCATTCTTCGTTTATCCTATTCTTCTGTGGAACGCCCTTCCCTTTGACATCAGAATGTCCACCAGTCGGTATGCGTTTAAAACCAAATTGCGTAAATTCCTAATAGAGCAAGCAGAAGTAGCTAATCGTTAAATTGTGACAAATCGTCTTATCGTTTGTATGTATTTAATATGTAGGTATATAATATTATATATTTATATATACTTAGTATTTATTTAAGTAAAGTATTGTATACGTTTTTATGTTCTTAATAGTTTATTTAATTACAATTAATCATTTATTCCCTATGTTGTTCTTTTTACAATGGTTGTGCAGCCTACTTCCTTTTGTCTCCACATCACCCTAAGGTTGACTGGTAGAAAATGCCTAAGGCATTAAGTCTGCATTTGCACAATGTGCATAAAGTATTAAATAAATAAATAAATAAATGCGCCTTATCTAGAGACAGTCAATCACGAGCGACCAAATTATCTCAGCACCTAGTACCTATAATACTTAGCTCGTTTCGTTTTATTACTAAATGCGCGCTTTTTATGTCCTACAATGTTACTTCATGTTTTTTTTTTATTTTTAATCGGGGTGACATACGGGAATAATTTGTATGGTCTGATTCAGGTTGTAAACGTTGATGTACCTATTGTCTAGTGTACAATACAAAGTTATGTTATTTTTTTATTGCAGGTTTGGTAAAGCTTGGTGTCCACTGCGTGACGGGAAAGAAAGTGGCCATCAAAATCATAAACAGGGAGAAACTTAGCGAATCGGTTCTTATGAAGGTATGTTATGTATCACATTAAATAAAAACTGACTAACTCCAAACACAAATCCGAAAACCGTTAATTTTACTATTGTATTGTAGCACAACTCCGAATACCATTAGTTACAATAGTACAACTCCGAAAACCGTTAATTACAATTAATACAGCTCCGAAAACCGTTAATTACAATAAGTACAATTCTAATGCTATAGAAGCAGTGCAGCTATAGGCGGAATATCTTTATCTTTTAAGCATTACAAAATTCTAAAAAGACGGTACCTTGTTAATTTAAGTCAAGCTTCGTACCACGATTTTGTTCATGTTTTATCAATCTGAAAATTCTTAACGAAGAAAAGAGTGAATAAATTTGATTTGATTAAAATGAGACTATTGTGTCCAAACTTAGAATTTTCTTGTTGCAGGTTGAACGAGAAATAGCCATAATGAAATTGATAGAACATCCTCATGTGTTAGGCCTCTCCGACGTTTATGAAAACAAGAAATATTTGTAAGTACCTTTCGTGGTCATATGAAAAATTCTGTGCGACAATCAACAGTGACTTTTTTTTAACCACCTCGTGGTGTCTTATAGTGGTAACAAACACCGGTATCAGACCCAGGGGTCCTGGGTTCGATTCCCAGCAGAGGCACATATTGTATTCGGTTTGGTTGGTGGTAGGACTTGTTGTAAGTCCGCCTGGCTAGCTACCACCATCTTATCTAAGTCTGACGGCATAACAACAATGTTTTCAGCATTGTTATGTTCCGGCATTTAGAGATAAAATAGCCAGTTACAGTTACTCAGTGATTGAGGATTCCGGGAGAGGCGCGCTTCCACCTTCAGCCTTATCAATAGATAGGTACTTCACATCGTATGATAAGGGTTAAGAGGCCCGTTATTTATTAAAAAAAGCCCCTATCTACAAGTAGGTAATAATAATTATTATTATTAAAAATTTCCAGATACCTGGTGCTAGAGCATGTTAGTGGAGGGGAACTGTTCGATTACCTGGTGAAGAAGGGGCGGCTGACGCCGAAGGAGGCGAGGAGGTTCTTCAGACAGATCATTTCCGCACTGGATTTCTGCCATAGCCATTCCATATGGTGAGTTTGGGAACTGCTGCTACCACATAAAAATATGGGTATGATATGCCTCAATCATGCCAAAAACCATGTCCACACTGATGATATCATGCCACCGTATCTTGTCAGCGTATCGTCCATCCAGTGTATAGGTAGTCAATTTTTCTTAAGTTCCTCTTATGAAAATGAATTCCCACAATATTGCTTTAAGTTTTTATCCTTCAATGAGTGTATGAAGTTTATGTGCTTTGTTTAACTGTCAAATCGAGACAATATTGGTCTTATATGTAGGTACTACATTAACCACCAGTACACTTACCAGTGTATAGGTACAAACTTGTGATCTTATATATTATACTAGGCCGACTACAATGATTGGATAAAAACATAAGGTAAATTTTAAATAGAAAAATGTTGGAAAAATATCAACTCTGCCACAAGTGAATTCTCAGATGGGACTCGAACCCACGATCTTTGGAAATCTGGTCCAATGCTCTCTGCAATTTTATCATAAGTATAAAAATAGCATTGAAAAATGCATAAATTCAAAAATCATAAAGAACTTATAGAAAGAAATAATAAACTTAGGTGAAAAAACTTTTTCGTTAAAGGTTGCTACTTAGTTGCAACAACAAAAAGGCCTAGTTTACGGTTGCAGAGATTCTTAATATCGAGCTCGAGATGGTAAATATTGATCACCCATGGCCGGCAATCACGAGTTGCTTAATCGCCAAAATCGCAGTCAGAGCTGGATGCAGGTCCAGCTTGTAAGGCCAAAACTCAGAACTGCGAACGCAATCACATCGTAGAGCACTATTACCACAGTATAAAGAATGAAGATACACAGTATTATTTCTTTCTACTAAATGTCCGTTCGCGAGTAATACCCAACGCGCATCAGTTCGGCGAGAGCTAGGCAAGAGTTTCAGTCTAGATTAGGGAATGCGAATCCGAAGGGAAATAAATTTTTTTTTTAAGTTTTAACCGGTTTCAAAGATTTTTTTTAAAACATGTGCTACAATGCATGATTACTTAATTTGTTTACATGTTTGCAATCTATTTTTAGTTAAAAAATCGTTTACACCATTCTATACAGTTAATTTTAAACCATTAATCTAGAGAAGTACTTAGGCCTTCGAAGTTTATAAGTGGTTTTGGAGAGCCATCTTCTCACTCGTCCCAATCATGCCGCTTTTTGACTATATCTCACATTGCCCACTTCGCGATACGAGTATGTCGCTATTGGTATATTTTTACACTGTATTTTACATTATAATATAACTAGCTGCCGTCCGCGGCTTATCTCGGATTTTTATTTTATGATAAAAAAAAGAAAAAAAAATAGTTTTTATAATAACTAGTTTTTTAATACCTTTAAGAGGTACATACATATTGGCTAATATTATTTAACGAAGCATAAGGATCATAATTTTGTTTAAAATTGTTTTTTATTTTTTAGTATAAGTTGAATCTTTACTATAAATCTATAATAGTTTTATTTAATTAGCAACCGTATAACACAGCAAATAAGAAATGATGTCCAAGTCCAACTCGCTCTTGAACTAAAACTTAATGAACCTTAGTCTCCATAAGCCTATCTAAACTCAATGAACCTTAGTCTCACTTAGCCTATGTCGCTATTGAATTAAAACTCAATGAACGTTAGTCTTACTGAGCCCACATCTCGTTTGGTCTAGGCGTAACGCGACTCTGCGTTATAGGTATACAGCGAGCAAAGGAAATAGGTAGGTAAATGCTAGGTATAGAGGTGCCAAGTGGACAACATATAGGTATATCGTAGCATTGAGGTACTTAAATGACACCATGCTACCATCTCTGTCCGTCAAAACTGCAGAACTAGAACACAAACCCCCATCCAAATGCAGCGAGGTGTGAGACAGGAAGACGACATTTTTTCCTATACTATTCATAGCTGAGTTGGAGGACATCTTTAAGCTCTTGGACTGGAATGGACTCGCCATTAACATGAATGGTCATGTACCTGCCACTTCTTCGTATTGCCGATAATATAGGCTGTGACCTTGGAGGACCTAAACACAGTGGTTGAAGATCTCCATAGTGCTCCTCAAGAGATTCCTCTTATTATGAACATGGATAACACAAACATCGTGTTAAATTCCCATGTACCACGTTCCAGTTCATGTACTCTCGAAGCTGTTGATCATTACGTCTACCTAGGACAGACGCACTCTACTCTCTCTCTCTCTACTCACTCACTCACTCTACGACCTACAAAGCGCAAGTCCGTGGGTAAATGGAGTAGGCACTGCTGCCATCTCTGGGACGGATCTGCAGAGTATTAGCTGGCTGCCATTGATTCGGTAGAGAACTGTGCTAGAAAGCTTATTGGAAACTCTACCACAGCAACAAATGACCTCCAGGACCTTAGTCAGCGTCCTAGAGTGGTCGGTCTTGCGGTGGTCTATAGAATGCACTTTGGGACAAGTGCAAAGGAATTGGAAGACCTACTTCCGTCAGCCCCCTGCCGCAATCGCAGTAAAGACGCAGGCTAGCTTACCACCCACATATCGTAGCATTCCAGGCATCCGCATCAAATGATTCATCTTCCTTTCTAGTGCGAGTGGCTAAGGTCTGGAATGTTGTAGCTAATGTATTCGGAGAAAGTCACAATGCCTTTAAGAGGGTAGTTTATCAAATAAATGTGATTATTTGATTATATTCTTAAAAACCGATAAAACCGATAATAGAATATTTGAGAACGATTTCTTTGAGTTAAAAGAAATAGGTAAACCCGGGACTTAACGGAACCAAGTAGAACCGGGTACATGCCCTACGGGCAGCCCTAGCACCTTTATGCGTACCGCGGTGCAATAATAACAAAAAATTACTTTTAATAAAAAAAGGCTAAGACAACTTACTGTACTTACCTATGTACTTATCCTTATACTGTGCTATTACGAATAGTTTCCATATTTTTCTTCTTAACACCTTTAACAAAACCCCAATTTCCAGCCACCGCGACCTGAAGCCCGAGAACCTCCTCCTCGACGAGAGGAACAACATCAAGATAGCAGACTTCGGCATGGCGTCTCTCCAACCTGCTGGGTCACTGTTGGAGACCTCCTGTGGGAGTCCGCACTACGCCTGCCCCGAAGTTATACGGGTACGTACCTTGTCTTAAAACTTATTCTCTCTTATGGCCTGCGCAGACGACGGACATTGAAGGACATTTTGTCCGCGACACGACCTTATTACTAAGAACATAAAGTTGAATAAATAACGAGGATTATCGCGTACTTTTCATGGATATTCGCGATCTAAGTTGAATCTTATTTGGTTAACAATAAAGACGTGTCGCGGACAAAAAGTCCTACGTTATCCGTCGTCTGCGTTAGCTCTTATCGTATGAGGATTAGTAGCCACCCTTTGACCGAGTTTATCAAGCCACCTATACAAAGGATTTAGGCCTCCGATTTGGCTTAACGACTGTTATCAGATGACAACAGCCGGGACCGACGGTTTAACGTACCCTCCAAAGCACGGAAGCTCTCAGTTGTATTGTAATGTCACTTCACTCACGGTCAGTCACCCATCGACACTATGCTTAACAACAAACGTGATCGAATACGATCAGTCCGTCAAACTTATTGATACATACCCACATGTATGTAGGTAGTTAAACAAAAAGTACCTTTCCAATGTAAAAAAAAACATACATAGGTACCTAACTTTGTTATTTGATGTATAATTTTCTCTTTTCACATTTATGGCTTGGGAGATTTTAGAATGAAGTTTACACAATTTTACAGCGAATGAAAATTGGATCACTTATTCGCCCTATGTCAAACGCATATTGTCAGATCAGCAAACTTCGTCGCAAAATGCCAGATTCGCAAACCGTCCGATACTCATGACAAATAAGCAAAATGCCTAGTAGGGTTAGCACGAAAAACTATCGAAATAGTATCGAGCACGTAATGTCAAAAAATGTATAGGAATTATAGGAAACCGTAGTTCCGTTTACGTCCGGTAGGAACGCTGTTCAATATCTCATACATTTTTTACTTCACTTCCTCGATACTTACTCGAAAGTAATACGTTCTAGGCCTATACCTATAGGATGAATGCCAGAAGCTCAAAATGTATACGCAATTCTAAGGCAAAATGCTATTATTATGCAGATGCTAATGAAACTGGATCCTAAACTGGCGTACCTGTTGGGCTTAGTCTACGGCAAATATTTTTATGATGCTTAAGAAATTGTACAATAGTGTGTTATAATATACATATTCTTCTTGTAAATGTTTCGCCAGTGGAAACGGGGGGCTTGATACAAAATAATTGAGTATAATAAAACAAAAACTTATGCCAAAGCAAAGTATTTAATACATCACTCGATTACAATAATGTAGGAAATAATATTAACAGTTCTAAGTAATTAAAAACAGACTTACAAAATAACTCCCGCCACGCAATAATAATAACTAATTAAGTACTTTTTATAACAAAATGTCAGATCGTTAGAATTTTATTTAACAATAACCGTTTTTTCTTACATTTAACGGTAGGTACCTACAGTATCCAGATAGGATGAACCTGAAATCATTCGATATTTATGTACAGAGGACATTACAAATTCTTGAATTTCCCTTCATCGTGCCCAACGCCCAACTGGTATTGTTCCAAGAAGAGCTATTTAGAAAATCCGAGTTAATGAAAACAGAAGTATTAAAAAGGTTGGAAATTATCTTGAATGTGTTTAAAAGTTATATAAATGTCCTTTTTCGATTTCGTTTGAATCCTAGAACAAGATGCAACTTCCTATGAGCCCGCGAGCTATCTAAGGGTCAATCAAAAGTTAAGGGCCGGCCTAACTCTTAGACTAAATCGTATCTAAATTGTATGTTTTTTTACACTAGTAACAAGAACCGTGTAAAGAGCACTACAAGAAATGAAACACTATTGAAATTAGTACGACAGAGACAAAACGTTAACAGAATTTATGTGTTTTCAACTTGTACGCTTCCAATTTTGTCTCTGGATTCAAGAATATTAATTTAGATGTCGGAGTTACAATAGATACATAAAATACCGAATGATATCGATCAACCTGTATGTGAACTAAAAACTTTTTAGCTGTTTTTCCACGACCGAGGCGAGGCAAGTTGCGACAGTGGGTTTCCTATTCTAACTCGCTCGAATGACGTTTCACCGACGATCATTAGCTCGATGTCTATTGCTCGAAGGTTAACTACTTACCTCGATGGGTCGAGGGGCACTTTATGTTAAAGTATCAACAAATTTTCGAGATCATATCCCATCGACAAAATGAACCGTGAAGCCAATGACCCGTTGAGCTATAAGGGTTGGATGGACCATATCTGTGAGCATGCTATCGCCTTTTTCCGGCGTCCTATCCTTTATGTTGTTCAGAAGCGAGAAAGACTGACGGAACGCTTTAAATAGCATGCTGCAGCGATAGCGGTGCGTCTTTCTCGCTCCGACAAGGCGACAGTGCTGACAGGTGTGGTCTTACCCTAAGCTTTCGAACTAATAATCTTTCGAACTAACGACCCATCGAGGTACTGAATCTATAGGCATCAAGCCAGGGTTGGCATGATTAAAACATTTTTTTTAAAACACTTTAAAACAGTTTTAAATAAATCTGTTTTTTATTATGTGGTTACAACACGGTTTAAAAAAGTTTTAAACAATATTAAAACAAGGTTTTAAACTACTTTTGATCGCGAATGGACAGACAATTATTGTGAAAACAAATTAATATACAGTATGGAAAAAGACGGTCGTCGGAGGAAAAGTACCCATAAATAGCAAATTATGGTAAAAGGAAACATTCCTTTATTTTCAAAAACAAGCAAAACTGCATTCAAAGATTGTTTATTTTTCACTTGCCTGAACCGGGAAACTAACCGGCCTAAATAAATGAAAATATCACCTGTACTTTTATGGATACCAATCGATAGTGTTAATAATAAGTATCAATTTAGTTTAAGTAACACAGTAGTACTTAAAAGCGTTAAGTATCGAGTACGCAATGAAAATAAATCTCTATAAACTGATCGATTTTTGTAATATTTATTAAGGCGAATTTGAAAATAACCTAGAAATTTAATATTAGAGGTCTAATTGATTAGAAATCGATAATTTTAATCTGAAAGTCAAAAAAACAGTTCAATAAAAAAAAAATACTTTGTTTTATAAAGGACAGTGCCGCAAACGTATGGAGGATTGGCGCCTTTTCGAAAATCCCCGCACACCATTCAAACCTTGTTCAATCGATAGAGTAGGTATATACTATACAGTGGCGGTCACATGATTAACGGCACTAGTCGATTTTCATACAAACGAGTTAACTTTGGAGCCTTGATTCTCTACCAAGGATTGACCGAGCTGTGATCTGATAATGGCCATTCAAGGAGTGAATATAGGAGATCCAGATTTCTTTACATATCCAATCGACTACTTAGTGTCGTAAATTATGTGAATACCACTGTATGGACGAACAATAGTTATTGAGACAGCACATTTCTAAACCGTAACCATTCTGAGATAAATGCACCTGTGCCTAGCATGAGTTTTCCTTTCCGTTTACTATACAGTAAACGGGAGACATTTTGTATGCGAATCTGTACAGCGCCTCTAGTGGGCAGTAGCAGAACTACAGATTCTTATACTCATGGTAGGCCCACTGTTCATCACTATTGTTTCATATATTAAAGCATAATATATGTATAATATATTGTAGTTATTTTCAACCTTAATCTAGAAAATAATAGTGATGAATAGATGCATTTATCTCGGAATGGATACGGTTTAGAAATGTGCTGTCTCAGTAACTATTGTTCGTACTTAAATACTCTATCCATTTAACAAGGTCTGAAAGGTATGCAGCCATTTTAGAAAAGGCGCCAAATCTAGGCATTGCCCTTTTGAAAAAACTTTTTTCCGACATCTGTATCGAGCTAATGATCGTCGGCGACATGTCATTCGAAGTTCGAACATAATTATTTATTTATTTTATTATTTATAATTAAAGAGCGATACTTCAGCTCTTGCCAAAAAAAGTATTTTAATAAAGATATAATAATTTCAATTAAGTCGAGCTTCTATACAGAGCACAAAATAGCCTCGCCTTGCCTCGCCAGTGTAATTTACTTAAAAAACTATCAGACTATCACAGTCAAAAGAAAAAAAAGAAAAATTCTGTTTGCATATTGAGCCATTTTTAACATCAAATTATATGTTTAAGTATTGTTAATTACATACTATAATCTAATTTAATCAAAATAGTAGCATGTCATAAATTTTTTTTTCAGTTTTAGTTCAAGCTTCAAAGGTTTTGGTTGTAAAACGTAATTCATTTCTCGCTTATTGTTTAAGTTTTTATTTAAGTAATATGTTCAAGTAAATAAATATAAACAAGAAAAAATCCTGAAAAAATGCTATAGGAAATTAGTTAATTTGATATACAAGGCTACGGGTTTGTATAATAGTTTAATTAAAACAAAAATATCGCACTTTACGCCAAGCTTTCTTATGTTAACCAAATTATATGAATCTGTGCCGAGATTCTAGACACAATAGAAAATCAATTGTGTCTCGCGTGGATCTACGTTCCGGCATACAAAGGGTTAATTACCTGAGGTGTTTAGGGGGGAGGGGATCAAGCCAAATCTCATGATATTTCATTATGGGAGGAGAAGGAGTCCAATTCAATTAAATTTTTGTGTGATATTGCTGGGTCACTACGCGACGGTTCTGCCAATGCCCGAGTTAAAAAAGTGTTGAGTGATACAATAGTTCAGTTTTAGTTTATCTGTGCAGCTGTTGCATAGTTGTATTGTCCAAAAATCGCCAAAATCACCTCTTGTAATTAATGGACGAAAAGTAGGCTTTATAAGTATCTACTTAGTTATGAGTGTGTAGAGTAGATGCCATAATATTTAAGAGGAGCTGCGAATATCAAAATTTTTATTTGATTTGGTGTTGCTTTACTAATAATTATCCTGTGCGTACATCTACAACATGTTTAAGTGATAGATAAATGTTTTCTAAAATGCTTAAGTATTGACTTTCTATTTTTTGGCAAAAAAAATATTTGTACTTTTAAAGTACTAAACAAACTGTTGAATGTTTAATTATGTTGTTACAATACAGAATGTGTACAGAAAACAGAGGTAATTATGTTATGTATGACTTATGACCTCTGATTTCCAATCAGTTTTCTGAATTGCTATGCCATTCCTTTCTCTTTCGTTTAGTATGATAATGTTCTATTCTGGAAATGGACACATGGTACTTCAAGGACTTTTCCTGAAATTACACATCCTTACAAGCACTTGTTTCGAAAATAGCCTATTCCGAAAAGGACATAATTCTTTCAAAGCCTTATTCCGGAAATGGCATAATATCTATATAACCAGTAAAAACGAATAAAGAAAATTGTTAATCATCAGAAATAAAAACACATTTATTTTCATACAAAAGTTATATATTATTTTAGTTCTCATTTATGCTACAAGTCAAAGTCAAAGATTTATTCAAATAGACATTATAAAGTGCTTTCGAATAGTAAATTTTTTTGTAAGTGAAATTTTTGTTGAATAAATACATACTTTTATTGTAATTCATAGGTTGGAAAAATAAATACTTTTAATGTTAATTCATTGAAATTGCATTTTTACTGGTTTTACAGATTTTTAGCAATTTCCAGACCTTTTAAGTATAAGTCCTTTTCAGAATATGTCATTTTTGGAACAGGTCCTTTAGATTTGAGAATAAGCCATTTCAGGAATAGGTCCTTTTAGTGTTTGAGTGCCGTGTGTCCGTTTCCAGAATAGGGAATTTTCATACTTAAACATTCTTTTTGTATAGAGTAAAAGAGATGCACTGATAGCAATTCAGAAAACTGACTAGAAATAAGATCATAATATCAAATGCAATGCTATTAATGTACAGTCAAGAGCACGTAAGAATTTACAGTTTGACCTTGAGAACTCTTATGTCACTCGTAATAGTGGCGGTATTCTTAATGCATGTAAAAAGCCTGACGTGCTGTTGACTGTCCAATAAAATCATATTGCCTAGTAAGATATGTTAACTTACATACTTGACTCTTGACTGCTGCTTTAAACACTGAAGTCCGTGTGATTTCATAGTCTTAAATTAAAATGTTGTCTCAGTAGCCCTGCGATCAAATTAAGATATTAACGGCTTCAATCATCATCAATCCTTTGTTTCTTGCTTGTATTCGAGGGAGTTTGTGGAGGAGAACATGTGGTGTCTCTCCGCTTGCCAGAATGCCGAGCACAGTTATTCCCAGTCCCACTGGCAGAAACTCTTGAATGAGACTCCCTATTAGGCGAGAACTGTTTCAGCATTTCCACATCATTAAAAATTACTTGGGCACCCCCACCGCTAGTCGGCACAATATCTCCTTTATACAACTTAGTCTCTAATTCGCCATCCGTGTCCTGCTCTTGAGATATTAAACAGTACTTGGAAGACTTTGAATTAGCTATGTCTTTGACGGACTTCAATTTGTTCACGACTTTGCAGTTTGATATGCTAGGCTTCATCACCGTTCCCATTGGGACTAGTTTGTTTGGAGCGTGTTCTACCCAGCCTCTCCCGTCGGCTGATAAAGACCGCCTATGTCGAGGGTTGGCCACAGCTACACCCCGTCTTGAGGAAGCAGGGGTGTCTCGCGTCTCTCGAGTTTGGGGGGCAGAGCTGAATGGTGTGAGTAAATGTGCTGGCAACGCCCTAGGTGTCGAACCCGGAGTGAAATCTCTCCCAGTCTGAGCTGCAACATCACCCGTACTTTTTGGTATCATTTCATTATCCCCCCTCTCCGAATGCAAAGCTTCAGCAATAATCCTCAATCGATTCTCTTTCTCCTCTATAGCATTCTTCAATCTCTCTTTCTCAGTATGTATTTCTTTAGCTTTCTCATGTTCAGCTGCTATTTTGTGATTGTATTTTCTTTCCAAAATCTTCTTTTGTTTTTCTTTTTCAAACTTATTCTGACTTAAAAGTAGCTCCTTTTCTTGTAACTCACGTTTGAGAGACGATGAGTACTCGGTCAGTTCGGCGAGTTTTCGCTGGTGTGTTAGGGAAGCGTTCTCGGTGGCAGTTAAGCGTTCTTCTAAAGCTCTTACACGACGCTCAGCTGCCGCTAACTGACCTCTTAATGAAGCATTTTCACTTCTCACTTCCAATGAATCTTTTTCCAAGTCCAACAAAGCAGATCTAAACCTTTCATCTTTAAGTGCTTTACTTCTTTTCAATGCTTCTCTTCTACTTAACCTCATTTCCAAATGCGCCATCAATTCCTTAATAATATGCGCAGCTTGCGAGCTATTTAGTTCTAGACTAGGGAAATCAGGCCCCAAGCTGTAGACTAAACCTAAGTCTAACTCCAAATCCCTAGCTTCCGGACGAATAATGTTTTCCCTTGCTGCAGTGAAAAGTCTGTTGGCTTTACGTCTACCAGACATAAGACCAATGGTAGAAGCAACATTTGTGATTTGTGGCTTAGCTACTTCGACTTCAGAAGCCATTTCAGCGAATCTCATTACTTGTAATGTTTCATCGTAGTCCTCAGCTCGAGGATTAGCACAGACTACCATCCGTACTTGCCCTTCACCTTCAAAAAAGTTTTTGAACAAATGTGTAATTTTTGACTCACGGTATGGTACCATCGCTTTCATATCACTGGATTGATTCTCTCTCAATATCTCTAAACAGGTTCTTAGAGTCATGAGTGACTTATTAATGTTTCCTGCTTCTCTAAGTCTCTGTCCTGTATTTTTTGTACGGTTCGTCCGTTCACTGCCGGCTAGATCAACTAAACTTAACTGGCTGATGTTCAGGAACTTCTTGTTTTGTATAACAGCTTCTCCCATCTCGTCAACCGGTGCCTGCACCAATCGTATTGTAAAAACAGAGTGACTACGACTCGATTCAGCATTTAGAGTTGTGTTAGCCATTCTTTTCCTTTTCAAACCCAAATAAAACGCTTCGAAGGCCTCCTCTGCAGATTTTATTTCTATTTCAGTGACTCCATGAACATACATGTTGTGGGCAGCATCTTCTCTAATAAGTTTGACTGGTAAATTTTTACTTATCGGTCCATCTTCGAGTAAATCGAAGACACTGTTGTTGTAAATCTCTATATAAGTTACAAAAACAGCATACTGGTTATCTTCATTGATTCCTCCCACTTTTGTGATGTCTGTGGAAGACATCGCTAAGTCTGGATTAGAATTGTTTTTTCTATTGCTTTTGAACTTGTGGAGCTCTTGCTGCCTTTCCAGCATGGCCTCAGCTTCCGTTTGAATGTCGAACATGTTCATTTTGTCCGGTTTGAAGACGTATTTGTGTGCTTGAAAGTCGTTTATAGTTTTGAAAATAATGTTCAAAGCTCTAGGTAATATGCCACAATTTTGCGGCTCTCCGGTCATTGTGAACGTTTTACCGCTACCGGTCACTCCGTAGGCAAATAATAAACCGTTTTTACCTTTTATTAGCCCTTCAACTAGCGGCAAAGCCACTTTATCGAATACTTCTTGCTGAGACGTTTCTGGTGGGTAAACTTCCTTGAAAGTATACTCCATAGTCTTGACATTCTCATTTCTGTAGTTTATAGCTGAACTAGGAGGTGTTAGAAGCACTGTAGTTGGAGAAACAATCTTCACACACGCGATATCAGTGTCCTTTTGCATAGGCCGCAACCTGCAGTAAACATGAACAGGATCTCGGTCTCCTGTGCACAAATTCTGCTTACTTCTAGCCGGCGTACGCATTTCGTTCAATCTCTGCTTCGATTTTGCCGATTTCATGGTGATTTTTAACAAAAACACTCACGTTTCACACTTTATTTTATTAAAATTTTATTTTACGACGGTTGGTCGAGAAATCAAAGCAACGGTCGTTCGAAAATTAGCAGATAACGTGACCAATTTAAAAAGTTATTCTGGTATTTGTTATCTCTCTTACACGTGAGAAAATCGCGCTTGCCATCTGAAGAAACCGTTGACATTAGCGACCATTTAAATTTTGTCGAGTGATAATCTGTCGGCCTTCAAATTCTGGTTTGACAATTTAACAACAGGGTTGCAAGTATTGTTTTCTGAACTCGCCACTACATCACAAATCGTCTAAAATAAAATAGAAAGACATTGGGAGGTATAAAATCTAATTAACGATAAAGATTAATGTTTTTTTTTTACCTACACCAATATAATAATAATAATAAAATTCATTTATTCCATCATCACACAATAGTTTACTTATGTCTAAAATGTATCAAAATACTTGAGTACGATAATGACCTGAAGTGTGAGAAGCTGGTGCCTGTAATAGGTTTAGAAAACCGGTTACACAGGTCACCAGGCCACCCCCGCAAAAGGATACATTGTGCTCCTAATTTTTTGTGTTTGTAAGCCTATGTGTAAGTATTAAATAAAAATAAAAAGAGATAAAAACTTAACAGCTAAAACATTATTAAAATGCAGAATTTTGCAGTTAAGTACGTGTCTGTGTAGTGTGTACTTATTGGTGTAGGTGTTTGTGTGTGTGTGTGTGTGTGTGATTATGTATGTGCCAATTAAATTATAAAGCCAAGATAACCCGAGAGGAAAAGCTAGTGTTAGTTATATATATTTGTTTATAATTTTACGTATTTTTTTTTGTTTTTTTTTATGTATAGAGGTATTTATTTATAATTTTATTTTAGAGGAATTAGGAATTTCTCAGTTGTTTGATAATCTTGTTTATTTAGGTAGTTAGTAACCTTTACATTACAACTGGCCCTGGGGAGCGAAAAGATATCAAGAATCTTATTTATTTTGTTATAAAGGTAGTAACCATAAAATAGTGTTAAGTTTTTGACAATATTTTTTTATTGCGTTGTTTAATACAGTTTTTCCTTGGTAATTGGTTTCTCAGGATCTATTATAATCCGTATCTTCATAATTATCGTCGGTCTAATATTAAACTAGCCTATCTGCAATTGGTTGTTTTCTTTTGAAATTGTGTGATGTTCCTACTCTGTGTCTCAACGCAAAATAACCAATAAACATTCTTTCTTTCTTTCAATTTTGGCAGTTTTTACTTTAATATACTAACATTAATAACTTTTAAATATTTACAATGTGGTAAAATCCTGTAGTCAGGCCGGGCCTTCCCGGGCTTGACCGGGGCCGGTTTTCAATTTTTGAAAGAATGAAGCTTCATTTATGCGCATATAGTTCCTTTGTTTATTTATTCAACATTATTGATTTTCGTCCTCAATTTTATGTTCCTCGATATTAAAATTAATCAACTTTTACGGATTTTAGTGCACACGGTTTATTACCCGATATTTAGTGGTATATTACAGTCACCGTGACCGAGACCCAAAAAACCTTTTAAAACCCATAAAATATACCACATAGTATCGGGTAATGAACAGTGTGCACTGAAATCCGTAGAAGTCGTTATATTTCAATAATGAGTATGCGAATAAACTTAATATGTTCCTCGAGATTATTTTTTTACTAAAAAAAGTAATATCGAAGCACTTGCAGCAGCATTACGTGAATTTGTTTGGCCTCCACTTTACAGATATGACTACCTATTATCATATAGTAGGATCGTGTGTAGTACAATAATAGGATCTAGTTGCATGCAATATATTTCTGATATCCAATCCAGAGACAAAATAGGATGCTATATTATATACTATAGTATACTACGGGCCTTACTGAACTGTTACTGGATCTGAGAAAATCAATATGAAAAACAGTATAGAGCAGCATTTTTTTTATAAAATGACATTGGTATCTTGTCAAATTATTCTACTAAATAAAAAATCCGACTTTAATCCGCAGATTCGTTATGTTAAGTTTCGTTCCTTGCCGTTACTTTTTTCTATAGTACAGTGCTATCTATGAAGCGATTTTAAAAGCGTTAAAAATAAAATAAAAAAACTGCCATTTATTACGTACGATTTCAAGTAAACAATGGTAATAAATAAATATTAAATAAAACTATCTTGAATATGTGCAGTAGCACATCAACATTCGCCATTAGCCCATTGCTTGGGAGACTGATAGAAGCTGGCATTACTGATGTTTTGAACGTTCCGTTTCATGCATCATAATTTCCATTTTGATTTCATGAAATGCAATTCATTATTCATAAAAAAAGGATTTCTTTACCAAACAACTTATAATTTCCTTTTATGTTACAAATTATATCTTGTACAATCTCATTTAGCTTGGATTCGTATTATTTTGTTAATGAGTGATCTTTTGAAAATACAATTAACTAAATAAAATGAAACGTATCTATCAGTATCATGTGTCAGTCAGTCATGTCATTGTCAAGCTAGCATCTGTTTACTTTTGTTGTTTGTTTCGGTTTTGCTAATTGCTCTTGCGAGTTTGCGTGAAATATTTAATTTATCAAATAAATCTTCAGGGAGAAAAGTACGATGGTCGTCGAGCGGACGTGTGGTCTTGTGGAGTCATCCTGTACGCTCTGCTGGTCGGAGCCTTGCCGTTCGATGATGATAACCTCCGTCAATTACTTGAAAAGGTACAGTTTTTATCACTTCATTTCTTAGATTTAATTGAAACGAAATGAACAGTTTTCTTGTTATCCTGACGATTCAGCATCTTTATAGGGCCCAAACCATAGTCACAAAATGACTTGCTAACCCTCTTATTATACTCTTCTTATAATCCTGGTGTAAGCTTAGAAATTGTTATTCCGAGTTTTGTCCCTGTCATAAAGTGGTCATAAACTCGAGCAAATAAAAGACAAATCACTGAATAAAGCCGCGTGGACAAAGAAAATTGGAATATATTCTATTATGTGATGGTATTATATGTATGCTTCAAGTACTCACTCATATGATATTGGATTCTAGTGAGAAAAACAGGAAATGAAACTATTTCACTACTTGATAAGTGAGTGCCTGTTAAAATTCTAATAATCTTAACCCTTTTGCGGACACTCAACGGCTATATCCGTCATAACAATAAAAATTCCATTGTGTCTCGTTCAGTGGCACAAAAAATGTGTTAAAAGCCAAATTAATAATGAAAAAAAGTTGTATTGTAACAAATATTAAACAAGAAAATATACTTGAAAAAAGCAACTAGTCGCATGTCACCCTGACGGGACAACATGAGACTAGTTGCTTTTTTCTAGTATATTACCTTGTTTAATATTTATCACATAAAAATAGCATTGTAAAATGCAAAATTAAAAAGTTATATTGGTATTGTAATGTTTTAAAATTGTTTGTGTCAGTTTTCTTCTTATTATTTAAATTCGGTCAAGTATTTACCTTACTTGCATTTTACCAGGACCTAAAACTATGTTGTTGTGGTATGACTTATTACTGGTTTGATTCGTAAGTTTAGAGTAAAACTAAACGCAGTGACAGCCGGTTACACCGAAATTAATTTTACAAAATTATATAAAGTAAAACTACAAAATTATTATTGCCATTAGAATTTGCGAGATTTTAGTTAATGCTGTTCCTTGCTTGTTTCTACTGTGCTTTTTACTATTTTTTTTTTTACTTTAACACAGAGTGGATATACAATTTGGGCCACATCCTAGAATTTCCATAACCATCGATATAATACCTATTCTGATCTGAAATGTGATTGTGTAAGATTATTCATGGGACAACAGATTCAATTAATCATTATTTTTTTTTATGTACATCTGGGAAGACGCTTAGCCTTCATCATATCTAATGTTAAGTATTGATAAGGCTGAAGATGGAAGCAGGCTCCCCAGAATCCTCAATCACATGCATATTTAAATTGTTCTAATCCAGACTGAGCTGATCCTAAAAGCTGTACCTGTGATACTAAAATGTGAGCCCATTTTTCAGGTCAAAAGAGGTGTGTTTCATGTCCCCCACTTCGTGCCTCCTGACTGCCAGCAACTACTGCGGGGGATGATCGAAGTTAACCCCGAGAAGAGAATGACTGTGAGTGTAAAATGAACTGTTAACAGTGTAATGTACGAATTACACGTGGTGACTAGCATATTTTACAATTGCTCCATGAGTAGGCCCCCGATAAGGTGGACCGACAATGTGTTGCTTGGTCACGGTAGCCGCTGGATGCGGGCAGCGCAGGACTGATCGTCATGGAGATCCTTGGGGGAGGCCTATACCCACCAGTGGGTGTCAGGTGGGTGAGACGACAATGAAGGAAATTGAAACATCCGTAAAGGTGTTAAATTCCATATTTGCATGGGCGTCTGCGTGCCACCGTAAATTGCATGCAAATAGAAAACGTTTACGGATGTTTCGATTTCCTATTGATAATATGCTGCGCTGCGCGTCGTCCAGTGATTCGTATCTAAGATTTAGTACTACCTTACATATTTTTCATATATCACAACTGTCAAATCATGGCAAGTAAGCTACTCGAACTTACTAGATTGTGATTGTGAACTACTTTTAGGACCTTAGTAATATAAATGAAACTCTGTCTACTCAGCTGGCTGAAATCACTCGACATCCATGGGTAACAGCTGGCGGTCGAGGGGAGCTCGAACAAGAGCTCCCAATGATGGAGGTGGTGCAGACCAGGGTGCTGCCTTCAGCGGACGCCATCGACCCTGACGTGTTACAGGTCAGTTGTGGACCAAACAGGAATGGGACCGAAATGGAATGGGTTATATACGTATGGGACAATCTAGGAATATGATAATATAGTAGTGGGACCTAACGGAAATGAGATCAAACGGAAATTGGACTGTCTAAGAATGGCACCAGCTAGGAAAGAGGCTGTTAGGTATGGGACCATCTAGGAATAGAACATTTAGGAATAGCACCAAACGGTAATAAGTTCAATCACATACAAATGGGACCATATAGGAATGGGACTATTTAGAAATTAGACCATTTAGGAGGTGACATTGATGTAACAAACTAAAACGGGACACTGAAGTACTACAGGTAAGTTAGTCACAGTAATGTAGCCACAGTGTCTCAGGGCCGACCATCCATCTAGAAGGGAGGGGGAGCAGATGCAGGAGCTGCCGATGATGGAGGTGATGCAGATCAGGGTGCTGCCCTCCACGGACGCCATCGACCCTGACGTGCTGCATTTCAGTTGTGGGACCAAACAGGAATGGGACCAATCCGGTACGGTACGATTTGGGATTGGGACCATACGGGAATGAGAACATTTAGGAATGGGGACCAAATAGGATTGAGACGCTCTGGTAATGGAACCACTTAGGAATGGGACAAACTAGAAATGAGACCATTGTAGGTATGGGACCATTTAAAAATGAGACTAGGAATGGTGCCATTTAGGAATTGGACCGAAAGAAGGAAAGGAAGGAATGGAGCGACCAGGGATTAATAAGGAGAACGGGCCGCATGACCCATCACGCGGGCCCAATGCGGGTTGGCCCAATCCCGTGACCGACCGATGCGAAAGTTGCTTAACCACAACAATCGTGGTAGAGCACGCGAATCACTGCGCCACCGAGCTCCTCTACTTTAAATGATAAAATCCTACTAATATTGTAATGCGAAAGTACACTCGCTGGCTAATAAAACGTGTCACTGCGTTATTTTCATACAAACATGCTCACTTTGTGGTCCAATATAAGAATGTCTATTTCGGGAAAGATTTTTGTGTCAATAGCAAGGTAATATGCTCAACTAAGCAATCAGCATGTACTAATCAGCTTTCAGTGAAACGAATGTTTCATTTTGCCATCATATAAAGTTGTATGAAAGCGGATTAGTGAATGAGTTTTTCTTATTTTGCAAAAACTGAAGGTTTTCTTGAATTTTTGGGACTTTTATTCGTATTAAGTCAAGCATTCGACTCATACATCGACATATTATTATACATTTTTACATAAACTGTTGATATTTCTTTATTCAAAGAAGAGTGAAGAATGAGACTGTAAAGTGAGCATGTTTGTATGAAAATAACGCAGTGACACGCTTTATTTGCCCGCGAGTGTGTCAGTTTGATTTTTCTTTGTTTGTTACTCTTTCCCGCTAAAATTACTGAACGGATTCGGATGAAACTTGGCAAAGAGATAGTTGATAACTTTAATTAAAACATAGGGTTATTTTTATCCCGATATTCCCACGGGAACGGAAACCACGCGGGTGTAACCGCCGGCGGCCGCTAGTGTTATGATAAGTGTAGGTCAAGATTATGAAGAAATCCTTTAAATATAGTAAAATCGTTTTTTACAGGCTATCTCCAGTCTAGGGTGCTTCAAGCAGAGGGATAAACTTATACAAGAGCTTTTAAGTCCACAGTAAGTCAATATAAACTTTTTATATAATTAATTACTATAAATATAGGTGTTTCATAATTTTTTTATTTTCTAAATCTCTGGAATATTCTAAAGGTCAGTTTCTCTCAAATGGAAAGAAACTTACGGTATTATGAATTTGTTAATAAAAGTATTAATAAAAAATATTTCTTACACTAAAAAACTTTTTTTTTTTTTTTTTTATTTGTTTCAGGCATCTAGGCCCGTACAATTAACCTAGCCCCAGATATTTGGATAGATGAAATAGATTGTGTTATGGGATACTAGGGTAACGGATACAAAAACATATAATTATACATATATAAGTATTTATGTGTACAAATACGAGCAATGTATATGCTCGTACTTTACTCATCATACAAACATTTACACCTACCGGGATTCGAACCCGGGACCTCAGAGTAGGTGACACCTTGAAACACCGGTGTACGTTCGTACATACTCTACCACGGAGGTCGATGGACTAATAAAAGTGACGGTATTAATTTTTCTTAGCGTTGGAGTTCAGAACCGCCCTTTGCTAGCTAGAGCGAGAAAGACTGACGGACTATTGCATACTGCAGCATCGGTTGTACGATAGCATGTCGACCTATACTTCAGCCATTTTACGGAGAGAATTATTACAAACCCCCCATCACACATCACATCACATCATCAGCCTGTGATCGTCCACTGCTGGACATAGGCCTCTCCTAGCTCACGCCTATTGTGGCGTTCATAGGAGGTTATTGGCCTACTGCTACCACGCTGGCCAGACGGGATGGTAGAGGGTTTATTTCAAGTTTTCCTTCTCTCGCACAGGTGTTTAATGCGTCGAGCCTCTTAGTCGACTCTTACGACATCCCAGGCATGTAAACCTTCCATACTTAACCACAAAATTACTTTTTTTTTATTACACGTTTTCGAAAGATGTGCACCTCATTAATAGCTTACTTACGTTGTCCAAGTTTGATGTGTGGCATGAGTTTGCTGAATTGTATTGTATTTGTGGAATCATTACGAAAAATTCATAGAAGATTATTTCCGTATGATGGCTGGAGAATAGACGACCTGTTTGGTGCAGGGGTACTAACCCCGCCTTCTGCGCAGAGGTCTCGGGTTCGATCCCCGGACAAGACAAATATTTGAGTGCATGAACATGTCAATTTGTCGCGGTCTGGGTGTTTAATATGTATATTTTGTATGTATTTACAAAATAGTATATAAGTATGTTTACCCGTTATTAATACCCGTTGCGGTGTAGTGTCGGCTTAGAATAGCACTACCCCCCTCTCATCCGGTGGACTCAGCCTTCAGGAGACGGGCAGCAGCGTCTCCTACAAACTTGGCCATACTGCGATCGCCAACCCGCCTGCCAAGCGTGGTGATTATGGCAAACCCCCCATTTGGGGGAGGCCTATACCCAGCAGTGGGTGTTGTGTGGCTGAGACGACTTCGACCCGTTATCTAGTATCCATAACACAAGTTCTTCGTGAAACTCAACGTGGGCTAGATAATTGGTGTGATTGTATGCAAATATTTATTTATTTATTTATTATTATTATTATTTCGTCAGTATTTCTCGCTCTGACAGGTGGCGCTAACTTTTATTCCATCCTAAATGCCCATCTGTTTTGTGTGCATTAAATTATGGTTATGATGACCGTTTTGAGGCCACCTTGAGAGACAGTCACTCCAGTTGAGTGATTGTGAAGTACTGGATATTCAAATTTAGAAAGAAGACTGAAATCTGTGGGTCCATCCAACTGTAAAGAGGTATGTTTTTTATGAAAGACGGGGAGCCTCTTAGCTTTCATCATACCTGATGCCAGGCCTGTTTCACTCCCCGTGTATGCTCGAAAACATACCTACGCGCGGCGGCCCCTCCGGCGGTGCCAATCTAGTAGGGACTCACGAGCGAGCAGTGACGCACGTGCGAGTTTTGTTTGTCACCTACTTTCCGTAGTTAACTACCTTAAAATAAGTTAAATTTAAAATGGCAACACGTAAAAAAAAGCTCGTAAATATTGTGCAGTTTTCAACTGTTTAAACACGAATCGCGATCCAAAGTTAACTTTTTTTACGCTCCCTAAGGACGATGAAAGGGTTATTATTATTATGAAATTCTCATTCATGTTAGGTTTATTACGTAGGTTTAATATTTAAATAGGTAGGTACCTACCTACTTAGGTTACGAAAATAAGTAGGAACGTAGGTTGGTGTAATAATCTTTCACGAGTTTGATAGAATTAAACGAATTTCTGATGTTTGAGACTAACGCTCTGTTTTGTCGTTATAGGTTATAGGTAGGTTTGTTATTTTTTTTAACCCTTAATAGGGCGGAGTTAATTATTTATAAATTATTTATACATTATTATAGTTTTATTAGGCTCCTTTTTAACATTATTCATGAAAATCTAAAAATATATAATCACAAGTACGCGAAATATCGGTGGTAATCATTTATTTTATATCTAGGTACTGAATTTAAGAAAGTGTACACAAACCAACTCTTGCTCTATGGTCAAAAAGCTGAGGTGGTAAGCAATTGCCCTTTGCCCTATTAAGGGTTAACTTTTGTTAGGTACCTATTAACCTTTAATATATCTACCTTTTGATTATACTATGCATATGCCGACACAAAGTCTACCTATAAATAAATGAATCACAAAGAGGCAACCCTAGCTGCGTCAGAGAGAATACGAGTTACGCGATAGAAAGAGACGCAGAATGTAGGTGAATATAATGCTAGGCATTTAGCGCAGCGCGACGTGAATTGGACTTTATTGCGTCGTGAGCTAGACTAGCAATTTATTTGATTGGAGTTGCGAAGTGAACCTTCTGTACTTGTACTATTAAGTATTCTGTGCTGATGCTAAGTATTGATAAAATGTATGGATAATTGTAAAATGAAGTGTCATTTAAAACATCATTCGTTCCGAAAGGGATTGCGACTATGTGTTCCAATACCTTTGAAAGGGATTGTGATAGATTTTGAAATTGGACAATTAGGAGGCAGGAGGACTGTATATTGTAATCCTTTCAGTCCTAATATACAGCTCGCCAAAACACCTACCTTTCTTTTCAGCCACAACACAGAGAAAGTTATATACTTCTTACTACTGGAGCGCAAAAGGCGGCGACCGGCGAGGGACGACGAGCCGCGCCCCCCCGCGCCTGCCGCGCCTAACGATCCCCCGCGCAAACGGCTCGACACCTGCCGGGTGAGATGACTAGTCTATTCTAATACTACATAGATCCCACACTATATAGATATCACCTTACATAGATGCGACACTATACAGATGCCATACTATACAAATGCTACACTAAATAGATGTCACACTACACAATACAAAGATGGCACACTACACTCTGCATAGATGCCACACTACACAGTACATAGATGCCGCCCTTCACACTGCTTAGATGCCGCACTACACACCGACTACCCGCCGATTCACATACTACATATATATATATACTATCACAATCACAACACTATCTATTCACACACGACCCGGGCTGCCTAGTAATAAAAAGCAGGCGATCGGCGAGAGATGACAAACCTCGCCCCCCCGCGAAAGCGGCTCGACACTTGCCGGGTGAGATGTCTACTCTATTCTACGTACTACATAGGTCACACACTACATAGTTTTTTTTTAATGAATGACGGAGATACTCTTAGCCTTCATCATACCTGATGTTAAGTATTGATAAGGCTGAAGATGGAAGTGAGCCTCTCCCGGAATCCTCAGCCACTGAGGAACTGGCTATGTTATCTTGACCTGCCGGAACACAACAATGCTGAAAACATTGTTGTTATGGCGTCAGACTTAGATAAGATGGTGGTAGCTAGCCAGGCGGACTTACAACAAGTCCTACCACCAACCAAACCGAATACAATATGTATCCCCGCTGAGAATCGAACCCGGGTCTGTAGATCCCACACTATATAGATATCACCTTACATTGGTCCAACAATACATAGATGCGACACTATACAGATGCCACACTATACAAATGCTACACTACATAGATGTTACACTACACAATACAAAGATGGAACACTACACACTGCATATATGCCACACTACACAGTACATGGATGCCGCACAACACACCGACTACTTGTATGAATATAACGCAGTGGTTCGATTTCTTTGCAGCTGTGTGTATTACTGACTGCCACACTACGTTGATGTCATACTACGTAGTTGTCAGATTACACACTTCGGAAATGCCCCTCTCTCTACACTACACACTACAAATATGCCACACTATACAAATGCTACACTATATAGATACCGCACTATGTATATGCCATTACAAAGCACTTATGTACCAAAATACAGAAAAGGTACTTCTTACTACTGGAGCAGTCATCATGACAGCGGCAGCGCTTAGTAGCAGACTGATCGTATTCGATTACGTTTGTTAAGCAACGTTCGGTCCGGCTAGATCTCAAATGGGTGACCGTAAAGTGGCATTACTGAGCGCTTCCGTGCCTCGGAGGGCACGTTAAACCGTCGCGCGTCGGTCCCGGCTGTTTACAATCGTTAAACCAAGTGAGAGGCCTTATAGGCGGCTTGATAAACTCCGGCACCAGAGGTGGCCACTAATCTTCATACGATAAAAGAGACTACATAGATACCACACACATATACATACGCTTATACAGATGGCACGCTACAAACCACATAATGTCGCAATCCAAGCTTAATTTGAGACCCTATACTCGGATCTTTAGTTCAGTAGAGTAATAAAATTTGACAGGTGCCACTGTGACCTTGTAAAAATAATCCTGCTTTAAACTGTTTTGCCTAATGATTTGCTCAGATCCAGTTGTAGTTTAGTAAGTATTGATTCCATTCACGAACACAAAATCTAGCTATATTTTAAGGCAGCATTATTTTTACAAAATGACATTGCCACCTGTCATTACTCTAGTGAATTAATAATCCGACTAAGTATAGTTTCTCATACCTTTTCCAGGTAAATGGTCAATCAGCTCATTTCGGCCAGATCAGCGAAGGGTCACCTATCACGCCGCGCCGGTCACAGTTCAGGTAAAAAGAACTCGTAAAGCTACATGATTAAAGTGCATTATTGAATGAAATAGAATTTGTGATCGATAGTTTTACACCCTTATTCTAATACGTTCCACCAAAACTTCCTCGACCTCGACTCAACGAAAGCTCCTAGAAATCGGAATTTATAATCGTAATTTGGCGTAATCTGAAGGATCCTTGAGTCGAGGAAAAACGTCATCTACGTCAATGAATCACAGATTATTTTTCTTTTTTAGCAATAGAGTTATAGATATCGGGTTCCCTCTGTTTGGCAGAATTTCGTTGCTCCGAATTTCATTTGGCAGAACAAACTTGGCATAATTTTCTTTACTCGAAAATGCTCAAGGCATAAAAATTATTTAGTATAATTATTATTTGGTCGAATGTTTAAATGTCCGAATTTCCAATGGCATACTTTTAAGATGGCAGATTTTCTCTTGGCATACTACGTTCATGGCAGAATTTCATTGGGAATAATTTCATTAGGCATTCTATTTCTAATGGCATAAAAAGGTTCGCGATAAAGGGTAGACTCTTAGTTTTGTGCTATAATAGTGACAGAAACGAATCGCTGCAAAACCGACACCACGTAGTCTTTTTCTGCGAAATTACGTTTATGCTTTCTGCTGTTATGCATAATAAAATTATGACAAAAAGTTCTGCGATAAAAGGTAGAACCATAGATTTCAGCATAAATTTTGTATTTTTGGCTATGGCAAAGGTTGACAGATAGACAAAATGGCGTAAATATTCCTCAAGATATGTCACGATGTACTCGCTCACGTTTGACAGTTGTTCCGTCGACCCGAGTGAGATTTTTTGCAACTATAAATACCGTATTCCTATAATGAGGTTGAGTGGAGTCGAGGAAGTTTTGGAGGAACATTGAAATATTGAGACCATAAAACGTAAATGTATTTCATTATCAGAATCTACTAAACAAAACTTGTCCACCCCTGACGACATCGATTATGTCGCATTTCTATTTCTTTTACACTTCTTATATTAAGAAATTATTAAAAAGAAACTTTATTGTCACAGCACAAGTGCGGCTGTTGAAAGAATCCGATTTTGATAAGTTCACAGATCTGTATCGAGATAGACAGTAAAAGTTTACCTACCTTGCGTGCAAACCAAGGTCCAAGGTCAAAGTTTTCCGACCTAAGTCAGTCCGCTTGAGACCATTGCCATGAAAACGCGTCACTCAGAAACGAAAATGGTTAATAGTGCAGTGCTTTCTTGCAAGAGCTCGTCAATAACATTTACACATCACTAAATCTCATTCGTGACGTCATCGTAGGTAAATATTCGACACGCTAGGTTCTCATACAGTTTGAAGCGCTCTTTTCGTCCATCTCGATATAGGTCTGTGGACAAGTTACTATCACGCCACTTTGTTAAGGGCTGGTTTCACCACCTACTGATAAGTTCTGGATAGCTTATTGTGCAGATAATTTTGACATATGTTTCAGGCGCTCTATTTTTGATTCACTCGTCGCCCGTCGAGCGCTTCGTTTCTACTGATTTTCATTCGACATACGAATTTTCGTATTTTTGAATACCTTGCAGTCGAACGAAACAAGCGTGCGACGCGTGACTTAAGTCGCGTGTGACGTAAGTCATACGAGCGATTCAAAAATAGAGCTCCAGAACTGTCATATCATATGTCAAATAAAACTTATAAGTAGGTGGTGAATCGGCAGGCTGATTATCTAATTTAAAATCACCTAGCAAATAATTTGGCGCTGTCATTACTGTCATATTTTCATACACAACAGCGACGAAACTGGAATCTGAAACGATTTTAGTAGATAATCAGCCTTTGGTACGACTTGACGGGAACGCATTGTTTTAGCGGCCTCTTATCCGTAAATACTCGCTGCGTTAGCTGCAAGATTCCGAAAAATTTGGACTTTTTAGGTCATATTCGATTCAGGAAACGTATATTTGAATCATTCGAATTACTATTCGCATACGACTAACAATATTGCATATGAATTGCAATATTCGCATACGACTTGCTAAAAACCGTATTTTTTAAATTCCAATTCGCATGCGAATCTGCATCTTTTTAATTCGATCGAAAGTTTAAATTGTCAATAAGTGCATAATGTTATTTTCCGGTTTTTAAATATTATACTTAAAATGAAATATGTCTATGTAGTAATTGCAACACCGTATTCGAATTATTAAAAAATGTGACAAAGACGAACTCAGTGAATTCAATTCGCATAATGCTGCATTGGGGGAGGCCTATACCCAGCAGTGGGTGTCATGTGGCTGAGACGACGCGGAATGCTGCATTTAGACATTCGCACGAGTTGACGACGTTGTTGACGCGAATGGCGAGGCGATCTGGCGAATAGTTAACTCGCTTGTCTAGACATAGCTTCGCTATTCGCCTGAAACACCGCTCCCAACACGAGCGCGCCAGCACAGATTAGTAAATAGTTACTTCGTAGTTCGTAACTAGCCTGGCGCGAGTGGCAAAGCGAATAGCGAGCGTCGTTATTCGCCTGATCGCCTCAACATTCGTGCGAATGTGCAAATTCAGTATAAAAATTTCGAGTGATTAAAGATACGACTCCTGGAGCTAACGTTGCGGGTACATGTAAACAGTAGGGCTATTACGAAAATCTTTCGAAATAGTATCGAGGACGTGTCGTCAAAAAATTTATAGGAAAAGGTAGTTCAGTTTACGTCCGATAGGAACGCTGCTCAATATGTCATACATTTTTGGACGTAACGTACTCGACAAGAGCGTCGCCAGCCCATGGCCCAGGCGGAGGGGTAATTATTATTGAGGATGAGAAAAATAAGAATTGTAGGGACAGTCAAGAGCATAAAGCGTTACTTGTAGCGTGAGTCTTCGCCTCTATGGCGATTAATTTTCAATTCAATATCATTTATTCAGTCTAGGCTGTTACAAGCACTTATGAACGTCAAAGAAGCTACGCCATCGGTTCACAAACCCTACGGCGGGAGACCTTGTAACGAGAAGAACCGGCAAGAAACTCGTCAAGGGCTATTTTTTTCTCCCTGTTTTATTTCATACAGAGTCGTCAAATTGAAAAGTGAGCTTAACATATCAGTAAGGTCAATTTCCATCACAAAAATAAAATACTAATTATAATATAACATTTTATGGTTATCCTAACCGTAATCAGTAGGCAAAGCAAGTCCTTAGGACTTTGGTTGCTTTGCAGTTAGCTAAGGGTGCAGCTGCTCCTTTCTGCCCCCCTTTGACGACGTCCTCAGTCCTCGATACTTACTCGAAAGTTGATCGTGCTAGGGGTACTGTAGATAGTAAATAACCCTGTGATACTGAGGGCAGGCTTGCCCGCAGCAGGTCCGCGTCGAGCCGGCGCGCGGAGGGCCGCAGCTCCCCGCAGCTGTCCGCCAGCCCGCCCGGTGAGTTACTGCGGTATTGCTGACTTCGTAACACTTCTTATCTAAGTCTGCCGCCATAACAACAATGTTTTCAGCATTGTTGTGTTCCGGCAGTTAGAGATAAGATAGCCAGTTCCTCAGTGATTGAGGATTCCGGGAGAGGCTCGCTTCCATCTTCAGCCTTATCAATACTTAACATCAGGTATGATGAAGGCTAAGAGTCTCCCCGTCGTTCATAAAAAAAAAAAACTTGAAATAAAACAACTTTTACGGATATCAAACGCGCTATGTTTCCACGAACTAAGTTGTGGAAATTGTCCGTATTTTTAGGTTTCATCCCGTGACCACGGCAGCTGTGAACCGAAACGTCGGGAAAATAAAAAAAACCCCTAAAAATACGGACAATTACAACTTAGTTCGTGGAAATATAGCGCGTTTGATATCCGTAAAATTTGTTTTATTTCAATGAACAGTGCGCGCCAAAACATAAGATGCACGTTCATAACACTTGTCATTCAAACAAGTTCAAGACCTCTATTTTTGAATCACTCGTCGCACGAGTGGCGAGGCGAACGAGGAGGCGATCAGGTGATTAGCGACCTTGCATGCGTGGACATAGCACGCTTTTCGCTTTGCCCCTCGCGCGCTCGCGTTGGGAGGCGGTACTACAGGCGAAAAGCGAAGCTATGCATATACTGGCAAGGTCGCTTTTACGGAATACGGAAACTCAAACGTCGCACGAAAATCAGTAGAATCCTCGAGACGAGTGAATCAAAAATAGAGCTCTAGATGTATTCTCAATACAAATTCAAGGATCATTTGACAGTTCATATAGTATTCAATGAGGCTGTATTTTGTATGGAATGATATACCTACATACAAGATGATCTGTCAAATGATTACGATTGACTTTATGCAATCGCCTAGCAGTTGTATTCTCTGAAATCGTTCTCTTGCCGTTATGTTGGTACCCCTGTTTATACCTGTCAAAAAGTTTAGTTAATTTATGATAGGAAATCTAAGCAGATTTTTTAAGTTTTGAATTCTGTGATAAAATCTTGCCCAAAATTTTAAAAAGTATAGAGAAATGGTTTCATAATAATGCTACTAACGCGTTCGCGTTTTTTTGCAAGACAGGGTACCAACATAGCGGAAAAGGGAATATACGATGAATCGTACTATATTTTAATGACTAATAACAGTTGTAATTCAACACTTATTTTTTTTTCATTTGGGAAAAGCATTGGTAAAGCAATTTCATGGCCAAGGATACTGCTATTTTCCTAGTCAAAAGGGTATTTCATAGTTAAGACTGTTTAGATAGTTTAACATTCGGGTTCAAATTCCGTCTAAGCATGTTAGATTCTTGTTTCTAAAATTAATTCATCTTAAAATTATATTAATACACAATTACATCAGATGATATTTGCCGAGTTAGTGTGGTATTCCATTTATCCAATATCATAGTCCAATGTGCATTTGATCTAAGCAATTGAATGACTTCATCCAATGTGCTATTAACACCAAGTTTATTTGACATTAAAATACTATTGAAACTGTTTTTGATCTAAGTTTATTTTTTCATTTAACTATGTATGCGAAATCTTTGTCAAAGTTATTAGACAAGTGGGTATATGCAAAGTTTGATCAAATATTGGACAAAAAACTTGGTCCAAGATATTGGATAAGGGGAATACCACCCTTCCCTTTCAAAAAAGTTGAACACTGTTACTTTATTATTGAAATACCCTAGAAATCGAGCAATATTTACCTAAGGTTTAACGTATTAAAGCATATTATTTTTATGATTTTAGATTTTTTGTATCTAGTTCAATGCTATTTTTATACTTATGATAATTTTTAAATAGAAAAATATTCTATAAATCAACTTGGCCACAAGTGAATTCTCAGATGGGACTCGAACCCAAGACTTTTGGAAATCCGGTCCAATGCTCTAACCACTGACCTACTGAGACTTTTATATTTTTAATACGCCATTTGGTTTTTCCAATAATATTATTTATTGTATGGAACAGCAGGCCACACCCCTCATCGAGTATCTTCGTTGGGCGGCACACCCGCGACTCCTGGCTCACCTTTGGGTAAGCTAAAATATATCTTAAAGTTACTTAATAAAGCTTAAATTGTTAAATAGTACAATTAAAAATTAATTACAAACTGGCGTCGGCTTCGAAATCGGCTTCATTTGACAGATGGATGTGACACATTGCTGCTTCTTTTTGACACAAATGAAAACTTACCGAAGACTAAGAGTAATATGTCACATCAATTTGTCAAATGAAGTCGATGTCGATGCCGACGACACTTGCGCGGTACGGGCTCTAATTCTAAACGATAACACACTAAACCGCATTAAAATTGTGTGTGTTTGTTAAAATGTCTTTACAAGTATATTGGTCCACCAGCGGGCTGATTCACAAACCATCGGACACGGAATCGGATTCGGATTCTATGTTGTCTTTCTCTATTTTGAAGTGAGTGACAGTGACAAATGCATAGATTCCGCTCTCGGGAACGTTTCCGAAGGTTTGTGAATATGGGGGCAGTTATGCTGAATACCTTTTAAATTATTGATTTCAGTTTTTTTACGTAGGCATTCAAATAGCACCAAAATAGCATTATATTCTAAGAGATATTTTAAAAACCAGAGGTGATCCCGTCAACTTCACGTTTACCGAGCGGCGGTCTTGTGATGGTTTATGAATCAATATGAACAGTGGCGGTTACATAATGAACGACACTAGTCGATATTATTACATTCTAGGTAACTTTGGAGCCTTGGTTCTCTGCCAAAGTTTGACCGAGCTGCGATCTGATAATGCCCTTCCAAGGAGTAAATACAGGAGATCGAGATTGCTATACACACCCAACTGATCTGAACTACATTCTAAAAGATGTTAGAGTTTTCAGTTCCAAGAATTCCATACATTATTGTGCCATTTTTTAAATATATCCATACATCTCTTAGAATGTCGATCAGCCAGTTGGGTGTATATAGCAATCTGGACCTCCTCCATTCACTCCTTGGATGGGCATTATCAGATCGCAGCTCGGTCAATCCTTGGCAGAGAACCAAGGCTCCAAAGTTACCTCCTTTCTATGAAAATCGACGAGTGTCGTTAATTATATGACCACCACTGTATGTACGTGTATACATGTGTTGCAGCATCGCCTTCGATACGAGAACATCATCATCAAAGAGCCAACTCGACTGGTCCCACGATAAGTCTCAATATAAGTAAGTTTTTAATTAATATATTAATATATTAAATATATATTTTAATATATTAAAATGACAGAATAAATTAGTAAGTGATATTTTTTACACCTAAAATGTATATATAGAACGTAAAAATGCCCTCCAATCAAAGAATTTTTGTATTTGGAAATGTAAAAATGATATGAGCTAATTATTTACACTACAGTTTTTTTGCTTACGTATATTTACACTTTAGGATAGGAATCAAAAAGAATTTCACTAACTTAAACAATAATATCGAGAAAACGTATCCTATATTACATTAGTGCATCTAAGTTTTCGGACATCAAATCACAAAAGCATATTTACGTATCTTACATATTTTTTGCTAAGGAAACGTACTTTTCCTGATTTTTTATATATTTATGTTATTTATTTACCTGTTTCATTGTTTTAGGTGGCGAGCCGGGAGAAGCGGTGATAATCATAAACGAATCGCCCATTATGGGCTCTTCTGTGGCCCACAGGCCGCATAGTCCTTCACAGTCGAGTAGGGGTGAGTGACTTTTCTTTTCTATCGCTTTTTTTCATCTTTTCTTTTCATAATTTTTTTCGCGATTTCGCTGTTGGCTCCCGTATAAAAAAAAGTACAAACTATTGATGGGTACCATAACTCGCGTCATGTCAAAAGATCGCTGAGAAATAGAGACAGTGTTAAAACTAAGTGAAACGTATCTTCTAACGCCCGAAATTAATAACCTATCTACAGCAATAGAAAGGGCTATCTGAGATTGTTGCCGAGGATATTTTTGTTAACATGACAAAATAACGACGAATGGTTGCTAGATAACGAAACCAGTATCCTAGGCTATCTTAGATAGGCCTATCTATCTCTAGAGATAAGTTGTTAATTTCGGCCGCATTCAGGGTAATTTTAAAAACACTATTCAAATTTTTTAGTAAGACTCAGAACTCTGTAAGTGAACAACTTTCTCCTAGAAACATGGGTCGAAATATGACAAAAAATGTCTTTTCACGCGATCGATTGGGTTCACGATCATCGAAAGTTGTTCACTTACGCTCTAAATTATTAACCTATCTATAAATATGGATTGGACTATCTGAGATAGTTGCCTAGGATATTTTATATTTTTGTTAATATAACCAAAATAACGACGGTTGCTAGGCAACGAAGCCAGTATCCTAGGCTACTATCGCAGATAGCCCTATCCATATCTACAGAAAGGTTATTAATTTCGGCCGTTACAGATCCTGAGTCGAGCTTAAAGGATGTTTTTAACTACCCTATGACCCTGTATCTACCGTTCTTTTTAAATGACGCGAGGTATTAAAAAGTTTCAGCAGTCGTATTTTTGAAACACTCGAATTACATTCGCATGCGTATCATGCAAGATTCGCATGCGAATGTGGTGTTAAACAAAGGAATTGCGAATTTATTTCGAGTGATTCAAAAATACGGCTCCAGATGTAATAAAAGAAATGCGATGCATCACATCATCAGCCTGTGGACGTCCACTGCTGGACATAGGCCTCTCCTCGCTTAAGCCTATTGTGGCGTTCATAGGAGGCTGTTAGCCTACTGCTACCACGCTGGCCAGACGGGTTGGTAGAGGGTTTGTTTCAAGTTTTCCTTCTCTCGCACAGGTGTTCAATGCGTCGAGCCTCTTAGTCGACTCTTACGACATCCCAGGCATGTAAGGGAGTGGTGACACTTGTATTCTTAGGCCGTCACCACACGACACATATGCGATGCATAGATTTGATTAATTATTTAACATCGTTGCAGTGAGGGAGAGGTCATCGCTCCCCGGCCCCACCGCCGCGGGCCAGTCCCCCGCGCAGCCTTCGATATTTCCCAACTTGGGTACAATCACAGGTAACGTATTATAAACTGTTCATGAAAACTATTACTTAAGTTGTGTGACAGTTTTTTTTTATGAACGACGACGGGGACACTCTTAGCCTTCATCATACCTGATGTTAAGTATTGATAAGGCTGAAGATGGTATCGAGCCTCTCCCGGAATCCTCAATCACTGAGGAACTGGCTATCTTATCTCTAACTGCCGGAACACAAAAATGCTGAAAACATTGTTGTTATGGCGTCAGACTTAGATGAGATGGTGGTAGCTAGCCAGGTGGGCTTACAACGAGTCCTTCCACCAACCAAACCGAATACAATATGTACCCCCGCTGGGAATCGAACCAGGGGCCCCTGGTGGTACCGGTGGTTGTACTACTAGACCACAGAGGCAGTTAAAAGAGTTAAAGAAATGGTGTAGGTCAACATCATGAAGTAAAGGGTTTCAGAGCGCCGTGATGTGGAAAAAAGGAAGCAAGAATGCGATGAACTCCACCCTATTTTCCAACACACCATCCCCAGATTAAAGAGCCGTAGACGTTTTCTTAGTACCACCGCAATCGGAACCCTGCCTGCAGATGCGAAAGTTCAGGGTTGGTCAACCAGAATACACTCCTGCAATGGAAAAGCTGCAAGCTGGAAATCACTCAATCGTCTGCGCACCCAGCAGCTGCTGTGCTTGACCTCCTGAAGTGGGGATGTGTGGAGAGTGCACGGTGCGAATGTGGAGAGACCTCACAAACGATGGCGCACCTCCTTGAATGTCCCCTGTGCCCTACCACCTGCAGCATGAAGGACCTGATGGAGGCGGCTGACAGTGCCAACCAAGTTACTGTCCACTGGGCCAAACAGATGTGAATCGTCGACACGACGAAGAAGAATAAGAGACCCCACGTCCATACAGTAGCATCCCGGATATGGATGCAGGAAATCCAGATTGCTATACATACTCAAGTGGGTCATAAGTAGGCTAAAGACACGATGGTGGCCCCCTGGTGGGTGAGGCTGACTACTATCAAGGACTCATTGATAAATATAGGCCACTGAGTTGTCTCTTTTTTATGAACAACGGGAAGAATCCCTTACATTTAACACCACTTTACGTTACGTTACTTCCGCCTGCGGTTTCACCTGCGTGCGTGGTTTTCGTTACCGGAGGAAAATCTGGATAAAAAGTAACTTTTGTTACTTTCCGTCTATTCTACTAACTCTATGGGATGAGCGAAACATCGGCTTTTGCAGCCTTTACACTATTGATGATGATGGTTCTTGTATTTCTTGGTTTGTATGTTTGTTTGTCAGGGGTGTCCGGGGGAGGGGGGCGGGCCTGGGGGCGGCGTCCTCTGGCGGGTGAGGCCGGCCACTATCAAGTACTCCTTGATAGAATTAGGCCACTAAGTTGTCTCTTTTTAACCGACTTCAAAAAAAGGAGGAGGTTCTTAGTTCGTCGGAATCTTTTATTTTAATTAACAACGGGACGAAGCTTACCCTTCATCATAGCTGATGTTAAGGCTGAAAGTAAGCGAATATCTATCGGAAGTCTCCGCCACTGAGGACTTGGCTATTTACTCTCTGCTGGAACACAACAATGCTGAAAACATTGTTGTTAAGGCAACAAAACTTAAGTAAGATGTTTGTAGCTAGCAAGTAGGAATTACAACAAGTCTTACGACCAACCAAACCGATTACAAATGTACCCCCACTGGCATACTACTATGTAATTCTAACCTAGGCCTTACTCTTGACCGAATTCAGTTCAGAGGGCTAATTGTCTAATTTTATAATCTATCGCAATCCCTTTCAATTCGTCATTTAAAAGATATTTACATACATCAGGCAGTCTCTACTTGACATTTGATAGGGATTGTGATCGGGACGCGTTTTGAAAGGTATAGAATGAACGAAATTGAACTGTCTAAGCAAAGTGACACGAAAATATCTTTCAAATGTATAGAGAAGTGTCATATGAAGTGTCATTTTAAACATCATTCGTTCCAAAAGGGGTTGCGACTTTGAGTTACACACTTCCTTAAATCACTATAACAATCACAATACCTTTGAAAGGGATTGTGATAGATTCTGAAATTAGACAATTAGGGGGCTGATTAGAATCGAATAGATGTTCAAAATTTGTTTTTTGTTACTTTTTAAAACGGTTGCTATGGTTTCCATATTGTGTCTATTTTGAGTTTTGACATTAATTCGATCTTGATGTGAACTCGATTCAGTCAAGAGTAACTCATACTCATATCACTCAAGGGGTGTTGGGGTATTTCTTGTGTCTCGATTTGTGTGTATGTATTTATTTATTTATATATTATTTTTATTAGTTACATGGGCGGCGCCCAATAACATAACTAACTTAGTTAACTTACATTTATAAAAACAAATATCAACAACACGATGAGATCTGTATGTATGTATGTTTGTTTGTCAGGGGTGTCCGGGGGCGCGGGCGGGGGCGCGGGCGCGGGGGCGGCGGCCCCCTGGCGGGTGCGGCTGGCCACCATCAAGAACTCCTTCCTGGGATCGCCGCGGTTCCATAGGAGGAAAATGCAGAGTAAGTATTTTTGTTCTTTAGTTAGATTATTAATCCAGTAGAGAAATTTGACGGGTGCCAATGGTCACTTCATAAAAATAATCTTGTTTTGAACTGTTTTTCATAACGATTTGCTCAGATTCGGTTCCAGTTCAGTATTGATTCCATTCACGTATATAAATACAATATTATCATTATTAGCTACATTATAAGGCAGCATTATTTTTACAGAATGACATTGGCACCTGTCAAAGTACTTTACTGAATTAAAAATACGACTTATGAAGAAGAAGTTATTAGGTTTTATTATTACAGGGGGGGCTCCCCGTACATGGAACTGTAACTGAATAATTTTTTTTTCATCAAATCTATACGTGTGGGATATCATTAGATAGATCTTTGAAAATTACATTGAGGCTTCTAAAACAGTTTTTCTCAAAGGCAACCGTTTGAAAGTTATACACTTCCAAAGTGGAAAAATGTGAGTCCCCCCCCCCCCCTCTAACTTTTAAAATAAGAAAGTGAACAATAAAAATATTATGTAGATCTTTATAAAATTTTTAACGAAATTTAGTTTGAACGAAATTTATTTAGTAGTTTCAGAGCTTTAGCACATTTCCCAACTTTGTCATTCATACAAACCCTATGAAAAACAAACTTATTTTTGCAGACGAAAAATTATAATGGCATTTTGGCAATAATAATAATAATAGAAACTTTATTGCACACGATACAAAAACAAACACATACAGAGAAAATGTCAAAAAAGAGGAACACACAATAGGCGGCCTTATAGCTACGTAGCAGTCTCTTCCAGGCAACCTTGGGTGAGAGGCGAAACCCTTCATGTGCGAGTTCGACTCGCACTTGGCCGATTTTTTTACTTTTATAATAACAACACTTTCTTTTCCTCCAGCATCATCAGAAGAAGTCCACTTAACCCCCGAGTCTTCGCCCGAGCTGACGAAGAGGTCCTGGTTCGGGTCCTTGCTGCTGTCGGCCGATAAGGAAGAGACGTTCACCGCTCTGGTGAAGGGGAAACCATTGGCGACTGTCAAGGCTGATCTTATTCACGCTTTTTTAAGTGTAAGTTGCAAAATTTTAATGTTAGGTTATTTCATGATATCAAAACCTTTGCCAGAATAGAAGGAAAATAAAAAAGGCATTGTTAATGCTATTAATTGTAAAAATTATGGCAAGCCAGATAAATAATTTTGACTGAGGTTTTTTTTTGCAATTTGACAATAGGCTACTTGACAGGTTTTGAAAATCCATTTTATATTATGTAGTGGAGTTTAAGGAACCCAGTTTTGTTGTTTGTTTTTAAATTCTGGTACACATTTGCTAAAAAATATCAAATAAAAAATTCAATATTTAAATAGCGCGCCAAAACGCTACGTGGACAATATGGCGCTGCAATGGGTTCGGTGACGTCACTGGCCTGTATTCTGCATATCATCCACATACGTAGGCAAACGAGGTTTACAAGCAGGTGACGTCATTATAAACTCGACGTATCAGGAGCGTTTTGTGTCACGTGACAAAACGTTTAAAAAATGCATTTTTATTTACGGATTTTTAAGTAAATTTTTAATTATTTTCAACTTCGTTAATAAAAAACCGTCGTTAAACTCATAATTTATACTGATAACAGTAATTGACACTTTATTTTTCGCATTGTCAAATAGCCTATTGTAACGCTGCCTTATTTCATACTGTGAATACACCTTATTTCTTTACTGTGAACATGCCTTTATTAAGCGTGATCTCTTTGCTCCCCACCGTTGATCCGCATTGTGTTCTCTGAGATACGATTGCACTAAATGACAGAGAGTCACGTAATTTTGATTCTCACGATATTTTAATATTATAGCTTTGTAGTATCATCTTATTGATGCGAACATAACATGAAATATCAAATAGCATGTTTTACACAAGATACTGTACGACACAAAAGAGGTTATTGAGCAACGAACCCACTTCAATGTAAGGCAACACAAGTTACGATTATCAAAATTGTATTTCTGCTGTCAAACCTTTAGCGTCTTCATAATATTATAGCTGTGATAAAACAAGAAGTTATACTAGAAAAAATGCAACTTATCGCCCTGACGGGATGAGACAAGTTGCTTTTGTAGTATATTTTCTTGTTTAATATTTATCACATAAAAATAGCATTGTAAAATGCAAAATTATAAAGTTATAATATTATAGCTATTTTCGTAATAGTGAAAAATTTGCTAGATGGTTACTAGGTATAGACTAGTGCCACCACCAATTATTTTCTACTCTTTTGTGTCGCAATGTATTTATTGTTGAATTATTTTTTTACTGTTGTAACAACAGATAGCAGAGCTGTCCCACAGTGTGTTGAGTCCTATGTCGTTTCGTGTGGAGTACAAGAGGGGCTCCAACGCGCCCGCCATGTTCCAGAGACATGTTAGGTTTCAGGTATGTGTTTAATTAATAATTAACTAGCGGCAGCTCGTGGTTTCACCCGCGTGGTTCCCGTTCCCTTGGGAATATCGGTCTAAAAAGTATCCTATGTTCATAACCAGGCTATCTATTGTCTGTGCACAAAATTTCATCCAAATCCGATCAGTAGTTTCGGAGCCTATTCCATGCAAACAAACAAACAATCAAATCTTTCCTCTTTATAATATTAGTATAGATTAACTTGTATGTATGTATATGAATAATTATGAGCCTCATGTCGTTTCGTGTGGAGTACAAGAGGGGTTCTTTATACAAATACATGACCAGGCGAACTTCGTATCACCTTGACAACCATCAAATATAAATAAATAAATATTTGTATACAATCACACCAATTATCTAGCCCACGTTAAGTTTCATGAGAAACTTGTGTTATGGATACTAGATAACGGATAAACATACTTATATACTTTTTTTTGTAAATACATACCTATTATACATATTAAACACCCAGACCAAGACAAATAGACATGTTCATGTACACAAATAATTGTCTCGGTAGCTCAGTGGTTAGAGCATTGGACCGGATTTCCAAAGGTCGTGGGTTCGAGTCCCATCTGAGAAATCAATTGTGACCAAGTTGTATTTACCAATATTTTTCTATTTAAAATTTATCATAAACAAATAAGTCTTGTCAGGGGATCGAACCCTGGACTTCGCGCACAGAAGGTGGGTTTACTACCCCTGCGCCAAACAGGTCGTCAAATATGTCAATCGAGTGACCCTATGTTTGACAGGTAAGTAAGAATGAACAGTTTATATAGGAAAATTAAATTGTTTTTGATTTTACTATCATACTCGCAATTTTTCCATGCTTTCTCAGTTTTAACCTTCCCTGTTTTAACAAACATTTTAAAAAACTGGCAGCATCAAAGGCTCAGTTTGAGAGTATAATGTAAACATCACTCTCACATCTAACCCCAACGACGCCATATTAACATTGGTTACGTCTAAAATATTGTCCGAAAAACGTCTATCTATACATACTGTCGTCCAACGGACACGTTTTGCCAGAGCAAACGTGCGGGGTTCGCGGGGCGAGAGGGGGTGCTAGCGAGACCGAGCTGCCATACGCTCACTCGGGACTATGACAATGTCCTGTCAAATACTAAGAAGTCTTCTCAAAAGCGGCATGGCCGCGAGGTTTCAAAAGCGTTGTCCCACTGTTAGTTCCTTAGTTACAATGTGGTATTAGGATATGTTGCAGGGATATTATAAAAACCGTGATATTATGATTTCACTAGTGACATTACAATTACACTAGTTATTGTCAATTGTTTGTATTACTTACAATTTAACGGGCTAGTTTCAGTGCCATTATAATTTCACTAGATGGATACAGTGAAATTGTAAGGCAAAGATATTTTGACAATAACACTGATTTAAGAAAGCCGTTAGATTATCAGAGTGATCGCTGATTGGTCCGTTTTCGTTACCAACTGAGCTACAAGTAATTAACATAGAGTTAGGAAATAAGAGACAGGTATTTGAAAAAAATTTTTTTTTATTTTACTTGTAACTTTTTTATAGTACTACCTATACTATAATATATAAGAAGCAAAATATGCTGAAACTGTTATAACATTTAATAATCATAAACTTTAATAATTATAAGCTTAATAGTAGGTAATACTGGTAGTAACATGTGGGTCACTAGCCTCGAATTATGGCTTTGAATAAAGCTTAAATAATAATAAAGAAATAATATGTACTAATAATCAAATAATAATAATAATTAACATCTTTTCGTACCACAATTTCACACTTGCTTCCACGTGCATTTGACGTATCTGACGATTGAAACACTTCCAAATGCTGGCGATTACTCATTTCGAAGATATTGACTAGAATAATTAAGTAAATATTTCATAAAACACCAAAAACATGTAATAAACCGATATTAAAAAAGCACGCCCCAATGTTTACAATTATTGTTTTGCAAATGGCGACTGATTCACTCAATTGACCAATCAGAACACGTGGAGTTCCCACCACAAACTCAAGTCATAATAAACCTAGATTTATTATAATATCACTATTGCGGCCCAGTGATATTACAATATCACTGAAAAGAGCCCGTGAAATTATAACAACCAGTTGTTATTGACAATAAACAGTGTTATTGTAATTTCACTAGTGAAATTTTAATATCACGTCTTTGACAAAATCCCTGCGACAGATATAAGGATTAGGATTCGCATTCACATTCACAATTATATTTCAATATATACACAATTATATATCATTACCAGAAACAAACGATCTCCCGTCTGGAAAATTTGGAGACTACTCGTTTTTTTTCTATTCATTACATTTTAAAATGTATGTAATGGTGCTCCTAAACGCTAAACGGGCAATATTTTTTCTGAAATATATAGCCGGCAACTATATGCCTCTTGCTCTAGCGTAACGTATAAAATCAGCGTGAGACAGCAATAGTTGCAGGCCAGCAATGGACAACATTTCAAAAATATATTATGCAAATTTTACTATGCATAATAAAACTAGATGTTAAAATACAAGACACGTATTTTTTATTTTTATTTTTAGCATTATATTTGTGTATTAAATCACTATTTTAAAACTTGCTCATTCTAAAAGAGCGTAAGTGCGTTCTCAGGAAGTTAAATTGGTAAGGCTGTTGCTTATTTCAGATTTAAAAAAAACTGACTTGATGGTTTCTAGTAGTGATGTGACAGTAGCAGAACTTAAATATCGATAACTACTTAAATTTTTAATTTTCGTTATTAAATCAAAGCATGTTTTAATTAAAGATTACTTTGGTTATGATAAAAAAATCACTAAACAAAAAAAGGTAAATTTAAATGTATACGCATAAATTTGCGTTCATGAACAGTATAAACATTTTGGGTATTTAGAATTAAAATGTTTATCAAACCACATTCAAATTTAAGGTCTGGTATTTCAGTAGTGTAACAAAAAGGAACCACTTTGTTAAACACACACAAATTTCTGACCCATGGTCCACATGCCTGGCGTCGCGTGGTGGTTTACCTAGCAAACATAAAAGTAAATCTATTCAGTAATAATCATAAAAACAATGTTTTCCAAAAAACTCTAAACAATCACAAATAGTTTTTTCATGAAGTTATTAATGTCATTATGTAAATTAGAAAATATCGAATATCGATATCTTAGATTTTGATTGCTCTTGCGCTACTTAAGTTGACTGTCATTGTCAACCCAGCCAGAGGGAACCATTTTTTTTTTATATATAAGACAGAAATGCAAAGGAATGGCAGGATCAAATGTCTGACTTTCTCGATTTGGACTACATTTTAGTTTTTATTTAATATCTCACAAATTACCGATCAGAAAATTTTAAAATAAAAACTGTGAGCTTATGACACTAAAACCTCGAAATGGTTTTTTTATTTTAGTGCTTTATAGAAAATGAAATGTTGTCCATTGCAGGAAAATGTTGGAGCACCATTACAAAAGTAATATTTTATTTTGTTGTTCGTTCTCAGGTGGACATTTCGACAATAACCAAGGCGCCTGGGGAGAACGGCAAAGAGTATTTATATGCCATCACGTTCACACTATTATCTGGTAAGTCAATAATATATTCATTCATGATAAGTCATAAATGATATTCATATTATGATTTTGTTGCAAATCAAAACCTTGTATAGTAGCTAATTTATGGTTATGGTAAATTTTAAATAGAAAAATATTGGAAAAAATTAACTCGGCCGCAAGTGAATTCTCAGACGGGAATCGAATCCGGTCTAATCCGGTCAAGAGCATTGGACCGGATTTCCAAAAGTCGCGGGTTCGATCCCCGTCTGAGAATTCACTTGTGGCCGACTTAATTTTTTCCAATATTTTTCTATTTAAAATTTACCATACGTATAAAAATAGCATTGAAAAATGCAAAAATTACAAAATCACTAATTTATGGTCTTTAACTTTTTTTTTATGACGCTGTCTGTACGTGAGCAATAGTTTTGCTTCTTAAATCAAAAATCGACGACGACATAAACTCCGTTTTTAACTCCGTATTAAAAAAAAAGAAATGAGTTTGACTGTAATTTTAAAGTTGTGTGGTATGAAAACATTGTGTGGGAAGGACATATTTTTATATACAAAACGTAAACTTGTAGCCACATAAAAAACACTTGACTAGCTAAAGAGTTTCTCTAGTCACTACAAATATTAAATTGCGTATAAACCTCACTCAGTGAAAAAAAAAAAACAGTAAATCACTAAAAACGTGTAAAAAGCACTTGCGTAGGTACATCTTTTAGGCGTAAATGATAGAAATAGAAATATCTTTATTGCACAAAAGAAAAGGTACACAGTTCTGTAAAATTTATATTTAGTATCATTAATAATAATAAATTAATCTTTATTTCTCATCACAAACTCTTAGTTTATTAAAATTAGTTAACAATTTGTGCTGCAGAAGATAATTTTTTGACAATGAAAAAGAGGTCCCCAAACTAGGCAAAGCCTGTATCTTGGGAAACCGGAACAAATTTAATATTGCATTATTTAAAAACACCTACTGTCGAAACAAATCTTGAAAATCGTTTTTAGTCTTAAAGCAATACACAAATAAAACAAAAATCTATCCTAAGGGACTTAAATGCACCGACCAAGTAGAGTATCAGTGTCATGATACGAGTTCTGTAATAACCACTTGGTTAAGACCAACTTAGCCTCTGACATAGATAATTGTTTAATATCACAGACCCTTGTTGTTGCATTGTAAACTCGAGCTTTAATTAATTCACCAAATCTGTTTGCAAAACGTGACTTTATAGTTGGCAATGGAATTTTTAAGTTACGTTTCATTATGAGTGTCCCGTAGTTTTTTGTTTATAAGACGCTTGTGCGCAATTAAACAGGTTTTCAGCAAGAATTGCTGGCGGACTGTCAAGAGTTGAGCTTCCTCGTACAGGTCACTTGTTGGGTATCTATAAGGTTTTCAAACATGACTTTAAGTAAGGACCTGTTAGCTCGTTTAGCCTTTAATAATGTCGTTTTGGCAGCACTACCCCAGACCGAGATACAATAAACAATTACAGATTGACACAATATTTTGTAAATCATGATAAGCAGATTTTTGTTAGCAGTCTCTTAATTTTCTAAAAATGCCCGTTAACTTTCTAATACGTTTAGAGAGACGCTGTGATAGCGGAAATGTATTGAGTTCTACATCAATAATACACTTTAAAGTACAGTCAACAGCAGCTACTGCTTTGCAGTTGCACTGTGAAAACCGCCGCTATTACGAGCGATGTAAGGGCGCTCTCAAGGTCAAAGTGTAAAGCCGTAGCTGCTTTTGACTGTACCAAGAATTTGCTTAAATGTTTGATTTGACATCATAAATATCAAGAAAGATAATTATGATGCAAATAACAACGAAAAATATCGAAAAGGTGCAAAAGTAAAGTTATTTTCCGTACTCTTTACATGTAAAGAAAAAGACATAGACAAATGTTTTTGGCGTAATCAAGCCTTAACAGCTACAAAAAATAACAAGCAAACTAATAAAACGTGTTTACCAAACATGTTTAGCAAAACATTTCAGTCTCCTGCGATTTTAAGCCACAGCTAACTTCTCTGAAAGCTCGAAATGAAAGCCATTTGCAGAATTACACAGATTATAGTTTTTAGGTCATTAGATTTTTTGGACTAATATTCACCATAAATAGCCACAAAAGGCAGGTTCTATCGATAAATAAGTATGTGTCATAAAGATTTTTGAACAAGTTTTTCGGGGTTTGCCTTTAATTTTAGATAGTTTGATACTTACACTAAATTATTCTTTAAGATTAACACTATCGATTGGTACCATAAAAGTAAACGAAGTTATTTTTCTCATTTATAAAAATTTATAAATTTACAAAAATCTTTCAATGCAGTTTTACTTAATTTTGAAAATAGAGTAATGTTTCTTTTGAGTATAATTCGCTTACATCAATATTTAGAGTACTTTCCCACCGACGACCGACTTTTTTTCCACCCTGTATATTATAGAACGTTCGTTTCACTAAGCTACTCGCCAGGTGTCTCAATCTGCTCTAGGTGTAGGTGCTAAGCAAGTCCTGCATATTATGAGTTTGCAGCCTTACAGATTGTTCATCTCCCTTATTTCTTCTCTAGGGAACATCCGTCGCTTCCGGCGAGTGTGTGAGGTGGTGCAAGCGGCGGTGTGTAGGGCTCCCGGCGCCAGCAGAGCGCCCGCCCTACATCCGCCTTCTCGCCGCCGCGCGCTGCCTCCGAGAGGTGACTATACACACACAGATTACATAGTACTTCTATACTATGGTGGTAGAACTTGTTTTGCAACCCCCCCGTCTTCCCTTGGCCTATACCCAACAGAGGGTGTTATGTGGCATTAGGGGTGATTGCGAACCCTACCCCCCGTGACCAATGGCGGCCTGGAGGGCAAGTACTAGGAGTTTTAGTTGGTAGTACCCGCCCAGGTGAGTCCAACATTTCGAATCGCCCCTGCACCTGGGGGCGAGGGATGCGTAAAAGCATTTCTCCTAGTATAAAAAAAAAAAAAAAAAGGTGTTATGTGGCTGAAACGACCGGCTGAATTAATTCGAATTGACCCCCAGTTCCCATTGTTTGGTTGTTGGTAGCACCTGTTGTAAGTCCGCCTGGCTAGCTACCACCATCTTATCTAAGTCTGGCGCCATAACAACAATGTTTTCATCATTTTTGTGTTCCAGCAGTTAGAGATAAGATAACCAGTTCCTCAGTGATTGAGGATTCCGGGAGAAGCTCGCTTCCATCTTCAGCCTTATCAATACTTAACATCAGGTATGATGAAGGCTAAGAGTCTCCCCGTAGTTCTTAAAAAAAAACTAGTACATGTACCTATAGTACAGAATATTACTCCGCATCCCATACAAAGAAACTGGATGAAAATGGACGTCTGATAGGGCGATCTGTACTTGATGTCGGCATAAAATGACAATGAAATTGATTTATTGAATGTACGCTGTAACAACCGCTTATGATCATCTAGCGTAATGGAACAATGTTGTCCTATGGTTGTGGTAGATAGCGCTCTGTCTCCAGAATATCCACAGCAAATGTAGGAGAAGACTCTTCCAGTATATAAAAAGTAGAATAACATCATTCAAGTGTTTCTTAAAAAACGAATTCGGTGTATTGGATTTTCATTACACGCACACACACATAAAGTGAAAGTCAAAGATTTTTATTCAAATAGACTTATAAGTACTTTCGAATAGTCCAACATTTTTTTTCCCTACCAGCCATTCAGGACATCTTTTAACTGATAAGCAGAACGGCCGCAAGAAACTTCTCAGCCTTAACAGAAACAACAACATTTACAATGGAACATGTTGTTGCCAGACACAAATCTACAATCTTGAAATATATTTAATAAAAGAAGAAAATTTTCTCATACTCATATTAGAATATTTTCCTCTTACACAATTTACAATAGTTATGTTTAATGTTGGTATCACATCCATGCATTTTGGTCTTTTAAATAGTCAACACACTCATACCCCCTTCTAACTAACACACAACATTTTACACAAACTGAAGAATACGTTTAGTTTCTTAGAAAAAAAGGTAGTAGTTGCACATTTAGGTTGAGTTGCACTTTATAACTCTGAGTTGTTTCATCAAAAAACGCAAAATTGACCTTTAAAGTCAATTATATAAAAAAGTCAATTTTACAAAAATATATCAGATAGGAGGAATTGTCATTTCGCCGAAGTTTGTTTAAGCAACATCCATCGCTTCCATACACACTGTCATTAACACATACACACCCATACGCCCCTCCCGGCGAGTATGCGAGGTGGTTTCATTTTAATCGATAGTCAAACATTTGTAAAAATCTTTCTTTAGAATGCGAGGATATTTCTCTCATTGATGAAACGACGGTGGCCAACACTGTAGACAGGTGGAATATACTAGAAAAATTCGACGTGTCCGCATAGGTCTCTGTAGCATAATAAGTTTTATTATCATGAAATAAAGTTTGATTTTTGTACCTTGCGTTTTTGTTAATAAAATATAGGAACAGGCGAAATCCCAGACAGTCCAGAGACGCCGCACCAGCAATCGGACCACGATAGCGACTCCTCCGTATTCGACACTCACAAGAGCCCGAGCCACGCTTCTATGGAGCAACTCGACCAGGTCAGTCATTTTATATTATTATGATTTTTACATTCGTACATTAAAGCCATTAATTGAGAGTGAAATGTATGAACATCACTCTCATAGCAACACATCAACCAAGTCACATTTAGTATTGGTTGGGTCTAAGATGTTCTTCGGAAACAATAAAGTCAATAATAAAGTAAACAATAAAGTAATATTATTTTTTATACTGCCTTTTGGTTATGGACTATTATTGCGAAAAGTCGCCTTTTTTACCTAACCAAAACTCAGTGACAACATTGGGAATAATAATTTAACGCTGGCTAAATCCACAACCGTATTCGGAGTGCACTACAGACAGATATTTTACAATTTCATCTTAATTTAAGTGTATGAGTTTTTTTTTTCAATGGCGGTGCTAGTGTGCAGAATTAAATAAATAAATAAGAAATAATTGCATTCAATCACACCAATTATCTAGACCACGTTAAGTTTCATTAAGAACTTATGTTATGGATACTAGATAACGGATAGACATACTTATATACATTTTTTTTTTGTAAATACATACTTAATATACATATTAAACACCCAGACAAAGACAAATAGACATGTTCATGCACACAAATATTTGTCTTGTCCGGGGATCGAACCCGGGACCTCTGGCGCAGAAGGCGGGTTTAGTACCACTGCGCCAAACAGGTCGTCAGAATCCACGCTCTTAAACTGCTTAATTCGGAATCAGATCAATGTCTGTGATATTTTCTATTTATTTACTTCTTACTATGTAGTTGATGCCAGCAACTTCGTTCGCGTGGACTTAATGTCATCAGCTTTTGCATCCGTCGACGCACTAAACAAATTTTACTATGGCGCCATTTCCATATCTTTTACTGTCGAAATAGTATCGAGCACGTAATGTCAAAAAAGGTATAGGAAAATGTAGTTATGTTTACGTCCGGTACGAACGCTGCTCAATATCTCATACATTTTTTCACTTTACTTCCTCGAAAGTTATTCTTGATACACCTACTGGGGCTCTATTTTTGAATCGCTTGTATGACTCAAGTCACACGCGTCGCACTCTCGTTTCGCTCGACTGCAATGAGTAGGTGATGGCACTCGTTGTGGTCGAGCTTTAAAAAAATACGGAAAATTGTATGTCGAACGAAAATTATTGGATGCAAAGCGTTCTACGCGCGACGAGTGAATCAAAAATATAGACGAGTGAATCAAAAATATAGCTCCAGGTCTATTAGCTTCCTGCATCAGGTTTTCTAGATTTCAAAATAATCTCGGAAACTACTAAACGGTTTTATTTAAAACCGTTCAGTAGTTTCCGAGATTAGTGTGTACACACAGACAGACATTTTTAAAATTGCCTCAAGGTATTCTCTTGCTTTTTTTATGATTTTGTAATTTTGCATTTTTCAATGCTATTTTTATAGTTATGGTAAATTTTAAATAGAAAAATATTGGAAAAAATTAACTCGGCCACAAGTGAATTCTCAGACGGGAATCGAACCCGCGACCTTTGGAAATCCGGTCCAATTTCCGGATTTCCAAAGGTTTCTATTAAAAATTTACCATAAGTATTCTCTTGCTTTTTTACGTCGTCTCCACTTAGTTTTCGGTAAACATATTCAAAGTACAGAAATTCTTATTTACAGTTTTATTATATGTATAGGTTTCCTTTTCAGAACGGCACGCATCCCTTGGGCTCCAGCTCGTCGGTGACGAGCGGTTCGAGCGGTTATAAGGTAACTATTGCAAAGTTACTGTCGTTTAGCCCAAAAAAGCCCTATTCCGGAATGTACACGCGGTATTCAAAAGACTCTTCAAGGCGAGAGTAAATAGGCTTTTCCTGGGCAAGCATGTTACACCTTAGACCACATCCTGTTTGTTTGTGTTCCGGCAGTTCGAGATAAGCTAGCCAGTTCCTCAGTGGCTAAGGATTCCGGGAGAGGCTCGCTTCCATCTTCAGCCAATAGACTTAGCAATACAGCTTACCAATAGATCCTCAGACAATACTTAACATCAGGTATGATGAAGGCTCCCTGTAGAACATAAAAAAATGCGTTCAAAATTTTGGAAATAGCTACAGTTTAAGGGAGGTTTTTATTGTCACTTTTTTTTTAAATAGACTTTAGATGCATATAAAATTAGACCTATCCTAAGACCATTTTATGGTTTGTTCGCCTTTTGTCTCGGAGGAAATTGAATAGAGTATAAACCTACAAGTAAAAATAACTATCAAAATGTGTTGTTTCCGATGGGACATCCTTTATATTGACTGGCAGTCGATCGATTACAGCAAACCGTGCGGCGGCGCGCCGCGGAGCCCGCCTCCGCTTCCCTCGACCACGAGATCATGAGCTGCGGCCGCGACCTGCCAGGTGAATATCATACTTATTTATTGTAATGTAAGGGTCAAATTACTTTGAAACTTTCCTTTGTTTTCCATGGAGTAATTGAAAATGCCAGGTGTACAAGTTTGGTCTCTATTTGTATTTAATTTCGGGAGGGACTTTAATATAGGTACAAGCTTCCCTCGTCCACGAGATCATGAGCTGCGGCCGCGACCTCCCAGGTGAATATAACCCTTAACAATAGTACTTTAAGGGTCAAATTACTATGCGACTTTACTCTACGTCATGTCTCAGTCTAAATAGTCTTTGCACTGCCTAAAATACCGGGAAAAAGATGAGCAAGTTTGGTCTTGGCTAAAATACTTTAAGGGTCAAATTACTTTGACGTCATGTGTTGAATAACATTTATATGTAGCACTTTAAAGAGCAAATTACTTTCGTTAAAGTTAAATATACTTACATATTCTTTAAGGGTCAATTTAAAGGAGCAACTTTGGTCTCTATTTATATTAGTTTTGAATGCTTATAACTTTACTATCAAAGCTAGATGTATATAGGTTTTAGATACCAAATCTACCCTCGACCACGAGATCATGAGCTGCGGCCGCGAACTGTTAGGTGAATATAACCCTTAATCCCTTAAAATACTATATTTTAAGGGTCAAATTACTTTGCGACTTTTTTTTACGTCATGTCACAGTCAGTAAATAGTCTTTGCACTGCCTAAAAAGATGAGCAAAGTTGGTCTCTATTTGTATTAAACGGCCAAAAAGTTTGTTGTCCGCGTCTGTGTTTACAAATTTAATAGGAATTTAAATGTATCATCATCAGCCTGTGGACGTCCTCTGCTGGACATAGGCCTCTCCTAGCTCACACCTATTGTGGCGTTCATAGGAGGCTATGAGCCTACTGCTACCACGCTGGCCAGACGGGTCGGTAGAGGGTTTGTTTCAAGTTTTCCTTCTCTCGCACAGGTGTTCAATGCGTCGAGCCTCTTAGTCGACTCTTACGACATCCCAGGCATGTAAGGGAGTGGTGACACTTGTATTCTGAGACCGTCACCACACGGCACATTAAATTGTATGTTCCTAAATAAAAGACTAACTGAGTCTTCTCATAATGACTATGTTCTTCAATAGAAGACACAATAACACTCTAAACTTCCATAGTCACTATCACCAATGATGACAAAAACCGAGATTAATACCATGTTTGTATTATTAGCTATCAAGTCCTCGATATTAATGTGCAGTTGCATACGCCATGATCTCGCGGTGATCATAATACATAATTTTAAGTAGCACAAAAATCGTAAAAACCACGTTTTTCGCAATAACCAATAAAAGTCATAATAAGCACATCTTAAGTTTTTTCGCGCACTGTTCATTGAAATAAAACTGTATATTTCACCGTTAGCACATTACTTTTGCTTAAAAACATCAAATCTCAAGGTTATGTGCTAACAGTGTATAGTGTACTTAAGTCCGTAATTGTTGTTTTATTTTTGACCGACTTCAAAAAAGGAGGTGGTTCTCAATTCGTTGGAATCTTTTTTTACGTATGTTACTCGTAATAGAAGACTGTAAAAAAACGCTAACAATATCCTTCTTCCTAGGAACTCATACTAAACGCTCGTCGTCTGAATGTCGCGACGCCACTTCATCCCCTAGAAGAGGTCTCGACTCCAGAGAGAACTCCATCAAAGACGAACTGCGAAGGAACAACTCCTTACGGGAAAACCGTAGGGACCTCAGAGACAGGGACACGGTACCTACAACATCTATTGCGTGAGACTTTTGTAACGTGCGGACAATTGCTATGCTGTGGTTTACTCAATCGAGGGTATTCGCGTTTTTAAGAAAAAGTTTGATCAAAGAAGTTCGGTCAAAGAAGTTTGGTCAAAGAAGTTCGGTCAAAGAAGTTTGGTCAAAGAAGTCTGGTCAAAGAAGTTTCGCTTCTCTTTTTGCTGAAAAAGTTGAATCTCGAACTGGACTGTTGCTGTTGTAGTCTTTGATTTTTTATCTCCAATTTCCGGATTGGAGATTTGTATATTTGTCTAAAAATGTACTTAACTTATTTTTTGTTTGTAATGAAATTTTAGGTAATAAATAAATAGATTGACACTTTAGCTTCCTTTGAACACTAAATTATTATTATTTTGGTTTTTGTTTAAAAAATTGTCTTAAACGAATTCTTGGCTTCCATTTTGTCCTTTTTAAGCCAAAATGTTTGAGGTTTACTAATATAATTTCGCATTGCGAATTAAATGTTTTAAAATATAATAAAAAACAAAACATTTATTACGTTCTTATTGCAATGTGGGATTAATAATCGGCATTATTAAATATAAATAAAATAAATGCGCCCAACCAAATAGCGAATGATTTTTATAATTATACAAATAGCTGTATCTAGTAAGCTTATATGTGTGTTAATATTGATTAAATAAAAAAAAGTAAATGGTATATAAAAAAAATGAAACCGGCCATGTAATTTAATATTTAAAAATGCTACCCATGTACTGATTTTTCGCTGTAAGGTAAGGCCTGAAAATATGTTGTATTTTTGCAAAAAAAAAGTATGATAAATGTTTATATATTATGTATGATGTATTAAAAATTGTATGTATGCTGTAACAAAGTCCTTTGATTACCTACTGCCATGTATGATTAACCAATAAAATTGTAGTTTTTGGGTGTAGCTATCTTTACACATGAATGTAAAGAAATTATATAAAATTACTAGGTATTATCAATAAAAACCAGTGTTGTAAAATATTTATGCATTATCTAAATATTAATGTTAGGTAAATTCGAAAGATGAATCATTCCACAGTTAATTTCAACCTTAATTCATTGGAATTACGCCTCAATTATTGCATGAAAAGTATATGGCTGACTTATCGCTATAAAATTCTGCCAGTCAACCGATATAGGTGTCAAAGAGGAGAGTCTATTAAATATCAGTAGCCAGTTTATTAATATATGTGACACTTCCCACTGAATCTGATTTTGTTTCTGACAGTTCATGTGGACGATGTCGTCGACGGAAGTTAGTATTTAACAAATTTCCTTACATTTATGTATAAAAAATAGCAACACCCACTTCTAATATACAGTGCGTGTAGTTTGCACTAAATCGCTTTCTGTTACTACTGTTTCTACTGTTTACTTTTTCACTGTTATAGATCTTAAAATAACTCGTCTTTTGAAAACAGTTAATTTGTAAATCGGAAGTACGGGATCGAATATCAGTTGTGCATAAAATACTCAAACGGACTCACCAACTACTAACGATTAACCTCAATGTTTTAAACTATGTTCTGTCAGTTTGGAGTTACAAATTAATGAAATGCAATCACATTTTAGAGTCTGGCTAATGAAAGCTGACACTGAAAAATGATAGAAAATTAAAAAAAAACTGAATATGATACTAAAAATTAAAGTTAAAAAGTCACTGTCACCACGTGACATTGATTTTTGATATTATTATGTGAAATTGTTGCCATAATGAAAGTTCTGAAAAATACTCAGTGTCAGCTGCCATTAGCCTGACTATAATAATGTATAGCGTTATCGTTAAGTGCCATTTTGTGAAAGTAGGCCTAGACCTCTATTTTTGAATCATTAGTCGCGCGAGTGGCGAGGCGAACGAGGAGGCGATCAGGCGATTAGCGACCTTGCATGCGTAGACGAAGCACACTTTTCGCTTTGCCCCTTGCGCGCTCGCGTAGGGAGGCGGCACTACAGGCGAACAGCGAAGCTATGTATATACGAGCAAGGTCGCTTTTACGGAATACGGAAACACTAACGTCGCAAGACAATCAGTAGAATCCTCGAGACGAGTGATTCAAAAATAGAGCGACAGTTATTTTCAAAAACGAACATTATTGTTGCCGTATTAGACATAAATTGTTTATCTAATAAGTTGTCAGTTATAAGGGCATTTTATTTTCTTAATAACAACTGAGCAGCAGGCGTAATGAATCACAATCCTTTCACAAACCATAATTATCATGTTTACACGCTGATACATTTACATTAAAATAATCCAATACTCAAGTATACATGTATGTATTATTTATTTATGTATACACACAAACTCTAAAAAACTGAAGAATTAACTCGCGATTCAGTCTACTTAGTGAGAATTTCAAGTTGAGAACGTCTCAAACTCAACTCAAAACAAAATGTTCATACAATATAGCGCTTAGTCCGAAAAGGCCCTATTCCGGAAAAAGACACACGGTACTAGTTCCGAAAATGACCTATTCCGAATAGGACTAATTCCTAAAAGGATTCCTAAAAGGTTTCGTTAAATGGCTTAAAAACTGTAAAACTAGTAAAAGCAATAAAAAGAAATTTAAATTAATCAACATAAAATATAATTTTTTCCTACACTCTCCAACTATAATATCACTCGTATCATAAATAAGAACAAAAACAATCTTTTTTATGAAAATAAATGTATTATTATTTATTTATTTAATCGAGTAATAAAATACAACTCATTTTGTTAGTTACAGTTTTGCTTATGAACTATGTTAGTACTTATTTATATTTTGCATGAATACATAATGTTTTTGCCATGCCACTTGATATGCCACAGCAACGATTGATCAACAGTCAAGTCTATTATGTTGTTTAACAATTCAAATTGCTTTTTACTGGTTTTATAGATTTTAAGCCATTTCCGGAATTTAAGTCATTTTCAAATAGGTCATTTTCGGAAAGAGTCCTTATAAGAATGAGTAATTTTAAGAATAAGTCCTTTAATTAGTACCGTGTGTCCATTTGCGGAATAAGATATTTTTCGGACTAAAAGCATTATAGCGTGTATGAGTGAGATTTGAGATTTTCTCAACTTGAAATTATCAATCCAGAAACCGAGCAATAGACAATTTTGATGCGGTCGAGACCATTATACATAGATTTATGATTGGTCTCCGCGCTACAACTTGATACCATGCTTCGTACAAACAACAACTCAAAAAATGAAGCCTATTTTTGATTGTAGTGTGTGTAAAATCGTTTTACATTTGTAAGTAGCGTGCTCGTGATGACGAACGAGTGTACGCCGTTGCCATGGGTTTCGGCATACTAAAATGACTTCATTAAACATGTATGAGGTCGATATCTCGTTGTAGCAAAGCGGAGACCAATCACAATTCTATGCGATAATCTTTACTGCAAAAGACATAAAGTTGAATTTAATTGCAAATTAAAATGGTGCAAAATACCTCGACCTTATCATCATTGTAATAAAGATCATTTTATCTTATCGAATAATACGTTATTTGTTATTTTGTGTTTTATATGTAAATAGCTATAGAGAATGTGTGATTTAGTAACATACAGTATGTTCGATGCATTGTACGCACACGAGTGAATAATTTGTACATAAGAAACCATTACGGTGCCATGTACCTAACAATTTGTAAAATGTAATAAAAAAACCTTGGTAAATTTATGTTTTAAGGCACATTAACAATCTGGGTATGTCGAAATCCGGAAAAGTTGTTTAAGGCGCCACACACACGAGCACTACAGTATAAAGATACATTAAGAGCGCTTACGCACTACGTCCGTTCCGAATTCGTGAAAATACGGTCCGTCATAAACTTAGAACTATTTGTATGGTAGTTACGCACTACATCCGGTTTCCGTCATCCGAATTTTTTCCGTCATCCGTGAATCTCCATAACGGACGCATGACGGCTCGAAGTAGCCATAGTAATATTGTATGAACACACTATTTCCTTTTTTTTCCTCCACCACCACGGAGAACTTATTTATGCATAATTTTATTGATTGTATAACACATTTTTTTAAACAGAATCAATATCGCTAGTCGATTAAACATGGCTGACATAAACTTAGTGTCTCGACTCGCGATTTTGTTTTTGTTTTTAAGAAATTTGTGCTGTGAAATCAATAAAAAGAAAGAAGAAAGAAAGAAAGAAAGAAAAATTTATTAAGTGTCACAAGATACATGTATACAATAATCACATAATTGACACATAAAATAATAGTGACACTTAAAAGGTAGTCCACTCAGCATGTGTTGGATGTCGCAGACAGTCCAACGCTGGCCTTCTATGGCTACCTACCTTTAACGATGAGAGAGCACTACCGGCTACACCATATTATTACACCAAATTGTGCATAACTTTGTTCTACGTGGTGGTGGAAATAAGTAAAGGCCTTTGCCTCCACTTCTTCCACCACCACCTAACATCCACCCTAACTTATCCTCTCACTGATAGTGATAAAATAGGAAGTTACGTATCGGATTCGGATCGCAGTGCGTAAGCGACTTCCGAATTCTGTCCCAAGTTTTCTGAATCCGTTTTTTCACGGATTGGACACAGTGCGTAAGGGCTCGTCAGTTGTCTTAGCCTTTTTCTTGATAAAAGAGATGCCCGCCAACATAGCTTAGCCATTGCCACACGCTTACTGCGTATAAAACGTTTACAGCGTGCATTCATCACCATTCGAGGCTCTTGCCGAGCTCTCGCCGAACCTAGGCGCGTCAGGTATGACTCGCAAACCGACCTTTCGTGGGAAGACAATAAGCACATCTTTAATTTCTTCGCGAACTCATAATTTAAATAAAACTACTTTTGCGGACAATTTAGTGCAATTTATTTACCCGAAATATTTATCAGGCAACCAACCTGCAAAATCATAAAAAAAAACTAAAATTTGTATTACCAAATATATATTTCGGATGAATAAATAATATAAATAGTCCCGCAAAGTTGTTTTATTTCAGGAAGACAATATTTAATACTGTGTCTTTGCTGTCGACAGAGCCAACTGCAGACTTTTTCGACAGCAAAGTGCAGGGGGCCTACCACCATTTCTTAGCGCAGTATTGTTTCAATCTTACCATGCTATTTCGTAGTACGAATCTCTTAAAGTAAGCTTGTTTTTTTGACGGAAGTTTTGTGACGTCTTCGCTCAATCATCGCCTCCAAAGTGTGAAGTGTGTCAAAATGTGACAACTTCAATAAAAACAAAATGCAAGCAAAACGTTCTTATGACATGATGATAGCCCCGCTGTTCGTGTGTGTGACACCTTATTCTATGTCAAAGAAGATCCGATATCTTTAAATTGTAGTTTTTTTTGTCATCTATTCAACCAAACTAGTGTATAACACAAATACATCGGAGCTGTGTTTTCATAATTTTTTTTTAACTGACCCAGGAATGATGTTCACAGGTAGTAAAATCATTTAGTTGTATGTAGATAGGTAATTTGTATAGAATCGGTGAAATGCTTTGTATGATGTATGGACGGTATAGGGCACAGAATGTTTGGCTTATTAAACTTTTTTTTGTGGTTATTTTTGCTTTTAAACAGCATGTAACAGCATGTTTATGAGAAACAAAGAATACCTGAATGGGTGGTGGTATAAAATATTGGACAACTCTATAACCTATTTATTTATGGGTTTACATGAATTAAAAAATCTATTTTGACTTTGACAAACGATAAGATATTTTTTTGTATCCCTCTAATTCACAGTAGGTCTCATATGTGTATCCAGTGTAAAATGGAGAAGTTTCCATTTTTTTTCTATTTGAAAATGTAAGTAAAAATATGTGTATAAGAATCATGAAAATATCTTTACAAATAGAGAAGTTATGGGACCTTAAAGTTGCGCTTAACGGCTCAACGTGTGACGTCACGCCACTTCATCCCGCGGGTAATTTGTAGGGCGGTGCGCTGACAACGCAACACGTGAGGAAGTTGCGTGACGTCGCCGCAATATTAGAGGTCACAGTCAATTCCGTGCGAAAATAATGTAATATAAATAATTTATTTCTCAGTCATTTCACGGATTTAAAAAAAATACTTCTCCGTTACCTAAAAAAATACATAAGGCTGCAATAGAATTTTCGTTATCGTAAATATAAACGACGAAACATAAATGCTTGCTGATAAACTAAAGGTGATAAAAAAATAAAAAATTAGTTATTACTAACGGCTATTTACAACTTCGTTTGAACTTTTCCATCCCGTCTGTCTACCCTAATACTCAATCCCTATTTCACCCCCTACGATTATTTTTATATGTCGTCCTCTAATCAGCCTATATCTAAGCTAAACTCCGTGCTTCGGAGGGCACTTTAAACCGTCTCGGTACCGACTGCTGTCATCTGATAACAGCCTTTAAGCCAAGTCAAAGGCCTTATAGGGTTAATTAACTCTTCGCCAGAGGTGGCCTCTTATCCTCATACTATCTATATCTATACTAATATTATAAAGAGGAAAGTCGTCCGTGTATAGTCCGTGGCGTCATCCGCTAGATGGCGTGTTCACGATGAGTAGAAAAAACTACGCACTCTGAACTTATCTGTTGGCCCTACCGCACAAAATTTGTTGACTAGTACTGTAGCGCTGTCTCGGTCACACAATCAATTACTATTGACTGACTATTGAAAAGGAATCATATTAGCAGGATGATAACATTGAAGTTGCGCTGTGTGAAAACACCGTCGGTTGTGAAAATGAAATCGACAGCTATGCCGACGGCACTTACGCGGTAGGCCCACAGGCCCTCAGACGTATTCTGTAATAGCCGTTGACTGTACAGAAAATTTAACAGACAGAAAATATAGCTTTTGTTTTTATTTGTGATAGCTCTACATTCATCTTCTTCTTTTTGTGCAGTGGCGGTGCCCTTTTGGATTTCGCCAATGTCCAGTTTTTGGCTCAGTAGATTGTTTCTACAGACTCATAGCTGTACATTCTGTGCTTAAGTTAGGAAAATTCGCAAGGGTCAATGGGAGTAATAATATTGTGATATGTTTTTTATTGTATGTTGGTTAAGCAAAAGGCACTTTGAATCACACGGCATTATCACATTGCAATGAAATATATTGTTTATAAGGTAATTAGGTATCTACGAATTTTAATTTAAAAATATCCCCTATTCCTGTAATAAAATTATCATCAAAAGTTTTTAATGATCCACAAAACAAGAAACTTAGAACTATGATAATTACGAATTTAATACTGAAACTAATTTCGTTTCATTTAACGACATCTAAATATCCCGATTCGAAGAGTAATATATAGTGCGTTTTGTTTCTTGCCCTTACTAGTGACTGGTCTTATTAAAACGCCATTTATGAAAGCTATTATAACAGTGTAAAATAATAAAATAGGATCCTCATTACAATCATTTTCGATTACCTATTCGTTTTATTTTGTGTCAAAATGCATATAATTTGCAAATTGTTTAACGCTTATATTTTTGCTAAATTCTTGCTAAAACAAAAATGCAGAGATGGCAACATTTAGCGTCAGGCTCACAAATATTTATTAACAAAATGCGGGTAGATGTGACTTCACCAGATTCTGGAGTAAATTCACTGTAGTTTTTCATTACGTGAGTGACTTTATTTTTTTTAATCTTAATATCGTGCCAAATGTCGTAATGTGCCTTTTGTCTTATTCTTAACACGGATTTATAAGGTAGGTGCTAGTTTTGTTCATTATGTTACGTTTGTTTGTACGCTCGTCGCGGTCTAAAGATCGGCTCCCTGATGGAAGGTCTGTTGCTAACAATTCTCGATTGCAATTAGTGAAATTGTTACTATTGCGATCATTGAAGTTTCTCTCGGCCAAGTTAACTTGGCATAGCACGAAAGTCGCTCCTCCTGCTAGCCTAGTTTCAATCTAACCGCTTTGAGACACATTGTTAATAGTTTTCAAGAGCCACCGAGACGATCAATGGCGCTTGTCAATGTGCTACGTGATTGTCAATTGCGATTGATGTCGCAATTCAGTCAGTCATTGAGATGCAGTCTTCAATGTTTTTGCGTTCATTTGCATGGCTTGAAACAGTTAACTTACGTCCATTGCCATCAATCGGCTTGGTAAACGGTCAATAACGTAGCATCAATGCAATGATTGCGATTGATCGTCTCGGTATTTTATTAACACTCATTCCCAAGATATTATAACAATTAAAAATCTATTGTGTCTGACTCCGCGCGGAGTTCTCGGGATTGAATGGGTTAAACTATATAAGGGCCCTACGCTAAAAAAAATATAGGCCTGGCCGGTGCCAAAAACTTTTCTAGGCACATTGTTTTGCGCTAAAATCGTTCGAGCCAGATGCCAGAGTGAGCTACAACCGAGACTAAGTATTGCAGCCACAAACTACAAGCGCCCGCCTAACCGACCTAACTATAATTTTGCAATATTTTTGTTATCGGCCGTCCTATTTTTTATTTTTTTGATAAGTCTGCATCTGGCAACCCTAACTATGAGTCATCCCTTACTTTAACAATGCTCAAGAGCTAGAGGCAAGGCCCCAGACGTGAAATAATCTTAGACCGTGGCGGTGTGCTATATTGTTTTTAAAAATTCTGCTTGTCTGTTTTGCTTGTAAGTAGTTTACTTATTTATATTTTACTAATTTAATATTTAACAGTTAAATAACAAAAATATTTTAAACCTTTTTTATGATTTTTGAATTTATGCATTTTTCCATGCTATTTTTATACCTATGATAAATTTTAAATAGAAATATATTAAGAAGAAAAATATAAAAAGCAATATTTTTCTATTTATTTATCATAGGTATTTTAAACTTATTTTGTATTTAATCTAGTTGCTTTAAAATTCAAACTTTTTGATCATAATTTGACTGTTATTTTATTTTTAAGCTCTTTATATTATGTATGTGGCATAAATAGCTTTGAAAATTATTAAATGAATAGCTTTGAATATGTGTTGTTTCGAATCAATACAACACAGCAATATTTTGTTGGCTTGTCAATGAAATCAACATATTTTGTGTAACACAACCTGATGTCGGACATATCATGGAATGATACTATATTACTTCGTTCTGCAAATACAATAAATATATACTTATATAAATGCTATAAAAAATGACGCAAAATAAACGCAGTATAAATTGACTTGTAAAATTGTGAAAAAACTAAATAATCGTAATTCACAATTTACATACTTTTGTACAAAATCGTATCTAATATTGCCACAAAATTATCACGACAAACTGTTATGAATGACCTAACAAATTGTAATTAGTAATTTTTAATTAAAAATAATTTATGTATTAATAATTATTGCAATTAATAAAATAATCGGTCATGTAAATGCCTTTACGAGTAACGGTTGGTTTCGGGATACTGTTAACAGTAAGAGATAAAATTATAGGATTATTTTCTGTTGCCTAGCAACTAAACAAAATTTAGTCGCTGTCTACCTGTCCGCGACAACTCATGAAGGGCTCACGGCGGCAATTGACCGACCGGTCGTATTCGATCGACTGGTAGGTCTCGGATGGGTGACCGAAATAGTACATTACGATATTAGTGCGTTAAGATGGTTATAACATGCGAGGCGGAATTTCAGCCCGAGCCGAAGGCGAGGGCGTAATTGAGCCGAGCATGTTATAACCAATACGCACGTATATCGTACGACGTTTTTTAACACATTTGCGAGGAAACGGAAAAAGATATTCACAATACAAGTACAAAGAAAAGAAAATTTGAGAAAAATGGCGCGAGGATTATTTTCTGCCGTGGCTGCGTGAAAATGTTGGGAAAGACGCTAGAGCATGCAGCCAAGTTTTTAAATTACCGAATAAACTGTTTTTTTATTTTATTTTAAATAAACTCGATCTGTGAATGCACACTGTCTACTGAATGGCGCCGCGCGGCGATTAGTTCGAAATTTGAATAGTTCCATATTTGAAATGGCAAATAATACTGTTATGGTATTTGTATGGACTATAACTTAACTATTTGCTTTGGTAACACACGCGTTTTTTATGACCCGCTTTACATATTTAAAACCGGTGGAATTACATCAGCTTTACGAGCAAGGGTGTTAAAAAGTGGCATTACAACATAGCGCTTCCGTGCTTCGGAGGGCACGTAAAACCGTCGGTCCGGGCTGTTCACTTGATAAACTCTGATACCAGAGATGGCCACTAATCCTCATACGATAAGAGAGATTAGTAATGTCCCCGTTGCTGGGACATTTAATTGGTGGAGAAGGTGTTAACGACTGTAGAGCCACCGAGACGATCAATGGCGATTGATGTGCCTATTGAAGCAGTCTTCAATGTTTTTGCGTTCATTTGGGATGACTACGTCAATGAAAGTAAGTGTTCTTCAGTCACTTAGGTGCATTGACAATGACATCAATCAACTTGGTGGTGACAAAGCATTGACGATTGCGATTTATCGTCTAGGTGCCTTTTAAGCAGGAACGCGTTATATAATTAAATACATTTTTGGCCACCCATCCCGTGACTGACATAGCGAAAGTTGCTTAACCTATACACATCTTAAGTTTCTTCGCGAACTCATAATTGAAGTATAACAACTTTTGCGGACTATTTAGTGCGATGTATTTACTCGAAATATATATTTGGTACTTTAATTTTTCGATTTATTTGCGGTTTTTTTGTTTCCCGACGTTGCGGCACCTTTTCAGTTGCTGTGGTTATGGATTGATTAGCTACTTATAAGTCTACCTTCACAAAGTTGATTTCTTATTGCGTTCGTTGCTTAACCTACTGAACTGTGGTACTGAGCCATCGACTTGTTCAAGCTATATCATGCTTACTTCATGTATATGTGAGCAGGCTACACAAATATTTTGTTGGATGCGACAAAATTTTGTTTAAGCGACCAAATGTTGTCGGAATCGACAATAATTTGGCGTAGTCCGCAATCCTGGCGAGAATAATATATAAATATCTCTTACTGTAAATAGATTATTAAAAGTGTCCGTAAATGTATCGTTAAAGTAAAAAAAGTATATATTTTAAATTGATTAAACAAAGCGAGATATGTAATTTTGTACTCCGGATAATTTTAAGCGAATCATATTTCATTTCCCACTTGTATATTTCGAAAATTGTTAATGAATTGTATGTACACTATTGATTATTTATTTAAATATTGTTATGTGTTCGTAAGGATGTAAAATAAATCTAATAAAATTATTATGGTGAACTTATAGTTGGCCGGAACGCAGTAATCATGTTTTATGTATTGGTCAGTGAGACAACACTTTTGTCTTGATAATAATTATTCTCAATTTAACAGTGATTTTGGTTTATTTATGTCTAACTAATCCTAACGTTTGTGCCATATCAAATCAATAATTGTTGCTCCAAACGACTAGTTCTAACCATACGTAGCATTTTCTTGTTTGCCAGCATTTTCAGAAGGATCAAAAATGCATGGAACCTGAATGATCTCCTTTGGCTAATTACATTATATCAAGTGTATTAGGGTGGTATTCCACTTACCCAATATCTTGTCCAATGTATGTACATTTGATCAAAGAAATGAAATGACTTCATCAAATGTAGTGAATGGGATTCTTTTATGTATTTGCCTGACATTGAGTTCAAAGAAATTGAACCAAGATATTGGGATCAAGTGGAATAAGATCGATTTAAGTGTTTGTTAACTGGAAATAATATACCTATTGTGTATTTCAGTTGAGAAATTGCTAAATAGGTACTAATATAAAGTATTATAATCGTCTTGCTTTTTCAGTCTTTTTAAGAAAAAATTTTCCTTAATGGGGACATGCATTAAAGGAGACAAAATTTACTTAAGTATATTATGGTTTAGAGAAAAGAGAAATAATTATTTTGTTATTCAATATAATTATATAAACCTAAAAAAATAAAGGAAGTTTTTTTCACTGACCAATCATGAATGGTTTATAATGTCATCTGCGATGGTCCAAATGCTTATTTAATTTTTTTGTAACGCCAATTGCTGTACATGGAATACTATTAAGTACTATACTATGCTATCTATACTATAACTGCTTAAGGAACTTACTGGTTAATATTGAAAAAATAATAAAATTGAAAAATAAAAATGTTTTTTTCTTTGACGTTGTCAAGCAAAAACGGCTCTAATTACTTACGTAATAAAGGTCTTTGTGGTCAAGCTGGGTGTTGCTATCAGGTACAACTCGCGCAGATAAAGAATGGGATTGAAATAGGCGGTTCCCTTAGTTTTTTAACGTCAACAAAAGAAGTAACAAAAAATTAATTATTGTGAAATATTTCGTATTTTCTTAACAAGTTCATAAAATTTAATAAGACCATGATTTTCAAATACTTACCTACATACTTAAATAAAACAACTTCATTTTATTCCCATTATTTATCTGCGCGAGTTGTATATCCGTCCCGCCCCCGGATTACATAGAGTGCTGTTGCTAACAATTCTCGTTTGAAATTAATGACTTTATTTACTTTTGCGATCTTCGATTGTTAATTTGACAGTTTGTACTGCCGTCGAAGTCCACGGCAGTACAAACTGGCAAATTAACAAAATCAGCGATCACGTCGACACCGAACTCACTCAAGAATTGCAAAACAATCGACTTTCACATTGTGCAGTAGAGGCGAAATTCGTTTGCAAGCTAGGAGCGAGTTCGGTGTCAAAGTGGTCGCGAATTTTGTTACAGAATCGCACGGCTGTTATGGCAATATGTTAGCGTATTTAAAAGTCATACCAGACAAACTGGTGGAACGGCGCCGCCGGCGCCTCAGATGGTTTGAACATATTCAGAGGCGGCCACATGGTGAGTTTCACCCGAGTTCTTTTTGTAATGACACGTGTTTTGAGACTCCATTTTTAACTCTATGTACCGTACAATATCTATTATAATTATTATTTTAATAAAAACTGGATACTGGCAAAATCAAAAAGAGCACCGCCATTAACCTCTCAAGCTCCGGATTATGAGACACAATAGATATACCATTTGTTCTCTGGACAACGGTGTGCTGGTCGAGTTTGGACCACACCTATCAACCCGATTTCATGCTTCATGCTGAAGGGCGACGGAAAAAGGCGATAACGTGCTGATAGGTGTGGTTCAACCCTAAATGTGTTGAACGTGACAGCTTTTATTAACCAATTTTTCTTGACGGGATCGCTTTGAGATACCCTACCGCGAAAGTGGCGTCGACGACGTCGGCGATTTGTCGAATATGGGCGCGACTCTTCACGCGCATGCGCTGATACTATAACGCTGTCTCGATCGAGAGTCAAGTATTAAAAAAAAAAAAATTGCATACAATCACACCAATTATCTAGCCCACGTTAAGTTTCAGAACTTGTGTTATGGATACCAGATAACAATTAAACATACTTATATCCTTTTTTTGTAAATACATATCAAACACCTATGGATAAGAACTATTGTATGCAAAAGGAATCTCATTATTAGTTTAGTTCTTGTTATTATTACTGAGTATGGAAAAGGAATCTTATTATTAGGACGATAACGTTGAAGTTGCGTTGTACGAAAACGCCGTTGGCTGTCAAAGCGAAGTTGACAGCGATGCACTTTAGCGATAGGCAGGCCCACTAATTTTAATGTCAATAATTATTACCGATTTTTATTGATTGGCGCTAAAATACACATGTCAGCAATTAAATCGAGCCACTGCGTTATTTTCATAAAAACGTACTCACTTAACAATGTCATTATTCAAAACGTATAACTTAGGTAAACATTTGTACGTCAATGAATAAGTCGAATACTCGACTTGCGAATAAAAATCCCAAAAGTTCAAGAAAACTTTGTTTTGTCAAAAGTAAATGTTTAATTTTGACGACCTGTTTGGCGCAGGGGTACTAAGCCTGCCTTCTGCGCCAGAGGTCCCGGGTTCGATCCCCGGACAAGACAAATATTTGTGTGCATGAATATGTCTATTTGTCTTGGTCTGGGTGTTTAATATGTATATTATGTATGTATTTACAAAAAAAAAGTATATAAGTATGTTAATCCGTTATCTAGTAACCATAACACAAGTTCTTAATGAAACTTAACGTGGGCTAGCTAACTGGTGTGTTTGTATGCAATTATTTATTTATTTATTATTTATTAATTCCTTATGAAGTTGTACGAAACCGGATTGAGTGAATTTGTTTTTCATACTTTGCACAAATAACGCAGTGGCTCGATTTATTAGCGGACAAGTGTAGACTAGAATACAAAATTAATTTATTTACTAATTTCAAATATAAATTTTTGGTTTAATTCCTTATTATAAGTCATAATTACTGACTTTGACATTAATTCAATCTCGATCTGAATGCGATAGCGTCAAGAGAAACGGCCGAAATTAATAAACTATCTGTAGATATGGATAGTGCTATCTGAGATAGTTGCCTAGGTTACTGGCTTTGTTGCCTAGCCACCGTCGTTATTTTGGTTATATTAACAAAAATATCCTAGGCAACTATATCAGATAGGCCAATCCATATTTAGAGAAAGGTTATTGATATCGGGCGTAATATTGGGCTGTATACAGGCTGATACGCTCCTTGCAACCTCTTGTTTCGTTTGGATTAAGAGCTAGCGCAGACGACGGATAACGGAGGACTTTTTGTCCAAATAAGATTCAACTTAGACCGCGTATATCCGCGAAAAGTACGCGATAGTCCTCGTTATTTATTCAACTTTATGTTCTTAGTAATAAGGTCGTGTCGCGGACAAAAAGGCCTTCAATGTCCGTCGTCTGCGCAGGCCATTAGTGGCTTATTTATGCGTAGGGAATGAATAAAACAAATTATATTTGATTTTCAAATATATTTCAGTAATCAAAATATAATAATAGGCTTACACATTAATAGTTACGAATCGTATCTCGTGACATGACCAAATCTTTTACAAAAAAAGTAAAATAGAGCAAAATTAACCACAATCATGATTCACGAAGCTAAACATTGTAATTATCACAAATAATGTAAACATTCCATCGATCTATAGCCAGAAATTAAATTTTTAATATTTACAAGCAGTTAAATTTAGAGTATTATAGGTTTTTTTATACATAAATATTTAGTGCACATTATTCACATTGTGAATTTACGCTTATTTATGAATTAACAAAAGCTTTCTTAATTTCTAAACCGTGACTTTTACTTTTTTAACTTTCGTGCACTTAACATTTTCAAACAAGTTATTTGAATAACTCTTAATAAGATGGCTGCAAGAACTTATTTTTTAAATTATCTCCTTTAGATATAATTTATAACTATTTATTATCATCGGTTATTTCAAAAATTAATACTTTTGTCCTGTATTTTATTAAAAAATGCGTTTACGTCTATAAAATAGTATATAAATTATATTCAATTAAGTTTATGTACAATAGTCTTTTCAGCTACATTATTTTTAATATCTTTTTTCTTTTAAAACAACTAGGTTCTTTTAATAGGCAAGCATTGTCGATTCAATTCTCATATAGTCATAAATTGAAAAAAAAATGTATCACATAACGTAAGAAAAGAAAATGTGCAGTCAGGAACTTGATTCTAGAATATTTACATATTTTTATATACCTTAGAAATAATTTTATATCACAAATAAAATTCCGAACTATTTTTTTTTCGTATGAGCAATTATATTTTTTAACTACTATTGGTCAATATTGATACAAGGATTTCAATCAAAGAATAATATTAAAAGTATGTAATTATTGAAATTAAAATATAGAAGATACATATTAAGTAAAATGCGCGATACTTTGTTCAATAATAATGGGATATAGAATTACACCTATTTCGATGTTTAATTTAAAATCTCTTTCAAACTTTTGAAATTAACAAGTTATTATTTATAATTTTCTTCATTAGTTCTTTCGTAATCAATAACAAAATCGATGACACAAAGTTGTTAAAACAATCCGTAATTATTGAACAGAAATTAAACAACGATAATATAATAACATAAAAAATTTAAATGGACATTTAAAAAAGGAACGAAAAAATGCTGAGCATAATTTTTTCTACATTATGTCTATCTAATTAATTTAAGTCTTAACTTTTAATCTGTATAATATTTTAGCATACAGTACAAATTTTATGTATACTTCAAAAGCGTTTTTTTCTATAAATAATATAATGTATATTGTTTATAAGTATTGTACAATAGTCTCTGCCTTAATTTTTAATTAAAAAAATATTTACCATATTTACTTTTTAAAAACTATGGCAGAGATATCGATTCCGTAAGTCCTATTTAAAAAAACACAGTATTTGAATTACATAAGTAACATTATTTAAATCGCATATTATTCTCATCACCAACTCCTATATGTTTATTTACAATTTAATCACTTTTCCTTCGTTTCATTTTAACATTGTTTTGTTTTCTCCTAGCCTAAAGCACGTCGCCATTTGCCAAGATACAATAACATTTTACCTCAGTCAAATGAACTACTGATACATGTTTTATTTTTATTCAGTGTTTCCATATGCATTTATTAGTAGTACATTTATTTAAGAATTATCTTATTAAAATAAAATATTATGGTATCTCATTCATTTGCGACGTATTAAAAAAAATATCATTCAATCAACAATACATTCACTTCGAGAATGTACGTCAATTAATACCTAATAATTAAAAGCTGTCACTAAAAGCGAAAATGCCAATAAGATTATATTTCTTCATAAAAATAGATACCTTTTATACAATTTCTTAAAGCAAAGACAAATAACAAAATATAGCAAATACCATTTCTCGAAATGTCTGTATTGTCTTTGCAATAAATAGAAAAAAAACTGCCTTGAATCACATCTGAAATAAAAGTTGCCATATGCCAATTTCTTTGTAAATAGTAGAAAATGTGAGAAAACTTAATTTCATGGCTTTCAATACTTCAATGGTAGTATACAATTTCTTAAATCAAAGAAAAATAACAAGATATAGCAAATACCATTTCTCGAAATGTCTGTATTGTCTTTGCAATAAATAGAAAAAAAAACTGCCTTTAATCACATCTGAAATAAAAGTTGCCATATGCCAATTTCTTTGTTAATAGTAGAAAATGTGAGAAAACTTAATTTCATAGCTTTCCTCACTTCAATGGTAGTATGAGGAAAATATGTGCTACATTTTGAGTTTAACAAGATACCTAATCAACAATACATTCACTTCGAGAATGTGCGTATATATACCTTTTTAATGCAATTTCTTAAAGCAAAGACGAATAACAAAATATAGCAAATACCATTTCTCGAAATGTTTGTATTGTCTTTGCAATAAATAGAAAAAAGCTGCCTTTAATCACATCTGAAATAAAAGTTGCCAAAATGCTATCTTTGTTAATAGTAGAAAATGTGAGAAAACTTAATTCCATAGCTTTCCTTACTTCAATGGTAGTATGAGAAATATGTGCTACATTTTGAGTTTAACAAGGTACCTACCATGTTTTCAAACAAAGTTAGTAGAGTTTGGCTAATCAAAGGTGAAACTGATTATTTTTCAGAACTTTCATTATGGAAACAATTTCACATATTAAAATCAACGTCAAGTGGTGACAGTGGTTTTTACTAGTAATTTTAAAACAATATTCAGTTTTTATTTTAAATTTCCCCCATTTTTCAGTGTCAGCTTTCAGTAGCCAGACTCTATTTAATATTCCTGTTAAGCGCAATATGTTAGCTTAAATCTTAAATTTTAAGTCTTATTTCACTGGATGCTGGTATCACAATAAAAAGCAAGTTCTAATTTTATTCAAGTACATACAATTGTCGTCTATATAGATAGTTCGGTGATGGTTTGTTTGTCGTAGAAAGTGTTACTATATTTCTACGATAATAAAAAATGGTAGAAAATTCCGTGTTACTTGTTTAGTGGTAGTTTTGAAATTGGTTAGTAATTGGTATTAATTTCAACAAAAAAAACTAGGCGTTTTGAGCACAGGACAAACTAAAACGTTTTCTGTTCCATTTGAAGTTATGAAACCCTAAGAAGATGTTACCGAAGTTTTGATCTTAAATGAAAACTTGTCTTCACCGATCGGTAAGATTGTAACAATATATATATATATATATATATATATATATCTGAATTCCTCATGGGCACAGCTTGTTACAAAGTTAAAGATTTATATAAAATATAACTAATAACTTTAATACTGATGTAACACACAACTGTAGGCAAGAATTTACAGTAGGATTAAGAGCGCCCTTATGTCGCTCCTAATAGCCGCGGTTAAGCAACGTCTAACGAGCTGATGACTGTACATAATATTTATTAACACGTTCTCTCTCCGCTGAACCAAATATGGCTCACGATACGTGCCTTTGGATGACACGACTACGTTCATGAAGCACATGCGGTCCAACTTCTATAGAGAATAATTTCACAAACGAATGCTTGGACTAGGTATGCGATGTTTGCTAGGACAATCCCATAGCAAAAAAAATATATTACTTTTATTCTGTGTTAGGGACGTTCATATGACTGATCATACTTACACTTTCACTGACACAAATAAAACAAGCAATATTACCCCGCACGTCCAAACACGTCATAGTTTTTTAGTTCAAAATTGCAGGTAATTGCTGGCAATTACCTGCAATTTTGAACTAAAAAAACTATGACGTGTTTTTTGCTGGCAATTACCTGCAATTTTGAACTAAAACAACTATGACGTGTTTGGACGTGCGGGGTAAAATTGCTTGTTTTCTTTGTGTCAGTGAAAGTGTAAGTAATGTTCTCATCAACACATAAAATCGTAATGTTACGACCACCACGCTATCGCAAATATTTGCCGTTTTCGTGACAAGTCTGGCTAAGCAATACCCAGGTAGCATACTTACGTCTGTGACGTAAATAACACGTGCCATTTTGGTCGATTTAGGGTTGGTCCATTATTCGTCATAAAAGCACGTCTAATTTACGTAACATTAAGGTCAATTTGATGACGTCTCTTCACGGTGGTTAAAGCAACGTACTAATTACGTTAATTAATCAACGTCCTACGTCCGTTAGTACATTACGTCCTGGTTACGTTTTTTAAGATCTTTCTTTTTACCTTATTCAGTAAGTGGAGCTTATCATTACACGTTAAAATCTGTCGTAATGATAGCTCTACGTTGCTAATTTCTTACTTATAGTTAGCTTGCTCGGCCTCGATAGGGGTCGATTGATTTTGTTGGGCTTGCCTAATCTCATTGTATTCTAGATTTGCCCAGCCAGTATTGGGAAGACCTAGGTTAGCTGCGGGGGCAAAACCCGAATTCAAATTGGTTTCAATCGAAATTTGGGTTTGCCCGTGACGTATACATCCGAAGTGGGGTGACTTTACATGTCTTACATGATACTGATGTCAAAAAAGCTTTTTTTTTTATTATTTTAAATTTTTTATTTTACAACCATGAAACATATGCCATTCAACTGGAAAAGCAATTATAAACATAAATTGTTCTTTGACAAAATGTCGTAAATATCATAGTTTCTGAAATAAGAGTTGGTAACACTGTCTTTCTTGATGTCAGCAATAAACAAAACTGAGGCGCGTTCCAAACCTACACTCCGAGTGCAACCTAACCACAACCGAACGCTCTAACGGCGTTCCAAACATTTGAGCGTAACGTTCGGTTGACACAACCGTGTCGTTCCAAACGTCAGACTCGCTCTAAGGTTTGGAACGACCAAGAACTTTAAATGTCAATGTCAATACAAAGTTTTGATTTTCCATTTGGAATACGAATAATTTAAACTTTTCTTTATACTAAATCAAATAAAATCCGTTTTTAGAGGATCTACCATGATTATTTTAAAAATTAGACATAAAAACATCAAAAATACAAAATAATGTCAAATGACATTGACATTTTTTCTATAGACAAACGTCAGAGCGTTTTACAACCATCATTTTTGATGGTTGTTTGGTTGCAACGCTCTGACGTTTGGAACGACACGGTTGTGTCAACCGAACGTCACGCTCAAATTTTAATGTTTGGAACGCCGCCGTTAGAGCGTTCGGTTGTGGTTAGGTTGCACTCGGAGTGTAGGTTTGGAACGCGCCTCAACCCTGTCTAGGTAAATGATTTCGGCTGGGGCTTGTTTAAATAAGAATGAAGACTGAAAACTAAACGACGAATAAACTCTGAAGTCATGGCTGTATGGCGCAAATGAGCCTTTGCCTTTTCTGCTCGAAGCGGAAAAAAATAACCAAAAAAAAAAAAAGTCGCCAATAAACCGTTTTTTCCTTTCCCGCCGTTTTCAAGACGCGTCACCAGTGTTGGGAAACGTACAATAATTATTGGATTCTTACAATAATTCGTGATACGAAATTTCATTGTACAATAAAACATAGCTTTCTCATTATTGTACGCTTTTATACAATATTTTCCGATTTGACACAATATAGGTACAATATCATGGTACGTGACACTAAAATTAATAAAGAAACGCATCACCTAGGTACTATTATTCTGTAACGTCACACTTGTCTTGTCTTTTGTCTCTAATAAATGCCGTAAAGTTGATAATTCACTTTCATTTCTTGCTTGCCGACAATGGCATTGGCAGTAAACTATCAAGGCATTGTCAGTAAACATCTTGCCTTCTCTTGTGGAATCATATAAAATATATTTTTTATTTAAAAATCAAAATTAAATGTTTTAAATAAAAAGAAATTGAAAAAATAAAAAATATATAATTAAATCATTACCTGCCTATTCAAAAAATAAAATTTGAACTTGTATAAAAGTATAAAAGTTGCATTACAAGGTTTGCGATTGTATTGAATGATTCGCTTCAACTTTACTTCACTCCAGAATTTATGAGAAAGAAAAGAACAAGCGCAAAATAAGTGGGGCGACTTTAGTTCAGTTGTACTTTGTAAAATCAATCGCATATTAGCGGCCTAAATATTAAAAATTATTGCCTAAAACGTACAATAATTCGACCCAAAATACAATAATTTTTAGCTTGGCAGGGGCAGCACCATAATTTCGCATCCAACATTTCCCAACACTGCGCGTCACGTCAACCTGTTTGTTTTTAGCCATTTTTACCGGTCTTATTTTTTGTGAAATGTTTGCCGTAATACAATTTTGCCCTGACGATGGTGGAACCGTGTCGGTTATAAATAAAAACTGGCTGACGCCCAGGGGTTGTGAAGTGTACTGGCCTCCAATAAAAGGAACCAAGGCCTTTGACAAATATTTACACGGGAGCCTGACGCCTGATGAGAAATGGAAATTATACGGCGTGCAACGCGTGTTCTATGAAACAGGTAAGTTCATAATTTTTTTATCATGTCCCTGTGTGGTTTGGTATCTGATTGCTTGTGTGCAGCATCCTCTAACGCTGTATTAACAAAATTCTTGGTTGGTGTTGGTGGATCGAATAAGAAACGGGTTCAGTTTCAATATATAAAATAATTTTATCCCGCTGCACAATCATGTAAAGATTTTCTCCTGAAGATCCCTGTCCCCAGTTATAGCCAGTGGGTTGTTTCCAGTTTCAGTCCTCACAAAACACTTCAATAAAACTTATGAAATGTGATACTAATTCTAATTTATTGCATCTTTTTTTTATTAAGCCTTTTGGTTTTTGGGTATTGCATGATTTTCTTTGTTTTTATGCTTAGATGATATAGAAAAAGCCAAGAAAAAATTAAAGTTGGCTGAGGAAACGTCTGACATACAGACACAGTCAGAAGCAGAACCTGAAAAACCTGTCAAAAGAAAACAGATACGCAATAAGCGGTATAATTCTTCTGACGAAGAAGAAAATGAGAGATTTGAAAGTCCACCGCCACTAAAAAAAAAGTTGGCTCAATGTAAGTCTCCAGTTTTTGCACAAAATCCATGATGTTAAAAATTTTGAACTCATTTATTTTGTAGTAAGCATGATAAATAATATATTTTATTAATGCTTTCATACACTAATATATTTTGAATTTGAATTTAATTACTACAACTAAAATGTGCTTTATTTATTAACTGGTCTGTGAGATATTAACTCATCAACGCCCGTTGTGCCCTATCAGGCACAAACAACAATAGAAATCTATTGTTGTATTGTTTTCCGGGCGTTGAAGAGTTAAGAAGGACACATAATCATTAATTATTCAGATACCAGACATGTGAGATACTTATACTTACTTATATTTTTTTTGAAAAAGGTGTTGAATTTCTGCAATAGCCTGTTATTTACATAATTTTCTGGTGTGGCTTGTAAGGCATGGTGGGAAACTAGAATTCATATTTATAAAAACTATACCTACAATTTGTATAAATCACATATATTTTTATATTGCAGATATCTCCAAAAAATCTGTCAATTCTTCATCAATACTAGAAAGTAAAGTATAATCCTATTAATAGATACCTATGTATTTTACTTTCTTAAAAATCTGAGATAATTTTTTTATGTTAACAGATATTTCCAGTGGGTCTGAAAATATTTTGCAGCCAGATGATTCTTTATTACACCTGAACCTATCCGTACCAAATAGTTTGGTGAAAGGTATGGTGTTATTTTATTTTTACTCTTTAACTATGCTTTATTTAAGAATATTTATTTTTACTTAGAAGTTATTGGTTCATGTTTATTCAATTTCTTTTTAACCTGGCTTCAAAAAAGGAGGGTTATGAATTCAACCCTTATGTAGGTAACATTGATAGAATTTGGCATACATAATCTTTAAAGACTTCTAAACCAACGTGCAAAATTTGACGAGTGTATGTATGAATGTATGTATCTATGTTTGTGCTCACATTTCTCAAAAACTATGTACAAGTCGGAACATTACAAATTCAGATTGACTATTGAGTATTGTTCAATTTAGGGTACAGTGCAAAATTTATCAAAATTGGTTCACTAGTTTTTTAGTGTAGAATTTTACACATATTTGTACAATGTTTTGTCCATATGATCATTTCTTTTGTAGAAATAGAGCAGGAAGCTTTTGTATTCACTCCTACTCAATCAGCTGCGGACGTAGTATGCCCTGCTCCAACAAGCCCTGCTCCAACATCGTCCTTGGGTTCACAAAGCTGTAAAGGTATTTATATATATATATATATATTTAAAGGTATTTAAGTATTTATATATAATACCCTGGAGACCCTGTATATAGGTTGCATAGCGGCGGAAACTCCAACTATGGACTCAGATCATCATTCTGACCAAAAATCACCAAGAAATTCTTAGCAGAAATGAAAAAAATATTGGGCTTCCCATAACATTTTGTATGGGAAGCTCATTGTACCATACAAAATGTGAAGCTCAATTTCTGACAACAATTTATTCGTGATTATTGTTCAGAATGATGGTCTAAGTCCAAGTTTAGAGTTTCGGGTATATGATCCCGGACACCTTGAATCTTTACTTATAATATAAATGGGAAAGTATGTGAGTCTGTTTGTTTGTTTGTCCGTCCGTCTTTCTCGCCAAAACTACTGAACCTACCTTGATGAAATTTGGGTTGGATCTAGGTCTTTAGGACCCAAAAAAGGACATAGGATACTTTTTATCCCGAAAATTTGACATGTTCCTTAGGGAGCGCGATATAACCAAATTTCACGCGAGCGAAGCCGCGGGCGGGAGCTAGTATTATTATATAGATTTATTACTATAGCTAGGATTCTGAATGGTAATTTATTGTGGATTTCAGATTTCACATCTAAAGTTACTAATTATGAATATAACACTATAAGCACAAGCAGTGATGGCTCCGCTCCAGTATCTACTGGAACAATAGGTAGGTACTCCTTCATCTTTATATCTATACTAAAAAAAAATTTATAGAGTTAAGATTTATAGATTTACTTTTTTTATTTACTTTTTTTAATAATTATTTTCAGGCTTCCAGGATAAAATAATATCTCTACTGTCTTATATAAAAGTTCAAAATGAGCAAATAATATCACTTTTAAAGGAAAAAAAGACCGGACATTCAATACCGGAATTTAAATTCCCCTTAAAATGTAAAGAAGAGCTGGAAACTACAGAATTGTTACTAAAAAATTCAAAACATTATGAAGATCTGGTATGTAGCAACTGTCGCATCATATTTTAATTTTAATTAATTTTAACTAATTTTAACAACCTTTAACATTTTGTTACTGATGGAGCACAGGCCTCCCCACCACAATTTTTTTCTTTGAAACGGTCGCTGTCTTTACCTAGCTCTTTCCATAGTAGCCTGACCTTTACAATTCTGAGTAATTATTTGAATTTTGCAGGTTTCCTACTTAAAATCTCTAGGTGGAACAGGTACCTCGAACCAGGTATCAAGGATCATGAAATTCATTATGACCGACAGCTTCGCAAAACAGTACAATTTTTATGGCAAACGATCGGACAAACACCCATTTTCGGAACTTCGTCTGCGCGATGCTGTTGTTGGTTAGTTGTTTTTACTGTAATTATAAATAGTATCTAGCAACTGGCTAGAGGTAATAATCTCGTAAATAAGACTTATCCCACTTATTGGGAACTAGTTTAACTACTATGGGACTGCGTACTTCCCACTTACCCTATAGTTCGCGTCATTAAAAAAAATCGCTAAAAGAAAAGTCCATTTTTGTGCAAACATACTTCTCTCTACTTTCTTCTAGCGCTCTTTTTACATGACTCAACTAATACCAATGTAATTTTTTATCATGCTAAAAACTACTGAACTGATTTTGATGAAAATTGGCACCATTAGTTGTTTAGTTGCTGTTGTTAATCATGTTGTTACTGAGGCACAAAGACAGTTTGCCAATCAGTCAAAAATTTACAAAAAACATTGGACGAGGAAGCTAATGTAAAAAAATACTTTCTATACAGATGCAGTGAAGACAGCTACTGGTTCCACGAGTAGACAAATAGAAGATATTATTAAAAACTGGCTTAAACACGCGCCACAACGGGAAAAGAAACAGGTGAAAAAGAATTAGATTATGTCAGCAATTGAAAAAACAGGTGTTAAGCGAAAAGCTGTAGTGGGGCAACGACAATTACTCAGACGTGTTAAAGAAGAAAAGTTAAAAGTATTGTCAGAAATCCAAACCAGCAACTCAGACGTAGATAGCAATTATGAAACTGTTAATTCAGAGCCTTCATGTAGTCAGTTACCATGTTTACCATCAACTGTATCCACATCAAATGTTTATAATGATAATAGTATTGATAGTGATTGTGAACCTTTTGTAAGTACAGAAGTTTCACAGATAGATAATGTGGATTGTGAGCCATCTGTAAATACAGAAGTTTCTCAGCCCACATTATCTATGAATGAATATGTGTCTCAAGAAACTGAGAACAGTGGAGTTGATTTAAAATCTCAGTTGAGACACTGGGCCACAGTTCAGTATAAAATCCCCCATAATGCTATAGATAGTCTTTTAAAGATTCTTTCTCCCATATGCCCTGAACTGCCAAAAGATAGCAGAACGTTATTGCAGACACCAAAGCATGTAGAAACATTATCTTTAGAATCTGGCGAATTAGTATACATTGGACTCCTTATTCAATTAAAAAGTCAATTAAAATTACTTGGTCACACTAAGATTGACAAAAGAGAGATATTAATTTCTTTTAATGTAGACGGTCTTCCGTTATTCAAAAGTAGCAATGTACAACTTTGGCCTATATTAGGATTGATAAAAAACTATACCAATGCAAAACCTTTTGCTATCGCTATTTTTTGTGGACGTTCAAAACCATCTCCATTAAACCTTTTTTTAAAAGATTTCGTAAAAGAATTAACAGAATTACTTGAGATTGGTTTTGATTTCGAGAGTATCCACTACAGTGTTAAAGTGCACAGTTTCGTGTGCGACGCCCCAGCTAGAGCTTTTCTGAAATGTACAAAATCACATGGGGGATACTCATCCTGTGACAAATGTGTAGAGCCTGGCGAATACGTCCAAGGAAGAGTTATTTATAAAAATGTATGTGCTAGCAAAAGAACTAACTTACAGTTTCGATTAAGATCAGATGAAGACCATCATTTAGGTGAGTCTCTACTTTTAGATCTTCCCATTGACTTAATCACTGCGTTCCCTGTAGATTATATGCACGCCGTATTATTGGGAGTGATGAGGAAACTCCTAAATATTTGGATTGGTGGGAAATTAGCAGTTCGCTTATGTAGCCGTTTAGTGTTGCAGATATCTGAAAAATTACTTTCTTGTAAAAAATCAATACCCATTGAATTTAACAGACGACCTCGTAGTTTAAACGAATTAGCTCGCTGGAAGGCCACCGAATTCAGGCTATTTCTTCTATATCTTGGTCCATTTGTTTTAAAAGAGATACTACCAACTGCTCTCTATAAAAATTTTATATTACTTCACTGTGCAATAACTATTCTTTGCTCTCAAAAGCACATCAATTCAATTGGTATAGATTTTGCACACGAACTATTGTTAATGTTTATAAAACATTCACAAAATGTGTACGGAATATCTTTTCTAATTTATAATGTTCACATGATGTGCCATGTATCTGACGATGTCCGAATTTATGGGGTCTTGGACAATTATTCTGCCTTTCCTTTTGAAAACTATTTAGGTGGTTTGAAAAAGCTTGTCAGGTCTCCTAAATACCCACTACAACAAATAGTTAAACGTCTGAGAGAGACTGAATTTTCATCATATCCCAAATGCAATGTTAAAGAAAATCTTTCTTTACCTTATGACAACTATTTGGGGCCAAACCTCAATGGGAACAATGTATACGAATTCTATAAAAAAGGTGTATGCAAAGATTTTCTCATTTATGTGTATGAATATCGTAAAAGTGATTGTTATTGTTTGACTAATAAAAATAAAATAATTGAGATTCATAGTATTATGAGACACATTATTGATAAAACAGTCTTTGTATATGGCAAAGAATTCATAGAGTATAATTCTTTATATAACTATCCTTTTGATTCTGCTGGTCTTGACATCTTTATCTTATCTAATTTGACAGAGTTAAAAATTTTACCAATTGATGACATAGTTTGTAAGTGTGTTGTGTTGCCTAATAGCACTGACGACAATTTTATATGTTTTCCGATGATCCATTGTATTTTATGAATAGGTTATAATCTACTGTTAATTTTAGAAAATAAAGTATACTTTTACGATTGTAGGTACTTATAGAAAGTGCCTTTTTACCTCTGAATCCAAGACCAATCCATGAATCTTTATGAAATGTCTTGAAATTTGTTTTTAACAATAAGTAAGTAAAATAAATGATGTATATAAACTATACGGAGTTTTTTTTATCAGCTCGGCTAAGTGCTAATTTTGGAAGCACCCTAAGGAGTGCCCTGTTCGTTTCTATTTAACGTCAGAAAGACGACATCTAGATGACGTCGTAGTCACGCTAATAGAAGAACGTGCTAGGCACGTTTAATAGTTACGTTATTTTAACGCGAGAAAAATGACGTCGTGGGGCTGTGACTTTCACACGTCATTTTCTGGATATCTAGACGTCATCAGATGACGTCTCTCAGGTCTAAATTGACGAAAAGTTCACGTCTTTATGACGTATAAATGCTACCTGGGTAGTCACATTTCAGAAAACGGTCAGAAAGGGAGCATTACTTGGCCAGAGGGCCTACTCTCTAAGCTGTCTCCGAAGTTTCGGGTAAGTTTTGAACTGTTCTCAAGACTGTTAAAATAAATAAACAAACTTTACTTACGTATCAGGAGCAGTATAAGGCATTGCACACTATACGACTTATGAATCTTAGTTAATATTTATAACAAAGTTTTAAGAACAACCCGATACTTCGGAAACAGCTTAGAGAGACTTGGCAGTGGCATGGTTGTTACTTAACTCCACTCCGACCGTAGTTAAGTCTTGCCAGGTCCTTGAAAATGGTAGAAAAATCGAAACCGCTTTTAATTCATTTAAACCAAGGGTTCACGGACCACGGGCATGTTCATGGTTCCCATCCACCATTGATTTAAACTAAATTCTATTTTGTGAATGACCCATGAAAATGTTAGAAGAAAAAAATATGCAAAACGCTCTTCTAGTTTAGTTGATCTAATTTTGACTTGACCTAAAACCAATTCCAAGCCTACCACGTTAGTAACAGCTTAAATACAAACCACGACCGAACGAGCGACGTGACATCATCTGATGTGGAGCAGCGAGAACAGCAGGACGAGTGTGGCTGTGATTCGACTCCCGCCGCTGTTGTATTTGCTGCTTTGCTCGCAGGTACCTGTGGTGGAAATAATAAAGTAATAAATATAGAAGACAATGTAAAGAAGCATCCTAAAGAACATGGCTAAAAACTGCCCTTAAAATATATGTGTCTCACTAGCGCATAACATTAAAATGTTAATATTTTAATAATTTCGAGTTCAATATTCATATTATATCACTTTCATGAAATAATCAATTAATTAAAAGATTTCAAGTTTGTTTTTGTTTTTTGTTTGACAAGAATTTCCGTATTACGAAAACAGAGTGGAAAAAAACCTTCTTATACTAAGATTATATTTGTAAAAACTGAAACAAACAATATCTCAATATTGCAATTCCTTAGAATTGCAGTTTTTAAATTACTAAAAAACTATGATATTATTGGTCCTCCTCCCCGCTCACACCCATTCCCCTAAATCAGACTCACTTTATCTATATTAGAACTCAAATGGTTGATAGCAATGGACAAAATAGGTATAAATATAATGCACGGTCTTAACACCGCACATCTTTTTCTGACACGCGACATACTTAGCGCGCGTCATAATTTGTTTACTTTATTAATTATATTTTAAATCGTGTTTGAGTACGCAATAGCGCGTGCACTAGACGGTCGAGCAAAGAGTTACCTACAACTTATAATTTACTGTATTTTTATATTTACAATAAACAACAATTTTAACATCGGTGACTTCTTTATCTGCGTGCTACAACTAACTATCCATCATCCTAAAGTGTATGGGACAAACTTGCCCGTACATATATAGACGACTTGTTTGCGAGGTCGTACTAAACCCGCCTACTGCGCCAGAAGTCCCTGGCTCGAACAAGACAAATATTTATGTGCATGAACATGTCTATTTGTCTTGGTCTCCGTATTTAATATGTATATTATGTACGTATTTACAAAAAAAAGTATTTAAGTATGTTTATCCATTATCTAGTATCCATAACACAAGTTCGTCATGAAAAAAAACTGAGCTACATCTATTTAAACTATCTGTAATATGATGATTCCAGTGACGTTTCAAGTTTGACAGTTTTAGAGATGTCCCATAATTAAATCTCATAATAAAATCTTTCTAAAAGTCAATGTACTAGCTTTTGGAGAAAGTCTAATATATTTTACTACTTTTCTATATGGGATAAAAAGTATTGTATGCGCTAATTTATATGGTAAAATAAAACATTAAGCTGTCAATGTTAATGTCAGCAGAAACATTTAATTTTATTATTAATAAAACTTTTATTTCAGGCGATAACACCCACAACACAACACACAATACAAACAGATAAAAAAGGGGACATAAAAAAAATTAAGATTAATTACAATATAAAATGATTTAAATTAAAATATTACTTGAAACTTTTATCAATATCTAGATAATAAAATTCAAATTCAATTTTAAATTACAATTAAAAGTATACATACCTACTATAATATCAAGATACCTTCTATAAAACCAAGTCATAGTAGCAGATTTCATCGATTCACATACCTACTTATTAATATATAGCATCAAAAAATTCGCTGAATTTTGTTTTGACACGGGAGCGAGACCGATTTTGCAGATTAGGGAAAAAAACACAAAATCACTTCGTATTAAAAAACTATAGCGATAAAACAAAAGCTTCTTTACGATCCTAAATATTATTTGTGTCCACTTATTAAACCAATTTCCAATAGTGTAAGTAACCCCATTTAAGAATAATCTTGAATTTTCGTATTTTTTAGAGATCTTTTCGAAAACAAAAAGTGTCGAGGCAAAATCATAAAATCGTGTTTTCGAAACTATACGAATCTAGATATAGGTATGAAGAAATATATATGTTATTACCAGATTAGTAACAACTGTAACCGCGCTATAGTTTTATATCAAAAAGTCCATACTTTTACCGTGTAGCGCCTTAATGTAGGTATATTAATTGATTAAACTAATGCTGACCGTTAAGTGTGAGGTTGTAGGCCCTGTCGGCGTGCGCCGGCCGGCACGCGCCGCCGCCGCGCAGCGCCAGCCCCGCCGCGCCCACGCCCACGCCCGTGCCTGGAACAAACGATTATACATCCAATCAAATCAAATCAATATCATTTATTCAGTCTAGGCTGTTACAAGCACTTATGAACGTCAAAGAAGCTACGCCATCGGTTCACAAACCCTACGGCGGGAGACCTTGCAACGAGAAGAACCGGCAAGAAACTCGTCAACGGCTATTTTTTTCTCCCTGTTTTATTTCATACAGAGTCGTCAAATTGGAAAGTGAGCTTAACATATCAGTAAGGTCAATTTCCATCACAAAAGAAAATACTAATTATAATATTACATTTTATGGTTATCCTAACCGTAAACAATTTTCAACTCGCAAGGAAGGACTTACATTTAAAATTACAAAGTTACTGTACTGCAAGTTGTGACGTACATACAGGTCGATAGCAATTTATTTTAAATGAAAATATTTAAGCTCTAAGCACAACATCAGTGGATAATACACCTACCATGAGTTTTCCGTTCTGTTTACTGTACAGTAAACAGGAGACATTTTGTATGCGAATCTGTACAGCGCCTCTAGTGGGCAGTAGCAGAACTACAGATTCTCATACAAAATGTCTCCCGTTTACTGTACAGTAAACGGAAAGAAAAACTCATGGTAAGCCCACAGGAGGCCTACTCTCTACGCCCGTCAACTAAGATACGGGCCACAGTCCGTAAGTTTCGAAACTACGGATGGAGCCTATTCTCTATTGATTTATGATGTACTAGTTTTGATTTGAACAAACGGCACAAACACATCGGGAGTAGGGTCAATGTCAAAACGAATTCTCATTCATTCTTAGTTCGGGTCTCCGAACTAATAAGCTGTCCGTAGGTGATATAAAGTAGGAAACGTCCGTAACTTGGACCGAAACTACGGGTTTCGCTTAGAGAGTAGACCACCAAGGCCCGTAGACAAAGTAACATCGTTATGTAGCGAAACGATAATTCGATTCGTTATTGTTTATAATTATTATTATTATTAAAACTTTTATTTCAGACTATTGGTCCGTAAAGTGTTAGTAACAATACTTGTAGGCTAGCGTTGTCACATCAATGCTAGGAATATCACTTGTGGCGGAGTTAATTTTTTCCAATATTTTTCTATTTAAAATAAAGTATAAATCCATAAGTATAAAAATAGCATTGAAAAATGCAAAAAATTACAATATCATAAATTATTGGCAGTTGCATCTTAATCGATCGTTAAACACCTGAAAAGATGTTTCTTTCGAATGCAACGATATTCCTAGCATTGATGTGACAACGCTGGCCTACAGCGTATTAAAAATATAAAAGTATTAGAGAATTTCGACGGGTGGTTCGCAAGTCTCGGTAGCTCAGCGGTTAAAGCATTGGACCGGATTTCCAAAGGTCGCGGGTTCGATTCCCGTCTGAGAATTCACTTGTGGCCGAGTTAATTTTTTCCAATATTTTTCTATTTAAAATTTACCATAAGTATAACAATTGCATTGAAAAATGCAAAAAATTACAAAATCATAAAATGTTATATATATATATAGTATATAGATAAGTACATCATAATTTTAACATGTTACAGCTGTGTGTGTAACTGCACCCAATGACACAATAATTGGAAGTGCCACCGGTCTACAAACACCTTCAGTACTCCGTTGGCGGCCCCGCGAAATCGGGCTAATATGGAGGCGCACCTTTTTATCTAAATAGCATAGAAGGCATCTGTGTGCGCCTCCGCAAACATCCCTGAGGCATATTTGTAATAATTTAATAATTGTAATTAATATGCATACTCTTCTGAGAGTGGGACATATTGTACTTTATAATTTTATATCATCTTATCATACTGTTCTCTGCAAATAAATACATTTTATTTATTTATCAAATGTTGATTAACAAATCGCTGTATGCCCGTCGCGTATAGTCGGCCCAAACTCTGCAGGTGTAAAACGACTGGTAGTATGCTTTAAAAAGCGTAATTTTTACTGATTTCGTACACCTTGGAAACCTTCGAGCCAACATGTTGCAGCGGACAGCCAGCGTTTTGCGTTCCCTTTGTCACAGTTATCTGTCATTTCATCGGTGACCCAGTGGCCCAAATATTTAAATTTATCAACCATGCGCAGAGGTGTGCCACATAGAGGTGATCCCGTGTTGCCAAAGGGCAAATAGAGTCTCGAGCGGCGCGTCGTTGCGTGCGTACGTTACGCTTGCAATATGAGTGGATCGGAGGAATTTTTGAACTCTAAAATGTTAAAGTGCGCGAGTTGTAACCTAGTTATAAACGAGATTCATTCGTTTATTCAGAACAAGGCTGACGTCATGGACGAGGATTCTATGATCCGTTTATGTGTGACTGCATTTAAGCCGAAAGACATCAGTGTAGCAAAAAAGCTTTTGTTTACTTCGGTGAAATCGAAAAGGATGATCAACCGTAAAAAAGACGGGAAATCTCAGCGTGATTTGGTGGACATAATCTCCCTTATCAAAGAAATGCCTCCAGAAGAACTTCCGATTTTTGTAGCCCGCGATCTTCACAAGCTACCCCCAGTGACTTTTCACCACCTAGATGCGACCAGACTGCTGAGAGACCTAATCACGCTTAAGAATGAGATCGAGACAATTAAGGACTCATATGTGACTATGGAGCAGTATGTATTACTGAAAAATGAAGTAATTAATTTACAACAATCGGCGGTAGTAAATAATTTCCAACATGACAATTTTGTGAACAAGAATAGAGGTACAAAACACATACTGGACAGCTTTGAGTACAACTGTGATAGTGGACCTATTGGGCTGTTACATATTTCACAGAAAACAGCTAATGTTAGTGGCGAGAAACGGGACTTCATTAATTCCACACTCGTAGATGAGGCGTTATCACAAGGTGCGCAGGCGCAGCGCGCAAACGCAGCGCTCGCTATCCCTCTCGCACCTGCATACGAAACAATCTGCCGCGACGAGTGCAACAGATGTGCGCGTGGAGGCCCCTACCCTGGTTCCGATTACTTACGAAACCGCGGTGCCTGCGCAGGGCGCCTCATGTGATAAGGTGACTAATGCAGCGACACGGGTAACGGGAACGACCGATCAGCTGTTGCGAGCGTGTTTACCTCAGAATACGCCGAACAGGCAAAGTAGTAAAGACGAAGAATGGCAAGTAGTGCTAAGAAAAAGGTACAGGAATCGTTTCGAAGGTGAAGAGGGCACCTGTAAGCAAACTGTGGGGAGATTTAAAGCCGCGATTTCGAGAAGTATCCCACTTTTTATAAATAATGTGAACAAAGAAGCTGATGAAAAAGACATAATTTCGTATGTTAAAAGTAAAACGGGCATTGAAGTAACACTGCATTTAATGAAGTCTAAACAACACAGAGAGTACAACTCCTACAAAATGTTCGTACCCAAAGATAAGTTAAACCTGTTTTTGGATTGTAATTTGTGGCCTGATGGCATAACATTCCGCCGTTTTATCGAGTTTCACAAAAAGCGAGAAATGGTCAGCAAAAAGTAATATACATTTTATGGATAGTACACAAAACGAAGTAAGTCTATTTAGTTTTAATTGTAGGTCCTTTAAGCGATCTTTAGACTGTGTTCGAAGTATAAGTCACAAGGCAGATATTATTGCTCTGCAAGAAACTTGTCTTTTACCCCACGAGATATCAGAACTGAGTAAAGTTGGTAACGACTTTGGTTATTGCGGGAAATCAGCTATTGATGTATCGAGTGGAATACTGCGCGGGCGGCCGTACGGCGGTGTTGCGCTACTATGGAACAATAATAAGTTTAAAAGTGTTTCTGTGGTACCACGTGTGAGTGATAGAATCGTTGCGATCGAAGTGTGCGAATCGGACAGTTCATTTCTTGTTTTCTCTATTTACATGCCTACAGATTCTACCGATAATTTAGTAGAATTTATTCATTGTTTACGGCAATAGTTGAAAATAGTAATATAGAATCTGTGTATATGATAGGGGATTTTAATGCTCATCCGGGGGAACTTTTTTGCAATGAACTAAATAATTTTTGTAAAGATCAAAATTGGACTTGTATAGACTTTCAAATGTTAGGTTTAAATTCAAATACGTATACTTTTGTTAGTGACGCAAACGGCAGCCGCAGATGGCTGGATCATTGTCTGGTCACTGAGGCGGCGATGAAGTCTGTTTTGTCGGTAAAAGTACATTATGATATTTACTGGTCAGATCATCATCCGCTCGAGATTAGGTGTAATCTACAGAATGTTCGCCCGGCTGGTAAACTGCCGCCTGCTAAAATTAACATGGTCATGTGGGGTGACAGGGATTTAAATACAACAGAGACTTATAGAAAACTTTGTAATGACAAACTTAAAAATGTTGACTTTCCTTTTGAATTTAATGACTGTTGTGATTGTATGTGTGATGATAATAGTCCGGCTCACTTATCTGCCATCGACACTTTTTATACTACTATTATTACGACATTGCAGGAGGCCGCTGTCTCTAGCTATGCGGGTCCAGCGGGGGGAGGTGACAGACCAAACCGGGGCCGTCCTATTGCGGGTTGGAACAAGTACGTCCGTGACGCTCACCGTGACGCTAGAGAAAAGTTTTTGACCTGGGTATGGTACGGCCGGCCCAGTAGTGGTAACATATATAATGAAATGTGCGAGTCCAGGATAAATTTTAAATGTAAGTTAAAATATTGCCAAAACAATCAAGAATTAATTAAAATGAATATTTTGGCCACAAAACATAAAAATAAAGACTTTAGAGGTTTTTGGAAAAATACAAAAAAGTTAAGCTCTAAACCTAGCGTCCCGGTGAGTGTCAACGGCATTAGTAACGCGAGTGACATAGCAAACATGTTTAAATGTCATTTTCAAGTGGAGTCTCCGATGAAAGGTGATGAAACTAGGGATGAGGAGGCCGTGGTGTCAGGGGTGCCGGACCGAGTTACAGCTTAGCAAGTCGCTCTAATAATTAAAGGTATGACTCGAGGCAAATCCCCCGGCGATGGCCTCAGCATTGAGCATTTCATGTATGCGGGGCCACACGTCTCGAGGCTTTTGGGATTGCTCTTCACGCTCTGTATCAGGCATTGCTATCTACCCAATGAGCTGATGAAGACGGTGGTAGTGCCTATAATTAAGAACAAAACGGGTGATACCTCTGACAAAAGCAACTACCGCCCGATTTCATTAGCCACCATAACATCTAAGGTGCTTGACGGCCTGCTTGAGCGACAACTTAAAGAACACCTTTCCTTTCACGATGGTCAGTTCGGTTTCAGACCGGGACTGTCGACCGAAAAAGCTATTATGTCCCTCAAGCAGACCGTCAGATACTATACCGACAGGCACACGCCAGTCTATGCAGCATTTCTTGATCTCTCTAAAGCATTTGACTTAGTAAGATATGATATACTCTGGCACAAATTGAAAGGTACAGGTTTGTCAGGTGAGTTCATCAATATCTTCAGATATTGGTATAGGCACCAAACTAACCAGGTCAAATGGCTTGGTGAGCTTTCTGACGAGTACTGGTTGGAGTGTGGAGTGAGGCAAGGGGGGCTGACATCTCCTTCACTCTTCAACCTTTACGTGAACAAGCTGATTGTTGGGCTGAGCAATACTGGTGTCGGCTGTTCTATCGACGGTCATATTATCAATAGCATCAGTTACGCTGACGATATGGTGTTGCTCAGCCCATCAATCGCTGGTCTCAGGAAGTTGATGTGAAGAGTATGTGAAGAGTACGCGACCGCACACGGCCTCCTGTACAATGTCAAAAAGAGTGAGCTCCTGATATTCCAGGCCAAGGGCCGTAAGCTGGAGAATGTGGAACCTGTGCTGCTGAACGGAGTCGCTCTCAGTAGGGTGACGGAGTTCAAATACCTCGGCCATGTTGTCACCGAGGATTTGAAAGATGACAGTGATATTGAAAGGGAACGGAGAGCGATGGCGGTCCGCTGTAATATGTTGGCTCGCAGATTCGCACGATGTAGTGCAGAGGTAAAAATCACGCTTTTTAAAGCGTTCTGCCAGACTTTGTACACGTGCAATCTGTGGGTCAACTACACTCAGCGGGCCATCAACGCTTTACGTGTACAATATAATAACGCCTTCAGGGCGATGTTGGGGCTCCCACGCTACTGCAGCGCGTCAGCGATGTTCGCACACGCGCACACCGATAGATTTTACACGGTGCTGCGACGCCGCATCGCCTCCCTCCAGCGCAGAGTGCGCGGGAGCACCAACGTCATCCTGAAGGTGCTTAGCGAGAAGCCGGACTGTCCCCTGTGGAGGCACTGGGTACATGTGCATGTGCTGGTACCCTGTGCGGCCGCGGGGTGTCGCTACTTGAACTAAAGTTTAATAAATGAAATGTTATTTTATTATTTTAATTTTTATTTTGATTTGTAATTTTTTTATTTAATATTGATTCCATCTTGATTTTATTTTTATTTAAATTTTGATTTTATTAGGCGGACTATTTTGATGTATTATTTAATTTTAATTTTATGATTTATTTTTATAATTATTTTAATGTAGTTTTGATTTTAATATGAATTTAATTAATTAACATTAAGTATATTGTATGGACACTGTCTGAAATAAAATGATTTTATTTTATTATTTTATTAAATATATGAATTTAGATATTTTGCTAAGCTAAACTATTATTATGGAGGGAATATACATTATATATATATCCATGCCAAGCTAATTAGAAATGTAATTAATTATGGGCCACTGCCCTTAAAACGGTCTCCTCATCTTTGCATCGATAACCACATATTTATCATAAAAATATATTATGTTTAAATCGACTTACAAGCGCTCTGAGGTTCCGCACGTTTTACCCGGCATCCACTCTCGACCGACTCCCCGTCCGCCTATACCTAGCTACCTACTTTGACATTTGATTTGTAACGGTAGTTTAAATTTCGTTTTATTTATTTGATTGTTTTATATTTCTATTGGCATTTTAGAATTTAATATTATATTTGAGATATTTTAAACTCGCTTTCGCGACATCCCGATTAAAAAATTATTAGCCCACTTTTATTGACATTATATTTGAACCCATGGGCCTCGTCAATTTAACTTGCGGTTAGACCACGTGATTTAGCAAGGCCTATGTCAATCCGCCAATCCTATACATTTAATTCATTTCGAACTTCGTTATCGATTTTGAATTGTTACTTTGGCTAAGGGTTACGAAGTACCTAACTATTTATTAATCTGTGCTAAGGGCCCAGAGGGCTTATTGTGAGTTTGCAATTGTCCAAACATTACCATCGCGTGAGGTCCAATGCTCTAACCACTGAGCTAACGAGACTTGTCCGCAAGTCTCGGTAGCTCAGTGGTTAGAGCAGGCTCGTCCAACATACGGCCCCCGGGCCATAATGTGGCCCGCATAAGTCCTTCATCCGGCCCGCGAAGACATCAATAGCTAGAAGAATGATTACTTAATCCTTCGCTATTGGGCTTTTCTTTTGGCCCGGTACGGTTACAAAAATACTAAACCTGGCCCTCCACAAAATTATGTTGGACACCCCTGGGTTAGAACATTCGAGAAATCGTCGAACACCGTCGAAATTGGCTGTTGCATCTTGATCGATCGTTAAACACCTGAAAAGATGTTTCTTTCTAATGCAAGCATATTCCTAGCATCGATGTGACAACGCTGGCTTACAGCGTATTAAAAATATAAAAATATTGAAGAATTCCGATTTTGGAGAATTAGTATAAAAATAGCATTGATGAATACAAACATTCAAAAATCATAAAAAAAAGTTTGTTACAGTAAAAATACGGGCTCATATTTACTTTAGTTGAATGTGAATTTAGGGAAATGGGTGTGAGGAGGATGGAGGGGGGTGTTCCTTCATCTCTCCCAATAAAGCATTTTATGTAAATTTTTTGTTTTATACTTTTTTAGGTTAGGTTATGTTAAAACTGCGACCAAAAAACACGCAAGCTGTAGTGAGCGTTCCGCAGGAGCGGTCGCCGAAATGCCAGAAAAAATTTTCTTAGGAAGTAGGAAATACCATACTTTTTCTCATACATTTTTAGAAACTAAAAATTCGTTAAAAAATGTATACATTTCCGCGTCAAATGCTTCGGTGGGGAACACCTCCCTCTATCCCTCTCACACCCATTTCCTTAAATTCAGATGAGATATTATTACTAAAACTTATAGTTAAATGTTATTATGGCGGCGCAGCGCAAATGCATTTCATATGGTTATACAATACAAACTAGGTCAAAAACTGGGGGCCTACCGCCATCTCTTAACGCAATATTGTTTAATGTCAGTTTGTATCGGCGCAATGTTGCTAGATGTCATATCGTACGGCGAACCTCTTAAATGATAAGATAGATAAGATAAGATAGCCAGTTCCTCAGTGATTGAGGATTCCGGGGAGGCTCGCTTCCATCTTCAGCCTTATCAATACTTAACATCAGGTATGATGAAGGTTAAGAGTCTCCCCGTCGTTCATAAAAAAAAACAAGCTTGTTTTTTGACGGAAGTTTTGTGGCGTCATCGCTCAATCATTTTTATCAACAAGATTTTTATCAATCAAACCTACTACGACGTCTTGCGTCAAATAAAGTAATTTAAACAGTATTGAAACAAAAGGAAAACAAAACGTTCTTACGACATGACGGTTTCTAAAAGATGGCGGTAGGTTTGCTGGTTATTTAACTAGTTGCACAGCGCACACACGCGGACACCAATGGAAATACAACCACAATACGTACCGTTGCTGGGCTGCGCGTGGTACATGAAGCAGGTGGTGCGCGGGTGCGATGACGCGCGCGCGGGCGGCGCCGCGATCACGAACCCGCCCGCGCCCGCCCCGCCCGCCCCACTCGCCCCGCTCGCCCAGCTGCCGTAGCACGTGTATACTACAACACACGACCAAACTAAATGTTACACAGCGCCATATAGCTTAAGGCGGTACCCCCACCGAAAGTGGCGCCGCGTTGAATTTTATTTAATATAGTAATTCTAATTCACAATTTTAATAAAACTAAACGTGGAATTTTTAGAGCCCATTGTCTTGTATTTTTAGAAGGTATCGCTACATCTCGTCATAGTGATTCGTAGAAGTAGATAGCAAATGTGTCAAAAACGACCACTTTTAGCAGATTTGCTATCTACTTCTAGCAGGGACTACGAGGGAATGTAAAATACTAGACTATGGACTCTAAAAATTCCACGTTTAGTTTTATTAAAATTGTGAATTAGAATTACGATATTAAATAAAATTCAACGCGGCGCCACTTTCGGTGGGGGTACCGCCTTACCGAAATAATTTGGAACCAAATAGAAACTTCCTATTCAGATAAGGCGAACGCAGTCTCTAAGCATCTTTAAAAATTAAGTGAAAAAATATTACGTTTCCCTGTAAAATATACCTGTTATTCATCGATTTACAGACATCGATGTTAATATTTAATGTTTACGTAAGTTTATAACAATATGTATATCAATGGCCTTTGCGTCTATTGCAGACGATTTATAGCAGTGCCACGGAGGCAACTTTTAACGTGGCTTAACAAACCGATGCGAAAGCGGCATACTCTCCCACAAGCTTGGCAGGAGAACATTATGTATATGTGTATGTTTATTTATAACAAATATTTATAATTGTTTCCGTCCATTATTATACACCCTGCTTGCTTTTTTTTTCTGTCAATCTCTCCATACTGTGGGTTGTCTGGAAAAGATCGCTTTAAGCGATAAGACCGCCCTTATAACGCTTCAATTCATTAAAACCTTATTGTAAATGTACATGGTGTTATAATAAAGAGTTATTGTATTGTATTGTATTTACAATACAACATTTGTTGCTATTAGTGATTTCTTTGTAAGTTACTCCGATATGTCGCCAGGTGGAGTTAAGTCATGCTTATTACAATTAAAATTTTGTGTGGCACTTCCGGCTATTCATGTTGTATCTGGATTCCTTAATTTAAGTAAATTAATTTGAAAAAAAGAAACTAATCCTTCTTTCATTTTTGGCACCTCTTTACACAAATCATTTATTAATATTAATGAGGAACAATATGAAAGAGACAGAGCCACATTTGACATAAACTGTAACGTCAAGTATACCAAACTCGTAATGACAGGTACGCACTACAGGTATGATGAAGGTTGTCTCCCCGTTGACGTAAATAAAAAAAGTGGCTACTAATCCTCATATGAAAAGAAAGAGAATTATAATCATTACCGGTGGTAGCACAATGCGATGAGAACTCAATGGTGTCCTGCGAGTTCCCGCAGCCGAAGCTGACCGTCTCGAATAGTCAATATTATACTAATATCGCAAAGGTTTGTGAGGATGGATGGATGTTTGTTAGTCTTTCACGCAAAAACTACTTAACGGATTGGAATGAAGTTTGGTACACAGATAGTAGATAACCTAAATTAAATCATAGGACACTTTTTATCCCAATATTTCCATAGGAACGGGTAAAATCGCGGGACATACCTTCTTCATACAATTTTTTTTTTGCGTAAAAAGAACCTATTATTATTAATAATAATAAAGATTACCAGTTGTAGCACAATGCGATGAGAACTCGATAGTGTCCTGCGAGTTCCCGCAGCCGAAGCTGACCGTAGAGTAGTCGCCAGAAACGCACTCCGCCGCGCTTTCTACGCCCGTTTCTCCGCCTGAAACGAGGGAATTAAATTATAAACCGTCGCCGTGGCTTAGTGGTTACACCACCGGTATCTCAAACCCAGAGGTGCCACCGGGTTCGATTACAAGTGGGGGTAAATATTGTATTCGGTTTGGTTGGTGGTACAACTTGCTCCATCATTCTTACCTAAGTCTGACGCCATAACATCAATGTTTTCAGCATTATTGTATTCCGGCAGTGGGATAAGATAGCCAGTTCTCAATGGTTAAGGATTCCGGGCGTTGGGTAACCATGAAACGTTTTTTAAATAAAAAAAATAGTATTTTCTTTGTAATAGAAAGTGACATTACTGATGTGCTAAGGTAACTTTCAATTTGACGTCGTCGTCGTCGTCGTCTCAGCCACATGATACCCACTCACTGCTGGGTATAGGCCTCCCCCAAGGATCTCCACAACGATCGGTCCTGCGCAGTCCGCATCCAGCGGCTTCCCGCGACCTTCTTCAACGGCCATCGGTTCTTCTCGCTATGTGTCCCGCCCACTGCCACTTCAGCTGAGCAATCCTTCGAGCGATGTCAGTTACTTTAGTTCTCCTACGGATCTCCTCATTTCCGATTCGATCACGTAGGGAAACGCCGAGCATAGCCCTCTCCATTGCACGCTGGGTGACCTTGAGCTTTCTTATCAGACCCATAGTTAGCGACCACGTTTCACTACCGTAAGTCATCACTGGCAACACACACTGGTCATAGACTTTCGTATTGAGACATTGCGGTAAGTTGGACGCGAAAATTTTACGGAGCTTCCCGAATGCTGCCCAACCGTGTTGGATGTCAAAACCAGGTACGAAATTGAATCGCCAAGTGGTCATAGTGAATAAAGGCCCTGTTACAAGCACTTGTGAACGTCAAAGAAGCTGCGCTATCGCCATGATAATATTTAATTTGTAGACTTAATAAATTATATTGAGTTTGAGTTGCACCTTGGACGCTGTGCCAACTCCCTGAGGGATATAATGATGTGAAGGTGTGCTTCTCACCTATAGTGGCTTGTTGCCGCCTCCGTCGGCGGTCGGCGAGCGAGCTGACAACGTTGTACCGCCCTATTATGGGACACCGCATAGGCACTAGATTTGTAGCTGTGGAATAAAAAACAAAGTAACATTAGCATAAATAAATAAAATAACCCTAAAACTAAAACCTTAAAAATATAATATAATAACTAAAATATATTATTAAAAGGAGTCCCTTTAGGCAAGGTTCCGAAGATACTGGCAGCGTTCCCCCTTTGAATAGCTAGACTAATTCTTTGTCCGAGGTAGCTGCCAGCTCTTCGGTCTCCTGTGATGTCGACTAACCTTTTTGCTATTTCCTTAAAAAACCTATAGCGCTAGGACCCCACGGACCAAGGGTCTCGAAATAAAATAACTTTATTTCAGACTTAGAGATCTATACAGTGTTACACTATGTTAGTAGTAAGAAAAATAGTAAATAGTTCAAAATCATGAAATTACTAAACCAGATTCACTGATTTACATGTCTGACATGCAAATCAGTGCCCCTAGAATACAAGGGGGAATCCAACCTTTCTGATAACATATTCAGAATGTCATTCGGACTACCACGTATTCTTTTGATAATAGAATATGACTTCTTCCGCATGGTGGTACGACTTCCATACAAACAAACATTACACAATTATTGGTTCATCATACCTTAATAATTCATAAACACATGCGCAACTAACTCGTTTCAGTTATTTGTTTGCGCGAAATTATAAAAAAAAAAATGTATTTTCATACAAGAGCTATATAAATGCGATGGGTCACACACACAAACGTAGAATTATTGAAATTATAAGATATTAGAATATTCGTGTTTTATGTATGAAAATACATTTTTTTGATAATTTCGCGCAAACAAATAACTGAACCGAGTTAGTTGCGCATGTGTTTATGAATTATTAAGGTATGATGAACCAATAATTGTGTAATGTTTGTTTGTATAGAAGTCGTACCACCTTAAAGCGTACAAGTCATCTGCACCCCGACCGCCTAACGGTTAGTGCTTGTGCTATCGCTATATTTTCAAACCCCCTACAAGGGCTCTCGCTGACTCTATCACTTGCATACTAAAAATGTAATAGTAAATCCAATAGATGAATAGAAATATTTTTATTTATTTATTTTTTTATTAGGACTGCCAGTGAAAATTACATTGAATCATACATAGGATTAACAACGACAATTGGTAAGTTCATGCAAAATGTAAAATTCTATTAAAGGCTGCCACATCATGCTCCTAAATACGTCCGTATTTAGGAGCATGATGTGGCAGCCTTTAAAAAAAATAATAAAAAATTATGTTAAGAAAATAAAAACAAGAAATTCTTATGAATACATAAACCTAGTAGTAAATATGTAGGAATTAGACAAAAACCCTATCGTTGTAGGGTTTTATGAGAGTTTGAAGTTTGATAGCTATAGCGATAGCACAAGTTACACCGATAGACGGTGCAGTTCTTCCATCTGAAAACTTAATGTGTTATAATATTAAAAAGAAATTGCAAAAAAACAAATCAGCAATGCTTATTTTATTTATTTATTCTTTATTGCAATATAAAAAATACAGCAAATGGCGGACTTAATGACATCAGGCATTCTCTACCAGTCAACCAGTAAAAGGTGTTAGACCTACCGTATCGGCAATAAAGTAGTACTATAAAACATAATTCAGAATATTGTAAAAAAAATACCTACTCGATTAAAATATAATAATAAGTTTATTTTACAATAAATATCTCAATAAAAAAAAATGCACTGTGAAGCAAAATTTTAATAAAATGTGACTAAATAACAACATGCGATTTAATTCGTATAAGTTGTTTGGTCTTTCGAGAGCCAATTAAAAAAGTTTTTGACTAAAGGAGAGCTATAAAACTTGGTCCGTCGAGCCGGATCAACTTACTTATAAGCGCTATAAATGGCGGCTACTCTGCTGGCAGACTGCAGGCGTTCTTAAGGCTGTACCACAGGGATTCTTATTCTCAACACCTACAATAACTTGGCCCTTCGGGTAGGATTTTTCAACTATGTACATATTTAAAAGTGCCCTCCGAAGCACGGAAGAGCTTAGGTGTAATGTCACATTACGGACACCCATCCGTCACCTGGCCGGAGCGGGCGTTGCTTAACGAACGTGATCGAATACGATCAGACTGCCAGCGCTACCACGCTTCAAAGTCAACTTACTTATAAGCGTGATGAATGGCGGCTGCTCCGCAGGCAGACTGCAGGCATCCTCGGGGCTGTCCCACAGGCCTTCGCCCTGCTGCAGCTCCAGTACTCCACCCTCTCGGCGGTAGAATTTGAGACAAACGTGGCCGGATTCACTGTTGAAAAATATCCGTTATCTAGTATCCATAACACAAATTCTTCATGAAACTTAACGTGGGCTAGATAATTGGTGTGATTGTATACAATTGTTTATTTGTTTATAATTACAAACCTCCACAATTACGTAACAGTTACTTAGGATGACAATAAATACATACATATAATACCGTTAAAATACTATAAGACGTAAACCGTTACGTTCAGAATTATTTGAAGTTAGACATTTGTCATGTGAATCCATATTTTCTAATATTTTTCCATTGAAAATCACAAAAAGATAACATTGAATGTGCAAAGTAGAACATATTCTAGGATATATATTTTTTTTTCAACTGCAATCTATCTTCCTCTTTCTTCCATCAGTAATACACATTTTTAAGTACACATTAAAAGCATTTTTTTCTACATAGGTGTTTCGATCTCCTTTAAAAAAATAAAAAAATAAAAAAATGTTTATTCCAGTTCCTCAATCAACATTGAACACAAGATATTGGAACACTCCTTTTAAGTATTTTAAAAACACTTGTGTCAGGAGTGTCCGCTCTTCCTATCTCCTTTAATAATTATAAGATATAATTTGAGCTTACCATCCCCTAGTGACGTGCGCGACCAGTTTGATGTGCTTCCTCTCCTTGTGCTCCAAGATGGAGTGACACACCAACCGCTTCTCTTCGAATGAACCGTCCGAGTTCATCACCTGAAAATGTTCACAAAATAATAATAAAAAAAATTACAAGATAAGACTGTAAAGTGGAACCCAATTGGAATAATCTTGAGTTTTCGTATTTTTAAGGGGTCTTTTTGAAGAAAAAGTGTCATACATACAAAGTAACATACATCTTTATAAGTTATAATTCTTTAATTTGAGAAAACAAAAAATATTTTTTTTCGCGGTTAGTTCCATTTTTAAATTACTTTATTGCACTAGGGATTAAAATTACATTTTACCCCCCTCTCTGGTACGCTATAATCACCAACTTTTCGAGCAAGAGGCGTGAAAAATATGAAAAGACAACGCAGGAATCGGAAAGGAAACAGGACCATAGTGCTTTATAATAAAAAAAAAAAAATAGTAAAAAAAACTACATACGTAATTACAACGCAAATTGAGAACTTTTATGCACCACGACTTTTTAAGGCTCAAGCACGTACACTATACTGATAATACTTAAAAGGACCAGGCGACTATCTTTGCCGGAATGGAAAATATTTGAGCTTGATTGCAGCTGGGGTGGAAATTAACCCCACGATGTTAGTTAAGGGTTAACAACGATGGTGGCAAAGTGATTATGTGTTAATAATTATTATTTCTGTATTATAGATACAACTAACTTTGTTAACTGCTTTTTACCCAAATAAAAGGAAATATACCTTGAGTGTGGCGTTTCTCGTGGTGAAGTGGTACTGGTGCGTGTGGTCCAGGCTGAACCACTTATGATGCTCCAGGATCCAGGAAGGGAAGTGGCAGCGGTTGTGCTCATCGTCACCTGGAATAATGATAACAAACGTTAAAGTTGGTCCTTTGAGCAGGATAGGCATATCACAGCGAGGAACTAATGTCCCGGCAACCGCTCCGTCTCACCTGCCTGCTTTGCTCAGGAAAGATGGAGCGTGTAGCCGGGACAATCCACTACGTCTTAATTGCGCAAACCGGTTTGTGCAGTTATCAGGCTATCATGCTCTCAGGTACGACATAACAGTGGGACAACTTCCTTGAAACCTCGCGCAATACTGCTCTTGACAAGACTTTCTTAGTATTTGACAGGACATAGTTATTATCCCCAACGAGCGTTATATATTTTTAAAGCCGCTGGGGCGCGCTAGCACCCCCTGTCGCCCCGCGAACCCCGCACTAACTTGCTCTGTCTAAACGTATCCATCGGTATCTGTATGACTGAGAAGATACAGTACGACAAAAGAGTTATATCCCTCAGGGAGAACTAACCAACTTCAATGTAAGGTGGAATCTTCATAATAAATAGTTATTTTCGTATTAAAAAGTGGAAATAGCGAAATATTTGCTAGTCGGTTGCTAGTTATTGACTAGTGGCGTGGCGCCACCAATTATTTTCTACTCTTTTGTGTCACACTGTACGTATGACAAGATGGTAGTTCTGCTATCAAACCTTTAGCGTCTTCATAATAGAAGCGTCTAACCTCCCAATTAAACGCATATTAATTTACTTACCCTATTCAAAGCTTAGTTTTATTGATATAGGCACTGCGTTACCCGCCTTCTCTAAATCTTATCTAAATCTGACGCAGCATCTGACAAAGCCTAAGTCTCCCTCCCTTGGACGAATTAACCACTGGACGCGTAACGAGGACCGCGTTCGCCTTTACCCCTCTGTCACTTACCCTGCCTTTTAGACACAGTCAGCAATATGGCGTTGTCAGTATGACGCGAGATCTCGAAGTGGAATATTATCTCAAAAATGGGTAAATACGCTGAGTTAATTTGTAAAAAACATACCGGACAATCAAAACATTTTTCTTTTCACGCGTAAGTATAATTTCAATCTATTAGAGTAGCAATTTTTCGTAAAATAAATAAAGTTTGGTATGTAAACAAAATGTAATACGTCATTTCAAAAAGTAATCATTGTACGTGTAAATTCTTTAAAGATATTGCATAAGTAATTTGGTTGGGTTATATGTATCACTCATTCAATCAATTGTCATTTTTATGTCGTATAGGGCTTGAACATATCGATAAACATATCGATGTATGTAAATGAACGAACGAATCCAATTTTAATGTAGGAACTATTCAAATTAATTTCAGATTTACAGTTGAACCCCTAACAAGAAGAAATTGGGTGGAACCGGTACGCAGGGAGATAACATGGACGAGGACTCAGGTCTTAGATAACATCTAAGATCTGATGATGGAGCCAGAAGATAACTATATGAACTCTGTAATTATACGACGCAACCCTACGAACTTTGAGCTCGTTATATTTTAAATATAGCTTCAAACTTAAAAAAGGTGCTTTTTTCACCCGCATGGTTCCTGTTCCCGCGGTAATATTAAAACATCCTTCCTTAGTGCTCGCCAATATCGTTAAAGGAACCTGTATGCAAAATTTCAGTTTAATTGGTTTAGCCGTTTGGGCTGTGCGTTGCCTATCAATCAGTCACGGTATTGTTTTTTAGTATTAGACTTATGTTGTACATTATCATAGTGTGTTGTACATTAACATTTAACATTTATCATAAGTATAAAAATAGCATTGACAACGCAAAAATTCAAAAATCATAAATTATTAGCTGTTGCATCATAATTGATCGTTAAACATTTGTTTTTTTTCTCTTTCGAATGCAAGGAAGGATATTCTTACAGCATATTAAAAGTATAAAAGTATCGGAGAATTTTGACAGTGGTCCGCAAGTCTCGGTAGCTCATTGGTAAGAGCAGTGGGCCGGATTCCCAAAGATCGTGGGTTCAAATCCCATCTGAAAATTCACTTGTGGCCGAGTTCATTTGTTCTAATATTCTTCTTGTTAAAATTTATCATAACTGGTGGTTACATTTATTATTTGTTTCTAACATAGACCTTGTTAGGTCACAGCAAGAATAAAATTAATTATATTTATATTATATAATGTATGTACGTAAGCTATATTATACTATTTTTTCATCTTTAATTATCTTAATTTAAATATCGTTTTATTATATTCAAGTAAAATAATCTTAAAACTACAATAAACTATTGGTTGAAATATTCTAGCAATTAGTATTTCAGCTAGTAGTTGCTAGAAAGAAACTGCCTTGGCTTTTTCTTAAATATAGGTAATTTATATGCCACGTTTTGTTGATAACTTCTGGGAGTTTGTTGTTTAAAACTGTCATAGCGTATGCTGGACCATAAACTATCCAAATGCTAGTCTACTATTTCTAATTTGGGTTTAGGTTGTGCTAATTTTATACGGTGGCGTAAGTTTTGAGATCTTTAATAAAGTGAAAACAAGTTTATATTTTTTCTTACAAATATGCATATTTCTTAAATGTAAGAAATGAAAGAGAAAATAAAATGTTTTAGTCTCAACGATCTTTGACAATCCTATAATGTCGATGAATATTTTTAGTAAGTTTTAGTATACTTAGATTTTTTGCTCTAAAGAAAATGTCGAATACGAGATTTCACAGCTCGAGAAGCACACAGGGGGCTAATTGTCTAATTTTAAATCTATCACAATCCCTTTAAATTTTTCATTTAAAAGGTACATATTATACGAGCATCGCGCCACAACTATTTGACCTTTGAAAAGGATTGCAATCGATTATAAAATTAAACACTTATGGAGGGGTTGCTATTGTGTATTTCCTATACAAAGGTTCTGTAATGAACTAATTACCCATATTTTGTTTTATATAAAAAAAGCCCGAGTGATTGAAGAAGAAGTTAATATAAATAATGAATTATATTATTATATAAACCGAATATTAATGATGAGTGTTAGTAAGTAATTTGTCAGTCTGCCTGGCTAGGACTACCATCTTAACTAAGTCCGTTCCGGCAGTTAGAGGTAAGATAGCCAGTTCCTCAGTGATTGAGGATTCTGGGAGAGGCGCGCTTCCATTTAGTATCAGGTTGCATGTATCTACCCATTTTTCACGAAAAAAACCCAAACACACGCTTTGGAAACCATATTTTATAGTTTTAATGAATTTGAGGGATTTTTTTAATGAAGTTTTCATATTATTAGGTGCTTTTTATTTTTCCACGAAATAAACAATTAACTTACTAATTTCTTTAAAACACATGATTTATTAAACTCAATAGGTTCATTCATTCACTCCTTACTTATCGTGCTTTTTATTTTTCCACAAAATAAACAATTAACTTACTAATTTCTTTAAAACACACATGGTTTATTAAACTCAATAGGTTCATTCATTCACTCCTTACTTATCGATAAAAAAATCATCGATTACTTCAAGCACTACTGTCATTATTTGACATTAGTAATCGCCCCTCACCCCCGCAAGAATTGGTTGATCGTAATTTCATACATTCTTTTGGGTTTCGTGTCCAGTGGTTAATTCGTCCAAGCTCCCTCCCCATTGTTTAAAAAAAATATTGCTCAAAACCAACATAGGTCGTGCTGCCCTTTGTAGATGAGACGTCTGTTTGTCTGTCTGTCTGTGAGTCTCGAGTCTGTCTCTCGAAAGATGGCCCCTGAGAGTGGCGCTGTAGTCGCCTTCAACATTGAAAAAACAGCTCTATTACTATAGAGACAAGTAACATTCTGCGTGCCATCTTTCGTGGGGCGGACTGTACGGGCCGTATTTTCTACCGATTTTGACGAAAATGGTCTAAAAAGTAGCTTATTTGGTATCATTTAGCGGCTGTTAAAATATAAAAATTATGTCAAATTATTTGCTAGAGAAGCTACCAAAAACTTATCAGGCGGCAGTGAAACCGGCCTAAATTGATGTATACTAACTGGTGGTGAGCTTGATGACGCGGCTGCCGTCGATCGGAGACGAGACGCCGTTGCAGGTGGCGTCGCCGGACTGCGCGATGTTGTACGTCATGCTGCGGTCGCCGTGCTGCCCCTTGTAGATGAAGCATCTGTATACAATAAAATAATATTAGGCCGCGCTCACTTTGAACACGAATTTGTTCGTACAATCGGGGAACTTCCCATTGACTAGTACCTAGAGTTTTTTTGGGAAACTTTTTCTCGGTAAAACCTATTAATGTCCTATTAGTTGTGATATCAACGTTTTCTATGTATCTATTACTTTTTTAAAACGTCGTCGTCGTCGGCTCAGCCACATGACACCCACTGCTGGCATAGGCCTCTCCCAAAAAGGGGGGGGGGGGGAAGGGGGGTTTGCCATAATCGCCACGCTTGGCAGGCGGTTTGGCGATCGGAGTATGGCCAAGTTTGTAGGAGACGCTGCTGTCCGTCTCCTGAAGGCTCGCCTTTTACAACACCCACGAGATGGGAGGGTGCTCTTTTAAATAAAGCACCCTAAAACGACTCTACTGGCCAACCGGGAAGTACCCCGACTGTGCGTATTCATGAATAAATAATAAATAAATATTTACATTTGCTTTTCTCCGTCAAATAGGTATGTACAGTTCTGGTGATATCGCGTTCTACGCACGAACGTGTTTTACAATCCCAACAAATTCGGATGGTTTTCAGACGTCAGAACTACACGTACGTATACGTACGACTCTCGCACGCAGTATGAGTGCTCCTATAGTACTTGGAAGGTTGAGTTAGGTTACTCGTTCGTGCGTGTTTGAACAGTCACGTGCAATGAAATAGAAACACTAAGCAACCTTGTCACATTCCAATATTGAATGACATTTGTGGACAGAGAGAGCTTTGTTTCCGTGTGCGTCAATGCGATAAGGTTGTAAAGTGTATATGTCGCAGGATAATTAGATAAATCGTTTTTTTGCGAAAACCTAGGGATATTGCGAAAACACGGATAATTAGACAATGGTGTTGTCATTTCTCAATCCTACTAAAAAAGATAGGATTTTTGAGAAAAAACTGGTTGCCTTAGTAAGATTACAAAAATAATCCCTGGCTATTATGAAATTAGAACACTGATTGGCTGGTCGGACCATCCAAAACAACAACTTCTCTGATTGGTTGACGATTTGACGTTTCAAATGTCAATATATCCTCTCACGTGTAGTAAACTATCTATGAACCAATCAGAATAAGAGTTAGCAAGCAACCAAAGATTAAGAAAATCAGAGTAAATAATCCAATGTTACTCTAAAGCAAAAAGTATTTTTGCAAAAACAATAGTTTTTCAGTAAGATTGAGAAATGTCACTACCATTGTCTAATTATCCGTGTTTTTGCAATATCTCTAGGATTTTTGCGAAAATTCTATTTAATAAATCCTTCTACGACATATACATACATGTCATTGCTCGTGGCTATACAAATGGGTTAAAACAAGTAAAATTCATGCGAAAACACGTCTAAAGTGAGCACGGTCTTTTTCCAACATCAAGATAGCGAGATCCCTTCTGGTTATTCAAATATCTTGTGTCTTTTTATCTTCACATTATTTTTCTGTATTTAAAACGCGATTTTATTGTAAAAAAAAAATTAAGTAAAAAATTGTGCTCGACTTGTCTCTTCACTTCTCTTGTCTGAGCGATATGAGATTTGGCTAGTTTTTTTGTTTAATTTATCGAACAAATTATATTGTAGTTTCTAGCAATCTAAAAAGCAAATCAAAGCAAAATGTTTAATAATAAAAAACTTTAAAGAAAGCCACGAATTCGAGTGAGGTCAGAGACGTTCTATCCTCAACTTGAAATTCTTAATTCAGAAACCAACCAACCATTTGAGACAAGCGTACCTAAATCTTTCGTTTTTACTTTGAAAGAGTACGATTACTTTATATTTAAATTTTCATCCCACACAAAATTGTTACATATTTTGAATGCATTTTTGAAACGCCTTATATAATTGAAATCTATTACTACCGTGGAAACTTAAATTATTCTCTCAAGATAAAAATCGCAGTGACAAATACTAGTCTGTGACTGGATTTATAACAAGAACTCTTGTTTGGAATCACTCGTCTCGCGAGTGGCGAGGCGATTAGGCGAATAGCGTTTATAGACAGAAGTTCGCTTTTCGCTTTGCCACTCGCTCGCTCGCGTTGGGAGGCGATATTACAAGCCAATACTAGGCTGTCACTGGATATGTAACAGGTATTTACCTATACGTGTCTTCATCGGACGCTATAGTGTTCCGCCTCTGTACTTGTGATATCTGCCCCACTAGGTACCGCGTCGAACCTTCCTTCCACGTCGCTAAGCAGACGAGCTCTTCCACTGTAAGATAGAAAATAGTAATTATTAATTATGCAATTAAATTATTTATTAATGTTTACAAACAAATATTAGTGAACATTCAATATCAGTACCATAGTTCTAGGATAAGCGGCTTTAAGGAAGAAGAGGCGGCTTTCCGCCTATGTACTTGTGATATTTGTCGCACTATATAGCGCGTAGAGCTTACCCTTTTAGGATAAAAATCACATTGACCAATACTAGCTACAATAACATTTGCTCTCGGTGCCATGTAGCGCAGTAACAATAGTTTAAAACTTAAATATCTCGAGAACTATGTCATTTGAAGAAAAAATAAAAACGCAGTATTCTCAATTCTTTGTACAATAAGATATATAAATTGTTTTTTTTATATATTACCGTTGCACTCAGTGCCGGGCATATCGGGACACGCCATGCAGCGCAGCAGCAGGCGCGAGTGGTCGGTGCAGGCTTCCGCGCAGGAAGCGGGCTTATTATTGGCACTTTGACTGGTGGTGGGAGTTGTTGTAAGTACGCCTGGATAGCTACCACCATTTATCTAAGCCTGACGCCATAACAATAATGTTTTCAGCATAGTTGTGTTCCGGCAGTAAGAGATAAGATAGGATAGCCAGTTCCTCAGTGGTTGAGGATTTCGGGAGAGGCTCACTTCTTTCTTCAGCCTTATCAATACTTAACATCGTATGTTGAAGGCCGATTCTCCTCGGTGATTATAAAAAAAAATATTACCATTGCCAGGAACGTCGGGGCACGCTATTTGCATTAGCTGGCGCGCGGGACGGCGGGTTTGTATACATAACACAAGCTCTCAAGAAACTTACCCTTACGCTAGATGATTGGTTCGATTCTAGGCAATTAAATAATTTATTTATTAAAGGGTGAGGTTATGAGTGTTGTTGGATCATTTGCAGGCACTTTCGCACTATTCGGCACTTATTTTAAGATGGTGGCTTTTTGTAAATATTATTTTAGCTAGCAGGTCAATGATGTTACGGCTTAGGCAGAGAGTGGGTACTACCTACCTTTTTGGCACAATATAAACTTTTTGTTGCTTCTAGATTCTGGTTGATTGTTCTTTTAAATCTCCATATTTTCAGATTTTATCTGATTATTTTCTTATTATTACCGTTGCTCTCAGTGCCGGGCACATCGGGGCACGCCATGTAGCGCAGCAGGAGGCGCGAGTTGTCGGTGCAGGCTTCGGCGCGGGAAGGCGGGTTTGCGCAGTCGCCTGTGCCTCTGTAAATAACAGTTTATTAGTTATTACTTTTATCTTTATAAAATATTACCGCTAAATGTGTTGCTAAGCGCAAAACACGAAAACGGCTGGACTAATTTCGTTTATTTTTTATTTATCCTATGAAAGTTCGAATGGAAAGAAATATCGTTAAAATTGAGAGAAAACTTGTAAAAGGAACACTTTTGTTTTCCCATCAAACCACAAATTAAAAAAAAGTCAAGTCAGTTACATTTATAACTCAAGAACGGCTGGACTGATTTGGATAAAATTTGGCACACGGATAGTTGAAATCTGCGTCGAATGATAGGATATATTTTATCCCCATATTTCCTTGGGAATAGGAATCACGTAGAAACCACGGGCGAGCCATTGAAACCACGGGCGAGCTATTAAAACTAGTACTCAATAAATACTCAAAATGATTTACATCATGATGTGTAACCACTTATGTATCTTAGAAATATCAAAATCACTACTCGATATTTGTCACACGTCAAAATCATGTGATATTTTGTTACGTCAAATTCATTCACCTATTATAAGTAAAAGTGAAAGGCGCCGGGTGGAACGGGCACTCCTGCGGCACCGGCCGAGGCTCCTTCCTGAACATGGAGTATAGCGGCGCGTCGCCACTTATCTGCTCGCATATTGCTGTTAAAGAGTCCTTGGGCCAACTCGGACCTGAAACACGAATAATGTAAGTTGAGTAAAAGGTTTTAATTAAGACAATGATGAATTATAACTTAGAATGTAAGGTCAAAAGCAGGTCAGGGTTCACTCACAAAACTGACAAATTTCTCTAATCGACTTTAAACTTTAATGCCGGCTCTACACATGCGCCGCTGATATGAGCGCACGCATTCGGCAACCATAATCATCTATACTAATTTTATAAAGCTGAAGAGTTTGTTTGTTTGAACGCGCTAATCTCAGGAACTACTGGACCGATTTAGAAAATTCTTAGACCATTAGAAAGCTACATTTCTCCCGAGTGACATAGGCTATATTTTATCCCGATATTTCCACGGGAACGCATAAAGGCGAATACGCTCCATACAATCGTGAGCGCCGGCATGCGGCGCATGTGTAGAGCCGGCTTAAGACGTAAGCCGTTGAGTTCGGAATTTACTTATAGTGCGACAAGAGTTATAATGAACGCAGACGGGGGCGCTGTAACTGTCAAAATTGACGTAAATACAAGATGGCGGTGTTAGTACATTTTTCGCCACGTTCATTATAAGTCTTGTCGCACTGTATAGCCGTAGTTGATGTTGAGTGTACATATTATTGGCAATGCCAATCGCCCCTGAGCATATTTTGTACACAAATTACACAATGGGTTATTGTTTATATAAGGTGTTAATTTATCGAGTGCCGATCGAGCAGGGGCTGCTCAGGTCAGGTCGATAAAGAACACAATTTTATAAAAAAAAAAATATAATTTATCTTAACTTACATATTTGAAGCATTAGATACCTATTGAATAATCAGCATTAGCATAACCAAACGTAAAACAAAATTTGTTTTAAGTGAGTAACCAAGGAAATGGGTGATTTAGCTATTTGAGTCCAGCGCGCGGCGGTCGAAATCAGAAAATCAAATTTAAAAAAAAATCCAAAATTGTGTTCTAGATATCTTTGACCTGAGCAGCCCGTGCTCGATCGGTATTTGATAAATTAACACCTTATACAATAATAATAAATATATATCACGAATGCAATAAACTATTCAATCAACAAACGGGAATGCCTCGGCCATTTCCAAAGTCAATACATTACATTTACAATATAAGTGTGTATGTATCTCGGAATATAATAAAAGTATTTTTCATTCATTCATATGCCTTTAGGCACTTGAATTGATTTAAATAAATGATAGGTAATTATTTTACAACTGACGCGTTCGCAGGTCTGTAAATACTTGTTGAACATTAAATACGTCACAGTGATTTTCGTTACGGATTTCTTCATGACAATCAGGCGTTACACAAATGAATAAAAAAGTAGATATACTTACTTTCTTTGTACTGTAGTACATATTTGTGCTTTTCATGTATCACCATGCATTTGTAGGAGTCATCGCTCCTGAAACATAACACAAGTAGTAAGTTAATAATTACAAGAAAGTAGAATGACCAAAAATAAGTATATCGCGCTTGGTCAGATGTGCACCTCTATCGAGCGAGACTCATGTAATTTAGTCTAGTAAATACAGAGTTATTATAAAGAAGACCACAATTAAATAACCAAGAGAAACAAAAATTAAACTATTATGTGCTTAACTACTATACTATATACTTTACTACACTACATTACCTATTCTTTTTCATAATTTTATTTCATAGTCATAATTTTTTACCGACATTACAATTTTTTTTTGTCTCAAAATGGCATTGTCAAATTAAGTGTGAAAAAAGAAAATCTGATGTATAGAAAGCTTCTTGGGTTCATCGGGTTCGATGTTGCTACGTTACGTTACTAAAAAGTCGTCAACTATAAAATGATTTCGCACTGCAACATGCAAATTAAACATTAAGCTACTGTTGCTAGTTAACAAAATTTTATTACTCATTTCAATTATAATATTTTTGACGTTTGTCATCCGATATTTTACGCACCTGTCGTATAATAGAAATTTGTCGTACGACTCAGTCTCGGCGCACTCCCCTTTGGACTGTATGTGTGTGGAGTTGATGGCTATCAGTCCCGGGTATCCTGACTGGAACCAGCTGCCTGTCCAGCTCTCCGGGAAGGTGCAGCCTCCGCCTGTAACAATAATAGATAGATATTATTCATCATAAGCCATTTTATTATGTCCTCACAGATTAGGTACTGGCCTTCTTGCCACGCACGCACGACCCACCACGCGGGGCCAATGCGAATTGGTGAGTTGTAACGACTGCAAATACAGCCGGGACCAACGGCTTAACGTGCCTTCTGAAGCACGAAGGATCTCAGGATAAACAAAAAAAAACCGGCAAAGTGCGAGTCGGACTCGCGCACGGAACCCTCCGTAAATATTTTTTATTATATGATGTAACAAAAAATTTAGGGTTTTCGCAATTTTTCCTTTATCTGTACTATAAGACGTTACTTCGTACCAAATAATTACTATAATGTAGGTACTATTTCTCTTTGTTAAGAAGTTTGCTAGGTATGTCACATACTTACTGATAACCACGGCTTAAGAACTTTATTTTTCTCATAAATAATTTCAATTTCCTTACTGAGAATAAAGATAAATGGTTAGTATTATAACTTAAAAATTATCTAAACAAGACCGAGCACAATTTACAATCAAGTCTTAAAATAGTAGGTATAACGACGAGTTATCGTAAAAAAAAGACAGAGCGATTAAGATTATAATAGGTATGTATGTAGTTAAACAAAATTTTGTAAAAATGTTTCTTTAGATTGCGACGATATTTCTCTCACTTATGAAAACAACGCTGCCCAACAGCGTAGAAAGGTAAGTAAAGTGAAAGGTGAATATAATTTAATTATATTATTATTTTACCATAGTTATTTCAATATAAATAATTTAATATTTCATTCAAATCGATCTAATCTGTAATTTGTAAGTTTTAAATATTTTTTAATTTTAATTCTTTCACTGGCTGCTGCTGTAGCTTTGAGGTTGTAGCTGAAAATCAGTGGTTTCTCCATAATATTCTCCGTTATTTAGATGAATGTGTGTTGTTCAAACCTGTTTATTTAAGACCATGCCTGTACCCACATTCTAGTAAAATAAATGATTCTATTCTATACGGATTCATCTATATCCGGATCCTCATAAGTCTCGGTAGCATATTTGATAGTGCATTGGGCCGGATTCGTAAGTGTGCGGGTTCGAGTCCCGCCTTAACGACATAAGACTGGTTGTTTTTCTAGTATATTTTCTTATTTATAATTTATCAAAAGATAAAGCGTTCGATGTTAACTTGTGACTACTTAACTTGACAACAACAACAAACAAATTAAAATACGAATTCCTTAAAAAAGATTGCGCGGAACTAAAATAAATGGACATGTTTAAAACCTATTACTCCTGGAATGAGGTAAATTCTTTGCCAAGATAAGACATAACAAAAACAGTATTATTATGTAGTTTTATTACAGCACAGAGCAGAAATCTCTAAAAAGCATCCTCCATTTTTACTGCACCCATAAAGTGCAAGATCTGTGTTCTGGTGCCGTAAATTCAACATCCACCCCTCCACTACAATAGTTTTATGGTGCTGTTACAGCTTATCAATTTCATTTGTCTGAGTTCCGACGTGTGAGATTAATTTTGTTTTTTTTATGTTTTTCCCGCCATTTTTGTCATCAGATTCTTTTTTACAGTCATCCTTGACAGAACGCGACAGCGGGCCTACATTCATCTTTTTTTTCTTGGGTCGTACAGTTTGTACATTTGCTAACGTCAAGTACCATCATCTATTCTTCTTCTTTTTTTATATAATGGCGGTGCCCTTTTGGATTTCGCCAGTATCCAGTTTTTCGGCTGAGTATCCATCATCTATATGTCATATAAGAACTTTTTTTTATTAAAGTTGTCACATTTTGACACACTTCATACTTTGGCGGCGATGATTGAGCAAAGACGTCACAAAACTTACGTCAAAAAACAAACTTTATGAGATTCGTAGTACGAAATAGCATGGTAAGATTAATAATAATAATAATAATTGCATTGAAACACACCATTATCTAGCCCACGTTAATTTTCATTAAGAACTTGTTATGCTTATGCTTACTAGATAACGGATGAACATACTTATATACTTTTTTTTTTAAACACATACATAATATACATATTAAACACCCAGACCAAGACAAATAGACATGTTCATGCACACAAATATTTGTCTTGCCCGGGGATCGAACCCGGGACCTCTGGTGCAGAAGGCAGGCTTAGTACCCCTGCGCCAAACAGGTCGTCAAAAGATTGAAACAATACTGCGCTTATACTTATAGTAATACTTATGGTAGTAGTATACATATAGTAGTAGTATACTTATGGTAAATTATTGAAACAATAATTTACCATAAGTATAATAATCGGATCTCCGTGTGAATGTATGTATCGCAGCATCTGACAGAATCGGATACATCACTGATATATAATATACTAGAGGCCGGGCGCGGTTTCACCCGCGTGGTTCCCGTTCCCGTGGGAATTTTGGGATCAAAGCTATCCTATCTCTTAAGTTGGACCAGACTGCTCACAGTGTGCCAATTTAATTTAAAATCGGTTAAGTAGTTTAGTAGTCCATCGCGGACAAACATCGTGACAGGAGATTTATATATATTAAGACTAGAGGCCGGGCGCGGTTTCACCCGCGTGGTTCCCGTTCCCGTGGGAATTTTGGGATCAAAGCTATCCTATCTCTTAAGTTGGACCAGACTGCTCACGGTGTGCCAATTTAATTTAAAATCGGTTAAGTAGTTTAGGAGTCCATCGCGGACAAACACCGTGACAGGAGATTTATATATATTAAGATTACTGTAATGCTACATTCACACGGAGATCCGATTATCGCAGCATCCGACAGAATCGGAAGAATCGGATACATACTCTGTTCACACAGCATACGGTTCATCACACACATTATCCCGATATTTCCATGGGAAGCAAATTTTAATTTCGCCATCCATCGCCATTGTCATATCATAGTTTTCAAAACTAGTTTTTGCCTATTCGACTAAATGAAAGTAAGTTCAGTAATTTTTTCTTTTTTGGAGGGACCTAACTAAACGACTCAAGTGACCATGCGTAAAACGTTCTTTTTCACATTAAAACAATGGCGACGTTTCGTTAATGCACCGCGCCGCGTCAATTGTTTCACGATATTGTGCGTTTTGATTTTGCATTGAATGAGACCAGGTGGTGGCAGGAAACGGGGTTTAACTTACGTGTGCTGAATTTTAAATAGAAAAATATTGGAAAAAAATTAACTCGGCCACAAGTGAATTCTCAAACGGGAATTGAACCCGCGACCTTTGGAAATCCGGTCCAATGCTCTAACCGCTGAGCTACCGAGACTTAGTCTCGGTAGCTCAGCGGTTGGAGCATTAGATTCCCGTCTGAGAATACACTTGTGGCCGAGTTAATTTTTTCCAATATTTTTCTATTTAAAATTTACCATAAGTATAAAAATAGCATTGAAAATGCAAAAATTACAAAATCATAAATTACGTGTGCTGATTACGTTTACTACACTTTATTATTTATACCTTCACATAATACATATGAAGGTGTGGTATGGCCGTGTGGTGACGGCCTAAGAATACAAGTGTCACCACTCCTTTACATGCCTGGGATGCCGTAAGAGTTGACTAAGAGGCTCGACGCATTGAACACTTGTGCGAGAGAAGGAAAACTTTAAACAAACCCTCTACCAACCCGTCTGGCCAGCGTGATAGCAGTAGGCTATGAACGCCACAATAGGCTTGAGCTAGGAGAGGCCTATGTCCAGCAGTGGACGTCCACAGACTGATGATATATGTATGTATATACATATGCCCTTACGCCACATATCCCTTGCCAGGTCCGAAAAACCTCTCTAACGTGTAGCTAAGAATTATGTATTGTGACGCAGTACATAATAAGTGAGGTACTTATTATGTACTGCGTATAATGAGTTACATCATAGCCACATCCCAATGACTCCACATTTTGCCGCTGGTTGAGTCGGTGTTGTACGGGAACAATAGGGTTAACAATAAAGGGTAAACAATAGGATTGCCATGACACCCATCTACAGACGAATATGCCCTGTCCGTTGATATATACGCATATATGCAATTATCTGCACTGGAAAGCTCACAGCTGTCGCATTTTGTTTTACTGCGTACCCGTTTCACTGGGTACCTGTTTCACTGGGTACCCGTTTCACTGGGTACGCGATCCACTGGGTACCCGTTTCACTACCAGTCTACCATGGGATGGAGTGAAACGATCGTGAGTGACCCACTTAAGGGTAGCACCCACTTAACGGGTTCAACAGCTAAGTTGAACTTGTTTTCACGAATGCTACTCGTAAGCTATATGGTCCAGTGAATATGATTGGTGGATATCAAATGCTTCAATAGCAAAGTAGCATAGCACATCTCTGGTGGAAAGGCAGCCTTAAAGCCTTACTGAGAAAGCCAGATAAGTTATTCGTCTTCGGCTGACATCAAAGAGTTGGAACTAAAACAAAAGGGTATGTTACTTATAATTAAATTTAAACGTTGAACGCTAAAATATCAGAATTAATTACCGTCGCGTCATTTATTAGAATTTAATTAAAGCTCTTTTACTGAAATTGATGGTTGAGAGCTGTAGCGGGTCAAAAATTATATTTGTATTTATTTCGTTATCAGCCATTTTTAGTGGGTTTTAATGACTGCAAATGCAGCGACTTACCGTGCCTTCCGAAGCATGGAGGAGCTAATGATTATACATTTTTGGTTACCCAGATCCATCCTGTGGTTGACTTCTGTCACAAAAAGTGTTCTGTTACAAAAAATAAATGTAAAAAAAATGCCCTGCCCTAAAAAGATCTAGTAACTACCCACTGGATCCTCAAGATTCCACCGCATCCACAAAAACATGTCCCATTGAACCTCAATTTTAACCGACTTCAAAAAAAGAAGAAGGTTATCCAATTCATGGCGCATCAATTTTGAACGAAAATTTAACCAAAGGTACCAGGACAGCATCACCAACCAAGAGGTCGAAAGGAAACTTAAATATTTAATTTTTTTAGGAAGGTGCTAGTGCTAGGTGCTGCTACTAGATCCATTAAAAAACCGCATTGATACAAATTATTATATTTATTAGTCCCTAACCCAACCCTGTTAAACTCAGTACAAATCGCCATTCAACCATGATTGAATTATTAAAACCGTCGCACAATAGCCGTTTAAGGCAAACAATTACAGTGACACACAGACAGACGGGAAAATATTGAACGTTGACAAATAAAACGTTTTGTTGTCAGGGCAATAACGAAACGCAGATTGTTTTAAAACCAACTGGCGCGTTTAATTTATAGATGTTTAATAATTGTAATAAAAACTCGAAGGTGGCGTAGCGTATCCTACAATAGTTATTTGTTATGCATGGATGGAAAATTGGATTTCGCGGCGAGTTACCTACTTCTTTTGAAACGTGAGCAAGCGAAGGATCTTTGTTCAAAGATACGAGACGCTAAAAACTTTTCTGCCGAGCACAACGCACAATTATTCACCTCACAACAGCAATAGATATTTGTTAAGCAAGGCTGGAAAGTTGGTTATTTAGCGGCGAGTTACCTCTATTGAAAGCCGAGCAAGTGAAGGACTCTAAGATTGAACCACGAGCGTAGCAAATGGTTCAAAGATTGAATCCTGAGCGAAGCGAGGATTTTAAACTAAAAACTTTTCTGCCGAGAGCAACACACAATATTTCACCTCACAACAGCGAGGAACATTTTATAGTTGTTTACGCGGTCAACTTCCGGTAAAAAATTCTTTAAAAATAAAGTTTAATCTAAATATACCTTATTATCTTTGTTTTAATGATATAAAAAACTAAAATAATAAAAAAGAAAGTATTATAGGTAATTCAAAGTTGTTTAAAGTAGGAATATATTGTTACTTTTAAATAACAATAAAAACGACTCGGTAAATGTTGACACTGACATGAGGTACAAGGCAAAGACCATTTAAAAATAAAGACTTATGTCACGTTCCGAAATCCAATCATAGGTTGTGAAATCTCACCCAGCTCAATATAAAATTCTTATAACAAATAGTTGAATCTTATTGTTATTGTTTTTATGATTCAATGAACTAAAATAATACAATCAAACCAAAACGGAGTAGTATAATTAATTTAAAGCTATTTAAAATAAGAATAAAATGTAACAAAAAAGTCAATAGTGTGATTCGGAACGCATTATAACATATTTTTAGGTATTAAATTAAAAAAATACTTTGCCGCGCTAGGCCGTTAAAAGCTATTTTCTACGCAGAAGCTGATTGATAAAACCTTTTCAGAGCGTGTGAGGTGAAATGAAAATTTATTGGTTTTTTCCGCAGTCAACTTCCGGGTTTTTTTTTTACAAATCGTTTAATGTAAATACAGGATGGAAAAAATCTATGGTCCTGGATTTTTTTGGGAACTACCTTAAATCCTTTAGTTAACTCATTTTACTGAAAGGAAACATTCCTTTATTTTCAAAAATAAGTAATCCTAAATTCAAAAAATTTTTCCTACTTATCTACTTTTACGACTTATACCTACTTACTACTTACACCCACTAAATAAAAGAAAAATTAAGTTCACTTATTCAACTTTTTTGTGACTTGACCATTTGCAGCAATAAACAGGTTTTAATGTTTTAAGTTAATTACATTTTTTGCCTACTTATATTTACCATAAACTGGATACTCGAGGAGTGCTAATAGTTGGGTACAATACTAAAGGATGGGCAAGGTATCTAAAACTATTATTGATCTTTTATATTTCTAGGCTTTGCCTTTGATTTTAGATACTAAGTTACTGAAACTAAATTGATTTGTATAAATAAGACTATCGATTGTTCTTCTTGTAAGTTCTCGGTTACTGCATCTCCTCCTCCTCATGGGGAGGTGCAGCTTAAACTTTCATGCTCCATCTAGAAAGGGCACAACGGCTTATCTTGAAGGTTCTTCAGGAAACCTAAATTATACCCTAGTCCCAACTGTGTCCTTATACGATGACATTCAAGTTCTTTCTGTAAGAAAATTATTTATTTCAAACGTGCACTAAGGAATGCACGAGGAATGCAATACACAACCACTCACGAAAGAGCGAACACTAGAATAAATTATATATAATATACGTATGTCTAAAGTTTTGGCGCGCACTGTTCATTGAAATAAAACAACTTTTCCTGGGTAGACTTATAAATTGCCAGTCATCCTGCTACCACGGCAGCTGAAAAGCTGCCGAAACGTCAAATAAAAAATAAATAAAAAAATCGGGTTGCACTCCGGGAGTGCCGGCAGATGGGAAGACCGCTTAAACGAAACAGCAGGAGCAGGCATACATTTTCGCCGCGCGGTAGAAAAAGTGGAGATATTACTTCCTCTCCTCTCTACTCTCCCTCCGTCTTACGAATTTTCGATCAGGGTCACGTGTCCTGACGCGTCTTTAAATTTTTTTAAACATCCCAAAAATTTAAAAACTCTGTTGCGCACAATGCCGCTCAAAAGTCTTCAAAAACCCCTAAAAACCTAAATTAGATCTTAGTTCGTGAAATATAGCGCGTTTAATATCCGGAAGAGTTGTTTTATTTCAGAAATTATATAGTTTGCTCTATAACTAATTTTTCAACGTCTTAGGCCCGTAGATCCTTTTCTTTTTTAGGGTTTCGTAGCCTAGTGGCAAAAAACGAAAACCTTATAGATTCGTCATGTCCGATGTATGACACACCCACTTAATTCCAAAACTTTAAGGATTACACAGTTGAAACTTGGTAGGTAGATGTATTCTGTAAACCGCTTTACGGTTTTTAGACAAAATAAAAAATATATATTAAGGGGGGGCTCCTATACATGAAACTGAAACTGTAATTTTTTTCATCAAACCTATACGTCTGGAGTATCTATAGATAGGTCTTTAAAAATTACATTGAGGTTCCTTAAACAGTTTTTCCTCAGTCAACCGTTTGAATGATATACACTTTCAAAGTGGTAAAATGTATGTATCCCCCCTCTAACTTTTAAAATTAGAAAGTAAAAAATCTAAAAAATATATATGCTGTAGACCTTTATAAAAACTTTCAACGAAAATTAGTTTGAACGAAATATATTTAGCAGTTTCAGAGCTATAGCACATCTTCCAAAACCGCAAATATAATATATATATAGACACTATGAAAAACAAAGTTATTTTTGCATACGAAAAAGTATAGTGGCATTTTGGGTAGGTGTATTATAATAATAATAATAATAGAAACTTTATTGCACAAGATACAAAAACAAACACATACAGAGAAAACGGCAAAAAAGAGGAACACACAATAGGCGGCCTTATTGCTACATAGCAATCTCTTCCAGGCAACCTAGGGTGAGAGAAGTGTTAGATTGTATAATAAAACGAACAAATTACACAATGTTTATCCGCTAACCAAACATAAGTGTAAAAAACCGGCCCAGTGCGAGTCGGACTCGCGTACCGAGGGTTCCGTTTTTTATTATATGATGTAACAAAAAATTTACGGTTTTCGCAATTTTTCCTTTATCTGTACTATAAAACGTTACTTCGTACCAAATTTCAAGATAATATAATGAAACCAAAACGGAGTATTATAATTAATTCAATGTTTCATAAAATAACAATAAAACGTAATATAAAAAGTCAATAGTGCGATTCGGAACGCATTATGACATATTTTTATTTTTAAATAAAAAATAAATACTTTACCACGTGAGGCCGCAAAATGCAATATTCCACACAGAAATTGAATGACAAACCCTCCTTTTTCGAGCGTGTGAGGTGAAAATATCTTAACATACTATAATATTATAAATGCGAAAGTTTATGAAGGAGGATGTATAGTATAGAATTATAGATGTTTGTTACCTACACTTTCACGCAAAATTACTGAACCTATTTGGATAAAATGGGGTACAGATTGTAGATACTTACACCCATATTCTAAGTCGTTCCTCCAAACTTGCTCGTCCTCGACTTAACGAAACCTCATTGAAAACCTCTTCGAAATACTCCTCGAAATCGGTATTCTAAGTCATAAGGACCTGGAGGAGCCAAAGAGTACGTAGCCACTCAGTGTTAGGCCTAGCGCACACTACCGTTTTTACCCACGACGAGGTTGAGTGGAATGTAAAAAGTTTTGGAGGAACGACTTAGAATATGGGGTTAGCCTGGATTGGTATGTGTGCCGAGTATCCGATCTTTACATATAGCCACTAAGAAAATAATCATATGTAATACTTGTTTTCTTATTTTAAGTAAACTTTGTGTTTTTATGAGAATAAATTATATAAATCTAAACCTAAAAGAACGGATACTGTTTATCCCGATTATTCCCACGGGAACCACGCTGGTCAGGGCGGCAGCTTGTGTGTTATAAAACTTTGAATAAATGTGAAAGTTCAGAGGTTCGTTACTCAATCACGCGATAACGGCTGAACGGATTTAGATGAAATTTGACACACAGATAGTTTATATTGTACTAAAACATATGATTAATTTTATCCCGTTTTCCCATGGGAACGTGAACAAAGCGCAGGTAAAACCGCGGGCGGCCACAAGGCTTGTTTAAGATCACGTAACTGCCGATTTTAGGTGATTCAATTTTACCATTACAGATCTGCTGTTTTAATAACCTTTCATCCGGCTCGAAGGACCAATGTTTTGGTGCGAAATAAAACGTAAGTGGACTGTATTAAATAGGTTATATAATGATAAAGTTCTAAATTAATTGTAAGCAAAACGGTACAATGGACGCGACGTTTGCGTGGCCGGTCGATAGCGAAGTGCCGAACGGGCCGCGGAATCCCCCGCTCGCCGCTCAGCTAGCGATGTGACGTTTGTGCGTTTGCGCATGAACACTCCCTCTTGGATTATCTTTTTTATTTTTGAATTGTTCATTCGTTCGTATATCTTTCGGTTATGATTATGATCATATAAACAATTCTGAATGAGACACGATTCAGTGAATCGTATATATTTTCGTCGCTTTGATGTTTGATGAAAAAAAATTGGGCGTAGATATTCAAAGAGTCTGAGCATACCTAATGGTGCAGTAGTACTGATCATGGTTACTGAGCCAGGGGTCGTGGGTACGGGACAAACATTTTTGTGATGAACATTAGAGATTTAAACAACAGGGTGGGAGACGCCTTCATCATACCTGATGTTAAGTAATGATAAATGATAATGCTAAAGGTGGAAACGCCCCTTTCCCGGTATCTTCAACCACTTAGGAACTGGCTATCTTATCTCTAACTGCGGGACACAATAATGCTGAAAACATTGTTGTTTTGCAGTTTGTTCTCAGCAGTGTTACACTTACGCAAGGCAATATTGCAAGCATGTTGATCCGAGTTTCTTTAAAACTATGAATAAATCAAATCTTCCTCATCATTCTCATCATCTCCGCCACAAGATACCCACTGCTGGTAGTAGGCCTCCCCCAAGGATCTCCACGAGTCCCGCGCTGCCCGCATCCAGCGGCTTCCCGCGACCTCGCAACAGATCGTCATCGGTCTACCTTGTCGGGGGCCTACCCACGGAGCGTCGTCCTGTGCGCATATTCCAGAACCTTTCAGCCCCAACAGCCAACGGTTCTTCGCGCTATGTGTCCCACCCATTGCCACTTCAGGTGAGCAATTCTTCGAGCTACGTCAGTTACTTTAGTTCTTTTTATTATTTTTGTTAGACAAAGGACACTGGTGTCTGGCAATAATATGAACAGTAATCAACTTAACTCACGTCAAAGCATCTCCTAATTTCATTTCCGAAGCTTGTTTGACGGGCTTACGCGAGAAAGAACCAAGATTGGTTTCCTAATTTATAATAAACTTTGGCGGGCGAAAGTTTCGCGTAGGATTATTGTTAGATAGACGGTTGACAATTATTAGAAACAGAGACATTTGATCGATTTAACTGGCGTAGTGGCGCAGTGGGTACTGTGATGCATCATGGCATCACAATACGACCTCATTGCTGCATCTGAATTTGGTGGAAAGGAACAAGGTTGCAGTAGTTAGTTAACTATCGACTGTCGTCTGAAAAATAAATGAGAGTCATGAAGTAGCAGTCGTATTGAAGAGACGATTTAATTCATCTCAATTTAAAATTTGATGATTCTATTTGCCTCCGTCCGCTACAGTACCTAGTCAACCAGTGAGTGATGATTCCAATGGGAATCGAAACCATGACAGTTTTTTTCTTCATGCGTTCTAATTTATTCACATGAATATTCAAAAGATAAATGGCTCTTTTCTGCATATCTCTGTCCCTTTTTAAACGCGTCGGAAAATAATATGATCGAGTTTCATTTTCTGAATGCCTAATGAATATCGTCCACCCCTCTCTCTCACTCTTACAATTATGGTAGCGTTAGAAGGAGACGTCTATATGTGTACTCGTTCTTTTGTATTAAACGACCTGGCTACACGATTTTCTCCTTTTGTAATGGGAATCAATTAATTTATATTTGCCTAGAATTTAAATAAAGTTTAACGTGTGTTTTTAAATAACAATTTTATGAAGCAACTTTTATTATAAGTATTGAGATTCAATTATACCACAAACTCGTCCAATATTTCGATGGGCCTATATTTTCTCACAAATAAAAACAATTTTAATTAAAGTTTTATCGTAAAAAAAGCATCCTTAATTTTATACAAGTAATTACTAATGATTAAATATAGCAGATGGCAAACAAGAATAAAAAATATGTAGTATGTTATTAAAATATTTAGGTAAGTACTTTATGTTTTTTTGTATAGAACGCTCGGAAAAATATAGTAGTTTCGCCTACTATTATTTTTTTCAGAAACATAGTACTTGATCCCCTAATATGAGGGATAAAGATACTATATTTGATACTATACCTATTTTATAGTAGGGTTGGCAACCCTGCTGGGACCAACGGCTTGTCGTGCCTTCCGAAGCTCGGAGGAGCTCCAGATAATAAATGTTTGGTCACCCATGAGGTGAACGACCATTGCGAAAATTACTTTAACCTCAACAATCGCAGACCGAGAACCACTGCGCCACCGAGCTCCTCGTACCACGTGCCACACTCATCACACACCACAACGTATCACACTGTTACTGGTTGGGAAAAAAATCCTATCGAGTCACAGTCACTTGTTTATTGAGCAGTCAACAAAAACATGTACTAACAATATGTAATTAATTAAATATAGAATCTTAGTCTAAGTACAGTTTCTAATTGTAGACAGCCACGTTGTTCGGAGAACAATTCCCAAAAAACAATTTCCCAACGAGTCACACCCCGAAGGCTACACTCTGAACAAGGACTTTTAGTAACTTCTTAAAAACATCTAAAAAAATAACTCTTGGTATGCTGTGCGACCCTGGTACCTTCACTAAAAATATTCCATACCTTCGGGGTGTGATTTGTTGAATTATATTTATAAACTAGCGGATCCTCGTTCCCGTGGGAATATCGGGATCAAATATAGCCTATGTCACTCGGGAGAAATGTAGCTTTCTAATGGTCTAAGAATTTTCTAAATCGGTCCAGTAGTTCTAGAGATTAGCGCGTTCAAACAAACAAACTCTTCAGCTTTATAATATAAAAAAGTATAGATTGTACTCAACAAGTAACACTTTGGCTCGATGGGTTTTTTTTCCCAACGAGTAACACGAGTATGACACGTTTTAGTGTGACAAGACGGGATTGGGAACAAACGCTCATAAGGATCCGCCTCATAATCATAATAATAATCATAATCTTTATTTGCAATTAAACATGGTATATGACAGATGTCACAGATAATAATAAGCACTAAACATGTTAAGCCAAAATTAATTAGCATGCAAAATATACAATTTATTAAATAGTTCACTTAAAATAAGAAGGAAACGAAAACGAAACGAAACAAATGATCATTATGATTCAACTGTATTTCATTCCTTTTATATTCAAAACAGGTTGTTTTTCACTATTAGCGATGGGCCGTTAACATGGGCGATTGTTTACGTCAATTTTTCAAAATGGCCGCCGTATTTTAGTTGTTTATCGCATCGCGGCAATGAAAGCTTGTGGCTTGCAAAATTTATTAATTAAACCTAAATTGTTTTTAAGTTTTTAAGGCAATGTAGTATTTGGAGTTTTGATAAATTTTTGTATTTTGAGTTATTATAATTATTATTGTTTTTAGTTATTTGAACATTTCTCAGCTCCGAGCTGGTATGAAAGACCTACACGGGCGCACCAAGTGAAGATCTTATTTTATATCTAAGAGGTTGATGCTAGCATCTTCCTGTAGGAAGTGCCGGACGATCCTGCGATTGTTTGATGGGAGGTCTAATAATTTAATACTATTATGTGTAGTTGCTTCGGGATGACACCAGCGCTGGAGAGCACCAATGGCACAATGTTAACTTTATTAAAGTATTTTTTCTGAGATGGACTTATTAATGTTATGGGTAGATGTGTTATATGTTATTGCAATATCTAATAAATATGCTATTTTATTTACTTTATCTACTAATGTGATGTCTGGTCGGTTAAAATGTATAGTTTTGTCTGTAAGAATGGCTCGATCGAAGTACATCCTGCAATTGGGACTCTCCAGAACGGGCTTAGGTGAGTAGTTGTAGTAAGGTGTTATTGTTTCTGGAATGAGCTTATGTTTTATAGCTAATTTTTGGTGGATATAATAGGCTACCTGGTTGTATCGATGTGTGTAGTCACATACAGCAGGCATTTAAGATATGCTGAATTGTTTCCGGTTGTCTCTGGCACTTACGGCATCGGTCATATGTAATATTCGGGTCCTTGATAATATACTTCTGATAGTTTTTTTGTTTTAATTACTTGGTCCTGAATCGCCAATAAGAGTCTGTTTCAGGAAATAGGTATCCAAGCTTAAGCCACTTATTACTAGCTTCTCTGTCGACATGTCCCTGCTCCAAGTCTTGGATATGTCTACCATGAAGTGGTTTCTTACGTCAATTCTCAAGCTTCTCGGTAGTTATATCTTGTGCTGATCTAAAAGATTTTTCAAACTGTCGTAGGTTGAGAGGTGTAAAATTGATAAATATTAAACAAGAGAATATACTAGAAAAAAAACATTTTATAAAAAAAATTCAAACCGACTTCAAAAAGTAAAAAATAAAACTTTTGGAGTCGGTGCCAGCCAGGGCATTCTACATTGCACTTCTATTAACTATATATGTTTTTGGCCTTAGCTAGCTAGCACCGACTCCAAAAGTTTTATTTTTTACTTTTTGAAGTCGGTTTGAATTTTTTTTATAAAATGTTTTTATTTCAGATTTTTTAGTTACATCATGTGCCGTTACTTACATTAAAAATCAGCCCATACACAACAATGTCATCTAGGTAACCGACTACTTGCCAAAAGGTGATTGATATTTTTCAAGATTATGAAAAAACTACTAGCCAGATCTTCGTAAAAATTATATGGGACCACACATAAACCATCTTCTTTCAGATAAAAAAATAAATATAAAAATCTGTTAACAACTGGCGAAGTTATGGTGGAACATACATAAAAAAAAAAAATAAAAAAAAAAATAAAAAAAATACAGTCGAATTGATAACCTCCTCCTTTTTTGAAGTCGGTTAAAAAGCAACTAGTCTCATGTCGTCAATGCCGTCAGGGCGACATGAGACTAGTTGCTTTTTTCGAGTATATTTTCTTGTTTAATATTTATCACATAAAAATAGCATTGCAAAATGCAAAATAAAAAATTTATAAGGTGTAAAATTGTAATCAAATTCTATTATGGCTGCATGTATTTGGCTATTGCTTGCTTTTTGTTATTATTATTAAAGAGATTATTTTTGTAATTACACAATTTAAAACTAATCTAAGTTTGACGCCATAACAACAATGTTTTGAGCATTATCGTAATTATGCAGTTGTAAAATTAAATGAATTTAATAAATTTGTCAGTTTATCAATGGTTGCGGATTCCGGGAGGCCTTATCAATACTTACTTAACTATCATGAGACCAGTGGGCCTACTATGAGTTTTTTCTTGGGAGAGACATTTTGTATGCGGATCTGAACAGCGCCTCAAGTGGGCAGTAGCAGAACTACAGATTCTCATACAAAATCTCTTCCGTTTACTGTACAGTAAACAGAAAGAAAAACTCATGGTAGGCAGGCATAGGGCAGGCATAGGCATAGGGTCTAATTTTAAAATCAATCGCAATCCCTTTCAATTCATCATTTGAAAGATATTAACATACGTCACTATTTGACATTTGAAAGGGATTGTGATCGGGAAGCGTTTCGAAAGGTATTGAATTAGCTAAAATTGAACTGTCTAAACAAAGTGACAGACGAAAATAACTTTCAAATGTATGGAGAAGTGTCAAATGAAGTTCATTCATTGAAAACATCATTCGTTCTGAAAGGGATTGCGACTATAAGTTACACAACTCCATAAATCACAATACCTTTGAAAGGGATTGTGATAGATTTTGAAATTAGACAATTAGGGGGCTGGGTCAGCTACAATAAATAGTAGCTAAAAAGTAGCTCTTTTTCATATTAAATTGACTTTATTCGTTGCATTGTCAAAAAAATTTATCCCCCCATAAGGTCACTTGTAGCAAACTATACTTCTTGATATAGCAAATGCCCCTTAATCGTTGTAACAATACTATAATTACGTTCCATTAGTATATCGTAAGTTATAGGGGCGGTTTATCTATTAAATGCATCTACAATTACGTTTCTTGTGTGCCATCAACCAATTTGTGTCGTCGGTGTAGTGATGGGACATGATTGGGTTCATATATCGATAAATTGTCGTGGAAAGGTATTAAATGGAAATGAGAAAGTGTTTTAATTGTTTTAGATTGCTGACGAGATTAAAATATTTAAAGAGTATCTATACTTAGTATGTTTTAAGCGATTTAAGTTTTTGTAGCATTGTGAAAATGCTTTTTGGGAGATACATTTTATACCTTTCTGTAATGAATAAGACCTTTTCGAAATGGGTAATTTTTTGTTGGAACAAGACAATATGAGAATAAGTAATTTCAGGAGTGAGTGTCCATTTCTAGAGTAGGGCTTTTTCGTAGGTAGGTACTAAACGAAAAAATGTGACAACTAGCCTCGCCAATACGGGATGGGACGGGAACTATGAACCACACACTGTATGTTTTTACAAGTTACTTTTTTATTATTTATAATCTCTTAAATTATAAAACGTAAATATTTACTTAAATAATTATATTTTAAGAACATCAGCCATTTACTCTCTCAATAGTTGAGTCAAATATATATAATCAATCACCATACACGAATTCCCATTCGTATTTTTTTTTACCGCTCTCGACGCCATACATTATTAGTTGAGTTTACCAATATTGCGCTATGGTTTTATGAAGTGCAGCCAATAATGTTTTTTATTAGATATGTTACCTTCATGGTAATGTGCGTTAAAATCTGTGACGCAGACTGCTCACATTGACAATGGACAAGTAGACACGAAATCGGATATTCCCAATATTTCACAATGCGAGCTCGTATGACATAGGTATATGCTTCTAGTACACACTTATAATATCATTGAGTGCAGCATTATATTTTTACATTTTTTATATTATGGCTTCAGATCTGCATAACTTAATATTATAGTAATCAGCTTTTTGCTGATTAGTTTGTAATTTTATATAAACTCATAATTAAGTGCGTTGAATTAGGGTATTTACTGTGAATTTCTGGTTCAGTTCCAATTAGTTCATATAAATTACATATATAAAATTTAGTAAACATTGAGTGAAAAATCGGATATCGATTATATCGATGTATGGAATTCATTTGGGATGTTCCTTCTAATGTCTTAAATTCTATCGACAAACTGACGATGAACTATTGACATCACTGACTACTAGAAAGTTAGGACGTGCTTAGGACGATAATTATGTTCAGTTGATATATATGAAATTCTTTTGACGTTGAATACAATGTTTGTACATTAATTCAATTCTTTTAAAGTCATAAGTACCTAACTTCATTTGCTTTCTTAAAAAAATTTGCTAGTACACGGAGTACTTATTTGTTAAATTAAGAGCCTGTTTTACAATCTAAAAGTAAGTTCTGAGTAGCTTACTTCACAGATGATTTGACAGTTGTGATATGAAAAATATGCCAAATCCTCTGTCAAGAAACCTACTCAGAACTTACTTTTATGGCCTGCGCAGACGACGGACATTGAAGGACTTTTTGTCCGCGACACGACCTTATTACTAAGAACATAAAGTTGAATAAATAACGAGGACTATCGCGTACTTTTCATGGATATACGCGATTTAGTTGAATCTTATTTGGTTAACAATAAAGACGTGTCGCGGACAAAAAGTCCTCCGTTATCCGTCGTCTGCGCTAGCTCTTAGATTGTGAAACAGGCCTTTAATGTATTATTTTGATATATGTATGGACACAGTATGAATTGAATGGTTAAGTTTATTTGTTAGTTACTGAATCAACTGAATTGGACGCAATTTTGCATATAAAAAGACAAAGAATCTTGCATATCCTTCTAATATTATGTATACAAAAGTTTGAATGTTTCGTTGTTTGTTACTCCATCATGCAAAAACGGTTGCACGATGAATTATGTCCCGGCTACGCGCATCGGCTTATCTACAAGCTTGCCTGCACAAACCGGTTTGCGCAAGTCAGACGGAGCATGTAGCCAGCAAGACGGTATTCCATGCAGTCCTGAAAGCGCGGCTTGTGCAATCATTGAAATGCAAGATTGGACTGCGCAATCTTGGAGTGCACGGTTTTGCAAGAGCGTATGGCCAATTGTTCAGTGACAGTCCGCGCTTCAATCCGGGCTTCAGATTTGCAAAATTGTTTCAGATAACCTACGTAAAAAAATTATGAAAATGAGCGATGTTCGAAGGAGGTTGTAACTCGGACGTAGTCGCGGGCGGAGCTACTTAGTCTTTCATATCGAGAGATGGCATCAAGTTCAGCACTCGAAGTATTTCGCCAATGCTCGCAACACCGCATCAAATACAGGAAACAGCTTCGTCTCATTACACAATTGGAGTTGTCAAACACAATTTAACGGGATCAATTTAAATGATACTTGAGCCGGTTCGGGAATAGGGTTGCCAAGTTTAAGAAGAACTCAAACTCAATATCATTTATTCAGTCTAGCTGCTACAAGCAATTGTGAATGTCAAAGAAGCTACGCCGTCAGTTCACAAACCCTACAGCGGAAGATTTTGTAACGAGAAGAACCGGCACGAATCTCGACAAGGGCAACCGTAAAAAGTCATTACAACAGGGCTTCCGTGCTTCGGAGGTTCTTAAACCGTTCGGTCTCGGCTGTTGTGATCTCAAAACAAGTCGTTAAGCTAATTCAGAGGTATTATAGGCGGCTTGATAAACTGACACCAGAGGTGGCCACTAATCCTCATTCGAGAGAAATAAAGAAAGACTGGACTACTGTACTGCCCTTTTACTGGCATCATGTAAATCAAGCTTCAATCCGTAACAAGCTCCTTCTAACCTCGTTTTCTGTTGGCAGCCCTGTTCAGGAGTTATCTTTGAACATTTCCCACAGCAATGACGCGCGATGTGGTAATGTAACTTGATTGTCATCTTACAGTGACGAGACGCTTAATGATGACAGCTCTCAAAGGATTGAGAGGTATCTGATAAAACATTCTAGTTAGTACCCACTCAACCCGCAAGATTCAATCCTAATGAAAAAAGTACCCATTGGACCTCATTTTCAAGTCCCAACTCCCGAAACCGACCTTCCTGAAAATATTATAAGGTGTCCTTTCGACCTCCTGGTTGCTGATGCTGTCCTGGTAGGTACTTTTGGTTCGATTTCCATACAAAATTGATAATATCCCTTTTTTCTTGAAGTCGGTCGGTTAAAATTGAGGTCCAAACTCCAATGGGAAATATTTTTAACAGGGGGTCGAATGGGTACTTGTATGTAGCTGAGGTGGAATCTTGAGGCTCCAGTGAGTGAGTAAGCGAATAAAGCAGCAAGCTAAGGTCGCTGCACTATATTCTCCTAATCCACTTGACAGTGGTTTGCAAGGCGAAACTTCTTTCATCACTAAATCCGTAACAAGCTCCTTCTAACCTCTTGTGTTGTTGGCAGCCCTGTTCAGGAGTTATCTTTGAATATTTCCCACAGCAATGACGCGCGGTGTGGTAATGTAACTTGATTGTCATCTTATGACGCGACACTTAATGATGACAGCTTTCAAAGGATTGAGAGTATTTGAGAGGTAACTGATAGAACTGTGGTTTAGCAGGATCAAGCGCCATGAGCCATTTTAATGTCCCCAGTGCAGGGGAACTAGTATTCTTCAAGGATGGATTACTCCTAATAGTGAATTATGGTCATGTCATGTCTCATTTTTCAATGGGTAATTTACATTTTTTTTATGAACATCGGGGAAACTTTTAGCCTTCATCACCTTCAATACCTGATGTTTAGAATTGATAAGGCAGAAGATGGAAGCAAGCCTTTCCCGGAATCCTCAACCACTGAGAAACTGGCTATCTTATCTCTTAAAACTGCCGAAGCACAAAAATGCTGGAAACATTGTTTTTATGGCGAAAGACTTAGATAAGATGGTGCTAGCCAGACGGACTTACAAAAAGTCCTTGTCTAAGCAACCACAAGGTTTTTTTATACAGTTTAAAGCAGAATGCATTCGCAACTAAAGCGATAGCATTTATATTAAAATTAAAAAGCGACAGATCAAATAACTATTTTCGAGGATGGCGGGAGTGGTCCTTCTGGTTACATTTATTTCATGTCAGTAGTCATAACCACTGGGATAGCTGTTCTAGACTCATAGTGAACTCAAAAAGAAAGCAAAACCATAAAAAGCTTTTTTATAATAAAGTCCTCCGCATTATTTATTTTTATTTATTTATTTATTTATCCTTTTGGCAACAGTCATTTTTTTACAAAAGTACTTAATAACTATCTTACTAGCTATAATTTAGCATTAATAATTTAGTTTTAATTTAGTATCGCGACAGGCAGATTTAGATCTATTTGCAATGAATGAGGCCTCGATCAAGCGAATCATGAGCAAAGATTTTTTCAACGAGACATAATTATGTACTGTTATAGTATTAATTTAGACTTAAGATTGTGCTTTTTTAAACTTTGTTGTTATCTGTGATGACCTATATGTTACTAGGTAAGTAATCTTTTTTGTTAAACATAGCTGTTGGTCGTCCGAATATAAATAAATAATGGACCTATAGTGCCGATATGGATATATTTGGATAAGTTATAATTAACAAAAGAAAGATAAGGATATACCTGGACAAGCTATAACTAACAAAAGAAAAAATATTGTTAGAACATCATAATTATAAAAAGCATGTAGCGTTAGTCTATCCTATTAATAAAACCCACAAGAATACCTCTCCTTCTAGATTGCAATGGCGTCATTTAAATTCGAGGGGTGCAAACGTGAATAAAATGAAGAGGTAAAATAAATATAAATTAATAATATTCCAGTAATTGTTTTCTAGGTAGCTTTGGGTCGCGCACCTGCGCTGTACCGCGCCGGAGGTATCTTGATACTTAACTTAATAATAATAAATAAATAATAAATTTGTTTATTTGCTTAAAAATTTATTTACTACTAGAGGCCGGGCGCGGTTTCACCCGCGTGGTTCCCGTTCCCGTGGGAATTTTGGGATCATTTATAGCCTATGTTACTACTTGGGGTCTAAGGATTCTCTATACCAAATTTCGTCAAAATCGGTCCAGTAGTTTTTGAGTTTATTCGTTACTTATAATATTATTATATTAAATATTTATATATATTTACTACTAGCGGCCGCCCACGGTTTCACCCGCGTGGTTTCCGTTTCCGTGAGAATATCGGGATAAAAAGTTTTCTATGTTTTAATCCAGGCTATTGAATACTATCTCTGTTCGAAATTTTATCCAAATGTTGATTTTGTTACTTTCCGTTCTGTCAACTAACTCTATGCCAAAAATCAAGTCGATCGTTTGCTTAGTTAGGGCATGTGGAAAGGACATACAAACTTTCGCATTTATAATATTAGTTACGATGGACGGCAAATGGACTACCGGGAACTTCTTTCGCATTGTACGTACAGTCACACGCAATGACATGTATACACTTTACAACCTTATCGCATTGACACACACGGAAACAAAGTTTGTCCATCTGAGAACATGGGACCAAATCCCATCTGAGAATTCACTTGTGGCCGAGTTAATTTTTTCCAATATTTTTCTATTTAAAATTTATCATAAGTATAAAAATAGCATTGCAAAATGCAAAAATTCAAAATTCATAAAAAAGTTTGTCCTTTCGTACTAAGCAACCAATCAACATGATAAATTTTAAATAGAAAAATATTGGAAAAAATTAACTCGGCCACAAGTGAATTCTCAGGCTGGAATCGAACCAGCGACCTTTGGAAATCCGGTCCAATCAACATGATTTTTAGCACAGAGTTATTTGAAAGGACGGAGAATAACATAGGCTACTTTTTATCTCGACATTCCCACGGGAACGGGAACCACGCGGGTGAAACCACAGCCGCTAGTAATCGCATAAGCGGCTATCACTGGGTGACGTTGTAAGCCTATACGACTGTCTAAATCGAGCGCACGTTATGATCGTCCGGGAGCTTCCGAGACTGCACGGGAACAGTGACGTTAGGCTCGTGTCTGATCTATTTCTTCGATAATAAAAGAGTCTCACCGTTGTTCACAAAAATATTCTCGTCGTCGTTCTAATACTCTTTCCTTATTCTTATCATGTAGAAATGCGAATACTTCAGTAAATCAATAATTTAAAAGAACGAGACTCACATAAATTTAAAATAACTAGGCACTTTGAAGCGGCGCTTATTTAAAGCAGAGACAAGTTACATAGATTTAAGTTGCACCTGCACAAGATTAAAGTATCGAGACTGTTCGGTCTCGTAGACGGTACCCAGGTGTATTATAAAGACGTTTTTCTTGCGTGTCGCTGTCGCAGCGAGGCATCTTATAGTGATGGGAAACGTAGTTTAAAGTGTCACTCGATATCGGTAAGTGCTGTCTGAATTGAATTAATGAGTAAAACAAAGTATGACGTACATTTGAATTTTAAATTAATTGAATCCACATGCTTAATTCAAGAATATTTTAAAAGAGACACTATCATACCAATAATTACGTTAACATTCGTTGTCTGCCTTCCTAGTAGACGAAATAGCATTCATAATTGCCAGGATTTAACGTGTCATTGTGTTGACTTTGCGAAGGTTTTTCTTTCATGTATAAGAAGTTTTTTATATACCAAAGAGTATGCAACCACTAGGTATTATTCCATTCAATATGGAAAACATTCGTACATTGTACGAGAAAATAATAATATTTTTGCATATATCTCCGCTACGCAATTATTAATTAAGCTGATTATTGGAATTTTGATATGAATAACTAGATTCACCACACGGTTTCACCCGAATTTCCGTTCACGTGGGAATATCGGGATAAAAGTGTTGGTCCACTACTTGAGGTCCCTACATACCAAATATCATCCAAATCCGTTTAGTAGTTTTTTGTGAGAAAGAGTAACGAACAAATAAACAAACTGACATACTTTCACATTTATAATATTAGTAGGAAGTAGGATTTCATAGACCATATCCCAACTTTTTACAATTGGGCTTACAGATTTAAGTCTCGTTTCTTCTCTTTTATCCCCGTTTCTCCAAGTTTCATCGATAAAACTTACGGCACAGCGCATCACTAAACTGCAGGCATCTATCAAATTATGACAAATATTGTTTTTGTGTACCGGGATTGTAGGAAGGCAACTACTAAGACAGATTTTAAACATTCTTTATAATAAAACAGGGATACGGTGGTACAGACCTGCATTTATTTTACGACACATAAATATTGAGAAAGAATTATGTACAGTCGCGAAAGCTCTCGGATAGGACGACCACTTTTAGGCGATATTCGATCTAGTACCCACTAGCAAGACCCTCAAGTTTCGACCTCATCTACATAGAAGTTGGACCCTATATCAAAAAGTATGTCCCATTGAACCTCAATGGTAACCGACTTCAAAAAAATGAAGGAGTTTATCATGTCATGGCACATTGATTTTGTATGGGTAACAAACCAAAGGTACCGCTTACCTCAGTGTCTCAATTCGAAAGTCTATGACTTGTGTGTGTGTGCCAGTGATGATTTACGGTAGTGAAACATGGTCGCTAACTATGGGCTATGGGTCTGATAAGGCTCAAGGTAACCCAGCGTGCAACGGAGAGGGCTATGCTCGGCGTTTCCCACGTGATCGAATCGGAAATGAGGAAAGCTGTAGGAGAACTAAAGTAACCGAAAGGAAAGAGGGTGGAAAGATTCTGGAATGGCAACCGCACACCGGACGACGCTCCGTGGCAGTTCCCGACAAGGTGGACCGACGATCTGGTGAGTAGTCGCGGGAAGCCGATGGATGCGGGCCGCGCAGGAGATCCTTGAGGAAGGGGAGGCCTATACCCAGCAGTGGGTATCATGTGGCTGAGACGACGATAGAGATTTACCAACTGGCAACACGGACGAAGTCAGTCACATCATATTCTAACTATCCCTGACTAATATTAAAATGCGACAGTGTGTTTGTTTGTCCTTTGACGCTCTTAATAAGCAACCTTTCGACTTGATTTTTGGCATAGACATACCTAGATAGGCTACTTTTATCCCGATATTCCCAGGGGAACGGGAACCACGCGAACGAAACCACGGACGGCCGCTGGTTTTTCAATACTACGATAGCACTTGCCACCACTCACTGACTTTCAATCCACTCCAATTACGTGTGACATCGAACGAAGTCCTTAATTCCAACTTGTGACAGCTCACGACTATAGTCAGATGGTGTCACATTTGACATTTGACGTGTCCACGATTGCGGGAACACACGAGTATTCCAAAGTCAGTCAGATCACAGATGATTGACAATTTGCGATCCGATTTCGATTGGAGTTCGATTTTCGAACACTCGTAACTACCAATCATTTGGAGATCTGTAGGTCTAGCAGGAAACTTTCGAAATAGTATTGATGGAGACGTCGAAAAATGTATAGGAAAACGTAGATCCATTCCGTTTACGTCCGGTAGGATCTCTACTCCATTATGTATTTTTTTTTAATACGTCCTCGATGTATTTACTCGAAAGTTTTTAGTGCTAGGCCTACTGTATGGCGCATTGGTGGGACTATCTGGCTTAGGCGGAGATCGCTGGTTTGATTCCCGGCCAAAGACAATATTGTGACTATAAACGTATTGTCTTTTTAAGGTGGTCGGACGGTTTTCTTCTTAAAAAAAAAACTATTTAAGTATGTTTTTATATTTGTCTCTGGACGGTTTACGAATTGAGAATTTCAACACATATGATAAATTTTAAATAGAAAAATATTGGAAAAAAATCCACTCGGCCAGACCGAGCCACCGAGACTCAGTGGTTAGAGTAGTGGGCCGAATTCCCCGGTCGTGGGTTGGAGTCCCATTTGAGAATTCACTGGTGGCCGAGTTATTTTTTCCGATATTTTTCTATTTAAAATGTATCATAAGTATAAAAATAGGATTGAAAAATGCAACAATTCAAATACAAATACAAATACAAATTTTTATTGCAAACTAAGTGTGTACAGGTGTTATAATCTAGAAGAAACTTAAACACTTAGTCGCCCTTTACGGACACAGCAATTTATGAGAGGGCTGCCTGTTACAAAGAATAAAACAGAAAATAATAAAAAATAAACAACGATAGAAGTTTACAATTTGGATTGGATGTTTACAATTTGGATTGATCGTCATACTAATATTGAATAAAGAGTAGTCACTTAATTTAGATAATCGTTAATAGAATATACACATTTTTCAATTAAATAGTCTTTTAGTTGGCTTTGAAAAGCTTTTAGGGTTTTATTATTTTTTATTTATGGTGGTAATTTATTAAATATTTTGATAGCCATATAATATGGACTGCAGCTCAACATTTTTATTCTAGACTGAGGTAAGTGAAGCTTGTTTTTGTGTCTGGTGTTAATAGAGTGGATATCACATTTTTTTTTAAATTTATTATTATTTTTAAAAACAAATATACAAATGTCGAAGATATATATGGAGGGTAAGGTAAGTATTCTATACTTAATAAAATAAGGTTTACAGCTGTCAGTGTTGTCTATTTGGGCAATTATTCTGATACATCTTTTTTGCAGTATAAATAATTGTTCAGCGTCCACACTATTACCCCACAGCAGCACACCGTACCGCAGCCAGGCGTAGGCGTAGGCGTAGTAGGCAGATATTGCAGTATCTGTATTTGTGCTGACTTTTATTTGAAATAAAGCGTAGCTGAATTTTGCCTATTTTGATTTAACGTGTGCTATGTGTTTTGTCCAATTTATATTTGTGTCAATTTTTATTCCAAGGAGATTAAATTCATCAACCATTTCGATGTTTGTACCCTGGTAGTTGAAATCTATATCTAGAGGGGGAGTTTTACATGATTTAAATTGTATGAGTTTTGTTTTTTGAAAATTTACTTCTAAATTGTGGTCGTAAAGCCAACTAGTGATGTCATTTAAGGTTTTGTTTAATAGTTGCAGGTAGTTATCATTTTTTTCGCATTCCAATACTTAATCATAAATGAAAATTTCAACGAATGAAACCTCACTCACTTATGCATGAAATTGTATGGACATTTTGCTTTGAGTTGAGTTCAAGACGTTTTTACCTTGAAATTTCAATTCAGAAACTCTCCAAAAGTCATCATAATGATGTAGTACCCACTGGACCCTCAAGATTCGACCCTAAAGAAAAAAGTACCCATTGGACCTAATGTTCAGGTCCCTTCCGACCTTCCTAAAAATATTATATAAAAGGTACCGATTCGACCTCCTAGTTGGTTATGCTGTCCTGGTACATTTGGCTCGGTTTCCATACAAAAATGATGCGCCATTAATTATTAATCTTCTTTTTTTGAAGTCGGTTAATATTGAGGTCCAATGGAACATGTTTTTTTTGATCGGGGGTTCATCATGTAGATGAGGTCGAATCTTGAGGGTCCAGTGGGTACTAAATCTTCATAATATGTAAAGTTATGTAAGTTTGATAAATGTGATTTCAAATTTAAAAAGAAGATATTTAATTAGTAATTATTCATTTAACTACCAATCATATGATGTCGTGTCAGTTAATATTCAGTTCTTCGGTTCGAATTTAATTAATTTATATTTGAAACTCGAGATTTTATTTGTATTTATTAACGGAAAAAACAAGTTGTAGCGACAATACGTAAATTGTGACAGATTATAAAATGTCTGAGTTCCACCATTTAATCACGTCTTTTAGACTTTTAATAATGCCCTATTAAGTTAATAGCTGGCCATTAATATGCATTTTCGAGTCATGAAGGATTTTCAAGTAAAATGGCACTTTTTTATTCAACACTGGTCTTCATAATTATCCGTCATTCCAAACAAAAGTATAATTTTAACAAAAAAAAATTTTCTTATTTGAAGAGCTTGGTGGCGCATCGATTTAAGCGTTCGACCTGCGATTGTGGCCACTAAGCCACTTTCGCAATAGTCAGTCACGGGATGGGTAACCAAATTTTTTTTTTTATCTCGAGCTACTTTGTGCTTCGGAAGGCAAGCCGTTCATCCCGGCTGTATTTGTAGTCGATAAAACCCACCAATCCGTATTGGGCCCGCGTGGTGGGCTAGGGCTCATTCTCCTCATGCGTTAACCACCTCCGGTCTAAAGGTAACGACCACCGGTTTTAGATCCGATGTCCCGGGTTCGATTCCCAGCGGGGGCAGGTACATATTGTATTCGGTTTGGTTGGTGGCAGGACTTGTTGTCAGTCCGCCTGGCTAACGAGCACCATATTATTTAAGTCTGAAGCCACAACAACAATGTTTTTAGCATTGTTGTGTTCCGGCAGTTAGAGATAAGATAGCCAGTTCCTCAGTGATTGAGAATTCCGGGAGCGGTTCGCTTCCATCTCCTGCCTTATCAATACTTAACATCAGGTATGATGAAGTCTAAGAGTCTCCCCGTTATGCATAAAAAAATGCAGCGGGCCCATTATAGTCAAACAATGATGATATTTTTGCTATCTAAAAAGGTAGGAATAAAATAATGTAACAAAGACAAATATCTAGAGTCCAAAGACATCGTTTTTTTTAATATGGAGCCTTGCATGACTAGTTGCTCGTGTGACATGTTTGCTGTACACTTGTAAAACATACGCCAATCTACCGAGAAAATAATTACAAACGACAAATACTATTTGACAAAATATCGTAAATTATTATACTTTTTGAAAGATTTCACTTTTAACGTGTACTATAAAAATATTTTATTTAAGTATACTCGAACATCTTCAAAGTAAAATATTTCTAGAAGATAATATATATCATTAATGAGATTTTATCGAAGAGTATTTATGTTGGTAAATATAATTTATAGTCATATACATAATTTAACCTTGTTATTAGTCGTATTTAACTCTTTTGACCCTATCAATAACAGTTATTTAAGAACCCGCATAAGATAAATAGTTAACACATGTATTTTAGTTTATAAATACTTTTTATGATTAATGACTTGTATCATTATGGGGATTATTATCGATTTTTGCATTATAAAATGTGATATTCGACACCATGTATTATACATATAAACCTACCTCTTGAATCACTCTATCTATTAAAAAAAAACCGCATCAAAATCCATTGCGTAGTTTTAAAGATCTAAGCATACATAGGGACAGACAGCGGGAAGCGACTTTGTTTTATACTATGTAGTGATGCTTATTAAGGAATATACATATACTTATTGACGTAACTCTGTTGAGAATCACCAAGATCGTACCTGAAACAATAAAATTATTATTATTAGTAAAATATATAGGTAAACATATAACACGAAATGACAATCAAGAAATGTAAGTAAGTACCTTTATAATTATAGTAAAATATTTGGTACTAGAGGCCGGGCGCGGTTTCACCCGCGTGGTTCCCGTTCCCGTGGGAATTTTGGGATCATTTATAGCCTATGTTACTACTTGGGGTCTAAGGATTCTCTTTACCAAATTTCGTCAAAATCGGTCCAGTAGTTTTTGAGTTTATTCGTTACATACAAAAATACAAATCTTTCCTCTTTATAATATTAGTATAGATATCACAAAAATACTGCGGCTATTCCGAGCACAATAAGAGCACGCTCAAGGCCACATAAGAGATCTAGTACCCACTGAGTCCTAAAGATTCGACCTCATCTACATAGAAGTAGCCGTTAGACCCTCTATCTAAAAACATGTCCCTTTTTTTTTTTTTTTTTTTTTTTAATATTTCCATACAATCACACCAATTATCTAGCCCATGTTAAGTATCATGAAGAACTTGTGTTATGGATACTAGATAACGGATAAACATACTTATATACTATTTTTTTTGTAAATACATACATAATATACATATTAAACACCCAGACCAAGACAAATAGACATGTTCATGCACACAAATATTTGTCTTGTCCGGGGATCGAACCCGGGACCTCTGGCGCAGAAGGTGGGGTTAGTACCCCTGCGCCAAACAGGTCGTCAAAATTGGACCTCAATTTTAACCGTTTTTAAAAGAAGAAGGAGTCAATCACTTCATGGCGCATCATTTTTGTACGGAAATCGAACCAAAAGTACCAGGGCAGCAACCAGGAGATCGAATAGGGTCATGAAAATGAGGTCCAATAGGTACTTTTTTATTAGGGTCGAATTTTAGGGGCGAATGGGTACTAGATCATATAAGAGTACGCTCAAGGTCAAACCATTTGCTGTCGCCTGTATGTAACCAATGTCAAAACATTATAAAGGAGAACTACCTTAGATACTTTTAAAACTTGAAATAAGGCTTTACGTTTATCATACATGGGCATAATTTGTCACCCAACTGTGAAGCGCTCGTGTCATCACGTTTGTTAAGCAACGTTCGGTCCGGCTAGGTATCGGATGGGTAACCGTAAAATGGCATTACAACTGAGCGCTTCCGTGCTTCGGACGGCACGTTAAACCGTCGGTCCCGGCTGTTGCAAGTTAGAGGCTTTATAGGCGGATTGATAAACTGTGACACCAGAGGTGGCCAACAATCCTCATACGATAAGAAAGAAGAACACCCAACTTACAGACAACGCGAATCGATCTCACCCACGAAACCACGATGTCTGCCTAAACGTGTCGTCACCAGTACTCTAGAACACCGTAATAATGTTTATGGAAAGCAGAAATGTACCAGGAAACGAGAAATGGCGGGAAAACCGGACGCGACGTCCCGACCGACTATTTGTCAGGAGCGTGTACTGTGACTAGCGTTCTTGATCATTCAGGCTGGGCTTAGGCAGCCTGCTGGAGCTCTATTTTTGAATCGCTCGTATGACATTGTGTTTTCGTATGCGATGCGACATAAGCCACGAGTCGCTAGCTTTATTTAGCTCGAAAGCAACGAGTGGGTAGGGGAAATAATTGCGGTCGGTCGAGCGATTAAAAAATATGGAAATTCAAATGTATGCAAACGAAAATCAGTAGAGCGCTCGATGAGAGAGAGACGAGTGTATCAAGAATGGACAGGCCATTAACACAGAGCCCTTGGGGTCGGCAGGAGGGCTAGCGGAGAGGAGAAATGGAGCTGTGAACGGAGAAATATTATCTTCGCATATGAGATTTACTAATGCAATCCTATTGGTTAATATTTCCTCGCTTCTGCGCTCCGCTGGCTCGCTCTGCGTCCGCGACGTCTCACCGACCATTTGTCAAGAGAGTGTACTGCGAATAGCGTTCTTGATCGTTCAGGCTGGTTTTAGAATGCCTGTCCATTGACGCAGAGCGAACTTGTGGAGCGGAGATTTATTTCTGTTCTGTTTGGTCCTATCCTATTTAATCCTATTTAATCCTTTAATCCTATCCTATCCTATTTAAGTCTGATGCCATAACAGCAATGTTTTCAGCATTGTTATGTTTTGGCAGTTAGAAATAAGATCAGTTCAGTGATTGAGGGTTCCAGCGGCGGAGAGAGCTAGCAGAATTTGAAAAACAAGGGAAATATTTCACACGAGAAGCGTGCTTGTTAAGATTCAGAAAAGGTAAAAATAAAAAAACAAAATAGTTACTTACATGAAAAGGAATATGGGTTAGGTGAGGAAGGGCGGGCGGCGCCTTTTCATTAAATGTTGGATGTTTGATGTTTTCAAACATCCAACATTTATGATTTTTTAATTTTTGCATTATTCAATGCTATTTTTATACTTATGATAAATTTTAAATAGATAAATATTGTCAAAAATCAACTCGGCCACAAGTGATTTCTTAGATGGGACACGAATCCACAACCTTTGGATATCCGGTCCAATGCTCTAACCACTGAGCTACCGAGTCTTCGTTTCGAGGGTTCGAGTCCCAACTGAGAATTCACTTGTGGCCGAGTTGTTTTTTTCTAATATTTTTCTATTTAAAATTTATCATAAATCCAACATTTAGTAAAAAGGCGATTTTGTGAAAATTGTGGCAATTTAGTGAAAAAAAAAATCAGATTTCAGATGTTTGTTACTCAATTACGTGACAACGACAAAGTAAAAGGATTCATCAATAATTTTAAACGGATATTACAACGGGAACGAGAACCTCGCGGGTGAGACCGCGCACTTAATTTTTTTATCCTTCTGTCTGGCTTCCTTTTCATCGATCGCTTACAAGATTAAAGTATCAAGATCAACCGGTCGAACTATAACCACTTCCCAAGTTTTGATCGTTACTACGCGTCGTTAAGTGATTGGCTTTGCGACGAACTGACAAAACGATTTTTGTATTTATACACAAACAATCTTTTACGTATTCACGGTCATCATGATAAGTTTTTTCTACAGTTGGTGGGGCTGATGGCGCAGTGGTAAATATGAAATCTACTTAGCCAGGAAACTATTTATTTATTTAGTTTATTTGGGAAACAAACAATACAATTTGTCTTATAAGTAAAATAATAACTAAATATATCTTAAATCAGCAAAGTTTCCACTTATTACTAAAACATATGTTTGAGCAATGGACAAAGGTAACAATCTTACACACAATCTTACAAAGATCTTAGAAAAAAAAAAAAAAAAGAATTGGTATAATCTGTACTTACTACAAAAAGGACAAACCTTGGGTAGGTAATGGCATTATAGTCTAATAACTAAGGGGAGACAAAAATAATAAAATAATAAAAAAAAAAAAACAATAATAACACCCCTCTTTTTGCGTGGGGGCCAAAAAAAAACTTACTACTGTGAAACATACTTCCTAACGCCATGGGTCGTGACTTCGTGGGTCCGGGACCAACCAAACCGAATGCAATATATCTTTTTAGATTTTCTAATTTATTTTCCAATAATTTGACTAATATTTTATGAATGAACAGGTTTCGTTTTCATTAACGTGGAAACTTACACAATACCTACAAACTTACGAAATCATAGTACCCTGGTACTCACCTCAATCTGCCACTAAAATGTCTATTAAAAAACCAAATTGAAAAATTTTTTTGTACTTTAACGTATTTTTTGTCTCACGAGTTCACTATAATCAGAAAGAGATAGCCGTACTACTCCCTAAGGAGGTCCACAAATGGAAAGCCCATGTTTCATCCCACAGGAACTCCCTAATATACTAAGGAACGGACATCTCACAAAAGATACGAAACAGTAGAACTATTTAAAATAAAAGGTTACTTGAGTCTAAAGTACCCACTCGACCCTCAAGATTCGACCCTAATGAGAAAGGTAACCATTGGACCTCATTTTCAGCGCCCATTTGACCTTATAAATATTATATTTAAGGTGCCGATTCGACCTTCTGGTTGGTTATGCTACCCTGGTATATATTTTTATATATATACATATATATATTTTTTTCTTTTTCTAAAATAAATTGATACTGACCTGTATGTTCCTCACAACTTGTAATCTTGTAATGCGAGAAATGTTGTAATGTATGATAGATAAGTCTTTCTTTACCAGTTGAAAATTAATTACGGTTACAATAACCATAAAATGTAATATTATAATTAGTATTTTTTTTGTGATGGAAATTGACTTTACTGATATGTTAAGGTAATTTTTCAATTTGACGACTCTGTATGAAATAAAACAGGGAGAAAAAAACAGCCCTTGACGAGTTTCTTGCCGGTTCTTCTCGTTACAAGGTCTCCCGCCGTAGGGTTTGTGAACCGATGGCATAGCTTCTTTGACGTTCATAAGTGCTTGTAACAGCCTAGACTGAATAAATGATATTGACTTTGACTTTGACTTTGGTACTTTTGGTTAAATTTTCGTACAAAATTGATGCGCCATGATGCCCATCAATCTTACTTCATCTACATAAAAGTCCATTCATTCGACTCTCTATCAAAACATGTCTCATTCCCATTGGATCTCAATTTTAATCGACTTTAAAAATTTATCAATTCATGGCGCATCAATTTTGTACGGAAATCGAACCAAAAGTACCCGGGCAGCATGAGGTCGAATGGGCACCATGAATTTAATATTTTTAGGAAGATCGAATGGGACCTGAAAATTATATACAATGGGTAAGTACCTACTTTTTAAATCCTGAGGTTCGAGTGGGTACTAAATCGTCGAATGGGACCTAAAAATAAGGTCCAACTTTTTTGATTATGAAATTATTTCACCAGTAGAGAGGCACATTATTCCTGTGTGACATAGACAAATGATACATTTTAAATAGAAAAAAAGACAAAATTAAGAAAAAAATATAGACTAAATTGTATTGTGACTTGTGACTATTAATATTTTTTTATGTACCTAAGTCACATATTCATATACTGCAGTACTTTTTACTGTGTTCAGCAAATGTCCAACTTTGGCGTGTTGACGTTAAAACTAAAACTTTATAAAAGTGCCTTTATGGTAGTCTCCTGAGGGCGATCTTTGTTACAAAAGATTTCCTCAATATCCTAATATTATAAATGCGAAAGTGCGTTTCTTTGTCCTTCCTTAACGCCCTAACTAGGCAACCAATCGACTTGATTTTTCGCATAGAGTTAGTTGATAGAACGGAGAGTAACATAGGCTACTTTTTATCCCGATATTCCCACGGGAACGGGAACTACGCGGGTGAAACCGCGGGCGGAAGCTAGTAAACAATAAATAGTATCCAAAATCCATGTGTAACGACATTTTAATAGCTTTTGCATGTTCAATCCATCGATCTGTTCTACCCTATCATTAGTGTCGCTTTGTGCATTCTAGAAAGCTAAATTGTGGGGTATCATTACCTTTACCATGTTCTGATTTGTGTACAGAAACGAATATATAAAAAAATATATGAACATGGACACAAAAATGGTATTTAAGATCGCGTTAAGAGTATATATTCGTTCATTTAAATTTTGTTAAGGTACAATTAAGAGGCGTGGATTTTTGAAATGAAAAAAAAAACTTTTTCTTCTTCTTATCGTATGAGGATTAGTGGCCACCTCCGGTGTCAGAGTTGCGCCTACAAGGCCTGTGACTTGGCTTAGCGACTGCTATCAGATGACAACAGCCGGGACCGACCGACGGTTTAACGTGCCTTAAATGTTTTAAGCCAATGCCACTTTACGGTCACCCATCCGACACCTGACCGGACCGAATGTTGCTTAACAAACTTGATTGAATACGATCAGTTTTTCAAGCACCACCACTAGCGCTTCAAGTAACAATTAGGTACCTACAGTGTTTGTTGAAATATTACATAACACGTGCCGGAATCGACCCTGCTACCCGAAGTGTCAACGTCGCATTGCTGCGCGCTAGTCAGTCAGCGCATTCCTAACCACAGGGCGCTTCCTTACCATTCCTGTAAATTACTACGTGGACCAAGTCTTAAGCGGAAGTCTGGAGTGAACATTTTTTATGAATTAGTCATGGCAAATTGTGACAGGCATTCGAAAGTTCCAGCGTTCTCCGACAGTCGTTTCGCCTTTGAACTGATCGCCGATAGACGTTTCGTATCTGAGAGATTCCCCGTCAGAACTATTCACCCATGCGACGTTTCGCCGACAGAATTTTTCGTATGTGGCTGTTTCGACGACAGGACTTGCCACCTATGGACTATTCAGCAATAGATCGTTTCTTATGGTAAATTTTAAATAGAAAAATATTGGAAAAAATTAACTCGGCCACAAGTGTTTCTGTTTACGATTGTTTCAACTACGTTAAGTAATGAGAAATCTAATTAAGCAGATAGGGTCTTCTTACACCTGCCCAAAAAAGGAGTCCTAAGTTAACTTTTATTAAGTACCAAATTATGTTTTTTGTCGCACATTATAGAGTATAAAGTCGTGATAACATAAAGATTCTAATAATACCTCATCCATTAAAATCAGCTAAGACGTTTAGTGGAATTGAAAAAATCACATACAGCGATGAACCAATATGATAAGACTTCTTTTTTGATCGAATCAGAAATGAGGAGATCCGTAGGAGAACTAAAGTAACTGACATCGCTCGAAGGGTTGCTCAGCTGAAGTGGCAGTGTGCAAGTGGCCGGGACACGTAACGTAAAAAACCGATGGCGGTTGGGGCGGGAAGGTTCTGGAATGGAATAGTAAACACTAGCAGCCGCTTGCGGTTTCACCCGTGGTTCCCGTTACAGTGGAAATATCGGAATAAAAAGTAGCCTATGCGTACTCCACTACTTGAAGTCTCCATATACCAAATTTCATCCTAATCCGGCCAGTAGTTTTTGCGTGAAAGAGTAACATACAAATCAACAAACTGACATCTTTTCGCATTTATAATATTAGTAGGAAGTAGGATATTCAATCGCTCTCCGTTTATTGATTAAACCATACCCGAAAACATATTGGGCCAAGGTATTTACTATGCGTGCCACATCAGACATGTAGTTCTTTAACTGTATACCGTCTTCTTTTCATTTTAACAAAGCAACGTGTGTAAATAGCAATAAAAAAAATACATGTTTATGTTTTACATGTTTCACTTTTCTGTAAAATTTAATAATTTAATAATTTTTAATGTGAAACAAAAGGCAAAATAAAATAGTATTAAAAATATCCACAGTCTTCAACCCTAAATTCATTTCAGTCCGTATTATATTTGATAATTTTTAATAAAGTAAATATACTAGAAAAAAGCAACTTGTCTCATGTCGCCCTGACGGGACTCGAACCCGCATCCTTGGGAATCCGGCCCAATGCACTGACCAATTATGCTACAGAGACCTACGAGAACACGTTGAAATTCTCTAGTATATTCACCTTTTTTCTACGGTGTTGGCCTTCGTCGTTTCATCAATGAGAGAAATATATCCTCGCATTCGAAAGAAACATCTTTACAGATGTTTTGACTATCGATAAACTGCCATCTACTTATACCTTTTTTTTTTTTTTTTTTTTTGAATTTATAATGCTATTTTTATGTGATAATTTTTAATAAAGTAAAAATATTTTATTATTTTATTTTATTTTATTAATATATTTTACGTATTATATTTTCTTAATATTCTTTTAACTGTAAAAAATATCGATCTAGTACCCACGACCCTCAAGATTCGACCCTAATGAAAAAGGTGCTCATTTTACTAAATTTTCAAGTCCCATTCGACATTTCTAAAATATTATATTTTAGGTGCACTTGACCTCTTGTGATGTTATCAATTTCCGTACAAAATTGATGCGCTATGAATTGTAAATGACATATTTCTGATAGAGGGTAGAGTGCTATCATGTAGATTGTAGATGGTTGAATCTTAAGGGTCCAGGGTACTAGATCAAAATTTATTTTTTCTTGACCATTTTTGTAAACTGTCAAAATTCCACAATATAAGTAATAAAAATACACACCACGGTAATCAACCCTAAATTCATTCATCATTCCGTCAGTATTTCCATATTCATGCAACCATGGCAGAATATCAGTTGCTAGTTTTCTTAATCTTATGACAAATTTTTAATAGAAAAATATTGGAAAAAAAATCAGCCATCAGTTAGTTATTCTTAGACAGGACTCGAATCTGCGACTTTTGGGTATCTGAGCTATCGAGCCTTGAGAATTTCTTAATCTTATGATAAATTTAAATAGAAAAATATTGGAAAAAATTAACTCAGCTACAAGTGAATTCTCAGATGTGAATCGAACCCACGACCTTTGGAAATCCGGTCCAATGCTCTTGCATTTTTCAATGCTATTTTTATCATAAGTATAAAAATAGCATTGAAAAATGCAAAAATACAAAAATCATAAAAATAAATCTTAATCTCATTTCAAATGGGCAAAAGCTTTACAATCTCTACAAAAAGGCGCGTAAAACTTTAAAGCTAATATTTATCTTAAAATGCACAAAGAAAAAACGAACAGCAAATATTTTCCCAAAATCCATAAAATCTTAAGTCACAGTCACTTTTGTTACGGAACATGACCGTACACTGAGGGCCAAGTAAACAACCGACAAATTGTCAACAGTACAGACGCGTGCAGATAAGTGCGCCCTCTGGCGGGTCAAATGAAAGTTGCGGGACAAACATGAGTGCGCTTAATTAGCAGGTACACTGCGGGACCTGAAAATCGGGCACGGCTCTCGAAAAAAATATGGGTAAATAAAGATGTTTCATGTTGTAAAGTGTAGTGTAAATTAATTGTTTTTGTTGATTGATAGATGAAGATGATACAAAAAGCGACAAAAATTGTAATGTTCGATAATTGTTAGTCTGTGTGACTAAACCTGTAAATTAAATCAAAGCATAAAATATGTATTTATTTATTTACTCAAACTGTGTAGCGTTTATTTAATTAACAATATCATAAAATAATACTATTTATGATTGATTTAAAAAAGTATATAATAATTTCTGCACAAGGATATTGTGTTCCCATCATCTCGGCCTGCAGTGTACGCGCTCGCATTAAGTACAGAGGACCACATATTACTGTTTGCCTGAGTTTTAGGGGCACTATCTTTTTAGGGGTCAATTAGGGGCCGTGAACGATTCAAAGGGCCCTTTAGTTTGTGTACTAATGATTTTAATCCCAGTTTTAGTCACTAGGGACTATAAAAAGGGGTATTTGGGAAATCCTGGTAACATAAAGAGGTGTGTCAAGAAGGGTTAGAGACGAAAGCACTCGCATCATTATTTGGGGCCTGTTTCAGCTCCGACTGATAAGTTATAGATAGCTTATTTATTTATTTATTTCGTTAGGAAAACTTACAGCTCTAAAATAAATACAATATAGTTAAATATTATTAGGTGACTAATGAGCCATTTACAGGTTTTCACTTATAGGTAACTAGACATGGTGGAGTATATTGACAAACAACAGAATATCTAATAATTGATTACTTAGGAGCAAAGTGCGATCAGCTAACAACTACAATACAAACTACAAACACAAATTAAAAATCGATTTATCTAGCATATAATTTGACATATTTTTCTGCCAAATGATCTACCAGTTAATCTTTAAGTACAGAACTTATCCGTCGGTAGTGTCACCGGCCCTAAACCTTTTTTTAAACCCTCAAGATTCGACCTCATCTACATAAAAATACCCATTCGACCCTGTATAAAAAAAACATGTTCCATTGGACCTACATTTTAACTGACTTCAAAAAAAGAAGGAGATAGCGTATGTGCAAAAATTTAACCAAAAGTTCCAGGGCAGCATAACTTACCCGGGAGGTCGAATGGGAACCTCAAACATTATAATTTTTGGAAGGTCGAATGGGATACTAGATCGTTGTTTACATATGACTAGGTTTGGTACAGAACTAAAGTAACTGACATCGCTCGAAGGATTGCTCAGCTGAAGTGGCAGTGGGCGGGACATATAGCGAGAAGAACCGATGGCCGTTGGGGCGGAAAGGTTCTGGAAAGGCGACCGCGCACAGGACGACGCTCCGTGGGTAGGCCCCCGACAAGGTGGACCGAAGATCTGGTGAAGGTCGCGGGAAGCCGCTGGATGCGGAGTGCGCAGGACCGATCGTTGTGGAGATCCTTGGGGGAGGCCTTTACCCAGCAGTGGGTGTCATGTGGCTGAGACGACGAGGTTTGGTACATAAAAACGCAGCCTACATATATCTATGCTTTTGCTCTCTTTAACAACTTAATAAAAAATAATAAAATAATTGAAAAGCGTCAATTCGGACGGTGTCCCAACTTATTTCGTCCGAAACGTCCGTAGCCCGTCAGTGGTGGCGACACTACATACATACATTTCTAAGCTCCTTGGATAGTCGTCCCACGCAGCCATACACAAAAAACGTTATGTGGAAGCAAATCCAGTTAAGGACCTTTCAGACTACTCCGGCGTGCGGTGAGAGTGGATGTCTATTGGGCAGATCGCACGGAGCAAACGGGCGGGTGGAACGCTGAACGCTACGCTAACAGCTGGCCCCCCTAGCCCCCCAGAAGAACCAGCCCCCCTAGCATGAACACCGCTATATCACGCAAAATGATATAGCACATCATGCTGTCTTGCTTACTCCGCAAAGAGGTGAGCGGGACAGCGACACGTTATCGAGTTATGGAATCGATAAAAGCCGCTCATGATAGGCGTACGTTTGGTACGAGTTCGGCAAAGTCTGCACTATCGAAACTAGGTATCGGTAGGATGCACTGATCACGTCAGTAAAACAGTCTATGGATATGAAAGAATCAAAACTTTTTTACGATAACGAAAATAGTTTGACAAAACTAGTACGACAGGTTGAAACAAGTTTGATAACAACTAAGATATGGATTACATTGATGCACTAGCTTCCGGCCGCGACTTCTTTCGCGTGGAAATTCCAGAAAATCCTAAGGGAACCTTTAATCAGGTTAGTAATTGTTCAAACACTGAGGAAATGGTAATATTTTTACTTAACGCCTCTGTGGTCTAATGGTAGCACGCTTCGGTATCAGGTACAGAGGTCCTGATTTTGATTTCAAGGGGGTGTAGATATTGTATTCGATATGGTTGGTAGTAGGACTTGTTCTAAGTCCGCCTAGCTTGCTACCATCATCTTATCTAAGTCTTTCGCCATAGCAACAATGCATTCAGCGTTGTTCTATTCTGGCGGTTAATATAATAGATATGATAGCCAGCTTCTCAGGGGTTGAGAATTCCAGAAAAGTACGATCACCACCTTCAGCTTTATCATCACTTTACTTATTAACATCAGGTATGATTACGGCTAAGTGTTTCCCCGTTGTAGGTTAAACACTTATGAAATCTATCTATCTTTAATATAGTAAGGCGTAGTAATTATACTAAGCAATGACGCATACCTACATAGACCGTGACTGACTGACAGACAACGCACAGCCCAAACGATTGTAACAATTAAGCTGACATTTTGCATACAGGATCCTTATGAAAGGATTTTTTTTATTCCCACGGGAACGGAAACCACGCGGGTAAAACCGCGGGTGGCCGCTAGTTATGTGTAATATGCAAAGGACACTAAGGACAGTTAATCGATGGCGTAGTTCAACCTGCTACCGGTTAACTTTTACTATCTCGGGATTAGTGTAAAACAAATCTATCTTGAGCTCCTCTGCAATTACGAAGGCACAATAAGACGTTGATTACGGCTGAATTCAAACTAGTTGCCCGCCCCCCTTATCCATCCATGAGCAAGTCCCAGTAGTAGGGAAATAAAAACAAAATCAAACCGAGACCAACAATTTATTCTCTTATTTTTATGACTGGAAAAATAACCTATACCGCGAAAGTATTGTAATGCTCCAAATCGCGAACGACACGCCTATTTCAAAATATTTTTCATACAAAATTTATACTCCTATTTCAACCCTTTAGGGGTCAGCGCCGCGTCAGTTTTCAAAATCAATGCCATTTTTGTAATCAACTTCCTATAAAACCTCGATAACGACACACATAATTTTTAGATAATTTATATATAAAAAATTACGAATTATGTGTTTTATTTGTATTTAATTTTGTAACCATAAGCCTAATAAAAAATAAATGATTTTATTTTACTTTGAAAATAAAGGACTTTTCTTACAAAACTTCATCCCCCCTTTTCACCCCTTTGGGGTGAAATATTAAATAATGCCGATACAGGTAAATGTTTATTTTCAATCATCAACCTAAATACAAAATTTGTAGATCCTAACATCAAAATTGACGGACTTTCATACACACTTTCATCCTTTGTTTTAGGACCTCTTTAGGGGTGGTCTTTAAAGTTTCTAGGTTCAGCCATTTGGGCTGTCCGTTGATAGATCAGTCAGTCACCTTTGAATTTTTTATATAATATAATTAATTATATATAGATTACCTACTTTAGAATTGGACCTAGTACTATTCTTGGTTTATTCTCGCAATTTTTCCTTTCTAAGGAAAAAATTCTGTTATCTTTTTAAATTTTAAGCGTTCCAACCGCTCGTCTGCAACCTCCGCGTCTCACTACGTCTGGACCGTAACTAAATCACACAAGGTCCCATCTACGCCGGGCCCGCATTCAATGTGGTACTTTGGCAAATTACCGATTCTATTAGTTAATTTTCTTAAGGATTTTCAATGTAGTTACTTTGAAATTGATTTATCTCAAAAAATACTTTTGAATTGCTTCTTATTCTAGGGGAATACTTGGCAACTTTAAGTCTCGACCTCATCTACATAATAGTACCCTTTTGACCCTCTATCAAAAAACATGTCCTATTGAACCTCAATTTTAAACGACTTAAAAAAATAAGGAAATTATCGAAGCACAGCGCAACAATTTTTACGGAAATCGAAACAAACTAACCAGGGCAGCATAACCAACCAGGAGGTCGAATGGGCACCTTACATATATTTTTAGGAAGGTCGAACGGGACCTGACCATGTGGTCCAATGGGTACTTTTTTCATTGGGGTCTAATCTTGAGGTTCGAGTGGGTACTAGATCAATTGCGATAGGCAGTTTAGCAACTTTCGCAATGGTCAGTCAGGGGATAAAGAGAGAATAGAAAGGAGAAAAAAGAGGGAAGGTTCGGTGACAAAAAATAAATATTCTCAAGCTCATCTGTGCTTTGGAAGGCAGGACATGGCAATATCGAATGTTGTCTCGCTGTAGCTCTAGTAATCGGTATGCAAAAGGGGTAAAAGTCCGCCTGGTTAGCTAGTAGTTACCACCATCTTATCTAAGACGCCATAACAGCAATGTTTTCAGAATTGTTATGTTCCGGCTGTTAGAAATAAGATAGCCAGTTCCTTAGTGATTGAGGATTCCGGGAGAAGCGCGCTTTCGTGTTCAGCCTTATCAATACTTAACATCAGGTATGATGAAGGCTAAGACTCACCGTCGTTCATAAAAAAAAATCATTATCGGTCGGTAGTCGGTATGCAAAAGTGTAAAAGTATTTTTTAAATTTATTTATTTAAATCTGTACTGTTCAATAAAAACAAAGTTACGTACAAAAGGCGGACTAAATACTAAAAGTATTCTCTACCAGCCAACCTTTAGGAAGCCAACCTTTAGGAAAACATAAGAGCAGCGAAAGCTGTACAAAATGCGATTTGTTAACATTGATATATAAACATACATCACTTTAATATATACATAAATATACAAATTCATACATACTATACTAATAATAGGGTTTAAAGTATGAAATTGCCGAATTTTTTCTTACAATTCTAGAGAACCACTACTTCTGTGATTAAAAGGTACATCTATTGCTTGATTTTATATTGCATTAAGATCATAATGATCAAGAATAATTAATCTCATGGATATTATTTTCGTTTCTTAAACGATAAAAAATACCTCGAAAGTTTGTCCTTTTTTTGTTATATATAGTTCATTATAATAATTTATAAATTATTTATAATTTAAAAAATAATAATATAGCATTAGATTGCTTAGACTTCAAACAATGATTGTTTGTAAAAAAAATTGGCATTAGCACTTGCGGTAGGAACTATAACAAAAATTGTTAGTATGGAAAACGAACTTTCTTTGAAAATCTTCATACAAATCGGCAATTTCATAGTTAAAGACCTAATACTATATACATATATATTATAGATAGATAAATAAACAAAATACCGTACCAACGATATAATGAGGAAAAAAACATACATAGTTGATGATAAACTACCAAACGACGAACCTAAGCACTCAACCCATCCAAAAGAAAAGCACGAACATTCCTCTCAAAAGAATATTTGCTGGGAGATTTTCTTAAAAATGATGTTTTTTTGTAGCACAACTGTCATACCTGATTCGCTCTCAACAGTTCCACTTTAGCTGGTTAAATAATAAAGCCAAAATCATTTCTAATAGCAGACTTATTTGCCAAGCAAGCGTGCAATGTCCATTTTAATATTACAAAACTACTGAACATTCACAACCTTAAAACTGAAAGCATAGAGACCAAATCAACATAAATCTCTGGCTAGAAATCCTATTATGTTTTCAGAAAGTGATAAAATTTTTACGCCACCGTAAAAACTCCTATAGCTGTGATGATAACTATTTGTTTTATAGGACATAAACCCGTTAGGCTAGCTAGTCGGTGAAATTGGAAACAAGAGTGAAAAGTCATAGTGGAAAAATAGTTTTAGTACTAAAGTTCGCCGAGAGATGGCGTTATTAGCGGTAAAATTGAATATTTCAAATATTTCTTTTAAAAACTGAAACTGAAATTCGTCAGACAGGTTTGATTCTCTGAGACAAATGACAGATATCCTGTTACTAATGATGCAGTGAAAAAAATTGTGACCAAGTCACTATATTTAAAGTCTGTGATTAGACCACGCTAAGTCGATAATTCTCATTTAAAATTGTATCATTTTTTATATTACTTTATATGGTTTTGTATGGTCTCCGTATGGCACCCGTCATGAGGTAGGCGTCCAAAAACTTATTATCTTAAGCTCCTCCATACAAAGGTGGATCTAGTACCCACTCGACCCTACCGTACCAAGAAAAAGTACCTACCTATTGAACCTCATTTTTATGTTCCTACGACCTTTCTAGAAATATTATATTTAATTAAGGTGCACATTCGACACCCTGGGGGCTAATTGTCTAATTTTAAAATCTATCGCAATCCCTTTCAATTCGTCAATTGAAAGATATTTACATACTTCAGGCTGTCACTATTTGACATTTGATAGGGATTGTGATCGGGACGCGTTTTGAAAGGTATTGAATGAACGAAATTGAACTGTCTAAGAAAAGTGACAGACGAAAATATCTTTTAAATGTATGGAGAAGTGTCAAAGGAAGAGTGATTTAAAACATCATTCGTTGCGAAAGGGATTGTGACTATAAGTGAGACAATTCCGTAAATCACAATCACAATACCTTTGAAAGAGATTGTGATAGATTTTGAAATTAGACAATTAGGGGGCTGGTTGGTTATGCTGCCCTGGTACTATTGGTTCGATTTCTACACAAATTTGATATTTGATGTACATTCTCCTTCTTTTTTAAAGTGTGAATTGAGGTCTAAGGGGACATGTTTTTTTAATAGAAGGTCGAATGGGTATTATACTGAAGGTTGGTAAGCAAGCTCTGGAAAATGACATAAAAAGACATACTAGATCAAAGGGAAGTAAGTCGTTATCCGCCGCTAGTACTGAACGAGCTCCATTATTTAACTCCATGCAAAAATCTCAACCGAAGGTACAACCGTAACAACTAAACATTCCCGCCACATACATATTCAAAATCAATTACACCCCATAAGGGCACGTACGCGTGTGCGCTGATTAGCCCAGTGTGTTCGCGGCCTTATTAATATGCCTCACACGTACTGCCGTACCGGAATTATTACGAGTCCCCTACATTTGGTATGAATATGTTTGTTAAATAATAACGGTTTTGCACGCCCCCCATAATTAGTTCAAATATGGAGTGTTTGTTGTGCTGCCATCTAGCGGGCAGTAGCGGGACTGCTAGCTAAGGTTGCTTCTGTTTTGTAAGTCAAGAAAAAGTTTTGTTTTCCACCAGTAAGTGTATATATTCTTTGCCAGAGCTGAGAATATTAATACAGCTACTGGAAACTTTAAGGCTGGGAATAAATATCAGAATTTTCTATCCGATAGTCGGATCCGATAGTCTGATCAGACAATCGGAAGGCGCTTGTGCCACACATTTTATTGTCTTATCCAATTGTTTGAAGGCTGCTGTATGCATACTTCGGTACAGAGACGAAATAAACGTTCGATTCCGTGGGGGCACTCGTTGCGTTCGAGTGATTCAAGAACGTATGGCGAACGAAAATCAGTAGAAACCAAGCGCTCGACGCGCGACGAGTGAATCAAAATAGATCCTGGGCCTATTACAAGCTCTTAAAACTTGTAGATATAGGAGATAGACTGGATTAAAACATGAGATACTTTTTATCCCGATATTCCTTCGGGATCTTTCCCGAATATTTTCTTTAAGGAATATTCGGGATCTTTCCCGAACCACACGGGCGAAACCGCGGGTGGCCGCTAGTAAACAAATAAAAATTGAGACAAAACACAAAACCGACAGTCACACACAAAGTCTTTGTATTGAACAACAATTCCAATAATAATGGTATACACACAAGAAATGTCAATGACATGACAATAGTTCTGTAAACATGGTCCAATTATATCTAGTCCAGCGTATAGATAGACAAACAATTATTTTGTTTGTTTAAGACCGCTATTTGTGTACCATAGACGTGAGAAAAATGCAGAGAAGGCATGCGAAAATTTAAAACATAATTGGCGTATTAGTTTCTAATTATGTATTATTTATAATTAATGTATTATTTTCCGTCCAGACGACCCCTGGAGGACCCTCAGGAGGTATGATTAGTGCCACTCTGCCATCGGGCCCGTCATTTGTACTATCTGACCAAGACACTTGGGCGCATGACAGCTGAGAAAAACTTAAAAAATGTAAGTGAAAAACCAAAATTTCAAGAAGCTGTTATTAATCAGTTAATCACTGTAGCGCTAATTAATCACATAATAACAGAAGTGCGGTGATAGAAGTGTGCTGCAGGTTCCAAAAGTGCAAAACCACAATCCTGTCATGCGCCAAGTGTCTAGGTCAGATAGTAAGGTCCCCATTCCCATTAAACAGGTAGGCCTTCCTTATGGTTGGATAAGGAGATACATCCATGACCCATCACGCGCAGGCGCAATGCAGATTGATAAAATGTCCTCTCTATATAATTTTAACAGAACAGATTTTTTATAGGTTGTCTGTCTTGCTTCTGAGCGCCCGGTTATGGTCCACAGCCACACCAAGAGGCTGGAAACGTTCCCTAAGGTAGGGAGGGGATCATACAGCACTTTGAAGAGCAGCGTGAAAACATGCTCCTCAAGACTTAGCCTATTGGGGAGCCAGCCAAGTTCCATTCTGAACTTCGATACATGGTCGAACTTGCGCAATCCGAATATGAATCTAATACAGAGGTTCTGTAGACGCTGCAGTTTGTTCAATAGGTCTTCATTAAGGTCAATTACAGAAACATCTGCATAGTCAAAGATTGATAGTAAGAGTGATTGCGAATCTTCGATCTTGGTCTTAACGGGCAGTAAGTTTTTCCACTTACGCAAGGAACCAACAGCAGCGTAAACCTTTCGGCTTACCTTGGCGATGTGAAGAGACAATGAAAGAGTACTGTTGAAAAGGACGCCAAGGTTTTTGACAACATTGCTGAAAGGCAAGCGAATAGAGTCAAAAAGGAGAGGTGGAACATTAACATATTTGAGTCTATCAATCTGCTTTAATCCTTGGTGGCCTCCTTCAATCTTAATGGTCTAAGATTTATGAGGACATACCGCGAGGTCATGGGATAGGCTCCATGCGTGGATTAAGGCAAGATCAGTATTAAGACTAGCAATCAGTTAGGAAATGTTGTCTAAGGGAGCTTGGGACGCATGCGATTCCGTATGCGAATAGTAATTCAAATGATTAAAAAATACGTCTCCAGGACAAAAGCCGGATTGAAAGGGACTAAGGATATGATTCATATTAACAAATGCGCCGATTTGGTGATGGACAAGACGCTTGAGAACTTTAGACAGAAACGGAAGGATGGAGAGAGGTCTGAAGTGAGAGAGGAGAGAAGGATTAGATGATTTAGGGATAGGAATTTACCACAGCTTAGCGCCAGCAACTTGGGAAAGTGCCAGAATCAAGGGAAAAATTGAAGAGATAGCTTAGAATTGGACGAACGACAGGGTTACACTGCATAATCATTCGCCGACTGATTCCATCCAAACCCTCTGCATTTGACTTATCGTCAGCCAAGGCCTTTTCTACCTCGCTTTCAGAAACATGCCTAAAGGAGAATGCAGTATTCTGCATCCTCCTTTAGGCCGGGACGGGCAAGCCAGAAAGAGACTGAGAGAAGAGGAAAAGTGTCGGTTCGGGGAGTCAGGATTCAGGTTATGCGGGAAAGCTGATTTACATTTGCCAATGCCCAAGGAATTAAGGAAAGACCACACTTTCGCTGGATTGCCGTTCGCAACTAAAGCATGGATGTGTTGACGTTGCGCGTCCCTACACAACCTATTGCAGCGATTACGCAGTTCTTTATAGCGGCTCCTAGTCGGCTCTGTCTGATGGATTACGTTTTGTATCTTGCTTTAGCTGCATTACACCGGTTCATCAGTGTCTTAATGTCCTCTGTAAGCCAGGGAGTAGAAAGGTGCTGTCGAACAGTACGTAAAGGGGCATGGAGATCGAACAGTTGGATAAGCAGTGAGTTGAAAATTTTAATGGAACTCTCAAGATTAGACCCTAATAAAGAAAGTACCCATTGGACTTCTTTTCTAGGTCCCATTCGACCTTCCTAAAAATATTATATTTAAGGCCCATTCGACCTCTTAGCTGGTTATGATGCTGCCCTAGTACTTTTGTTTCGATTTCCATACAAAATTGATGCACTATAAATAAGTAATTTCTCCTTTTTTAAGCCGGTTCAAATTGAGGTCGAATAGAACATGTTTTTGATAGAGGGTCGAATGGGTACTATCATCTAGATGAGGTTGAATCTTGAGGGTACAGTAGGTACTACATCCACTGGAGGGCCAGTCCTTCCTTAAGGATATATAAAGAGATAAATGACCGTGCGGGCCCAATGCGGATTGATACAATTAATGTCCTGTCTATATAATTTTAACGTCTATGGCAAGTGCAGAGCGTGTTAGATGCTCATTAGACGAGGGTTCCGTAATAACATTTCCTCACATTTATTTACGTAGGGAGCACCTTTTTATTGCAAGCAGTTGTATCTGTTACCTATTGTGACTTATTTATAGGTAACTGATGATTAGGAAGTGTAATAAAGGAAACAAAACAACCAATATACCTATATATAAATTAATATCAGAAAACATCAAATGTGTTGACCTGATTCCGAGATACATTCTAATATTTTAATGCAAAAGTTACTTTATCCGTCTGTCTGTTACCATTTCACGTGTTTTCGATGCTTCAGTCACAATTTTAATTTATAAGTAGTAGATTGTTTGTTATGCGGGGCTAAAATGACTCGATGTCTATTTAATCCGACGTCATGGGGGCTGGGTCAAGATCACCCGCGCGTTTTTAGTTTGCCTATAACTTTCAAACTATTTATGCGACGTTGCCGTTTTTCTCAGTAGCTGGAGTTTTTGAGTGCCTCGATACGTTTTTGGTGCGAAATCAGTCGAGCTACAAGTGCCACAACTTAAAAAAGGTTATTAATTATTACCCACCCCTTAATTAGGTGTAAAATTTTTGCGTCATTTTTCTTATGCGTGTTTTATGTTATATATAAATATTTGTAGGTGATTTTTTTGTTTTTTCTGCATGTTTTAAATTTAGTGGTTTATAGTTTTTGTTCTATTTATTATTGTAATAAATAGGTAATTAGGGTAATTTTTTTTATAGTTTTATTTTGTTTTTTATTTAAGTTTTTCGACTGTTTCCTTAATTGTCCATGTTAGTAGATTTATAAAAGTAGCATTTAAACAATTAAAGACTGATAATTGATATATTTAACTTTGCTTTTGCAAGAAGAAGCTAAATTTGTTAATAATGAAAAATTACTTATGAGGCGATGATTTACCCGAACCCTTTAGGGAAAATTGCTTAAATGCATCAAAACTGTAGAATAAATGCAAACAAGTATTGCTGAACACCTACTCAATTACTCTATTTTAGCATTTTTTTTACTTATCGTGATCAATAATTAGTATTACTATGTTTCAGTTAAGTTTCAAAGCCTTGCTCCTATGATTAAACGTTTATTCCTAATTTGTTGTTTTATTATCTAGATAACAGTAACGTAATGCTTGTAATAAAAAAATATAAATTTTCTCAAATATATACTGAAATAGATGACATTGTCTGTTCCGATAATAATAACCCGGCCTCCACCTCGGTGTAACAATTTTCCACACCCACCTCGCCGGGTTAAATAAAACTAACTCGTTATAATGGGGTTTTTTAGCGCCGCGTATTCTCTACTTTTCACTATGATTGTGAGAAAATAAAAATAAAAGTTGATAAACAAGGGTATCAATATCCACTACACCGAAGAGGTAATTCCTAAATTACTTTATTGCCCTAGGGACTAAAATTCTGTTTTAGCCCCTCTCTGGTATGCTTTACTTAATTACCAACTTTTCGAGTAAGAGACGTGAAAAAGACTTCTTTTAAGTATTAAAAAACCAGAACTAGGTTAAAGAGCTCTTGTAACACGATTTAACACACACAATTTTTTATTTTTTTTTATTTTTATCTTTATTTGGAAAACCAACAGCTTTAACAATGCTTATATAATAACTTATGTAAATATTTAGTAAGCCAATTACAGGTTTCCCTTAAATAAACCAATAATTTTGTGACAAACGACTTTTGGTGATGTAAACCATAAGCAAAATTATTCTTACAAAATTGCGCAAAAAATATATTTATATTTATGGAAATAGCTGAACATGGTAGCCCGAGAGCAACATGTACAAATGTGAAAATTGTTACTGTTGTATTTATGTTTTTATGTTTTTATGTAAGTTACAATGAACCAGCACTAACATTTACATTTTAGTCTTATTCTCGTTAAAAGGTCTCTTGTCGTAAGGTTTGTGAACTGATAGCGTAGCCTCCCCCTAACACACGCAAGTAGTTGTAACAGCCCAAACTAAATAAATGATATTGTGTTTAAATATTACTAATGACTAAATAAACAAAAAAATATCTATAAAAATATAATGGTATATATATTTACTTTTGTAGCCTATCGAAAAATCAGGTACTTTCTTTGATATGTTGAATTACTCTCTTTCTGAATGTATCTTTGGATTGGAAATTCCGAATAGTTCCAACTCATCAAATTTAGTGTTGTAAGTATGAGCGATGCGGGTGAGAACATTATTGCCGGCATATCTAGTGGAATGCCTGGGAGTGTGCAGCAAGGACGTGTGGCGGGTACGTCGAGTCGGGGTACGAAGCGCCATATACCCGTCACTAGTTCGGCACAATCAAGGTTCCCATTTATGATGTCAAACAATAAGCACATGTCCAGGTAATCGCGCCGCTCCTCAAGAGTCAAGAGCGAGTGATGACGACAAGCATCACGATAAGATTCAGGCGAGATATGACAATTTAACTTGTTTCATTTATACACAATAAATACTTACTTAAATAATGTCTAACTAGCGGCCGCCCGCAGTTTCACGCGCGTGGTGCCCCTTCCCGTGGGAATATCAATAAATCCTTTCTTAGTGTAAGTCTCCATCGTTAAAGGATCCTGTATGCAAAATTTCAGCTTAATGGGCTTAGCCGTTTGGGCTGTGGGTTGTCTGTCAGTCAGTCACGGTATTTAATAATAATAATATTAATAATTGCATACAAACACAGCAATAATTATCTAGCCCACGTTAAGTTTCATAAAGAACTTGTGTTATGGTTACTAGATAACGGATAAACATACTTAATATACATCGTTTTATAAGTATAGATATTATGACTAATAATAGCAGAAAGACCCCGATGGAACCCTAAAACACTCAATTGACAAGATAAATCATCAAATGACATAAATAATGTAACTGATATATCAATATTCAGGACTAAGTAAGAATCATTAATAAGTACCATAACTGACTTGTCGTATAAATCATTTCGTATTGATGAGGTACCTTTCTTTATAGACTTGCTTCCGCCCACGGTGCCGGTGTCACCCGCGTGGTTTCCGTTCCCGCGGGAATAGCGGGATAAAAAGTATACTATAAGCCTGTTTTTTTTTTTTATTCTTTATGAAGAGACCGGGGTTTTTGTCTTTCAGACATGCCAACCCCATCGTAACCTTATCCTATTCTGCTCAAATGAGAGGCAGCTATTGTAAAACCGTAACTAAGCGACAAAGTTCTTTAGCAATAGTTGAGGTTGGTTCCGACAAAATACCTTGAATTAGCCCAACATCGAGGGTATTTAGCTTGAACTCATTTATAAATAGTTGCCTCTCATCATTGTTTTTGACACACTCCATCAGCAAATGTTGCACGTCCTCAACTTTTTGGCACGTTGAACATTTATCAGTTTGCACTTTTTTCATTAGGAATGCAAATTTTGCTGACGGATAGTGTCCAGCGCGGAGTCTTAATGCTAATTTAATATAGTTTCTGCTTACATTGCAGTCATCAAACCAAGGGCCACGAGGAAGCTTACTTTGGATAGTTTTGTACCATATGCCTTTGTCTTTAGAAATGTTTTCTAAGCCTATGTTACTCTCCGTCCTTTCAACTATTTCTATGCCGAAAATCAAGTTCATTGGTTGCTTATTAGGGCGTGAAGAAATGAAAAACAACACACTAACGCATTTATAATATTAGTAAGATTTAGGATTCATAATGTACAATCACGGAAGCTCCCGGTAGTCCAAATGGCACGCAAAATGCGCGTGTATGGCCAAAGATTAATAAATAGTTACTTCACCCCTACCGCCTAACGGTATAGCGTATAGCTATCGATACTTCAAACCCCCTACAAGGACTCTCGCTGACACTATCACTTTCATACTAAAAATGCAATAATGAGTCCAAAAGACGAATACAAGTATGTAGGAATTAGACAAAAACTCTATTGTTGAAGGGTTTTATGCAAAGTTTGAAGATTAATAGCTATAGCAATAGCACAAGCGATACCGTACACCAATAGAGCTTTAGGGAAGAGAATTGGAGAGGCATATCTGCAAAAGGCGAATATGTGTTGAATAATAAAAAGAAATCGCTTGATAAGACAGAATATGTTATACAAATATTCATGGCAATCGGTTGTCCATTTTGGTAAATGACATCCTGGTATGGCAATCAGTGGGTTATGTACGTTGTCGTTGTTGTTGTTGTTGTTTGACGACCTGATTGGCGCAGGGGTACTAACCCCACCTTCTGCGCCAGAGGTCCCGGGTTCGATCCCCGGACAAGACAAATATTTGTGTGCATGAACATGTCTATTTGTCTTGGTCTGGATCTTTAATATGTATATTATGTAAGTATTTACAAAAAAAAAAAGTATATAAGTATGTTTATCCGTTATCTAGTATCCATAACACAAGTTCTTCATGATACTTAACGTGGGCTAGATAATTGGTGTGATTGTATGGAAATATTTATTTATTTTATTTATTTATTTATTTGTATTAGCTATATGTATTTCCCATATGCCATATATGTTTTTTTGTCATACCTGGGCAGGCATTTGACCACCATCGTGCTTAAGAAACAGGAAGTGGTCTAAGGTGTTGCATGCTTGCCTAGGAAATGCCTGTTCACTCTCGCCTTGAAGAGGCCAAGGTTGTAGGGATCGGGGAACACATGAGCAGGCAGCACATTCCATTCTTTAGCGATTCGCATAAGAAATGTGTCAGCAAAGCACTTGGTACGGATCGCTGGTATGTTACCGTCCTTCATAGTAATTTGCGTTTAAATCTGTGACACAATTGTCACAGATTTAAACTTGTCAATACAAGTTTGTAATTGTAACCGCCTCTGTGGTCTAGTGGTACAACCACCAGTATTAGACTCAGGGGTCCCGGGTTCGATTCCCAGCGGGGGTACATATTGTATTCGGTTTGGTTGGTGGTAGGACTTGTTGTAAGTCCGCCTGGCTAGCTACCACCATCTTATCTAAGTCCATAATAACAATGTTTTCAGCATTGTTGTGTTCCGGCAGTTAGAGATAAGATAGCCAGTTCCTCAGTGATTGAGGATTCCGGGAGAGGCTCGCTTCCATCTTTAGCCTTATCAATACTTAACATCAGGTATGATGAAGGCTAAGAGCCTCCCCGTCGTTCTTAAAAAAAAAAAGAAAAAAAAAAGTAGGACAAATGACATGAAAAAGCACAGAAATGAAAGATATAGCAAATTGAATCGGATCCCATGTAGGGTCTTCCCAATTTTCACAATGCGAGCTCTTATGACATCTTCAAGTACCCACTTATACCTAATATCAATCATTACTTCTACGACAATCAGTGGGCTTATACATCGTATATGAGACATATTTCATTTTACGCAGAATATTAAAATATTTTGCGTAAAATGAAATATAATGTATAAATATCCATCATCAGTCTTTGGACGTCCACTACTGGACATAAGCCTCTCCTACCACACGCCTATTGTGGCATTCATAGGAGGCTATTAGCCTACTGCTACCACGCTGGCCAGACGGGTTGGTAGAGGGTTTGTTTCAAGTTTGCCTTCTCTCGCACAGGTGTTCAATGCGTCCAGCCTCTTAGTCGACTCTTACGACATCCCAGCCATGTAAGGGAGTGGTGACACTTGTATTCTTAGGCCGTCACCACACGGCAAATGTAAAAATATAATCGGAAACTAAACGTCCATAGATTGAAAAGTAACCGATACTGAATCGGACTAGAATCACTTGAAACGAAAATTTCAGAAGCTATCAAACTATTAGTCATCATCCGCGTGGTTGCTGTTCCCGTGGGAATATCGGGGTAAAAAGTATCCTATGTTCATAACCAGGCTATCTACTATCTGTGTACCAAATTTCATCCAAATCCATTCGGTAGTTTCGGAGCCAATTCAATGCAAACAAACAAACAATCAAATCTTTCCTCTTTATAATATTAGTGTAGAATTATAGATGTCAATGTCAACATGAAAATGAAATTAAGTGCTAAACGTCAACCTTTCTACCGATCGACAAAAAAAGAGTGGTTTGGACCACTTGTTGCTGATTCGGAATTTCAAAAATACTGTTTTTAGCATTCACATGCGAATCTTGTGATTCCGTTAGCGAATAGCAGTTAATTCGAATGATTCAAAAATCTCCTGATTGCTTATCTGTGAATACTTAGGTATTGGTGTTGTCTTCAATTAACTGCTTTCCTCTTACCTGAAACAAAAAAAGTATTTGTTATTATTGGTAAACTTACATCTCAGGCCCAGAGTTATGAGACACAATAGATATTCCATTTTTCTCTGGAAACCGTTGTCTTTCTAGCAAATGATGAATTAAACTTTCTAACATGGGCCCGTAACGCGCATGTGTCGTCGGCATCGACATCAACTTCATTTGACAGTTGGATGTGACATATTGCTCTTAGTCTTTGGTAAGTTTTCATTTGTGTCAAAAAGAAGCAGCAATGTGTAACATCCATCTGTTAAATGAAGCCGATTTGTAGCGGTAGGGACCCTGGTCATTATCACTATCATTATTTGTTAGAAAAAAAACCGTGATTTTTAACCGACTTTAAAATAAAGAAGGAGGTTATCAATACGTCGCGTATTTTTTTTTATATATGTTCACCGATTATTCAAAGATGGCTGGACCGATTGGAATGATTCAAATGCTATTACATCAGGGTTAATCCCAAATTGGTCCCATTTTAGGAAATTTTGAAATCGGTTCAGTAGTTTTCAGGAAATTTTTTTTTCGTTATTATCACTATTAACTAGATTACATAATCATAGAATAGATGACAAGTTCATAGTTCCGATTGTAGTGTAGGTAAGTGCGGAACTTTATTTTAACTTAAAGTTAAATTGTGACATAAAAATTGCATTGTAAAAGGCAAAAATAAAAGTTTAAAAAAACTTTTTATAAAAAAAAAAACAGATAGTTTCAAAAAGTAAAAAGTAAACTTTTTTGATTCGGTGACATCCAAGGCAAGAGTATAAGTACAATGTAGAATGCCTAACTAATCTGAAGGCGCCCTTAGTCAATAAATCCCAAATTCCACCCGGACGAAGTCGCAGACGGTACGCTAGTTCACAAAAGAATTCAAATCTCTCGCTTCCACGTAGTTTCTATCTATGACGTAGGCTTCACCGGAACGGCTATGACGTCACTGTCGGCACTATTTCCGGTAGCCATTATCCAATCTCGGCCCGGAAATGATTCCATATGTAACTGTATTGTGTGTCGAGTGGACGGGATTTTTTTAGGTCTGTTTTATTTTGTTAGGTATGGCTGGTAGGACTTGTTGTAAGTCCGCCTGGGTAGCTACCACCTTGACGACTGCGATTACGAGGGCGAAAAGTAAATATTTTCAGAAGGGAAGCCGCAGGCTGATGATCTAATAAAAAATCACCTAGTAACTAGTTTCGCGCTAACATTACTGTAAATTTTCATACTGCCAAAATAGCGACGAAATTGGAACTGGACCGAGTTTTCATTAGATTAATGGGTAATCAGGAGGATCTCCTGAAGCGCTCTTGGCTGCGCTTGACAGACTGATCGTATTCGACCACGTTTGTTAAGCAAAGTTCGACCTGGTCCGATGTCGGATGGGTGACCGTAAAGTGGCATTATAACTGAGCGCTTCCGTGCTTCGGAGGGCACGTCACCGTCGGTCCCGGTTGTTGTCATTTGATTACAGTCGTTAAGCAAAGTCAGAGGCCTTATAGGCGGCTTGATAAACTCTGACACCAGAGGTGGCCACTAATCCTCACTTGATAAACAGAAGAAGGAGGAACTCCGGAGTATAAAAAGTAGATAATTATCTAAGTATGACTCCTTAATCATACCTGAAGTTAAGTCATGATAAGGCTGAAGGTAGAAGCGCACCTCTGGCTCTCCTGGAATCCTCAACCATCCTCTGAGGAACTGGCTATCTTATCTGTCTAACTTCCGGATTCCGGAACACAACAATGCTGAAGACATTACCGTTATGGCGCCCGACTTGGATAGATTTTACTTCCGTGACGAGAATTAAGTAATAACTTACTGCAATAATGTTAGCGATTTATTTTAACAGATCACGTTATCGTCGTCTTTTCTAATATTAAAAGCCTTGAGAAACGTAGATGGATAAATTACCTGAGCACACTTCCTCGGATTGCTAATGGATTATTTGACGTTTTATTGACGACGATTATTTGACGAAGTAGCTTTCTACAGCAGTTACATTTTAAAACCTCAAATCGGTCAGTTCGTAAACCACAACTGTTTTCTGTATGTACCGGTGTCTAAGAATAATGTTTCTAAAAACAATCTACTGAATAGAATATTAGCCTTGTGGTGACGGCCTAAGAATACAAGTGTCACCACCCCCTTACATGCCTGGGATGTCGTAAGAGTCGACTAAGAGGCTCGACGCATTGAACACCTGTGCGAGAGAAGGAAAACTTGAAACAAGCCCTCTACCAACCCGTCTGGCCAGCGTGGTAGCGGTAACGCCACAATAGGCGTGACCTAGGAAAGGCCTATGTCCAGCAGTGGACGTCCACAGGCTGATGATGGAATAAAATGTGGGTGTCTTACAATGATATCTGTACAACTGTTGATATATTCAATTGTAATGTCCAATCTTTTAAAAGCTCTTCGTTTAAACTATAAGTTAACCCCGGTCGTTAAATTGCACCAACTCATTCGTTTTTTACCGATTTCATAAAAAGGATTTGTCATAGTAGTTCATTAAATTGTAATATTTTTCTTACACCCATATTCTAAGTCGTTCCTCCAAAACTTACTCGTCCTCGACTTAACGAAACCTCACTGAAAACCTCTTCGAAATACTCCACGAAATCGGTATTCTAAGTCGTAACTCTGTAATTATTACACTCAAGTGAGGAATAATTTGTGTGGAGGAGATTTTTTGCAACTATGAATACCAAATTTGTCGAATGAGTTTGAGTGGAGTGTAAAAAATTTTGGAGGAACGACTTAGAATATGGGGTTAGTGTCCATGTAACTAGTTTTTTGTCATCTAGGTAATGCTATAGATAAAATGCTGTGCGCAATTGTAATAGGACGCAGACACGCATTTGTTGTATTTGTAAGTTATTTTTTATTTATTCTTTTGTCTGTTGTCTGTTATTGTTCCAAGTAAATAAAAAAATAATAAAAATAAAATGCTGAATGCGGAACAAGTGTTTTTGTTTGTCGTTCTTCACGCCCTAACTAAGCAACCAAACGACTTGTTTTTTGTCATAAGCAACATTTTTTATCCCGATATTCCCACGGGAACGAGAACCACGCGGGTGATGCCGCGGGCGGAAAATAGTAAAAAATAAACAAAACTACACGAATTAACAATCAAGAAAACAATCAAATGGATTCCACCTTTTCGAGTAACCAAATTGCAAAATAATATTATCCGAATCAAGGGGTCCTGAATTAAAACACTGCACCCTACCCCCGAGGCGATAACAGAACTCTTGTTACGGTCACCGCATTCAATACACCATTGAAACGGAAAAAATGCGCTTCGATTTATTCCTGTGCTCATTAAAGCTGGTCACGGTTGAGAGGTTATGATCCTTTGTTTTTTGCTTTGTTGAAAATATTAGCTGGTCGATGCTTTTTTGTTTCCTGTTTTTTTGTGAATGGAATGGCTCGAAAACTTTCAACAAGAGTACTAATTTATTAATATAGTAATTTATCTTAAAAGTATAGACGTCTTGTAATTCGTAAAGGTTTATAAAACACTATAATTATTTAAAATCTAAATATAATCTTACACAGGACAACTCCATCAGTTTACTAGACTTGAACGATTTGTGCTCTATTATTATATGCTATTAAGTTGCTACTTATTATCTTTTTTTGTTAATGCTGCTTTCAGGAGGCCTACCGCCATCTCTTAGCGCGATATTGTTTTAATCTTATCATGCTATTTCGTACCTACTACGAATCTCTAGTAAGCTTGTTTTTTGACAGAAGTTTTATGACGTCTTCGCTCAATCATCGCCTCCAAAGTGTGAAGTGTGTCTAAATGTGACAACTTCAAAAAAAAAACATAACCTTCTTATGACATAATGGTTTCTAATGGATGATGGTAGGGCGGCTGGTTTTAAAAACTATTATCTAACAAAATTGCAATACAGGTGTTGCTAGATTTTAACGTCTTTTAAAAAAGATTCCTTTAAGGTCGTTCCACCGACATTATTCGCCAATTTTTTTAAGATATTATCAAAAATCTACACCGACAAAGAAAAGTAAAATATGGTTATATATCTAAAAGCTCAGGAGGCACGAGTTCCATTGGAGCCACTGGATTGGGCCATCCATCGAGCCGTACAAAGATTATCATCTTCTTTTCATAAGCAACGTTGTTAATAAATTTTTCTTTTTTTTAGCACTATCTTTATCAAACAGCGTCAAATGATCCCACCTCAACAAGAGTCTTACTTTTATTAGGACCTACGTTTTTACACTGAGTCCATGCGAAATAATCGAATACCGACAGAGTCTGCCAATCGAGAAATATGATTCTGATTTAATAGTAGCAATCGATCGCTCGATTCGCTCGCCCTCTGTTCAGTAGGGCTAGCAGGAAAAACTACCGAACTAGTATCGAGGACATATCGAACAAAATGTATAGGAAAATGTAGTTCCGTTTAAGTCCGGTAGGAACGCTGCTCAATACGAGTATGTCATTAGTTTTTTACTATACTTCCTCGATACTTACTTGCAAGTTTTTCGTCTAGGTCTACAGCTGCAGAAAACTTCGATAGGAATTAAGCTTAAACACACATAAAGGGCAATTTTTTAATACAACAAAGAGGAAACGCATTTAACTTTCTACCTGATCTAGGTACCCATTGAACCTTACACATTCGACCTCAGCTACATGATAGTACCCATTCGACCTTCTATCAAAAAACATGTACCACAGAACCTCAATTCTAACCGAATTCAAAAAAAGAAAGATTATCAATTCATGGCGCATCAATTTCGTATGAAAATCGAACCAAAAGTAGCCGGGTAGCAAAACCATGCCCATGCCATAACCAACAAGGAGGTCCAAATTTACCATAATCATAAAAATAGCATGGAAAAATGCAAAAAATAAAAAATGGGTACTTTTGTCATTAGGGTCGAATCTTTAGGGTTGAGTGGATACAAGATCTATTTTTTTTTATTATGTACAGACTCAGGCAAAGCATTTCACTCTCTGGCAGTTCGGTTGATAAAATTTGACGCAAAACGTTTAGTGCGAATCTTTGGGATCTCAACCATAAAGCGGTGGCGCATATTTGTATGTCTGGTTGTCCAGATGGAAGAAGGGAGAAGGTGGAATTAGGCTGTGCAATTCAGCCGCACACTGATTTTATACACGGCTATTTTTAAACAATATCTAAATTTTTTAAGTTCGACACAGAATCGGTAAGTGAACAACCTTCTCCTAGAAACATGGGTTGAAATAGGATTTTTTTTACGGCACTTCATACGTAAATCAGTCTGATCACGTCATCGATTTAGTATGGAAAGTCCAAAAATTGTTCTCGTATTTCCACCTATATTTCTTGGAGAAAGTTGTTCACTTACCTAAAGTCTAACTTATTTTTTTTAGATATTTATAACTTTTACACACTGCACAATTAACCATTTTTGTTTCTGAGTGACGCGTGTTTTCATGGCAATGGTGTCAGGCGGACTGACTTAGGTCGTAAAACGTAAAACGTGGATCAAACTTTTGGCACGCAAGGTAGGTACACTTTTACCGTCTATCTCGATATAGGTCTGTGCTGGGACCTCTGGATCTGATGCCAGTGGTTACTATCAGACCACAAAGAGGTGGTTCAAACGTTATAACGAAGTATTCAACGATATTTCTGACAGTTTAAAAGAGACGAGAGGAGCTCGGTAGCGCAGTGGCTCGTGCACTCGGCCTGCGATTCTTGAGGTTTAGCAACTTTCGCAATTGTCGGTCACGGGATGGGTGATCAAAAATGTATTATCTCGAGATTTCCCCTGTGCTTCAGAAGGCACATTAAGCCGTTGCTCCCGGCGGCATTTGCAGTCGTTAAAATCCACCAATCCGCATGATCAATTATCTTTATCCATCCATAAGGAAGGCCAGTGCCCAGTAGCAGTGGGGGCCCAGTAGAAATGGCTAATGACGAAAGTAGACAAACCATTTCTCTACCCCGTCTTGCTACTAAGCCAGGAATGTAGAGAAAAAATAAACATTTACTGCAGCGCAAAATTGGATTCCACTGCACACATGTATGTCTAGTTTCCAAATCGAATGAACTGCAATGAACCGACTTATCGAATAGGCAAATGCGATGACCTAGTTCGAAACTGGCTCTAGTTTTCGATTTGGAAATAAATATGTGGAAATCTCTCGATTTCGCTGCCACGCCACGATATTAGTTTATTTACCTATAAGTACCATTTTTTTCATCCAAGCTGTGTAGTGTCGGCTTAGAATAGCACTAACCCCTCTCATCCAGTGGGTGTCGTAAGAGGCGACTAAGGGACTCAGCCTTCAGGAGACGGGCAACAGCGTCTCCTATAAACTAGGCCAAACTGCGATCGTCAACCCGCCTGCCAAGCGCGGCGATTATGGCAACCCTCCCGTTTGGGGGAGGCCTAAACCCAGCAGTGGGTGTAATGTGGTTGAGACGATGACGACGACCATTTTTTTATGAACTACGGGGAGACTTACTCTTCGTCATTCCTGATGTTAAGTATTGATGAGGGTGAAGATGGAAGCGAACCTCCCCGGAATCCTACCACTAAGGCACTGGCTATCTTATCTGATATCTCTAACTGCTGGTAACCCGACTGGGAATCGAACCCGGGCGGGACCTCTGGGTTTGATACCGGTGGTTGCTACCACTAGACGACAGAGATGAGATTTAAATCCTTTTAACAATTTCCGTTTAAAGAAAAATATTTATTGACGCATACAAACGAAATTAAAACAAATGTACCACTATGACATAAACAAAACCGTGTACAAACACTTGTATGTCGCATAATGTTACACCTGACGCTGTAACATTATGGTGATTGCCATTGCAATGCTGGTATTCTGGAGGGACCTGCACCCTGATTCACAACCGCTCGACAACAGAATCGGATTCGAATTCTGCCACAGATTAGTAAATAGATACTTCGTAACAGATAACAAAAACCACTCTCTAAGAAATGTTGGTACTTGCCTTTTATAATAGCCTTTATAAAAGTATTTTATAAACTCTTTATGCGGATTCGCGCGGTCACATGGCCTTGAGGCAATATCAACCACACATTTGGGTATCCAAATGTCCGCCGGCCGGTAGGTAAAAAGCACAAAGTATGAACTAGGCCTAATTCTGTGCTTTGTCTTTTTGTTTTTTGTACACGTTAAGTTGTAAATTTTTCTAATTTTTATTACACCATTGCACATATTTCCCACAACATACGCAATCAATCCCTCGCAATTTTATTTATCCCACGGGATACCGCGTTGTCTATAGCTACAGGATTACTCTGTTAATCTCTGCTTGAAATATTGGGCACGAGACCACTCCGACACGTGGGAAGTTCAATTTTAAAACTTATTCTGATTAATAAAAGTTGCAAAGTTGCTTGCAACTCGCAAGATGTGGATTATATATGTCGTAGGATAATTAGATAAATCGAGTTTGCGCGAAAATCCAAGGGATATTGCGAAAACACGTGTAATTAGACGGGAGGTGTTGACATTTCTCAATCTTAATAAATCTATTATATTTATATTATCTTGTTTAAGATTTATCACATAAAAATAGCATTGTAATAGCGTTGTCCGTATTTTAGGTTTTTTAGGGGTTTTTGATTTTCCCGACGTTTCGGCACCTTTTCAGCTGCCGTGGTCACGGGATGACCTATTAATGTTCTATTATTTGAATTTATAAACAAATCTATCCTAAAAATCTCTACTGGACTACCGTAAAGTTCCTTCATTACAAACTTGAGATCAATTAGCAAAACAAAGACAAATATAAACAATACGACACTAATTTGTTTTCGAAGATAACTGGATCCCGTACTATCCCATAATCCCGAGCGCGGGATTCGGCCTAATCCCACGGATTGTGTGCAAACATTGCGTTGCAACTATTCTATTATGATTTATTGGTGTATGTTTGTTTGTATTTGTATATTCAGTATACATTGCCTTTCCAACATTTCATAGTAATCCTACTAATATTATAAATGCGAAAGTATGTTATTTTGTTTGTTTGTTTGTTCGTTGTTTGTTACTCTTTCACGCTAAAACTACTGAACGGATTTGGATGTACAGAGATAGAAGATATCCTAGATTAAAGCATAGGATACTTTTTATGTCGATATTCCCACGGGAACGGAAACCACGTAATTTTTATTTTGTTAAATTGCTTATTACACGAACAATTTAGTTGTTTTCAAAGACAGATGTTATGAGGTATATCATACGATTATCACATATGATATAAATGATATTAAAACAAACAAAAAACGGCACGTTCTTTTTTAATTAAGTTTTTTTATAATGTCGTTCAAGTCATATCGTAACATTCGTAACGGACAGCGATGTTTCGTATACTATGGGACATATCCAAACGTAACTACTTCACGACATAATAATAGGAATAAACTAGGAACGGGTCCAAACTGCACCACCTTCGGTGGCGCTTTGGAGCCCAAGAGAGGCGGAGCGCCGCGAGCTTTTACAACTTTATGTCGGCATAACTCTGTGAGGACATGACGGATTTAGACGCGGTTTGTTGCATTAAACGCAGAATTACATTCTGGTCAAATTTGTAATGTATCGCGATGCACAAAAGTCTATACTTTTCGAGCAAAACCCTAAAAACCGAATTTGGCTCTTCTTTGGCACCAAAAGCTAAGGTTATGGTGATGGTAGGACATCGAATTTTTGTCACCTCCTAGGTATGGTTGATGTCTATGTATGTGCCAAGTTTCATTAGAATCGGTTAAACGGTCTGGGCGCTATGACCGGGCGGACAGATTTTCAAAAGAGTCAACATAAGAGAGGCTCCGTTACGCTCCGCCTCAATAATAATTAATAATAGAAAATAGTTTTAAGTTTCATCATTATTATTAGCTATTATTTAAGTTACAGTAATTAATTATTTTTTCTAAAATAATTATAGTCATAGTCATATAGTTTATTATCTTTTGGTAGTGATATTCCTTAGTTATTGTTAACTTAATAGGTTTTTCGTAAGTGATTACGTCGTTTGATAATAAAATCGTACAAGAGACATATTGTATGAACATATTTGAGTAAAATAATAATATGGTACCTATCTAAATACAATTTATTTCGTATGTTGAGTAATCACATGACCACATGCACTAGGTACTAAAGTATCTAAAACACATGGTACTTATGCTTACTATGGCCTCGGTCACGACAATAAAATTTTATTTGACTTTATATAAAAAAACTAACGTACTTTGTATTACTTAGTTTGATTTTAACTTATCAAAAACTAATAATAAAAATATACGTGACAAATTAATAACCTCCCTCCTTTATTTAAGTCGGATAATTAAATTTTCATTGTAGACTTGGACGATGTAGTATTTACGATAATTTTGTTTATAATGTACATGAAACCTTATCTAATCTAGTAAAACCCTGCTGTAGTTTACAAAACAGCCTATTACAGACACTAAAAAGTAAAAAAAAAAAAAAAACTGCGTTAAAAAAAACCGACTTCAAAAACTAAAAAGCAAAAAATAAGCCTTTTGGAGTCGGTGCCAGACAAGGCAAGAAAAATAAAAGAATAGGAGCTTAAAGTAAAATGTCTTGGCTGCCACCGACTCCAAAAGGCTTATTTTTTGCTTTTTAGTTTTTGAAGTCGGTTTTTTTTAACGCAGTTTTTTTTTAACTTATAATCTTAAGGATATAACAAATGAAGTTAAAATTTCATGATCATGAAATTTAATAATCACGACCTCAAATTAGAAACTTATTTGATAAAAATGAAATGTGTCCGATACTGTACTACCTTCCCCTAGTTATTTGTAAAGCAGGATTTATTTATAAGTTGCAACACTTTTTACATTTTGTTTTTTTTTTTCCGACGATTCGACATTATTCTAGAGGCGGAGGTCACAAAATATGGGATGACTTAAATTTTTTGCGGGATTTCATTCCATAATTTGTAACGTTATACACAATTTAACTATTGATTTTTCTTAAGATATTTAGAAAAAGCTGGTCTGAAAACATAATAAGCTAACCCCTCCATCTGTCCTTTCTGTTCTGCAGCAGACGTTGCATTCCGTTATCACAAGTATTTTGTCTTTGTCAGTCTGGACTTGAAAGATCGATTCATCTATTTGGAGATGTGCACTTTGTGTCATTAACTTCTATTCAGTGAAGCTAGCACCAATAACTTTCAAAATAGTATCGAGGAAGTACGAGAATAGAGACGTCAAAAAATGATCCGTTTACGTTCGGTAGGCACGCTGCTCAATATCTAATTTTTTTTTACAATACGTCCACGATACGTACTCGAAAGTTTCTCGTGCTAAGCTTACAGTCCTTGCACAAAGTATGGAAGGTGGCCGAGCAGACCTTAGTTAGCAGAGTCTTCTTGTTATAAGAGGGCTTCTTCTTGTTATATGATCTTACTAAAAATCGTTTAAATTTCCAGTTTTGTCGCTGTTGTAGCTGTCATACAGTTTTTTTTACAAGTAACTGGGCAGGCAGGCATAACAGTATGAAAATATGGCAAAATTGATTGATAGGTGATTAAATGCCCGATAATCAGCCTGAAAGTCTTTCGGCGATCTAGCACCAACTCGACCCTCAAAATTCGAGTCTAGTAAAAAAAATACTGATTGGATCTCATTTCAGGTCCCATTCGACCTTCCCAAAAATATTATATTCAAAGTGCCCATTCAACCTCCTGGTTGGTTATGCTGCCCTGGTACTTTTGCATCGATTTTCAAAATTGATACGTCATCAATTGATAATCTTCTTTTCTTGAAGTCGGTGGTCGGCTAAAATTGAGGCCCAATGGGACATGTTTTTGAGGGTCGAATGGGTACTATCATGTAGATAAGGTCGAATCTTGAACAACCAGTGGCGAAGGATCTATAAATTCCGATTCCCATCGGCTTCCCATTTGAAAATCCTATCCCACTGATATATCATACTATATGGTATATCAGTGGGATATACCATATAGTCTATATACTGTTTTATTTCATACTCTGAATTAAATAAAACAGGGGAAAAAAACAGACGAGTTTCTTGCCGATTCTTCTCGTTACAAAGTCCCGCCGTAGGGTTTGTGAACCGATGGCGTAGCTTCTTTGACGTTCATAAGTGCTTGTAACAGCCTAGACTGAATTAATGATATTGAGTTTGAATTTGAATTTATCAAGAGAATTTTTGGAGAAAATGTTGGTCCGGTAAATTTCGACCCCTCGCCACTTATGGCTGCTAGATCTTGTTTTGTCCTTTATACTTTTAAAACGAATGACTTAAAGGCAATGACATCTGTGAAAATGGGTCTAATACGTCACCTCAATAGATATTGTAATTATTAATTATGGTATCAGTATATTAAGGACTAGCGGATCCTCACGGTTTTACCCGAGTGGTACCCGTTCCCGTTGGAATATCGGGATAAAATATAGCCTGTGTCACTTGGAAGAAATGTAGCTTTCTAATGGTCTAAGGATTTACTAAATCGGTCCAGTAGTTCCTGAGATAAGCACGTTCAAACAAACAAACTCTTCAGCTTTATAATATTAGTATAGATATATGTATTATTAAACACCTAACATAACCCTGAATCGGTCGAGCAACACCGAAATGGAGAAATAAACAAATGTACTTGTCGTGTTAAACTCGTATTAGGCTGTTTCGTCCCCTCTAGATGTGTATCAATAAAATACTTCCCTAGAGGCAGCCCATTTAATATATTAACCGTTTGATAGACAGTTTTTCGGAGTGCTACTCGTTTTAGGCTGTTCCAGGGTTAGTCAAACTTATAGTCTAGTACCCACTCGACCCTAATGAAAAAGTACCCATTGGACCTAATTTTCGGGTCCCATTTGACCTTCCTAAAAATATTATATTTAAGGTGCCCATTGGACCTCCTGGTTAGTTATGTTGCTCTGGTACTTTTGGTTCGATTTCCGTACAAAATTGATGCACCATGAATTGATGATAATGAGCTTTTTTTGAAGCGGTTAAAATTGAGGTCCTTCCAATGGGACATGATTTTTGACAGAAGTTCGATTGGGTACTTTTATGTAGATGAGGTGGAATCTCAAAGGGTCTAGTCCAGTGGGTATTAATAGAATGGCAAAGAAGTGGAACACTCTGCCTTCTTTCATTTAATTTTATGTGTATATTATTTAATTTTGTGTATGTATATGTAGTTTTTTTTCTTTTTATTGTTGTAAACGTCTGTTATAACATCCTGGCGAATAACAGCGCTTCTGTGTTCATTCTGCCCATCTGAGAATGGCACAGAAGCAAAATGCTGAGCCAGGGTATTTATTTGGCCCCACATCATATTCCATAAGTTCTGTTTTTATTAAGTAAGGTTTAATTTTAAGATTTTTTTTTTATTTTTTTATTCTATATAAGTGTGAGTGTGTGCCAGTAAATGTAGTTTCTTTCTTTCTTTCTTCTTTCTTTCTAAATCAGAATTATTGCCCCACGTTTTGGGCAATCGATTCAGGGACGTCGGACACAGGACTGGAGGCTTCATGTACGAAACCTGTTAAGTTCCCAAAAGAAAATCTACCTGTAAAAGTAAATCCAGTTGCGGTTTTTTTATTTCTTAAGGCGATTCGCGCAGTAATTTTAGAAAATTGTAACCTTAACCATCATTACGCATTTTTTCAGCGAATACCGATTAAGAGTTGCACCACATCTGTCAGCACGTTATCGCCTTTTTTGGTCGGCTCTATCCTTTTCTGTCGCTCAGAACCGCCATTTGCTAGAGCGAGAAAGAATGACGGAAAACTATAGCACGCGTTAGCATCAGTGCGATAGTGTTCCGTCAGTGGCAAGTGACGGTTCTGCCAGAGCGAGTGGATGTGGTCCAATCCTAATGGAGAACCCCTGAGGGTTAGCGAACTCCACTTTGAGAGACCCTGGGCAGTACCTTCGATTTTATGGGTTTAGTTAGACGGCTTTAATGTTTTCCTTGACGTTTCAGGCATAATGTTTTATGTTTCTCAAGCGTGAAATGGAAGTGACAGTTGCGGCTGAATAGATTAAATTGCTTTGCCTCTTTTCTTGACATTGACTTGGGCAGGATTGGAAGCAAGATCTTGTTTCAATAAGTACCTACTAGCTTCCACCCGCGTCTTCATACTCATAGATATTTGGAAAAACCCTACATTTGACCGTGATAAAAATCCTATTAATTTAATACAGGCTTTAAACTGGTAGTGTGTTAAATTGCATTTGAATCTATTCAGCCGGTTTTGCATAATTAAAAATACGCAAGTTTAAATTTACAGCAGTGATGAAACGATTATCACAAAGATTATTTGTAGATGTCACCGTCTTTTTTCAAGAACCGATTGTTTGTAAATAATCGAGGGTATTGGGTATAGACTGCCGAATTATTGTTAACAAGCCTTATGATTTGCAATGAAACAGATAATTTTTCGTTTATTTATAAACCGTAAATCAACGAAGTTTTATTATCAAGAAAAAAACAAATAAAATTTGATGGAAAATCAATGATTAAAATTAATGTACTTTGAAGTTTTTGCTGAGAAAAATATCATTGTTAGCTTTTCGGACATCAATCTGTTTTCGGTTTGTTTTAATCCAGCAGTGGAGAATAACCTCTCCGTCGCCACAAAGGATATTATGATTAAAATATATATTTTTTTACTCTTTTAGAAAAGCCAAAATTGTTGTCATAAATAATCGCTACTTATCGGACGATTGCGATTTATCGTGAAAAGTGACCGATAATACTTTAAGTATTAAGTCCGCCTTTTGTACGTAACTATTGACAAAACATTGACATTCTCAATGCATTGTTTGGTAGGTAAATACACTATTACATGTATAATGAATTTGGTGACGACCTCAGTGGTCAAGTTGCACAGCAGTTTTCATAATATTATCGCCATCTCTGTGGTCACATTCAATATATTCAATATATTCAATATATTCAATATATTCAATATCATTTATTCAGTCTAGGCTGTTACAAGCACTTATGAACGTCAAAGAAGCTACGCCATCGGTTCACAAACCCTACGGCGGGAGACCTTGTAACGAGAAGAACCGGCAAGAAACTCGTCAAGGGCTATTTTTTTCTCCCTGTTTTATTTCATACAGAGTCGTCAAATTGAAAAGTGAGCTTAACATATCAGTAAGGTCAATTTCCATCACAAAAGAAAATACTAATTATAATATTACATTTTATGGTTATCCTAACCGTAAACAATTTTCAACTCGTAAGGAAGGACTTACATTTAACATTTCTCGCATTACAAGGTTACTGTACTGCAAGTTGTGACGTACATCATACAGGTCGATAGTAATTTATTTTAGATGAAAATATTTAATCTCTAAGCACAACGTTAAGACAAGCAGACTGAAGTAGACTCATAATCATAAAGCGTATTTAAAGTAAATTAAAAATAATAATAATAATGGCTTTCATATACTTAATTACAATAATTGGAGAACATTACTTATTTTTATTTATTCTGATCAAGCAGTGCCACGTTCTCAATTCAAAACATCATAAATAACATAGAATTTATAAAATTGAAACAAAAATATAAATATCTCAACACATTTTAACACAATTAGACAAGAGCAGACCCATCCCACTGGCAGCACCCGTTCACGAGCATGACGCATGAACCAGCCATCGCTTCGCTCAACCATATTTTAGGGAACGTAGCGACCCGCCTCACACGACACCACCGTAGAAATGTTTAAATAGAGCATGACATACTCAAGCTACCTGCGTTAAAAGTTTAATCTAATACTATACTAAACAAATTAATGACACGGCTACAACTTCGAAAAAATAAAACAAAACATTTATGACCAAGCTGTTTTGTCATTCAAATAATCCTTTATAGTATAATATCCTTTCTTTAGTAGACAATCTTTTACATGAATCTTAAACTTTTCAAAAGGCAAATCCAAAATACATTGTGGAATTTTATTGAAAAAATTTACACCTAGACCCAAGAAAGATCCGTGAACCTTTTTTAGCCTGTATCGAGGCATTACAAGTTTATTTTTATTTCTCGTATTAAGATTGTGCACATCACTATGTTTGGTATATTCTGATAGATTGCGACGAACAAAAAATTATACAGTTCAAAATAAATTGACATGCAGCTGTTAATATACCTATCTCTTTGAACTTATCCCTAAGAGATGTTTTAGACCCTAGCTGATAAATGGCTCTTATTGCTCGTTTTTGTAAAATGAATATAGTGTTTATATCAGCTGCTGTCCCCCACAAAAGAATACCATAAGACATGATGCTATGGAAATAACTAAAATATACAATCCTAGCAGTTTCAACATCTGTTAACTGTCTAATTTTTCTAATAGCATATGCAGCCGAGCCAAGTCTACCAGCTAATGCCGCGATATGTGGGGCCCATTGGAGTTTAGTGTCTAGAGTTACACCCAAGAAAACAGTTGAATCGACTAAATCTAATTTTTCTTTTTTAATTTCAACATCTATTGGCAGGACTTTTACATTAGGCAAAGAAAATTGGATACATTTGGTTTTCCTTGCATTAAGTTGTAAGTTATTTGCATCAAACCAAGTAAGAATTTGAGAGAGTGCCATGTTTACATCGTCAAAATAGGTTTGATTTCTGTCAATGTTAAAAATAAGGGAAGTATCATCCGCAAACAAGACAATCTCACAAAACTTCTCTGCGAAGAATGGTAAATCATTTATGTAAATTAAAAATAGGAACGGACCTAAGATAGAGCCTTGAGGCACGCCCATCTTTACAAGACAGCCGGACGATTTTACGCCATTAATATCAACGGTTTGTGTCCTCGAACTGAGATACGACAGTAACAACTTCTCAGCATTGTCCTTTACACCGTAGTGGTTAAGCTTCAACAGCAGCGTCTGATGATCTACGCAATCGAAAGCTTTGGATAAGTCGCAAAAAATGCCTAGAGCATTCTGCGACCCCTCCCAGGCCTTAAAGACGTGCTTTAATAGCGCGACCCCAGCATCAGTTGTAGACCGACCCTTTGTAAAACCAAATTGTTTATTATGCAAGAGATGATTCATATTAAAGTGCGTTAATAACTGTTCGAGTATTATTTTTTCAAATATTTTACTTAAGACGGGTAATATTGAAATTGGTCTATAATTACTAGGGTCTTCTTTATCTCCAGATTTAAATAATGGTATTACTTTACTTAATTTCATAAGATCAGGAAAAATTCCTTGATCAATACACAGATTAAAAATGTCAGCAAGATAAGGAGCAATAGTATAAACAATTTCTTTGACTATATTTACAGATATGCCCCACAAGTCTGTAGAATTTTTCATTTTTAGTGATTTAAAAGCTTTTACAATGTCTATAGCATCGATTTTTTTAAAAGTAAACAATGACCCGCATTCCGTTACGTTCCCTTTAAGCATAGAGAGTGACGCTGCTGGTGAAGAATCCAAATTCGAAGTAGTTTCTAAAGGAATATTCACAAAAAAATTGTCAAAAATGTTAGCGATTTCTTTGTCCGACTTTACTATTGTATTATTGACTTTAAGCGCCATACTACGGTCACGTGGTTTATATTTACCAGTTTCACGATTAATGACTTCCCAGGTCGTTTTAATTTTGTTTTGGGCTTGTTTTATTTTTTCTTTTATGAATTTAGACCTTGCAACAGAACATATATTTTTGAACGTCTTAGAATATTGTTTCACATATTCTAGGAACTCTGGGCTATGGTTAGTTTCTCTTAATTTATAAAGTTCATACAGTCTATTTCTACTTTTATAAATATCTGTCGTAGCCCAGTCACAGAACTTTAACTTTTGAGTACATTTAATAGTCTTAGGTTTAAAGCAATTTTGAAACTCATTAGCAATCAGTTTAAAGAGGTCTCCGTATAGAACATTGGGATTATCGTGGGTATAAGGCATTAATGGTATATTACATTCGACACCGTTTTTAAAATTGTCTAATCGTTTCTTAGTTATAGGCCTGCATTCTATAATTTTTGTATCGTCAACAACATTTAACTCATATGCTACTTTCAATCCATAATGGTCAGATGAAATATTACTAAAAATCACTTTGCTTACCGGATCACATTCTGAAAAAACATTATCCAAGCAAGTAGCAGAGTGGCTTGTCACTCTAGTGGGTTCAAAAAATTTGTTGGTTAAATTAAAAGAATTAAACAATGCTAGTAAACGAGTAGTCAATGGAGAGCTTACTAGAATATCAACATTAAAATCTCCGCATACCATCACCGACTTATTTCTTAATTTTAATTTATTAAGTACATCTTCCATTACAGATTCAAAGGTTTCAAAGTTACCCTTAGGGGGTCGGTATACACATACTATAATTAAACTACTTAATTCTATACATGATAGCTCGATATGGCTTTCTGACGTAAGTTTCACAATATTTCTTTCCTTAAACTGAATATTATTTTTTACTAAGATTAAAGATCCGCCATGAATCGTTGACTTTCTACCAAACACACTAGATAGTTGAAAATTGTTTAAGTTAAATGACGTATTACAATGCTCCAGCCAGTGTTCAGTAACACAAATGATTTGAATATTGTTACTTTCAACAAAAAGTTCTAATTCTAAATCTTTGCCAGACAGACCCTGAATATTTTGATGAATAATATTAATACTAGCAGGTCTGGCTGTTGTCTTTTGCCTCAGTTTAAATCCGAGTTTGTCATAGTCTTATTTAAAACATTAAATCTACTATTATTAGTAGAACTCAAAGAAATAATAGGTATATTTGACTTTGTTACACAATTTGTAACAGAGTCTTGTAAATTATAAGCTAATAAATTAGCTAACTTTATCCTAAGTTTTTTAGACAGATACATGGTATCTGGAGTCAAGATAAAATTGTTAATAAATTTATTAACGTCAAAATATAATACAACGTCACTATGACAACAAATCAAGTTATACATATACATATTCAAATTATAGATTCGTTTGTTCTCATCCCAATTTAGATTACTGGCATATGGCAAAGCACTTATTATCATTCTGCATTTTGTCTTAGATTGCAATGACAATAATTTGTTTACATTAATTAGTATATCCTTTTTGAATAATTTAGAACTATCACCACAAAATATTACTAAAGTTGTAGTTTCATTTATTTGGGATTCGTCTATTTTTGCAATAATTTGGCTCACCGACTGGCCAGGAGTACAAATATTTATACATTTATTGTCAATTTTCTCTCTAATAATTGATGCAAAACCTTGACCTATCCAGTCAGAGTACATAATTGTCTGACAATTATTGCTTAACACTGGCTTAAAACTTACGGTGTTATACTTTGACTCAACCTGATTAGGAGAGACCGATGTATGACTTGGTTCAGAAATACTTGTTTCTAAATTAATTAATTCAGAGTTTTGTAATAAAGATTTTGAACAGTTTGTTTGTTGACTAGAAGAATTCAATTGAGTTCTTACTAATGAATCATACCTGTCAGCATTATAATTACAGAGTTCAACCAGCTCTGTAGCTGACCGAATATGTTCATTGATCTGTTTTTGTGCACTTGAGTATTGATTTTTCATGAACTCGAGAGATTTATGCAATCTTTCAATGTTTTCTTGCAAATATTTGGTATCTCGTTCATACATATGTCTACTCTCAATTAATTTAGAATTATAAATATTTAATGAGTCAATTAAATCTATCCGTTCTTTCCTAAGTGCAATATTTTTATGGTAACAATTATTTCTTTTAATTAATTTTTCAGTTTTCCTAATAAACTTGCTAATGCGGACATACTTTTTTAATTTCTTAAGCCCTAAGTTACATTTAAGTTCATTTATGCAATTAGTTTTATGTTCTAACGGTTGTGGAGAAAGACACACTCCTGGTGACTGCATCAGTTCCTCAAAAAGGCTCTGAGTGTGAACCGTCTCTTGATTTTGCATTGTTGCCTCAAATTCTGCTATACGTTGATTTGCAGAAATCAATTCTTTTTCTAGCTCTGTGATGCGGCTAAGAGCTCTGTCATAAGTGTTTAGCTGCTGGTCATAATCACAGATGGTGTCTCTAAGATGATCCCTTTGCACCAAAACCTCCATATGTTCCGAATGAAGTTGGGCCAACTCGCTCTTCAAAAGAGAATTCTTGTCAATGATTTTCTTAATCTCGTCTTCACTGTCCTCCCGTTCTTTTAAGAGCTGATTGCAAGTATCTTTTGAAGCCTTAAGTTCTTGTAATGCCTGTCTTAACTTCAACTCGGTGCTCTGAGCGACTGCCTTACGGGTCATCATTGTGAATAATTTGCCTGAAATAATTTTATTACTTTAAATAAGTGTTTTTAGAGGGTTTGTGGGGTCGATGCTAAGTATATTTTCAATTGGTTGTGATAATTTTTTAACTTTTTATGCAGTAACACAAAATAAAAATAAAAAAAAGTGGGTAGGTAATAGAATTGTATTAATTAGATTTTACAATGATTGTTGCTTTTATGTTTAATTGCTTATTGGGATAATTAGGTATATATTGCAAGTGTTAATTCATTCTATAGAAAAGGAGGACCACAGCAAACTTATGAGTTAAGATTTGGAAAATATATTTTAAGGTTTCACTACATGTAGGTGTACTTTTCATGAGTAAGATTGACTTAATTCTCTTCCTACACAATAAATATTGACATGTTAAAGGCAATTAGCTCATAAACAAAGCACAGTCTTGGTTGCGAAACAATAAATATGATTGTGTATCACTAACTAAAATAGTAGGTGGAAATGTCAAAACAATAAGGTTTGAAGGCTAATTAAAAATACATAGAAATGGTCTGAAAATGCAGTGCGAGTAATGTAAATAATGAAAATAATACTCCCCGGGTTTAAGAAGTTGCAGTCCACAGTATTTACAACTTTTCACTTCATGAATTTGAATTTTATCTTCGTTGACAGTTGAGTACAATTTGCTTCGCCGATAATTTGAAAGTTAGCCACTGTAACTTGCTAATAACAATATCACTTATGATTTAATACACAATTTAACTATTTGTAACAAATAAACTGGGATTTAACACTAAATAACAAATAAATAATAGTCACGGGTTCGATCTCCAGCGGGCGTAGCATGCGCACCTCGACAAAGCTTTGTCGGCATTTTTCTCGAGCAAGCGCAGTGTCTGTCCCGCTTGCACCGTGTTGTTATAAGCGGGACTGACATCGCGAGAAAAGGGTCGACAACAAGTCGCGGCGCTCATGCTACCCTGGCAGCTGGTATACAATGTTGGGTTCAAACAAAATGAAACATATTTTTTTTTATACTTTTTAATAATTTTAAAACATGTTCAAACGATTAAAAAACCCTTTGAACAATATTTTGCCTCGGGCCGCTCACGTCAGTTACATTACAGCTTGTTTAAGCTGAAGCGGTTTTTAATTTAAATTTATAAATAAACCTATGATAACATGTTAATCCTGTCTTACCGCTGTGCTGCGAAAAATTATATTTTTCTATTCATTCATTAATTGAGTGCAACATGTTGGTATTACAGATGTTATAAAATTCAGGTAGAAAGTTCCATGAAGATGACCCTGTAAAGGTTATAGCAGACAGATATTTAAAAAAAATTAGATAAAACAAAAGGTACTAAAAAACTAAAATCATAAATAAGAAAGTACCTATTTAATCAAACGTGACTCTAACTTTTAGCCAGGAATTAATTACAATCTAATAAAATAATAAATTAGTGAGTAACATAATTAAATAAACATTAAATTGACATTTAAACCTTCCTTTATTCCTTCTCTGCCTGGAAGAGATTGCTATAAGGCCGCCCATTGTGTGTTTACTGTCTTGTTTTGTGTCTCCTTTGTATTGTATTTCTTTGTAACTATTGCACATAGTTATAAAGTTTATTATTATTATTTAAACTACCTTACCTATGTACAAAAAAAAAAAGATATATGATTTAAATTTACGGCAACCCGCAACAGACAGATCAAATTGTAGACTATTATAAAAAAAGCATTGCAAATGCATAACTTCATCTCAATTTTACACCGCATAATTAAAAAGGAATTTTTCATAATTTAAATACTTTTTATTCAATCATCGGTATTAAAAACGAACCCCAACCGACCATAATATTCTGAACAATTCTCACTCCACAATATATAGAATAATCTGTCCTTACGTTTCGTTAGGGTAGTGAGTTTAGGGTTGTTGCCACCCGTCCTGCTTCCTACTAATATTATAATATAAATGCGTAAGTTTTTTGTTATGAATAACGGGGAGACTCTTAGCCTTCATCATACCTGATGTTAGTATTGATAAGGCTGAAAATGGAAGCGGAAGCCTCTCCCGGAGTCCTCAATCACTGAGGAACTGGCTATCTTATCTTTAACTGCCGGAACACAACAATGCTGAAAACATTGTTGTTGTGGCGTCAGACTTAGATAAGATGGTGGTAGCTAGCCAGGCGGACTTACGAGTCCTTCCACCAACCAAACCGAATACAATAAGTACCCCCGCTGGGAATCGAACCCGGGACCCCTGGGTCTGATACCGGTGGTTGTACCACTAGACCACAGAGGCGGTTAAAGTTTGTAAGTATGTTTGGATGTTTGATACTCTTACACGCAAAAACTACTATACGGATTGGTTGAAATTAACGCAGTCGCCCGCGGTTTAACCCGCGTGGTTCCCGTTCCCGTGGAAATATCGGGATAATTTAATCCAAGCAATCTGCTATCTGTGTGCCAAATTTCATCCAATTCGGTTCAGTGGTTTATGCATGAAAGATTAACAAACAAAAAAAAACTGCCATTCTTTTAGCATTAATAATATTAGTAGGATAACCAATGCACTTTATTCTTATTAGTCCAAAAAGGTGACAACCCTCAGTGAGTTCCCCTTAAAATTGTATTGTCAAGACTTATTTTGCAAGCAGCGATGCGTGCGTCATTGTACTGCTTATACAAGCTTTTTGTTTTTTTTACTTGGGGTCCGTTTTGTTTGAGCTGTGGTCGGATGCGAGTTTTATTCTATTATTTTAAATTACATTTTTGTTCTAGCATAGATTTATTTCCAATGTTGTTTGTTTTTTTTTAATGTGCTACTTATTTCTTAATTACTTTTTTTACTTTTGAATATGTCCGGCGCGGTCCGGCCAGAAGGCGCGGAACATGACATCATTTATCATTATCAAACCATTATCGTTCTAGACATACCTATACCTGTGCCTATACGTTATCAATTTTAAACCCTTCATTGTATGCTATTATGGCAGGACATAGCTGAACAATTATATTGTATTATGACATCTGTATGTACCTATGTTTCACAATAAATGATTATGATTATGATTATTATGAAACTTTGTTACTAATATTTGGTAGGTACAATCGGGGAACTTCCCGGTTGACCAGTACAGTTTTTAGGGAAACTTTTTTTTCGTAACGTTATAATAATACTAAAAAAAAAACTAAAAAAAAGAAGGATCTAGTAACTCGAACCTCAAGATTCGAAAAAAGTACCCATTTGATCTTATTTTCAGGTCCCACTCTACCTTCCTAAAAAATATTATATTTAAGGTCCCCATTCGACCTCCTGGTTGGTTATGCTGCCCTGGTACTTTTGGTTCACTTAAAATTGAGATCTAATGAGACATGTATTTTGATAGAGGGTCGAATGGGTACTATTATGTAGATGAGGTCGAATCTTGAGGGTCCAGTCCAGTGGGTACTAGATCGAAGTAAATCAAACTTCACCTCAACCGAACTTCAGTAAAAGAATCAGACAATTTTCCTGTTGTTTTTTTAATTGCGACCCCTCGTGTATCGGTCCGAGTAATCTCGTAATCCCGGGATCTTTCCACTACAACGGGATTGCGTTAATCCCGGTCTGCGGGATTGGACACGTTGTTTAATGACAAGTCTGGTGTGAATTAGATGTTTGACGAGAGCGAAATGAGGTATTTTTAGCCGATTTATAAGGTGGCTTCTTATTAGTGACGTAGGTATATAAAGCAGGGTCCACATTGATTATTTACTTAGTGTATCATCTAAAAGTATCACCTTCTCGTATCGTACCTAGGTGTGGACGTGAACGCCCATCTATACTAATATTAATATAAAGCTGATGAGTTTGTTTGTTTGAACGCGCTAATCTCAGGAACTACTGGACCAATTTAGAAAATTCTTAGACCATTAGAAAGCTACATTTCTCCCGAGTGGCATAGGCTACATTTTATCCCGATATACCCACGGGAACGGGCACCACGCGAGTAAAACCGCAAGGATACGCTAGTTTCGACTATAAAGCATAAAAGGGTCTACACTCACTTGATCTTTTACCGTATCAGACCTTGTATTAGATCTCCAACGCGTAGCATTGAAACGTATCATTTCGCTAGTGTGGACGCAACATACTACGCGATCCTGCTACGACGCGACTCGTTATGCGTCCCATCCCAGCTATAGGTATGACTTACATATTTGTTTATTTACAAAAAAAAAACGCAACAAAATTATCTTCCATGTTGGACTGGGAGAGAATGAAAAACATCGAACGCGTCAGAAGCCTATCAATGGACATGAGATAGTCCTGCACCTGGACTTAATTGCCATGGTCGACTTGGAAGTCATTAAATAGACTCCGGACGATGGTCGGTCGAAGCAAAGACAACATGGTCAGGTGGGGTTTTTGGACTGCTCCAACTTGGGTTATAGGTGCTGTCCCCCAAACGATGGCGCACTTGATGTCGTGTCTTGCGTGTCCGTACAGCTGCACGCATTAGGAACTTATGGAGGCTACTGATGCTGCAGTCTTAGTAGCTGATTTTAGGCCGATATAGTTCAGGTTTGCTATAGATTTGAAAAGAAGAAGACATGTGATAGGCTGGCAACCTGTCACTGTTATTTCCGGACAAGATCTTAGACTCAACCAATTCCAAAAGTGGATTAGTTCGGCGCGACTGTGGTGCTCTGCCAACCCAGCTAGGGACATATTATGGCGTGAAGGTATGTATGTTATTATATTAAAAGATTTATTTTATTCTTCGCCGTCGAAGCGCGCCTCTCCCGGAATCCTCAACCACTGAGGAACTGGAGCTCTATTTTTGATTCACTCGTCTCGAGGATTCCACTGATTTTCGTGAGATGTTTGAGTTTCCGTAATCCGTAAAAGCGACTTAGCAGCTTCGCTTTTCGAATGTAGTACCGCCTCCCAACGCGAGCGCGCGAGGGGCAAAGCGGAAAGCGTGCTCTGTCTTCGCTTGCAAGATCGCTAATCGCGTGATCGCCTCCTCGTTCGCCTCGCCACTTGCGCGACGAGTGATTCAAAAATAGAGGTCTGGCGATCTTATATCTAACTGCCGGAACATACCAATGGTGAAAACATCGTTGTTATGGCGACAGACTTAGCTAGCAGTATGGCGAGGGCTCGAAATATGGCGAAAGTAAGTCGAACTTTTTTGTTCCAAAACTCTATTTGTATAGTGGATCAAACTGGTGGGATAACTAAAAGGGACGAAGCGTTCACGGCCGCGCTTGACAGACTAATCGTATTCGATCACGTTTGTAAGGCAAAGTTCGACCCGGTCAGGTTTTGGATGGGTGACCGGAAAGTGGCATTATAACTGAGCGCTTCCGTGCTTCGGAGGGCACGTCAAACCGTCGGTCCCGGCTGTTGTCATTTGATTACAGTCGTTAAGCCAAGTCAGAGGCCTTAAAGGCGGCTTGATAAACTTTGACACTAGATAGGGCCCATAATCCTCACTGGATAAGAAGAAGAAGACTAAAAGTGATGCCCATAGGATTCTTGGTATCCGTACCTACCCTTCGCCACTGGTAGCTAGCCAGGGGGACTTACAACAAGTTCTTCCATCAACCAAAATTGATAGCAACTGAAATGCAGCCAATAAATTGTCAGGTTTTATTCACCATAGCAACCAAACTACTAAATACGTTATACGAAAAACCATCTACGCATTCAACAGAATAATATGCACGATCCTATTTCGCCTCGTGCACTGGTGGCAGGCTGTGTCGCAGTGGAACTAGCAAAATGGGTACGCGGAAAAATGGTTGGCACAGTGGAAATGTGAGCGGTACATTATCCTACTTCCTACAAATATAATAAATAATAAATAAAGCTCTAATTAAGCTATAACTATGTTAGTTAAGAATAACTAATATTGGAGAGAACTGGTGCCTGAGCTAGGTGGGGTCAGACCCCCCTGTATGACAAGTCACCAGGCTCACTCCACCCTTCCAATTATAACTTAAATTTAGGTATGAACTAAGACAATAATTAAATACACTGGGTGTTCAGATATATAGGTATAGAGATATTAAAGTACAAAAAATTAGAAAGGTAATGATGGGCATAATTAATAAACCATCGCAAGCACAGTTAAAATGTGCATCAACTGATAGAAATTATTTCGTACCTGTGTGTATCAAGAAATATGGTGTTATACATTATTTTATTATAGTGTTATGATAAATATATTAGTAAGGTGTATGTATAAATAAGTAAGTAGAAACGGAAGTTTAAGTTGTTATACTGATTAGCTGTTATTTTATTATTGATAGTGGCCTCCAAGGAAGCAATGAAACCAGTGGGTGAAGCATTTGTTACATTTCAGAACTGAACTGAATATTTTGTCTTTACGTCGACTTGTAGAACAGGGTCGAATGTAATGCTGGTGTGATTTTTTAAAATAGTAGCAAGCATAAATATTTGTCTTACAGTGATCACATCCCACAGTTGGTAAGTGAATGAACGTCGGGTGACGGAAGGGAGGATACGCACTCACTTTAAGGATTGCTCTGTGCGCTCGTTCTAATTCAAGCATATGGAATTTAGGAGAGCCACCCCAAGTAGATATGCAGTACCCAACAATATAGTCTGGCATAGTGCGAGGAAAACACTTCTTATCAGTTTAAGATCAACTAAGTGTCTGAGATTCCTGAACACAAAGAATAAGCCTACGCAGTCTGCTTACCAGTGCCTGTTGTGATCCTTGAAACTGTGTAATATCCAAAGTAAGGTATTTTAAACTATTACATAGTTCTAAAGGTGGACAGTTACAAGCCAGTATACATAGCTTTGCTTTTCGCTTGCCTCCCAACGCGAGCGCGCGAGGGGCAAAGCGAAAAGCGTGCTATGTCCACGCGTGCAAGGTCGCTAATCGCTTGATCGCCTTCCCGTTCGCCTCGCCACTCGGGCGACGAGTGATTCAAAAATAGAGCTCCAGAGCGGTTTCGTCTGCAAAAGCGAAGATACTTCCCTGATCGAGTTCGTGTTGACAGAGGCTATTGACGTATACTAGGAAGAGTGATGGTCCTAAAATACTCCCCTGGGGTACTCCAAAGGTAACAGGTTGTTCATTACTAAGCCAGTCCCCTATTTTAACTCGTTGAACTCTACTGTAAATAGTGAAAGTGGTATACCCCTTATGCTTATGTCTTCCAGCATTTGAAGTAATACTAATATTATAAATGTGAAAGTTTGGATGTTTGTTGCTCAAATACGCGAAAATGGTTGAGCGGATTTGGATGAACGGCACAGAGATATTTTAATACTTATCCCAATATTTTTATCGCGGTTAAACTCCGGGCAACCTATAGTATTTTAAGGTCACAAGGGGTAACGAAAATACGAAAAAACTGAAAATTAAAACTACATGGCAGAATTTATTTATATATTCCTGTCTCTTAACAAGTCACTTAACGCGCTACATACGTACTTTTTTGCTTTTTAGGGTTTCGTAGCCTAAAGGCAAAAAACGAAACCCTTATAGATTCGGCCAAACCGATGTATGTCACACCCTTTTTATTCCAAAACTATGAGGATTACACAGTTGAAACTTGGTTGGTAGATGTTTTCTGTAAACCAATTTCCTATACGTGTATCTATAGGTAGGTCTTTAAAAATTGCATTGAGGTTTCTAAAACGATTTTTTCTCAAAGTCAACCGTTTGAAAGATGTACACTTCCAAAGTGGTAAAATGTGTGTCCCCCCCCCCCCCCTCTAACTTTTGAAATAAGAGAGTGAAAAATTTAATTTTTTATTAAAAATATATGCTGTGGATCTTAATAAAAGCTTTCAACGAAAATTGGTTTGAACGAAATTTATTTAGTAGTTTCAGAGCTATAGCACATTTTCCAAAACCGCAAATATAACTTTGTCATTCATACAAACACTATGAAAAACATACGAAAAATTATAATGGCATTTTGGCAATAATAATAATAATAGAAACTTTATTGCACACGATACAAAAACAAACACATACAGAGAAAATTTAAAAAAAGAGGAACACACAATAGGCTGCCTTATAGCTACGTAGCAGTCTCTTCCAGGCAACCTTGGGTGAGAGACGAAACCCTTCATGTGCGAGTTCGACTCGCACTTGGCCGATTTTTTATTTTATTTGAATTGTAAGACAATTATTTGAATAAAAAAATAATAATATTAAATATTCACAGGTGATTGTAACTATTAGTCACCCAACTATGTCCAACAACCATAGTGAAAGTAATTTAATCACATTATCACATTTTTAGTCACGTACTTCTAAATGAAAGAAAAAAAATACAACATCTTCCCAAACAATGCGGTTTGTTTCTGTGATATTTTCGTATTTATCGTACCGTTCATCTCTTTAACTATGCGTCCGGCGGTGACATAAATAATAATGTATTCCTTTTTCCTATACTTTTTTACGGCCCACCGCAGAGCAATTCTTGTAAGTGACCGAGAGGGGTGCGGGTTCGGTGCTTACATTCAAAATAGTTGTATATTTACGGCCGGTTTCAATAATCTATCACACTCAAGAAACAGGGTAGAAGAAGCATGTCACTTAGGTACCTACTTAGTACTATTGAACTAGCACAAAAAAACGAAAAAAGTATAGGGAAAGTATTCGAATAGTCAAGTTTAAAAACATTTAGGGCTTAGTTCCGTTTCCGTTCGGTAGGGTCCACCACCATCTACCCGTCCGCACCGTCCACCCACTGGACCCTACCGAACGGTCAAGTCAAGTTCGAATTTATCTACATGAAAGTGCGCATTCGACCTTCTATAAAAACATGTCCCATAGGACCTCAATTTTAACCAACTTCAAAAAAGAAGGAGATTATCAATTTTGTATGGAAATCGAACTAAAAGTACCAGAACAGCATAAACAACCAGAATTTCATACCCGAAAGTTAGGGCCAATGGGTACTTTTTCATAAGGGTCGAGTGGTTACTAGATCGGTCGAATGGGACCTGAAAATGAGGTCCAATTTTTATTTAGGGTCGAATTTTGAGGGTCGACTGGGTGCTAGATCGTCTTGCGCCATTTCTAACGCGTGATATAACAACAGATCTTTTAGGTTGCATTGACTACAGTTCCGACTGGAGCTGCATATCCCCTATATCCTACAAATAATAATCGGGCTACTTGTACTGTATGTAAAAGATTGGTCCGCGCGCCGGATTTCCCGAGAGCCTTGTGACATATCTCCATTTCAGAAGCGACACAATAATTATTTGTCTTGAAGATGTGATACCAAATTGGATGACCAGTAGTGAATATATTTTGGTAACCATACATTGATTTGGTAGCTTGACAACTTGTTTTACACTACTGTCTGTACTCACATACGTTTTTACTCGAAATCAACTAAAATTTTACGTGTGTACAGCAAATCTCAATCTCTCTCTGCGCGATTTTGGCTTTACTCGTTCAAAACAGTTTGAATACAGAGTATTTAAAATATGTATAAGATCAATATTACTATCTTGATCTGAAAAAAAAAACACGTTGCTCTCTAATATTAAATACTAGCGGATCCTCGCAGTTTTAGTTCCCGTGGGAATATCGTGATAAAATATAGCCTATATCATTTGGGAAAAATGTAGCTTTCTAATGGTCTAAGAATAGAAAATTCTTAGACCATTAGATAGCTAAATCGGTCCAGTAGTTCCTGAGATTAGCGCGTTCAAACAAACAAACTCTTCAGCTTTATAATTTTAGTATAGATTAGGAAGTTGCAAATATTTAATACCAAAGATTTTTTTATTATTTACATAATATATCAACAGGTAAACAAGTCCCATTGAAATGATCAGTAACAATTTACTATGGGGGCAGTGAAACATTTAGTACTTTTTCACATCTCCATAATAAACTAAGTTACCTGGATTCTCGAACAAATTTAATCCATATTGAACCTAAATGCTTTAGTAATAAAGTCGATTTTAGGACACCGTACTGCATTATACTTAAACCAAATATACGTTTGCGTGAAATACCAACATCATAATACCTCTGGGACTGAGTGAGCTATGCAGGATAGTGACACCTGTACTCAACACCTGCACAAAAGAAAATGTGTCCTGTTCTTAAGGAGAAAACGTATAAATTAGAGTACACTTCAAAACACATCCATCTCACGTCGTATGAACGAAAAAGAATCATATTTCTTGTCAGCTAAGTTACATTTCGCTAGGACAGTGAAGTTTCATACTTGAATTATTGTTTTGGAGTAAAACTTGTCGTATTTTTTAAGGGATAAGGTAGATTTTTGTATGTGAATGATTTTGTTTTCGTAATTGTAAGTGAATTTAGTTTATTGCTGTAATTTGGATTTATTGGTGACGTCATTGAACACGATGTCGGTTTGTCTTGACTCGTTGCCCATTTAAATTACGTTAGTTTGTTACTCAATCACACAAAAAGGACTGACTTGCGACGGCTCAAAGTTAAGGAGCCCATTCGACCTCCTAGTTGATTATGCTGTCCTAGTAGGTACTTTTGTTTCAATTTCCCTACAAAACGTATGTGCCATAGACTGAATTTTGAATATAAAAAGATTACAGCAAGTTTACACAAGTGAATTCTCAGATTGGAGAAGAGTATCAAAAAGTATAAAAATAGCAATAAAAATCATAAACTGATAATCTCCTTCTTTTTTTGAAGTCGGTTAAAATTGAGGTCCAATAAGACATGTTGACAAATAGAGGGTCTAATGGGTTCTTTTATGTAGATGAGGTCGAATCTTGTGGGTCCAGTGATTTTTTTTAAATATTTAATTATGGCTCGTTATTATCATTATTATTATTATAATATTGTATAAATTATACGATATGTTAATACAAGCCGTTACACTACCACAATGCCGCGATTTCACTCGCGATCCTTTCAATTTACTAAGATTAATAGTTGCAACAATCCGAGATTGGACAACATCACCCTAACAGTGAGTCGGCTATTTTTGACCCTTTACTTGATTTTTTCTAAATTTTTGCTCGCCGCACACTTAGTAAAAAAATCGAAAAATGTTGCAACTTTTTGCGATTATTTGATGATTAATTTTTTTGTTGTTAAGTTATATTACTTCGATCTATTTATCACTCCCTTTTAAGATATGCCCTTGCAGAGTTCATATTGCAAGCTGTCAAATGTTTTTTTTATTACCAATCATAAAATATTTTTACCAAACGATTCCTTAAGTATAACTTTTTAATTTTGCATTTTACAATACTCTTTTTATGTGATAAACATTAAACAAGAAAATATACTAGAAAAAGCAACTAGTCTCATCCCGTCAGGGCGACATGAGACTAGTTGCTTTTTTCTAGTATACAGGGTGTTAAAAGACCCATAACGAAAACTAAAACCACGTATTCTCCCCATCGTGACTATCATTTTCTTGTATGGAGCCAAACCTGGGAAACTGATAGTTAAGGAGTTATTAAGCATTAAAATAAATTTTTTTTTTCTAAAGATTATCGTTTAAAGTAACAAAACCGCAATGAATATCAAAACTACTCAATGATACGGGGCCCTAGTCAACTACTTGTACTTTATAGACACACAAACGTTGTTGCACCCGTTCCATTGCATGTAAAAAAATAAACCATTATTTTTTTACTAAAAATAAAAGTCGTTTCCCAGCAAATATTTTTACATAAATTAATTTAGTTTGATGTACACTACGCATATATCACGGCTTCGGTATGAGTCTTTTAACACCCTGTATTTTCTTGATTCCTTAAGTGTTTAAAAATGCTTACTTTATCGTTATTTATATTTTTTATTTCATATTACTTACGGATACATGGTAGTATCCAGTCCAGAACTCGTGCGTGCAAATCGCTCGAAAACCGCGACGTTTTCTCGCCCCAGTGTACGTCTCCCCAGCAACATATGTCACTACAATAACCCCAAAAGTGCAGTCGCATTCGCAAGTCATTTGATTTGTCGGATAAATCAGACGCCGCAATCTGTCCGATTATATTAATTGAGTTATTTAACAATCATGGCCACAAATCTGTGGTAAAGTCACGTTTTCGTTAGTCATTTGTGTTCAAATTGATACTTTATTTTATAGGTACTAAGAAAAGAACTAAGTCTTACCCGTTTTTCTAGAATTTTTATCTGACAATATAGCAATGGGTATGCTAAAATTTAAATCCTATTAACTACTCGGCGGATTTCCTGTCTAAGATAATATTCCTATATTCGACGAAATATGTTTTTGTTCAAAATTCATAGCACTCAATACCGGATAGCAACATTTAGAGCGGGCTTGCTTTGCTATTGACATATTTCAGGCTTTATAATTATATTTATATATATATATATATATATATATATATATATATATATATAATTATGTGTAACGGATTGTAGGTATTCATAAAAAAAATAAGTTTTTTAATTGTTATAATAACCTTGTCACGGCCTGGAGAATAACTAAGGTGGGCATGTCTTTAACAAGAACATTCACATAGAACATAGAATTAATATTTTGATTATAATTGAGGGGGTTACAAAGAAACTTTCTACCTTTTTTTTTCAAATATCTTTCCTTCGGTGTGTTTTCTCTCCTCTCTCTCTTGTTGGCAGCGTTTTCGTTTCCGCTAGTGATTACAAGGCGTTGCTAAGTGCGCAGTCGATATGTCACGGGGAAATTATTTGGCCTCTTCTATTTTTGTCCTCGGCGATTTAGGGTTGGCACAAAAGAAACTTGTAATTTCATACATAAAAAAATTGGATTATAATATTATAAATGCGAAAGTTTGTGCGGATGTTTCAATGTTTGTTACTCTTTTTGAAACAAAAACTACTCAACCGATTTGGATGAAATTTGGCACACAGATAGAGGATAATCTGGGTTAAATAATAAGAGAATTTTCTACCGCTTGACATACTACTATTAAAAATGCGCAAGTAAATCTTGTCTGTTAGTCTGGAGGTAGGGGTATGACTTGTTCTTAGTCCGCTAGCTTCCACCATCTTATCAAAGTCTGACGCCATATGTTTTTACTCACTTTATTGTTGTGTTCCGGCAGTAGAGATAAGATAACCAGTTCCTCAGTGGTTGAGGGTTCCGGGAGAGGCTCGCTTGCACCTTCAGCCTTATCAATACTTAACATCAAGTACAATATGATGAAGGCTAAGCAACTCCCCGTTGTTCATAAAAAAACTTCAATTGCAGTGAAAAAAATAATATAAAAAAACTATCACTAATAGTGCCAGCCCTGCCACCCCTCTAGCTCAGTGATTAATGACACTTTCCTACCGATAGTCCAAGGTTCGATTAGTGTTAATATTGTTAGTGGACTAATACATTTAGATGAAAACGTGAAATAACGTTGAAATTCGGTTAGTACTTATAAGAAAGATTATTATTAATTCTTTATCCACTAGCGGCGTACCGAGAGTTCGTATGCTTTGTTTTTGACATATTTTTCTTAATACAACTGTCAAATTATCTCTCAGATAAGCTATTCAGAATTTATTATTTAGGTTGGTGAAACCGGTCCTTCGCAAACTCGAAACGTGATGTATAGTAAAAACCATAGATTTATGCTTAAAATTTATGGTTAAAAGTTTTAACCATACATAATCTTATGGTTTTATATAAACCTCACTACTCAAGAATTAACCTTACTCAAGAATTCATTTCTCAAACACGAAATATTGTCTCACCAATCAACAGACACGCTTTGTTTATTAAATTAGTAACTGATTGGGTCTAGTACCCACTGGACCGACAAGATTCGACCTCATGTACATAGAAGAACCCATTCGACTCACCATCAAAAAATATGTCTCATTGTTGCCATCGGTCCTCAACTTTAACCGACTTCCAAAAAAGAAGAAGATTCGTGGCGCATCTATTTTATAGGGAATTCGAACCAAAAGTACCGAGGCAGCATAACCAACCAGGAGGTCGAATGTATGTATATAATATTTTTAGAAAGGTGGAATGGGATGGGACCTGAAAGTGAGGTCCAATGGGTAGGTACTTCTTTCAATAGGGACGAATCTTGAGGTTCGACTGGGTGCTAGATCACTGATTATCATGATAACGATACCATCATCACATCACTCCACTCCTACTTTAAATAAAACTAAGCTTAAAACAACTTTAAAATAACTAAATTTTTTTTCCGTCTGTCAAATTCATGAATCGGTCCGAAATCCGAATTGAGCATAGTGAGCTAACTATTCTATGATTGATCGTCCTCTTTTGATGTTTTCATTCGATTTTAAGTGGTTAGGGGAGAGAATAATAGTATATATGTTAAAAAAAAGTATTGTAATCGAGCAATATTATTATTAAATTGGTCACTTTGTAATTACAGCTTTTGAAACGTAGTTTAATTTTTGAATCTCGATCTGTCATTCGGAACGTGGATAGAAAAAAAATAATTGCATGCTATTGTTAACTAACAAGGTAAAAAAGTTATAATAATTTAAAATCATAATATGTGAGTAACTCTCATTACTTATAATAATTATTTTGATGAGACATTACGAATTAGACTAAAGGTTTATTTTTTCATAAATTATGGGATTAAGAACGATCTAGTACCCACACTGGACCCTCAATATTCGACCTAATCTACATGATGGTACCCATTCGACCATTTATCAAAAAACATGTCCCATTGGACTTATATTTTAACCGACTTCAAAAAACGAAGAAGATTATCAACTCATAGCATATCAATTTTGTATGGAATTCGAACCCAAACTACAGTTGGGGAACTTCCCGGTTGACCAGTAGAGTTTTTTTTGAGAAACGTTTTCTCGGAAAGTGCTTTAAATAAAGCTTTTTAAACCGCCTCTGTGGTCTAGTGGTAACAACCACCGGTATCAGACCCAGGGGTCCCGGGTTCGATTCCCAGCGGGGGTACAATTTGTATTCGGTTTGGTTGGTGGTAGGACTTGTTGTGAGTCCGCCTGGCTAGCTACCACCATCTTATCTAAATCTGACGCCATAATAACTATGTTTTCAGCATTGTTGTGTTCCGGCAGTTAGTTAAGATAGCCAGTTCCTCAGTGGTTGAGAGGATTCCGGGAGAGGCTCGCTTCCATCTTCAGCCTTATCAATACTTACCATCAGGTATGATGAAGGCTAAGAGTCTCCCCGTCGTTAATAAAAATATAAAAAACTCACTAAAAAACTGTGCTGGTGAACCAACCGGTAAGTTCGCGGACTGTACCAGGGCAGCATAATCAACCAGGAGGTCGTATGGGTACCTTGATTACATTTTAAGGATGGTCGAATGGGACCTGAAAGTGAGGTCAAATGGGTACTTTTTCATTAGAATCGAATCTTGAGGGTCCAGTGGTAATAGATCAAAAACTGGTCCTATTCTTATTATAAATGGCGTGTGCCTGTCAAACAAATGTTACAACGACAGTTCGTTACTTAGACAATTTATATCGCACAAGACTTAATATATTAAAAAAGCACAACAAAATATGCTAAGACGCATTAATATAATTATTATTAATGGATTTGTGCGCCGTTAATAATTGAGAGAGCAGGAGGGCAGGTAATAATAAGAAACAATAATTAATAAATGTGATGACTTTAATATAGTAAGAGCGATTAGTTCAAACTTCCGGGCAAAGGCAGGGGCACAGGCGGAGCAAAATAAATATCTTACTTGTATATTATGATTTTTGTATTTTGGCATTTTTCAATGCTATTATTATACTTATGATAAATTTTAAATCGAAAAATATTTGAAAAACTACTAAGTCTCGGTAGCTCAGTGGTTAGAACATTGGACCGGATTTCCAAAGGTCGTGGGTTCGAATCCCATCTGAGAATTAATTTGCGGCCGTGTTGATTTTTTGCCAATATTTTTCAATTTTTTTTTCTTCAAATTGGCTGATGACCTATGACATAATAAAGTGTCATGCCCTAACGCTGATCTTCCGAATTCGCATAAAGATTTTTACAATTTAGTATTTTTTGCAAGTAGCTAGTGTATGTATGCATAGGTTTTTACATTAGCAAAGTCATATCATTTATGAGTTATACATATGGATTTAGACGCAGAACGTCATATTCGCAAAATGTATCTAAAAAAAGTATGTCTAAACTTTTTTTTGGTTCGAGCCCAGTACACCCCCGCCCTTGCGCCTCCATCTTAACATTAGTATTTTGATGCCCGCGTGAATTATTCACAAATTTATAATTCCCCCCTCCACACCCCCTACTAAATCATCTTGGGACAACACGGCTTGAAATTCGGTACACAAATAAAACGAGGTTACAGTGCCACCTAGCGAAGGCGTCATGCGTTGAGACATTATGATTACTTAACTTACTCAAACAATTTCAATAGAAACAATTCGTTAAACTATGAAATTATGAAGACGTTTTCATGTAATCGCAAGATTTACAATTCTTAATCACTAAATTGAAATTAGAATCTATCAAGCAAAGCCTAATGAACAATATACACTAAAAACTTAATTTTGTCTGTACTACAAAGACACATCGTTACGTCCTTTCCCAGTGTTGTGACACTTCGAATTCACTTGTATACGAATGTTCGGTAAAGATATTAGAATAAACGAACTTATTTATTGATTCGCTGTTATTCCAGCCGTATTTTTAACCGACTTCAAAAAAGGAGGAGGTTCTCAATTCGACGGTTTTTTTTAATGTATATTTTACCATAACTTTGCCAGTTGTTAACAGATTTTTATAATTCTTTTTTTATCTGAAAGAAAATGGTTTATGTGTGGTCCCATATAATTTTTACGAAGATCTGGCTAGTAGCTTTTTCATAATCTTGAAAAATACTAATCACCTTTTGGCAAGTAGTCGTTTACCTAGATGACATTGTTGTGTATGGGCTGATTTTTAGTGAAAGTAACTGCACATGATGTAACTAAAAAATCTGAAATAAAAACATTTTATAAAAAAAAATCAAACAGACTTCAAAAAGTAAAAAATAAAACTTTTGGAGTCGGTGCCAGCCAGGGCATTCTACATTGCACTTCTATTAACTATATATTTTTCTCTTAGAGAATCGAAAACTCGGGGTAGATAAAAAGAAGATTTATTTAATTGGTCCACCAGGGAAAATTAATAAAGCTTACAAATAATATTAATAAAATAAATAAATACCTATTTGCATACAATCACACCAATTATCTAGCCCATGTTAAGTTTCATGAAGAACTTGTATTATGGATACTAGATAACTGAGATACACATACTTATATACTTTTTTTTGTAAATACATACATAATATACATATTAAACACCCAGACCAAGACAAATACACAAATACAAATATTTGTCTTGTCCGGGGATCAAACCCGGGACCTCAGGCGCAGAAGGCGGGGTTAGTAACCCTGCGCCAAATAGGTCGTCTAATATTACAAATTAGGGAGATAATTTGAACTGTAATTTTTTTTTAAAGGTAGCCACATCATGCATAAAAAAGTCACTAATTTAAAAATACAATTAAACAAAATGTCACAAAAAAATTATAATTGGAAGAAAGAGATCGAAATAAGCAAGTGCGCAATAAGCGCCCGTGTTCTCCCGACTTAAATCATCAAGATAATTTTGTTTGTCAACGCCAGATAAAGGTGGCTGGAGTGACTCGACGCAAATTGGCCGACAGAAAACAAATACTTGGACGGAATAATTGGTCCACGTCATTGTTTACTATGGGAAATTATTGAAATATCACAAACGAGGGTGGAAAACAGCAAAAGTGGTATAAATATTCATAATTTATATGTTGTTTTTTAATCTACGACGGGAAAACGGTGAGCCTTCATCATATTACGGTGGAATTTTCTCAGAATCCTCCACAACTAGGAACAGGCTACCCGTATTCTATCATAGTGGGAGAATTTTCTCGCTTTGATGGCTGAATACTTATAAGGCGCATAGGCAATCACCCTCACCCACAAACGTTATTGCTATAGCTATCGATTTTTCAAACCCCCTACAAGGGCTCTCGCTAACGCTATCACTTTCATACTATTCACGCAATAGGGAATTAAATAGATGAATAGAAATATGTAGAAATCGGATAAAAAACCCTGTCATTGAAGGGTTTTGCGAGACTTTAAAAAACTTTAAAAATAAAACAAGCACTGAACGTCAAAGAAGCTACGCCATTGGTCCACAAACCCTACGGCGGGAGACCTTGTAAGGAGAAGAACGATTGATAGAACTACTGTTAGGCGGTCGTTGACGTCGTCTCAACCACATGACACCGACTGCTGGGTATAGGCCTCCCCCAATGATCTTCACGACGATCGGTCCTGCGCTGCCCGCAACCAGCGGCCACGGCGATCTTCGCCAGATCGTCGGTCGGTCCACCTTGTCGGGGGCCTACCCACGGAGCGTCGTCCGGTGCGCGGTCGCCATTCCGGAACCTTTCCGCCCCAACGGCCATCGGGTCTTCTCGCTATGTGTCCCGCCCACTGCCACTTCAGCTGTTGGCGGTAGGAAAGAAAGAAAGAAGAAGGAAGAAATAATTTATTTGCTGGAAAACCATGTATGTACATTGCGATAGTCTACAATATTAATTTGATCCAATAGTTTTCTGACGTATACAGGTTGGCATGCAAATATTAGTTTAAGCAGTCGTAATCAAACATAATAATTAATGACCAATTCTATACTGGTACTATAGGGGTGCGTATCTTCAGCCAGTCACAAGCGATCAATTTATCTCAGGACTAAGTCGGATTTTTATTCTGTAGAATAACTTGACAGATGCCAGCCAATGTATATTTGTAAAAATAATGCTGCCCTAAAATGTTGCTATAATGATAATATGGAACTTGTATGCGTTTTAATGGAATCAATACCTACATGAACTGGAACTGGACCTAAGCAAATCATTACGACAATCAGTTGAAAGCAGGATTATTGTACATGATGACATTGGCACCTGTCAAATTATTCTACTAAAGTAAAAATCCGTGAACAGACTGATACAACTCTTACTCGACGACCTGTTTGGCGCAGGGGTTTTAAACCCGCCTTCCGCGCCAGAGGTCCCGGGTTCGATCACCGGACAAGACAAATATTTGTGTGCATGACCATGTCTATGAACATCTTATGTTTTGGCGCGCACTGTTCATTGAAATAAAACAACTTTTACGGATATCAAACGCGCTATATTTCCACGAACTAAGTTGTAATTGTCCGTATTTATAGGTTTTTAGGGGTTTTTTGATTTTCCCGACGTTTCGGCACCTTTACAGCTGCCGTGGTCACGGGATGACATCCCATCCTCACTTGTCTTACAAACTAGAAATGTTTCTCTAACTGAAGTCAAAGTACAAACGGGCTTAGGGGTGAAGATTTCTGAAGACTTGAGAATCACATTACACCTATATCGTAAAAAGCTAAAAGCCTGATCTACTTAATTAGGAAAGCTTTTGGGGCTTTGACTCCTGAGATGATGCTGAAGATCTATAAAACTTTTGTCAGACCTATTTTGGAGTACCCGTTACAGGTTTGGAGTCCCTACTTAATCAAAGATATTGATCAGTTGTAGAAAGTACATAGAAGCTTACCAAAATACCTAGACTGCTGAAACCACCCACAGAGACTGGATGTGCTTAACCTCACCACATTGCAAGACCGCAGGATCCGTGGCGACTTAATCGAGAAATTCAAAATACTAAGTGGACACTACGACCTTTGTGAAATATTTACAATTTATTTAAGCGTAATGAAAATAGCAGGCTTAGATGTCACAGACTAAAATTATGTAACAGAGAGACACTTAACAACAGAGTCCTAAAACAATGGAATAAGCTTCCATTTCCAAATAAATTATGCCTCTATCAGGATACAGGCAGTATCAGTTGCATCAACTGCTTGCCTATTAAATAATAATAATAAAAATAAAATGTTTATCCCGTATCTAGTATCCATAACACAAGTTTCTAATGTATCTGAACGTGGGCTAGATAATTGGTGTGATTGTATTGAAATATTTTATATATTACTAGCGGATCCTCGCGGTTTTACCCGCGTGGTGCCCGTTCCCGTGGGAATACCGGGATAAAATAGCCTACGTCACTCGGGAGAAATGTAGCTTTCTAATGGTCTAAGAACTTTCTAAATTGGTCCAGTAGTTCCTGAGATTAGCGCGTTCAAACAAACAAACTCTTCAGCTTTATAATATTATAGTATAGATTTATTCATGCCTTTACGCGAATGAAGTAAGTAGTGAAAACAAACATTTTATTTAAAGTGAGAGAACTAAAAATAACACCAAGATTATTTTTGCAGTTGCGAAATCTAATTCTGAACAATATGAATGCAATTCGAAAGTTGTATGCATTTGCAATCAACGAGTCAATCTAACTGTAGCATACAGGACAAATAAAGTTAGATTTTGTCTGTGAAGTCACTCACATTTATTATTATTTTATTATACAGAATACTCGTATTTAGCCCGCGACTTGTTGGTGGTAGGTCTTGTTGTAATCCATCTTATCTAATTCTAACAGCATGACGACAATGTTTTCAGCATTATTCTGTTCCGGCAGTAAGAGATAAGATAGCAATTTCCACAGTGGTTGAGATTCATACTTAACATCAGGTATGATTAATAAGCGTCTTCCTGTTGTTTCACAGACCTATATCGAGATAGACGAAAAGAGCGCTTCAAAGTTCAAACTGTATGAGAATCTAGCGTGTCGAATTTCGTACCTACGATGACGCCACCAATGAGATTCAGTGATGTGAAAATGTCATTGACGAGCTCTTGCAAGAAAGCACCGCACAATAAACCATTTTCGTTTCTGAGTGACGAGTGTTTTCATGGAAATGGGCTCAAGCGGACTGACTTAGCTCGTAAAACTTTGACCGTGGATCAAACTTTTTACACGCAAGGTAGAGGTACACTTTTACTGTCTATCTCGAAATAGGTATGTGCGTTGTGTATAAAAAAACCCCACGACTTCTTCGAAGTGGTATTCGATTTTTACGCGCATGTTTGCTGTGTGTCTGGGTGTCCTATCCTACTAATATTATAGATGAGGAAGTTTGGCTGGTTGATAAAAAAAGATAGAGACAAAACATCTTCTTTCTGCTAGACCTGGTCCCATTTACTTGGGGTCGGCCTTCCTTGTCCGCATTTTCCATTTAGCACGGTTCTGTGCTGTGTCTGTATCTAAATTAGCGTCTTTTAGATATTTTTCGATCGTTTTCAGCCATGTGGCGGGTGGTCTTCCACGTGAACGTGTCGTCGTTGGTATGTCTAGACTATAGTGTGTATGTATAGAGACAAAACATCAACCATCCTTTTTACATTTCACAAAAAGAACTTTTGAACATGCCTTCAATTTAGAATAACTGTGACTAAATAAACTTTAAAATTGTAATTGTACATTCCAATTTAAGATCTGTATTTAACTAATTAAGGTCGAATTTCGTTCAACAGTCGGCGGATGAAAGGGAAGTGTTTAATTAAAAAAAAACAGCGGCCAATGACCCCTTTGTTTCAGACACCGGGACAGACGGACACACATCATAATTGAAGTTGAATTAATTAATTTAGTATGCGGTTAATTTTAACTGTGCGAATAAACGTGGTGAGAAATGCGACACAGTTTGTGAAAGATAAAATTAGGATTCTGTTTCAAATTGCACTTTCGGTTATAATAGCGCTCTTTTAGGATCGCTTCAACAGCTGCTCACGTCCTATTGGATTGTACCGGAGTAACCCCTTACCGCGCGAAGTACCTCGGCTCACCAGGCAGTATTCGAGACGAGATTCGTCTTTGATGGAAGGCGCTGGGAGCATTCCTGGTAAAGCTGGGATGGCTGAAGTGATCCGGCCTGACACCCTCCGGATGCAAAGTAAGCACAAAAATTCGTCGAGTTGCGGAAACTGCCCGTATCGGAAAGAAGAAGACGTAGAAGGTCTGCTTCAAATGTTCGCCATAAAAAGCCCTCTTATCGCGCGAATTACCTCGGCTCACCAGGCAGTCTTCGAGACGGCGTCTTTGATGTGAAGGCGCTGGGAGCATTCCTGGTGAAGCTGGGATGGCTGATGTGATCCGGATGCAAAGTAAGCGCAAAAAGTCGTCAAGTTGCGGAAACTGCCAGTATCGGAAAGAAGAAGACGTAGACGGTCCCCTTTAAATGTTCGCCATTAAAAGCCTTTCTCTCTATCTAAGCTATACAAAGGTACGGTGCAGTCTTCTTGAGTAGACGCTACAATCTTAGTTGCAGCTGATGCAACATCGGTAAGAGCACCGTTTTTAATACTGCTGGCTACCACCATCCTTTATCTGATGTCTACTTTTTTTAAACCGCATCTGTGGTTTATTGGTAACAACCACCGGTATCAGACCCAGGGGTCGCGGGTTCAATTCCCAGCGGGGGGTACATATTGTATTCGGTTTGGTTGGTGGTAGGACTTGTTGTTAGTCCGCCTGGCTAGCTACCACCATCTTATCTAAGTCTGACGCCATAATAACAATGTTTTCAGCATTGTTGTGTTCCGGCAGTTAGAGAAAAGATAGCCAGTTCCTCAGTGCTTCAGGATTCCGCCTTATCAATACTTAACATCAGGTATGATGAAGGCTAAGAGTCTCCCCGTTGTTCATAAAAAAAAAACTGTTTGGCAGCGTAGCCTTAGTGGTTTTTATCGCCACCCTCTGCACATCTTAGCAGGGTCAGCAGGACAGCATCATGCGCCTCAACATATCGCGAACACCGCTATATCACGCGATATAATGTGTTGATAAACGCCGCTCATGCTCCCCCTCGAAAACAAATAGGCTACAGGCATAGCAGCTGTTGCGTAATATTAAAACAATATTGCAAGAAGGTATGGTGCTGTGTGTAACTCTGTCATTCAGTTAACACTGTGGCCGTCCGCGGTTTCTACCTCGGAGTTCCCGTGCGAATATAGGGTTAAAATATATTTAATATTTCAGTTCAGACTATAACGAGTCTGTGTGACAAATTTCATAAATATTCATTTTTGCGTAATTACGTAACAACATCCTATCATCTAAACATTTATTTAAAAATATTAGTAGGATAACCTCCATCCTCCAGCAGTCTTTTAAAATGGCAGTATAAAAAAACGAAAATATAAAAAATGAGAACAAAATATGATTCCGATAAATGAATAGCAAAATTGAAAACAGGACTAATCTAACTAAACCTAAAACTGCACAGTTATTTTCAATATCCCGCAGGAAACTAGAAAATTAAAAAATTTCGCTTCCCACACGTAGATAGGTGACAGACTCAATTTGCCTTATCGATCTATAAACTAACTACAAGCGAATCACCCTAAAAACCTAACTTGTCACGCAAAAATCTACTTAAACTCCATGGCATAACGTCACTTTTTTCATCGCATCTTCTTCGTTCAAGTCACTTTTGAAACCAAATGTTAGCACCACAGCTTATCTGTTAAAAGGACATGTAACTTTTTCCTTTTAGAAATAAGGTGGGTAATTGAACGTAGGAATTGAAGGACATACGTCGTTATCCGGTCGGCGGGATAAGGATTCCCCTTCAGTAGGCATTGTAAACAAAACGCCTATTATAATGGGCAGCATTGCGTTAGTGATGTGCTTCGATTTCATCATGATCATTATCGATGTATTTTAGACGTCGTAATTTTTTACCAAGTTTTTTTTTATTTAGAATATCTATAATATAAGGTTGAAACGGTGCGAGATTTCACACATGAGGAGCGCGTCACCGGGAAATTAACCGATTGTACAAACGTTATTTACAAAAGTTATAGTCCAGATTCTAGACTATAATGAAAACTGGCGATGATGTTCTCCAAATACCGCCAGATTGACTCAAAACTTAGTTCTCAGTTTGAACAGCTCCGTTAAAACTGAGAACAAGTTTAACAGTTTGTTTGCGAAACCTGTCATAAGTTTAATAAATTAAAAACGTTATTATGCATTTTTACAAACTTCTTTTTTAAAGGCAGCTAATTAAATATCATGTGAAACACAATAACATATGAAACAAATAAGATTTAGTTTAATATAACTAAATATTTATTAATTCAAAGATCTATGTTAGGATTTGACAGCATTTATACAGTGTGTAATATAGTGTTGAAAAACGGTTTAAGATACAACAGACAACACCACATTATACATATGTTTGAATAAATGATAATTGAGATTAATATAGCTTAATATAAAATGACCATAATTTTGTGTTCTTCTTCTTAACGTGTCGACGGCAAACCCCCTTTTTTTTTCGAGGGGGAAATGCGCCTTATGCATACCCTATCGCTGGTGGGCCATTGGGGTTATGTGGGTTAGTGTTGTGTGTGGCCTAGAACTTACTACTACTTTGCATCCTCTACCATTTTGTGAAGTAATGTACATCAATCCCTCGTGCTTTGGAAGGCACTGTCATGGCTGTTATACAGTATGACGGTTATGACAGCGACTATAACTGATTGCTAGGTCGTTTTAGTAAGATAACCTGTCGTTAAAGCCCACCAATTTGGATTGGGCCCGCGTGGTGGGTCATAGCCTATTCTCCTTGTCCATCCATAAGTAAGTTCAGAGGGCCAATCGTGATAAAAATATAACAGTCGAATTGGAATGGAATTACAACTATTACGATTTTTTTACTTGCTTTGGAGTTGGATATATCATTAAAAAATACTTGATTTTGCTAAGAACTAAACTAAATCCAAAAAAGTAGCGTTGCTTAAAACTTTTTCATTTGAGAATAAATGTCATTTGAAATTTTAAAAATCCAACGTTCATTTGAAAAATCCTACTTCAAAGCAAGAAAAAAGCCCTAAAAATTCTCGTTCAATTCCAATCCAACTGTTTTTTTTATCGCGATTAGCCCCCAGTGCCCAGGCAGTAGAGACATTATAACGGCTGAAGATGAATATCGATAATTTTATCGACACACCCCATCCCTAAGCCCGAAAAAATTGTGTAACACGAACCGTTAGCCACCGATGATATATGAATGTGTTATTTGATTGTCGCCCACCAATAATTGGTAGCGTGTGACGAACGGACGGACAAAGCCTCTGCGTACAGATTACAATCTATGACGTCGGTTATTAAATTGCGCAAGTGGATCATCGATTATTTTAGTGATGGGAAATCGGAAAAGATAATTTTGTGTCAAATAAGTGAGGTTTTATCTGAAATTCGAACAAATATGTATTATGAATGCGAAGGTGGTTTGTTCGTCCTTTCTTCACGATAGAACTAAACAACCAATAGACTTGATTTTTGTCATAGAGTTAGTTGAAAGGGCGGAGAGAAACATAGGCAATTTTTTATCCCGATATTCCCACGAAACGGGAACCCGACGGAAGCTAGTGAGAAATAAAATTAAGAGGAGTGAAGTTTATCAAGATGTGTATTTTTTCATAAATCTATATAATAGATATTATAAGTAGCCAGTCATCCCGTGACCACGGCAGCTGTAAAGGTGCCGAAACGTCGGGAAAATCAAAAAACCCCTAAAAACCTAAAAATACGGACAATTACAACTTAGTTCGTGGAAATATAGTGAGTTTGATATCCATAAAAGTTGTTTTATTTCAAATCTATATGACTTGATGATATAGATTTATCTTTTTAAGAGTTACATAGTAGATAGCCTGGATTAAAACATAGAACTAAACTTTTTGTCACGAAATGAAACCGCGCGAGTGAAACCGCGGGCGGCCGCTAGTAAATTAATGACTGAAAGGAATGATTCAAAAAAGGGGACAAAAATAAATTCAGTGATTTTCAATTCGCATAAGAATTGCGAATGATTGATAAATACTAAAAAGTTGTTCACAAGGCGTTGGATTCATCGATCGGGAGATCCAAAAAAACATCTTTAAGGCGCAATATGACTGAAGCGAGATAGCAATGAGAAGCGATGCACGCGCGAGTGAGATCGATTTTGCAGATTAGGCAAAAACACCACGAAATCACGTCGCAGTAAATAACTATAGAGATTAATAAATAAATAAATAAATAAATATTTGCATACAATCACACCAAATTATCTAGCCCACGTTAAGTTTCATTAAGAACTTGTGTTATGGATACTAGATAACGGATAAACATACTAATATCCTTTTTTGTTTTTTGTAAATACATACTTAATATACATATTAAACACCCAGACCAAGACAAATAGACATGTTCATGCACACAAATATTTGTCTTGTCCGGGGATCGAACCCGGGACCTGCGGCGCAGAAGGCGGCGTTAGTACCCCTGCGCCAAACAGGTCGTCGAAAAGAGATTAAAGAGAAATTAAACAACACGATGTTAATTATTATGGGTGTCAACTAATTAAACCAATAGTATATGTAACCCCATTTGAGAATAATCTTGAATTTTCGTATTTTAATGGGTCTTTTCGAAAAGAAAAAGTGTCGAGGCAAAATCATAAAATCGTGTTTCTGAAACTTTACAAATCTAGATATAGTTATGAAGGAATATATATCTTATTGCCAGATTCCTAACATCTTTAACCGTGATATAGTTTTATAACAAAAAGTACGTAGGTACTTCATCCATACAGCCATATACAATATACATATTTGACCATAACTTCAGAAACTTTAGAAATTTAAGAAACTATTTATAAATAATTTATTAAATATTGCCAAAATATAGTTTTTACCCACCTCTTTGGTCATCAGCCATTTTAATGTCCCCACTGCTGGGGCACTGGCCTTCCTTATGAATGGATAAGGAGAATGGGACATGACCCACCACGCGGGCCCAATGCGGATTGGTGGGTTTTAACGACTGCAAATGCAGCCGGGACCAACGGCTTAACGTGCACGGAGGAGCTCGAGATAGTAAATTTTTGGTCACCCATCCCGTGACCAGCCATTGCGAAAATTGCTTAACCTCAACAATCGCAGGCCGAGCGCGCGAATTACTGCGCCACGGGCTCCTCACCCATACTACCCACCTCTTTAGTAGTATATTATATATGCCTTTGTTATTGATTATTTTCATAGTTATACATAGGAAAAAACAAAGTTTATTTTTAATGACTTAAAAATTTAAGTTTACTACATAAGTAACATAACTGTATATTGTGTTCACTCAATTGAACTGTTTAATTTGTTCTGGAAACTGTCTTTGGCTTTTGTATTGCTCATTAATCATTATGTATAGCGTTAAAGTAATATTGTATGCTATTTGTTTCCCAAATTTAAATAAATAGCGTCTTTATGCTTTTTTGGATCTCCCGAACTTAAAATAAAACCTAATATGAAATTTTAAATATTTCGAAAGTACTGATTCGAAACTGCTCTCACATATCGGTTGTAGCCACCCTAACATGCCTTACACCAACCCTTCACAAATTACAACCGACAAATCGAATAATATAATATATTAATGTTTATTGTAAATACAGTTATGAATAAAATATTGCCTGTCACCCTTCGCACGATATTAAAAATGGACAGTAATTTCGGATTATACAATGCGAGGGTTAGTTTACTATGAACCGAGTACTTTAAATTGAGTCAGAATATTTGATAGAATCAGGTTTTCGTGGCGGAAATCCATATCTTAGTTAAAAACGAAAAGCACCTTGCACCGACTACTCTACACATTTCGCTCCCACACGGAGCATCTTCAGGAGTTGACCGTGCAATACCAGCATTGATGCCCATGACTCGGCGCTGGTATTTGAACGGTCTGTTTTTCGATTTCTATTGAGTGTGAATATTTACTTACATGGCAGTAGCCACTAATAGGCTATTTGACAGGTTTTGGAAATCCATTTTATATTATGTAGTGGAGTTTAAGGAACCCAGTAAAAGTTGTTTTTTTTTTATTCTGGTACATATTTGCTGAAAAATATCAAATTAAAAATTCAATATTTAAATAGCGCGCCAAAACGCTACTTTGACAATATGGCGCTGCAATGGGTTCGGTGACGTCACTTGCCTGTATTCTGCATATCATCCACATGCGTAGTCAAACGAGGTTTACAAGCAGGTGACGTCATTATAAACTCGACGAATCAGGAGCGTTTTGTGTCACGTGACAAAACGTTTAAAAAATGCATTTTTATTTACGGATTTTTAAATAAATTTATAATTATTTTCAACTTACGTTAATAAAAAACCGTTTTTAAACTCATAATTTATACTGATAACAATAATTGACACTTTATTTTTCGCATTGTCAAATAGCCTATTCATAATTCATAACTTTATTTGCAAAATATATATATCAGTTGTTACAGTAAGGTTCTCCATCATATTTTGTCGAATACTTCGACGTGCAAACATTTCATTAAGTAGTGGTTCAGTACATATACGAGCAAATTTTATATATTTTTTCTTAAATTGTTGACATTAAAGCAAATTCAATGTAAATACAAGTCAACATAAAACAGAAATTAAATTAAATTATCAAGTTAAAATCAATACAATTGCGAATGTCAATTTAGTTGAAATAAAAATGTCAAAGTTATGTTAAATATGTCAAAGTACAGTCATCAATTATTAAAATGAATTAAGATTCAATCAAAATATTAAATGTCAATTGTTTTATCATCTAAGTAGTCATTGACACAATAATATAATTTATTAAACAGTTTACCCCTAAACTTATATAAAGGTAGTTTCTGGATTGTGATTTGGCAGTTTATTGTACACACGTATTGCCATACAGAAAGGGTTCTTAGAATGTACTAGTACAGTTAATTTTTGGTTAGGAATGCCCAATTGATTTCCTTTTCTGCCTCTGTAATTTAAATTTAAATCGCAATTTTTCTTAAGGACTACTATTAGCAGACTTATCATGAGCCATTTCATTCCCCCGGGCCATGTACCACGCCTGATCTAGAAATCTTCAAATAGGCTTCAGACTCAGACCGGCCGGAGCAAAGAAAACATGGTCAGGTCATAGTCTATATGTATAATTTGTCTTCCATACAGTCGTCCAATGGACACGTTTTGACAGAGCAAACGTGAGGGGTTCGCGGCGCGAGAGGGGGTGCTAGCGTGATTTGGATGAAATTTGTTTAATTTAAACAAAGTATACTTTGTTAACTGCCTCTGTGGTTTAGTGGTAACAACCACCGGTATCAGACCCAGGGGTCCCGAGTTCCCAGCGGGGGTACATATTGTATTCGGTTTGGTTGGTGGTAGGACTTGTTGTGAGTCCGCCTTGCTAGCTACCACTATCTTATCTAAGTCTGACGCCATAACAACAATGTTTTCAGAATTGTGTTCCGGCAGTTAGAGATAACATAGCCAGTTCCTCAGTGGTTGAGGTAGAGGCTCGCTTCCATCTTCAGCCTTATCAATACTTAACATCAGGTATGATGAAGGCTAAGAGTCTCCCCGCCCTGAATAAAGAAAAAGAAAAGACTGTTTATCTAGATATTTCCACGGGTACGGGAGCCACGCGACCAGAACCGCGCCTGGTCTATCCTATCTAGAAATAACTGGCATGAAACATGATGTATGCTTGTCAAATCGGTTCACCACTCTTTGTGGTTACGTATGGATCTATAAAGTATAATATGTAAATATGACGGTACCAGGTACTAAAGTCACGGCAACGACAGTCGACAGGCTAAATTTGGTTCAGGAGCATTATATAAGTTGTACAGTTACTGACAAATAGACGGATATATTTTCTTGACGGAACGTCGTTTCAATTAAAGTAAAACGTTCTCGTAGAACTATCGAAAATAAATTAATAGAGCACAAAGGGCCGGTTTCACCACTAACAGATATGTTAGGAATATTAATAATTTTCAAAAGCAGTTCAGTAATAATTCCAGATATCAACTCACAAACTAACAAACTTTACTGCTTTATAATATTTTTGTATATCTCTCTCCTCTTCTCATATCGTATGAGGATTAGTGGCCACCTCTTGTGTCAGAGTTTAAAGAAGTCAGAGGACTTGCTTTACGACTGTTATCAGATGACAACAGCCAGGATTACGGTTTAACATGCCCTCTGAAGCACGGAAGCGCTCAGTTGTAATGCCACTTTCGATCACCCATCCGACACCTGGCCAGACCGAGCCTTGCTTAACAAACGTGATCGAATACGATGAGTCTGTAAAGCGCCGCCATGAGCGCTTCATAATGATATGGGATGTTTAATGCAATTTTATGTCCTATGTGAATTTTGGGATTTGAACCCCCGACGACCATGGCCAGTCCGTCACTTAACCAAATACGTCGTCGTATTATGATTAATCTCTTTGTTTCTGGCACTATATAAGGTCAGTGAACTATACAAATAAGTGCATTAGGTAAGTGTACGAAAGAATTGCTAATTGTATCCGTTGCGATTGTGAGTGGTGCAAGCGAAAAGAGGAAAGCGATTTACAAAAGTTCGTGGTTAAAAATCAGTGTATAGATATTTCCAGAATGTGACCTTTTATCTTCGTCATCTTTTTATTCAACTTTCATTGAAATAAAACAACTTTTACGGATTTCAGTGCACACTGTAGGCCCCCGGCAAGTTTGACCGACGATCTTGTGAAGGTCTCGGGAAGCCGCTGGATGCGGGCGGCAAAATAGTAATAATAATAATAATTCTAGACGTTATTTTAACACCATTAGAAATTTTTCTGTTTCTTCATAGTGCATGCTTTGCAAAATATTTTTTATTTTTTTCTTACAGATAGTATAAGTAAAAAAGGAAATATAATTATCTTGTTTATTTAATCTATTGTATAGCATCGGACCCAGGAAAAATAGAATCTTTCGGAAAAATCATATTTGATGTATACTTTTTCAGTGCACACAATATATTTCCGTCTTTGCTGAGTTAATTTAGTGCTTTAAGGAAGGGCTGCGTGCTGTTTTAAAACTATGTGCATTATAAATAGTTGTCGTACTGTCAATAAGTTACAGGACTTATAAAGAAGGTAAGTAGGAAAGAGATAGGGCCAGTAAGTCGACACTTTAAGGATCGCTCGCTGAGCTCTCTCTGTGGTTAATAATAACACAGTTTTATTTACACCTCTCCAAGTAGGGATTGCAATTCGAATACTTCGAAGTTCGAAAATGACCATCAAATATTAGTATTGTAATTGTAAACACGTATAATTTTAAAATGATTTCCTTGTAGGAGAAATTCCAGTTATAATGACTGGTTCGGTTTTAAGAATCCTGTTCGGGTTAGAACTATTAACTGATAAAATGATAAAACTGATAGTTAATATAAATAAATATAAAAATAATGATATTCCATACTTATCACTAGGGTTGTAACATCGCCATTCCATGAAGGAACTTACCTGAAACAAAAATATGAAGAAACATTATATTTCGAAGAGGTCCCAAAATTCATAAAGTTCAGTCATTCTTTAAAAAACCGAAGGTATTGCAAACACCTTCGGTTGGTTGGTATCGGTATCCGAAAAAACTTTTCAGATTTAAATATCGAAATCACACCTAATGTATTAAATTCAGGGCTAACCAGTCGATCTTTCTTCCTTTAAAATTAAAATTACGTCATCTCATCACACATACATAAAAAAACATCATAAGGAGTCAATTGAATGGTATTTTAGATGAGTTGATATCCATCCTACTAATATTATAAATGCGAAAGTTTGTGAGGATGTTTGTTTGTTCTGGACGGATTTGGATGAAATTTGGCACAGAAATAGTAAATAGCTTGGAATAAAACATAGGATACTTATTATTCCAATCCCACAGGAACGGAAATAAAGCGGGTGAAACCGCAGGTAGCCGCTAGTCGTCCATATTCTGAAGATAAGATAATCTGATATAAAAAAATTAAGTACTTTTGTGTAACAGGTATCATTTAACAAGAGGCATATTCGTAAAAATAATAATAAAACCGCTTCAGCTTATGCCTTAGAAACCGCTTAGTCAAGCTGAATCAACATACATACGGATAACACTCATCGCGTTTACAGTAAATATACTTAGCACTGCGCCTACGCATTTATAGTGAATCACTTTAAACAGGTCAAATTATCATCAATTTCTACCGTTTTTAGGGTTCCGTACCTCAAAAGAAAAAAACGGAACCCTTAGGATCACTTTGTTGTCCGTCTGTCTGTCTTGTCTTCGATTATCTCGGAACACGTGGAGGTATCGAGTTGTTAAAACCATATGTTCAGGTCAACAGTCTGGTGACGGTGTGAATCAAACTTGTAAATTAACGAAAAAGACGTAGATTTCGACACTCTCAAATCAATCAAAATGAATAGGGTTCTTCCGGTTGACCTAGAACTATAAAATTTGGCAATTTATGTCGACTTTTACAACAAATGCAGGAAAAAGTCTGAAAACTATACATTTGTAATTCAATCATAATCATAAAGAAGAAAGAAGAAAGAAAGAAAAACTATTTATTGGCACACACACAAAATAATAATAACACAAATAAAAAAAATTCAACACTGCAATAATACAATAAATAAATATATATATATAAAGTAAAACTATTAAAAAAAACGAATATTGAAAGGGCTTTACAGTCTCGGGTCCCTTTGCTTTGCCAATAACACAAAAAAGTGATTACCGAGTCTGGATTTTGTTTGTTCTGTGCTAATTTTAATGCGGTGCCATGAAATGATATAAAAAAAGAAAAAAAAAGGATAAACAGCAGAAAAAAGTATGGTGTTACAAACGTAAACAAAACATAAACAACAAACAAACGAGAATGGAATAAAAAACCATGATTCACAATGAAACTTAAAAGATGTCCGCCTCAAGAGTCCTGCGCCGCGGCCGGACTGGAACGCCCACCCGCCCCCAGTTATTAACGTGAAAAACCTTGAAGTGAGTCTGCTTTCTGTAGTTTAATGATGTAGTCTCTAAGGTGGCGTCTAAAAGTCAATCATAACTAAATTTCTAGAAAAACTCGGGAACGCGTTGAAATTAAAAACTTAGATTCAGGCCAACAATCCCTTCAAGCTGTGAAAAAAAAATCTAAATGAACGCAAAAAAGGTAGGGCCATTTATGCCGCAAAGACGTATATTTCGACACTCTTAAGGGAATCAAAATTCATAGGGTACTTCCTGTTGTCCTAGAACTATGAAATTTAATAAGTGATTTCGTCTTTTACTGCAAAAACCGTACACTAAAAACTATACATTTGTAATTAAATTATAAAAATATAGTGTTTAGTTTTGGAAACTCAATTACGGGAAAAACTCGGAAACGCGTAGATAGCATATAGCAATGAGAAAAAGACGCGCGCGGGAGTGAGATCGATTTTGCTGAATAGTTGAAATCACGTCGTAGTAAATAAAATAACTATAGTGTTTTAAAGAGAAATGCAACTACGATGCTAAATATTATTGGTGTCCACTGTCCACTATTTAAACAAATTTCCAATAGTATCTGTAACCCCATTTGAGAATAATCTTGAATTTTCGTAGGTTTTAGGGGTCTTGACGAAAAGAAAAAGTGTCGAGGCAAAATCATAAAATCATGTTTATGAAACTTTACAAATCTAGATAGAGGTATGATTATTTTTTGATACTTGGAGAGGCCTATGTCCAGCAGTGGACTGCGACAGGCTGATGATGATGATGACCAGATTTACAACATCTCTACCCATCCTATAGTTTTTTATCAAAAAAAAACTTAATTTTTCCGTGCTGGGGCCCAGACCTTTCATTATAAGTACTAAGGCGTATACGTTAAAGAAATGTTTTCTCCTAAAACTAAGAACCCAAACTTATTGTACCATTATTATTGCACGCAAGTATATATTCTGTCAAAATTAATAAACAATTACCCGGCTAGAGACTTAGCCGACTCAGAGGAGCTATATCGTATCACTTACGGCCATCAAAATGTTATCTGCATATATAATTTGATAACCAGAGATTTCTGTTAACTTAAGTATGGAATATACGGAGAGGAATAACGGTTCCACACGCACAAAAACCGCTCATATTGAATCGTAATAACTCTCTATGTACCTATGTCATCTTTCCATGATAAAAAGTCGATTTCTGAGTTCAGTGACGTTGGCACGAAAACTTCGAAATAGTATCGAGGAAGTATCGTAAAAAAATGTACGGGAGAATGTAATTTCGTTTACGTCCGGTAGGAAATACGGTAGAAACTGAACATTAATCACTTAAACAATTTGCATAATTTTAACAGAGAGTTAGTTAAGACCTTGGAGAAAGACATAGGATATTTTTTTTTGCGAATACTTGAAGTGATCCCTAAAAAGTGCGTTATAAACGAATCTCATGCGGACAATGAATGCTAAGCGTCTCCCCGTAGTTTATAAAAAAAAACGAAATGGTGGCGCAACGCTACTATATTACAAAAATAAAAAATTAATTCGCAATTATAAACAGCTGATATTTATTATTCAAATGCAGTAATGGTATATCTAGTTGCATTAGCTATAAAAAGTAATATACATTTCCTAATTTATAATTCTTTAATTTGAGAAAACAAAAAATAACACCATTTTCTATTTGGATTCCTATCCTCACAGTCTTATATCATACGTAATTACACCATGAGGTTACACCACTTACACCATGTACTTTTTATGCGCCACGACTTTAGCTTAGGCTCAAGCACGTACCCTACACTGAGAATACTTAAATGGAAAAGCGACTTTCTTTGTCGGACAAGAGAATATTTAAGTTTTATTGCGGCTGGGGTAAAAAATTACCCCACGATGTTAGTTAAGGGTTATGTTTGGAACGCCACGTCCGCGTCCACTATAGCAACCCGCGTGTTTCCAAAGTTCGGTAAACTTACGTATGTCCCTCGAGCCTGCCGGAGTCGGGGTTAATCACATTATGTATGGGTCAGAAGAGGATCTTTACACAGCGCACTGCTAAATTATACCTCATCGTTGCCATTTAGTTAAAATGTTAACTGAAAACTCAAACGAAAGGATTGGTCCATCCCAAAAAAAAATTTATGAAGCTTCACTCCTTAGCTCACCGCCGCAAAGTTGCCTGTCTGTCGGTCTTTTACAGACACTTTGGAGAGTGTGACCATGAGCTGCTTGAGCTCGTACCGCCCCCTTCTTCCATGGACATCCAGACGCACTGCGGGCTACCACCCTTTCTTGGTTGATATTTCTAAATGTCGCACCAAGCGCTACTCAACAACTTTTATTGACGACCTGTTTGGCGCTGGGGTACTAAACCCACCTTCTGCGCCAGAGGTCCCGGGTTCGATCCCCGGACAAGACAAATATTTGTGTGCATGAACACGTTTATTTGTCTTGGTCTGGGTGTTTAATATCTATATTATGTATGTATTTACAAAAAAAAAATATGTATATGTTTATCAGTTATCTAGTAGTTCTTCATGAAACTTAACGTGGGCTAGATAATTGGTGTGATTGTATGAAATTTATTTATTTTATATTACGCACAGCAAAGAAGTTGAACCCTCTTCCTGCGACTGTATTTTCGAGTTCTTATTCGTTTTTTCTAGTTTTTATAACCATTTTCAAAGCAAGGGTGAATTGGCACCTTCCGGGTTAGCTCGGTCTATCGAGAATCTTGTCTTGGAATCAAGAGCAAACCCATTATAAGTAAAAGAAATAAAATTTTGTACATCCCACTTATGCCGGTCCGCTATCTCGCCTGATGTTAAGGGCGCGCTCTAGGCCAAAAGCAAAAGTAATAACTGCAACGGCGAACTGCAAAGTAAATGCTGCCTTATTTCTATGAGAAATAAGGCAGCATTTACTATATTATTCTCCGGCCCCAATCGGCCGGTCCGGAATGAAGAAATGAAGGAAATTCTTTTTTTAAAGGATATTTAAAGGTTATTTACAAAAAATATATAACATAAGCCCTGCCTTATCTATAGTGTAATTATACTAAAAAGTTCCAAGATTTATTTTAATGTATTACTTGAATACTAGCAGTTTATCGTGTTAATTATAGTGATTTGGAGGCAACTTCGCAATTTATTTCTATCAAGAAAATTTTATGAAATCGCGATTTTGAGTAACATAGTCACTAGTGTTAGTCCTGTAGTTTGCTGCATCTTAATTTGAAATTCAGTTTTTCATTAATATTGATATTACAGACGATCATGTAATGCAATCTGATTTTCGTTGGCCTATAGCGGGCCCTTAAGCGATGATCTCTTTTAGTATCTCACATTGTATAAGGATTAGCGGTCACCTCTGGTGTCGGAGTTTATCAAGCCGCCTATAAGGACTTGCCTTAACGACTGTTATCGGTTTAACGTGCCCTCCGAAGCTGAGGCATCCAAAAACTTAAAGAGTGAACTAATAAATTTAAAATATTAGATGAAGAGGGGCACCATCATATTGTATTCGTTTTGGTGGTAGTAGGACTTATTCTGAGGCGTCCCGGCTAGCACCAACTTATCTGAGTTTGTCGCCATTTTTTTTATACACTCCCACCAACCAACCTAGCACCAAAGTAAGCACTCTAAGGCTTGTGTTATGGGATACTAGGGTGACGGGTATAAATACTTACATAAAATTATACTTATATTAGGAAATAAATATAAACGTCCATGACTCAGGTACTAAATGCTCGTACTCATCATACAAACAAACATTTGCCCCTACCGGGATTCGAACCCAGGACCTCAGAGTACGCGGCACCTTGAAACCGATGTACGAACCGCCTCTGTGGTCTAGTAATACAACCACCGGTATCAGATCTATCAATACTTACTTAACATCAGGTATGATGAAGGCTAAGGCCTACTGTCCACGGCGGCGTAGCTTCATAGACGCGTATTCGTCATTATACGCTTGATGTACGCCAGCTTGCAGCTTACATACAAAACTATGAAACTCTGTCGACGGAGCGGCAACGTCGCGCTCGCGTCGCTGCATGCAGGCTTCATGACGCCTGCCGTACTGAATGTCATACGCCCGAGCGTACATCGAGTGAACGTACGTAAAAATGGCAGCAACGGCCGCGAAATTTGTGTATATACAAGATTTCTCTGGGTATTCACAACCACAAGCTTCAACACTGACCCCTATTAATTATTCCCAAAATATTAACGATTTTGATGATTTTGGAATAGAATAAACATGATAAATATATCCATTTTTTAACTGTGATTTTGCATAATAAGTAATTAAATAAAAAATATTCTAATTAAAATTGTTTTACTTACCGCAATGTTATTAATATCCTTTCATCTGGGCTAACACATTCTCTCATATTGGTGTTTTGTTTTTGTAACAGTGGTGCTATGATTTGCAGTAAATTCTGATAAGTAGTTTTACCCATTCTATAGAATGAGTGAAATACACTATCATCTTCTGATAATTCTCTTGCCGCTACGAACAATCTACAGTTGATATTTTTTTCTATATATGGATGCACCCAATATAATGTAGTAATAATAATAATAATACCCAATGTAGTAATAAGCCAAAATAACGTCTTCTTCGTTCGACGACATTCTCACAAATGATTGCAAACGTACGCTAGCAATACGCCTCGTGGACAGAGTTGAGTACGCTGGGCTGCACAAGCTGCGCGGCGTATTTTGAAGCGTCTATGAAGCTACGTCTCCGTGGATAGTAACGCTAAGAGTCTCCCCATCGTTCATAAAGAAAAAAACTATTAAATCAATGTTTTCAGCGTTGTTGTGTTTCGTCAGATAAAGAAAATCTATACTTGTTTTATTTTAACTGCGTAATAAAGCTTTTTTTTTTCAACGTATTTTTAAAACAAGACTTTAAACCACTTGGTCCCCCATCTCACCCCAACCATTCCCAATGGAACTTCACATAACTGACTTACGACAGAACAAAAGTTCGACTTACTACACGCATAACACAATACATTTTTATCGCATTAGTTTAGATTACATAACGTAGACATGTATAGAAATATTTTACGTATTTCTGCAACTAACTTTTACGCAAATTTGAACCCTGTAGCTGTCGTAAAAAGGTGTATTACCGTCTCAAATGTGTAGTCGGCACACAAATGCTGTGCCCATAAATTGTATTCATTTCAGAATACGTCGATGCGAGTACGTGACCTTATTAGGGAAGTGACATGATCGACGAATATTTATATCGATATCGATAAAACTTTACGAGTACATTTGTTCCTTTCTCTGTAGTTATTTTTTTACAATGTATAAGATCAGCAAACTGAAGTGGCAGTGGGCCGGCCGCAGAACCGACAACCGCTGGGGTAAATTTTGAGTTGAGTTCTTGAGTGAAGACCATCGGCAAACGCAGTGTAGGACGCCCTTAGACTAGGTGGAGCGACGATCTTCACAAGGTGGCTGGTAAGAGCTGGATAAGAGTAGCCGCGGATCGTGCTCGGTGGCGCGACTTGGAGAGGCCTGTGTCCAACAGTACTGTTCAATTATCGTCGACTGTACAATTACGAATTCTCAAATACTCGGACATATTGTTCGAAAAAAAATTCCATGGAACGACTTGTTGTCCAAGGGCAGGTGGAAGGCAAACGGTCGCGTGGTTGATCACCTACGCGTTGGACAAACTATATAAGCTGCAACAGAAACCTCCATAGTTAAGTGTGCCCACAATGCAGAAGATTGCGAGAAATGGCGGTGCATCGCGAGGGCGGCGTTATCCTAAGAAATGCATCATCATTAACCACGACCACTCTGTCAAGAGTGAACGACTGAGGAGGAGAATGTCTAACAGTGAACGATAGTGGGTTGATGACGGTAAAGTCCGCGCTTGACTGCTTTCTCGCCTGATGGTAAGCAATGATGCGATCTAGGATGAAACGCACTTGCCTAGCAGATCCCTTTTTACACGCGACTTGAAGGCCCACAAATGGTAAGTACTATCAAGTAAAGAATTCCACTCTTTGGCAGTAGGTTGGTTGGTACACTTGGTACGGATGACAAATTGCGATAATGTACTTACTATCGCTGGCAGGATAGGCACCAAAAAGAACTGCCACCTTACTCTTGACCCGATTGCATTGAGATCGAGATTGAATTAATGTCAAAAGTCAGTAATTATGACTTATAATAAGTAATTAAACAAAATTACTAGTAATTTTGTGTTCTAGAAATCGATTTTAGCGCCAATTAAACTTGAAGCAACGTCGAAAATCAGTAATCATTATTATTGACATTCAATCTCGATCTCAACGCGATCCCGCCCAGAGTAACCCCCTGATCCTTGCGGCCAGCTTACCGTCATCAATTAAAAACCATCATGTCATAACAACGTTTTTTTTGCGTTTTATTTTTATTGGAAGTTGTCACATTTTGACACACTTCACACTTTGAAGGCGATGCTTGAGCGAAGACGTAACAAAACTTCCGTCAAAAAACAAGCGAGATTCTTAGTACGAAATAGCATAGTAAGATTGAAACAATACTGCGATAAGAGATCTTAATCACCTGCCGGATATAAGATTTTAAACTTTCGCATCCCATTATGATTATTAATTAAATAAACGGGACTGAAACGCGACATTTGATATGTAGTACCTACATATGTACTTACTTTCCATGGTTTCGTTCGTTATGAAATAGATATGTAATTCAGCTTGCATATGAAAACATTACTTATTATCTAAGTATGTACAAACTCGTTATCTATATACTATCCATAACACTTTTGGATTAAATAATTGATGTGATTGTATGTTTTTTTTTTTCATTTAAGTTTCCGGCCGCGGTTTCACCCGCATGGTTCCCGTTCCCGTGGGATTATCGGGATAAAAAGAAGCCTTTATTACTGTCCTCTCAACTAACTCTATGCCAAAAATCAAGTCGATTGTTTGCTTAGAGCGTCAAGGAAGGACAAAGAACACACTTTTGTATTTAAATTATTAGTTAGAAAGTTAGGATTTTTTACTTATGGTAAATTTTAAATAGAAAAATATTGGAAAAAATTAACTCGGCCACAAGTGAATTCTCAGACGGGAATCGAACCCGTGACCTTTGGGAATCCGGTCCAATGAATCCGGTTCAATTCCCAAAGGTCGCGGGTTCGATTCCCGTCTGAGAATTCACTTGTGGCCGAGTTAATTTTTTCCAATATTTTTCTATTTAAAATTTACCATAAGTAAAAAATCCTAACTTCCTAACTAATAATTTAAATACAAAAGTGTGTTAATACATAAGTAAAAAATAGCATTGAAAAATGCAAAAATTACAAAATCATAAAAAAAAAGTTAGGATTTGTCAATTAAGAAATACCCAAAGTGGGTTCGTTTAACTTTGAAGAAATAACAGTAACATATAGTGAACATGGCGAAATACGTTTGTTAACACTTTAATGCGACTCTTGTAATATATTCCTACCCGCGTCAGACGTCTCACTGAAATGTATTGCAAGTTTTCGCGGCGAAGCACCTTTGATGTTAGGGTTGAACAATTTCTTAAGTAAAAAATAAGTATAAAATTAAGGGCGACTTTAACGTACTGTGACTAATTTATTATGTAGAATGGTCCAACTATAACGAACGATGTTAATTGTAAATAAAATAAAAATTTGGGGGAAAAACACACGAATTCATTTCGTAGTAAATAAGTATAGCGATAAAATAAAAAAATTAAATATTATTGGTAACGCGGGTTATGACGACTGCAAATGCAGCCTGGACAGCCTGGCTTAAAGTGCTTTTCGAGGAGCTCGAGAATTTTGGTCACCTATCCCGTGAATGACCATTGCTAAAGTTGCTTAACCTCAACAATCGCAGGCCGAGCGCGTGAACCACTGCACCACGACGGGCTCCTCGTATGTATACACTAGCAATAAAATCATCCCGCCGCCCGCCAGCTCCGTTCTTTCACCGGGAGTCCATACGTACTGCGGGCTATCACCCCTACCTGGTTGATATTCCTTGTCTGCGTACAAAGCGCTTCTCCTCATATTTTATTATGCCAGGGACACAGCCAGGGAGTGGAACGCCCTGCCTACGTCTGTATTCCTGGGAGTCTATAGCCCTGGTATAATTAAGGCTCGAGTGAATATGCTATTCCTAGGAAAGCGCCCTCCATTTTCCGCGTCTTCTTAAATCTAACGATTCTGAATGAGGCCAAGAGCCAGCCTAATTAATGAAAAAAGAAAATGAATATCGTCATTGTGTTGATTTTCCAACTAAAGTCAAAAACTTTCATTTGACAGCCCTAGCAGCGTGAAAGTGGTCCGCAGATCGCAGCATGATACAGACAGGGCCGCAACTTATTTCATTACGAACAGCACGTGATCCCGCGATAGTGTTGTAACGATATCGATAAAACTTTCTTGTTGCTCATCACTAGTTTTGTTGGGAAATATACTATAATTTTTATATTGTTTAAATATTGTATCTGTAAAATAAAAAAACTTTTACGGATTAAAAATGTGTGTGGATGAGCCTCAGCCAACTCTTAATGAAGCTCAGCCAACGGCTTGTGTTCCTTTAGCCATTTCATTGATTGCCGGCGTATAATGAACAGACTAGCTTTTCAATTCAATGGCTGCTTTAACCAGATGGCTGCGACATATACAAAAAGTCAAGTTTGTTTATTTCAATAAACTTATATTCTTAATGAGCAGTTTTGGTCTAATACTCGTAATATTTTTCAGTCAGGACATCTTTTTATTAGGTTCATTTCACATCTAGAATGGGCGTAAGAAACTTATCAGCTTTATCGCAAAAAACAGCAATTATGACATAAACAGCGATTATGATAACGATGAACAACGATATGACTAAAATAGAGGTTTTCTTAGAAGACGTTTTTTAAACCCTTAATATTCTCTTTGTCGGCCGTCGGCCATGGCATTTTGTATTCAAAACGCAAATTTAGTGAAAAAATACAATTTCTATCTCTGTATTTATACAGGGTGTGTGCACGGAGCGGCTCCATTACACGAGCGAGCGATTTTCAAAGTAAAAGATATTTTGAAGCGATTTTGACCAATATATTGGAAAGGAAGAAACAAAATGGTTTTTTATTACTGCCCTTTTAACACTAGAGAATAATTGGTAAAAAACATTCGGGACAAAACGAACAAAACTTAAAATAAGACAAAAAATATAATAACGAGAAAAAAAAGCAAGATTAAAACTATTACTTATTTAATCTACTATACTGATAATGTCGTATCAGGTATTGGGTCTATAAAGAATTATGTAGGTTTTGCACAGATTAATGAAAATACAATCACATGAAAGCTACGGTGAACAAGAGAGCTATCTCTTCCTGAGAAACTTTGGGTGTACAGAGATTTAATATAGTGTATATTTATCGGCACATCTAACCGCCCGCCCACCACTATATTTTCATACAAACATGCTCACTTTGTGACGCTCTACACATAAATTAGACAATATATTTCTGCAAAGATCTGTAAAAACAACTTTGTCTTTCAAAAAAAGGAGGCGCATTAATTTTGTACGGATATAAAACAAAATAACCAAAAGTACCAGGGCAGCATGGTGCTCATTCGATCTCCTGGTTGGTTACCAGGAGGTTGAATGGGCTCCTTTAATACAATATTTTTAGAAAGGTCGAATAAGAGCTAAAATCTTTTTCATTAGGGCCGAATCTTGAGGATCGAATGGGTACTAGACCTAAAATTGTGCATTAAACCATTACTATGAACATTACCATTTACCATTACTATGAACACAGCCTTAACCCAAAGTGATGAGATTCTGCAATGTAAATTCATTCTATTCATTTATATTTAATTACTAATTTGTTAAAGGAAAGATAAATTTATTCGGGGTACCTACAGAATCAATTACAAGTTACAGTAATTGTAGGTATACTAATAAGGTTTTATGTATTTAGGAAGAAACCTTGTTTTAAGTCAATTAATTAATTATAATTTATTTGCAAGTTTATGCAATTTTTAACCGATTTAAAAAAAGAAGCAGTTTATCTATCCGTCGCGTATATATTTTTATGTTAATAGGTACTTGTTAGTATTATTCGTACACTGCAAGTGAAATTATTTTTTTTATGAACAAAGGGGAAACTCTACCAGATTTTACGTATTGATAATTGATATCGCAGGGTACTAAACCCGCCTTCTACGCCAGAGGTCCCGGGTTCTATTTGTGTTGGTGTGGGTGTTTAATATGTATGTATTTACAAAAAAAAAGTATATAAGTATGTTTATCCGTTATCTAGTATCCATAACACCAATTCTTCGTGAAAGTTAACGTGGGCTAGATAATTGGTGTGATTGTATGCAATTTATTTATTATTTATTAATCCTGCTCCCTTAGCATGAACTCCGCTATATCACGCGATATGATATAGCGCATCATGCTGTCTTGTTTGCTCCGCTACATTGTGAGCGGGACAGCGACACGTTATCCAGTTATTGAGTCGATAAAAGCCGGTCATACTCGTACTCGACCTACTGAAGATGGAAGCGAGCCTTTCCCGGAATCCTCAACTATCTATCTCAAGCTGCCAGACCACAATAATGCTGGAAACATTGTTGTTATGGCGTCAGGCTTCGATAAGATGGTGGTAGCCACAGACCTATATCGAGATAGACGGTAATAGTGTACCTACATTGCTTGTCAAAAGTTTGATCCACGGTCAGTCTTACGACCTAAGTCAGTCCGCTTGAGACCATTATTGCCATGAAAACATTTAATTCAGAAATGAAAACCGTAAATTGTGCAGTGCTTTCTTGCAAGAGCTCGTCAATAACATTTACACATCACTAATCTCGCTCGTGACGTCATCGTAGGTACGACAAAATCGACACACTAGGTTCTCATACAGTTTGAAGCGCTCTTTTCGTCTATCTCGATATAAGTCTGTGGTGGTAGCTAGACAGGCGGACTTACAACGAGTCCTAAAAACAAAATCCATACGTTCATAAACATCGGAAGTAGGTATATTTTTTGTCTGATACTTTTTCACTAACCGCTGAACGGAATTTAATGAAATGTGGTATGGAATGTTTACTAATAAAACAATACCGTGACTGACTGACAGACAACGCACAGCCCGGCTTGCATACAGGATCCTTTAAGAAAGGATTTTTTTATATTCCCACGGGAACGGGAACCACGTGGGTGAAACTGCGGGCGACCTCTAGTAATAAAATAAAATCATTTATTTACATGATTAGGGATGGATTACAATAATGTGATGTAAACATTTTTTTGTTCTTCCATGGCGTGCAAAAATGAAAAGTGGTACAAGCTAGCTAAGTGTTAGCGTTTTGTTAATTAGTTAATTACGTCATTTTTTTATTTTTATGAACAACGGTGAGACTCTTAGCCTTCAACATACCTGATGTTAAGTATTGATAAGGCTGAAGATGGAAGCGAGCCTCTCCCGGAATCCTCAGTCACTGAGTAACTGGCTATCTTATCTCAAACTGCCGGAACACAATAATGCTGAAAACATTGTTGTTATGGCGTCAGGCTTAGATAAGATGGTGGTAGCTAGCCAGGCGGAATTACAACAAGTCCTACCACCAACCAAACCGAATACAATATGTACCCCCGCTGGGAAACGAACCCGGGATCCCTGGGTCTGATACCGGTGGTTGTACCACTAGACCACAGAGGCGGTTAATAATAGGTAGATATATTAAAAAGGACATATTATTTTATTATTCAGGACAACAAAAATAATGGCCCCCGGGGTAAAGTTTTCGTATATTCACGATCTCAGTAAAACAGAAATGGGTATATTAACAGCAATAATCATAAGTCATAAAATATTAACAAAAATGTAAGTATCTACCAGGTAGGTGTAAATAAATAAATAATTGCATACAATCAGCTGATTGCCGTGTGGTGACGGCCTAAGAATACAAGTGTCACCATTCCCTTACATGCCTGGGATGTCGTGAGAGGACTAAGAGGCTCGACGCGTTGAACACCTGTGCGAGAGAAGGAAAACTTGAAACAAAACCTCTACCAACCCGTCTGGCCAGCGTGGTAGCAGTAGGCTAATAGCGTCCTATGAACGCCACAATAGGCGTGAGCTAGGAGAGGCTTATGTCCTGCAGTGGACGTCCACAAGCTGATGATGTGTATGTATGTGATACAATCACACCATTATCTAGCCAACGTTAAGTTTCATGAAGAACTTGTGTAATAGATACTAGATAACGGATAAACATACTTATATACTTTTTTTTTGTAAATACATACATAAGATATATATTAAACACCCAGACCAAGACAAATAGACGTATTCATGCATACAAATATTTGTCTTGTCCGGGGATCGAACCCGGGACCTCTAGCGCAGAAGGCAGGGTTAGTACCCTGCGGCAAACAGCTCCCTAATTGTCTAATTTCAAAATCTATCACTTAATTGTCTAACTTATAGTCGCAATCCCTTTCGGAACGAATGATGTTTTAAATGACACTTCTCCATACATTTAAAAGAAATTTTGTCACTTTGCTTAGACAATTCAATTTCGTTCATTCAATACCTTTCAAAACGCGTCCCGATCACAATCCCTTTCAAATGTCAAGTAGTGACGGCCTGAAGTATGTAAGGGATTGCGATAGATTTTAAAATTAGACAATTAGCCTCCTGCTCATGAACATGCAGTAACTGATCCGAAATCACACATGAACATGATAAAAAACCCATAATCTCAGTTTTTTCCTAATTAGTGATAGTGTCAGAGTTTAAAGTACCTATTGAAAAATCAGAAACAGACTATTACGAGTATTTCTCTGATTAAATGCAAGAAAGTAATCATTGATAGAGTAGCTATTTTTAGCTAAGTTTTTATTTAATATTATAGACAAAAATTGTGAAAATCCATAAGGGCACAGCCACTATTAAGACGGGACATAAAAAATATAAGTGACGTATTGATAACCTCCTTTTTTTAAGTCGGTTAAAAAGAAAAACGTATGACGAGCGGCTACGAACAAGCAACGCCAACATAACATTTCGTGCTACGAACGGCGCGGCGTAGGGCGTCTACGAGAGTCTACGTGCTACGGCCGCGGCGGTCTCTGCAACCGTAGCATTTGTTTTATGATTTTTTACATTTTTGCATTAAGGCAGGGATGTCGAACCTTTATGTATCAACATGCCATTTTTCTAAAGAAATTAATAATGAGGTCATAGAAGTGCCATCAAATTATTTTACCTTTGTGATTGTTGGGAAAATAATAACAATAAATTAATAAATAATTGCATACAAACACACCAATTATCTAGCCCACGTTAAGTTTCTTAAAGAAATTGTGTTATGGTAACTAGATAACGGATAAACATACTTATATACTTTACAAGATAAATAGATATGTTCATGCACACAAATATTTGTCTTGTCCGGGGATCGAACCCGGGACCTCTGGCGCAGAGGGAGGCTTAGTAGGTTTAATTTTTTTGACGACCGGTTAATTAAACTCACCGAAATAATTCTCATATGGGAATGGGGATTTGATTCCCATCTGAGAATTCACTTGTGGCCGAGTTGTCTTTTTTCCAATATTTTTCTATTAAAAAAAATTTCATAAGTTTCGCATTTATAATATTTGTAGGATAAACTTGGATCAAATAACAGTATTTGAGAAATAGACTTGGACCAAATATGAATGTCGTAAGCAAATTAAATGAAGTCATTCAATTTCTTTGATCAAATGCATATTGGACCAAGTTATTGGATAAGTGGAATACCACCAATAGCTATAAGCTAAGTTAAAGGCTCTAAATTTAAATAGAATATATTAAAAAAAATTACGCAACGTTAAAACTATAACCAATCAGCTTAGTTCGAAAGCGATCATAAAAGCGATAGATATTACAGAAACGATAACGTTCGGAATATTGAAAAAGTTTTTGAGATTAAAATGAGGATTTCCTATGTAAAAGTACCTATAGGGTTTAGGTAAGTAGATAGTCGAACGAAGTGGAATGTCAAGGAGGATTGCGGTAAACATTTTTTTTATTAATTCCATAGATAATAATAATAATATTTCTAACACTCACATCAATATTAGCCTAGCCCCAAAGTAAGCACAGACTTACTGTGCTTGTGTTATGGATACTAGGGTAACGGATAGCAGAAAAAACACAACTAGCAAGTACTTTACTAATAAAACGGTCACCCATTCTAAAAGTAACCACTGCAAAAGTTGCTTAACTTTTATTATCGATCGGATTCCAGTCACTAGTCTAATCTGAACATATTTCTATCCAATGAACATTCGTGCTACACGGCTTTAAGAGTCGGCATATGCAATGTACATCAATCGGCTTATAAGCTAACGTTTTGCTAGGGATGCCTCCAGTGATCTATATCTATACTTCACCGTATTTTTGCAAGAACCGTTTGTTTGTAAATAAGCGAGGGTAAAATTTCCCGAGGTAATATTTGTTAAATTGTTTTCAAAATTAAATGGTCGCGGCGGTTGTGGTACTGACTCCATTTTGTGCGATTCACTTTATAATCCTACCGACTGCGCCATGTCATGTTCGGGACGGACGCCGGTGACGGCAATCAAAGACGGTGGTCGAGCTAAGACTGATTTAATTAATTCATGTGAAGCACACCCTCATTATAGTTTTCTACTACCCCATTACCTGACATTTATAAAACGTCAAATTATTGTAAACGGACAATTGGGTTTGCAATGAAACGTATGAATTTTCGATGATTTATTAATAATCAGTATCAAAGTCAAAGTAAATGAGAAAATGAGTGAAACGGAGCCTGCTGGCGAAGAAATAAATGACCAAACAGTGCAAATCAACTCTGACTTTGTTAATGAACAACTTTTAACACCCATGCGTGCTACAATCCATGGGCCAATCAGATGACCCCGTACAATAACACGTATACGGTAACTACGGGTAATTATACACCGTGCTGTCATTGGTGCATTTGATATGGGTTCGTTCACAATTAAACGCTGCTGACCTTGTTTGTCTATAAACTGCCCGCTGGACAATGATTATTTATAAATAAACGAAAAAAAAATCTGTTTTATTGCCAATTGTACGACCTGTTGACAATTATTCGGTAGTTTATAAATACTCTCAATTATTTACAAACAATCGGTTCTTGCAAAAAGACTGTGACATATATACATATAACATACCTATAATAAAACTGTAAGAAATCCGAATCTTTACATTAAATAAAGGTATTTAATGTTCTTCAGGTTAGTGGTCACGGCAAGCTTAGCTGAGAGTCCACCACCTTTTCTCTGTTGGGGTAATCCACCGCGCGTTGTTAGCTATTTACACGCCGCACCATTTGTTTTATTAAGTCACGTGATGGTGAAGATGATCATTTTGTAATTTAATCAATATGACGTCGCACGATAATACCTATATAAATGAACAGGGGACATACAGAGGAACAAAAAATATTCTGATATAAACTCATTTGCAAAAAAAACGGGCACCTAAGCAATGAACCATTTCAAATATTAATATTGCTTTGTTTGATAATTATAGGTAGTTTTATCCTCACAATTTGGTAAATTAATAAGAAAATAATCGTTTTCATCAGTATTTCATAAAATTTAGATACAATTTATGGGAAATAATGCTAAACCTCGTTAGTAGTGTATGTTCGCTAGTAGTGCATATACTCATGAAGTAAAAATAAAAAAATTTTTTTGTTTGTTTTTCTTTAATAAAGTAAAAGCAGATAAATGTTTAGTATCGAGTGTGACCCCCTCTAGCTAAAATCACAGCTTGAATTCGTCTGGGCATGCTAGCGAGTATATCCCGGATACTTGCTTGCGGAATACGTTCCCACTCCGCAGTAATCACATTCTTCAGCTCTCTGATGGTCTGCGGAGCCGGATGTACTGATCTCACACGCCGTTTCAGAACGTCCCAGACATGCTCTATGGGATTAAGGTCGGGACTTCTAGCTGGCCAATCCAAACGACGAATGCCGACCTCTTGCACATACGCATTAACATCGCGGGATCGGTGGGCGCGAGCATTGTCGTCCATAAAAATCGAGTCTTCACCTAGAGCGGCCAATGCGGGTTTTGCATGAGGAATTAGAACTTCCGTTACGTATCGATGCCCAGTCAGTGAGCCGTTTTCAATGAAGACTAACTCTGTACGATCCATTTAATTTATTCCTGCCCAAAACATAACAGAGCTCCCACCATAAGGTGTGATTTCTTCGAAACATGCCTCTGCAAAGCGTTCTCCTTGTCTTCTTAGCACTCGCCGACGTCGATCTTCACCGAACAGAGATATCCTGGCTTCATCAGAGAACAAAACCCTATTCCAATCTTCTTGAGTCCATGATTCACAATTTCTAGCGAACCTAAGCCTGTAAACTCTGTGATCACGGAGTAATTTGGGGCCGCGGGCCGGGCGGTGACTGCGTATATTGGCAGCGAGAAGCCTCCTCCTGACCGTCCATAGACTAATATGCACATTTCTTACTTCTTGGAGGTTGTTCTTAAGATCCACATACGAAGATTTGCGATTTCTCAATGCGCGACTCACAAGAAAACGATCATCCCGTGGTTGGGTACATGGTTTTCTTCCAGAACCAGGCCTTCTCTCGACGGAACCAGTCTCCTGATATCGCTGCCAGGTTCTTTGGACTGTCGAGCGACTAACATTTAGCCTCCTAGCCACGAAACATTGGCTGCAACCCTCTTCAAGCAGCGCGATAATTTTGGTAGCTTTTACCACTTTATCTACCATTTTTGATACAGCCAAACAGCAATAAATAAAGCTTTGACAGTCAAGGATATGAAATTAATCGATAAAAATTAAATAAAAGTTATGAAAGTCGATGTTAACTTCTGGAACTTCGCGCCAAAAATGTAGGATAAAAAGGGGTTTTCTGTAAAAATTAGCATCAAATGAAAATTTGAATTTAGAACGTACTTTTTTAAATACCACAGCATTTTTAAAACCGGCCAGTAACGTGTACAAACGATTGAAACCTTTTTGGTATTGTATCTTTTTAAAGATGAATGAAAATCAAAACCGCCCGTTTTTTTTGCAAATGAGTGTATAATGCCCTAATGTTAGCCAGATAGTTAAGAGTTAAAAATGAATAACGCCGACCCAAAATATCACCATCTAATCGTATATATAACTCCAATTATCTCACTATCCTAAAATTTACGTATTATCGTGCGACGACCTGTGACGAGGCCAAAAGGATCAAACCTCTTGCTAAATTCTTTTGAATTTCACTTCAAGGTTAACCTACTCAATACGTGTATTATAGTAAAGTTTGAGTCATACTACTCGGAAGGTAATTCAGTGTATGTGGTGTAAACTGTATTATCGTAAAATGATTCAAAGTTCTAAGTAATAATAACGTTTGTTTGGCTGTAGTCTGTAAAAAAAATAAAAAAAGACGGGTTGCACTCCGGGAGTGCCGGCAGAAGTGAAAACTTGATTATTAACGTTGAGCATGTTTGATATTTTGGAATGGTTAGGGAATAATTTTGCACCAATTGCTTTATCAGTATAAAAGTACTATCATTTATGTGGTAGAATACAATATTCATTTATTGCGCTATCGTACACAAACATGACAAACCATATTAAAGTGAACGTTAAGTTAGGTAATAAGATATAAGAAAACATTAGTTATTATAGAGAATCGAAAAATATATATTGACAATAAAACAAGAGACAAGTAAAAGACATTATCAACAGTCTGTCGCTAAGCATCCGAGACCATAGTCAACCTGTCACCTCAACATTCTCCATCCGTCCTACGCTTTTTCGATCAGGTCACGTGTCCTGACGCGAGTTTAAGATTTTATACCCATTACAGAAAAAGTGCTCAACGCCGCTAAAGAAGTTTTCACTTCAAAAATATTATGTACAGTTAACGGTAGCAACGTTCGGCCCGGTCAGGTGTCGGATGAGTGATATAGTGTGCTTATTCCTAGGTCTTTACTCAAGGCAGGAATCTATAAAGACTGGATTCCCCTCACCCAAAACAAAAAAAAATGTTGTCGGATGGGTGACCGTAAAAGTGGCATTATTAACTGAGCGCTTTCGTGCTTTGGAGGGCACGTTAAACCGTCGGTCCGGCTGTTGTCAGTCGTTAAGCCAAGTCAGACACTAGAGGTGGCCAAATATCCTCATACGATAAGAAGTAGAAGAAGAACGGCAAATTGGCCTTTGGGTCTGATAACGGCGGTTTAACGTGTGTATCTCTGTGTGTTTGATTTTGGATTAATGTCGTCATTGTGTTATTTATTTATTCTGTATGAAATTAATAAAAGTTTAGGGTAAACTATTTGTTATATGAATTTTCAATTTAGTGTAAGTGAAATTTCATAGCCTGTAGAAAACGCCTAAAAATGTGTGTTTCACTCGGCAGCAAAGTTTTTAACATCTGGTGAACTTCGTCACCTTTGAAACAAGCAATAAACGGTGTTTCCTTTATGTAATTTTTTTCTATCGCCAATATTCAGATGAGTTCAACTACAGTCTTTAATTTCAACCCTATTATATGTATGAAAACAATGTATGTAATGCGAACAGAATTCTGTGGAATACACTAATTAATGTACATGTTATGTTATATTGTTATCAACATGCCCTTAGCTAAATTTTATCATAATAATTATGAGTAGTTTCGTATCTTAATATTTGATAAACTAAACATAATTACAAGTTACAACCACTAACTATATAGTTATGTTATTATAACTAAACCCGACTTGTATTAAGATAAACAAGTTACTATGTTATTTAGTTAATTACGAAGTTACAAGTATAATACAATTGAATTAAAGTAATGAAATAAGCAGAACAATTTCTTACATTTTCGAGGATACTTAGTGACTGAATGAAAAGTAAAATTATGATGCATTGTTTTGTTATGGAACATGGTTTTTGGCATGTATATGTCGTAGGAGGATTTGACAAATAGAATTTTTGCAAAAATTCTAGAGATATTGCAAAAACACGGATAATTAGACAATGGTGTTGACATTTCTCAATCTTACTGAAAAATATAGGTTTTTTGCAAAAATACGGGTTGCTTTAGTAACATTGGATATTCTTTACTCTGATTGGCTTAATTTTTGCTTGCTTGCTAACTCTTATTCTGATTGGTTCACAGAAACTATACTACGCGTGAAAGAATGGATTGACATTTGAAACGTCAAATCGTCAACCAATCAGAGAAGATGTTGTTTTGGACGGTCCGACCAGCCAATCAGTGTTCTTATTTCATAATAGCTAGCGATTATTTTTCTAATCTTACTAAGGAAACCAGTTTTTTCGCAAAAATTATATATTTTTTCAGTAGGATTGAGAAATGACAACACCATTGTCCAACTATCCGTGTTTTCGCAATATCTCTAGGATTTTCGCAAAAAAACGATTTATCTAATTATCCTGCGACATATATAACCTAACCTAGAACACTGAACTTCTGTGGTCTTTCAACCGCTTCTGTGGTCTAGTGATACAACCACCAGTATTATACCCAGGGGTCCCGGGTTCGATTCCCAGCGGGGGTACATATTGTATTCGGTTTGGTTGGTGGTAGGACTTGTTGTAAGTCCGTCTGGCTAGCTACCACCATCTTATCTAAGCCTGACGCCATAACAACATTGTATTCAGCATTGTTGTGTTCCGGCGGCAGTTAGAGATAAGATAGCCAGTTCCTCAGTGATGAGGATTCCGGGAGAGGCTCGCTTCAATCTTCGGCCTTATCAATACTTAACATCAAGTATGATGAAGGCTAAGAGTGACCCGTTGTTCATAAAAAAAAAGGAATTTCGAATGTAACATAAGACTGGCTATGAGACATCTACACACATGGAAGTAATAGGTATGTACTTAGTACTTAATACTCGTACTTGCATGAGCGATAACGATGACAATATGACCACGTGATTTCCGCGGCTTATGCCAATTAATGGATCATTAAGTACTACTAATCTACCTAACGAGGAGCCCGTGGCGCAGTGGTTAGCGCGCTCGGCCTGCGATTGTTGAGGTTAAGCAACTTTCTCAATGGTCGGTCACGGGATGGGTGACCAAAATTTTTCTATCTCGAGCTCCTCCGTGTTTCGGAAGGCACGTTAAGCCGTTGGTCCCGGCTGCATTCGCAGTCGTTAAAACCCACCAATCCGAGGCTAGCGTTGTGGATCATGGCCCGTTCTCCTTATCCATCCATAAGAAAGACCAGTGCCCGAGCAGTGGGGGCATTAAAAATGGCTGATGACGAATCTACCAATGTACTCATAGTAATTTGCGTTAAAATCTGTGACGAAGACTGCACGCATTGACAATTGACAAGTAGGACAAAATTGAAAGAAATATCAAATCGAATCGGACCCCATATAGCCTGAGAATGCTAGCTACGTAAATACGTTTGCAATTTATAGAGCAACGAAATCCCATTTCGTTAGTGTGCCATGTGCTATTAACGAATCCGGGCGCCTGGCAGCTGTTCAGCGGTGGGTGTGAAAGTGGTTGGACAGCAAAGGGCGTCAAAGGAGTTCTAAGATCAATTGAAGGCGTGCAATTTTTACACCTCCGACTCTGATGTGAAACTCTAATTATACTTATGATGGAAATCAAGAGCATTGGACCGGATTTCCAAAGGTCGTGGGTTCGAGTCCCATCTGAGAATTCACTTGTGGCCAAGTTGACTTTTCCCATATTTTTCTATTTAAAATTCATCATAAGTATAAAAAGGCATTAAAAAAAATGCTAAAACTCTAATTATGTATTAAATTCGAAAATAACATTGCCAGGTGTGTTAACTAGTGGAAAAGTAGTGCCAGGCTCCGTACAAGGTGCGGGATAAAGTGCCAATGTCGTCTCATTTATAGAGGTCTGGCCGATACTTTTTCATTAGAGTGAACCTTCAAAATCGTGTGTGCAAAAAGACAGGCGCAAATATTTAGTTCAACACCCCGCCCAGGCGACGACAAAGAGCATGAAATGCACGCACGGTATAGTCAATAGTATCTAGTTATTTGTTATGCAAGGCTGGCAAGCTGTGATTTTGCCGCGAGTTACCTCTATTGACACCTGACTAAGCGAAGGATTCTAGGATTGAAAGATAGAATCCCGAGCGCAGCGAGGGTTTCAAAGATGACGAGGTTCACGAGATGCTAAAAACTTTGCTGCTGAGTGAAACACACATTTTTTTACCTACATCGAGGAACATTTTTAGGCGTTTTCTACAGGCTATGAAATTTCACCTACACTAAATTGAAAATTCATATAACAAATAGTTTACTCTAAACTTTTATTAATTTCATACAGAATAAATAAATAACACAATGACGACATTAATCCAAAATCAAACACACAGAGATACACACGTTAAACCGCCGTTATCAGACCCAAAGGTCCCGGGTTGCAGCGGGGGTACATATTGTATTGGGTTTGGGTGGTGGTATGACTTTTGTAAGTCCGCCTGGCTAGCTACCACCATCATATTTAAGTCTGACGCCATAACAACAATTTTTTCAGTATTTCTGAGTTCCGGCACTTAGAGATAAGATAGCCAGTTCCTCAGTGATTGAGGATTCCGGGAGAGGCTCGCTTCCATCATAAGCCTTATCGATACTTAACATCAGGTATGATGAAGGCAAAGTCTTTATTAAAAGAAAAACGTATCTTTTTGACCGGGGTTTAAAAAATTAATATGGGTTGATCCTGGTTGTGAAGTTTCTTACCTAATAAAAATATTTTACAGAGCAAGCAAATCAATCTTGATAATCGTCCAAAACTTTGTTTGTGCCTATCTTACATTATATTTATATGTATATATCAATTTAAAAATATATAAGTATGTATAAATTTTATTTTTTGATAGAATGTATGTATAGTCTCCACATCACCCTAAGGTTGACTGGTAGAAAATGCCTATGGCATTAAGTCCGCCTATGTACATCCCATTTGTGCATGAAGTATTAAATAAATAAATAAAAGAAAAACCGCCCAAGTGCAAGTCAGGCTTAGTAACAGGGTCCCGTTTTCACCCTTAGAGTAACGAAACACGATACAATTTAAGCCAGTAATTGAGATGACTTTGTCGCGCATCTTGGTTGCCACCTGGCACTACATTTCCCCAATTAAAATGGCTGTCAATATTATATTCTAATTAAATACATAATTAGCTATAATACCACTCCAAACTCTAAGCTCTATAAATTGCACGCCTTCAATTGATCCTACAACCCCTTTGACGCTTTTTGTTGCCCAACCACTGTCAACAGCTGACAGGCGCCCGGATTCGTTAATAGTGATACCATGGCACTAGTTAGTACTAGAGGGATTTCGTTGCTCTACAAATTGCAAAGGTTATTTACGCAGCCAGCTCTTAGGCCAATAGGGTCTTCAATTTTCACAATGCGAGCTTGTATGACATATCTGCTATTATATGGATATATATATATATATATATATATATATATATATATATAAAAGGTGTTAATTTAGTAAGTGCCGATGTCGGCAGCCCAGGTCAAGGATATAGAACACAATCTAGGCAATTTTTTTTTCCAAAACCTGGCTGCGCTCAGGATTTCCAACCAGGATTAACCAACTTTCCAGCCTTGCATAACAAATAACTATTCCTTGCCTTGACTGGCATCTAATAAAAAGTCATATTTTTCTACTTATTTGATTGTCTTTTTGAAGTCGTTTTTTTTTTTTTTTTTTTTTATTATTACACTGTCTAAGACTCCACTTTCTTGTGTTATGTAAGTGTAACATAAGGTATTATTGTTGTAGACAAAGTATCGCTTACGGTTCTCATCTCGTGACGTGAGTACAATGTGAGGAACATACCTGAAACACAGGAATATCTAGTTAGTCTTAAGTGGGAAACAAAATAGCTAGACTAGACACTATTCAGTTGTAAGTTTCTTAAATGGAAAATGTAAAATTTATTTGTAGTTAAACATTATTTACGAAGATTACCTTAAATGTATTTCTTATTATTTGAGGATGTAGGGGTTTTGCAACCCTGTTGAGGGCTGAAGTCTTCGACCTAAGAGATCTATTGTAACTCGCCACCTCTTTTAGCCCAGTTGCTTCCAAAAAGTCAAGAATCTTCCTAGCTTTTAGAGATTTTAGTTCCTCTGGGTCGATGATGTGCCGACCCAGGTGAATACTGCGTTTGTGCATGAATGGTCCGCAGTCACACAGAAGGTGCTTTTGTGTCTCCCTCTCCTTTTACAGTAGCGGCAAATATCAGTATCACTCAACTTCATGTGACAGGCTGCAGATGGTAGCAGGCCGCGTGAAGCTGCCGAAGGGACTGCAAAGCCCCGCGATGCCCCCCACAGTGATGCGCTGACCCCTCAAGTGGACAATAGTCCTGCTGAGGTGAAAGCTGCTCCTCAAGGGGCACCATCTGTCGCCTCGAAGCCAGCTGCCGCTAACGCATCGGAGCAGCGCAAACCGGCCAGGCGGGGATACCGTGGGAAGGGGAAAAATGCCACGCCCACCAAGCCCGTAAAAAGGAATCGCCCTGACGATTCCTTTACTCCGCAAGGCGGGGGCAAGCGCAGTAAACCCCATTCCACCACCACCAGCTCCATCGCATACGCCGACGCTCTGAAATCGGACCTTAGCGTCGCGATTATGGTGGAGCCCTACCACGACCTTACCAAGGAGCAGGCTGAGGTCATCAAAGGGCAGGTGGATGGCTTGTTGGACGACGAGATCTTTGCTCCGAGACCGTCAAGCCATCCATATGTCGCGCCAGCATTTAAGGCGAACGCCTTCTATGGTGAGGGCGTCCTTAAATTCTGGTGCAAAGATGACTTCTCGCTCCAGTGGCTCCATCGCACCACTGCGAGAATAGGTTCGCCACGACCAGGCACCAAGCTCGTTGTCAAGCGACAACGGGAGATCCCCAAGCGCATTAAAACGGGGATCCTGGTGCCACAGTATGGACCGGACGACACGTTAGACAGGGTACGCCAACGTCTAACGTGTCAAAACACTCATCTCGGCGTGTCCAACTGGGCTGTCTACCACGCCGAGGAGCAGGAAGACAAAAAATGCCTGTTCCTCGTGCTTGGAGTCCCAGAGGAAGACGCCGAGAAACTCAGGGCAAGCGAGCGTAGAATTTATTACAAGCTGGGTAATATCTACGCCCGCTTCCTGGAAAATACCAGTACGCCCCCGCCGAACCCCAACGCACCTGGGGAGGTCACTAGTGACCTAGGCAGCGGCACAGTACACCACACCGCACAACAAAACGCCACACTACCACCACAAACCACCGACGACGCTAATCCGCCCAAAGAGGACCCTGGGGTAGTCCCCCAGGAGGAGGGGTTGAGGGATGCCCCTATGGACGCTAAGAGCGGAGATAGCGACGTGGACGAGGAGGCCATGCTAGACAGCGACGATGGCGCTGCCAGCACCCCTCAAAAATAACCTCCCCGTCCTCCAAACCAACCTCCAGCACAGCCAGACTGCAACGGCTAACCTACGCAGAAGGCTGGAGGTCAATCCCAAGACCGTAGCCCTAATCCAGGAGCCGTGGATTAGGAAGGGCAGAATATGCGGTCTAAGCAACATCGGAGGTAAGCTACTCCTAGACACCACAGCTGACAACCCGCGTACATGCATCTTCGCACCCAAACACGCAAACACAACCCTAATGACCGAGTTCTGTTCCAGCGACCTGACCACTATCAGGCTCCGCAATGACCCCTCCGCAGGCCTGCCTGACGTGGTGATGGCGTCCGCCTACCTGCCGGGCGACGCGGATATCCCCACGCCCGAATTGGCCGAGCTGGTTCAACACTGCGAGCGCGAGGGACTGGAGCTGATCATATCAGTTGACTCCAACGCACACCATGTGCTATGGGGCAGCAAGGAGAACAACACGCGAGGTGAGGAATTCGTTTCTTTTTTACTCGCGACTAATATGAACATAATCAACAGGGGCTCAGAACCGACTTTCGTGACATCACGAGCCCAGACAATCATTGACCTTACTTTAGCGAGCGAACACGCGACTCATCACATCTCCGATTGGCATGTATCTGATGAGGCGTCGTGTTCCGACCATCGATGGGTCAAGTACAACCTAAATATGACCCTCACACCGCCCAAGCCCCGACGTAATCCACGTAAGATGGACCGACGTAAGTATGAGCTTCTGACCGCAGAGAAGCTAAGGTGTCTAGACACACCTACAACTCACGCGGTAAAAGCGGATATTGATAACCACGTTGATCGCATAACAACAACTTTAATCACCAGCTTTGAAGAAACATGCCCACTTTCCACTCCCAGCTCCCAGCCAAACAACAAGTATCATTGGTGGGGACCTGATCTGGAGAAACTACGCCGCAAGGTAAGAAAGTTGTTCAACAAAGCAAAGAACTCACGAGAAGCGCACGATTGGGACGCCTACAAACAAACCCAATACAACTACAGGAAGCGTATCCGCCTCAGGAAAAGAGAATGCTGGAGACGCTACTGCACCAATATTGAAACCAACAGCGACGCTAACAGAGTGAAAAACATCCTGTGCAGCGAACCAACACACAACCTTGGTTTCCTGAAAAAGCCAGACGGAACTTACACCAAAACAGATCAAGACACTTCAGAACTGTTAATGACCACTCACTTCCCAGGATGCCGCATAACGGAAAGTAACACATGGGAAGAAAAAGATGAGAATCTACCTGCTGAAACCGATTGGACCACCGCCCACAAGGTTGTCAACCCTGAAAAAGTAAGATGGGCAATCAACAGCTTCCTCCCATTCAAATCAGCGGGCCTAGATGGAATTTTTCCAGGGCTGATGAGGTGGAGCGACGGAGGTCTTATTGACCACCTCGTGGCCATTTACAGAAGCTGCCTAGCACACCGCTACATTCCTATGAAATGGAGGGAAGTCAAAGTAGTCTTTATCCCTAAACCCGGCAAAGGAGACTACACTCAACCTAAATCATTCAGACCAATTAGCCTCACATCATTCCTTTTAAAGGCGCTGGAGAGACTAATAGACAGGGAAATAAGGACAACTGCATTAGTCAGGAACCCCTTAAATCCAAACCAACATGCCTATTCTGCAGGCAAATCAACAGAGTCTGCCCTACATAAGGTGGTTTCTTATATAGAAAGCAATCTCAAACACAAAATATCAACACTAGGCACCTTCATCGACATCGAAGGAGCCTTTGACAAAACCAATTTTACCAGCATAAGCCAGGCCCTCTCCAAACATGGTGTCGATCCCACTATTGCCGGGTGGATTGACAGCATGTTAAGAGACAGAGCTATACAAATCACTGTGAATGGTACCACTAGAGGGGTAGTAGCAAAAGGATGTCCCCAAGGGGGTGTCCTCTCACCTCTTTTATGGAATATTGTGGTCAATGAGCTGATTAGCTGGCTCAACGACCGCAACTTCCTCACAGTAGGCTATGCAGACGACCTGACCATACTCATCAGCGGACGAGTTGAGAGTGTGATATGTGACCGAATGAGGTCCGCAATGAAGGTCGTCGAACAGTGGTGCATCAAACACAATCTAACAGTGAACCCAACAAAGACGGAACTAATCCTGTTCACAAACGAACGGAGTCTAGGCAACCTTAAACTTCCTAAACTTTTCAATACCAGTCTGTCCCTTAGCAAGGAAGTCAAGTATCTAGGGGTGATACTAGACAACAAACTCCTCTGGAATAGACATCTCGAAGGAAAACTAAACAAAGCCACCATCATCTTTTGCCAATGTAAAAGACTGCTTGGCAAAAGCTGGGGGCTATCACCGAAAATAACGATGTGGCTGTATAAAACCGTTATACGTCCCATAATCACATACGGAGCCGTTGCCTGGTGGTCTAAAACAGAGCAACGCACCGTAATCAACAAGCTGCAGAAATTCCAAAGATTGGCATGCTCTGCGATAACCGGCTGCATGCGAACTACCCCCACAGCCGCCCTTGAAGTAGCCCTGGATCTAACACCCCTGGACCTGTTTATACAACAGGAAGCCTCCATGGCTGCTATAAGGCTTAAACACATGGGTCTATGGTACAACCAAGAGGGTCCTCACTCCACATTGTGGAATAATCTAGTGAAACATGAGTCACTAATCGCTGCCCCATGCGACAGGATCCCTAAACAATACATTTTCGAAAAGAATTACCAAATACAGTTATTTGAAAGTGACCAAGACTACTCTGGCATACATGAAGTCCGAATCTATACGGACGGTTCCAAGATGGATATTGGTACTGGAGCCGGAGTATTCTCACAAGACCTAAATATCAAAACATCACTAGCACTAGGCCAACACAGTTCGATATTTCAATGCGAATGTGTTGCAATAGTAAACGCAGCTACCACGGCCCTGTCTAGAGGTATGAAGGAACTGAACATCCGCATACTGACCGACAGTATGGCCGTCCTAACAGCACTGGAGGCCAACACGATCAACTCCAGTATTGTCTACGAATGCCACCGAGTATTGGATCGTTTAGCATCCAACAACAGAGTAATCCTACAATGGATTAAAGGGCATAGTGGATCACACGGGAACGATGCCGCCGATGAGCTGGCAAGAAGGGGATCCTCCACAACAGTGGCTGGACCCATACCCATTCTGCCACTCCCGTTCAGCCAACTGCGCTCATGGGTAAGACAGCGTACTCGTGCTGCACATAATAAGCGTTGGGTAGATCAAACAAGCTGTAGACAGTCCAAGTTGGCGATGACTGCAGTCTCGCCGCGGTTGACCTGTAGACTGCTCAGCCTTAATCGTCCAGACCTCCGAATAGTTGTAGGCACACTTACAGGTCACCTCACTTTAAACCGGCAACTATTCATCATGAATGCGACAGACAGCCCCCTATGTAGGGGATGCCTGGACGCAGAGGAAACAGCCACCCACGTGATCCTGGAGTGCGTGGGTTTGGCCGCACAACGGGCAGAAATCCTCAAAGACGTGAGGTCGCTCCTAGAAGCCTGTGAACGCCCCAGGAGGCTTCTGCGCTTCTGGAAGGAGCTGGGATGGCTTGACTAGCCATACCGATGCTATGTTCACGCATAAAGGACCAAATGGGAGTCTAAATGCGGAGAAAAGAGCCCATCACCAATACCAATACCAATACCATTCATGTGAAATTGGTGCCTGTTTAATTTGCAGTGTCCGGTTAAGGCTCTGACAATCGCACAGATGTTCGTCCTGCTGAGCTCTAGAAGCTCTGCAGTTCGTTTTAGCGGTATCCTTCTATAAGGGTTAAGGCTAATAAGGGTACTTACCTTAAATGTAAGTACGTGTAATTTAGTAAAAGTTCCAGTGGGAATATCGGGATAAAAGGTAGCCTAAGTGTAGTCCAATATTTGAAGTCCCAACCTACTAAATTTCGTCCAAATCCGTTCAGTAGTTTTTGAGATTAACGAACAAATAAACAAACAAACAAACTGATATACTTTTACATTTATGAGATTAGTAGGATTTTCTTTATGATGAAAAATGACTTTACTGATAAGGTCACTTTTAAATTTAACGACTCTGTATGAAAGTTCTTGACGAGTTTCTTGCCGGTTTTTCTCGTTACATACAAGGTCTCCCGCCGAACCGTAGGCGTAGATTCTTTGACGTTCATAAGTGCTTGTAACAGCCTAGACTGAATAAATGATTTTCAATTTGAGTTTTTTAAGTGGTGAAAATGCGGGAAAAATATTTTAATAACATAAAGGCAAGCTGCAATCCTCTGACATTATGGGAGTTCGATCGTAGTTCAATTTCAAAGTTTGCTATGTTTGTTTTGTGCTCAATTCCTCATTGTCAAATTATAATGCCATGCCACCTGTCTGTCTGCTTCTTTGAAGTGGTCCCAGTAAACTAAATGAGCAGTAGGGATTGAGTATTCATATCGTCACGTCGAAAAATGGACCGACCCTCAAAATTGGACCCTAATGAAAATCCATTGGACTAGAAAAACAAAAAACCGTTATTTATATAATCTAATACTATAACAAAAAACGCCGTCCAACTCACAGCCGCGTGGCATAGTACCGAGAACACTAGCGCTGTTGCCCCGCTGAATACAAAGACTCAGTCGCTGGTCAAGATTGTAAATATAAATTGAATAGAAGTTTTATGTCAATAAATTAATGAAATCCATTGGACTTCACTTTCAGGTCCCATCCGACCTTCCTAAGAATATTATACTAAAGGTTTTAAAGATTAATCATTAAAAAAAAAACAGGCCAAGTGCGAGTCGGACTCGCGCACCGAGGGTTCCTTTTAAAATTTTAATTTTTTTTTGTTATATGATGTAACTAAAAATTTACGGTTTTCGCAATTTTTCCTTTATCTATAGAATAAGACGTTACTCCGTACCAAATTTCAAGATTCTAAGTTCACGGGAAGTGCCCTGTAGGTTTTGATTCCCGTGCTAGTTTCGAAAATTTGCGGCATAAACGGCTGTATCTTTTGATTGCTTTTTACTTAGAAGTTTGATTTTTTCACAGCTCCAAGGGATAGTAGACCTACCTGAGCATTAGATATAAATTTCAGTTTGATACCTCCACGCGTTCCTGAGAAAAACGGTCATAACAAACGGACGGACGGACGAAGTGATCCTATAAGGGTTCCGTTTTTTTCTTTTGAGGTACGGAACCCTAAAAATGGCAAAAACTGAGTTGCCATGTTTTTCCTTGCAGGTGTCGTGATAATCTTCTTTTTCGATGGAGGTCCAATTGGACATGTTTTTTGATAGAGAATCTGGAATAGAGGTCTTGAATGGGTACTTTCATGTAGATGAGGTCGAATCCTGAGGGTCCAGTGGGTACTAGATCGCTTTGTTATACTGTATTTGACTGCACTGTGTACATCTATTGTGTTAGGGTGTTGAGATCGTGCTTCTCACCGCTTCGGCGGGCTTAACGTGAAATGTAGTCACACAGAGTTTCAAGGCTCTTTTGATGTCTCGCCACGACAACATTGGTGTTTACTTAGAAAATTGTAGGTTATGCTTATTATGGTATTCTCTTGGGAATTAATTTCCGAGCATTTATTTATAACTAACGGATCCTCACGGTTTTACCCGCGTGGTGCCCCTTCCCGTGGGAATATCGGTATAAAATATAGCCTATGTCACTCGGGAGCAATGTAGCTTTCTAATGGTCTAAGAATTTTCTAAATCGGTCCAGTAGTTCTTGAGATTAGCGCGTTCAAACAAACAAACTCTTCAGCTTAATAATATTAGTATAGATTACTTTGTTTACTTGTGATTTAGAAGGATTTTTTGTTTGTTTTTATAACATTTGTACCTTGTAGGTACATTCGGAGAACTTCCCGGTTCACCAGCAGAGTTTTTTGGGAAACGTTTCCTCGGAAAGTACTAAGGTTAAAGAAAGTAATTTAGTATTCAAATGAAATAATTCAATGAAATGTTTTCTGTATATCTATTCTATCATCAGCCTGTGGACGTCTACTGCTGGACATAAGCCTCTCCTAGCTCACGCCTATTGTGGCGTGCATAGGAGGCTATTAGCCTACTGCTACCACGCTGGCCAGACGGGTTGGTAGAGGGTTTGTTTCAAGTTTTCCTTCTCTCGCACAGGTGTTCAATGCGTCGAGCCTCTTAGTCGACTCTTACGACATCCCAGACATGTAAGGGAGTGGTGACACTTGTATTCTTAGGCCGTCACCACACGGCACGGTATCTATTAGGTAAGACTAACTTTATAATTTTCCATTTTACAAGTAAACATATTAGAAATAAAGTGACTGTGACATACATCGGACAGACAGACATGACGAATCTATAAGGGTTCCGTTTTTTGCTATTAGGCTACGAAATCCTAAAAAGCAGCTTGTCTCATGTCGCCCTGGCGGGACTCGATCGAACCCGCAACCTTGGGAATCCGGCCCAATGCACTGACCAATTATGCTACAGAGACCTATGAGAACACGTTGAAATTCTCTAGTAAGTATATTCACCTTTTCTACGGTGTTGGCCACCTTTATAATTATAATTAGATGGCTGTTTCATCTTAATCGATAGTCCAACATCTGTAAAGATGTTTCTTTCGGATGCGAGGATATTTCTCTCATTGATGAAACGACGGTAGCCAACACCGTAGAAAAGGTGAATATACTAGAGAATTTCAACGTGTTCTCATAGGTATCTGTAGCATAATCGGTCAGTGCATTGGGCCGTATTCCCAAGGATGCGGGTTTGAGTCAGGGCGACATGAGACAAGTTGCTTTTTTCTAGTATATTTACTTGTTTAAAAAGTATCACATATCTATAACTTTTTTAAGCTCCCTAAAAAACTTTTCTGATCAACCAGGAAGTTTTACAACTGTACCTATAAATCTCCCATGCCTTTCAGTAGATAGGGTAAACTCGATGATTAACTATATAATGTGCTTTCTTATAAACATACATCAAAGTAAAAAAACTAATAAAAAAAATAGTAAAATCGCGCGCTTTTCAAATTAAGAACGGCATCGCTAAACTCAAGATGGCCGCTCTCGGCTCAAGTAAATATTATTGTTTATGCACCCAGCGGGAAATCTCTCAAGTCTCAAATGGTGCGTTTCAAAGCCGTCATGTTTTCGATTCAAAACATTTGGACCATGCTTTTTGTTGGTTTTAAATTAAGCGTTTCGTTTTTAAGGTGGCGTTACTTTACTTAATTAATTTTAATGTTTTTAATGGACAGTTGGAAGCATGAAAAATGCTTTTTCTCAAACATGCTTGGAAATGTGAGCATTATTTTGACTATAAATCGATATTGCTGTACTGACCACATTATGCATATGAAAATCCATGTCTGTCGTGTTTAGCGGCCAAATAAATTACATGGTAAACTTATATCTGTCGTGTAATTTAAAAATTTAACGATCTTTTGCTCCGAAATATGACAACCAAGGAGGTAACTTATCAAAGGTTTTATTTAAATTTAGAACTGGCTTGCAGATAGAAAGCTGTTTTAGAAAAAAGAACAACAAATGAACACTTTAACGCAAGAATAAATATTGTTCTTAGTTGTTCGACTGATTTCGAAAAGTAGTTTTAATTTTACGCGCATTATTTGAGAAAAGTACTATACAATCCTTGGCCACATTTAGGCATTGATGAACAATTTGGTTACGTTTACGTTCAATCGGGGAACTTCCCGGTTGACAAGTAGAGTCTTTTGAAGAATCTCAAAAAGTAACAGACTTATAGAAAACTGGGATGTCGTAAGAGTCGACTAAGAGGCTCTACGCATCGAACACCTGTGCGAGAGAAGGAAAAACTTGAAACAAACCCTCTACCAACCCGTCTGGCCAGCGTGGTAGCAGTAGGCTAATAACCTCCTATGAACGCCACAAATAGGCGTGAGCTAGGAGAGGCCTATGTCCAGAAGCGGACGTCCACAGCCTGATGATGTGAAATATATCATCTGTTTTTTCTTTAAGCAAGGTTTTCCAAGTTCTGATTTCTTCAACAGCCCGTGGATGACTCTCATCTTAAAGACTATTATAGAATAAATTTGAGTAGATTACTTGTCAAAACGAATCAAACAAGCCCAAAACCATGGAATTCATAGGTATACTACCTTAGCACCTACGTATACTTAATACTTCCATGCCCAAAACTCAGAAGGGATGCGTCGTTTTTATAGAGTTGCTATGGATCCATCATCAGTTTCTGGATCTCATTTAAGACCAGAGTACTTTTTAAGACAAATATGAGGAGCCCAAACTCAATGATAGTGCTTAGTTTTATTACAGAGTTACTATGACCACCCTCTGATCTGAGCAACGAAGGTAAGTATCACAAAAGTTTAAAAAAATATAATTTTAGGAGTCTCAATCTCCATTTTAAAGATCTATCTATAGACGCTACGTTTGATAAAATATCATGTGTATTTATTAAATATTAAAACAACGGGTCTAAAACGCGACATTTATTAGACATTTGTATAAAAATGTCGCGTTTTAGTCCCGTTGTTTTAATATTTAATTATAATGGAACGCGAAAGTTTAAAATCTTATATTTTGTATTTTTTTTGTTTGAAAAATCGTAATGCGTTTTACAGTACCATTAGGTACATCCACATGTTTACCAAGTTTCAATTATGTTATCCTAATAGTTTCGGAATAAAGTGGCTATGACATACGGACGGACAGACAGACAGACATGACGAATCTATAAGGCTTGCGCTTTTTTGCCATTAGGCTGCGGAGCCCTAAAAAGGTGCTTTCTGTTTATTTCCATGTTGTTAAAGTAATAAATTGCTTAAATAAGATACGCTAGCGTAATGTTGGTTAAACTGTAATGTAGATAGATAGATAGATAAACACTTTATTGCATGTAATTCGTAACTTAATAATAGTGACAAAGTGATGATTGGCATTTCTACAAGATTGATTTGTGGGACAAGTTGTAGGTAAAGAGCGGTTTTTATACGGACTTCATATCATAATAATATACGCTACAAGAGGCTTAGCTTAGTCTACGGAAGCTTGTTGCTATCGAAATCAAATAAATATTTCTTTCTTATCAAATTTCTTGACGTAGAATCGCTTCTATTGGGTGGCCTATAAAAACGTAGTGATTACTTGCTCAGTGGGCATCAGCTATTAGAAAACATCATGTCATAAGAACATTTTATTTGTGTTTTGTTTTTATTCAAGTTGTCAAATTTTGACACACTTCACACTTTAGAGGCGATGATTGAGCAAAGACGTAACAAAACTTCTGTCAAAAACAAGCTTACCATAGAGATTCGCAGTACGAAAAAGTAAGTTAAGATGACAGGGCTACCAACTTAGGTGTTTTCCCCCCCAAATTTGGGGGTAAATAAGTGGGATGGGATTTTTTAGGGGTTTTTTATGTTTAGGGGTATTTTTAGGGTTTTTCTGAATATATAATATTTTTTGAATATAGTAGAACTATCCAATCCAATAATATTTTTTTCACCTAGCGAATGACTTCGGACTGGGTGACATCTAGTGTAATTATATTTAACTACTTACTTTACTGTGTAATGTAAAATGACATTAATTTTAATGTATTAGGTAATTTATAAATAAAGAGCATTAACAAATATTACTGCATATTACTTATTATATATTATTTTGATGAAATGTTATTTTTAGGGGGATTTTCAAATAATTGAGCCAGTTTTAGGGGGTATTGAATTAGGTTTCGGGATAAATATTTTTGAGAGTTGGTAACACTGTAAGATGAAACCAAGAGATGGCGGGAGGCCCCCAGAACTCGAATCCGTATCCGTTTTTTCTCTATATTTGTTTAGGGGCTTTGTCCATATGGATACGCCAGCCACATTGTATCTTCTTACAATACTATGCTAAAAACACAATATAATTTATGATTTTTGAATTTTTGCATTTATCAATGCTTTTTCTTTACTTAGGTACATTTTAAATATATTTTTTTTTTTCCAATTTCCAATACTTTTCTATTTAAAAATTATCATTAACATTATAAACCTAGTAACAATATCAGTAAATTCTAAGAACTATGTATAAAAAAGGGGAAAGGAATCACAATTCACCTTTATTTATTAAGCCACTTAATTTCTTCTTCCGCATCTGATTTAGGGCTCGCTGAACCGTATCCTTATTGATTCTGTTTAAAACCAATAAAATGTTGCTGTGTTTGTTTTTAAATTATTTTTTTCGTGAATATTTTTTTGTTCATAGCCTTTTATTCATTGATATTCAACAGCCTTTAAAATAGTATTTTCTGCTATTTTATATTTTCGCTACCGCCTAAGCCTTGAGCGGTTACCTAACAATTAACTGCCAATAATATAATGGTGTACCCATTAGCGAGGGTAGTCAACTACCCTAATCTTGTCAACTTAAACGCGTTTGTAATGTTTACTAGTTTATGCTACTGACTTCGGTTAAATTGTCAAAAAATACATCTATACTAAGAGTTTGTTTGTTTGAACGCGCTAATCTCAGGAATTACTGGACCGATTTCGAAAATTCTTAGACCATTAGAAACCTACATTTGTCCCGAATGACATAGGCTATATTTTATTCCAATATTCCCACGAAACGGGCACAACGCGGGTAAAACCGCGAGGATCCGTTAGTTTATAGATAAATACTTAGGATTTCTTTTGGCCCGGTTCACCTTCGCCATATTTCGCATTTTCGACCTCTTTTCACTGGTAACATAGGGTATCGTCGTGTCGTCAGCCATTATACATGCCATATGTCCCCACTGTTGGGGCACTGGCCTTCCATATGGATGGATAAGGAGAATAAGAAGAATGAGTGAGACCAACGGTTTAACCGGAGGACCTCGAGATAGAAAATTTTTGGTTACCCATCCTGTTACCAACCATTGCGAAAGTTGCTTAACCTCAACAATCGCAGGCCGAGCGCGCGACCCACTGCGCTAAATAGGGTTTGATGATGATGAAATTGATGAATGATGATTGATGATATTTATGGTAGAAAGAGTCCCCGGTTGAATCCGCTGACCCGTTCCCTTATTAATTACCTTTTTTTTTAACGACGACGGTGAGACTCTTAATGTACTAGCGGCCGCCCGCGGTTTCACCCGCGTGATTCCCGTTCCCGTGGGAATATCGGCATAAAAAGTATCCTATGTTTTAATTCATTCTCTTTTCTATCTCTGTGCCTAATTTCATCCAAATCCGTTCAGTAGTTTTAACGTTAAAGAGTAACAAACAAACAAACTGACAGTATTTCGCGTTTATATTTTTTAATTAGGATCTTTATGACAGCAATTTGATGGCGCGTGATTGCTCAACAATAACAAACCTCATAAGAACATTTTCGGACGAAGTCGAGGGCTGAATCTAGTATTAGTTAATAAACTCCCATCTACTCGGATGGTGTAGGTAAGTGGCCATAGGGTTTCATAGACAGGTAGGTACTTTATGTGACACCGGAAACGAAGGCACTCTAGGGTGAAATATCATATAGAAGCCATTGACATAGTTACGGGGTCAACGCACTAGAGTAGAGCATAGACAAAGCAAACTTTTTGGCGGGATAAAAAACAAAACTTTTTTCTTTTATTTTTTAATAGTTTAATTGATATCCTTGGTACGATGCGATTGTATATGATTTGATGAGCTAATTTAAATGGGATTTACTTTAAATTTGTGGGATATAGGCCACTTGCTCGAAAACTCGAGATGAATAACTTTAATAAATAAACACATATTTGTCTTGCGCCGTAAGCGAACCAGCGACCTCTGCTTTGCTATTATGAAAATGGCAAAACTTTTTAAGTCATGTTCTACCTCATTATAATAATAAATTATTAAAGTATTCTAGCTATCCTTTTCTCACTCATACCATATTATGTTTCCAAAGCAATGACAGGTACGATGATTTGCGAGGTGACTTTCGAAGTGATTTGCCACTCTCACACCCATATTCTAAGTCGTTCCTCCAAAACTTAATCGTCCTCGACTTAACGAAACCTCATTGAAAACCTCTTCAAAATACTCCTCGAAATCGGTATTCTAAGTCATAACTCCGTAAGTGGTAAGTAATATGGGGGTCAGAATAGCAAAGCTGATCTGAAGAAAAGTATTACTACCTCTGTGCAACAAAATAGTTGAAATTGGGGTTGTCACATAATTAATGAGACTATTCGATTTTCATACAATCGAGGTAACTTAAGAGCTTTGGTTATCTGCAAAGGAATGACTGAGCTATAATCTGATAATAGCTATCCAGGGAGCAGGGGCGTGCATTCCATATAGGCAATTAGGCAGTGCCTACCTCATTCAAAACCTTAATAAATATACAATAAGTGTTAAAGTTATTTAATTTTTGTTTAAACTTCTATTCAACAGTCACCCACTAAGATTTTCCTTACGCTAAATACTGAATACCTACCGGTAGGCAGTCTCCAAATTGCCTACTCGACAACAACAACAAGCAGCGATTCATACAAGAATATAACTTATTTAAAAAAAGTATTGCTCAAGTATAAACCGCCCACGGCAAGAAGGGCGCTATTTGTACGTGTAACGTTCTAGCTTAAACTTCCGGAATATATCAGTATAAAGTAAGCAAGCTTACCTGACGAATGAATTTGGTCGCAGATTATTTTGTTGAGGAGTTATTTTAAAACTATCATATTTCCTAAGATATTCATTAAAATTAAATGATGTAAAGGACAATTTTGTTCAAAATTAAATACTTGTGATGATAAACGTATTTATTTAGATAAGGATTAATATCATGTTTATGAAATCAGCTTCTCAAATAATACATTAGTCTAGAACAAATTTTATTATCTTAAAAATGGTTATAGTGAGTTAACCATAAAACATAGACATATGCTGTCGCGGACTTTTTTTTAGAACTTTTGATGGGGAACAATTTCGTTTTTTTTAGAACTTTTGATGGGGAACAATTTCGTCATACACGATTTTTACGCAACGTTAACCGTTTACACACCGTCCGCAATGGAAGCTCCCAAAAGTAAAAAAAAAAAATCCTCGTTTTTGCAACGTTTTACATTAATACTCTGCTCTTATTAATCGTAGCGTGATATTAAATATCTTATTAACTTCCGAGATAAATGGACTATCCAGCACAAAAATATTTTTTCAATTCGAACTAGTAGTTCCGGAGATTAGCGTGCTACAATCAAACTCGTCAGCATTTTAATATTTCTACTAAATATTACGAACCTTATCATTTATGACTAGCGGCCGCTCTCGGTTTCACTCGCCGCGTGGTTGCCGTTACCGTGGGAATATCATGATAATTATAAATATTTGCATACAATGTGGTATAAGCTACACTGCTGTAAAGTTTCATCTTTTCGAGTTCAGTAGTTTTTGAGTTAAAGAGTAACAAACATTCATCCATCCAAAATATCCTCACAAACTTTCAAACTTATAATAATCGGTAGCAGAATAGGATAATTGCAAAGTTACTAGTTAGATCTACAGTGCCTACTACGCTGAAAAACCAATGCACGCCCCTGCCAGGGAGTGAATCGAACAGATCCAGATTGCTATACAACACCGAACTGATCTGATCAACATTCTAAGATATGCATGGATATGGTTAAAAAAACTTGACGTTGACGAAAATAGCATAAAAATGTATGGAATTCTTGAAACATAAAACTCTGATCCTTACAACTTTTAGAATGTTGATCTGATCAGCCAGGTATGTATAGCAATCCGGATCTCCTCCATTCACTCCCCGGATGGCCATTATCAGATCACAGCTCGGTTAATCCTTGACACAGAACCCAGGCTCCAAAGTTATCTCGATTGTATGAAAATTGGCTAGTGTCGTTAATTATGTGACCACCACTATATATAGTTTCGACCTGCCTTCACAATGACTCATATCAACATGCGAAATAATTTTAAAATGGCTGCCTATTCCGCGAAGACGAATGACTAAAACCCAATAATAAATGTTCCATTTTATCTTAAACCCGTAATTTATAGCTCAGATCAAAGATTTTAAGAAATACAGATTTACGTACCAATAAACCAATCAATCGTAATAAATTAAAGGAAATACCAAATAAGAGATAACTGCTCTCGGAAACCATAAACATTCCAAACGAATTCAAAGACAAACTTGGCGATGTTTGGAGTTGTCAACACGGTGTTTAAGTTTCTGAAAGACTTTGAGAAAAAATAATGACGGACGTGGCTGAATGTTGTTCTATTCCATCGCCTTTAATCTATTTTAAAACTAATATGTAGCGCCATTCGGCGGTAAAATATAAAGAAAGTTTTCGAGCTTTGTCAATATGTATCATTATGATTAGCTGGAAGCGACTTACTTCTCGTGGCTTATTTTATGCCTTAAATATTAGATAAAAAAGTTTGTATTGTATTGTATTGTATTAAATAGATATTTGCATTACAAATTACGGTGATGCCAGCATAAAAGGCCGCGCTTTTTTATGAAATAAGAATTTTAGTTCAAAACACAAATTTTTAAATCACTCTAATTACATTCGCCTAAGAAATCGCAAGATTCGTATGCGAACTCCGAAAATGCCGAAAATACGACACCTGGAACTAATTGATTTTGTTTTTTTCGCATATTGATTGACTCACAGTAGATTTGGTGGCTTGTGGCTTGGCAGTTTTGGGTCCCATCACATTTATGTCCAAGCACCCTAGATAATGTCTGGAATGATAAAAAGTGCCATGATTTGGTTAGAGTCGAGTGTTTTACGTTGTAGTTGCGACTTGACTACATTAGCTGATTTATTACTACTGATCAAACAACTGGCCCTACAGTCTTTGTAAACTAGGATGATTCCTGTGACGTTTCAAGACAGCGGGCACGGTGCATCTTGCATGTAAGTTTTTTCGGAATAAGTGCGGAATTATGCTACATATTTTTCGTTTTCTACTATAATAGACACAGATTTTACTTTATATTTCCAGAGGTATAGTTTTTTTTTCTAAATTGCTACAGTTTATAAATGATTTTTCGAAAACATTTTTTTACACAGTCTACGCGATTCGGAAAATTTTAAGTGTCACAGGAATTATCCTAGCTGAAAAAAACTTTAGTTTGTACCGCCTGCCCAAGGGCAAATTGAATTACAATAAAAAGTTTTTATTACAAATCTGACTGTTTCGGCGCAGAGTAACACTGATGAAATTTGATTCCGTCAGTTTTAAGAATAATAAGCTATGAAAAATACCATTCATTCGGTGTGCCCCGCATTCTGAATACAAATGAAGCTAATTCGTTGGATCAACTCCGAAAATATCGCGAATAATCGAAAATTTCTAGTCACTTTTATTTTTCTTTTAAATTCGGAAACACGTTGTTTTTGTTCCTTTGCCTGAAAAAATATTATTCTCGCTTGTGCGCGAATACATTTGAAAAATCAAAGATACGTTGTATGTGTGTACCTACAGTTACTGTCGATCCATATACCACACACTAATAAAACCATATTAATATTCGGTAATTATTATTATTAAACCAAATATGTACACATCTGTATTAAGTTATTCAATTAGACATTAGTTAATATAGGTACTAAATTGTATGGGGTTCTTTTAGGGTAATTAATATTGAAAAGAGATATTGCATGAAGTATACAAAATTCTCTGAGAGTTATAAAGTCATAGACCTAAGAATATCATAAATTGGACGTCACGTATCATAGCAACCTCATTTACATTACAGTGCTGACTCTACCTAACATTAGATGAACTACGGGTACAATGTGCATTCATTTAGCACACATTTAAATCCTGTTACTGCTACCAAATAGTTTTTGGCGCTATTGTCAGCAAAAAGTGCATTTGTTAACCATCGGCGAGCGATCACATACGTAATACTAACCGTTGGAGTTTCACATGAGTTCTTATCGCAACAACACGTGTTGTGAGACTCCATTTTAACTCAATCTACCGTAAAATTTCTATAATTTTAATTTATAAAAACTGGATACTGGCGAAATCCAAAAGAACACCGCCATTAAATAAAAAGATATTGACGTCTCGCAATTATTGCTCGATGACTGCACGAATATTGTTAACTAGCGGCCGCCCGTGGTTTCACCCGCGTGGTTCTCATTCCCGTAGGAGTATCGGGATAAAGATTATCCATATTAAAACCTATTTTAATCTACTATCTCTGTGCAAAATTTCACCCAAATCCGTTCAGTAGTTTCAGCGTGAAAGTGTGACAAACCAACTGACATACCTACTTTCGCATTTATAATATTTGTCAAATTTTGAGCTAATAACCCCACGGGCCTCGAAACTATGACAGCACAGGTGTTAAACTCCGAAGATAAACTAACCTCGCTTCTCTTGCATTATCATCTGGAACTTGTAATTTATAGTTATATACCTTACGACTCAATAACTTCTATTCGCAAACTCAACGTGATCCGGTTAAAACTAACCAAGCCAAGGCAATTAAAACTGGTAACCGGCTCGGTGTAGCTTGTTTGTTGTATGAGAGACAGCTTTTGTTACATTACTCAAGTGTATATTCAAGTTATCGTATGTTTACAGTAATAGGGCTAGGTAACTCTAAAATTCGGTAAAACCCTGCAAATAATGTTAAAATTATGAAAGTCGGTACGATTGATTAGGTCATTTCAACCGACCGATATTAGAAATACTTAACGGAAATAAGAGAAATTATGACGTGATAAGTCGAAAGGGATTTTCATGCCGATTCTAAAAATATAATCATTCTCTAAAACCACACATGATTCAGAATTCAGAATAAAAAATACCGTACAAGTACAAGTCGGACTCGCGCACCGAGGGTTCCGTACAAACCTGTAGGTATATAAGTAAAGTTCACCCATCACGACAATCGAGTCATAGTTATGGTATTTTTATTGCAAAATGAAATTTTAAATTTTCATAAATATTTTTTATTATATGATGTAACAAAAAATTTACGTAATTTTTAGTTACATCATACGTAAGAACGAGTTTTATTGTAACTTTTAAATTCAACTTGTCTTCCGTGTGTAGGTAAATAAAAGGTCAATAAACAACTGTCTTCCTTAAAAAATATTAAATTAACCAGCCAAAAAAAAGGTTGCGCCCATTCTACGTTTTCTTATCTCTTCGCCATTAATAATTAATACCGAATTGCGTACGAGCTCATATTATATTCTCCTTAATAACCATTGTAGTATTTACACAAATTTCTTCGCGTTTTGAAAAAAATATCCACGCCTTGGGCACGGTTCTTAGTAAATAGAATCTTTAATGAGCATAAATTAACGAGAAAGATGATTAAACGTTGTGAAAGACAGGCAAAAGAACTACTTTATTTTTCAGAGAAGAAAATTTATTTTTAAACTAGCAACACTTAATAGGCTATTTGACAGGTTTGAAAATCCATTTTATATTCCTGTAGTGGAGTTTAAGGAACCCAGTAAAAGTTGTTATTTTAAATTCTGGTACATATTTGCTGAAAAATATCAAATTAAAAATTTAATATTTAAATAGCGCGCCAAAACGCTACTTTGACAATATGGCGCTGCAATGGGTTCGGTGACGTCACTTGCCTGTATTCTGCATATCATCCACATACATAGGCAAACGAGGTTTACAAGCAGGTGACGTCATTATAAACTCGACGAATCAGGAGCGTTTTGTGTCACGTGACAAAACGTTTACGGATTTTTAAATAAATTTTATAATTATTTTCAACTTACGTGAATAAAAACCATTTTTAAACCCATAATTTATACTGATAACAGTAATTGACACTTTATTTTTTGCATTGTCAAATAGCCTATTGCCATATCGGTACTATAGAATCTCAGACTAAATTGCGTACCAAACCAACCAAAGGCCAATAGTCCTATGCCGTTATTTGGTTTGGTATCCCTGTTTTGATGATTTTATGATTATAAATAATCTCTGCAGTTTTGAATTCTGTGTAAGAATGATGGCCAAAACATCAAAAAGTGGTTAAAAATAAATTGTAAATAATAATAATAATAATAAATTTCATACAATCACACCAATTATCTAGCCCACGTTAAGTTTCATGAAGAACTTGTGTTATGGATACTAGATATCGATAAACATACTTATATATATATATATTGTAAATACATACATAATATACATATTAAACACCCAGACCAAGACAAATAGACATGTTCATGCACACAAATTTTTGTCTTGTCCGGGGTCGAACCCGGGACCTCTGGCGTAGAAGGTGGGTTAGTACCCCTGCGCCTAACAGGTCGTCAAGTCGTCGTAAATAATCAATAGATTTTTCCTAACTCGGGACTACGAGAGGGCACAATGAGTAGGTAACAAAGGAAAATGTGGTATACCTCGAAGCGCACTTAAACAATTCCTCGAACCTCACCTTTTACACTTCAAAAGGTGTGCTTCGAGGAATAGTTTAGGTGCCCTTCATTGCATGCGCTTAAAAATAGGTGCGCAACGAGGAAAGTCTCAGGAATATAAGCTTGTTTTAGAAATTATGATTTTGATGCGTTCGCGTTCTTAGAAGACAGGTGGTACCAATATAGCGGCAAATGAAGTATTATTTGAACGCACTTAGCGTCTGTACATGAACAAGAAAGCTTAGTGGCGGGAAAACGTCAACATCTATTTATTGCGGTGACAATGGGTCTGTGACTGCGTTGTCTATGGCCGAGACAGGTCGGCCCTCCACTGAAATATCGGCGCAAAAACGCAAAGCTATATATCAGATAGTCCCGCCCAGTTTCAATGTTACTTTGATTCCCGCCTTTAATGGGTTTTGTTTGTTTCGTTTATTTTACTGGAATCAAACCTGATATATTTACTGTTACTAATTAGGATCGGAGATAGTGTTGCCATGCCAGTCGTTCTATAAGGTACAGTCAATAGTTACAGTCTAAAGTCTTGGCCATGGCTATAAGCTACCATGGCCGACCTGTAAATTCTTACACAGATTGAGAACGCAAGTCAACAAAAGACAACGGCCGATTTTTACCAATGATGGTACGGATACGGGTTTGGGGTGAGTGAGAGGTTGTTTGTTTGGCAAGCCAATGTTACCATTTATCTCCAAAACTACTGGTTCGATTTTGATGCCGATCTAAAATGGGTGTTACGGTGACAACTCACTAGGGGGCGCTGCAGTAAGCATTTGTTTAAGCAAAACAAAAACTACAAGTCTGATTTTGATGCGATTTTCAGTAATGATATGGATCCAATTGCCAAGTTGACTTGCAAGTAGATCCATATTAAATTCGGGCGCCGTCTTTCGTTTCACTGTCCAGGCGCTTGTCACTTGGCACTGTACTTGAGCCGTGTAAACCGGGCCTAAGGAAAACATGTGCCGCTGGAAAACATGGGCAGGGGGCATGACACAAATGACAACCATGACCACCTCGCTAAAGCTCTCTGGACACTTTTCTCGCGCGAGCGCTCACACCGTACTGATATGAGCGGGACAGACATCGCGATATAAGCACTTTTGCGGAGTATTTAGTGCGATTTATTTACCTGAAATACATATATTTGGTACTTTAATTTTTAGAAAAGGTGCAACGTTGGCAAACCAAAAATCCGCAAATAAACCGAAAAATTATAGTACCTACCAAATATATATTTCGGGTAAATAAATCGCACTTAATACTCTTTTGTAAAGTTGTTTTATTTCAATTATGAGTGCGCGAAGAAACTTAAGATGTGCTTACGAAAGAAGAAGTAGAAGAGGTTACAATTTGACCTCGTCATGGCGGCGGTTTTCGTAGTCCAAGTGTGAAGCCTGACGTGCTGCTGACTGTACTTGTGGTCAATAATAAATAAAATAATGAATAATATATAATAATATATAATATATAATAATAAAATAAATAATGAATAATATATAATAATATATAATATATAATAATAAAATAAATAATGAATAATATATAATATATATTTTGGAACCCTATTTCACCCCCTCAACATCAAACTTTGTAATATAATACATCTAATGTAGGAAAATCCTGACAAAATCAATAAAAAGTTTCATTTTCAAAATAAAATCGTAAGTAAAAGTAACAGGCAGACAATGTAACTGATAATTTTTGACAACTTTGGGTGGATTGCACCATCTAACTTTAACCACGGGAAAAATGTATAAGATTTGACAGTTTTGACAACAGAAAATTGGTTAAAGTTAACTGGTGAAATTCAGCCTTAATACTATTACAAAAGCTTATGACGATATCAATAGATTGTAGCGACTACTAACAATTAAAAAAACCGGCCAAGTGCGAGTCGGACTCTCGCACGAAGGGTTCCGTACCATTATCAATAAAATCTGCAAAAAAATCACGTTCGTTTTATTAAATATTGATTTTATCCGGTTTTTAAGTATTAGTTGTTGTAACGGCAAAAGAAATACATCATCTGTGGAAATTTCAACTGTCTTACTATCACGGTTCATGAGATACAGCCTGGTGACAGTCTTAGTAAATAGGGTCCCGTTTTACCCACTGGGTACGGAACCCTAAAAAGTATCATCTCAACACTGAATTCGCAATCTGTCTTTGACGTACAAAAATCGTTTTCAAACCAACACTAATAAACAAAATTATAATGACACCTCTTAATTATTTAAACTTTTTAAGCAATTAGATGTTTAGGGGTCCATTATAAATTGGTTGGTAGATACAGGTAAAAACAGTATCTTCAGTAAAATTGTAGTTTAAAATATTCCTTGACTTTACCATCTGGCAGTGTGACTAACGACATTTCGCCGACTTAGTTATAAAAAAACAAATATCACAAAAAGGTAGCTTCTAACGTCGGCGTCGTTTAAAAAAAGGTGTTGTATTGTGACGACGTGAGATATGAGAGCGGCATCCTCAACCCATTCATTATGGGTAGGAGTTTACAAGTCACAAAAAACCTTGGAGACGATTCTATTCTAAATCTATATATTATAATAATATATAATATATAATCATAAATAAGAATCATTTTTTTTTATGACGAACGGGTAGACTCTTAGCCTTCATCATACCTAGGCCCTTATTCACTATGACCACTTGGCGATTCCTTGCTCAAACCACGCCAATGTCGTACTTGGTTTTGACATTTTCAAAAGTCGTTTTCTCCATGATACTCCCAAATTATAAAGTTATTGTACAAGTACATGAAAGGCACAAGTTGTATAATTATTAAACAAGTAAAATAACTTTAAAATTTGTAAGTGTCATAGAGAAAACGAATTTTGAAAATGTCGAAATCAAATACGACTTTCGCGTGGTTTGAGCAAGGAATCGGTAAGTGGTCATAGTGAATACGGGCCCTGATGTTAAGTATTGATAAGGCTTAAGATAGAACCGAGCCTCTCCGGGAATCCTCAATCACTGAGAAACTGGCTAACTTAAATTTAGCTGCCGGAACACAACAATGCTGAAAACATTGTTGTTAAAGCGTCAGACTTAGATAAGATGGTGGTAGCTAGCCAGGCTGACTTACAACAAGTTTACCACCAACCAAACCGAATACAATATGTAGTCCCGAATCGAACCCGGGTCCCCAGGGTCTGATACCGATGGTTGTACCACTAGACCACAGAGGCGGTTAAAATCTTTGTATGTTTTTCCCCTATTTGCCCCTAAATAATTGATCAGATTGTGATGAAACTTGGTTAAAGTTGAAAGTTTTGTTCCTGGCCCAAAAAAAACTGTATATTTCTTTATACCGTGGCATTGCAACGCATGCTGGGTTCAACTAGTAGCAAAAAAAGGCTTGCATATTATGTCTTTTCTTTTATGAACAACGGGGAGACCCGTAGCTTCCCTCATCGTTATCTGTCATTTTTAATGTCTCCACTGCTGGGGCACTGGCCTACCTTATGGATGGATAAGGTACGGAGAATTGGCTAAACCTATGCGGATTGGTGGATTTTTACGGCAGCAAATGCAGCCGAGTCCAACGGCTTTACGTGCCTTCTGAAGCACGGAGGAGCACGAGATAGTAAATTTTTGGTCACCCATCCCGCGACCGACCACTGCGAAAGTTGCTTAACTTCAACAATCGCAGGCCGAGCGCCCGAATCATTGCGCCACCGGCTCCTCAATTATTAGTACATACATAACATTAACATTACTCATAGTTTTTAATTTAAAAAAAAATGTTTTACACTACTCCATGGTATTCTTGTTCGGCGCATATGCTTCGCACGTGCACTTCAACACCCATACTCGGCCAGATTTCAGGAAATAACAGTTGATGTATTAATAGTTCCAGCTCATTACTCTATATTTAGACACTGTTTAGTTAATTGGAAGCAGTTTAATTGGTTATAAGATATCGTTGGATGTTTAGTGAATAATATATTTAATAGAAAGGAGGTCATTCATGCTCCATACACTTTTGGGTGTTTTCTGAAAGTGCAAGCCAACAAATGGTACGTGTGTCTTTTTCCATCCATAAAGAAGGACAGTGCCCTAGAAGAAGCGACATTTATAATGGTTTTTTTTATTATTTCAATAGGTATTATGTGTAATTAAAACAAAATATAGTTATTCTTCAATCATATAATTATCTACCATCGAATGGTATATAAACCTTGATATTTAATATTATAGACTTTATTTTTCTATTCTATCTTACTTTGCCACAAACCTAAGAATTGTAAAGTAATTGCTATTACCAACGTAACACTAGGAACTTAATAAGAGTTAAATAGAACAATTTAGCAGCAAGTCGCCGACGGCAAACTAGGACCACAGATTAAATAATTCAAAACAAACTGTCACTAAAACGGGAATTAACATCCCAGACGACTTAGAACGTCTGAGGCAATGAACGCAGAATAAATAATAGGACGGGTACACGTCTTAGCAAATTACCCCGAACGGGCGGGAGAATTGATGGCAACACTGCCTGGAGTGCCGCCATGTCAACTGCGGCCGTCTGAGCGGGCTTTTTCTTTTTCGAATAATTTGAAATTAGAACGCTTAATGACAATGAGTATTTATTCCGCAGGATATTTTTAACGATCTTCGTTATGCAGCTACTTGCACTAAAAATGAGATTAACGCAGTTTTTTTTTTGTTTAATAAAAGTATTTGTGATACGTGTCCGGCACCTTTCTAGAGGATAGTAAGTCGTCGTCTCAGCCACATGACACCCACTGCTGGGTATAGGCCTCCCCCAAGGATCTCCACGCCGATCGATCCTGTGCTGCCCGCATCCAGCGGCTGCCCGCGACCTTCACCAGATCGTCGGTCCACCTTGTGGGGGGCCTACCCACGGAGCGTCGTCGTCCGGTACGCGGTCGCCATTCCAGAACCTTTCCGCCCCAACGGCCATCGGTTCTTCTCGCTATGTGTCCCGCCCACTGCCACTTCAGGGGTGCGATTGCGTAAGGTAATCGTATTTATTTGATAGTTCATATCGTATTCAATCGGCTGCAATTTGTATGGAATAACATTTAGTATGATACAATATGAACTGTCAAATGAATACGATTGACCTTACGCAATCGCGTAACAGCTGAGCAATCCTTCGAGCGATGTCAGTAACTTTAGTTCTCCTGCGGATCTCCTCATTTCTGATTCGATCACGCAGGGAAACGCCGAGCATGATCTCTCCATTGCACGCTAAGTTACCTTGAGCCTCCTTAACAGACCCATAGTTAGCGACCACGTTTCGCTGCCGTAAGTCATCACTGACAACACACACTGGTCGTAGACTTTCGTCAGGCATACCGAACAAACACGGAATAAATATAATTAAGTAACGTAATTAAAAGGCACCTAAGTAAAAGTTAAGTGCTGACTGACATGCACAAGCTTGACGCCGAGGATTGGCGTGAAAACAGAGGGAAGTGGCGATCTCTTGTGGTGGAGTGGAGGCCAAGACTCACCTGGGTTGATGCGCCAAATGTGTTAGTAAGTAAGTTGAAGTTAATTATAAATCAACTTAAACGTAAGTTGTAAACTTCAATTCAAAGAGCTTGAATCTAAAACGTTGTACAGTCGTCGGCGGAACTCCAATCTTTACATGTCGTCCCCACTACTGGGGCACTATCCTTATATCCTTATCCATCCATAAGGAAGACTCCTTGTGGATGGATAAGGATATTGGGCCATGACCCACCACGCGGGCCCAATGCGGATTGGTGGGTTGTAACGACTGCAAATGCAGCGGGGTCCAACGGCTTTACGTGCCTTCCGAAGGACGGAGGTAGAGGAGGGGTAGTCGAGATAGTAAATTTTTGGTCATCTATCCCGTGACCGACCATTGCGAAAGTTGTCTTACCTTAACTTAACTTCAAAATGTAAGAAAAAGACTGCTTAAGTGTCTTACATAAAAGCCACACCTTTGTGCAAAACACTTAAGCAGTCTTTTCCTTACATTTTTAAACTAAAATTTTGATTTTCTACACGTTGCGTACCTGTTTCCAAGGCGATACCCTTTTCAGTACTAAATAAATATGCGTAAGGTGCTCTTTCCAGTTTCTCTGTTCTGTGATGTCGACAGTACGGACGGCAAAATTTATTTATAGATAGCGTTAATGCGTTTAGCTAGTAATGTCTTAATGGTTTTGTTTATTCTATTGATAAAAGGCGGACTTGAGAACTGCCGCCTTTTGAAACAAACTTTAAACTAATTAGGATATAATTAAAATCAATAGAAGTTTCTACTGAAGTTTCTATCGCTTTGATAAATTGACGGGAGCGTTTGGATACTGATCTGAGCTATATATATTATATATTTCTTAACACCCACAATGAGGAAATGATTAGCTGTCGTCAGCTGATGTTAAGTAATAATAAGGCTGACGGTCGAATTGCGCTTCCAAGGAATCACACCAGGATCAGATCTGATACTGGTGGAGGAGGTTAAATTATCTAAATAATAACACCCAGTCACGGAACAAACTCAAAAATATCATTACAATGCCCCAGGTGGGGTGGGGATCGACCCTTAGCCACAGAATACTTAATAGTAAAAGTATTCTAAGCACAGTAGAAATTATTAGTATCAATCACTTCGACATCGAACCTATTACCGTAGCAAATCTAGTTTCAAGGCATGGTTTCTCAAAGTGGGATACGCGTACCTATAGGGTTACGCGAGTAGACGGTAGGGGGTTAGCGGAGAGATTTAAAATTAAAAGCTAAGACTAAGGTTAAAATTTCTAAAATTACTCGTCAAGTCGTCAAAATTCGCGACAAGTCGTCAGGGGTTCATCACGAGTTAACCACCAACAATTTCGAGTAACCCTGCTATAAAGAATCTAAGTTGTTACGTCACAACACACTTAACATTGCCCTTGAACGCATCCTTAATAATCCCTATCTCTTATGTTAATCAGAACAGTGTTCTTTAGACAACTGCGAGCTGTTAACCTCCAAGTATTTGCTGTCTACAGTACCATGTTTCGGCAAAGAAAGGTAATTACGGGAAGGACACTCGCGGCCGCACGAACATATTTCCTTTGCCCATTTCTCAAACGCTGGTGACGAAGAAAAAAGTCAATAATGGCGGGACGTTTTGGCGCGATCACACTGACTGACGGTTGGGGTGACCATATTATAACATTCCAAGGCAATACCTACTTACTTTGCCAAAAAAAAATAGCTAAGCTATTGTAAGAAGATTGAAGAACTATCATTCACACATTCTTGATCTAATTGGAGCCATTTTACAGACAGCCGAAGTAAGAAGTATGAAATATCGCAATCATTCTGAAATTATGTCTTAGTAGAAGAAGCAAGAGAAATATGCCAGTGGAAACAAGTGATATCTGTCTGGGAAGAAAGCTATATTAATTACGTTCGTATTGTATGAAGTACGCCAGTCTTTGGCGCTTTGCCGCGACGACGGCCCTTATACAAACAAAGTAAACTAATAGCCTTTCGGAAAAAGCACTTTTGACAGATTTTCCCAGAAAGTTATTAAGAGTGGACGAGTTTACACTGGAATACTGTACGCAGAAACTATTGAATAATTTATGTCTAGTCGAGAAGATTTCCTGTCCAGCGATCTTATCGTGGAATTGTCCTTTGAAACTACAGCGACGCATAAATGCAAGCTTTTGCTCAAGTTTTGCTATACATACATACACTCTCGCCGTCAGAAACATCGCACCATTTATGAGGGAAATATTGGATATCATTTGAAAGGTAACGAAAAGGAGTACTCAAAATAATTAAACTTTTTAATTTTTATTGGAATAGAACAAAAAAAATATAAAGTTTACAAAACAATACCACTCCTTAATAATGCTTTTTGTACAAAAACAACTTAGAAAATAATTATTTTTTAAGGGTTAGATTACGGATCACTGCCTTTTGAACCTGCATTGACCCATTAAAACCCACAAATTGTAGCGCAATTGCTCAACCAGCGGCCCTTATAGAGCAACAAAATTGCATTTTTTTTAATGTCACATTTTTGTTCTATTTATTATGTTTTTTTAATGCAATGAAATCTTGTTTATTAAGTTCATTTATTGGGCTTTCAAACAAGGCTAATATTGGTGGGGGTATAAGCCGTACACGCATTCGTAGTGTTAATAATGCTTAAGATTTTTTTTAAAAAGGTGCGATTATTTTGACGTTGAGTGTATTAGTTTCGTGGTGACTTTTTCTTCCCTATATCTTCCAATTAGTGGCCGCCCGCGATTACCTAAGCTCGCGTTTTTCCCGATCTCGTGAGAATATCGGGATGAAAAATGTATCCTATAGATGTTTTAATCCAGGCTATAAACGATCTGTGTATGTGTATCATTTAAATCCGTTAAGATTTTTTTTGTCTGATTAAGTAACAAAAATGTAAAAATGCAATTATTATATTAGTGGAAGTTGATTATCTCGAAAAGAGTGAACATTCCTTGTCGTGCTGATCGCGTCAAACACAAATGTTAAACACGCGCCCTACGGCGATCTAGTACACACTCGACCGTAACAAAAAAAAGTAGGTAGGTAAGTACTTTGTAAGCCCCATTCGAACTTCCCAAAAATATTACTTATATGTCCATTGGTTATGCTGTTTTGGTACTTTTGGTTCGATTTCTGTTCAAATTTCATGGCGCCACTGACAATCTTTTTTTTTAAGTCGATTATAATTTAGGTCCAATGGGACATGTTTTTTTGATAGAGGTTCGTTTGAGTACTTTTATGTAGATGAGGTCTAATCTTGAGGGGCCAATGGGTATTAATACTAGATCAAAACGGCGCAGAAATATTCCATACCTCATAAAGAAACATGGGCACCCTATCAACAATACTTAGCCGCCATCTTGTTTTGTTAAACGTTCACCGCCCGCCGCACATTTATTTCCAGTCTGTAAGTTTTATTTATATATTTTACGTTTGATTAGCTATTTCGTCTGGTCCATTGTATTTTTGTCGATTTTTTTTTATAATGATCAATTTTTGGGTACAGTCAACAGCACGCCAGGTAACTACGATAACCGCCGCTATTACCTGCGACATAAGGGCGTTCGAGTGTACAGTCAACAGCATTTTCGGTTTATACAAACTGTTAAAGGGGTCGGGGTAACTTTATATGGACTAGTGGCACGTCATTTTTTTCAGCGGCCACTCAATGTTTCGCAATAAAAAAATGTATCTGAATAAACTTTGACTTTAGTAATATCGGAGCTGGATCTGTTCTTTTTAGGGTTTCGTAGCCTAATTGCAAAAAACGAAACCCTTATAGATTCGTCATGTCCGATGTATGTCACAGCCACTTTATTCCAAAACTATGAGGATGCCACAGTTGAAACTTGGTAGGTAGATGTATTCTGTAACCGCTTTACGGTTTTTAGACAAAAAAATATATATATAGATATATTACAGGGGGCTCCCCATACAGGGAACTTTTTTTTCATCAAACCTATACGTGTGGGGTATCTATAGATAGGTCTTTAAAAATTACATTGAGGTTCCTTAAACAGTTTTTTCTCGAAGTCAACCATGTGAATGATATACACTTTCAAAGTGGTAAAATGTGTGTCCCCCCTCTTTTAAAATAAGAAAGTGAAAGATCTAAAAAAAGTATATGCTGTAGACCTTTACAAAAACTTTCAACGAAAATTAGTTTGAACGTTTGAAATTAGTTGAAATATATTTAGCAGTTTCAGAGCTATATAACTTTGTCATTCATACAGAAACTATGAAAAACAAAGTTATTTTTGCAGACAAAAAAACATTGTGGCATTTTGGGTAGGTATATTTAATATAATAATAATAATAGTAGAAACTTTATGTACACGATAATCAATCTCTTCCAGGCAACCTTGGGTGAGAGACGAAACCCTTCACGTGCGAAATTTATTGTACACGATACAAAAACATACACATACAGAGAAAACGATAAAAAAGAGGAACACACCATAGGCGGCCTTATACATAGCAATCTCTTCCAGGCAACCTTGGGTGAGAGACGAAACCCTTCACGTGCGAGTTCGACTCGCACTTGGCCGATGTTTTGTTTTTAACTCAATAATAAACAAGATCGATACACGTCTGAAATCTCGGTGCCGATATAGTTTAGGGGTGCTCGTTCGGTCGCATGTTTTTAGTCATGTGATTTGGCATATTATAATTTTTTCGCATAAATTACAATAAGCAGTCTTATGAAGGCAGAATGGTTTCATCGGCATAATTCTTACCTTCTCTAATTTCCTTTAAAACAATTTTAATGACAATAAAATTTAAAGGGCATAATTGTTAATACGTCTAAAGGCAATTTATTCTTAAAAGCCGAAATGCATAGAGGATTTATCAAAAACTATATCCTCTGTAACCATCAACAATTTTTAAGTAAAAGTTAATATTTATGTTAGCGTGTTTGGTAGGAAATTAGGTCCCGATACCGACCTGCCGTGGTCACCTTGCCGTGGTACTTGTATGTCCAATACTAGAGTGCAATTTAGAGCTCGGAAGGGCGGAGGGAGATCAGCCCCCGTCCACCGTAGCAAAACTCAGTGAACGCGCGAGACAGAGCGGCTTAGGCAGCAGCAGCTCTAAAATAATTATGTCTTTCTGTTTTATGTATGTTTTAAACCCATAGTTTAGCTATATATATGTTCCATACACTTCTTTCTTTAATATATTATTTCTTTTTTGTTTCATTTGTTATTTTAACTTAGTGAATAAGTTTTTAATGTCCTAGTCCTAAGAGTGGCTCAATGTAAATTTAAAATATTGTAAAAGTGTAATTATAGGCACTGTAAGGTCTTTAGTTTACATTTTTACATGTTTCTATTTTGTTTCTGTATATGACTGTTTGTTGCCTTAAATAAAAAAAAATAGATTTGTGTCTTTTAATATGTTTTTTTTTTAAATTGACTATTATAGTTCCACCAATGACGCCAACTATACCGATACCACACCCCATTTGACAGATATCTAAAGTCGTAGCTGCTGTTGATTGTACATTTCATTATTTTATTCTATGAGGCCAAACGGTACGGCTTCTGTTTTTGTAATGGATGAATTGACACGTGTAGTTTGATACAACATTATTTTTCATATTTTAATACAAAACTACTAGAAAAAAATGGACGATTGTGTGTGGGTATCACAAGTTGTTGAGATAGCGGTACGCTGATTCTCTAACAAATAATCACCTAACAACATAGACCTATTAATATCGGGATAGACGATTAAAGTGTACCTTGCGTGTCAAAAGTTTGATCCGCGGTCAAAGTTTTATGACCTAAGTCAGTTTTCATGATGACACCATGAAAACACACGTTACTCAGAAACGAAAATGGTTAATTTTGCAGTGCTTTCTTGCAAGAGCTCGTCAATAACATTAATACATCACTAAATCTCGCTCGTGACGTCATCGTAGGTACGAAAAATTCGATACGCTAGGTTCTCATACAGTTTGAAGCGCTCTTTTCGTCTATCTCGATATAGGTCTGTGCCTAGCATCTATACATACAAAATATGGAATCGATTTCCTTAAAAAATAAATAAATATTTCCATACAATCACACCAATTATCTAGCCCACGTTAAGTATCATGAAGAACTTGTGTTATGGATACTAGATAACGGATAAACATACTTATATACTTTTTTTTTGTAAATACATACATAATATACATATTAAACACCCAGACCAAGACAAATAGACATGTTCATGCACACAAATATTTGTCTTGTCCGGGGATCGAACCCGGGACCTCTGGCGCAGAAGGTGGGGTTAGTACCCCTGCGCCAAACAGGTCGTCACTTGGTCACAGGTCCTTGCATCTTGTAAGTAGAGTGATTCCATATTTTCGCTCGTGAGTGTAGTTTCATGCTGTCATTACTGTTACATTTTCATACTGTATGACTGACAGCCACAATAAACTGAAACCGAACCGAGTTTTCGTTAAATAACCAGCCCTGCGGTCTTGTGTGGTTTCTCGCCAGTCGCTAGCTCGAAGCTCGCGAAGATCAGCTTTTAAGTTCTACCATATCACACCATCGATATATGGGACGGCCTACTAGTCTTCGCCCTAGTGGTTTACCCATGTCTAGGTACATTTGACCCCATTATTTTTAAATGACCTTGCCAGCGGGTCTTAGTCTCTCCTATGATATTAATGTCGCCAAATAGATCTTCGATCTCAGTGTTTTTTTGAAGCCTAGGTACCATCTGCCTTGGCTAAACATTTAAAATTAATCATTAAACCGACTTTAATAAGTAAAAAATAAAGTTTTTTTGAGTCTATGGTTCTCGAAAGCTCGCATGCGTACTTAAAGAAAACGAACGCTTCAAGAACGCTAGTTGTCTCGTTAGTTAGTGAAATCTCGCGTCGTGTCAACCTGACATGAGTGAAGATAACATTTGGTCAAGCAAGCCAACGACAGCGTGCTGCGCCGCAGAGCTCCTCCACAGAGTATAAACTTCCACGCATATTAAAAACCAATTAAAAAAGGTTCTAATCCAATAGTTACTTATTTAAAAAATCCTCCAGCAATACATATCCGCACCGAATATTTCGAATCGCGCACCACTTCCGAACGTTCCATTCCTGATAATTGCTACAAAGTGTCACAGAATAAAATCACGACCATCGTTGGGCTTAACAAATTTAAATTTGGAACGTAACGAGCGGCGAGAGCTAATAAATTAAACGCTCAAACACTTGGGCGGTTCGCGCTTGGCAGAACCGGTTCTATTTTCAAATTTCAAAGAGTAGAAATTATGCTCTCTAAAGGGTTGACAAGCGTAAAGGATATTGTCTTTGACTTTAATTTGTTTATGGACTTACAAGTGTATACCATAGCGAAAAATATCTAAATCTATGGTGTCTACTACAGCATAATGCTCACCATAGAAAATATTTGATAGTTATAGATAGAGACAGACACTATTTGTTGACCATCATTATTTAAACGTACTTACAGAGAAAAACCCGGGATTTTGACTATATTACAAACAAATCGGTCCCTGCCTCAGCTTGTGTTGCCTCTGCACCAGAAGTGTAGCAGCAACAACCTGTTGGGACGCAGTCTGTGGTAATAATCCCGATAGGATTCTGTAGGTAGGTTAATAATAAAATATGTACTTATGGGCTTATGGGACACACTTTGACGATCTACCAAAAAACATGTTCAATTGGCCTCAATTATAAATCATTTTTGTACGTAAATCGAACCAAAAGTACCAGAGCAGCATAACCAGCCTGGAGGTCGAATGGGCACCCTAAATATAACATTTTTATTGTAGGAAGATCGAACGGGACCTCAAAATGAGGTGCAATAAGTACTTTTCATTAGGGTCGAATGGTAATAGCACAGATTAATAAATAGTTACTTGTAATAGATCACTTGGACTAGATATTTAAATTAACCGATTGTAAACCTGTAACCATAAGTCCATAACCCATTCTATTTTCAAATTCAGCATCGATCTTAATGACAGATGGCGTTAGCGTGTCACGTGACACGTCGCGACGCGGCGCGACGTCGCCGATTTAAAAAGTTATGTTGACAGTGACATTAGGCTAGGGAAGTTTTTTAAGTTATTGGTGCCGCATTACTTGAGAAATATTTTGATTTTTGTTTTTCAATAAGCATCATACTTTAAGAGTTTTGAACTTTTAAGTGATGCCAGTTTCATGCACACTGAAAGTGTTGGAAATACAAAATTGTAATAAAAAGACTTGTTATATTTTTTTTTAATTTTGCACTTTAAAATCAAGGTAAGGCACTTATTAATTTTTTATTTAATCAAACATAACGTCAGCTTTATCCTTTACTAACAAGATAACTTTACGTTTATCTTAATTTTTGGCGCGCAGTGTTCATTGAAATAAAACAACTTTTACGGATATCAAACGCGCTATATGATTCCAGTTGATTTCTGACGCATCCTTTTGCAGTTGCTCAACGTCCATATGAGCAAAGCAATTCCTATGCAAAACCTTAGGTATGGATTTTAGGGGCTTGAGAATATAGAATAGGAAAATTAGGTCGTGGCGGGAAAAACCAGGAGCGATATGTTGACCATACGATGGGACGAGGGAAGGATTCAATGTTAGAATTAAGTCGCGCCATGTATCATCCATCACCATCTAGGTTATGGGGAGTCGGTTGTAGGGGCAAAACATGTAGATTGGCTGACTGAATTATTTGATGGAGCTTTTGGGACCGAGGGTAACAGGATATTTGTATTGAAATCACCCATGATGATGTGATGTGCATACTCAAAACCCAAAGACTAAAACCTATTCGAATTCGGTGAAATAGTCAATAGAGGGGGGACAGTATACCACACCAACAACAGTTTTATTGCACCCCGTTCCAACCTCCAGCATGAGGTGCTAAGTAAGGTGAGTAGAGGACGCTACTATCTTAAAAGTAAAATTGTTACGGAATAGCAACGCCACCTCCACGACCAATAGCCCCCGATCGTTCCGGATAAGGTAAAAACCGGGAAGAGTACAGAGAGGACGAAGATGCGGTTTTACCAAGATTCCGAGATTAATACTGCATGTACGTTTCGGTCAGTAAACACGTCAAGCAGTTTGTTGAAGTGCCAGGGTATACTTTGAGCGTTGATGTGGAATACGTTTAAGAATTAGGAAAAAGAAAAGGACTGTGAAAATATACGATTACGATCACTTAACCGCCTCTGTGGTCTAGTGGTAACACCACCGGTATCAGATCCAGGGGTCCCGGGTTCGATTCCCAGCGGGGGTACATATTGTTTTCGGTTTAGTTGGTAGTCGGACTTGTTGTAAGTCGGCCTGGCTAGCTTCCACCATCTTATCTAAGCCTGACGCCATAACAACAATGTTTTAAGCATTGTTGTATTCCGGCAGTTCGAGATAAGATAGCCAGTTCCTCAGTGGCTGGGGATTCCGGGAGAGGCTCGCTTCCATCTTCAGCCTTATGGGCACCGCGACTCGCTGTAGATGCTTATCTCGCAATGTCTGTCCCGCTCATATTAGTACGATATGAGCGGGACAGACAATACGCTCGCGCGAGAAAAGTGTCGAGAAAGCTTTGCTACGCATGCTGGTAAGATGAAGGCTAAGAGTCTCCCCGTCATTCATAAAATAAAAAAATAAAAAAACTTAGTTCGTGAAATATAGCGCGTTTGATATCCGTAAAAGTTGTTTTATTTCGAGATAAGTTTTACCAATATATCCTAAACATTTATCTTAAGTAAGAAAAATGAAAATTGACAATTATACCGGGCCTAGCCGAACACCAGAGCCGTATCCACGACTCGAAATGACTGGATTTTTTAATGTACTTTTTATTTAAGTACTAAGTAATAAGCTGATGGTTTTTTTTACTTTGAATGGGTTTGCTCTTAGTCCCCATAAAGCCCAGGGGCTAAAACAGAATCCACGATGAAATCGAGCTAACCCAGAAGGTGCCTATTCACGGTTCCTTTGAATATGAAAGGGTTATACATATACATATCATCATCAGCCTGTGAACGTCCACTGCTGGACATAGGCCTCTCCTAACTCACGCCTATTGTAGCGTTCATAGGAGGATATTAGCCTACTGCTACCACGCTGGTCAGACGGGTTGGTAGAGGGTTTGTTCTAAGTTTTCCTTCTCTCGCACAGGTTTTCAATGCCGAGCCACTTAGTCGACTCTTACGACTTCCCAGACATATAAGGGAGTGGTGACACTTGTATTCTTAGGCCGTCACCTAACGGCAACATACACATATAAGTGCTCGGAACTCGGAAATACAGACGCAGGGAGGGAGATCCACGCCTTTGCTGTGCAATCCCACTAATATTATAAATGCGAAAGTATGTCAGTTTGTTTGTTACTCTTTCACGCAAAAACTACTGGGCCGATTTGAATGAAATTTGCCACACAGATAGAAGATAGCCTGGATTAAAACATAGGCAATTTTTTATCCCGATATTCCCACGGGAACCACACGGGTGAAAACCCGGGCGTCCGCTAGTATAATATAAAAATGATGAGTAGCACTTGGTGCGACATTTAGGAATATCAAGCAAGAAAGAGTGGTAGCACGCAGTGTGTCTGGATGTCCGAAAGGAAGAAATGAGATGGCGGTATGAGCTCAAGCAGCTCCTGAGCACACTCTACGAAATACAGTATGTAAGAGACCGACAGACAGGCAACTTTGCGGCGGTGAGCTGAGGGTGTGACACTTGCTCCTCACCAGTTCTTTCTTTGTGGCCAATTAGCCTCTCAGCTCTGCTTTGGATTGTTTAAGTATAATATTGAATTGAGAAATGTAACCGTTAGCAACAAAATAGCATTATTATAACTAGTTACATAAGTACTTTATGAGAAAGTTACAAAATCATAATAAGAACAGAGTACATAGCTTCTCAAAGCTCATTTACATTAGGGTTGCCTCAAACCAGAAAATTCTTCAATATTTATATGCAGTAATTTAAACAAAATACAACTTCAAGCTGTGTGGTGTCGGCTTAGAATAGCACTACCCCCTCTCATCCCGTGGGTTTCGTAAAAGGCGACTAAGGGACTCAGCCTTTAGGAGACGGGCAGCAGCGTCTCCTACAAAGTTGGCCATACTGCGATCGCCAACCCGCCTGCCAAGCGTGGCGATTATGGCAAACCCCTCCTTTTGGGGGAGGCCTATACCCAGCAGTGGGTGGGTGTTATGTGGCTGAGACGACGACAACTTCAAGGTTAGATTCGCAGTTAGTGTGTTTTAACAATATTGCTTAAATAATACACATCATAATAATTTCGCATAAAACTATTACTTACTGCATGTTTAATAAAAGCTTATTAAGTAAATGTCAAACGTTTCATAAAATAAAAAACTGTCTGGTGGACGTTGTTCATAAACAATTCATACACTCAAACATACACAGCACTTTTACACAAAAAACTTGTCAGTAAGTGTAAAATATTCGAGAAAAGGAGTAGGAGTAGGTACTTAGTCACAATATATCAAAATTTGATTAAAATTAAACGTTTTTATGTTAGCTTATTGTTAATAATAGCCTATTAAAAACAAGTATCTTAATACTTGTTTTGTTTTTTTTTAATACTTGTGTTTACAGCTTACAAAAACAGCCTTAAATACACGCGATCGTTTTTGTTCTAAAATCGACGATGAAATAATTTGATATCTAAAACGAATGACAGACAACCCTATTCCCAACCAATCTGCAGTTTCTTCGGAAGCGTTCTATTTTTAAAACGTTTCACTGTCAACTGTCAAACCCGATGACAGATGGCGTTGTGAGCGGGATAAGGCGGGATTTCTGAAAACACCGTCGTGAGCTCGGTGCGTTCCATATTTGAAATTAAGCATGGAGGCACGTTTCGGCTATTAGCGACAAGGTGCTACGATTTTAAACATGGAACTTTATGGTTCTTGTTTTTTTTTCTTAACGGCATGTTATATTAGGTTTTATGACGTTTGCGCTTAGAATTCGATTTTAGAAAATGGAGGTTCTAAAGAGTTGTTGTAAATTTCAGCTATATTTTTTTTTGTACTTTGACTACATGCATACCTAACTACTGTACGTATATTGCAACTATTCAAAACTTTTTTTTAAAACTTCCTTTTTCTTTCAACGTATATATATACCGTTTTTTGTTTGTGCCCAAAGTTAAGGGGGACGTTGTGTTATGTTACGTGAACAAAATATACTCGTATATATTTTTAATGTTTTTTTTATCATTTTTATTTTATCAAGTGTTAGCGTCGTTTAATTGAATATTAAACCTACATACGCAATAAAAAACAAAGAAAGCAAACTAATAACGATATAAATATAATAAAAATAATTATTGTACCAAGCTCGGCTCAGCGATATCCGCTGATCGGGGCGCAACGATGAAAAAAAGTTAGCTAGTTTTTCTTTTTTTTTTGCCTAATTTTGCTCTAAATACACAATCTCCCACATAACTTTGGGCACATAAAATACAAACAGCCTGCATAAGGTACTTTTTACAAATAGGAACTAACATTTTAATCTACAGTGGTAATGAATTAAAAAGGCAATTTACAATTATTTTGATGATAGTTAGCGAAAACTCTTTTTCATAATAATTAAGTGTCATGACACGACAGAGACTATTGATAAATCAACTGTCACTATTCATCTTGTTATTGCAGCACCAATATTCTTGTAAATAGAGGGGGACGTCCTTTTGTATTATGGAAATAACTTCAAAATAAATCCATGGAGTTTAAAATGCACTTTAAGATGGAATAAGGTTACCATGGAGTCGCTCGCACTCGAACTTTTTTTCAATTATAGTATTGTAATATTTATAGGTATTTAATACTAATATTAAAATGAGAAAGCTTGTTTGATAGTTACTCAATCACGCGCAAGCAGCAGGCATTTTGCATACATCTGGACTAAATAAGACACATAAATACCTATTACTTTTCGTGACCACATTCCCACGGGAAAGAAACCACGCGCGGGTGAAACCGTGAGCTAAGCTAGTCATTATTTAGGTATTTCTTAAAATCACACTATGTAATTATTAAGGCTCGATACATATGTAATGCATATTTATTTATTCTTAGTCCAACCAAGACACATTATAACTTTTTAATTTTGCATTTTACAATGCTATTTTTATTTGATAAATATTAAACAAGAAAATATACAAGAAAAAAGCAACTAGTCTCATGTCGCCCTGACGGGATCCAGTCAAGATGGCAAGACACCATTACCTATAGCTTATATAATGAAACTACTTAGATAACACACAACTAAAAGTACCTACAGATTTTAAGCTTATACAAGCAAAAACTTCGTGGCCTCATCACATAGGTACTAAATAAAAAAGGTTTTTATTTTTACCCGACTGCAAAGGAAGGGTTACGTTTTATGCGTGTATCTTGTATATGTATGTTTGATAATATGTAATATTCTTATTTACATCTTGTCTTTCAAATGTCTGTACGGATTCCTGTAATTAAGATATCGTTAGATTTGTCTTGACAGCCCAAGTGTTCTTAGCTAAGTGATGTTAAAAAAACCAACATAGCGGCTGTGAGGTGCTATGATTTGAAGTGACATTTTTTTTTTGGGATATTTTACAATATGGGTATTAAATTAAAAAGCTGGTCACAAAGGTTTCAAAAAGGTATATCAAGACCGATAAATACCTAAAAACCCGCCTGCTTGAAAAGACAAGGTAACTGAAAAAATGGAAACAAGATCAAACATAAAAATATTTTAATCAACATAATAACATGCAGTCGAAGGCATACAATTTAATAATAAGTCGAATTATTTATAATATCATGCCTCCGACTGCATTTTTTGCTACTGGCTAAAGAAACATACATTAAAAAAATGTGTCACGACTCCACCCATTTTGTTCTATTGATACATTACGGGGCGTAGCGCTCTCAAATTTATGACAATCGAGTATCCCTTAAGTTCAGTTTAAGCGGAGCTTTAAGGTAAATAACTTAAACTTAGTAACTTAGCTTACACACTGATTTATAGCCAGACTTGGAGATGATTACGACTTTTTATTTATTTGGTTTCGAAACAAAAAATACATTAGATTTTGTTTTTCCGATGTTAAAGTTATAATTTGTGTTCAAAATGTTAGTTGTTTGAGGAAATAATTGTTCGTCGATGGTTCATTCTACATTACACTTCTATACTTTTATTTTTCTTGTCTTGGCTGGCCCCGACTCCAAAGGCTTATTTTTCACTTCTTGAAGTCGGTTAAAAAGGTCATTACCGACTTGCTCTGAGAGAATTTGATCCCGCAACCTTTCTCACGAGACCAAACGATGTTCCTTGAAATCTTGTATTTTATTTCGGGTAGTAATTTAAATTGCGGCGCTTGCTGTAGAGGCTGTTTGGTTGGTGGTAGGACTTGTTGTATGTCCGCCTGGCTAGCTACCACCATCTTATCTAAGTCTGACGCCATAACAACAATGTTTTCACCATTGTTGTGTTCCGGCAGTTAAAGATAAGATAGCCAGTTCCTCAAAGATTGAGGATTCCAGGAGGGGCTCGCTTCCATCTTCAGCCTTATCAATACTTAACATCAGGTATGATTAAGGCTAAGAGTCACCCGTCGCTCATAAAAGAAAAAAAAAACAATGGTACCTTGGTCTGATACAAAAAAGTTATTAAAATCTTTTCACAAGACTGGTCCACGCCAGGAGACCTGAGAGCTGGTGCCTATCTTGCCCAGCGGCCGAGTCTTTGTATTCAGCGGGGCAACAGCGCCAGTGTTCTCGGCACCATGCCATGAGGCTGTGAGTTGGGACGGCGTTTTTTGTTATAGTATAAAATTGCTTTAAATTACGTTAATTGTGTCTACTAAATTGTAAATAAATAAAGAAATGCCACAAACGTATGGAGGGTTAACGCCTTTTCGAAAATGCCTGCACACCATTCAGAACTTATTAAATGGATAGAATATTTAAGTACGAACAATAGTTACTGGTGGCGCCAAAACTAGGCATTGTCCCTGACAACTCTGTCTCACCTAATAATCCGAATCAGAGGTACCGTTACCAGTATACTGTGTTAACCCTTCGAACATTCCTGGCATACCGTTGCGCAGTCATTCAGACCGACACCGACAGATTCAGCGGTCGCTAGGGTTAATTATTGAATGACTGTGGTTATGTACCTATACTGTATACGCTAATGTAATTAAGGCGATACTCGGAAAAAGTATGGACTTAGATATAAAAGTATAGGACGGTTAGATAGAGATGTTACAAATATGGTAATATTAATATATTGCTTCATACCTTTATCTAGATTCGCAGTTTCAGAAACACGAATTTAGGATTTTGCCTTGACATTTTTTCTTTTCGAAAAGACTTTATAAATACGAAATTTCTACAGCATTCTTTAATGTACTATTTATTGGAAATTGGCTTAATTATTGGACACCAATATGTCAAGCCAGTGACACTATGTTTGAGAGGCAAGTAGGTAGGAACAGTTATATATCTATACTATAATATTATAAAGAGGAAAGATTTGTATTTTTGTATTTAACGAATAAACTCAAAAACTACTGGACCGATTTTGACGAAATTTGGTATAGAGAATTTTTAGACCCCAAGTAGTAACATAGGCTATAAATGATCCCAAAATTCCCACGGGAACCACGCGGGTGAAACCGCGCCCGGCCTCTAGTATTATATAAGAAAATGAAATTGGAAATCCTTGAAATTTTCCTTCATCTGATCTGATCTAACTTTCTGCACCACCGAGTTCCTGGTTTTCATCTAAAATCATCATACAGTGTTTGGTATAAAATTAATTTATGTAAAAAGCTCTCTATTTTCAAAGGTTCATCTCAAATACATTACAGTGGCATAGACTAGAGATTTTTTTTAAAAGCCATGTTACTCTTCGTCCCTTCTACTAACTCTATGCCAAAAATCAAGTCGATTGGTTGCTTAGTTTGGGCGTGAAGGAGGAACAAACAAACACACTTTCGCATTTATAAAACTAGTTAGGATAAAGATCTAACCGCCTCTGTGGACTAGTGGTAACAACCACCGGTATCAGACCCAGGGGTTTCGTGTTCGATTCCCAGCGGGGGTACATATTGTATTCGGTTTGGTTTGTGGTAGGACTAGTTGTAAGTCCGTCTGGCTAGCTACCACCATCTTATCTAAGCCTGACGCCATAACAACAACGTTTTCAGCATTGTTGTGTTCCGACAGTTAAGAGATAAGATAGCCAGTTCCTCAGTGATGAGGATTCCGGGAGAGGCTCGCTTCCACCTTCAGCCTTATCAATACTTAACATCAGGTACGTACGATGAAGGCTAAGAGTCTCACAGTTGTTCATAAAAAAAAAGATAGGATTATGTTTTTTAAAACACTGTTTTATTAATTTAAACTATAGGTACGTAATATTACACCGTACGTATACTTAATTGCTAGTAATTAAAGGTTATAAATTTGCGAATCGCGTGTTCAAATTACTTTAAAACCTATGTTAACATTCTAGATGGATATTAACACTTAATTTGTTACTTAGTCTACATGACAAACCTTATGTGCAATCAAACACGCATAGATTAACAAACGCATACATACTCGCCCCCCCCCCCCCCTCATACACACAAATACACACTCGCAAACACGACACACACACATTCATTCATACATACATACATACATACACACACACATACCACACATACACACTTACTCAAACCAGCAACTAGCAAAACATTAATAAACATCACCTTAGCATATTTTCTCTTTATCCTGTTTATTGTAATCCAAATGTGTTGTTCACTTAAATTTCTTGTATAAAATGGCTCGAGGTTGTGGGAGCCTGATGACCTGTAACACAGGTATATACCTAGCTCAGGCATCAGTCTGAGCAACCAGTTTTTCGCAAAAATCCTATCCTTTTCCAGTAGGATTGAGAAATCACAATACCATTGTCTAATTATCCGTGTTTTCGCAATATCCCTAGGATTTTCGCAAAAAATCGATTTATCTAATTATCCTGCGACATATAAAAAAACACACACTTCCAAAACATAAAGACATGGAAGTGGCAATGCACCAAAACTCCTAAAAATTGGTCTACAGGATTCGTCTTGTCTAATACCGTTTATAGCTTTAACGCATTTCTTTTGCGCAATGAATACTTACTATTTCCCGTACTGATCAGCCCCCTAATTGTCTAATTTCAAACTCTATCACAATCCCTTTCAAAGTTATTGTGATTGTGATAGTGATTTATGGAATTGTGTAACTTATAGTCGCGATCCCTTTCGGAACGAATGATGTTTTAAATGACTTTTCATTTGACAATTCTCCATACATTTGATAGATATGTTTGTGTGTCACTTTGCTTAGACTGATCAATTTCGTTCATGTCAAAAAGTGACGGTCTGAAGTATGCTAATATCTTTCAAATGGCAAATTGAAAGGGATTGCAATAGATTTAAAAAAAAAGACAATTAGACCCCATTTTCCCCAAATTACTAATCCATAACGGAAGAATGATTCAATATATGCATAATACGTTAGAATTGCAGTATTTTTTCGGTCACCTTTTTGACTTGATTAAGCGCATATGAAAACATATTGATTCGCTAACATAGAAAATCCACGTGTGCATAACAATTTATCTTATCATTAACAGTGACACCCAAAATTTTGGTATTAGAAACTTCCTTGACCTTTCTATAACTTTTTAATTTTGCATTTTACAATGCTATTTATATGTGATAAATATTAAACAAGCAAATATGCTAGAAAAACTAGTCTCATGTCGCCCTGACGGGATTCGAACCCGCATCCTTGGGAATCCGGCCCAATGCACTAACCAATTATGCTACAGAGACCTATGAGGACACGTCGAATTTGACCCTTGACCTAACCTATATTTAGTTTAAAATTGTACTTGGCATGCTTCGATTTTCAAATTATTCTCGCCAAGCCGAACACATAAAGAGTCAATTGTATTATTAATGTCAGTTTCATGTTGAGTAATTGAATTATTATATTTATCTGTGGTCACTATGGTTACGATGTCATCTGCATAAAGAATACATTTATGGTCAACACATTCACTCATGTCATTTATATCCAGTGGTTAGAGCATTGGACCGGATTTCCAAAGGTCGTGGGTTCGAGTCCCATCTGAGAATTCACTTGTGGCCGAGTTGATTTTTCCAGTATTTTTCTATTTAAAATTTATCATAAGTATAAAAATAGCATAGAAAAATGCAAAAGTTCAAAAATCGTAAAATATAATTCTACATCTGTAACTTTTGTGGCTATTTGTTGAATGTGACTGCGCCAATAACATTAACTAACAAAATAAAAATTGTGTAATCACGTGCACAGTTTATTTCATAGCACGAAAATCTTCCAAAATAGTTTCGAGGACGTATCGTCAGAAATGTATAGGAGAATGTAGATTCGTTTACGTCCGGTAGGAACGCCTCGCTCAAAGTGCTCAATACGTCATACATTTGTTGACGATACTACTTGCAAGTGCTGAACCTACCGGCTGATAATTTGCTGTTTCTACATGTTGTAGTTGTGGTCAGTTTTTTTATGATTTCATTCTAATGTGGATGAAACTAAGTATTTAAGAATCATTATGTGTATGTCGCAGCCATCTTGTTAAAGCAGCTATTCAATTGGAAGGCTAGCCCATTCATTAAACTTCATTAAAATAATTAATTAAAATTTTGTATTTTTTTACCACTTCGGCGCTGTTGTCACCAAAACAAATATGGCATCAGATAGCTTGCTGCTGCTGATCAGCTGACAGTGTTTTTGTATGTTTTTTTCGCTGGAAATTCGCATTTTTTTGTTAAATAGATCTACTGAGCATAATTAAATAATTTTTGTACTCCTGTTGCCTTAGCCCTATAGGTCCCGCGATAGGGTACAAATTTAAGGCGAACGCAAAGCGTAAGCTAATACTCCCGAAAACTACCAAAATAGTGGGTCCATAAAGTAGTTTTACCCTAGCCGATTTAACGAAACGGCTAAATATGACGTTTATCCAAGGCGTTAAACGTTTAATTCAACATTTTGGCTAGTTGTTCTTTAGCCATTTAATTGAATGCCGGCATTCAATGAATGGGCTAGCCATTCAATTAAACGGCTGATGTAATCAGATGGCTGCGACATGTATTAATTATCTTGTCTATTGACACAAAACAACTCTTACGGATAACAAACGCGCTATATGCCGTGACCACGGCAGCTGTAAAGGTACCGAAACGTCGGGAAAATCAAAAACCCCTAAAAAACCAAAAAATACGGACAATTACAACTTAGTTCGTGGAAATATAGCGCGTCTGATATCCGTAAGAGTTGTTTTGTTTCAATGAACAGTGCGCGCCAAAACATAAGATGGTTATCTTGTCTAGTTTTATGACAAATAATACGTACCCTCGGAGAAACAAAGGCTCAATTGCAAAAATAGCAAAATTTAGTTAATTATGCCAAACCATTTTTTAAGTGCACCTTTAACCGTAGAAACAAAGATCCAATTGTAATTTCATAAATTTCCGCTAAATGTCGTGATGTGTCTTTGAGGTTCCGTTGTAAATTTTGTACGGAGTCGGTGACGCGGGGAGCGAACTGTCAGTTATGCGGGGCGCTCCGCAGGTAGTGAATTTAATTTAGGGACACAAAGGCACATCTTCAATTTTATGTCAATTAGAATATTATTTTTATCGCTTTTTTTTTGTTTCCTTTCATTATGTTACTATTTTTATTTAGATATTCGTAATTAAATACAATATTACGAGGTAAAAATGTACTTTTGTTTTCAGATTCTGTCACAACTGTACTTAGCAATTCATGTACTAGTGCCACAAAGGCACATTTAAGAGACCTAATTACTTCTGTTTTTTTTTTTACAGTTGGTAACTATTTTAAATTAAAAAAAATATTGATTTTCTTAGTAAACACCCTCTTGTTACAGAAATCGTGAACAAAATAAAAAAATAAATTATTCCCTGATCAGGAAATCCACAAATTATAGAAAAAAATCTTTAAACTCAAGTTCTGAAAAATGCCAATTTTACAGTTGTGCCTTTATTTCTCCGGAGGTACGAATATTATGAGCAAGAGCTGGAAAGGAAGAAAAATAAATAGCCTGTCCAGCCCCCCTAGCATGAACACCGCTATATCACGCGATATGATACAGAGCATCATGCTGTCTTACTTACTCCGCTACAATGTGAGTGGGACAGCGGCACGTTATCGAGTTATCGGGTCGATAAAAGCCGTTCATGCTAGCTAGGCTGTAGGCCTTAGATGAGAACTGCGACAAAAGTTTCTCGCCGCTTATGTCGCGTAAGCGCACTGTCTGTCCCGCTCACACCGTACTGATATGAGCGCGCCAGACATCGCGAGATAAATTTCGACAAAGCCCTGGTGGAGTTTTATTGTAGAGAAAAAAAAACATACTTTTAGATATTGAACGCATTAGGTTTTGAACTAAATATGTACGTAACTAAGTATTTAATTTAATATGATTGTATATGTTAAGACAACCACGTTTTTAAAGATTCTAGTAAAGTCTAAAGCAAAATAAAATATTACTGTAATTTTCGTTAACAAAACTCTTTAATTGACGAGGAATTTTCTTTAAATATCTTCATTTGCAAACAAAGGATTATTTCAGGATTCTTGGAACGGGAGCCGGGAAAGGAGTCTGGAAAAAAGGGAAATATTTTAGAAAGAAACATTCAAAATTTAAAGGATTTTTTAAATATCTGTTGATAAATTGTCGCCTTATTTCATCGTCTTTACTTGTTGGAATGTGTACCAAAGTTTAGGATAGGATGTAGCAAAACGACTGCAGGTATAGAATAGAATAGAATACTTTCATTAGCATTTGACTGAGGTACAGTCGGGGACTTTCCCGGTTGATCAGTAGAGTTTTTTCAAGGAGCTTTATTTAAAAAAGTTAAAGATATATAGAAAACGTTTATATCACAAATAATAGACAATAAAGAAGTATTTTATTTGAATAATAAATTATTTCTATAACCTTAGTACTTTTCGAGAAAATGTTTCTCAAAAAAATTCTACTGATCAACCGGGAAAGTCCCCGACTGTACATTACAGTTTTATTTCATAATACCTTTTGTTTGACATCTCGATCTCACCGCGAATCCGTCAAGAGCCCCCCAGTACGGTGTGAAAGGGACATATACTGCGCTTACGCGAAAGTGTCTTTTTCTTTTTATATAATGGCGGTGCTTTTTTGGATTTCGCCAGTATCCAGTTTTTCGGCTGAGTAATAATTTTCTTTCTACAGACTCTGCTTAAAGGCGTCTCGTGAGAATTTCATAAAGAAGTATAGAGGTGTCGAAATTTTAAATTTAGAGGCTGTAGATCCAGCTGTTGATAACTCCAGAAAGGGGACAACACAATAAACTTAAGACAGGTATTAGTCAGTAACGTGTACAAAATATATAAACAAGCAATATTATAATCTTATACTCGTATTATTAGTGGATATAAAATCCACAAAGAATTTCAATACATGGCGATTTTACATGACTAAGGACAGCTTTTAAATTTGTAGGCTTGGGGGGGAGGATATCATACAAGGAGGTGGGTATTTAGGGCAGTTAAAGAAAAGTGTCGACAGAGTTTTGTTGTAGCTACGTACGTACAGTCACGTGCAATAATATATAAACAAAGCAACCTTGACACATTACAATATTGTATGACATTTGTGGACAGAGAGAGCTGTCTCCGTGTACGTCAACGCGATACGGTTGTAAAGTGTATACATGTCATGTCACGTGACTGTACATGCTACGTCTGCATTTTTAATTGAAAGACAAAGCTAAACACTCACCATAAGAAGAGCAAACGCCCAGGGTCAGCAGCAGAATCGCTTGCGCGACCAAATCTCCCAGTCTCGTGCAATACAATATGGCGCCCATCTTCAGAATGGCCGCTAAGTTGTAACTAATTCACTACACTGAACACTTATCACATAATAAAGGTATTTTTTGTTGATTTTAACTTCACTGGAGTTCTAGGTGTTGGCGTGCCGCGCGATGTCATTCGTTACCCGAGGTATCTGTAAAGGAAGAAAAAGAATTGTTATTTATTGTTGTGTGTCCTAATATAAGAAAATTTTCCTCTGATAATTACTACATAGTATAAAGCAAAGTCGCTTCCCGCTGTCTGTCCCTATGTATGCTTAGATCATTAAAACTACGCAACGGATTTTGATGCAGTTTTTTTAATAGATAGAGTGATTCAAGAGGAACGTTTATATGTATAATAACCTTTAATATAGAGTAGAGAAATACTGTAATTTTTCAGGTTTCTAATGTGATGTCGTAAATGCTTAAACTTTTTCCGCTTACATTGCAAACGCAGGCTGAACCCTACGAGATTTATCAAAATAATGTAGGTACTAAGTATTTGTACACCTTGAAAAGGTCTACAGAAAACTCCGCGGTGGTATATGTTTATCTCTTATGGATAACCCACAATAACAAAAGTCGTGTAGTCCACGCGGGCGAAGCCGCGGGCGGAAAGCTAGTTAAATATATTTCAAGATTGTAGATTTGTGTTTGGCAACAACATGTTCCATTGTAAATGTTGTTGTTTCTGTTAAAGCTGATAAGTTTCTTGCGGCCGTTCTTCTTATCAGTTAAAAGATGTCCTCAATGACTGGTTGGGAAAAAAAATTGTGGGACTATTCGAAAGTACTTATCTATTTGAATAAAAAAAAATACTTTGACTTTAATCCTTACTAATATTATATATGTAAAAGTTTGTTTGTTTGTCCTTCCTTCATGCCCTAAATAAGCCACCAAGGACTTTTGCCATACCTATTGGTAGTTAGCTAGTTAAAAGAACGGAGAGAAACATAGGCTATTTTTTATCCCGATATTCCCACGGGAACGGGAACTACGTCATTCAATCAAAATGTACATTAAAACACTGTACATCATTTTTCGTGGGTACTGGAGGTGAGTTCAGCAAATTTTTAGTCATTATCGTATCTCAATCGTATTTCAATTGTAGGGTTATCTGTGTTATCTTATCTAAGTCTGACGACATAACAACAATGATTACCTACAGCATTGCTGTGTTCCAGCAGTTATAGATCCTCAGTGATTGAGGATTCCGCGAGAGCCTCGCTTCCATCTTAGTATCAGGTATGATGAAGGCTAAGTCTCTCCCCGTTATAATAAAAAAAAAGGTTTATTATCGCTATAGTAACAAGAAGTATGTAAAGCAGAACAATTTTTTTTTAATCACTTTTAATTGTGACTAATCTTTATCGGAATTGGCCTTTGTTAAAAATGAAAATGACAACCTGTTTGGCGCGGGGGTATAAGCCCACCTTCTGCTTCGGAGGTCCCGGGTTCGATCCCCGGACAAGACAAATATTTGTGTGCATGAACATGTCTATTTGTCTTGGTCTGGGTGTTTGATATGCATATTAAGTATTTACAAAAAAAAAGTATATATGAAGTTTATAGTGAGTCCGTTAATCTAGTATCCTATCAATAACACAAGGTCTTCTTCTTCTACACGTAACGGCGGTAGCGGTATTGGTGTGATACAATATTTATTTATTTATTAAAAAAAAAATTTGGTCTTTACCCATGAAATTGGCAATTTGTTTGAAGAATTTCAAAGAAAATTCGTTTTCCATACTAACATTTTTGTTTTAATTTTTACCGCAAATGCTAATGCCACAGTTTTTTATGAACAAGCATTGTATGAAGTCTAAGCAATCTAATGCTATGTTTTTATTTAAAACATAATGAGAATTTTATAAATTATTTTACCCAAAGTGATTTTTGCTAACAAAAAAAGTAGTTAGTACTTTTCAAGGATTTTTTATCGTATAAGAAACGAAAATAATTATCTTATGATGATTACTGATTCTTGACCATTATGATCTTAATTTAATATCAAATCATGCAATTGATGTACTTTTTTATCACAGAAGTAGTGAGGATGTCTAGAAGTTAAAAAAGATCGGCAATTTCATCTTAATCGATAGTCAAACATTTGTAAAGATGTTTCTTTCGAATGCGAGGATTTCTCTCATTGATGAAACGACAGTGGCCAACACCGTAGAACGGTGAATATACTAGAAAAATTCGACGTGTCCTCATAGGTCTCTGTAGCATAATTAGTTAGTGCATGGGGGCCAGATTCCCAAGGATGCGGGTTTGAATCCCGTCGGGGCGACATGAGACTGTTTAATATTTATCACATAAAGACCTATTACTTCATGTTCCTTTATCTTAACCACACTAATATTTACCAATAATAGGTCTTATATCTGTTACACATTGTAGAAACAAGAGGTCTTCCTTAACAAAAAGAAATACCGAAAAAAAACTCTGCTCATTATTTTAATCTAAAATATTCAATACAACAACTTCTGAAACAATAAGAAACTTCACCGAAGCAATGTGGCAGGCGGTAAAATAAAAAAAATCCAAAGTAGCTCTATTTGATCTAGATTTTTGTAATACCTTGTATTGTAGTAGATAAGTATAACCAAGAGGTCGTTCTTAAATAATAAAAAAACCTACATAAAAAACTAGCCATCTTATTTTAATCTGACAATTTCAATGCAACAACTTCTGAAACGATAAAGAAACTTCTTAGAAGCGATATGGCAGGCGGCGCGGTGGCGCACACTTAAGTGATGAAATTAAAAATTTATTTCAATTGACCCACTTCCATTGCACCGCACTGTAATGCAACGGGGTAGGTCGGGATAATATTATTCAATAGCGAATTAGTTAAGGAACTTTAAAATGGTTCAATGTTAACAATACGGTTGCAATTTGCATAGAAGTGCTTTTGACCCGCCTTCAAAAATAAAGAATACGGGACTCAACGCGACATTTAGTATGTAGTACATAATATGTAGGGGAAGTCAGCTCAGGAGGCAAAGCGGCCACACCATGTTTTTATGGTAACTAAAAACTATATCACCACGATTGCAATTGCTGTCCTATAACCAACCTCCCGCCCTGCACCGAGCAGTCATTCGTTTTTTCAAAATCGATTCTAAAGTGTAATTTTTTTATTTTTTTAAGTCAAAGTTAAGGTGGCCGCTCTAAGCTGACCTCCCTTATTTTTTTTTTTCACAGCTTGACGTTTCGTCTGTGTTGCAATGCAACCGCCGTGGTCACCACAAGCAGACTCAGTCAGTCAGGTCAGTCTATATAATAAATGTCGCGTTGAGACCCGTTACTCTTGTTTATAATTATAATGGAACGCGAAAGTTTAAAATCTTATAAGAAGGAGGATATCTATTCTTCGCATATATTGGTTTTTTATGTATGTACAATGATTTACAAGGTTTCCCGCCGTAGGGTTTGTGAACCGATGGCGTAGCTGACGTTTATAAGTACTTGTAACAGCCTAGACTGAATAAATGATATTGGATTTTGAATTTTGATAACCGAAGACGGAAAACCGATTAAATGATTCAAACGTTATAATAACGTGTACTTAATATTAAATGACTAGATGGCGCTGTTCTCAATTTTTTGCGTAGATGAGTACGGGACTTGTTCTAACTTTAAAAATTGTGAAATAATTACTTTCGAAAAACTTTTCATAGAAAAGAACTCTGACGAGAAAGGTAAAATAAAATCCTAATAGTTTAAGTCTAGTCTAATTTGAAATTTCTACTTTTGAGACCTAGTTTTTTTTTAAATTTGTAAATGTTGAACTTTCTATGCATATTATTGTCGGATTTGTGATTTTTCTTATTTGTCATATTTTCACCTCTCGCCGCTAATATAGACTCATGCGTTATTAATTTCAAAAGAATTAGGTACAAAAGATTTACTTACTAAGAAATAATAAAAATAATTTATTTTTAGCGATCATAATAACTTTCTATTCAATTATCTTGCCGTTAACATTGACGGCAATACGTTTCACCCCATTTTTATCACGGGACTTTCATCCCTCCCCCTATATGAATAAGTGCTACATAAACTAAGATGCATTAAGTCCATAATAAGCTTGTTCTTATATTCTCGTAATATCAGATTTCTACTCAGACCCTGTAAAAGCTGCGCTAATGACGGATAGGCCAGGGGACAGGGGACTTGCATTAAACGTCTTTCTTTCCCAATAAACACTAGACGCGTGGTAGGTATAGGTGTTTGTACAAGCCATTTAAATATTAACTTATTTTTATTAATTTTACATTATGCACCGCGTCAATGTTGCACAATATTGCATTACGCGACATATTCGTATGTTATAGTAACAGTGCATCAAAGGCATTCAACTCGCATTGACGTATTTAATTATTTCCGCGTGTCGAACTCATCCCGTGACGTCAGTCATCTCATATTGACATTTAGTGTAGAGCTACAAGTAAGGCTCGCAAAGTGTTTTTACAACTATATAATTTTAAATTATATTTCGATTTAGAACTTGGTTGCGAAAAGCTTGTTTTTATACTCGACACTCTGATCTTACTATCTTTAAAATAACAACGTCTTAAAAATATTTCGATTTATAATTTTACTTTTCCGCCAACTTTTGTTACCTACAATTTTAGTTTATGGCGAACGCTAGACAACCATCCAGGCTGCAGCCCAAGTCGCTAACTAGTGGGCCCAACAAACTGGCATAACCGTAAATATCGACTATCCCAACGTATCTCCGAGCCCCGCCACGCTTATTCGCACGGAAGCTTAATAAAGCGTTCGGAGTTCGTAGTTTATTTATAAGCATTAGAAATAACGCTCGTTAAAAGCTCTCGTGCGAACATAGTCTAACGTTGACTCTAGGGACCCTGTCTTTTAGACTACAACTAAGGGCCCTTACGCAGTCTGCTCGAGTGCAGTATTTTCGTTTCATCACAGACAACGTGCTTTTAATTAATTATTTTGCTTATTGTACAGCGCTGGAACGCATTTTCCGGTGTTTTTTCTGACGGTACATTAAGTAAGTTGATGTTGAGATATTATAATGCACATATTACGAATAGAAGCTGTAATATACCCTGTTATTTTTGCTCATTGTCAGTAATTTTAATATCGCTATGCTGGACCATAGACCTTCCTTAAGACTCTACCGACCTTTTCAGGGAAAAAGGACAGTTCGTCGTCGTCTCAGCCACATAACACCCACTGCTGGGTATAAACCTCTACCAAAGGGGGGTTTGCCATAATCGCCACGCTTGGCAGGCGGGTTGGCGATCACAGTAGGTATGGCCAAGTTTGTAGGAGACGCTGCTGCCCATCTCCTGAAGGCTGAGTCCCTTAGTCGCCTTTTACGACACCCACGGGATGAGAGGGGGTAGTGCTATTCTAAGCCGACACTACACAGCAGTTATGGTTAACATGATATTAATGAAAATGGTTAACTTACACAGTTAAAGTTTACATAGTTATTACCACTGATAACACTGTTTGCGAAGACAAATTTTGAAATAGGACAGTTTTTTATTGAACTCATCTAAAGTTGCATGTAATCTTTAAAAACGTGTGTTGGCGTTACCAAGATTTCATATATTCATGCTTAGAAATATTATTTGAAATACTAATTTTAGAAAGAAAGAAAGAAGAAAGAAAACACATTTATTGACACACACACATACGATTTTACTTCATGCCTAGTAAGTAATGTACAAGTTTTGCGTCTTACATTTTTTATTTAAGGTCTAAAAGATTTAATATAATTTTATTAAATATGCACTCTAAATTCTCCATACAAAAATATGGATGCGATGTGTGTGCCGTATGTGAGAAACGTTTTGACGTTGTCATCTCATACAATAATGTCATTAGGGTCGGTGGAGTCTTAAGGATGGATAAGGAGAATAGCCCATCAGCACCACGCCGGCCGAATGCGGATTGGTGGGTGTTTACAAGTCGTGCCTCTCGAAGAACAGAGGAGCTTAACTCGAGACACCCATTCAGTACACTGGACAATGACGACGCTCCGTGGGTAAGCCCCCACAACGTGGACGGGCGATCTAGTGCTGGATGCGAGAATGTGGGAAGCCGCTGATCACGGGAAACCGCTGGATGTGGGTAGCCAAGGACCGATCATTGTGGAGATTCTTAGGGGAGGCCTATCTATACCCATCAGTGGGTGTCATGTGGCTGAGACGATGACGATGACTCATTTAGAAACTGACCATTTAGGTTTGGACCACATCGGGTCAGCACGGTTTCGCCTTTTTCCGTCGCCCTATCCTATTCTATCGCTCAGAACTGCCATTTGTCAGAGCGAGGAAGACTGACGGAACGCTATAGCAAGCTGCAGCATCGACTGTGCGTGCGATAGCATTCCGTCAGTCTTTCTCGCTCTGCCAAGTGACGGTTTTGAGCGACAGAAAAGGATAGGGCGACGGAAAAGGCGAAAGCGAGCTGATACATTTGGTCTCCAACCCTCGTCGTGACAATCGCAGGCTGAACAAGCTAATCTGTGCCATTGAGTTCCATTTATTGATTCCATTCCATTTTAATTTTATTATTATCATTATGCTGGACTGGCTATTATGGCCTGCGCAGACGACGGACATTTAAGGACTTTTTGTCCGCGACACGACCTTATTACTAAGAAGATAAAGTTGAATAAATAACGAGGACTATCGCGTACTTTTCATGGATATACGCGATCTAAGTTGAATCTTATTTGGTTAACAATAAAGACGTGTCGCGGACAAAAAGTCCTCCGTTATCCGTCGCGTGCGCTAGCTCTTATAAATACGAAAGTGTGTGTTGTTTGTTCTTCCTTCATGCTCTAACTAAGCAACCAATAGACTTGATTATTGGCATAGAGTCACATGAAAGAACGGAGAGTAAGATTAGGCTACTTTTTATCCTGATATTCCCACGGGAACAGAAACCACGCGGTGAAACCGCGGGCGGCCGATAGTAATAAAATAAAAGTGTACCTACTTAAGTATGGTATTATTAATGTATTATTAATGTATGTATTTTGCATGAAAGCGTGTTGTCATGCAGTTTAATAGTGTTAATCTGTGGAAGAAGTGACACAAACTACAATTAATCACAGATAAGATAAAAGCTACCAATCCCATAAAACAATCTCATTATGATAATGTATAAAAATTAGGATTATTTTTGTTGCATATCTATCTTCATGTACAGACGGGGAACTTCTCGGTTGATAAGTAATTTTTTAAGAAACGATATTTCGGAAAGTATTAAGGTTAAAGTAATAATTTATTTAAGAAATGAAATACATATTAAAGCTCTATTATTTGTGATATAGGGGAGGTGTGCCCAAAGCGGGCACCTTAAGGGAAAGTTGGAAAAAATATTGCTTATAACTTATTTAAGTTTATTATTTTTTCCCAAAAGATTAATGAATTTATCGCTCTTGAATATAGCATGGTCCGATTTATCAAAAATTTAACAATATAATATTTATAATCAATTTACGAAACCTCTACGATTGCCCGCTTTGCCCGAGGGGGGGGCCTAAAGCGGGCACTCGTTTAGGGCAAAACGGGCATGGGTTGAGGTAAAGCGGGCATGGGAAAATTTTATCCATAAATCACAATAATTAGAAAATGTAATACCCATATTCTGCCTTCAATAAAAGTGGAATAAAGGAAACAAAAAAAATGATCAAGTTTTATCATTAAATCAATAATACTTATCACAATTTGAAAAATGAAATGAAACATTCTAGGTAAATATCTTTCTAGTAAACAAACTTATATTATAAAGGAACTTCGTTTTTATACGTCTTCTAACAAATATAACAAGAATAAACTATAGCAGCGAGAATATTCGGTTATTCATTTTGACGCAAAATAACCATTAAACAATTTTTCTTTCTTTCTTTCTAATCAGTTTTTCTAATTTCTTAATACGTTTTTGGTTATATTTAATCAGACTTCTTAATCTTCTTTACGTGTGTACTACAGCTAGGAACAGCAATGTTGGCTGTGGACGGATTTATATTTTCCGTAACGGAAGTAACAGGGATTATTGACTGATTGACGGCGAAGGAGTTGTCCTATCAGCTTCTTCGTCAAGTGGCAAAAATGCTTCAACGGGTTGTGCGGGTTCGGTCGGATTTAATGGATTTTCTGTAACAAAAGCTAACAAAAAATCAGATACATCAAAAATAAATCGATTTGTTGGAAGCAGACCAGTGGTCTTAAATCCGTTTTTAGCATTGTTTGCTGTTGCTGCTTTCACGTAAGCGTCTGCAAACAACTTGGCTACGTCATTTTGATTAGTCAAGTCAAAGTCAAGTCAATATCATTTATTCAGCCTAGGCTGTTACAAGCACTTATGAACGTCAAAGAAGCTACGCCATCGTTTCACAAACCCTACGTCTGGAGACCTTCGGAAGAACCGGCAAGAAACTCGTCAAGGGCTGTTTTTTTTTCTCCCTGTTTTATTCCATACAGAGTCTTCAAATTGAAATTTGATTAATTATTCGTCCAGCATGTGCTTTTTAGAAAACGAACACAGCCTGCTCTAAATAAATTTTAGGTGGCCCATACACGCAGTAATCTAAGGGCTGCATACGATGTGTGGTATGTGGAGCCAAAGACACAAAGATTACATGGGTTTCTGACGCATATTCATTTCAGCATAATTATAAGTTCCAAGAACTCTTGTTTTGAAAATCCGTAAAACAAATTGTCCATATGAAAAACATACTCCAAAAGCTCAGTTTCCTGATGCTTTTCTGTGGATCAGGATCAGGACATATCTTCTAAGTTTTACTTCATACGACCCTGATTTCAGATGCCTTTGCAGCGTCGTTCTTGGGATCCCATATGTAGTTGATACCTTTTTAACAGTTTCCTAATTCTTGAACATCTCGCAATGCTTGACGCATGGTTGAGGAGGTCCTTACCATCCAAAAAAAAACAGAAGAAGCTTTAGCAATTTGTATTTAAATGAAATGGGTGGGCAAAGCGGGCACGTGCCCGCTTTACCCTGCCCGCTTTGCCTTTTTCGCCACTCGAAATATGCAAACAAATTCTAACCACAAAATGTTAAGACACGTGGTTTTTTGTGCAACCGGATTATAGCCAAATAACCACTTAATAACTTATACGTATTGATAATTGCATTGTAAACACCAAAAATAAGAGGACATCTGAGACTTACCTTAAAATGTTTTTGGAAAACCCACTAAAAACTATTTTTTAACGCAGCTCGTAATGGCGTCGTCACTGGTGAACTGAACGAATGACGCGAGGTGTGCGGGACGCGGAGACTACGGTCAAGTGCTAGCAGCGCACGGTTTTTTTTAAATGTCATTATTAAAGAGAGTGCCCTCTTTAGGCTCGGTGCCCGCTTTAGGCACATCTCCCCTAAACGTCTTCTATAAGTCTATTACTTTTTGAGTAAAATTTCTTCAACAAAAATCAACCGAGTTCCCCGATTGTACTGTACCTACCTAATATTTTTTAAACAGGAAAATATACAAAAAAGCTACGCCGGCCTCCATATCGCTTAGGTAGACAGATATGGACTCACGGGACTCGAAACCGCAACCTTATTAAAAAAAAATCTATAACTGATCCCCTAGGACCAAGGTTTTTTTTTTTATGTACTACGGTGAGACTCTTAGCCTTCATCATACTTGATGTTAAGTATTGATAAGGCTGAAGATGGAAGCGAGCCTCTCCTGGAATCCTCAACCACTGAGGAACTGGCTGTCTTATCTCTAACTGCTGGAACACAACACGACAATGCTGAAAACATTGTTGTTATAGTGTCAGACTTAGATAAGATGGTGGTAGCTAGCCAGGCGGACTTACAACAAATCCTACCATCATCAACGTTGCCATGACCAATGACAATGAGAAGAAAATCCAAAACTGCTCCTGTGTTTCGCGCAGAGAGAAGACGACTCGTGACAGCCAACTTACTACTTCTAACTACTTTCTTGGTAGGATTAGCACGAAAACTTTCGATATAGTATCGATTACGTATTGTAAAAAAATATTACCTATAGGAAAATGTAGTTCCATTTTAGAGTGGTAGAGTGGTACGTACACCGGTTTTAAGATGTCGCCTACTCTGAGGTCCTGGGTTCGAATCCCGGTAGGGGTAAATGTTTGTCTGATGAATACGAGCATTTGTACCTGAGTCATGGACGTTTATATATATTTCTACACATAAATACTCATATATATGCATAATTATATGTATTTATATCCGTTACCCTAGTAACTATCCCATAACACAACCCTAACAGTGCTTACTTTGGGGCTAAGTTAATTGGTGTGAGTTTAAGAAATACCTATTTATTTATTTATTATTTAATTATGTTACATACGCTCAATATGTTGTAGATTTATTGACGATACATCGTCGATAGTAGACAACGAAAAACACCCAACATAACACATGCAAGATGGACCGCCCACCCCGTTAGAACGTGCAATAACTCGGTGCTGGTATTTACAGCCTAACAACTCCTGAGGATGCTCCGTGTTTGGGCGAAACACGTGTAGAGTAGTCGGTGCAAGGTGTGTCACTGTTATACAGTTTTTTTTTTCTAACAACGGGGATACTCTTACACCCATAATCTAAGTCGTTTCTCCAGAACTTAGTCGTCCTCGACTTAACGAAACCTCATTGAAAACCTCTTCGAAATACTCCTCGAAATTTATTTATTAATTTATTTTATTTATTTATTTATTTATAATTAAACTCCGTAAATATAACTCCGTAAGGACCTGGAGGAGCCAAAGAGTACGTAGCCACTCCGTGTTAGGCCTAGCGCACACTACCATTTTTACCCACGACGAGGTTGAGTGGAGTGTAAAAAGTTTTGGAGGAACGACTTAGAATATGGGGGTTAGCCTTCATCATACCTGTTGTTAAGTATTGATAAGGATGAAGATGGAAGCGAGCCTCTCCCGGAATCCTCAATCACTGAGGAACGAGCTATCTTATTTCTAACTGCCGGAACACAACAATGCTGAAAACATTGTTGTTATGGCGTCAGACTTAGATAAGATGGTGGTAGCTAGCCAGGCGGACTTAAAACAAGTCCTACCACCAACCAAACCGAATACAATATGTACCCCCGCTGGGAATCGAACCCGGGTTCCCTGGGTCTGATACCGGTGGTTGTACCACTAGACCACAGAGGCGGTTCAAAATTTATTTGCGGGCGGTGCATCTTTCATGTGTGCATCTTTCATATGTTTTTCGTTTTCTATTAAGATATATATATTTCCGCCACGTGATGCCTGATTCTATCAAATACATCCTCGATGCTTACTCTAAAGGTTTTCGTGCTAGTTTGTGGTCCACGCAGACAAAACAGAGGGTGTCCACTAGTCATAAATGATTAGGTAGGTATCTTTCTGTAACAAGTATCAGTTACAAACAAGCAATTATTTAGTTAGTTTTTCCTTGAAAAGTCCAGTAGGGACATAGTTTTCTTCAGGCTATTTCCCGATAACATTATTGCGAAAAATGAGACATATTAGTTACATTAGTAGAAAGATCTTATATTTTAACGATAACATTGGGGGTTTTGATAAGACTTGTTTTAAAAGGACTTTTTCTATACAGAATGGGCCAAGCCCGGTAGATATAATTTTTTTTAGATAGTTGATCAAGCGTCCTATTAAGAATCGCAACTCCGCAAGGAAAAATAATTCGACAAAACTTTTTTTTTCAGATTTATCAAATAAATTGTTAACCTAAAACAATCAAACCAGCCTGGATATTTTATTAAAAAAAAAAGAACATATCATGTAACCACAAAGAAAATGCCAAAAATATGTGGAAAGGTAAAAAAAAGGGCGACATATTTAAATTTTTTAATCTTGCAATCGGAGGCTAATTGTCTAATTTTAAAAACTATCGCAATCCCTTTCAATACGTCATTTGAAAGATATTATCATACTTCAGGCCGTTATTTGACATTTGAAAGGGATTGTGATCGGGACGCGTTTTGAAAGATATTGAATGAACGAAATTGAACTGTCTAAGCAAATGTATGGAGAAGTGTCAAATGAAGTGTCATTTAAAACATCATTCGTTCCGAAAGGGATTGCGACTATGAGCTACACAATTCCATAAATCACTATCACAATCACAATACTTTTGAAAGGGATTGTGATAGATTTTGAAATTAGACAATTCTGCCGTGCTATTTAAAAACGCAGTAAGGAATATTTTTCAAGGATTTATATATAGATTATATTTTTATTATTTTTTAAATTCAACCACCATTTTCTTGAAATTTGTCTAACCTGCGTTTTAAATAAGCACGGCAGAATTATGGGGCTGGTCTGGCCGCTTGGTCAACTATTAATAAAAAAAAAAACTACCAGACTTGGACCACCCTGTATATATAGCAAACCGCAACTACAGTTTTTACAATACTAGCGGCCGCCCGTGATTTCACACGCGTGGTTCCAGTTCCCGTGGGATTATCGGGATAAAAAGTATCCTATGTTTTAATACAGGCTAATATACACTCTATCTACTATCTCTGTGCCAAATTTCATCCAAGGTGGGTAAGAAGAGAGAAGAAATAAGAAGAGTTATCGTCTGGTACTGTTAACTTGAGAACTGAGCAGTGTGAAGGACTTGTGAACTGAGGAGCCCGTGGCGCATCGGTTCGCGCGCTCTGCCTGCGATTGTTGAGGTTAAGCAACTTTCGAAATGGTCGGTCACGGGATGGGTGACCAAAAATTTACTATCTCTAGCTCCTCCGTGCTTCGGAAAGGCACGTCAAGCCGTTGGTGCCGGCTTCATTTGCAGTCGTTAAATCGGCATTGGGCCCGCGAGGTGGTTGGTGTTCTATTCTCCTTAACCATCAAGGAACGCCATTTTTAATGTCCCCAGCATTGGTGACATTAAAAATGGCTAATGACGATGACTGTTAGCTTTGTCGTGTTGTAAACTGTACATAAATCTTAAAACCCTTTCACGGTCCACATATTACCAATCGAAATGATTTTCCAAGACTATGATCAAAGGGCCAAAAGGGTTACTTTCTATTTTTATAGGTATCTTTACATACTTATTAGTATCAAAACCTACTTATTTGGTCCCTTAGGTCTTGAACAATTAATGAAGGTTAGACTAAGAAAGAATCCTAATATTATAAATGGGCCCTGGACTGGAAACGTCGCGAATTCCAAAAGACCAAAAGAACACGCATTTTGTTTTCTGTGTAATAATAGTACATTACTGCAGCGGCCAGCAAAAGAGGCATTGATTGCGCCGAGGTACACATACGTAAGTCCATCAATGCCTAGTTGTGGCCAAGGCTTGTATAGTACATATCTCAAATAAATCGCGGAAATTAAAACTACTTGTCGAAATCAGACGAACAACGAACAACAATATTTTTTCCCGCGTTATAGTGGTAATTTTTTGTATTTTTTTTAAAACAGCCTTCTATTTGCAAGCCAGTTCGAAATTATTACCTTTGTTATGTTACCTCCTTGGTTGCCATATTTCGGAGTTAAAGATCGTTCCATTTTTAAATTACACGACAGATATGAGATTACCATGTAATTTATTTGAATGGACTATGTATATGGATTTTCATACAACTTTTGCCGGCCGCTGCTCGCATGTATGTGGCCAGTACAGCAATATCGATTTATCTCGAAGAAGTTTGTCAAAATTATTTTGACAAACTCACAAGCTCACAATTTCAAGCATGTTTGAGAAAATAATATTATTTTATTATTGTTAAAAACACCTGACTAGATTGTGTTATTAACAATAATTAAGCAATACGTTGTAACAAATGAAGCCCAATTTATTAATCAGGGAAAAACAGCTTTCAGCCAGTATAATTTTACAATTATAACCAATAGCTATTTTCTTTTCATAGTAACCTATTAAATTATTCAGTATAAAACTATTTAAATCAAATAGCTTCATTTAGGCATTGAAATTCATCATTTAAAAACATCTTATAAACCTGATACCCCTTTAATAAACTATAGTATTCAAACTACACACAAAAAGCACAAAAGAGACATTCTCTGACAAACAGCCAGTCCTGGCCGAATCCAAAACTTTAAAAAGAAAAAGTAAAAAAAACAAAAGCCCGCCGCAACGCGCGACGATCCTGATGAAAGGGCCCGCCAACTCAAAAAGGCGGGAGAAAAAGTAAGATGGCGATCATAAATCAAATCATTCGTTTGTGGTTTGACTGTGACGAGTGCAATACTTTTGTTCGAAACTGCAGCCAGTATTTTGAGTTGTTTGTTTTTTCGTGTTCAACCGATTCATCTTTGCGGCTGTCGCACTCTATGATTTAAGGATGGACACACAAATTCGTAAATTGAACTATGGTTAAATCAAACGATACTGTAAGTACTCCAAATTTGAGCATTAGAAATTAAGTACCCTGAAGAAGAATAAAAAATATGTCAATTGCAAAATGAGTTGCAGAATTACAATTTACGAAATTCTACTACTTTTCCGAAAACCGCTAATAAAATGACTACTTATTCTTTATTTCAATCTAGGCAATACTTAATATAAACTTGTGTGCCGTGCCTAATATAAAATTGTATCCAAAACCCTTCAGCCCTATTTTGGGTGATTGATAATAACAAAATCAAAACTTTCTCTGAAATAGTATAACTCAATAATTTACACTAGTTATGTACCGGCTTCTGAAGCGCGGACTGAACGACCGGCCACAACGCTCAGGCAAAATCGTGCAGTACAAGTTTGCGCTGGCCAATCTTTAGCATTTCAATGATGACACACACAGGCCGCGATTTCAGGACTGCACGGGATACCGTTTTAGCGGTTTCACACTTCGTCTTGCCTGCGCCAACCGGTTTGTGTAGGCATGCTTTGAGGTAAAACGTTGCGTGTAGCCGGGATATTACAAACACTTATGAACCCCAAAATTCAAAGAAACTTAGCCATTGGTTTGCAAAGTCGTATGCCGTGTGACCTTGTAACGAGAAGAACTGGCATGGCAAGAACCTCGTCAGGGACTGTTATTTGTTAATACAACGCATGGTTTACAATAATAATCTCTTATTAGTAGTATTATAAAATGTTAACAAATTGAAGTACTTGTTAAGATTCAAATTGAACAATAAAAAAAAATAACAATCCATTCAATTATATCAGATTTAGAGTTTAGAGGGGAGAAGTGCTCAAATAATATTAGACGTACCGAAATATAGACTTTAAAGTAATGTAGTAGAGTTGTTTTTTTTGTTGATATGGACCACGTTGTTGGTAGGGTTGAGAACACAAATAGTAGCATTTATTAATAAAAAAATACATTTTTTTTTTGTCGACAATAATCAATATTTGACTACTCGATCCAATCGAACCTCAAAATTCGACCCTAATGAAAAAAAGTACCGATTGGACTTCATTTTAAGGTCCCATTGACCTCCCTAATCCCATTTCACCTCCTGGTTGGTTATGCTGCCCTGGTACTTTTGGTTCGATTTCACGATTCCATACAAAATTGATGCACCATGAATTGATAATCTCCTTCTTTTGAAGTTAGTTAAAATTGAGGTACGGGTAGGTATGGGAGGGTCGAACTTTTATGTAGATGAGGTCGAATCTTGAGGGTCCATCACTAGATCGACTCTACAGCCCTAATATTGGTATTGTAGTATGTCCAGCCAGATTATTACACAATACATTTTGGGTATAAAGGTTAGGGACCTCCTATAAAGGATCAATTACATTTTTATTTCAAACTAGTGGACCCGGAGAATTATTAAATGTTGTCTATATTCGTATCTCTTATACCTTAGAAGGGCTGCTAGGATTCTACATCAGGTGTTGGTACCAGATCTTAAATTTTTGTTATCATCACCATATCAGCCGCACGACGCCCCCGCCTGCTGGGTACAGAATCTCGCATCCAGCAAGGTGGCTACCCACAACCTTCACCAGATCGTCGGTCCACCAGACGGAGGCCTACCCACAGAGCATTGCTCGGTGCGCGTTCGCCATTCCTGAACCATTCCGCCCCAACCGCCATCGATTCTTATACCTAAACAGAAAGTGCTTATTCGCTGAAGAACCTTACCCAAAGAGGCGCCATATTCGTATTGTTTATGTCGCAAAAAGACGTAGATTTCTACCCTCTCAAGGGAATCAGAATTCATAGGGTACTTCTCGTTGACCTAGAAGTATGAAATTTGGCATGAAATATCGTCTTTTACCATGATTACAGTAAATTATAAAAATATAGTCTTTATACTTACTTATGATACATTTTAAATAGAAAAATATTCGAAAAAAAAATCCAAATTTCCAAAGGTCGTGTGTTCGATGAATTGATGAATGAATTTTGGCAAGTAATATCGTCTTTTACAACACACTCAGGAAATAATAAAAAAACTACATATTTGTAATTAAACAAAAAAAAATGGTCTTTACTTTCGGAAACTGAATTTTGGGAAAAATTCAGGAACGCGTGGAGGTAAATAGCTATCGAGCTAAAATTAAAGCCATATATTCAAGTCAACAGTCTCTTGAAGCTGTAAAAAAATCATACTTGTGAATTTACGCAGGTACAAAAAAAGATGTATATATAGATTGTTTGTTATTGCATGTCGGCTAGCCCTATGATGCAGTCGGTACTTTCTGTCTACTGAACTGTCTATTGTACCTACGTACAATAAAAAAAATAAAAAAAAAACAAATGGCTAAAAAAACCTTTAAATAACACGCCAATTAATGATGCCTGCCGCTGCCGAACTGTTCAGAACCCCTCATGGAAAGTCATACAAACAGGCCAGTTGATATTAATATGAGATTTGAGAAGGCTACTCCACAAAAAATACAGAAGCTGATCAGATCACTAAATGGTTATAAAGCGCCGGGCGTGGATAATATAAGAATGATCGATATACAAGCTGTTAGTGACAAAATTGCGTCTACCATTTCCAACCTTATAAATGTCAGTATAAACACAGGATTGTACCCAAATGAACTTAAATTAGGATGTGTGAGACCAGTATTCAAAAAGGGTAGAACAAACGAGGTTAGTAACTACCGGCCAGTAACGCTATTACCGTCAATAAACTAAATCGTTGAAAAGTTAGTTTGCAATCAAATCTATGATTTTTATGGTAAAAACTCAGTTATTAGTGAGTCACAGTTTGGTTTCCAGCCGAGCAAAAGTACAACATCATTACTTTGTAAGTTTACTGACTAAATAAATAATGCACTTAATGATCAAAACCATGTCCTTGCCCTATACATCGACTTCTCGCGTGCTTTTGACACATTGGATCATCATACCCTATTGAAAAAACTAGACGATTTAGGCCTGAGGGGTCCTGTCCACAACTGGTGTACTGACTATCTGAGGAATAGAAAATAACGAGTCTCAGTGACCCAGTGTCTGTAACCCATGGCACAGCCCAAGTTTTCTGTTTGTGGCCCGTTGCATTTTCTCGCATACGTTAATAATATGGACTCGATACTCCGTAGCTGTAAGTCTTTCCAATTTGCTGACGATACATGTTTGCTGATCGCGGGTAAAGGTTGAAACGAAATTGGCTCTTTGCTTCAAAAGGACTTTGATAGGTTAAATATGTGGTGTCACGATATGGGTCTGGTGCTAAACGCCCAATAAACAAAATTAATGCACATAAAATCACCTTATCTGAAATGCAATACCCAAGAATCTAAATTCTAAATTATTAGCCCACACTCACACATGCCTACACAATAATCCAGCAAATAATTGCGTTTTTAAATGCCCGTCTATTGAACAGGTCGATACGCATATGTATTTGGGACTGGTCATTGATAATAAGTTTAACTGGGGTCCACATATTGCGCGAGTATGTGATAAGCTACGTGCAATATTGGCAAAATTTTATATTATAAAAAACCACTTATCAATTAACTCTAGAATTTTACTATACAATGCGCTCTTTGATTCAATCGTATCTTATGACATCTCCAGCTACGGCCGTACCTTCAAGACTTATCTTGACCCAATATATAGATTGCAACTCAGGATGCTTAAGTTAATAATCTCGCCAAATGTAAAATCATCTTTTAAAAATGAATACGTTTTTTTTAAATACTGCAAAACCTTACCAGTGTATGATAAGGTTAAGGTTAAGGTTTTAAAGGAGCAATTTTTTGGAGAACAGTTACAAATTAAAATAAATCACCCATATTATGCACACGTCGAGTTGCACAGCAGAAACTTGTCACTGTTTCGGCACACAACTACTACGGCGAACGGACGAGCGCATTCCAAAATCCACGGCTGATCAATTCTTTGCCTACATCCACGCGTAATGCTATTACAAGAAATAACATTAAGTTTAAACTAAAAGATTATTTTTTGTCTATATTATGATAAAATTAGTTTACTGATAAAACACTGTCGGACCTGTAACATTTAAGTTTGATTTGCGAAGAATAATTGTATCAAATAACACATAACTTCTTTTTGTATACGTGTATGAATCTAATAGGTACTATTCACAAACCTAAGTGGTTTACATAGTGCTTTTTTGTAAAAAAAATATTGTATTTCTGTGTGGTAAAATAATAAATAAAAAAAAATAAAATGAAGATCTTAATAAACACTTTCAACAAAAAATGATTTAAACGAGATATATGTTAAGCTTAGCAGTTTTAGAAATATACCTAGCACATTTACCAAAACCGCAAACATAACTTTGTCATTTATATTTGTATAAATGACAAAGTATTCACTATGAAAAACATATACAGCGCGTGGCCCGTCACGCACTTGGCCGATTTTTTCGCTTAAAATATATTCCACTACATAACTTGCCTTAAAACTGAGTAATATCGTGACGCTACACATAAATCGCTAGCTACTTTTAAAACAAGATCTTTACAAAATCCAAACTAATTAATCTCAGTATTGTTTGATTAATTGGATCTTTTATCATAAAAAAATGAGAAAAAAACGTTTAATACTGAAGGTGGGTCCAAAACAAAGGCGTACTTCGGTTAAAATGGGTCGAGTTTGAGAGTGCAGGCAAGGGCTCTTCAAATTAAACAGGTGAAACGCTGAGAGTTGGGACATGGTTCTATCGATATCGAAAAAATGCGTGGTTTTTTTATTTATCTCCCATTGTCACACACACTCACAAGCCCATTAACCGAACCACTAACATCTTAACATAGGTACCTACACATCATATAATTAGCTCAAAATCTAATATTGCTTTAAGTAAGTATGTACAATAAGTAGCATGAGAAAAAAAAAGTTGTTTTAAGTATTTGATCTTCTCTGGCTGTATTAAATTCTGTGGTCTTTGTTTTTGGTGATGTAATGACATATTCCGTGGGACGAGGGCCTGGTACAATCGGGACTTCCCGGTTGACCAGATTCCCACGGGAACAGGAACCAGAAGCTAGTTAATTATAAGCATGGTGTAAAGTTACGCTTGGTCTTAAACTTAAAAGCTCTTTGTTTTTTTTTATTTGCAAATAAAAGTGTCCCAAGTATACCAAGTGTAACTTAAAACCACATTGCTATAGTTTTAAATTATTTACTTAGTTACAGTACTGGGGGCCTACCATCAACTGTAATGCGATTCATTTTAGGCTACTTTCAGGTAGTAAGTGCGGGACGCCGCTAGACGCGCCATATGGCAGCATCCCACTCTCACAACCTACAATGGATTGCATTACAGTTGATGGTAAGGCCCCAGTTTATATTTATAAAGTATAGTCACAGAAACTAAAACAAACACACATTTTTCGGTTTACACAATATTTCATAATCATAACTACAAATCTGTCAGCATTTTACTAAATCATACAAAAAGTAATTTTATTTATCCCTTTTATTTGAACAATTCCACCAACACAAGTTAATCCCATTTATTTTTACTCACACGCTATCTATTACCAAAATAGCTTCATAAAAAAAACAGAAACGCTTAGCTTACAAAATACAAAAAAAAAAAAAAACTTTTGCCGCCATTTTTCCATCGACACCTAATGGCGTCAACACTACCCCTTGACTCGGTGGCAAGACTTTTTTCTGCTGGCGTCGCTTAAAAGGGGGAAAGGTCACGGGGTCACGTGACGACAACCAACGTAGCCGAAAATCGGCAATTTCGCGTGCATTGTTGTTCTATTGTTAGTGTATCTGGCTCATATGATCTCATGTGTGTACAATGTGAAGCCGGTTTAAGTTATTTTTTTTAATGTGAATGGTGTAGGACCTCTTATCTCATGTGTAGAACAGTACAAGTTAATTTATTATTTTTAAAACTGGAAATCGCTTTTGACCTCTTTTATCTTGTAACAGGTAAAAGTATTCCTCAAGTACTTGAAAACATTCGTCATCCATCAGCCATGAAAGAAAATTTAATTTGTATTCGATGATAAAAATGAAAGATCGTGGCGCTTGTTACGCATTATGAATTAATCAATTTCGTTAAATAAAACCTTGCAATTTAAAAGTGGTACCCTAAAAAAAGAGAGATCGCAACCCACAAACAAGTGACATTTAAAAAGTTTACTCACGTTTGACAGTTATTTTGGTATCAATTTTATAGCTGCAGTGATACATTTAATAGCTTGTCAATGTTAACCTTTAGAGGCGATTAAGGCGAGGCGTTTTTAAAATGGCATACTTACTTGGTGAACGCGGCAAAGAAATTGAAAAAAGTAAAAATTTTGGTAATAAGCAGTTTTTTTTTGTGAACTTTGGAAAGTATGGAACAACTAGATGATTCCAATCTTGTAGATTTAACTTTTCTTTAGGTGCAATCTAAGATGTTAAGGTAACATTCGGACCCTGCAAACCTCGGCACGCGACCGCGACCATGCCGCGTCGCTAGCGCCGGTCGCCTGCCGCGCCGCGAACGGTATCATTCCGATGCACGCGACCGGCTGTCTTTACGCAGTTTATATTATAAACGGTTGTGTTCTAGATAGCGCTCAGTATAATTTTAACGTACAATTTACACCGTAACAAAGAAAAGAGCTGCTAACTGTTGTTAGAGGAAGAAAAAAATTATGACAAACTTATTTTGTTAGTTTTGCTTTCGAAACAAAAAGTAAAATGTCGAATCGAATACATACGGGCTATTAGACACCAAATCAACTAATAATTCGTCATCAGTGGCATTAGGTAAATGACGCACGGCGGCATTGCCCTCGGAGCAGTACCTAGGGTCGCCGCGACCGAGGTCGCGGGCTGGCCACGCCGACCGGTCTCTTGCATTGTTAAGTGCTTCATATAAATTCATACAACGCAGTGGGTCGCGCGGCATGGCGGCGCGACCGTGGTCGCGGTCGCGTGCCGCGGTCGTCAGGATCCGAATGTTACCTTTAGGTGACACAGTGGTTAACGCGTTCGGTCTAGTAGCCACTGAAAAAAGTACCCATTGGACCTCATTTTCAGATCCCATTGGACCTTCCTAAAAATATTGTATTTAAGGTAACCATTCGACCTCCTTGTTGGCTTCCCTGGTAGGTAGGTACTTTTGGTTCGATTTCCGTACAACATTGCTGCGCTATGAACTGATAATCTTCTTATCTTGAAATCAGTTAAAATTCAGATAGAATGAGACATGTTTTACATAGAGGGTCGAATGAGTACTATTCTGTAGATGAGGTCGATTCTCGAGGGTCCAGTGGGTACTGGATCGCGCCATTTGGACTGCGTTAGTGGCAGTTAAGCAACTTACGTACATCGTAAGTTTTGGCGCTCAATGTTTTTAGAAATAAAACAACTTTTCCGGATATTAAACGCGCTATAATATAGCGCGTTAATATCGGGAAAAGTAGTTGTATCAGATCGAACTCCCTGCTTTGGAAGGCACTTCAAATCCTTTCACATTTTTATAATACCTGTTGGTGTGTTAGTAGGATTAATAGATAGTTTAATAGTTGTACTTTTTTATGAACGGTGAGACGCTTAGCCTTCATCATACCTGAAGGGACAGACCGATATCGAGACAGACGAAAAGAGCGCTTCAAACTGTATGAGAACCTAGCGTGTCGAATTTTTCGTACCTACGATGACGTCACGAGCAAGATTTAGTGATGTGTAAACGTTATTGACGAGCTCTTGCAAGAAAGCACTGCACAATTAACCTTTTTCGTTTCTGAGTGACGCGTGTTTTCATGGCAATGGTCTCAAACTTAGGTCGCAAAACTTCGACCGTAGATTAAACTTTTGACACGCGTGTAGGTAGGTACACTTTTACTGTCTATCTCGATATAGGTCTGTGCCTGTAGGCCTAGCAAGAGCTTTTATCGACTCGATAAGTCGATTTAACGTTTCAATGTCCCGCTCACATCGTAGCGGAGTAAGCAAGACAGCCGCTAACTCATGCGTTATATCATATCGTATGATATAGCGGCGTTCATGAAAGGGGGGCTGATTTTAAGTATTGATAAGGCTGAAGATGGAAGCGCGCCCTCTCCCGGAATCCTCAACCACTGAGGAACTGGCTATCATATCTCTAACTGCCGGAACACAACAATTCTGAAAACATTATTGTTTTTTTTTTAACGACGCGACGGTAAGACTGTTAGCCTTCACCATACCTGATGTTAAGTATCGATAAGGCTGAAGATGGAAGCGAGCCTCGTCCGGAATCCTCAGCCACTGAGAAAATGGTTATCTAATCTCAACTGCTGGAATACAGCAATGCTGAAAACATTGTTGTTACGGCGTCAGACTTGGATAAGATGGTGGAAGCTAGCCTGGCGGACTTACAACAAGTTCTACCACCAACCAATGTGCGTTTACCACCAACCTCCAACCTCCACCACCAAACAACATGTCAGTTCACGTTCTTGCATATGATTACACTGAAACATGAGAGACAGGCGCGTTCAAAGCAATATAATATTTTCCAGGTAATTTCATGATAACATGTGCAGAACAAGGGGTTGTCTGCTGAGAGCTGCGTCCGACGTCGACAGACCTGATGTGGGTCAGTTTCTAATCTGTGGTCCAAGTCACAGGATATTCTTATAAAAAAAATATAACTTATCTTAAACAATATTATAAAAGCGTAAGTGTGTTTGTTTGTTTGTCATTCCTTCACGCCCCGAATAAGCAACCAATCGACTTGATTTTTGACGGAAAGTAACATAGGCTATTTTGAAATTAAACAACTTTGCTTTGATATTAAACGCGCTATATTTCACGAACTAAGATCTAATTGTCCGTATTTTTAGGGTTTTAGGGGTTAGTCATCCCGTGAACACGGCAGCTGAAAAGGTGCCGAAACGTAGGGAAAATCAAAAACCCTAAAAACAAAAAATACCGACAATTAGATCTTAGTTCGTGAAATATAGCGCGTTTAATATCAGGAAAAGTTGATATTAAAACGATTATTAAATTTATTTCAATGAACAGTGCGCACAAAAACTTATATACGATGTACGTACCTATAGGCTATTTTATCCCGATATTCACGGGAATGGGAACAATCACGAAACGCAGGTGAAATCACTTTAAAACATGTTTGTTTTGGCGTCAGCCTTTGATAAGATGGTGATAGCTAGCCAGGCAAACTTACAACAAGTCCTGCCACCAACCAATGTAAGTTTACTGACGTCCAACCCAGGTTTGTATGTCGTCATAATCTGTCATGTCAGTTCACGTTTTTTCATATGATTATACTGGAACATGAGAGACAGAACCGTTCAAAGCAATATACCTAATATTTTCATGGTAATTTTAATGATAACATGCGCAGAATAAGGAGTTGTCTGCCGAGAACTGCGTTCGACGTCGACAGACCTGCGCGCGGGGCTATTACGTATCTTTGCAACAGCAACGCGACAAAATAAATTGCACGATAATTGCTTTACGTCACGTATCAACAGTGCGGCCTCTACCACAGAATACTTAATAGTACAAGTCCTCTACCGAACAAACGATGAACTACAATGTGCATTAATTTAGTTCCTGTTATTGCTACCAATTTGTTTTTAGGGCTAGCGTCATAACAACACGCGGCGTCTCACTCTCGGGCCTAGGTAGCCAGCTAGAGACGCCGCTATACGAACCATCAGCGAGCGATTAGACATCAATCACATACGTAATACCATTTTTATTTTGACGTTCCGCAGCGATCACGCGATATCTGCGCGATAATTGCTAATTTTAGGTATTAGCCCCGCCGATGGGGGTCAGTTTCTAATCTGTGGTCCAAGTCACAGAATATACGGCATAATAAATGTCGAATGGTACAGAATACATTCAGTACCTATTAAGCCCGCCTTTTTTACATTACATTGTGAATGTTGTACAAGAATTTAATAAATAAATATTAAACAGCATCACATACGAGTACATAAGTATGTGATTGTCTCCAGAAGAAGTGCGATATATGGGTTAATGGGTATTCGTCGTCAGTAATTTTTTATGACCCCACTGTTGGGGCACTGGCCTTCCTTATGGATGGATAAGGAGAATGGGCCATGACTCACCATGCGGGCCCAATGCTGATTGGTGGGTTTAAAAGACTGAATTTGCAGCCCGGACTAACGGCTTAACGTGCCTTCCCAAGCGCGGAGGAGCTCGAGACCCATCGTCACCCATCCCGTGACCGACCATAGCGAAAGTTGCTTAACCTCAAGTCCGCGCGTAAACCACTGCGCCACAAGCTACTCCTCATATTGCGAACGATGGATACGTCGCGTCCTTAGTAACTATTTTTAGCCATTGAAAATTAAAATTGTAGAACTTACTTAGTCATTATAAAAACCTATTTATACAGCCCACTATATGTTTTATTTCACATAACAATAATAATAATAAAAAAAACAATATTTTCAAAATCGCTTAAATCTCTTGACCAGCGCCAAAGCTTGAAATTAACGTCAACACATCACCTTTGCGGTTCTTTGATACAAAGCAAATGTGAAAATCAGTTTGAAGCACTAACTTTAGTCATACATGTCATAACATTAACATATTTTGATATTAGAAGAAAATGTATCTATCCAACTGATTCTGGATGTTCCGGATAGCTCACTAATCTGGCTGATCGTTTAAAATATTTTTCATATTACCTACATCGGTCAAATTATCTGCCAGACAAACTATTAGAACTCATCTGTCGGTGGTGAAATTGATTTAGTACCCACTGGACCCTCAAGATTCAACTCTAGTAAGTACCCATTGAACAACAATTTCAGGTCGCATTTGACCTTCTTAAAAATATTATGTTTAAGGTACCCAGGCCATTCAACCTCCTGGTTAGTTATGCTGCCTGATACTTTTGGTTCGATTTCCATTCAAAATTGATGCGCCATGAATTGTGATAATCTTCTTCCTTTTTTGAAGTCGGTTAAAATTTAACTCTAATGGTTTTTTGATAGAGGGTCGAATTGGTACTTTTATGTTGATGGGGTCGAATCTTAGAGGCCAGTGGGTACTAGATCGTTTTAATAGTCGTGCTAGGGATCAAACCGCTTTTTTCCGCCAATGTCCCGTACTGAGGAAGAAAGCCACTACAAAAAAAAAACGAGTTACACTCCGGGAACGCCGGCAGAAGTGAAAACCGCTTAAACGAAGCAGCAGGAGCAGGCATACATTGTCGCCGCGCGGTAGAAAGAGAGGGGGATATTATTTCCTCTCCTACGCCGCGCCGGTCTACTCTCCCTCCGTCTTACGAATTTTCGATCAGGTCACGTGTCCTGAGGCGACTTTATTTTTACCCATCCCAAAAAAATTAAAGTCTGATGTGCACAACGCCGCTAAAGTTTTCACTTCAAAAACCTCTTTTTGTAATTGTTCGCGCGCTCTCAACTAGTTTTTATCTAGAGCGACCATATTCTAAGTCACGGCCTCAGAGCACTATTAATTCAGCCAGGCAGGAACAAGCGCGTAATTACGGCAATTTGGCTAAATCGTACCCGCAATTATCACGGGCGGTAGAAAGCAGTACTCCTTGTGTGTGGGGTTACCACACGAGATAAAAGGGTAAGATAATAATGGCCTTTCTCAGCAATTGCAATAGCGACGAATGATTTTATATTGTTGCTGTGGCAAGATTGAAGTGCCAGTTTTTATGGCGGTAAAAAAGTCGCGAACTGGCCTCTGTTTCATAAAGCTTGACAAGTCGACAAATGTCAACTATGCCCGAACATACTTTTTTTGACACTGACTACGCAATTTTGACCTTTGTCATAATTGCAGAAGGTAGATTTTCTATAAAAAGCAATCATACATTATGAAGTTCTCTTTTTCAAAATCCTATTACGAACTCTTTCGATCATGTGAGAATTTATAACAGAAAAATAACTGTCAATCCTCATCCTGACACAGACCAAGAATGCCTATCAAAAATGTGCGACAATTTGACAAGTATGTATGATTTTCTTATACAGATATGTCAGACCAAATGTTTTATGAAATTTTTAATGGTAGAATTGTCGCGATAATTTGACAATTATGTCGGCTTTACATAAAGCACCAATGTTTTATGAAACGTACAATCGTCAAATTGTCACCTGTCACCTGTCGCTGACAATTGTAATCTTTATGAAACGGGGCCCAGGTGGTAGACAAATTTTGACAATTCAAAAGAACGAAGTGGGTAAATAAGGCTATAACAGTTGTAATATGAAAAATAATATGTCAAATTATCTGCCATTGCTATGTAAACTATCTAAAACTTATCAGACAATTGGAGAAACGGGCCCTCATAAGGACTTTATTTTTAATTTGAGATCAAACCTCTTTTTAACCGACTTCAAAAAATAAGGAGGTTCTCAATTCGGCTGGTATAATTTTTTTTATGTATGTACACCGATTACGCCGAGATTTTTGAACCGATTTCCGTGATTCTTTTTTTGTTCGATGCAGAATAGTTGCCAATTGGTCCCATAAAAATTTGGTTTAGTTTGACCCAGTACTTTTTATGTCTTGAGCATTTTTATATATTTAATTTCATATTTGTTACTTGGATGACATGATATTATCTTCCTTTAAAAAATGTGAAATAAAAACTTTTAATAAAAAAAAAAATAATTTCATTTTTTTATAAAAAGTTTTTTGTCTTAGTAATTTTTCGGGCGCTCTCAAATAGTTTTTATCTAGACCGACCATATTCTAAGTCACGGCCTCAGAGCACTATTAATTCACCCAGGGAGGTACCAGCGCGTAATTACGGCAATTTGGCTAAATCATGCCCGTCTTTATCAGTTTTTTTCAAGCGTTGACAACTAATCTTAATTTTTTAAAGACCATAAACTAAGTCACTGCCTCATATCATAGGTGTCTACCATTTTGTCCTAACCAATATAATTAACATGGCGTCTCTACTTGGGGTTAAAAGCAAAAGCACAGACGCAGTTCAATAAATAATTGAGTGATCTCCTGACAGTCAGATTGACGGCGGTCTCTGATATTCTGGTAATGCGGTAGTCGGTTTCGATCGTTAAAGTAAAGCAACGCTCCTGTTGGTTACGGCGGGATGGGTGACCGACAGCGACATTATGCGAAAGAGACATTATGTGACAACGACATTTTGCGAAAGAGACATTATGCGACAGCGAAAAATTTCTAATTCCAATTGAATTTGTAATGTTTAATATTTTATGATAATTGACAATCTTCTTTGGATGTTTCTTTTAATGACGACCAGGGGCCTTACCATCAACTGTAATGCAATTCATTGTAGGTTGTGAGAGTGGGATGCTGTCATATGGCGCGTCTAGCGGCGTCCTGCACTTACTACCTAAAAGTAACCTAAAATGAATCGCGTTACAGTTGATGGTAGGCCCCCTGTTTGGCGCAGAGGTACTAACCCCGCCTTCTGCGCCAGAGGTCCCGGGTTCGATCCCCGGACAAGACAAATATTTGTGTGCATGAACATGTCTATTTGTCTTGGTCTGGGTGTTTAATATGTATATTAAGTATGTATTTACAAAAAAAAAAGTATATATGTATGTTTGTTTATCCGTTATCTAGTATCCATAACACAAGTTCTTCATGAAACTTAACGTGGGACTAGATAATTGGTGTGATTGTATGCGAATATTTATATTTATATTTATTTTAATCTTGATTTAATAAGTCTCCCAATAACGATCGATTTCTTTTTGTTTTTAATCTTAATAATTTTACAATAAAGAGGGATTTTCCTAAAAGAAAAATGTCTACGAATTTTTTAGGAACTTGGCTTTGAAAGACTCTCATTAATTAATCGCTACTCCTCCTGCTAGCCTAGTTTTAATCTAACCGTTTTGAGAAACATTGTCAATAGTTTCTAAACTGTAAAAAAGGTCCCAATATAAAAAAATACAGGGGCCTACCGCCATCTCTTAACGCAATATTGTTTAATGTCAGTTTGTATCGGCGCAATGTTGTTATATGTCATATCGTACCGCGAACCTCTTAAAACAAGCTTGTCTTTTGACGGAAGTTTTGTGAAGTCATCGCTCAATCATTCACTCAAACAAGATTTTTATCAATCAAACCTAGTACGACGTCTTAGGTCAAATAAAGTCAAGTTTGCAATTTAAACAGTATTGAAACAAAAGGAAAACAAAACGTTCTTACGACATGACGGTTTCTAAAAGATGGCGGTAGGCCTGCTGGTCTGGCCGCTGCCAAAAACTTCTAGGCACATTGTTTTGCACAAAATCAGTCGCGACAGGTGCCTAGTTAACTTGACCAAGTAGTACATTCCATTAATTTTTGACATCTACTGACAGCGCAAGAAACCAATCAATACCCACTTATTTTATTTAGAAATTCGGAGGAAAATTGGATCCCCATTCGGAGTGGTAGCAATTAAAATAGTATAATTACCTTTATTCTTGTGTTTAATCAAATATGTAGTTATTAGTATTACACTAATTATTATTATTATCATATAACATTGTAATAACAGCCGTAAATAAACATTAATAACGTAACGTAACTTCTACAATGACTATCACGAAATAGTCATAATTCTAATGGGCAATATTAATATTTGGCTTCAGTTTTGTTAAGAATAACAGCAAATCTCTCCGTTCTGTGATAAATATTATCTGCCTACGTTGATAGGTGAAGTCAAGCCAACATTTTAGTTTTTCAGTACCAGACAAATTTCCGGACCCCTGTGCCACCTGGACCACTTTGGGAATCAATGCTTGAGACGCATAGTTTTATATTTTCTTTTTAAGCTATTGCATAGTTTTTATTGCGGGCTTTGAGCGCGGCGACCGAATCAAGAAATTCCGTAACGAAAAAAACCTAACACCCCCCACTCCGTGTCATAGATTTTGGTTGCTTAGTTACGATTGTGAATAACAAAATTGTCAATGATGAAAGAACTGTATGAAAATTTGTGTGAAAATATAATTTCTTCTTAAAATCTAGTAGGTACCGCCTTTTTTTCCGATGCGGTTCCAGATTTTTTACACTGAAGTGTTACTAAAGATATACATATTACTGTAAAAAGAACTAAAAGTGGACAATTTAACATAAGCAACATAGAATTACCTACAGATTAATTAATATATTTATGAATCTTAATTAAAAGATAATATGACAAAATACTTTTTAATAACTTGCAAACACAAAGAAGTAGGTACTTAAGTAAATATTATTTTTTACTTGAGATGGCTAAATGAATTATATTAACATCTACATAATTCTTATTTTCTTCTTAAGAATATTTCTATCCTAAAAGAATCTCTTACTTTTGTAATTAAAATTAAGACATTCTTTCACATTTCATCATAAGGGTAATTAAACAAAATAATTAGACATGTTTTGATGTTATTTGGTATAAAATATGTATTTAAGTTAATTAATTAGTTGTTTTATTATGCCAAAGCAAATAATTACGCAATTTAGAAATTACTTAGGTACTTCATCATCGTCGTCGTCTCAGCCACATGACACCCACTGCTGGGTATAGGCCTCCCCCAAGGATCTCCACAACGATCGGCGGCTTCCCGCGACCTTCACCAGATCGTCGGTCCACCTTGTGGGGGGCCTACACACGGAGCGTCGTCCGGTACGCGGTCGCCATTCCAGAACCTTTCCGCCCCAACGGCCATCTTCAGGCACAGGCACTTCAGCTGAGCAATCCTTCGAGCGATGTCGGTGACTTTAGTTCTCCTACGGATCTCCTAATTTCTGATTCGATCACGTGGGGAATCGCCGAGCATAGCCATCTCCATTGCACGCTGGGTGACCTTGAGCTTTCTTATCAGACCCATAGTTAGCGACCACGTTTACTTAGGTACTTAGGTACATATTCTTAAATGTCACAAAATCTAACAAAATTCTCGCTTGATATGGAAATGTTTATCCAGTTATTAAAATTGTTAGCTTCTGTCCGCGATTTCACCCGCGAGAGTTCCCGTTCCCGTGGGAATATCGGAATAAAAGAAGTGAATGGATAAGTGGAATGTGCCATCAAGAACCATGACCGACCACGCGGGCCCAATTGGTGGGTTGTAACGACTGCAAATGCAGCCGGGACCAATGGTTGGTCGTGTCATTCCAAGCTCGGAGGAGCTCTAGATAGTAAATTTTTGATCACCCATCCCGTGACTAATCATTGCGAAAGTTGCTTATTCTCAATAATCTCAGGCCGAGCGCGTGAATCACTGCGCCACGGGCTTTTTTGTATGTGTGTGTAAATATGTAAATAAAAATCTACGCGAGCTGTCAGTGCAAACTCTATTTTAGCGGGAACACGAAACTTTTTAAAATTGAAACCTCGGCTTTGAAACGTTCAGCCACTGCGATGCATCGCGTAATCAGATACCACGTTAATGCATTCGTAGTAGTACGGATTTGGAGTAACGAAACGCACCACTAATGGACGGCGGATTATGTTGTTTTTTTTCACTGTCCTGAGTTTGTGTTGTTAAATTCGTTCCTATTAGGGTCAGGCGAAGGTACGAAGCCATTACTCTGTCAAGAATAGTATATATATTAGGTACTATACATTTTTCGAATTTAAAATAATACGTAGCTAAGTCATGTGACCACGACCCCTGGAGAAGTGCCGAAACTGGAGCCACAAAAACAATCTTTGACTTGACATTAGTTACAGGATTGTCGCTCTCTTTCACTGTATGAGGATTAGTGGCCACCTGTGGGGTCAGAGTTTATCAAGCCGCCTATAAGGTCTCTGAGTCTGACTTGGCTTGACGACTGTTAACAGCCGGAACCGGCGGCTAAACGTGCCCTCCGAAGCACGGAAGCGCTCAGTTGTAATGCCACTTTACGGTGGCCCATCCGACACTGGCCAGATCGAGCGTTGCTTAACAAACGTGATCGAATAAGGTCAGTCTGTCAAGGGCCGCCACGAGGACTTCACAGGATTGTGTTGTGTTGTAGACAGCTGAGACTTATATTTGACAGTTGTAGAGACTTCACTTACATTTTTAATTGAGAAATATGGCTAGAAAAATGACATGAGATGCCACAAAGCGAGAAAGGTCACGGCGAACGAAGCAGCCAGCAGCTGCTAGTCAAAATCAAATATCTTTATTCAAATAGACTTATTTATTTATTTATTTATTTATTTATTGGGCAGTCAACAAAAACATGTACTAACAATATGTAATAAATTAAATGTAGAATCTTAGTCTAAGTACAGTTTCTAATTATAGACAGCCACGGCATGCAATTACGAACTTCAAAAAATAAAAATAAAAAAGACAATGTAAAAATCCAATACATGCTGCGGAAGGTTAAAATCAGGTTGTTACAAAATCATCTAATTTTATTTAATTTAATTTAATTGGGGTTTACGTTACTAATAATAGATTTAACAATTTCTCTATATTTTCTCAGGCTGAGGTGGAATATGTCCAAGTCTTCAGAATTATTTGACCGGGATAAGCTGTTGTACTGCTTCTGGATCCTATTCAAAGTTGAGTGACTGCCCAGATTGCTCTTAACACTTTTCTGTACAAAAATGTTGAACCTGCTAACCCGAGGCAGTTTTTTGGGAGCGTTGATTTGAATCTGATCCAGAAGGTTAGAACAATCCAGCCCTCCATTCATTAGTTTATACAAAAACATGCTATCGAAAAGGAGCCTTCTATGCTTGAGGCTTTGGATCAAGACTATAGATAAGATGCTTTCGAATGGTCCATATTTTCCGACCAGCCATTCAGAAAATCTTTTAACTGACAAGAAGAACGGCCGCAAAAAACTTATCAACACAAATCTACAATCCTGAAATAAACTATAAGAGGTAAACTTTCTTATACTCAGCTATTAGAATATTTTCCTTTTATACGAGTACGAGCGGCCGATCGCGGTTTCACCCGCTTGATTCCCGTTCCCGTGGGAATATTGGGATAAAAAGTATCCTATGTTCATAACCAGGCTCCAAATCCGTTCAGTAGTTTCGGAGCCTATTCAATGCAAACAAACAAACAATCGAAACTTTCCTCTTTATAATATTAGTATAGAAGTATAGATAGATTGAATAAACATTTATACGCTATGGATGGGTCGGGAATAAGATGGGAAAATACCTTCGATAACTTAATGGCGCTGGCCGTACTCCCGGGTCTTCGTCCAGAGTTAATGTTGTATTTTAGCTCAAAAACACTTCACACTGCACTGATTGTTCAAATATTTCGATTGTTTAGCGTATTTTTAATTTTAACACATTTATAGAATAATTTGACATAGATCTACGCGCGCGCACACGTGAGCCGGTTCGATCGCCAATCGAGAAAGTTTTTTTTTTCTTAGGAAGGGGTAGGGGTCAGGATTCGTGCGTTTCGTTATACGTTCATATATAAATAATGTTTGTATGATTCATGCGTGATTTGAAAAATAATATAAAATTAATTTAATTTTAAAAAGTATTATATGGCGCAACCACGCTATCACAAGTTAAACTTAGCTCAAAACTTATCCGGCTGGCTGTGAAAAAGCGAATGAACGTTCACAGGTCATTTGGCGCTTGTAAAATTCAAATTAGGGCTCCAACTTTCAAAGCTGGTGACTTTAAAACGAGAGGCGTTGTTTTTGAAAGCAATTATGATAAATCTTTATGGAACTACGCTCATGACGTGTTAAAGAAACTTTTTTCTTAATAAATACTACTACTAGCCTAGTGGTGTACCCCAATGTACCCTCAAGATTCGACTTCATTTAAATAATAGTACCCATTCGACCCTCTATCAAAAAACATGTCCCATTGGACCTCAATCTTAAAACCGACTTTAAAAAGAATCAATTCATGGCGCATCATTTTTGTATGGAAATCGAACCAAAAGTACCATCATCTTTTAGAAATCATCATACAAATACAAATAAATTTCATACAATCACACCAATTGTGAAACAAAACAAAAAAAAGTTTCATGAAGATCTTGTGTTATGGATACTAGATAACGGATAAACATACCTATAAACATTTTTTTTTTGTAAATACATACATAATTTAGATATTAAACACCCAGACCAAGACAAATAGACATGTTCATGCACACGAATATTTGTCTTGTCCGGGGATCGAACCCGGGACCTCTGGCGTAGAAGGTGGGTTTAGTACCCCTGCGCCAAACAGGTCGTCAAAAGAAAGTATTTATTGCGATGTTTTCATTGAAGTTGTCAAATTTTGACACACATCACTCACACTTTGAAGGTGATAATTAGGTAAAAAAACGTAACAAAACCGTCAAAAACAAGCTTACTTTATGAGCATCGTAGTACGAAATAACATGGTAAAATTGCAACAATACTGCGCTCAAAGATGACGGTAGGCCTCCTGGTTGGTTAGCCCCCTAAGTGTCTAATTTAAAATCTATCACAATCCCTTTCAGAGGTATTGTGATTGTGATATTTTCGTCTCTCATATTGCTTAGATAGTTCAATTTCGTTTATACCATACCTTTTAAAACGCGTCCCGATCACAATCCCTTTCAAATGTCAAATAGTGACGGTCTGAATAACTTTCAAATTACGAATTGAAAGGGATTGCGATAGATTTAAAATTAGAAAATCTATTCTATATCTATATCTATCTCTGATCTGAAAATGAGGTTCATTTGGTACTTCTTTATTAGTGTTGAGTGGGTACTAGTTCAGTTTTACCCGCGTGGTTTCCGTTCCCGTGTGAATAAACTGTATATACCCTGTTTCAATCCTGGCCATTAGCTGTCCAAATGTTTGTTGTTATTTTAATGCATAAAACTGGTACCTACGGATTATTAAAAGAAAAAAGCGTCAAAGTATTGGCCTTGAATCACGGTATTTTTTGAATATAAGATATATATTTAATCTCAATATGTGGGCGTATATTGTGACCATCAAAATGATTAGCAAACAGCTATTATGTGCGGGCAATGCAAATATATGGTTTGTATGTACCTATGTATATTAGGCTAATACGATATGGGATATGGGTTAACTAATGGATAGAATTTGTTGTCTATGGTTAAAGACTGATTTTTAATTCGACAGAATTCTGACAGTTTTGAAGTGTGGCTATTAAAAAAACGGTCCCGCCAAAACCGAAACGCATTTGAACGAAAATAAGTGAAATAAAAAAAACTTTGTTGAGTTTAAGGTTTCAATAAGAAAAACTAGGACTTAAAACATGGCTTATGATTTTAAAATAGTAATCCTTTTTTTTAATATAAAATTATTGAAGTTATAACAATCAATCGGAAAATATTTTCCTTTCACTGGAATCCCTGATGAGATTACCCCGATGCATAAGTTACTTTGGTACGAAATTCATAAATAAATGTTTTATTTGTTTGTTATAAATTTACCAAGTGAGTTGTGTAGTGTCGGCTTAGAATAGCACTACCCCCTCTCATCCCGTGGGGGTCGTAAAAGGCGACTAAGGGACTCAGCCTTCAGGAGACGGGCAGCAGCGTCTCCTACAAACTTGGCCATACTGCGATCGCCAACCCGTCTGCCAAGCGTGGCGATTATGGCAAACCCCCCCTTTTGGGGGAGGCCTATACCCAGCAGTGGGTGTTATGTGGCTGAGACGACGACGACGACGACGAAATTTACCAAAAAATATTATTATTTTTTGTTGGTAAATACTCACATAAAACACAAAAATAAATTTTATTTAAAATCGGGATAGACGGTAAAAGTACCTACCTTGCGTGTCAAAAGTTTGATCCACGTTCAAAGTTTTCCGACCTAAGTCAGTCCGCTTGAGACCAATTCCATTGCCACGCGTCACTCAGAATCTTATCTCTTACTGCCGGAACACAACAATGCTAAAAACATTATTGTTATGGCGTTAGACTTAGATATGGTGGTAGCTAGTTAGGCGGACCTACCACAAGTCCTGCCACCAACCAAACCGAATACAATATGTACCCCCGCTGGGAATCGAACACGGGACCCCTGGGTCTGATAACGGTTTATGTGTGTATGTATGTAAACATATACTTAAGTGCGTTTCAACGAAGAGTTCCATTTGCTGCTATTTCGGTAGCCCTGTTTTATCTGTTCAACGGGTTTTGAATTTTGTTTTAGAACTATGCTGACAATATTAAAGTGATGAAAGATAAAATAGATCTAAAATGATGGTTTAAAAACAGATGAATCAAACCAATAATCCTGCTTCAAACTGTTTTTCGTATTGAGGTGCTCGGATCCAGTTCCAGTTCAGTCATCCATTCATCCTGTGGATGTCCACTGCTGGACATAGGCCTCTCCTAGCTCACGCCTATTGTGGCGTTCATAGGAGGCTATTAGCCTACTGCTACCACGCTGGCCAGACGAGTTAATATAGGGTTTATTTCAAGTTTTCCTTCCCTCGCACAGGTTATCAATGCGTCGAGCCTCTTAGTCGACTCTTACGACATCCCAGACATGTAAGGGAGTGGTGACACTTGTATTTTTAGGACTGCAGCACACTGCACCAGTTCAGTCAGTAAGTAGGTAAATATTGATTCCATTCACAAACACAAATTCAATATTAACATTATAGCTCTAACTAGAAGACAGTATTATTTTGTAAAATGACAATGGCAACTGTCACATTACTCTACTGAATTAAAAATCCGACTATAAGACTTGTACTGTTAAGTATTCTGTACTATAAGCCCCGGACGATTTTTTGAGATTTCAATCCTAGTGTACACGCCACTTAAGTTTAAACATGGCTTTGTACCCATCATTTAAAAATACAAATACGGTAAAACCATCCGAGTTAGATACACATAGTTAACTAGCTGTTAAAGTTATGACTGTTGTGGTTAAATCATAACTGGGTCGGCAACATCAAAGGGGAAAGCCGGAACTTTTGATGTTACTGGAGTGGGTGTTAACATTTTTAGTTTATGGTATATCTCTATCTGTCTATGGTGTAGTTACTTTTTATCACGTACCTACTGTTTGATGTTTTCATTTGGGATATAAGGATGTTGCCATTTCAATAAAAAAAATGTAAAATGATTTTCCTGTCCTTTTATCGTGTATTTTTTTTGTTGACCAGCCCCCTAATTGTCTAATTTAAAATCTATCACAATCCCTTTCAGAGGTATTATGATTGTGATATTTTTGTCTGTCATATTGGTTAGACAGTTCAATTTCGTTTATTCCATACCTTTTAAAACGCGTCCCGATCACAATCCTTTTCAAATGTCAAATAGTGACGGGATGAATATCTTTCAAATTACGATTTGAAAGGGATTGCGATAGATTTTAAATTAGTCAATTAGCCCCCAGGTCATAATAATAGAAAATAGAATAGATAATAGGTATAAATATAAAATGGATAATTGAATATACACTCATTTGCAAAAAAAACGGGCGGTTTTTATTTTCATTCATCTTTAAAAAGATACAATACCAAAAAGGTTTCAATCGTTTGTACACGTTACTGGCCGGTTTTAAAAATGCTGTGGTATTTAAAAAAGTACGTTCTAAATTCAAATTTTCATTTGATGCTCATTTTTACATCAAATGAAAATTTTTATCATTTTTATCCTACATTTTTGGCGCGAAGTTCCAGAAGTTAACATACACTTTCATAACTTTTATTCAATTTTTATCGATTAATTTCATATCCTTGACTGTCAAAGCTTTATTTATTGCTGTTTGGCTGTATCAAAAATGGTAGATAAAGTGGTAAAAGCTACCAAAATTATCGCGCTGCTTGAAGAGGGTTGCAGCCAATGTTTCGTGGCTAGGAGGCTAAATGTTAGTCGCTCGACAGTCCAAAGGACCTGGCAGCGATATCAGGAGACTGGTTCCGTCGAGAGAAGGCCTGGTTCTGGAAGAAAACCATGTACCCAACCACGGGATGATCGTTTTCTTGTGAGTCGCGCATTGAGAAATCGCAAATCTTCGTATGTGGATCTTAAGAACAACCTCCAAGAAGTAAGAAATGTGCATATTAGTCTATGGACGGTCAGGAGGAGGCTTCTCGCTGCCAATATACGCAGTCACCGCCCGGCCCGCGGCCCCAAATTACTCCGTGAGCACAGAGTTCACAGGCTTAGGTTCGCTAGAAATTGTGAATCATGGACTCAAGAAGATTGGAATAGGGTTTTGTTCTCTGATGAAGCTAGGATATCTCTGTTCGGTGAAGATCGACGTCGGCGAGTGCTAAGAAGACAAGGAGAACGCTTTGCAGAGGCATGTTTCGAATAACTCACACCTTATGGTGGGGGCTCTGTTATGTTTTGGGCAGGAATAAATTCAATGGATCGTACAGAGTTAGTCTTCATTGAAAACGGCTCACTGACTGGGCATCGATACATAACGGAAGTTCTAATTCCTTATGCACAACCCGCATTGGCCGCTCTAGGTGAAGACTCGATTTTTATGGACGACAATGCTCGCGCCCACCGATCCCGCGATGTTAATGCGTATGTACAAGAGGTCGGCATTTATCGTTTGGATCGGCCAGCTCGAAGTCCCGACCTCAATCCCATAGAGCATGTCTGGGACGTTCTGAAACGGCGTGTGAGATCAGTACACCCGGCTCCGCAGACCATCAGAGAGCTGAAGAATGTGATTACTGCGGAGTGGGAACATATTCCGCAAGCAAGTATCCGGGATATACTCGCTAGCATGCCCAGACGAATTCAAGCTGTGATTTTAGCTAGAGGGGGTCACACTCGATACTAAACATTTATCTGCTTTTACTTTATTAAAGAAAAACAAACAATAAAACTTTTTTATTTTTACTTCATGAGTATATGCACTACTAGCGAACATACACTTCTAGCGAGGTTTAGCATTATTTCCCATAAATTGTATCTAAATTTTATGAAATACTGATGGAAACGATTATTTTCTTATTAATTTACCAAATTGTGAGGATAAAACTACCTATAATTATCAAACAAAGCAATATTAACATTTGAAATGGTTCATTGCTTAGGTGCCCGTTTTTTTTGCAAATGAGTTTATAATATACCTACACAATATGAAAAAATCGCACCTTTATAAAAAATCTTAAGCAATAATAACACTAACAAATGCGTATATGGGGTGTATATTGGCCTCGTTTGAAAGTAAACTTAACGAACAGCAATTCATTGCATTAAAAAAAACATATTAAAGCACAAATGTGACATTAAAAGAAATGCAATTATGTTCCTTTTAGGGGGTCGCTGGTTAAGCGATTGTGTTACAATTCGTGGGTGTTAAAGCGTCAATGCAGGTTCAATAGGGGTTGATTCGTTATCTAACAGTTAAAAAAAAATATTTAGACATGTGTATTAATACAAAGAGCATAATTAAAGAGTGTTATTTTTTAGGACCTGAACACAATACTCGAAGATCTCCGTGGAGCTTTCCAAAGAGTGGGTCTAAGGATGAACATGGAAAAGACGAAAATCATGTCGAATTCCCATGTTGTATCCACTCTAGTCCACGTTGGGACCATTACGTTTACCTTGGACAGACAATCCAGTGAGGTAAATCCAACTTCGAGAAAGAAATCTCTCGTCGAATCCAACTCGGATGGGCAGCATTCGAGCTCCGTAAAATCTTCGCGTCCAACTTACCTCAGTGTCTCAAGACGAAAGTCTACGACCAGTGTGTTTTGCCAGTGATGACTTATGGCAGTGAAACGTGGTCGCTAACTAAGGGTCTGATAAGAAGGCTCAAGTTCACCCAGCGTGCAATGGATGCTCGGCGTTTCCCTGCGTGATCAAATCAGATATGAGGAAATCCTGACATCGCTCGAACGATTTCTCCGCTAAAATGGCAGTGGACAGAACACATAGCGAGGAGAACCGACGGCCGTTGGGGCGGAAAGGTTCTGGAATGGCAACCGCGCGCAGGACAACGCTCCGTGGGTAGGCCCCCGACAAGGTGGACCGACGATCTGGTATAGGTCGCGGGAAGCCGCTGGATGCGGACTGCGCAGGACCGATCGTTGTGGAGATCCTTGGGGGAGACCTATACCCAGCAGTGGGTGTCATGTGGCTGAGACGACGACGACGACACTTTTTTTGTGTTCTGTGCAGGGTTGCCATGCCAACCATACATTATAGTATCCTAGTAAAGTAGGCGAAACTACTATATTTCACGTAAAGCAGAATGCAGCCTTAATCTTTTTTTAAAGCCCGCTCCACACAACAGAAAAATAAAAGTAAATATTTTAACCACATAATTTTTTTTTTCATTTCGCAAAGTATTTCATCGCATAAAAGTTGTTCTGTGTGTAAAATTACATTTTGACAACACCTAACCTAATCCTAGGAAATAATTAGACCAGTCATTGTTATGTTACTTTTGTAATAAAAGCGTTTTGTCTGACTTAGAGCTACCAAAGACGCCTTTATTGCCTTAAAAATAAGGTCGAAATTCCAACAAAAGAAATGCAGTATTACAGTTTTAAATGTAACTGAATATCGTGAAACTGGTATTTCAATTACTGACTGAGACAATCTACATCCTGGATTGCAAAAAAAAAGAATATTACTTCCAAACAAATGACGTTATGTTAATGTTTAACATTGAAGTACATAAGTATGTCTGCAATTTTGAGTGAATTATTGTATGAAATAAATTCAAATTCAATACCATTTATTCAGTCTAGGCTATTACAAGCACTTATGAACGTCAAAGAAGCTACGCCATCGGTTCACAAACTCTACGGCGGGAGACCTTGTAACTTATAAGTACCAAAATCCATGTATGCAATAATAATAAATAAATACTAAGTACAGTCACACATGCAATGACATATAACACTAAGCAACCTTGTCACATTACAATATTTAATGACATTTGTGGACAGAGACAGCTTTGTTTCCGTGTGCGTCAATGCGATAAAGTTCTAAAGTGCATACAAATCATTACTCGTGACTGTACCTACTTAATTATACAAAAATTAAAACCGACTTCAAAAAGTAAAAAATAAAACTTTTGGAGTCGGTGCCAGCCAAAGCAAGAAAAATAAAAATATAGTTAATAGAAGTGCAATGTAGAATGCCTATACTTTTTAGAGTCGGTTTTAATATTTTTTATAAAAGTTTTTTTATTTTAGAATTTTTTATTACATCATGTACCGTTACTTATTTATACTTAAAAATCAGCCTTTCAAACCACACTTGAACTATGTTCTTTCAGAACCAAAAAAAGAATTATTAAAATCAATTGACAACTGACAATGTTGTATTAAAACATACACAATAAAAATAATAAAAAATATAAAGTCGACTCGTTAACCTCCTCCTTTTTTAGAAGTTGGTTATAAATTTATTTTACTTTACCAGTAATGTCATATTTATTTATGTGCATATTTTTGTGAGATTGGTTTTTGTTTAAATTCAGCCAATAATAGAAGACTTCTTATACTTTAATTTAACATGATACCTAAATATTGTTAGTTGAACCTGTCCCTGTCCTGTCAATATATAATAATCATCATTTATTGCAAAAAAATATGGTACAGTTTCATGGTTATGGTTTTAACTGCCTCTGTTATCTAGTGGTACAACTACTGGTATCAGACTCAGGGGTCCCAGGTTCGATTCCCAGAGGGGGTACATTGTATTCGGTTTGGTTGGCGGTAGGACTTGTAAGCCTGGATCGCTAGCTACCACCATCTTATCTAAGTCTGACGCCATAATGACATTTCCCAGAAACTGCAGGAACATAACAAATTGTTGTGGTGATGGCAATGAGCATCAGAATTAGATAAGATGGTGGTAGCTATAGCTAGCCAGCCAGGTGGACTTACCAAACTAAATAAAATAAAATTATGAATGGGGGTGTTAAGTAATCAGAAATGGACCTCTGGATCTAAAACCGGTGATGTTATCATGAACTTTCAGAGGTTGCATAATGTGAAATGTTGTCATTTATATTTTTTATGATTTATCTACTCAATAATACTATGCGACTATGCGACCAAAACAATTAGGCGCGTGTTTTGAAGGCCCGCACCCTGCTTCTTCATTGAAAATTGAATATTAACTGATTGATTAGCACTAAAGTGATTAGTCATATTTATTACATTTCATCTTAAGGTCATATTATTTTAAGATTTTTAAGTCATAGCATTAAAGTTTTTTGGTGGTTGCTTGTTTGTCCTTAAATTTTACCTTATAAACCTGGTGTTAGCTTGGAATAGTTATTCCGAGTTTTATCTCTGTCATGAAATGGCATTATAAACTCGAGTAAATAAGACAAAACACAAAATAACTATTCCAAGTTTACACCAGGCATTAAGTAAGGGGGTAAGATTATAACAATAATAATGATCTAGTAGTCCTCATCTACATCATAGTACCCATGCAACCCTCTAAAAAGCATGTAAATTTCCAATGAATTAAAAAAAAAAGTTATTCATGGTGCATCAATTTTGAATGGAAAATTAACCAAAAGTACCAGGGCAGCAAAACCAACAAGGAGGTTGAATGGGCACCTTAAACATAATATTTTTAAGGAGGTCGATTGGGACCAGACAATGCGGTCCAATGGGTATTTTTTCCATTAGGAATGAATCTTGAGGGTTGAGTGGGTGACTTGATCTGACATTATTCCATTGACATATATATTACAAGCATTATGCCATGATTATCTCATTGACATTCAGTAAACAAAAAACAAAAATGATTTTTGGGTTTTTGCACACAGAACAAATTATGACAAATTACTTAAAAACAAAAAACTTAAATAGTTTAAGAAGTTAATACTTATCAAAGAAAGATAATTGTTAAGATTTATCACATGAAATAAACTGATGAATTCATTTATTTACTTATTAACCCACTAGGATATAGGATAGGATAGGACCTGTACAATTTGACTGAGTAGTAATACCTACCTATTGCTTTAAGAAAAGAAAAAGAAAAAAAAACTAATACTAAATAATGTAAATAGTAACTTTTTATTATGTTATTGTAATGTACTTACAGAGAAATGGAATCTTATACTACATACTACCAGTAATTCAGTAATTGAAATTAGATAAAACAAAAAATACTGTGTTACCTTTGTGTTTAAACTAAAATACTGTATTTCGCTTTTTTACATCTAGTACTATTTTTTTATACTATACTATTATTTTATTATGTGCCTTTGTGTTTAATCTTCTTCTGAGAGGGATTCATTTTAGCTTACTCAAAGTCATAGAGATAAAAACAAAATCATTACATTTATAAATTTCTGACAGATGATTTTAAATACTTTTTAAAATTCTATTGAAGAACTCTGACCATTATTAGGCACAGAGAAGACAAATAGTTAACTGCTTAATTTAAAATAAGATAAAATAAAGATAAAATTGTTTTGTTTACTAACCTTCTTCGCTGCAAGGACACTGCACTACACGAACGAGTGAAATCATCACCATCACACAAACAATCATGACATAAACAGATACACTATCAAAACAACTGTATTATCATCAGATAAACAAAATATTCGATTGATATTGCCACATACGAGCCGGCGACACTGTATTGACCCGATCTTTTAGGGAACCATGGGGTAAATATGCATTTTTTATCAACTTAAATCGATTCTAAGCGGGGCACAGCTATACCAGTAACGACGGCCTGCGTAACCGTAAGCCCAGGAAACAGGTTCTTTTATATAACAGTATCACTCGCGAGCACCTTTGTAATTTCATTAATAACACCTAAAAATCGATCCCACAACAAGGTTCACGACAATTCAAACACAAGACTGCGGCGGCGTGTCAAATTCATTATTTTACTATCAGAAACCCAAATAAAATAGTACACAATAGAAATATTATTCAAAACACACTTGCAAGGTTACGATCTAACTATTAGATAAGCTTTACGACGGCACACAACGATTTTCCATGTCATATTCCTAATACAATGGGTTGCAAACAATATTTTAACCGCGAGTCAAATACACGACTCAAACGATGCACGCTCGCGATGACACTAAAAACTCAGCATAGATGTCGTGTTTCTCGCGGCCATAATGGAAAATGGCGGCCATCACAATCCGTCAAAATACCGCAAGCCACATTTGTTCTTATTTCTGTGGGACACAGTGCAAAATCAATTAAGCGTAGTCATCCCTCACCACGATTCGATCGTATAAGACGGCTAATTTGAAAAGTCTCAAGTGTTCTTAACTTTGATTTGGTGAGATGCACGCTTTGTTAGTTCGCCTTATAAGAGGTATCTTTTTTTGTCTCTTTTTCTTGTACGCGATTTGGAACAATTTAATACATTTTATTCATTCTACGCTTGCGCGAACATATTCCAATGGACTATCAGTTTGCTAAACTATTAAAACTTTGTAGCACCTTTGTTGTATGAATTGATATATGAAATTAAAAATAGGGTTCCCTAGCCTAATGGCAAAAAACGGAACCCATAGAGATTCGTCATCTCGTGTCTGTCCGTCCGTATGTCACAGCCACTTTATTCCAAAACTATGAGGATTACTTACACAGTTGAAACTTGGTAGGTAGATAGATGTGTGATTCTGTAAACCGCTTTACGGTTTTTGCTATATATAAATATTAAGGGGGGGCTCCTTATACATGGAACTGAAACTGAAAATATTTTTATTCATCAAACCTATACGTGTGGAGTATCTATGGATAGGTCTTTAAAAATTACATGGATCTTCAAAGTCAACCGTTTTAAAGATGTAGGTACACTTCCATAGTGGTAAAATGTGTGAAAAATCTAAAAAAAAATATGCTGCAGATCTTTATAAAAACTTTCAACAAAAATTGGTTTGAACGAAATATATTTAGCAGTCAAAGTCAAAGTCAAAGATTTTTATTCAAATAGACTTATAGATAAGTGCTTTCGAATCGTCCAATTTTTTTTTTCCTACCAGCCATTCAGGACATCTTTTAACTGGTAAGAAGAACGGCCGCAAGAAACTTATCAGCTTTAACAGAAGCAACAACATTTACAAAGGAACATGTCGTTGCCAAACACAAATCTACAATCTTGAAACATATTTAATATAAGAGGAAAATTTTCTTATACTCACTTATTAGAATATTTTCCTTTTATACAATTACAATAGTCATGTTTTATGTTTTATGTTAGTATCACTTCCATGCATTTTGGTCTTTCAAATAATCTTCTACCTTGTAATAACCTTTGCTTAAGAGCGTTTTTTTAACATGTATTTTAAATTTATGCAAAGGCAGCTCAATCACTTGTTGTGGAACTTTATTAAAAAAGGCTATGCCTTTCCCCATATTTCCTCTATCAATTTTAAAAATTAAAGATGTATCATCTGCAAATAGTACTGTCTCACATAAATTACTCGCGTAGTTAGGGAGATCGTTAATATATATTAAGAACAGCAGAGGGCCCAATATTGAACCTTGGGGCACGCCCATAATAATGGGGGCTCCAGTAGAAGCAGTATTATTTACAATTACTTTTTGATATCTATTGTGCAAGTATGACTGCAAAAGGCTTACTGATTTTTAAGAGACACCATAATGTTCTAGCTTCTTTAAAAGTGTAACGTGATCAACGCAATCGAAAGCTTTAGACAGGTCACAAAATATACCAATTACGTCTCGCTTGCCCTCCCAAGCGTCAAAAATATGTTTGAGGAGTGCTATTCCAGCATCTGTAGTATTTTTACCTTTAGAAAAGCCGAACTGATTATTATGAAGGATTTGATTTACTGTTAAATAGTCTAATAATTAAGAGTATATAATTTTTTCAAAAATTTTACTAAGTGCCGGTAAGACTGATATCGGCCTAAAATTTGTGTGACTTGTCACTTTTCTCACCTGATTTAAAAAGAGGAATAAGCTTACTATATTTCATTAAATCGGGAAAAGTACCTTCATCTATGCATTGATTAAAAATGAAAGCTAAATATGGAGCTATTATTTCAATTATAGATTTAATAACGCTGGTTGATATGCCCCATAAATCTTCAGTCTTTTTAATATTTATAGACTTGAAAGCTTTTAAAATGTCTTAACTATTAATATGCTTAAAATTGAAAACTTTATAAGTTTCAGAGCTATCTAAGTACTTATAGCACATTTTACTAACTTTGTCATTCATACAAACACTATGAAAAAACAAGTTATTTTTAACCGACTTCAAAAAAAGGAGGAGGTTCTCAAGTCGACGGTTTATTTTATTTTTTATGTATGTTTTACCATAACTTCGCCAGTTGTTAACAGATTTTTACAATTCTTTTTTTATCTGAAAGAAAATGGTTTATGTGTGGTCCCATATACATTTTACGAAGATCTGGCTAGTAGTTTTTTCATAATCCTGAAAAATATAAATCACGTTTTGGCAAGTAGTCGTTTACCTAGATGACATCATTGTTGTGTATGGGCTTATTTTTAGTGTAAGTAAAGGTAAAAAAAATCGAACCGACTTCAAAAAGTAAAAAATAAAACTGTTGGAGTCGGTGCTAGCTAGCTAAGGCCAAAAAAAATATATAGTTAATAGAAATGCAATGTAGAATGCCTTGGCTGGCACCGACTCCAAAAGTTTTATTTTTTACCTTTTGAACTTTTTTTTTATTTTTTTTTGCAGATGAACAATTATAGTGGCATTTTGGGTAGGTGTAGGCAAGTGAATACCTAATTTAATATAATAATAATAGAAGAAACTTTATTGCACACGATACAAAAACAAACACATAAGTACAGAGAAAATGACAAAAAGAGGACCACACAATAGGCGGTCTTATTGCTACATAGCAATCTCTTCCAGGCAACCTTGGGTGAGAGAAAGAACCCTTCAAGTGCGAGTTCGACTCGCACTCGGCCGATTTTTTTGAGCGTGTCGGTCAAAGTGTTAATCGTTTTTGTCACTATTCGGAAAATAAAAAAGGAAGGTAGTTAGTTAGAGTATCGTAAATAATAAACTACTAATCATAGCATAGGTGGCCAGCATTCAGTAGTTATAGAGAAAAAAAGAAAAATACTAGAGATGGGCCGGCCGACTATGACTTTGGCCGACTTGCCGGTTGCAAAAAACCCAACTAGTTGGCTTAGCCGACTGCTGCCAGACAGGTGCCCAATTCTCGCGCATTCGACATTTTTAGAGTCGAAAATCTATACTAAAAGCTCACTGAAAGCAATCTTCGACATTATAGGATTATCAAAGATAATTGAAACTAAAGGATTTTGACAGTAGTAGAGATTTTACTAACATTTTATTAAAGAAATTAAGCATATAAAAATGTCGAATTCGACATATTTCAGCACGAGAATTGCCCCCCAGGGCAGAGACTTTAGTCTTCTTACACCATAACTTGCCCCTCATTAAAAACATCTTAATTATTTAACTAAACTCACTGGCCTCAAACTATTCATTTTGTTTACCACTTTTTAAATGATACCTGTCCTACTAAATTTGTTTGGTCGACGTAAAACAAAATTAGAAACTGTAGTATGATTTTGTTTCGAATTCAGGATTTAAGCGGTAGAACCCTGATGTTCTGTTGCCTGTACCTTCGTTATTTTTCAAACTTTAGTCTTTAATTTTTCAGTTCAATGGTTTTTTTTATACAAAAGGAAAGATTGTTTTTAATCTTAAAATCTGTCTGCCACATTTGTTTGATCACTCAACAAAGTGTAATGTTTTTAGGCGAATTGAGTTGAGATTACAAAGCGAAGTCAAACGGCCGCGGGCGAAGTCTGTAGTCTGAATATTATTTAATCTATGACCATTTTTAGGGTTCCGGGGTCATAAATATATTATTTATACCTGTCATACAAAAGCAATTAGTCCAGTAGCAAAATTATATAATTCAGCAAAAACACAAAAATGTTGGATTAAGTTTTTTTACTTCTGAATATTCAAGAAATTGGATGATGACATTCCGTCTCCTTTGGGCAACTCCCGGCAGTCAAATCACTCATGTCATCATTCTAATCTAAGGTCATCAACTCATCATGTACATTTTTACTTATCTCACGAGCACGGGTGAGGCATACTTGTAGTAATGTGTATGGACTATAGTACGTATATACGTGTGCTTGTGTGTGTGTGTGCGAAGCGATCCAGCAGCCTCGCGACTTGGCCAATACTGTGCGCTCCTGAGCATACACACACAAAGACAATGTGCATGTACAATTTACACACACAATTATGGCTTACCCGTGCTCGTGAGATAAAACATTAGCTGTAAAGGGGCTACCACACGGTTGTTAACACGTTAACACACCTCCAACCGAGGTCACCTTGGCGGAAGCTTTGTCTAAGCTTTGTTGCAGTTTGTGTTGCGGCCACTCGAGTTTACAACCAAGCGCTAACACGCCAACCAACACGCTCCGCCCTTCAAAGGATGTCGAAAAAAAATATCGACACATCGATACATCGATTTTTGTAAAAATATCAATATCGATCTCAACATATCGCCAAAAAACATAGATATGTCGCTTATATTTTCACAGAATACAATAATAATGTAACACGTGGTTCAATAAGTACCGAGACTAAATGCTAAGAAAAAAGCTAAAACTTTTTTTATTCATCAACGAATATCGCTTTTTTAATACCAGACCAGCCCCCTAATTGTCGAATTTAAAATCTATCACAATTCCTTTCAGAGGTATTGTTACTGTGATAGTTTCGTCTGTCATATTGATTAGACAGTTCAATTTCTTTTATTCCATACCTTTAAAAACGCGTCCCTATTACAATCCCTTTCAAATGTCAAATAATGACGGCCTGAATAACTTTCAAATTATGAATTGAAAGGGATTGCGATAGATTTAAAATTAGACAATTAGCCCCAGATTTGTACCTAATAAAGTAATTTTGAATAAGTTGAGCTGTGTAGTGTCGGCTTAGAATAGCACTACCCTCCCCGTGGGTGTCGTAAAAGGCGACTAAGGGACTCAGCCTTCAGGAGACGGGCAGCAGTGTCTCCTACAAACTTGGCCATATCGCAGTATGGCCAAGTTATCGCAGTATCGCAAACCCGCCTGCCAAGCGTGGCGATTATGGCCCCTTTTGGGGGAGGCCTATACCCAGCAGTGGGTGTAATGTGGCTGAGACGACGAATAAGTTGTAAGAACTAATTAGGACTAATGAATAAATCAAAACTGCTTAGGTGGGTACGTAAGACTATTTCTTCAGTAATTGTATGAGCTCAGTTATCGCTAAGCGATTTTCGAAGCGAATCGATAGTTTATATTGAAAATCAAAACTGTATGTCAAGCGTGCTCTTGGCACTGTTTCGAACCCATCATCTCTGGAACCTTGTGGTTTATTCAGGGATGATGGTAAAAGACCCGATGGTGCGACGTTAGTGCCCTGGTGCTTGGGGCGTACCTTGGTATGGGATGCAACCTGTGTAGACACCTTAGGTCCTTCCCATATACGTGGTACGTCCTCAAGAGCTGGAGCCGCGGCGGAGCAAGCTCAATTCCTCAAGCGCCGCAAATATGCGTCGCTCTCAGTAAGCCACGAGTTTGCGGCGCTTGCAGTAGAGACAATGGGCCCTTGGTCGTCTGCCACAAAAAAGTTTATGCAAAATATTTCCACAAGACTGGTCCACGCCTCAGGAGACCTGAGAGCTGGTGCCTATCTTGCCCAGCGTGCAGCGGCTGAGTCTATGTATTCAGCGGGGCAACAGCGCCAGTGTTCTCGGTACTATGCCACGCGGCTGCAGTTGGACGGCGTTTTCTTGTTATAGCTAGTTTAAAGTATGCTTATATGTTTATTATTCATTTATTTGAATAAACTGTATGTATGTAAAATAATTAAATTATTGTTCTTGAATCTTGTTACGTCACACAAAAAGCTCATACTAACAAAATAAATTTTTTTCATTTAATTTTGTTCGAATAATAATTTAGTCTAAGTACTTACTTGATACACTAGGTAGGTAGGTGCTATTAACTGATTAGTATAATACAATTTTAAAGCTGCCCGAATTAATGCAATAATTGAATGATTCAGTTAAGTAGAAGGTCTTATCCTACTAATAATAGGGGTTAAAGTATGAAATTGACGATTTTTTTCTTACACTTCTAGAGAACCTCCACTACTTCTGTGATTAAAGGGTACGTCTATTGCTGAATTTTACATTTAATTAAGATTGTAGTGATCAAGAATAATTAATCTCATGGTTATTATTTTCGTTTCTTATACGATAAAAATACTTCGAAAGGTTCTCCTTTTTTGTTAGCAAACTACTTTATTTAATATAATTTATAAATTATTCATAATTTTTAAAATAAAAATAGCCTTCATAAAATGATTGTAGATTAAAAAAAATGTGGCATTAGCACTTGCGGTAGGAACTATAACAAAAATTGTTAGTATGGAAAACGAACTTTCTTTGAAAATCTTCATACAAATCGGCAATTTCATAGTTAAAGACCTAATATTATAAATGCGAAAGTATGTTTGTTTGTTTGTTACTCTTTCACGCAAAAACTACTGAACCGATTTGGATCAAATTTGGTAGACATATAGAAGATAGCCTTAATTAAAAAAAAGGCTACTTTTTATTCCGATATTCCCACGGGAAAGGGAACCACGGGCGGTCCGCTAGTTAAAGTTATAAGTAGTGCCTTCAATGATAGTGTATGAGTGACTGCTAAGCTTTTGAGTTTGTATGAGAGTGGAATAAAAAAGAACTCAGTACTTCGTGTCGATTCGATACGTCTACTTTTTGTATGAACAACGAGGATACTCTTAGCCTTCATCATACCTGATGTTAAGTATTGATAAGGCTGAAGATGGAAGCGAGCCTCACCTGGAATCCTCAAACACTGAGGAGCTGGCTACCATATCTCTAACTGCCGGTACATAACAATGCTGAAAACATTGTTGTTATGGCGTCAAACTTAGATAAGTGGTGGTAGCTAGCCAGGCAGGCTTACAACAAGTCCTACCACCAACAAAACCGAATACAATATGTACTGCCGCTGGGAATCGAGTCCGGGACCCCTGGGTCTCATACCTCGGTATCAGACACAGGGGTCCCGGGTTCGATTCCCAGTGGGGGTACATATTGTATTCGGTTTGGTTGGTGGTAGGACTTATTGTAAGCCCGCCTGGCTAGCTAGCTACCACTATCTTATCTAAGCCTGACGCCATAACAACAATGTTTTCAATGTGTTCCGGCAGTTCGAGATAAGATAGCCAGTTCCTCAGTGGTTGAGGATTCAGGGAGAGGCTGGCTTCCATCTTCACCTTATCAATACTAAACATCATGTATGATGAAGGCTAAGAGTCTCCCCGTCATTCATAAAAAAAAAAGTTAGTGACCGTTTCAACAGACTCAGTGGTTCTTCTTGATATTGCCGATGAATTTGACAAGCAAGACAACATTTTTATTCTGCGCTTTGCAGCTCAGAATAAAAAACACGAAACTCAGATTCCGCCTCGGGCTATGAGCTCCTCGTACGAACCAGTTTTCTAACGTTTGAGATTGTTTGAGAATGCAACTGTTTTTGACAGGTTCCTTCCTTCTTGAGAGTTTTTTTTGGATTAAACAGTTATGTACAGTCCACATCACGACAGGCTTTCAGTTTGATATTTCGTGTGAGTTTGAGAATGTCCAAACGTTACCATCGCGTCAGAGTAAAATTTTGACAGATAGTCTTAAAACAATAGGAATTAGGTTGAAAATTAAACTATATTCGCTAACATCGACTGGCGAGTAAGGTAAGAGTCAATCCTTGCTAGGGATAGATTATTGAAACCGGCCGTAGAAAAGTCGATCACGCACTGAAACCTATTCAGAACCTTACGATTGATATTTTTAAGTTCAATCAAACAAAAAAACCTTTATTTTAATAAAAACAAACATTAAAACGTAAAAAATAAGCTATTTAAATATGGTTAATTTTAAATATGGTTAATTTTAGATATGGTGCATTCAAAATTGCACTTCTATGCATACCTAGGTACTTTTACTTTTCTTGCCTTTTTTCTTATTGAAGTTGTCTTTTTCTTAACCCTAGATAGCTAACGTTGCTGAACTACTCTGATAAGCTAACCATTCGACTTTTTGACGATTTTGATTGTAAATTTTTTATTTTTTAATATTTTAACAAATAAATTATCGGTTAAAGTTTTTGATATAATTTTATTACTCTTTTAAAATAGAGACTTTCTGAAATGTTTTTAAAATTAACTTAAACTTGTAGAACGTAGTAGTGATTAGATTTAGAAACTTCTTCCACAATCTAAAAAAAATATTTTTCGTTCAAGACTACTAGAGCCATCTTTTCGCCTAGTAAAACAACATTTTAATGGCACTTGTAAAACATCGTCTCAAAAGCGTACGATAGATGTCGCTCTATAGTGCAGTCTAAAGTTGGTTGTTTTGAATAAAACCGAGAGATGTCGCTGGAAGGGTCAAATTATAAATGCAATATTTTTTCAGGATTATATTTTTTAAGTGTGATATTTTTTAAGTGTGTGTTTTAATAAAATAGCTGCTTATACCCTGCGGTTATGGCTTCATGCTTTTCCTTTCCCGTGGTATATCGGTAGTTCGCTGTCAACACGATTTATGTCAAATATGAATCATCAGAGGCAGAACTCTGATGAACAACTTATGAACTAAAACGTTGTACACCCATAGTAGTATTTAATGTTCACGTTCGCATTGAGGATCCACATGGAATTTTGAACTTTTTATTGCGTCAACCGTTAGTAGAAGTTCTAAAACTATTCTAAATTCAGAAATTCATTTGTAAAAGCAGAAATTTAAAGGATATAATCGATTTAAGTGGATCTTGCATGACAGTAAATAAATAAATATTTCCATACAATCACACCAATTATCTAGCCCACGTTAAGTATCATGAAGAACTTGTGTTATGGATAGTAGATAACGGATAAACATACTTATATACTTTTTTTTTGTAAATACATACATGATATACATATTAAACATCCAGACCAAGACAAATAGACATGTTCATGCACACAAATATTTGTCTTGTCCGGGGATCGAACCCGGGACCTCTGGCGCAGAAGGTGGGGTTAGTAAAACCCCACAAACTGCGCCAAACAGGTCGTTAAACAGTACAGTAGATAGTTCATACCTCAAAATCTAGATAAAATTTACGACTGCTATAAATGGCAACTTTCAATTTCAATTTAAATTTTTCAATCGTTTATTGCATATACCATAATGTAAATAAAGGTGTAAGAAAAGAAATGGAGACCATTATGGACCCTGTCGGGCACAGCAACTGGATGAAAGGGGACAACTCTTAGTAGAACATTTGTGCTATTAAGTATTCTGTGGTAGAAAATTTGTAAAACTTATTTATGAAATTCGCCCCTCACGATTCAGTGCATAAAAATAATTAGAGTGCAGAAGGTGTATTATCAAAAATATTTCTTTTTATTTTTGTTTTATCGTGTGCAATAAAGTTTATTTATTATTATTATTAACCTTAATATGATTTTTCTACATATATGTACTTTATATGAGTAAGTTTCTCTTCTTAAACAATAAATCGTTACCTTGGGGCTCAAAGGGCGTAACCACCATTTTGGTCAAAATGAGTTTTAAATGCCATCTTATTCAGTTTTTTCTGCGCTATCGAACTGTATTTTTAAAGTTCTCAAATTCGGAAAACAATGGTGAATACGACCCCAAATTTCAAGGCTGGTAATGCTGATTATTTTGTATTTTTGGACGTAAAAGCAATAATTATTAGGCATAATCAAAGTACTGGGCGTAAACGACAATCTCAAATGAAAATTTAGGGCGTATATCTGTACGACTTAAAGCCATAAAGAATATATTTAATATATTTCATCATAATTTATTGTTGTATGTTAAGGTTTAGAGGGTGGAAACGTTATAGCCGTTTGTATGGAGACCGTTTGCTACACATTCCTCTTAAAAAGTTTAGTTATAACCCATGTTAAGGCCCTCCAAAACTAGGTTTAATTTAAAAGCCACAATCATTGCTTTAATGTGCCTAACATTTGACAAAGCTGTGAAGCTTTGCAAATTTTGTAGCTTAAGGTTAGTTAAACCTTACTGGCTGTGTAGCAAATTGTTAAAAATAATCATTAAAAATAATTTGTAGTTCCAATTAATTTGTCTTAATATTTATTACCTTCGTCAGAACTAGCCAACAATCAAGATTGTTTTGCAATAGTAGCCTTTTACTCTTATCTTCCTTCTAGTAACTAACTATAAAATACTAAATTTATTTTGTCATTCCAAAAGTAAAAAAAAAAACTTCCCTACTTATAAATATCAGAATAGTATACCAGCCTCTGATGGACTAAGGGTTGCCAAATTGACCTATTTTACTAAAAACAGTTGTAAGTATTGTAATATAAACCCAAAAAGTTAAATAACTAATAACAGATCGATAAAAACTACAGTTTTCATTTTGAAAGTTGGTGGTTACACCCTGCGTTACTAACGCAGCACTCATTTTATGGGGCATAAAAGACAGCGTTACTAACGCAGCAGTCATTTTATGGGGCATAAAAGACATTCATGTTGGATTTTGTGGGGCGTATTCACCAGCTAACTTTTTAATTACAAATATTTCTTAAAATGTCATGTTTTAACATTATGCACATCAAACATTAACGACTTTTGGTGTAAGAATCATATTTATAGGATCAATAACAACAAAGTTGTGATAAATACAAAATTTAAATTTTAGTTTTTTGGCTCTCCTGAAAAGTCGTGTTTTGGTGGTTACGCCCTTTGAGCCCCAAGGTATCGAAATATTGATATGATATAACTAGCTCAAAAACAAAGCACAGTCTAGTTATCTAAGCAAGTAATATTATTTTGTATCACCAACTAAAATTTGGTGGAAATGTTAAAACAATAAGGTGTGTAATAATCATATTATATATAAATATCATATTATGTGATATTGTTATTAGCAAGTTTTAGTGGCTAACTTTTAAAATATCGGCGATGTAAATTGACCTCAACTGTCAATGAAGATGAAATTCAAATTCATGAAGTGAAAAGTTGTAAAATACAGTAAAATGCAACTTTTTAAACCCGGGGAGTATTGTTTTCATTCAAATCAATATCATTTATTCAGTCTAGGCTGTTACAAGCACTTATGAACGTCAAAGAAGCTACGCCATCGGTCCACAAACCCTACGGCGGGAGACCGCGTAACGAGAAGAACCGGCAAGAAACTCGTCAAGGGCTATTTTTTTCTCCCTGTTTTATTTCATACAAAGTCGTCAAATTGAAAAGTGAGCTTAACATATCAGTAAGGTCAATTTCCATCACAAAAGAAAATACTAATTATAATATTTTTATTTACATTACTCACACTGTCTACTCAGACCTTTTCTATTTATTTGTAAGAAATAAACTGCCCCTAATTGTCTAATTTAAAATCTATCACAATCCCTTTCAGAGGTATTGTTATTGTGATAGTTTCGTCTGTCATAATGATTAGACAGTTCAATTTCTTTTATTCCATACCTTTTAAAACGCGTCCCGATCACAATCCCTTTCAAATGTCAAATAGTGACGGCCTGAATATCTTTCAAATTACGAATTGAAAGGGATTGCGATAGATTTTAAATTAGACAATTAGCCCCCTAGTATTAAACACTTATTATTATTAAAGTTAAAATATTTAAAATCCTAGAACGAATTGACATTGAATTTGACAATTGACCTAGAATGAATTATGGTATGGGATACTAGGAGGGTATCGGATATGAATACATATAATACATATATAAGTATTATATGTGTAGAAATACATTTAAACGTCCATGACTCAGGCATAAATCGACACCTGCAAGCAAGAACATGGCAACTCAGTTTTTGGCATTTTACAGGAGAGCACGACAAGAATTTAAAAAAATCTTAGCATTTTCGGATATGTCCTAATGCCAATCGATCTTGACCATATAAGTTAACGTGGTAAGACCTAAACTCTTGTATTATTTTATTTATTTATTTATTGAAAAAGATTCACCAACGACATATCTTTACACATTACAATTTAAAAATTAAAACTTGACTAGGCCAAAAGACATGCCTTTACAGGTGAATACAGCATTTTTTATTTTCTTATTTACTAGTTACAATAACAAAGCAGAAATTTGAAACAGAACAGATAAATTATAAAATAAAGATTAATTATTAACCTTATTTACATGAAACTTTGCCACACACAGCCTCTTAAACGCACGATCAGAAAGATGAAAGATGTCGACATTGCTGTTATCCATTTCGTTATAAGTACGCATGCACCGGCTTAGAGGAGCGCACCGACCAAGATTTGACTTTCAACGAGGCAAGCTGAAGATATTTGTCAACGGATGTCTAGGGATATGATATGGGACAGAGAGACCTATCTGTTGAAGAAGATTTGGGCAGTTCAATTTACCGTGGATAAACTTATGAAGTGTAACGAGATCCAAAAGTTTACGTCGGTCGGCTAAAGACGTTATTTTAAAGTGCGAAAGGCGATCAACGTAATCAGCGCCACGTGGACAGTCACGACTACGGTAGGCAAGGTAACGAGTAAAATTCTTTTGAATCCGTTCTATTCTATCAGAATTTATTAAATATATACATATTTTGATTATTAAATATATACATATTTTGATGCCATATATGTATATATTTAATAATTTATTGTATATAATGTAATTAGTGAGTTACAATAAAAATGACATTGTATCTCCGATATACAATCAATATTATATGAAACTGATATGTTCGTTAAAAACATTGTTTTTCATAGAGTCCGAGTGAATGACAAAGTTATATTTGCGGTTTTGGAAAATGTGCTATAGCTCTGAAACTGCTAAATACCTACATTTCGTTCAAACAAATTTTCGTTGAAAGTTTTTATTAAGTTCTACAGCATATATATTTTCAGATTTTTTACATTTTTATTTTAAACGGTTGACTTTGAGAAAAAACTGTTTTAGGAACCTCAATGTAATTTTTAAAGACTTATCTATAAATACCCCCACACGTATAGGTTTGATTAAAAAAATATTTTCAGTTTCAGTTCTATGTATTGGGGAGCCCCTCCTTAATATATATATTTTTATTTTTGTTTAAAAACCATAAAGCGGTTTCAACTGAGTAATCCTCATAGTTTTGGAATTAAGTGGCTGTGACATACATCGGACATGACGAACCTATAACGGTTCCGTTTTTTGCCATTAGGCTACGGAACCCTAAAAAGATATTTATAACTCACACAGTCACCTGGATTCTTTTCCTGTTTTTTAGTCACATATCACATTTAATATTTATTATCCTTGTAATGATCCTTAACAAGTTCAGTGTCCATAAAGATGGCTGGATATAACACAGTATTTTTTATTTTCATAATAATACCGACATACACAATTGGTGATTCAGAATATTTTAAAATTCGTAAGTGCATTTTTTAATAATTCTATAAACCTTTACGTAGGAACTTTTTCTCCTGGGCATGAATACCAACTCTGTTCTGTTCTAGGTAGAACACTCAAGCACAGAATAGAATCTGGCAGACTGATTATCTAACCTAAAATCATCTAGTAAAAAACACAGTCATCTGTTTAAAAAAAATGTGATTTTAATTATAGAGGAAGAAAAGGCGACGATTTGTGCATTCCTCAACAACAACTCACAATACATGCAAACAAAATCTTTTTGTATGGCAATACGACTGTACAATAAATTGCCGAATAATATTAAGGAACTGCCCCTTAATAAATTCAAAGGGAAACTATTTCACGTCCTAATTGTAAAAACATATTATTGTATAAATGACTATTTGAACGATACAATCATTGACATTTAAAAAACTAGAAGGAACTTTATATAATGATTGTAGTTATGATTGACAATTGTAATTAAATTTCAGACATTTTTACTTTAATCACATTGACATCCACAATTTAATTATTGACTTATTGTTAACTGTATTTTTATTAATTGTATCTGGATTATTAGCATTCGTAATAACTTGTATCACTTTAACAAAATATTTGCACGTCGAACCACTCGACAGAATATGTTGGAAACCTAATTATAACAACTTTGTATGACCATATTTTATGCAAATAAATAAATAAATAAATAAATAAATAAATAAATAAATAGAAATTAATTAATTAATGACAGCCACAACGGCGACGAAACTGGAAACTGAAACGATTTTTTGTTAGATACAAAAGGCCCTCGGGCACCTCTCGTCACACATAGCCCTGTTACAAACCAGCGGCGATGGTGATTTGCCGGCGCGGGCACCGGCAGGCTCATTATCTAACTTAAATTCAACTAGCAGCCAGTTAGTTACGAAGAAAGTGGTTGCTAGGTGGGTTTAAGTTAGATTATCAGCCTGCGGGTGTTCTTACCGATTCGGGTCTGACGTGTATCTTTGTATTGCTTTATTATTTATTTATTGCATTTTTGGCTGTGAATTGCAATTCCGTTTTGATCTATTCTAGGCAGAACAGATTCTCAAGGTCTATGGCCGGGCTAAGATTTGATGAGGTTGGTACTCTATGCGCGCAGATATAAAAACACTCTTTCACATGCACGCACAGAGATGAGCACACACATTCACACGTACACACACATGCACATACATTCGCATTCAAACATACATACCTATGCAAAACCACACACACAATCGAACATCTGCACTATTGTTTATACATTTTTAGTATATCACATCCAGGTGTCAATAAACTAAAAGCGGTCTAGTTGAAAACCAGCGTCAGTGTAATACTGACACAATGCTGAACTAGGTCCCTTTTAGTGCAGCCGTGGGACAATTTATACAATACTGTAACTTAAAATTAAGTTTTTTTTGTTAAGTATCCTTTTTATTGTATTATGTTAATATCACTTCTATGTCCTTCGCCTGTACTAAATAAATGTTGTGAGTATGAGTATGAGTATGCGATCGTATCATAAAGAGGATGCGTAGAAAAACCAAGTCGTCGACATAGTCAAGCTAGAAGAGAAGATTTAAGTTGAATTTTTCTGACTGTGATGCTTATTTTATTACAGATTTCGATAGTATGGTAACGAGTCATAGTGGTGATTTAATTATAAGTGGTTGTACCAAAGTTGAAGAGGAAACATGTTATTACACTGATGACGTCAAACTGCAAGTGATATGCATGCAAGGCCCCTACGATAAATTGCTACTGAGTTTGTATATCTGTAGAAATAGTAAGTTATTAGTTTTGCATTTTACGATTACTATCTTTTGTAATAATAAAAAACCAGAAAATATATTTAGGTAGGTACTAGAAAAAAAACAACTTGACTCATATAGCTCAGGCGGGACTCGAACCTTAACCATTTAGCTCTCTCGTCTCGGTAGCTTAATGATCAGAGTATTGGGCCGGATTCCCAGGGGTTGTTGCAGCTGCATCCTACGGCTAGCACTGAGCCGCTTTGTGTTCATAATCTTGAAATCTATACTAATAATACAATATCGTGACTGACAGACAACGCATAGCCCAAACGGCTGAACTGATTGACATATACTTCTCTATGCCTCTTTATCTGTCAAGCTTCCAATGTCTTTTAACACAATTTTATCTAGCTAATTTCTATGTAAAATAAAGCCTTATTTCCTTTAGGCTTTGCGTTTTAATGTATCAATTTATTTCACATAGTTTATACGTGTAAAAGTCGTTAAAAGTTACGCGTTAAAAACATGTCTGATAAAGAAGATATAGCTGTAAATAATATTCATGACATATCAATAAGTGATTCAACTTCCAATATGACTGTTCGTGTAACACGATACTTAAATCCAGATAAGTTTAGATCGGATCCGAGCACCTCTGGTGCAGAACTTGAGTGGAATTATTGGTTACATACTTTTGAAAATTTCATTTTTGAAGAATTACATAATGTAAATCCTGAAATGAAACTGAAGATACTCGTAAATTATCTAGCACCAAAAGTTTTTGCACTTATAGTCAGGCAATACAGGTCCTAAAGAAAACCTACGAAAAACCTAAGAATCGGATCCTGGCACGTCACTTTTTATCCACCAGGCAGCAGAACCGATATCAGATTACATTCGCTGTTTGAAATTATTGGCTTAAGACTGTGACTTTCGTGCTGTGACTGCAGAACAAAATCAAAATGAGTTCATGTGTAATGCATTCATATCGGGAATCAATTCTCATAAAATTCGTCAAAGACTTTTAGAAAATTTGACATTGTCATTCGATGAAGCTCAAAATCAAGCTCTGACACTTGAGACAGCTGAAAAGAGTTTACACACATTTTCTTTGTCGTCTAATACAAACTCATTGCTAAATGCTGTACCTGCTCAAGAACAAGGAGTTATGCAAACAAAAAATAATTTAACTGCTATCGACTTTAACAAAAAGAAACGCCGCTGCTTTTTTTTGCGGAGGAAATGTCCACCAACGCATAAAGTGCCCTGCTTTTCACGCAACTTGTCAACTTTGTTCCAGAAAAGGCCATTTCGCTAATGTTTGTCGTAATGGCGGCGCCAGTGGATCAACAGTAAATGCAATGTCAGAAGACACTCCTGCACTGACTAATACAGAAACGATTACCGCCGCCTCACCAGGAAGTGGGTATACCCAGCAGTGGGTGTCATGTGGCGGAGACGACACCAGGAAGTCTCCGGAAAGCCACAGTTCCGATAACTATTAACAATTATACAGCTGAAGCGCTTGTTGAAACTGGAAGTTCAGTAAGTTTCATCGACAAGGGGTTAGCCGAATCACTACACTTAAGAAAAAAACGTTGCAACCAGACCATTACTCTTGCTTCATTAAGTCATACATCTGTCGTAGAAGGATCATGCATTGCAACTATTGGAATACTTAATCATATCTACAAACAAAAGACTTTACTTATTGTCAGCAATCTGTGCGCCGATATAATAATCGGCCACGATATCTTAAAAAGCGAACCACCGAAAGCGTCTTGTGATTGATTATTCAAGAACAATTAATAGATTTACTGAATTAGATGCCTACCCTTTGACTTAAATTGAATCGATTATCTCGAAGGTATCCAAGTACAAATATTACAGACAAATTGACTTAAAGAGTGCATACCACCAAATATCGATACTGGATAAGGAACGAAAATACACTGCCTTTGAAGCTTGTGGAAAACTTTATGAATTCACACGAATTCCATTCGGTGTCACCAATGACGTGGCTGCATTCCAACGAACTTTAGAGTTTATTATTTACTTCAAGGGCCCTATTTTTCTACGAGTTTCTTATAAACTAATGCACATCGCAATTGCACATACAATTGAGCCTAAATTATGTTCTTTTTGTGATTGCAGGAATCTACAGTGATGGTAATCCTGAAAATTGTGTATCAAAGCCATACAGAAACGAAAGCCTGCTAAGTTCTAACTTACATTTAACAAAGGAAAATGATAGGGATATTTTAATCTGTGAATATTCTGATAATATAAAAATAAGGAAACGATTGCAGGCTACCCTTGCTTTAGAATCCGATGGTGAGTTTTCCGATAATCTTCCTTGAGGTCCGGCTACACGCTCCACCTGAGAGCATGCCTGCACAAACCGGTTGCGTTTGCAAATATTCTAATAACTGAATATGAGATAATTTTCCTCTTATATTAAATATATTTCAAGATTCAAGATTTGTGTTTGGCAACAACATGTTCCATTGTAAATGTTCGGGTTAGAACTATTAACTTGATGAAATGATAAAACTGATATAATAAAACTTGTGTATATTTAGAATAAAAGGCTATAAAAATATTATGAGTTAGATGGTAAATGATATGAGTACGCGTGACTTGATAGAATGTTAATTGCGAACTGTTTTATAATATAATAATTAAAATAAAGTAATTTGCTTCAATGCGTATGAATGTGGGTCAATAATGAAAATGCTGATGATGCGATGTACGCGCTTGCTCGTACATATTCCCGGGCGGGAGAATGGGAGTTAGTAGGTGAAAGATAAAAAATGATACAAGGTGATATCAATTCTTCCTTATGCTAATTACAACTATATGTTAATTTGATGAATTAACAAGATGATAGGGCATTATGTTTAAAATAAAAACTATTGTTCGTTCATAGGTGTACTCGTAAACACCGATCGATGTACGATAGGAGACGATCCTATATCTTTCACTACCACTCGCGCACTAGCACTTTGTACGGTTGCGGGCGTACATTTATTTTTAAGAGACATTCGCGCACGATTTTTAGTAAACTCACTTATCTCACTATAATGATCACTGCACAATGCACCGGTCGCTCTGACCGGAGCAGCTGCGGGTGCCGCGTCCGCTGCCAGCGCAATCTGCGCGGCAGCAGGCACGGGTGCGGAGGCGGCCGATGCCACCGGCACCGCCGCCGCCGACGATGATGCTGCTCGCCTCTTGATACATCTCCATATCAAAACGGCCACGATCACGATTATTATTATGTAGAGTGCATAAATTGCCACATAGTGATGGACATCGTGATATGTGACTCCTTCTATGAGCGGTTGCTCTTTTTTCATAATATCGATGTCGTTCTGAATGTTTTGGAGCTGAGATAGGTCGAAGGTGTCTTTCTTGTTCGTATCTTTAGATAAAGTTGGTAACGTTAGATTAACGACAATATGATTCAACTGAGAAATTTTTGGTATGTCGACTTGTGGTTTAATTTCTAATTTATTTTGATATTGCCTTTCCGAATAAATAAAGAAATCAGCTGATTTTATTACGCATGCTTGATTTATAGTAAAAAATCCAGCGTCAGTCAATTGAATCGGCGTAACTTGATCTTCGCATACAAGTTTCAGGTGGCAGCGCTCGCAACAAAAATAAAGATAATTGTTCGGTGTATTTAATTCCGTCCATTTATTAGAGCAAGTGTTTTTAATTAATATACATTCTCTAGTGTTTGGCTTGGTTTGACAAAAACTATGATCGTTTTTGATAATGTGAATAGGTGACTTTAGATGGCATAAAGTCATAGAAGGGTTCTTGTTGATACATGACTTTAGATCTTCGTGTTCCATTTTCATAAAAGAGTCTTGCTTGAGATTAACGGCCACATAACTTGATACAGGTTGAATTATAACTTCAGTGTTGTTTTTTGATAAGCGGGGAATAGGGATCAGTCGCAAAATTTCATATGTCTCTTTGGCGATGAGAGGGACCTTAATTTCAAAAATAATAAAGTTTGCCGTAACTCTTGTTTGTACGCGTAACAAATTATAAATTTCAGCTAAATTCTCGGTTCTCTTGATAGGTATTGATAATTCGTTTGGAAGTTGTTCGGTTATCACGCTCAATTCATGTCTTAATTGAAAGGGGGTCAGTAAGTGAAAATTAAACTTTCCGTTATATATATTGGTAACGGCGTCCAGTAACGTAGTTAGTATATTTTTTAAACTGAAGATGACATTGTTTGCTAACATAGAAGTCATGATAAAATCGTTCACTAGTGAAATGTTGTGAATTTGCGATTCAAATAATTCGACACCTTTTTCTACGGTATTTATTTTCTGGTTAATTAATTTATGCTGCTTGTCAATCATGCTTTCGGTGCGTTTTAATAAATTAAATTCTGCCTCGACCACTGAAGTTTGGTTTTTCCAGAGAGCAGCCAGATGATTTTGATTTTTTCTGATTAAGTGAATATCTTGCTCATATTTTTCGGCGAATTTTTCATCTAAAACGCCGAAAAGACTGTTAGCTATAGACCCGACTCCGTTAATTAGACCACGTCTGGTACGTTTAGGTGAGTTTGCATGATGGTTGACCAGTAAGTCATTGTAATATTGGAGTTCGGTTACTTCATGTTGCAGTTGTAACAAAATATTTTCACAGTGCGATAGTCCTTTTATTTTTGTGCATGTATTTTCCAAGTATTTTAAATACATATCGACTGCTTTGCGGCCCTCTTGATAAGGCTCCGTGTCATAGTAGACAATTAGGCGCCACTCATCGCGTATCAAATTCATGTTGGTAATATGATCAAAATAAATGCTATTATTGTTTGGTAAAGCGGTAGTCTGGTATGCACATTGTATTGGTGGCACTGATAATAAGAAGAATAAAAGGGTTAAGGCCAATGTTGATAGGGCGCATGTTTTCTTTTTAGTTGTGTTAGGGGTTGATTGTAATTGTGGCTTTGGATTATTCTCCTCGGGCATCTGTTTACCTTCATGCACAGGTAAAACCGATAGTTTTATTACAGGTCGCCTGATGAAACCATTCTTTGTTTTTAAAGATACGACCCTTACGTGGCCGTCGTTGCCCGGGTGCAGCTCTATTACTCGGCCTAAGCTCCATTTGCCCGGGGGTAAGTTGTCGTCCTTGATGACTACAACGTCGTCGACCTTTAGGTTTTCTCTAGGCTGTTTCCATTTGCTCCTTGATTGTAACTGAGTCAAATACTCGTCCCGCCAGCGTCGCCAGATATCATTAACGATCTTTTGGGTAAGGCACCATCTTGTTCTAAGGTCGTTTTCGGTGTCATATAAGGTGAGAACGGGTCCGCTAGCTAGGAAATGCGATGGAGTCAAAAAGTCAAGGTCGTCAGGATCTTCAGTCAGTGGACAGAGTGGGCGGGAGTTCATGCAGCCTTCAAGTTGAGTTAGAAGGGTAGTAAACTCTTCGAAGGTGAGGTGCTGTTCACCAATCACTCTCTTCAAGTGGTGCTTTAGGCTTTTAACAGCGGCTTCCCATAATCCACCTGCTGATGGCCAAGATGGCGCGTTAAAATGCCACTCCACACCCATGCTTGCTATTTCTGTCCAAAATGTCTTGTCGTTAAGATGCTGAAGATGTTCAAGTTCTTGATTTAATATTTTGCGGGCTCCGATAAAGTTAGTGCCTTGATCACTATACATGTGGCCGGGAACTCCTCTCCGGGCAGCCATCCTTCGCAACGCAGCGAGGAAAGCAGACGTTGTCAGGTCGGAAACGAGCTCCAAATGCACGGCTTTAGTAGCCATGCACACGAATACCGCCACGTAACCTTTCATGGTCCTGATTCCACGGCCCTTGTTGGCTTTTACGCTTACGTGACCGGTGTAGTCCACTCCACAGTGATAAAACGGACGTGATGGATTAGATCGTGCGGCTGGTAAGTCCCCCATGAGTTGCTGCTGATGACCAGGACTGTGTTTTTTACATATGATGCACAAACGCAGTCGTTTTTTAACAGCGTTATTACCTCCTATCAGCCAATACCTTCTTCTTATAAATGCACAAGTCAAGCGTGCACCTCCGTGGCGTGTGACGTTATGCGCTTGGTCAATGATGAGGTCGGCCAGTCTTGTATTATTGGGTAAGATGATTGGGTGTTTCCTTTCAGGATCCAGGTTCGCATGTTGGAGCCTGCCACCGACACGTAAGATACCATTCTCATCTAGTATCGGATTAAGATTAAATATTTTGCTTTGATTGCTTAAACGTTTCCCTTCTTGTAATCGGTTAATGTCCTCATAGAAATATTTTTCTTGTATATATTTTACTATTTTAGTTTTAGCGTAATTCAATTCTTGCAATGATAAATAACTTGTTTTAGGTGTCTTGTTACCTAAGCTTATTATTCTTGCTAATGCCCTGATTGCAGTAATATATGAACTTGTGTTATTTAATAGTCTGTCAATAATTTCAATAGAACTTGATAATTGTGTTATGTTGACTTGTTTTATCTTTTTAATATCTTCATTAGTCATGTAATTTTTATTTATTTCTGTTTCAGGTCTGTACTCCGGGAGCCATTGAGGACCCTTCCACCAAAGCTCGTTCTCTTTCAGTTGTGGGGCCACAAGTCCTCGACTAGCGCAGTCAGCAGGGTTCTCTTTTGATTTAACATATCTCCAACATGCTGATGGTACCAATTCCGTGACTTGTTTCACGCGGTTCGCGACAAACGCTTTCCAACGATTCGAGTCCCCGTTTAACCAGCCTAGCACCGCCATCGAGTCCACCCAGGCAAAGGTGGTGACGTCATGATCTGCTAGACAATTCTTGATTTTTATTAGTAATTTCGCTAATAATACTGCGCCACACAATTCCAACCGTGGCACTGACGTGTTTTTACTGAGTGGCACAACTTTTGTTTTGGCAGCAACTAAGGTCACTTTTGGGCGATTCTCTCTCTCTACCTTGATGTAGACAACAGCAGCATAAGCTTTTGTACTTGCATCACAAAATCCATGCAACTCGATTGAATCTTTCCGCTGAGTTTGTAGCCATCTTGGTACTTGACATTCACTAATAACCTCTAGATGTTCCTGTATTCGTTGCCACTCATCGAATATGCCTTTTGGTACAGCTTCATCCCATGAAATATTTGCCTTCCATACGTCTTGAAACAATATTTTCAACTTGATTGTAAATGGCGCCAGCCATCCCAGCGGATCGTACAATTTTGATAGTTCTGATAAAAGTATTCTTTTGGTAAGCTTTTCCGGGGGCGAGGTACATGATTTAGTTGGATGAAAGGTAAAGTAATCATTTTTCGGAGACCAACTTAATCCCAAAGCCTTTGTAGTTTCAGCTTGCTTAAAATAAAAACTACCCTGCTTTCCTTGGTCTGCATCAACATTTTCTAATAATTCCGGTGAGTTAGACTTCCATTTCCTGAGATTAAAGCCTCCTGATTTTAAAAGATTAATAAGGTCATATTGTAAGTTTTTAGCGGCGGTAATGGAGTCGGATCCATGAATGAGGTCATCCATATAAAATGAATTTTCCAGGACAAAGGGAGCTAAACTGTCTTGGTAGTTATTCTTCTCGTCACTAGCCAACTGTTTCAGGGTCATCATGGCGAGAAACGGCGCTGCCTTTGTTCCGTAAGTCACCGTAGCCAACTTATATTCTTTTAATTTTAAATTTTGATTATCTCTCCAAACAATTAATTGTAAATCTTGATCCTGTATATTAAGCCAAATCTGTCTAAACATCTTTTCTAAATCAGCCGTAAATGCATATCGATGTTGTCTCCACTTGATTAGTAAATTCTGCAAATCTTGCTGCAAATTTGGACCCCGGTACATGACGTCATTTAAACTAAGACCCGTCGATGTTTTTTCTGAGGCATTAAAAACAACGCGTAACTTGGTAGTAGTTGAATCAGCGCGTGCGACGCTGTGGTGAGGTAAATAACAATTATTTAATTTGAAATCTGACTCGGCCGGCGTCATATGACCGAGCGATAAATATTCTTTTATAAATAATTTATAGTCATTTGCTAATTGTTTATTTCTTGATAGTTTTTGTTCTAATTTATAAAACTGTGCTATGGCCTTGGATTTAGAATGACCTAGTTTTTCTTGATAGTTAGGTTTTAAAGGCAGTCTGACCTCATATCGCCCATCCTCTCGTCTTTTCGTTGTCGACCTATAAAATTGAATGCATTGTTCATCCTCCATCGATGCTGTAGTTTCATCGGTGTTGGGGACGTCCTCGATATCCCAAAACTTATGCATGTTTTCCATGTTGTGAAGAACCACGATACATTGAAGCGTCTGAGCGTGCCCACTTAATATCCACCCGAGTTGAGTTTGTTGCGCGATGGGTAAGGATGAATTCGCTCTATGTACACCATCAAGTAATATTATGGAATATATGTCGGCTCCGAGTAACAGGTCAACTGGACGGCTCTTATAAAATTTAGGATCGGCTAACTGAATTTGATTCAAATAGGTCCAATCAGGATTATTGAATGACTGACTAGGCAGATTCTTGACAAGCTGCCTCATGATTACGGCGTCAGTTTGAAAAGTAAAGTTATTTACTGTTGACCTACATTTTATATTGATCATCCCTTTCCCGTTGGATTCTTTATCACCGATTCCCGATATAACTCCATTACATTTTTTCCTAGGTAGTCGTAAGAACTGAGCGGCATTTTCAGTTATTAAGGATGTCTGTGATCCTTGATCCAGGAGGGCGCGCATTACATGGTATGTGCCGTCTACTGCTTGGATCTTGATCATAGCGGTAGGCAGTAGCACTTCAACGGGATCGCCTTGTAGTGACACGTTTATGCTACTTCGGATTGGTTTTCCGTCGTCTACAATTGTGCTCCCGCCCACCGCAGCCGCGGCGCTTGTTGTCGGGCGGGCGGATTGTACGAATGCGCCGTGTAACAGGCTATTGTGATCTTGATTACAATCGCGACAGACCTTTCCTGACAGACATTCTTTTCCTTGATGGTTAAAAAGGCAATTAGGACACAGACTTAACCTAGTTACTGTCTTAAGTCTGTTATAAGGTGACATTTCTAGAAACTTCTGACAAAAATAAATGCCATGTTCAATATTATTGCACAACGGACAGCGATGTTTTGCTGAAACGACTTTCTTGTTGTTAGTCGACGGTTTCTCAATAATTTTGCTATTTGACGTAAATGCATTTCTGTAATAATTACTTTTCTGAATATTATTATTTTTTGTTGATAATTGGTTTTTGCTAGCAGAATTATCTGGTTTTCGACGGGACGCTTCTAATGTAGTAAATTTTAATTCTAAAAAGTCTAATAATTCCTTTAAAATCGGCAATTCCCGTGGATTTTTTACAGACTCCATATAGTCGGTATAAGATTCTGTATCTAATTTTTGCGTCAAAAGATACAAGTATAGGATCCCATGAGCCAATATCAACCCCTAAATTCTTGATTGCATTGAGACATTCCCTTGTTGTGTCATGCAAACGTTTTAAAAGGACAACTGATTGATTTTGCATAGATGGTATGTTCATTAAAATATGCATATGCGATGTAAAAATTAGCCTTGCATTATTATAACGTTGATTCAAAATGTCCCAGCAGACGTCATAATTATCAGCGCTGATGTGAAGATGCTGTATTAATTTCTCGGCTTCACCTTTTACCTTAGATTTTAAATATTGCATCTTTTGAGCCTTGGACATTGACGGGCTGCAATGGATGGTCTCGCTAAAAAGATCTTTAAAAGAAATCCAATAGTTGTAATTACCACTGAAAGTCGGGATCTCCATTTTGGGTGTAGACTTCTCCATATGAGCTACGGACCACATCTTCTTGTTTATGGCCTTTTTAATAGCTTCATACTTCTCCTCATACACTGAAAATGTTTGCTCATACTCTTGATTAGAGCCTTCCAGCTCGCAGTCCAGGTCCCAGTGTAAAGTGTCGATGGCCCCCCAGCGCGACTGAACCGAACGCAGCAGATCCTCAAATTCCCATTTTTCTGATACTGAGTCTAAATTAATACCTTGAACCGTCCTCATGAAGGCCTTGAAATTGGTTTGCTGCTTCTTTAACATATCTTCAGTCTTACCTGCGGTCATCTTCGTCGTTGCAGGCTGGCTAGAACTGCTTCCTGATACAAACGTCGGAGGTTTCAGAACAGGCGTCTTAGGTCTCTCAGATACAGCGGCTTGATAATTCTGTACGTGAGCCCTAACGTTACCATACCTTTCTCTCACTCTCTCCCAATCTTGATTGATGAAATCTCTGGTAGATCCATCTAACTCGCTTGCTAATAACCGCTTGTAATTGGTTTCGTAATCCAACCAATAGCTATCGAGAATGTCAAGTCGGCGCTTTATATACTCTGGAGTTTTCCTCTCCGCGCCGTCCTTCTTGAAGTTGGTATAGACATTCTCAATCGCTACTGCTAACTGTTGTTGGGTGGCTAAAATATCGCTCACAGACGACATGGTTATTTATAAAGAAATGGACAGATCTTACTTGATACGTGACAACGCTGACGCAACGCCAACAATGCTGACGCAGTGCCACGAGCTATCCTGCCGAATCCTTGCTGCTCGGCCTCTGCACGCCTTGATAGTGCAGAGATGTTGATATCTTGATAGGTCACTATGTCACTTGATTAACACAGTGAGTTCAGATACTTAATAAATGTACTAAGTATGACACGTTGGTAAGTCTCGGAAAGCGGAAACACTGACACGTATTTAGTCCACTCGCGGCTAATGATCCCACCTTTCCAAAAGGCTCGAAGGACCAATGTTTTTTTTTTTTTTTTTTTTTTTTTTTTTTTTTTTAATAAAACTTGTGTATATTTAGAATAAAAGGCTATAAAAATATTATGAGTTAGATGGTAAATGATATGAGTACGCGTGACTTGATAGAATGTTAATTGCGAACTGTTTTATAATATAATAATTAAAATAAAGTAATTTGCTTCAATGCGTATGAATGTGGGTCAATAATGAAAATGCTGATGATGCGATGTACGCGCTTGCTCGTACAGTAAATGTTGTTGTTCCTGTTAAAGCTGATAAGTTTCTTGCGGCCGTTCTTCTTATCAGTTAAATGTTAGATGTCCTGAATGGCTGGTAGGGAAAAAAAATTGTTGGACTATTCGAAAGTACTTATCTATAAGTCTATTTGAATAAAAATCTTTGACTTTGACTTTGCGCAGTTAGGACGTAGCGGATTTTCCCGGCTACACGCTCCGTCTCGCCTGCGCAAACTGAGGGCTAGTTGTCTAATTTCAAAGCTATCGCCATCCCTTTCAATTCGTCATTTGAAAGATATTCACTTACTTCAGGCCGTCACTATTTGACATTTGAAAGGGATTGTGATCGGGACGCGTTTTGAGTGGTATTGAATGAACGAAATTGAAGTGATCCCGTCAGGGCGACATGAAACAAGTTGATTTGTTTCTAGTATATTTTCTTGTTTAATATTTATCACATCGAAATTAAAGTGTCTCGCAAAGTGACAGATGAAAATATCTTTCAAATGTATGGAGAAGTGTTAAATGAAGTATAATTTATAACATCATTCGTTCTGAAAAGGATTGCGACTATATGTTACACAATTCCATAAATCACTATCATAATCACAATACCTTTGAAAGGGATTGTGATAGAATTTGGAAATTAGACATTAAGGGGCCTGTTTTGTGCAGGCATGCTTTCAGGTGAGACGGTGCGTGTAGCCGGGGCATGAAGTAGGTAATACATAATATAATTGAAGAAAATAGAAAAGTTTATTTTTAAATTTAGGGCTGATTTAGCAATGTTGTTTTAAAGATTTTTGATTTGTTGTTATTTCATAGTTCGATTTTCTATATTTATTTACGAAATTAGCGGAATCAACATTTTGAACTTAAGGGTAGTATGATACAATGTTTTTTTTCGTTAAATTACAGCAAACAAAACAAAATGCATTTTTCTTCTGGTTTAATAAATTAAAAACAAATACTTAATGAAATCTATTTTTATATTATTATCTATTCAGGCTTTTAGTCATCTTGAGATCGAGTGTTTATTTTCACATGTGAAATGATATCATTTTCTGTCTTTCTTCCTAGTCAACATTCAGGAATCCCCAAGTATTCACTCATTCAAGTCCAAAGTCAAGTCGCACTTTCTATTGCAATTATCTGAGTCTGAATCATGAGTCACTTACTTTACTTTACCCCGTCTCTTATACGTATTTATTTGTATGTATGTATATTTTTTATTTATGAGTATGTGTGTATATTTATGTATAGGATAGGTAAATTATGTATTATATCTATTTATGTGTATATGATGTAGATTTTAGTTTCACCATTATCTTATTAAGTTTTGCATTTAGAGTCAACATCTCTTACACGTCTCAGGTTGGCTGGAAGAGATCTCTTTTAGAGATAAGTCCACCTTTGTACATATGTCTCAAATTAATTCTGTAAATGTATTTTCTAGTGCAATAAAGAGTATAACAAAAAGAGCATTTTGTGCCGTTCTTCCTAGTCAAATATATTCCGTTACCTTCACTCCCAAATTCTTCATAAACAGCATAATCTTCTTCTTGATCACAGCTTCCTTGACTAACATTGTCGATTTCAATCTCAATACCGGAATCATCACAAGAAGAATAGCCAAAACGAAATAATCATTTATGGTTATCTTCGTAAGACAATCTAATTATTTTAGCTTGCAAAAGTAAAAGAAATTATAAAATAACAAATAAAAACAAAAAAGTATATGCAAAAATTTGTAGCACGGAGTGTAAGGTGGGTGTAACTCACCTAACCGCTACTTTGACACCATTTCAATACTCGCGGGTCGGCGTTCATCAGCGATTGAAATTTAATGCTTACATACCTCCTCCTGCGCTACTCAGAGGCACATCTCGTTTGGACGTATAATGTACAAAATGTAGATCGATTTAATAGCGTGTGGGTGTATTTAACCTTAGGCTCGCCGGGTTAAGGAAATCTTAAAAATCCTCTTTTCCGTAACTTGTCGGCTTCTTTACCTAGATGATATAATATATAATGTTTTTTTTTTATAATAAGATGTTTTCTGGTTTTGTGTTAAATAATGAAAGTATTTCTTTTTTAGGCAACACACTATCCAACACCAACATCCAACAACCTGATCAAAGTTGCTGTGAGTATTCACTGTCTTTAAAGGAATGTGGAGTAAAGTTACACCTAGGTATAAAACTGGTGCTAGAAACTCTTATGCTATTGAAGTTGGTTAAAAGAGAAGGAGGTTATCAATTCGTCGCGTAGGATATACCGCGAGGGGCCTATAACCGGGGAAAATATTGAAAATAGAGACTCTCTGGAGTATTAGTATTTATTTTTAAAAGATTCCAGTTAATTAAAAATTTGGAGTTTTGGGTAATGGGGGGAGGGAGAGGGGGACCCCCGAACCCCTCCCAACTACTCCCCCACCCAGAAGACGCATAGTTTCGGAGATATGCAATAAAGAAATTTTGAGGTTATGACACTTTAAAAGTTACATTAATATGCATTTTAGAGGAGAATTTGGAGGGGGAGCCCCCTCCCCTTACACTTAAAAACCAAATAACTTAGATAATTGACAAACTAATGTTAATTGTAAACTAATGTTATGCTCACCTTTGCAGCCTCGGATTTTTGGTCGCTTGCGGCGACCAGCCTCAGCCGCTGCGGTTCGCATGGTACCTGTGGTTTGTTACAGCTGGCTGGGGCTGCTCTCCCTCCGCGCCTCCGGGCTTTTATAAACACTCTAGGGGTAGGGCAAACTAGTACCAGGTGAAGTCGGGGTTGACATATTCGGTTCTGTTACAAGTTTTGACCTAACCAACACTGTTTTTGTTTTATTTTCGTTTCGTTATACCGCAGTAAAACCGACAAACACAATTCTATCATCACAAACTTTCTCAAATATAGTAAATATAATACTTTAACACAGGTGCGCATATTTTCTAAATAAATATACATACATTTGAATTATCAGATATTGTTTATGAGTCTAAAGTAAATTTATTAAAAATTAAAACTTTTTATTTGTGGCTCTATACACTCATTACCTTTGCTTGAACACAACTAACATGTACAATAAAAATCAAATTGTCAAAATGGAGTCTGTTATGGCGAAAAAATATAGATTTTCATGAATATTTTTCAAAGAAACTACGAATCTCCTGGAGTTGAAACTTTGCACAAATTACTTCTTTAATACAGATCTTTTCCATAAAAAATTACGAACATCTAACTTTGGTTCCGCGATTGTACAGTTTAGCCAAAACCCATGCATTACTCACAATAAGAATTGTTACGATTCATAATCAGTGTATTATTGCGAAACGATATTATCGCTAACGTTGCGAGCTTATCGTGGTACAGGGGACAATAAAAAACTTACCTCAAACATCATGATAACACTATCCATTAGAAAATTTACCTTTAAGTCCTTGAATAGGAACAGCCCCCGCTACTTCCCACAGCTTAAAATCTCTTTTTCAAATTACTTAAAATCTCTAGTTCTTCTTCTTTCTTAATTAATGGCCGGCTCGCGATGAAATTCACGAATTTTGCCAATGTGAAGTAAATAGAATGTGTAGTATAAAGAAATTGTACGGTAAAATCTAAAAAACGTTATGACCAGCTGCCATTTATCCACGAATTTATTCTTAAATATCGCAATGACAGTTATCTGTTTACAATTTAATCCATCATGCATGACATGTCATGTCAATCAATATCGCAGGAGGATCTTATGACAGTATCCGACAAGGCTGTCAAAGTAACTGAATTCTGGGCCTCAATACTTTAGTATCTGCCATCGACACGCTAAGAAGAATCAATACATAGTATACTCTTTGTACCAAGTAGATTCAGCCATGGAATTATTAAGTACTAGTACGAAGTACCTATTAATTCCATGGATTCTACTCTTTTTACATTATGGTCTTTTTATAAAGAAGATCATAGTGTAAATTCAAAAGAATAATTTTGATTATTAAGGTCAGAATATTGTCATGGGATTTTTTTTGGTTTTAATTTTAATTTAGGTAATTGAATTGGATTTATTTACACAATTTGTAATCAAATGTGAAAATGGCTTTGAGCGCAAAAAAACACTACAGAAAGAAAACAATACCTACGTGGATTCATGACTACGGAGCGTCCGGAGCTTCCAGAACTTTTCCGCCCCAACGGCCATCGGTTCTTCTCGCTATGTGTCCCGCCCACTGCCATTTCAGCTGAGTAATCCTTCGAGCGATATCGGTTACTTTAGTTCTACGGATCTCCTCATTTCTGATTGGATCACGTAGGGAAACGCCTTGGACGAATTAACCACTGGACGCGTAACGAGGACCGCGTTCGCCTTTACCCCTCTGTCACTTACCCTGCCTTTTAGACACAGTAAGCAATATGGCGTCGTCAGTATGACGCGAGATCTCGATGTGGAACATTATCTCAAAAATGGGTAAATACGCTGAGTTAATTTGTAAAAAACATACCGGACAATCAAAACATTTTTCTTTTCACGCGTAAGTATAATTTCAATCTATTAGAGTAGCAATTTTTCGTAAAATAAATAAAATTTGGTATGTAAACAAAATGTAATACGTCATTTCAAAAAGTAATCATTGTACGTGTAAATTCTTCAAAGATACTGCATAAGTAATTTGGTTGGGTTATATGTATCACTCATTCAATCAATTGTCATTTTTATGTCGTATAGGGCTTGAACATATCGATAAACATATCGATGTATGTAAATGAACGAACGAATCCAATTTTAATGTAGGAACTATTCAAATTAATTTCAGATTTACAGTTGAACCCCTAACACGAAGAAATTGGGTGGAACCGGTACGCAGGGAGATAACATGGACGAGGACTCAGGTCTTAGATAACATCTAAGGTCTGATGATGGAGCCAGAAGATAACTATAGGAACTCTGTAATTATACGACGCAACCCTACGAACTTTGAGCTCGTTATATTTTAAATATAGCTTCAAACTTAAAAAAAGGTGATTTTTTCACCCGCATGGTTCCCGTTCCCGTGGTAATATCAAAACATCCTTCCTTAGTGCTCGCCAATATCGTTAAAGGAACCTGTATGCAAAATTTCAGTTTAATTGGTTTAGCCGTTTGGGCTGTGCGTTGCCTATCAATCAGTCACGGTATTGTTTTTTAGTATTAGACTTATGTTGTACATTATCATAGTGTTGTACATTAACATTTAACATTTATCATAAGTATAAAAATAGCATTGACAACGCAAAAATTCAAAAATCATAAATTATTAGCTGTTGCATCATAATTGATCGTTAAACATTTGTTTTTTTTCTCTTTCGAATGCAAGGAAGGATATTCTTACAGTGGTCCGCAAGTCTCGGTAGCTCATTGGTTAGAGCAGTGGGCCGGATTCCCAAAGGTCGTGGGTTCAAGTCACATCTGAAAATTCACTTGTTCATTTGTTCCAATATTTTTCTTGTTAAAATTTATCATGAATGGTGATTACATTTATTATTTGTTTCTAACATAGACCTTGTTAGGTCACAGCAAGAATAAAATTAATTATATTTATGTATGTACGTAAGTTATATTATACTATTTTTTAATCTTATAATATTTTTATTTTAAGATCGTTTTATTATATTCAAGTAAAACAATCTTAAAACTACAATAAACTATTGGTTGAAATATTCTTGCAATTAGTATTTCAGCTAGTAGTTGCTAGAAAGATAATGCCTTGGCTTGTTCTTAAATATAGGTAATTTATATGCGATGTTTTGTTGATAACTTCTGTTTGTTGTTTAAAACTGTCAAAGCGTATGCTGGACCATACGCTATCTAAACGCTAGTCTACTATTTCTAATTTGGGTTTAGGTTGTGCTAATTTCGTACGGTGGCGTAAATTTTGAGATCTTTAATAAATTGAAAACAAGTTTATATTTTTTCTTACAAATATGCATATTTCTTAATTGTAAATGGATACTTGAGTTGAAATTAAAATGTTTTAGTCTCAACGATCTTCTAATGTCGATGATTATTTTCAATAAATTTTAGTATACTTAGATTTTTGGCTACAAAAAAAATGTAGAATACGAGATATCACAGCTCGAGAAGCACACAGGGGGTTTATTGTCTAATTTTAAGTCTATCACAATCCCTTTAAATTTTTCATTTAAAAGGTACATATTATTCACATCGCATCACATAGCATCGCGCCACAACTATTTGACCTTTGAAAGGGATTGCAATCGATTATAAAATTAAACACTTATGGAGGGGTTGCTATTGTGTATTTTGTTTTATATAAAAAAGCTCGAGTGATTGAAGAAGTTAATGTAAATAATGAATTATATTACTATATTAACCAAATATTAATGTTTTTTACTCACTTAAAAAGTGTTAGTAAGTAAATTGTAAGTCCGCCTGGCTAGCGACTACCATCTTATCCAAGTCGAGTCGTCCAGTTAGAGGTAAGATAGCTAGTTCCTCAGAGATTGAGGATACCGGGATAGGCGCGCTTCCATCTTAAGCCTTATCAGTACAGTACTAGTATCAGGTTGCATGTATCTACCCATTTTTCACAAAAAAAAACCCAAACACTAACGCTTTGGAAACCATATTGTATAGTTTTTATGAATTTGAGGTATTTTTTTAATGAGATTTTCATATTATTAGGTGCTTTTTATTTTTCCACGAAATAAACAATTAACTTACTAATTTCTTTAAAACACACATGATTTATTAATCTCAATAGGTTCATTCATTCACTCCTTACCTATCGTGCTATTTATTTTTCCACGAAATAAACAATTAACTTACTATTTTTTTAAACACACATGATTTATTAAACTCAATAGGTTCATTCATTCACTCCTTACTTATCGATAAAAAAATTATCGATTACTTCAAGCACTACTGTCATTATTTGACATTAGTAATCGCCCCTCACCCCCGCAAGAATTGGTTGATCGTGTTTTCATACATTCTTCTCGGGTTTCGTGTCCAGTGGTTAATTCGTCCAAGGAAAACGCCGAGCATAGCTCTCTCCATTGCACGCTGGGTGAGCTTGAGCATTCTTCCCTCGTCCTTTCAACAAAGCCACCAACGAACCTTTTAAGTTTTAACAATTCTTTTTTATTTCAGCCAAATGGTTAGTGCCTGTACTAGCCATGTCGACGATACTATTTTTTCTTAGCACGCTTTCATTTGGTTATTTCTACTATCGGAACAAGAAATCAACTACACCAAGCCAAATTCCTGTAGACAAACCAAATACAACTGAAAGGGTGTATTACACAATATGCGAAGATCACACTTATTGTTACGTTGATCCTGTGGAATTGAGGAAAAACTTTACAAATAAAATGTATGAGTTAACACAATAATAAAATATTAAATGGATAAGAATAAGTACGTGTTTTAAGTACGTATTACATTATAACTCAATGTGTTTTATTCAAAATATCTGCGCATGAAAATCTTTACTTGAGGTAGACAGATGGCGATGTCACAGTAAAGATCGTCTGTGTTTATATATTCTATAATTTAAACTTATAATAAGAATCAAAGTTCAGCGTGCCTGTACATCGCTGGGATTTGCAAAAAAAAAATATAGGGGAGATCCATTGACTTATATATTACTAGCGTAAGGACCCGGCCAACGGTGCTAAAAAGCGTGCCAAATCGTTGGCCCTAAAATATCAGTTTAGGGCCAACGGCGATGCAGTTGTCTACGGGAGACTGAAGTTGAAAGACGTTAGCTGTCATTTCATAAAAATGCCGAATTTGTGTAGTAAAATGGTGCAAAAATTATGACCCAATAGTTAACAAGATCCATGGAATATCGTATCATCCGTAAATAGCTTTACATGATTTTTATTGCATGTCTAACAATTTTATTTAAGCGATATTAACTGTTACAAGAATTGTTCGAAGACAGCGTACTAAAATTACCTGATTGGTCGCGACGTCGTCGCGAGGAATATAGGGGTCTGCCAAATATATATGATAATAGAAAAAATACCTATGTTATTCTACCGGAGGATAATTATGTCATAATATTGACTGTCATACTAAAGTTCGAAGTTTAAATATCGATGTTCTGAATTCAAAAAGTATAAAAGTTTGAATAACGTTACCCGCCGTTTCCACTGCCGAAACAATTTCAAGAAAATATGATTTAAACGTATAATGCGACGACTGAGAGAATGCAATATTAATTGATAGCTCCTATCGAGACAGGACAGGAACGCAGCAGCACTGACGTGCTGTCCAGCTGAGACTACTGCCCAATCTTGTCTATACGTACCCAATTGCTGGGTCCGTAGTTCTGAAAAACTAAGTCCAATCACTCGTGTAAATAACGCATTAATTTGAAAAAGTATTTAAGGGGTCGCGCACATTATTTCCATAAGTATAAGTTGACTTCGAGGAATAAACATCTTCAGAATATTATAAACATCACAGATTAGCACTATACAATGTTTTCGATTGATAAGATTTGAAGCTATTGTAGATGAAACAATTTCAAGAACTTTATCACTTTCCCGTATGTTGAGCAGTTATGCAAACAATGTGATATTGTGCTGTTATTCTACCGGAATGAGCAAATATGTAATCCGTGCGACCACTAGCAGGGTTAATGGCAGAAGATCAAAGCACTAGAGATGGGACATTATTATGGGCGATTCATAAAAACTGAATGAATGAATCATTAGTCTAGTATGAAAGGAGACGGTTCAAAATTCCCTTGATAAGCAGCTGGCATAATGAGATTAATCGGCGAAGCTTAAAAATCCGAATGTCCTCACGTAATTATTAAAATTCTAAAGCTAGCGAATTTTTTATATATTTTTTTTAAATATAAATATATATATATATATATATTACCCCAAAGTAGGTACTGTAAGGCTTGTGTTATGGGATACTAAAGTAACGGATATAAATACATGTAATTATACATACCTATATAAGTATTTATGAAGTAGAAATATATATAAACGTCCATGACTCAGGTACAAATGCTCGTATTCATCATACAAACATTTGCCCCTACCGGGATTCGAACTCAGGACCTCACAGGTAGGCGACACCTTAAAACCGGTATACATACGTACCGGTCGTCATGAAACGAACTATGAAACGAACGTATTCTTGACATAAGACAGTGGAAACACTTGTAGGTTGTCATTGTCAAAGGAACTTAAACCAATGAGTAAGACCAAAATGTAACGAAACTATGAAAACTCAGTCGCTATCACCGATTACCAGGTGCCGGTTTTTATAGAAATACCTTCACAGCGACAAAGAGTTACTTTTTTCAGTTGCTCCCACCGTTCTACCAATGGCGCTAGTTTCTATGGAAATATTTTCATAGCCAAAGAGCCAATAGAGTAAAACTTAAAGTATGTTTTGTGATGCTATTTTAAACATATTGTGAAGAATCGGCTAGACTTAGAGGATTTTTTCAACTCATACAGTTTTTTTTATTCACTTTGTATCAGCTGCATTTTAGTGGTCTTTCTATGGAAAGCTGGACCTTTAGTTCCATAGTTAATTAACTCAAAGAATGATAGTAAATCAAAAATAAAGGTAGGTTACGAATGCCGCGTATAGAAACGAGACAATTGCACAGGTTACGGTGTTATTACCTACGTCTAATATTGCATTAAAGTTTGTTGGTAAATATTGAGAAGTTACTCAATAGTCCCTCTATAAGATGATATATTCTTTTTAAATAAAAATATTTTTCGTTTATTCCTATATACAATAATTGCAGTGTTGTCAGATTGAGGAGAAAAGATAATTTTAATTTGAAACATGCGTTAAGCATGTTTTAATTTTGAATTAGTTAAACAATATTAAAACATTTAAAAATAGTATTAGCTCCCCAAATAAACTAGATGAGTGATAGATAAGATAGCTCTAATTGAACGAAATCGTTCACTTCTATAATCTTTTTTGCCCACCTCTAATACATCTATGCGATGCGAAAAGTTCGAGAGAGTTGTTCACAGATGGCTCTGATTTTACTGGTATGAGACAGTTTTATGTCAAATGTTCAGATGGGCGCATCCTTCCTTTTGAAATCATTGGGGAGATCTATCCCTAGGATAAGCAGGAGAACCAATTTCAATCATTTTAAGAATTTTTGTCTGTCCCTCTGTCTGTATGTCTGTGTGTTTCAATCTTATCACACCAAAACCACTGATCTAAGTCCACAGAATTGTTTATTTATATGTTTATAGTTCGTATCTCAACTTACCGTATAGGCATTATTTCATCAAAATCGGTCAAATCTATCAACAGTAATTAAGTACATTTTAAAGAGAGGACAGACGGAGAAATTAAATTTTGTATTGTGATGCGCGTATGCAGAAGGCAGAGTTGGAGTTTACGCGTCGTTCAGGTTTTGGTTGCCTAGCAACAGTTGTTGATTTTAATACTTGAAACATTTATTTTGACGTAACTAACTAAATCCTTTTTGCTGCTTTTTATTACTTTAGCGGTATGGTATGCATGAAAGATGGCGTTGTATGTATATTTTATCTTTATTTCTAAAAGTTTTAGTTCTATTAAAAAAAAAAAATCGACTTCAAAAAAAGGAGGAGTTTGTCAATGTGTCCCGAATACAAGTGGTATTTTTATGTAGTCAACAGCAGGTCAGGCTTTATACTTTGTGATTGCGATTGCCCTTTACCTATGTCGTTCATTTTAGATGCGGTTTTTGTAATACACGTTCTAACGTTATTACACAAGTTTATCCCTTTTTTTTATGTTTCAGTACCTATGAATAGATTGAACAGTCATTAACCATTTGTTATGTCCCCACTGCCGGGGCACTGGCCTTCCTTATGGAAGGATGTGTCATAAGATTAGGAGAATGGGCCATGATCCGCCACGCGGCCGGGCCCAATGCGGGATTGGTGGGTATCATGCCCGCAAATTCAGCACGAGAGCACAATGGTTAACCAATATTTCCGAGGCACGGAAATATTGGTTAACCATTGCGAAACTAAATTGTAGGCCGAGCGCGCGAACCACTGCGCCTCCTCATACCGCACCTAGGCTAGTTTTCAGAAAATCTTGAAAAGCTGTCGATTTCGCTGCCTTTTAAATTATATGAACTTAAAATAGTTGACCTTAACTTTAACTACTTTGGTACGTTACGGTGACGTATAAATAAAGAGTATGTTGCCGTAGAGTAGACAAGATAATGACCATAGTCAAGGACTGGATGGCGGGAGACTTGAACGAGGCGCGGTTGATAATTGGGATCTCGGAAAAGTCTTTTCTACGGCTACATACTTACCAAGGGTGAATTAGTGTTTTATTTAAAACACCACAGTTAGTAGCACAACAGATAAACCGGGCCCTTAATGTCTGATCTTATTTTCCGTGATTGCAAAGACGAATTTTTTTTTTTTCAGTTTTTGAGATTACTTACAAAGAACAAAGTAATTAAAATGTTGGTTCCGTTTAGTGTATGTGCTATAAGTACTTAAAAATACATGTTTTATTAGAAATAGTACTATTTGACTATAGCTAATAGTGTAAACAAACAAAATAAAATAACAAACTTAAATATAAATCATCATTCATTGAAATACACTTCTATATATAATGTAGTAATTTTTACCCTTTATGTTCGTTTTTGCCTAGCGACGAACGCCGGGTTAATCTGCCTTAGTACTTAAATGGGTAATAACGAATCGAAATGTAGGTATTACAATAAGGTTACGAAGTACCTATTTAATCATCTCTGATTAAGGGTCGGTTTCATCAACTACTGATAAGTTATGGATAGCTTAGGAGGCATATAATTTGTAATTTTTTCATATAACAAACTGCCAAAAGATCTGTCGATTAAACTATCCAGAACTTATTAGTAGGTGGTAAAACCGGCCTGTAAAGTTTTGTTCTGTGGATAGAGCAAATGGTACAGGGGGTAAGAATAGGTTCATGTTGTCCAATCATGATTGTTATGATGGTATGACTCAAAGATGCTCCTCAGTAAAGACAGGCGCAGTTATTAAGTATTACTTAAATACATTCGGGGAACTTCCCAGTCGACCAGTAGACTTTCTATATACGTGTATACTAATTTACCAGCTGTATATGTCGCAGGATAATTAGATAAATCGTTTTTTTGCGAAAATCCTAGGGATATGGTGAAAACAGACAATGGTGTTGTCATTTCTCAATACTACTGAAAAAAGATAGGATTTTTGAGAAAAAACTGGTTGCTCAAAGACAAACCCCTTGAATAAAGATTTAGATATACAGGGCTATGCAGACGACGTGGTGACTTGCGTTGTCGGCCCCTGTCAGAGCACTGTATCATCCTTACTGCAAAAATCTCTAAACATCATCAACAAATGGCGCACGGAGAATAATTTGTCAGTAAACCCCAGCAAAACCACAAAAGTCCCATTTACGAGGAAGCGCTAGTTAGAAAAACTTTTAACGCCCACTTTAAGAGGGGCTCCTATTCCATTTTCCGAAGAAGTCAAATATTTGGGTGTTACTATCGACCAAACATTGACTTGGAATTCGCCCATCAGTATTGTGATCAAAAAGGCTAAAATAGCCTTAGGGATTTGCTATCGCTTAGCAGGGATGAGATGGGGTTTAAACCCCAAAATCGTTATATACCGCTATAGGTGGAAAAAAGCTACCCAAGCGACAATCATAAACCAGCTCAACAGCGTGCAGAGATTAGCATGTCTTATGGTAACGGGTGCCATGTCTACCACCCCAGGAGCTGCATTAAATGCCCTGCTAAACCTACCGACCCTTCACCTATTTATTGCAAAGGAGGCGAAAGCGGGTATGGACAGGATACGCAACACTGGCAAGATCAAATGGCATTCTCAAGCACTGAGCTCTTTACAAGTATCTATGCTTGAGCTCGATTTGCTATTGATGACGACGAACGTCATGCTCCCACTGTGCAATTTCACCAAAAATTACTCGGTGGAAATACCGAGCAGAGAAGAGTGTTCTGAGAATCACTATTCCTGTAAGGCTGGAAGTCTGGTTTGTTTTACAGACGGCTCCAAAATGGGCGAAAATGTAGGATGTGGAGTATTCGGCGTAAGTCCTAGAGTCAGTAAAAGTTTGAATCTAGGCAAACACGAAATAATATTCCAAGCGGAGGTTTACGCCATTCTAGAATGTGCGGAAGTCAACCGTCAACGAAACTACATAAACCAATCTATCTTTATTTTCTCAAATAGTCAAGCAGCGCTTAACGCCATAAACTCGAATACCATAAATTCGAAACTGGTGAAAGACTGCGTCAATAAATTAAATGAACTGTGTCAAAGGAATAAAGTTATTCTGAAATGGGTACCAGGTCATTCGGGAGTCGTTGGCAATGAAAAAGCCGATGAACTTGCAAGGAAGGGGGCTCAGGGACTACAGATGGGCCCAGAGCATTTCTGTGGCATCTCAAAGAACCAGGCCATGCAACTTCTTAAAGACAGGTTGTCTTTAAGAAGTTGCATGGCCTGGTTCTTGGCCTTGACGAAGCTAAAAAATATTGTCTTAGCCAACCGGGATTACTGCACAAGTCCCTTTGAAGGACACTCGCTAAAACAAACTGCAGAACTTCTAGAGCTCAGCAGGACGAACATCTGTGCGATTGACAGAGCCTTAACCGGACACTGCAAATTAAATAGGCACCAATTTCACATGAAGTTGAGTGATGATATTTGCCGCTACTGTAAACAGGAGAGGGAGACACCAAAGCACCTTCTGTGTGACTGCGGACCATTTATGCACAAACGCAGTATTCACCTGGGTCGACACATCATCGACCCAGAGGAACTAAAATCTCTAAAAGCTAGGAAGATTTTTTACTTTCTGGAAGCAACTGGGATAAAAAAGGTACTATAAATAGGTGGGGAGTTACAATAGATCTCTTAGATCGCAGTGACTACAGCCCTCAACAGGGTTGCAAAAGCCCCTAAATCCTCAAATAATAATAATAGTAAAAACACGCACAATGTGACACATTGCTGCTTCTTTGTAACACAAATGAAAACTTACCAAAGACTAAGAGCAATATGTCACATCCAGCTGTCAAATGAAGTCGATGTCGATGCCGACGATACTTGCGCGGTAGGGGCTCTGTTCTGTGATTTGCCTGTTTTATCGAAGCGGCCGACTACGGACAATTATTAATAATTTGCAATTGCAACACAGCTGTAATGGACCAAAATAATAATGGATAACATAAACTTCCGAAAAACCGACTTCATAAAACTAAAAATAAAAATAAAAAATCTTTTGGAGTCGGTGCCAGCCAAGGCATTCTACTTTGCGGTCCTATTATTTTATTTTTTTTGCTTGCTTTCATTCTTGCCTTGGCTGGCTGACACCGACTCCAAAAGGTTTAGACCTTATGTCAACTCCTCATCACCTTTTACAAAATACAAAATCAGCTCCACTTCATCACATGCATTGAGTCGAGCATAAATTGCTTATAAACCACATTAAAGTAATCGTGTCGCTTCCATGAAATGCTAAGTATTTAATAGTTCCGATGACCATTTGTGGTCTTCATCATCAGTACCACTTCACCAAATGGTGCTTTTTGGAAGCACATGCATGAGTTACTATAGGAGTGCCTATAATATTTGAAGAGTTCCCTGGATTTCTCCAGGATCCCATCATCAGCTCCTGACATGATGATAATGGGATCACATGGGAAGTATACCCCTTTGAAAAAAAAAACTCAAATCGGTCCAGCCGAGTTCGAGTAATCGAGTAACATACATAAAAAAAAGATTCAGTTAAATTGAGAACCTCCTCCTTTTTTGAAGTCGGTCAAAAACCGCTAAGAAACAAAATAGCCTATTTATTAACAAGAAGTACGGTAAAGTACCCCGTCTCCGGCCTCTTAAGGCATTGCTGATTTTCTTCGCTCATAACCAAGCTCTGTCAATGGATTAGGGTAGAGGTATATTTTTTTGATGTTTTGAATATATTCAACTATTTTGAAATTTATTTTGAATATTTCGGCAGCCATTTTTTATAAAAACAATTTATTTTCGTAAAAACATGGTTTTCCCCAGTATTTCCCGCCCCCTTGATTTAGTGTCCGACCACTTCGGGTCTTGTCTCCGGCCGTCTAAAAGAAAATATCGGCCGATCACTAGGTAATAACAACGGCCAATGTCCAGTGACCGGCCTATAGACCTATAGTATACTGGAGTAAGGCTCATATTTGAATATTGCTCAAATGATTACTGTTTATGATTTTTTATTTTTTGCATTTTTCAATGCTATTTTCATACTTATGATAAATTTTGAATAAATAAATATTGGAAAAATTAACATGTGGCCGAGTAATTTTTTTCCAATATTTTTTATTAAAATTGATCAGGATTAACTAATAATGTCCTTCGACTCTACTCGATGAATGACTGACTTACTTAAAAAATAAAACACAGGTATCATGCTAAGTTATTTATTATATTTTTCCACAGCTAGCTTTAGTAACAATATTCTAGAACAAAATTATGATTAGATTAATCTCACAGCTTTTAAATCTGAATGTTTTATGTAAGTAGGTTCTTATTAAATTTTGTAAGAAACTAATAATATCGTTTCTTGCCGGTTCTTCTCGTTACAAGGTCTCCCGCCGTAGGGTTTGTGAACCGACCGGCGTAGCTTCTTTGACGTTCAAAGTGCTTGTAACAGCCTAGACTGAATAAATGATATAGAATTTGAATTTGAAATCTTTCTGTCTCTCGGGTTTGGGTGGGTGTGAGACCTTCGTTGCTTTCGGAGGAATAAATCTGATAAAATACTCAAAAATATGAGAGCGATACATTGATAATTTTTTTTGTGTCAGTCGACCAAGGGTACATTGTCTCTACAGCAAGCGCCGCAAATTCGTGACTTGCTGAGAGCGACGAATATTGGCGGCGCTTGAAGAATTGAGCTTTAAACAAATCGAAATGCGAAAGGTAGTGGGATCGAGGATGGTACCTAGGTTGTGGGAGGTAAGAGCATGGAGCCAATGTCCGGATTCTATTTTCGAGACTGTTAGCAGTTGGGCTCGGTCAATATCATCCGTACATGCACCCAGAAGCTCTACGTGAGTTGAAATTAGAGCTGGTGACTCCCAGGCGCTCTGCTGTTCCAGTTCCAAGGGAAAATCCGCTTATGGGAATGAAGCACTCCAGGCAGCAAAACTCGTAAACTAAAAGTCTACCAGCAGCTTTCAGGATTTTATGCTTTTCACGTTGAGAGCACCCCGATTACAATAGCGGCGTTCCTCTTTATTTCTGATTGCATGAGGATTAGTGGTCACCTCTGGTGTCAGAGTTTATCAAGCCGCCAATTAAGCCTTTGATATGGCTTGATGACTGTTATCACATGACAGCATCTATTAGGCCTTTGATTTGGTTTAACGACTAATATCAGTTATTAGCAGCCGGGACCTACGGTTTAACTTGCGTTCCGAAGCACGGAAGCGCTCAGTTGTAATGTCACTATACGGTCACCCATCTGACACATAGCCGGACCGAGCGTTGCTTAACAATTGTGATCGAATACGATCAGTCTGTCAAGCGCTTACAGTTATAACTGTCATGATTTTAATAACTTTAGCTGCGTACGCAAATTCCAAGATGTGGGCTAGCGAGAGCCGAGTAGATGGGCAGTTGTTCTCTGGACAGTGTCGAAAAGAATTATGTACTTATGTCTTAGTAGAATAAAGAAATAAAGTACTTGTTTATTTATGATAAATTTTAAATAGAAAATATTGAAAAAAAAAACAACTCGGCCACGAGTGAATTCTTTGGAAAACCTTTGGAAAACCAGTCCAATGTTCTTACCACTGAGCTACCCAGACATACAATATTTTTCTATTTAAAATTTATCATTAGTATATAAAGGACATTAAAAATTTAAAAAATTCAAAAATCTTACTTGTTTATTGGTGAGTATTATTTATCAAATGCCTATTGCAATTATTACATAACTATTATCCTTATTATTTATCCTCTAAATATATTAGTTCATTGTTCGTCATGGTCATGGCAGTACTTAACACTGTCTACTGTATTTTCGTAATAATAACGTGCTTGACACTTCGTGATGTTGAAGGTGGAATAAGTAAGTATATTATAACTTTTTAATTTTGCATTTTTCAATGCTATTGAAATTTTATGTAATAAATTTTAAACAATGAAAATATACTAGAAAAAAGCAACACCCTGACGGGATGACGACATGAGACTAGTTACTTTTTTCTATTAAACAAGAAAATATACTAGAAATAAAAAGGGTGTGACATACATACAATGCAGACAGACAAAGGGTTTGGCCGAATCTATAAGGGTTTCGTTTTTTGCCTTTAGGCTACGAAACCCTAAAAAGCAACTAGTCTCGTGTCACCCTGACGGGATGACGACATGAGACTAGTTGTTTTTTTCTATCTAGTATATTTTCTTGTTTAATATTTATCACAAGTATTTTTATTTTGTTTTTACTAAATATATCAATGATTATAGAGTGGACGGTTTCAAGAGTTTTTAATGCCATTTTCAAGTTAAGAGGCCCGCGATACGGTAGTTTCCCATACAGACTTAATACCAAAATAATTTAATATTTGAGCATGATAGACAGTATTCTTGATGTTATCCGGATTAAGACAGTATTTATTTTTGGTCCTTTTTTAAAAAAAACCAAAATATCTACCTAATAAAAAAAAATATGCCAATTAATTTTTTTCTCATACAAAACAGCAATTGTCATTTATTTTTAATTAGGTAAGTATTTTAGATTATTTTTATAATGGCGATTAATATTGTCTTAATTTAAATAACATCACAAGTTTATGCCTTTATTGCAAATGGTTTTGGTATTAGGGTAGTATCGTCGAGCTGAGCGGTCGCCGGTCTCTTAGGCCCACTTGGGCCATGCCGGGATAAAAATTTAAGTGAGTTAGTCCATACAAGAGTAACACTTATTCAGGGTTAAATGTTAACCCAGCTTGGCGCAAGTGGGCCTTGATGTATAATACTGATATTCTTCCTTGTGTCTAATTTTATACACCGTTATTTATTAAGTACCTACTAGTCAAATTAAATGTGATTGTAGTAAATATCAATATCAACATCTTTAACAATGGCGCTAACGACGAAATCCCAAAAAAAAACAGATATTCCATAGAAAAGTACAGTACCTACCAACTGTTAAAATGTATAGAACTTCTTAATTTTTTTAATGATTTTACTGTCATATTGTTTGTATGATAATAGTGTAACTCACTCAACAGTCACTGCGATTGCTTTTAGTATGATAGTATGTATATATTCTCAGTTTCATCAGCCTTACAAAGAACGTCGTCAAAGTAACTGGTATTGATGTCGCAGCCTATCACACAATCGTATAACAAGCCGTGTTACAAAATGCACCGGATTGAAAAACGTCGTTGTTATGTAATAAAAAAAATATAAAATAAAAATCATTTATTTCAGACCAAGGAGTCCATAGGTACATTTTATAGCACACAACATAATCATTAAAATTTATCAAATTATAATTACAATCAAAATTAAAATTAAAATTAAATTCGACATTTTATGCATAGTAAGTTATAGGTAAGTATTATAATTTAATTATTAAGTTTTGTCATTATATTATTATTATTATTATAGGTAAGTATTATTAATATTATGCGGCTACTACACGTTCGAGCCAGATTGTAGTCGGGATGCGTTCTACAAAGCGGCGTCCAACGTTTAGCTTTATTGTCAGCAAGAAGCAATGTAGGGTAACTATAAATTATGAAACAAAGTTCCAAAATAAGCTATATACAAATAAAAATTTATACAGATAAAAATTTGTCTACTGCCTTTTTCCATATGTCGCAGTGATATTGTCAAATAGAATAGAATAGAATAGAATAGAATAGAATACTTTTATTTGCATTTGACTGAGGTACATTACAGTTGTTATTCTATAATAAGGCGCCTCTCATTCAGCCAACAACGGTGGCATGCAAATTATACCTAATTAAATTTAAAAAATATACATTTATTTAAAAGGTTACTATATAAATTCTTAATATGCCAAATTGCGAATAATTAATAGTAGATTAGTAGCCAAGGGCTGTAAGGCATCAATTGCAGTAGTTCGAGGGTGCAATTGATGCTTACACCCGAGCTAACTATTCTGCTTTACATCTCGATTGTGAGGTAAGTAGAAAATAACCTAGAATATCAGTGCTATTTCCCCAAACGATAAGACCATACCGTAGAATAGACTCTATATAAGCATAGTATGCTGTTAGGGCACTGTTTTTGAGGCTACTTTGGTTAATTTATACAAGGCATAGACAAATCTGTTTATTTTATGGCATATTTTATTAATTTGTAGCTTCCAGTCTAAATTTTTATCAAGGTCTACCCCTAAAAATGTTGTTGCATTGGTACCATTTGGTCTTTGTCCCTGATAATTTATATTTAATGTTTGATGGGATATATTGTTAAAGTTTTTAAAATTAGTTTTTCCAATTTTAATTAATAAATTATTATTTTCTAGCCAATTTATAATAATATTCAATGTATTTTTAATGTCATTAATATGCTCATTCAATGTCAGGTTTTTATCAGTTCACAGATGACATTTCTATTATAGTGACTATAATAGAAATGTCATCTGCGTACAAGATGCAGCGCTGCTTTGTTAAGTCAGGAATATTGTTTATGTAATCTAGGAAGAGAAGTGGACCTAACACACTCCCTTGTGGAACTCCAAATTTATTTTCCTTAAACTCGGACTTATGCTTTTGTGCAACATTTTTAGAGTCAAGTTTTACAATTTCAACAGTTTGTCTCCTATTGCACAGGTAAGTTTTATGCAACTTAATGCCGGACCTCTGATTCCATAATGTTCCAGTTTTTTAAGTAGTTGTGGGTGGGAACAAAAATCGAATAAAAAGGGCTGTAAATTGTTTTTCATTAAGGCTATTCAGGATTTCATTTACTAAATTAAAGATAGCATGAGTTGTTGATTTCTTTTTTTGGAATCCAAATTGGTCTTGTTTTAAGATTTTATATTTTTCAAAGAACTGCATGAGTTTATTTAGCATGACTTTTTCATATATTTTTGGGAAAATTGAGGTCCGGGTAATTAAGTAAGTAAGGCATTTATCAAAAAAGCTAGAACAGGTGCTATTTCCTCATTGCATGCCTTGAGGACCTTTGTGCATATATGGTCATAACCCTTAGAATTTGTGCTATTCAAAGATTTTATTATTTTTCTAATATAATATTCATCTATGGGAGTTAAATAAATAGAATTGATTAAAATGTCTTTCAATTCTCAATACTTCAATTCTCAATTCTTTCAATTTTCAATACTTTCAATATAATTACTGTTCTCCGATTTCGTATTTGTCTCAGTATGTATTATATTCCAAGTCGCTTTACATGTATTTTTATTTTTAATATATATTTGTCAATTGTTTTTTTTTGCATGCAATATAGATTTTTTTATATTTTAGAGAAAGTCTTTTATTTGTAATAGTTTAGCCGATGGCCTCTATTTGTTGCACAGCTTGCTTTAATCCCTTTTGAGATCCAGCGTTGATTTAATTTATTACTCAGTGTATCTCTACAGGACAGGAAAACATAATCGCCGTAACAAATCATAAAAGCCGTGATATTACAATTTCACTAGGGTTTTATGATTTCAAAGTTTGTATATTATCCATTATAATATAATTTATAATCTTACGAGTGTTTTTGTAATTCACTAGTGGCATTAACGTCAACGACGAACAAATGCGTAAGCAATCAAAATGGTGTTCGTTTTATCTATTTACTTACGCTCTATCAAAAATTATTTTAAGCAATTAAAGAATAAACTTACTATGTTCTAATAATAACACCTAAATACCAAAATTTTTGGGTATAATATGTCTGATGTCCTTAAGGCACAGAATACTTAATAGTACAAGTACTTAAGGCGATTGCTTCGCTGCGCTTCGCGATCGATCGCCTTTCAGTCCTAATCTATCATATGACCTACAGGGCTTCAGGACTTAAGCAAATTCGCTTTTACCCCAATAATATTGCTTGGGTGTGAGGTCTTTGACGAACGCGAAGTGATCATTCAAAGCGGCGTACTATATTTCAGCTGAATTCTGATCCAGCTGAACCTTAGGTCGCTCCATTACATACGGCGTATAGCGGGCGGCCGTCGTACGGCGGCGTAGCCCATTATGTAATTACGGCGTGTTATACGATATGGCTGCGACACGACATAGTTTAAAGCGATTGTGGTGACAATATGAAAATTGAAATATCATATTCGCTACGCGATTATATTGTTACAGGTATTAGAGCATATTATAACAGAGTTGAAACTAAAGGTTGTACTAAAGAATTGAATGGGAAATGCCATTATAAAGATGGCGACCAATTGATGATTATTTGTGACCGCAATCATTATAGTCGTAGTACATCTGTTCTGAATGTGTATCATTGTAGAAATGGTAAGATTTTTGTCAGTTTTTTTAATCCAAAAAGAAAATTAGTAAAATTGTACAGTACATTTTTTTACACTTGCTCTGCGAAAACCGCTACTATTAAGAGTGACAATGAGGTAATGAGGTTTTTATCTTATTTCAGGGCACTTGATGAATAATGAAAAAGGGAATGAGACTCATGCGGATCTTCGTAAATGCGCAGCAACAGGATATTTAAACCAAAATCAAGTAACTACAAACATAAAATTAACAAATAAAAATGATAAAGATGTTGTAATATGTGAATATTCAAAAAATTCTGATCTGCATGAGGTTCAAAAGAGATGGAGCACTACGCTAGTCTTTCAACCCGACGGTGAGTATTGGAGTATTAGAAGCTTTTATAAGAGAACATACATACAAACATACCCTTAGGCTATAAACCATTTTTGGGGTTGACAGAGTGTCAAAAGATGTATAAAATTTACTTCAGTACCAGTCCTTATTACATATTGTGATAAAATCATTTGTATCACAAATTGTTTTTTTTTTTACTTTTCAGCACCTCCAACAATAATAATCAACCACAATTTACATTACAACAAATCTTCGGCATCACTAAATGTATACCAAAGTAAAATAGGAGAGAGCGTCAAAATTGTATGCAAGAACAACGAAAAAGATGGAACTTTGCAGTGGGATTATTGCAAAAATATTACAAAAGGTATTTTAATAAGTACAATGTTTACATAGTTGTTGTGTTCTGGCAGTTGGACATAAGATAGCCAGTTCCTCAATGGTTGAGGATTCCTAGAGAGGCGCGCTTACATCTTCAGCCTTATAAATAAGCGTTTCCCCGTTATTCATAAAAAAATATATATATACTTATGGTACTTTTGCAAAATAACATTTAAGTACACTAAATTTCATTAATACTACTGCATCAAAGAATATAATATATTGTGTGTCAATGGTCATGGCAATTAGGTTCCTGTTCTGTTCTGTTAAAACTTCAGCATAACCAAAATTTTTTCTTCGATCTGCTACGATTCATTTGGGTTTTTTTGAGATCCCAAAAAATCATATAATCCGTAAAAAAAACGTTTATCATAATAAATAGTACGCACGAAAAGCATAAGAATTGCTGTGGGTCGGCAAGGACTGACGATTCGCCAAAATCGGTGCATCATGGCGAATGGACATTCACATTGCATACGGAATTGTGTATTTTAACGATTCCTCAAAAAACAAAACATTCACAATTCGAGTTTTTGACTCACGTGATTTTAAAAGACTAAACGTGACATCTAAAAAAAATTGCTGCTTTCAAAAAAAGAAACGAATCGTGAAAAAAGAAAGTACCTATGATACTGATACTGAACTTATGCTGCCGAATCTTTGATACTGACCCGATAAACCCTGAATTCGATTGTGATATTAGAATCCCATTTTAGTATAAAAAAAGGCGGGACTTACATTAGACATACTTACATTAGTTTCAAATCTTTTACATATAGATTTTAGTTTTTGAAGCTACAGTGTTATTTTTTGTTTGTTATAGAGTCTTGTCTTACACAAGAAAAGAATGTAAGCGAAATTACGTACGCTAACCTAATACTAGATGAGAAAGTTATTGGTACAGAAATAAAATGTGTATACAACAATTTAAATAAGAAGAAAACGAACACAAGCGTTTTGTTTTACCTCACAAGCGACAATAAAGCAGGTAAGTCCTTGTTGTCAAAATTAATAGTTTATCAAAAAGTTCAACTGATTTATTTTAAAGCGGCCGCCCGCGGTTTCACCCGCGTAGTTCCTGTTCCCGTGGGAATATCGGGATAAGAAGTATCCTATGTTTTAGATAGATAGATATTGATATATATATATATATATATATATATATATATATATATATAGATAGATAAAACACTTTATTGCACACACAAAAATACAGACAGAAACACAAGAAAGAGTTCTAATCTAGTTTCTAGTTTTAGTTTTAATCCAGTATCTATGTGCCAAATTTTAACCAAATCCGTTCAGTAGTTTGTTTGCTTGAAAGAGTAACAAACATACATCCATCCAAACATCGTCACAAACTTACGCATTATTAATATTAATAATAAAAACCTTTATTGCACACGATAAAAACAAAACTAGTACAAAAAAAGAACATACAATAGGCGACTTTATTGCTACATAGCAATCTCTTCCAGGCAACCTTGGGTGAAAGAAAACAGGTAAATGAGGTCATAGGGGAATGGGTGCACGAAGAAGAAGGAGAAAATGTATATTTTAACAAATAGATGGATACTGAAAGAGAGAAAATATATGATAATTGTAGCATTATTCTAGTATACAGGGTGCTAAAAGACCCTTACCGAAGCCGTGATATATGCGTAGTGTACATCAAACTAAATTAGATTATGTAAAAATATTTGCTGGGAAACGACTTTTATTTTTAGTAAAAAAATAATGGGTTTTATTTTTTACATGCAATGGAACGGGTGCAACAACGTTTGCGTGTGTCTATAACGTACAAGTAGTTGACTAGGGCCCCGTATCATTGAGTGGTTTTGATATTCATTGCGGTTTTGTTACTTTAAACGATACTCTTTAGAAAAAAAAAATATTTTAATGCTTAATAACTCCTTAACTATCAGTTTCCCAGGTTTGGCCCCATACAAGAAAATGATAGTCACGATGGGAAGAATACGTGGTTTTAGTTTTCGTTATGGGTCTTTTAACACCCTATATTTTCTTGTTTAATATTATTTATCACATAAAAAAATTATAAATAAAAATAATTTTAAAGTTATAATGATATAATAATTTATAAGTTAGGAGAAGGAGAAAGGAAATGTCCTCTTACTTGATTTTAGAGTCTGAGCCTATCTGATACCCTCTGGTAGTGCGTTCCAAAGCCAGACCGCGTGCACGGCAAAGGAATAGGAATATAAGTCAGGAGTGGCGAGGACATTCTAGGGAGAGGTTAGAGGAAGAACGCAAAGTACAATGTGAAGATGTGGTATGAAAAGAAAAGCATTCTTTGAGATAAGGTGGGAAAGTTGGTAGAAAAAGGATAGAGTAGAGAAGCTTGAGTGTGTGCAAGTCCCTGCGCCGGCGTATAGGAGGCCCGTTAAGTTTACTACGGAAGGTTGAGACATGGTCATATTTGCGGAGGTTAAAGATAAATCTGATAGAGACATTTTGCAGACGCTCTAGTTTGTTGAGCAGCTCCTCAGATAAATCAGTGTAGCAGACATCAGCGTAGTCTATTATAGGTAACAAGAGAGATTGGGCCAGAGTGCTCGTCGGCAAAAAGTTATGTAGGTAGACGACGTAATGATCCATACGCAGCGAATACTTTTTTCCTAACGCCTTCCACATGAGGTCTCCAAGATAAGTGCTGGTCAAACGTCATGCCGAGGTTTCTGACAGTATTCGAGAAAGGGATATTAACATCATCTGGTCGGGACGGCCGGCAAAAACAGTGTTATAAAATGAACAAAGACAGTGATTTATCACAATACACATCGAATTCAATAGTTTTTACGATTACAACTAACACTTTCACAACACGAAATTTCAATATACAAACACGACAAAATAGTACTTTTATAACTGTGGTTATAAAAGTATTATTTTGTCGTGTTCTCCGAAAAAGAACCCACAACGAGTACCGTATCTTTTGCCCTCCGCTACGTACCTACAAACGTATACAGTCCACTCGTATTTGAAGCGGGCCGTGGGGTACATCATCTAAAGAGACCACCGCAAGCCCATCAAAATCAATCCTCGAAACGAAATCAGAGCTTCCAATGATGATACATTGAGTTTTGGAGGGGTTAAGGGTAAGACCTTATGACTTACTCTAATAATTTATGTGAGCTCGGTCTAAGTTAATAGTTGGAATTGCACGTAAAAGTTCGGGTAATGGTGCCTTTGTGTAGATCTGCAGATCATCAGGCGTAGAGGTCATAGGAACAAGAAAGCTATTGTGCGATAGAATTTAAAATTAATAATAAAAACTTCCAAACCAATCAATTGCAGCTGGAGATATGTTGATGACTCTTTGAGTGTCGGCTCGGATTTCCTTTCGGCATGTTCTGCTGATAGTAGTTTTCATAGTGGCAGTCTATCCTTAGATGCCCTTATTGAGTCTGAGTTCTCAGCTACTTCTAAAAACTTTAACGTGGTTCACATCAATGCACAAAGTGTCCATGCACACTATGCTGATCTAGTATATCCATTCTCCAATTATCATAACGTTCACGCTATCCTGGTTTCGGAAATGATCTTAAAACCTCGTCTCCCTTCCGCTTCGTACTCCCTTCCTGGATTCCATCTTCTCCGTGATGACAGAACTGGCAAGGGCGGCGGAGGTGTCGCCATATATCTTAGGAATCATCTTTTAATATCTATACTTATAATAAGAATCAAAGTTCAACGTCTGTATATTGCTTGGATTTGCAAAAAAATATATATAGAGGGACTCAAAATAAGCAGGATCAATTTCTACTATTTTTAGAATTAATGTCTGTCCGTCTGTCTGTATGTCTGTGTGTTTGAATGAGCATCACACCAAAACCACTGATCTAAGTCCACAGAATGGCTTATATGTTTAAAGTCCGTATCTCAACTTACCGTATAAGCTATATTTATTCAAAATCGGTCAACTCTATTACATTTAAAGAGAGGACGTTCGGAGAAATTTATATTGTAAGGCGCGTATGCAGAAGGCACAGTTGGAATTTACGCATCATTCAGGATTTGGTTTCTAAGCAACATGCAGTTATTGATTTTAATTCTTGAACAATATATTTTGACGTTACTAACTATATCCTTTTTGCTGCTTTTTATTCTTCTTTCTTAATTAATTTCTTGCTCGCGATAAAATTCGCGAATTTTGCTAATGTCGAGTAAATATATTTTTAGTACCTCTAAAGACATTGTACGGTAGATTAAGTTAAAAGCTGAGCCTCACAACACGTGTTATTACGAAAAGAACTGCGGTGAAACTTCCTGCTTTTTATTTTTTTTGCGGTATGAAGTGCATGAAGATGGCTTTGTACGAGTATGTATATTTTAAAAAAAGGAGGAGTTTATCAATGTGTCGCGACTACAAGTGGTATTTTTATGTAGTCAACAGCAGGTCAGGCTTTATACTTTGTGCTTGCGATTGCCCTTTACCTATGTCGTTCATTTTAGATGCGGTTTTCGAAATACAAGTTCTAATATTATAACACAAGTTTTATGTTTCAGTACCTATGAACGGCTTGAACAGTCGTCGGACACTGGCCTCACTTATGGAATGATAAGTCATAAGATAAGGAGAATAACTGTCCTATAAAATCGACGACATTTTGTCTGCTCCTTGCGATATAACAGCTGGCGTGCCTCAAGGCGGTGCCCTATCTCCTCTCCTTTTCTCTATCTTCATTTTTTTTTTATGGAAGACCAACAGCGTGCTATAATTACAATATTTAGTACAGTAGGAAACAGATAGCCAATTACAGATCCCTTACACTTCTCCTCTCTTGCCAATATCATTTGTTTGCTGACGACCTGCAGATCTACTTTAGAGTTCCTATTGATGATATTAACAACCTAGTAACTTCTCTAAATGATGACCTTGCAAATAAACACGATTGAAGTCGAACACATGGCCTAACAGTCAATCCTAATAAGTCGCAGGCTATTATTATCGGTGGGTCAAAGCAGGTCGCAAAGCTTGACTCCATCCATGATCCTGTACCTCCATGTACCTCCTCTGCTATTTGACTCCGTTTCACTTCCTTTCAGTAACGCTGCAAAAAACCTGGGTGTCCTCTTTGAGTCTACTCTCTCTTGGTCTCCTCATATTGCGGAGGTCAGTAGGAAGGTATATGCTTCCACTGGTGCTTTGCGGAGGTGGAAAAACCTGCTCCCTGTGAGTACCAAGATCAAACTTGCGCAGTCGCTTCTCCTGCCAATTCTGGAGTATGCTGACATTTGTATATTGACCTCATTGAGGATATACTAGACAGGCTTCAGCGTCTCCATAATCTCTGTATTCGTTTCATATTATATGGCTTCCGCAAGTTCGATCATGTCTCTGAATTCAGGACTAAACATGGATGGCTTCCAATAAGACTGCGACGCGAGGAGCATATCCTTACACTTTTGTTTAATGTGCTGTATGACCCTCGCACCCCTTCTTGCCTCAAGGAACGTTTCCAATTTCTCGGTGTGGATCACAATCGTGCTCTTAGGTCCAAGACAGATGATTTGCTGAAATCTCCTGTCACTTACTCTGGTTACTACAAGGACTCCTTTACGGTACAATCAATCAGCCTCTGGAACAGCCTTCCGTATGAGATTCGTCACTCAAAGTCACTTGCAACTTTCAAGGTCAATCTGCATTCACATCTACTAAATCGTAGTTTGCAACTACCTTAATCTTGATTATACAGATATTTTATGTATTTTATTTATATATATATAAATATAATTAATATATTTGTTATATACCCTTTTTTATGCACAACGGGGAGACTCTTAGCCTTCATCATACCTGATGTTAAGTATTGATAAGGCTGAAGATGAAAGCGAGCCTCTCCCGGAATCCTCATCACTGAGGAACTCGCTATCTTATCTCTTACTGTCGGAACACAACAATGCTAAAAATATTGTTGTTATGGCGTCAGACTTAGATAAGATGGCAGTAGCTAGCCAGGCGGACTTACAACAAGTCCTACCACCAACGAAACCGAATACAAATGTCGCCCCCGCTGGGAATCGAACCCGGGACCCCTAGGTCTGATACCGGTGGTTGTTATTACTAGAGCACAGAGGCGGTTAAAATGTATACGTATGTATATGTAGTTATATAATTAAATAGTAATGTATGTAAATTATTTTTCACCTGACACGCTCTGAAAAGGAGGTTTTGTCAATCAGTTTAGGCGTAGAAAATCGCTTTTTGCGGCCTAGCGCGGCAAAGTACTTTTTTAATTTAATACCTAAAAATATGTCATAATGCGTTCCGAATCGGACTATTGACTTTTTTTGTTATATTTGATTCTTATTTTAAATAGCTTTAAATTATTTATAATACTCCGTTTTGGTTTTATTATATTATTTAGTTCATTGAATCATAAAAACAATAACAATAAGATTAAACTATTTGTTATAAGAATTATATATTATGCTGGGTGAGATTTCTTAACCTATAATTGGATTTCGGACTGTGACATAAATCTTTATTTTTAAATTGTCTTTGTCTTGTACCTCATGTCAGTGTCAACATTTACGGAATCGTTTTTATTCTTATTAATAAGTAACAATATATTCCTACTTTAAATAACTTTGAATTAACTATAATACTACTTTTTTATTATTTTAGCTTTTTATAGCATTAAAACAACGAGAATAAGGTGTATTTAGATTAAACTTTATGTTTAAAGAATTTTTTACCGGATGTTGACCGCGGAAACAACCATAAAATGTTCCTCACTGTTGTGAGGTGAAAAATTGTGTGTTGCGCTCGGCAGAAAAGTTTTAGCGTCTTGTACCTTTGAAATCCTCGCTTCGCTCAGGATTCAATCTTTGAATCCTAGAATCCTTCACTTGCTCAGATTTCAATAGAGGTAACTCGCTGCTAAAGAACCAACTTTCCAGCCTTGCATAACAAATAACTATTGTCTTTAGATACTTAAAAAACATTAATTTTGCTTGTTACTGGTACACTGCCTCTCGCTCTCTTGTTGTTTATCCTATGCCTCAAAGGTTGTTTAGAAGAGATTGCTCTTAGCGATAAGACCGCCTATTCCCACATATGTATTGTCTTTTTTTCTTTTTTTCTTGTGCTCTGTATGTACTGTATCTTTGTGTGTGCAATAAAGCGCTTTATCTATCTATCTATATGTTCAGAAAAAGTTATCTATCTTCTATCTCTGTGCTAAATTTCATCTAAATCCGTTCATTAGTTTTAGCATGAAAGAGTAACAAAGAAACAAACAATTTGAAATACATTCACATTTATATATTAGTAGGATTAGTAGGAAGTAGAGATGGGTAATGGGTTATTACCCATTCCACCCATTTGGGTTATATCTGGGTGATTTGGGTTTTATCCCGGTTTTAACCCATTATCACCTATTATACCTAGGAAGTAGGGGCTAGCTGATCCGTGTCCACATAGCTGGTCGTCAGTTTTACTTCTGATGTAATTATCTCACAATCAACTGTACTGTTGAAAAAAATACAAAATCGGTTCAGTGGTTCATCTAAGACATTTTAAAAACAAACTTACTAAGATACAGAACGTCTCAATAATATTAGTGTAGATATTGACGTAAGAACAGCTTCTGACTTAGTCATTAATTCTAAAGTATTTCTTAAAACACTTATTATTTAGAGAAAAATATACGAGTATTTTGGTAAACGATGGATTGAATATTTTATGAACAATAAAAAGGTTTTTATAATGTGAATTTACATTAATATTATTTACCGTTCTGTGTTTGTAGTTCCACAAGGTTCACATTTGGGAACTCGGCTTTTCATTAAATACATAAGTTAAAAAGCTCGTGTTTTTTTTGTAGTTGCTAATGGAAATATTATTAGTGATGGACAGGATAATAAAGGTAACCAGAAAATGACAATATTTCTTAGACGAAGTCTTTATTAATAAGCACTTTTTGTTAATATTCTGTTTTTTTTTAGAATTCATTGGCAGTCATTACATGTGGGTGATAGTAGGCGTCGGCACATTAATAATTATTATACTGATAATAATAACTGTGAACTTCTACGTATACAGAAAATCATGTCAAAAAACGGTAAGAGAGATTTATGAAAACTTAATAGTTTGATAGTGTTAATAGTTTTGATAGAATGACGCAAATTGAATAAGCCCGGCTAAACAACTACTAATTTTAAACTATCCTAGACAAGTCAAGCACAGAAAAAAATCCGGGTTCATCGTCACAAATAACCCGGCACACTACGCATGCACTTGTGAACCAACGATCTGTGGCTCTAACGCGTAAGTGTCGTCGACGGCGGTTGTCGACTTGTCGAATATGGGCGCAGCTTTTTACACGCAAGCGCTGATGCTATAGCACTGTCTCGGTCACACACAGAGGAGTTTGAAAAGGAATCTTATTGTTAGGACGAAAACGTTGAAGTTGCGCTGTACGAAAACGCCGTTGGCTGCCAAAATGACGTCGACAGCGATACCGACAGCACTTACGTGGTAGGCCCACTAGTGCGCAGTCGCAGGAAGCCACTGGATGCGGGCAGCGCAGGACCGATCGTCGTGAGATAGGAGACCTATACCTAGCAGTGGGTGTCATGTAGCTGAGACGACGACGCCTGCAGTTGCAGTTGGCTGGTTGCTTGCTTACCGGGCGTTCTTACTGATTCGGGTTCAGGTTTGTGTTGTGACGCGTGGTATTGCTTCACTGTTTTCATCATTTCTAGGCAGAATAAAATAGAATTGGTAGGTCTGTGTCCATCAATTATGTAACAAGATTATTCCATTTTCTACATCTCGCTTTATATGACAGTTTATATAATTAACTTATCACAGCATAATTGTCATTTTCGAAGCAACTTGTCGCATTACAATATTCAATGATATTTGTGGACAGAGAGAGCTTTGTTTACGGGTGTGTCAAAGCGGTAAGGCGAGCCATGATTATGTATGAATATGATAAATATGAATTATATTTAGATTTAAGCTTAACATCTTGCCGAGACGGGACTCGAATACCTCCACAACCTTCGTCTGTATTAGTTAGAGATAAGTAAATCTCTATACAAAGTTGGGTCAAAAAAAAATGTGTGGCCAGACCCAGGAATAGTTCCAATAGGTACTTGGTTCATATTAGGACCTAACAAAATATATGGCCTTAACCCTGAAACTGCATTTTCTAGGTAGTCGATCAGTTAAGGAAAAGCATTTAAAGAAAAACTTACTTAAAATAACTATGTATTCAGAAAATGCAGTTTTAGAGTTCTACACGGACGACACGTTGCAAATTGTAAGTTAGTAGGTATTTAAAAAACTGAATAATATTTCCAGGAACAAGAAGAGATCACGTACGAGAATCTGTCCAGCGAGGTTGCTACCCCATCCACATTTCCAAACTTATCAAAATTAGAAGAAATTTACTTGAATCCTTCAGACTGTAAAGAAACTGATTCTAGAACGACTGACAATGATATTTACACGCAACCACACGAAGACACAAAACCAATGCCTAAATCACTGCGAAATGCGAAGCCACACTCGGAGAAAACACCGAAAAATATAAATACAAATGAACTTAGCTATGCAGAAATTGAAGCTGTCGTTAACGTCAGTAGAAGAAGAAATAATACAGAATATCCAACTACAAATGAACCAAGCTATGCAGAAATCGAAACTGTCTCGCACAATTATAATAAAAGAAGAAATAATACAGGAAATGCAACTACAAATTATAATCCGAATTATACAAACGTTTTTGTAAATGAAACATATGTTAATGCTAAAGATAAGGTTGGCAATGATTATGCCGAACCTGCTTATTGTGAAATAGGAAAGTCGATGAAATAAATTAAGCCACAACACAAAATATAATTTCGCATTTACCTCTGTCTCCAGATTTTATGTGATTTTGGAATATAAACATGCCACATGCCACATGAATATAAACATACAACTGTATAATTACAGTCCAGTTAAAATAAATTAAAATTCACTTCCTTCCTTTTCCGAACATTATTTGCTGTTATTGGAATCCCACTTTGTAGTTTTCCCCCCTCCCCCTATTGAGCGTATTAAGAAAACGAACACGAAACTCTTGATCCTATGACTCCTGATTTCCATAATACAAATATCGTAGTTAACATTTTCCACAATAATACCCTTCACCATAGGCAATTAAGCATAGAAATAAAAAAAATACTATTAAATAATTATTTAAATGATGTCAGAAATAAGAGGACTCTTATAACAGGAAAAGCTTATTAATGCAATAATAGACCATGCGTAACAGGCATTTAATCAAATGTTTCATATGTAAACTATTACAATAATATTCTGTCATCGGTTTTCCGCCAGCGATTTTAAATGAACAATGGGGTTCTGCTTAGCCTTCATCGTGAAGATGGAAGCGCGTATCAATGGTAAATAGCAAGGCGGATTTACAATATGGGCTGGCCACCGGTCATTATTGTTTGTCAACCATTGTGGCGTGGTTGAGGTGGAACTAGGAGAGTGTGCGACGGTTAGCACGCGGAGAGCACTTTTTCAACACTTATAAATCGTAATATAATACTTGAATATACTCAAGACAGGGTTTATTTTTTAACAAAAAACTAAAAATAGTGTTCACAATTCTCAATCAAGATTCCCTTGACAGAAGTCAAAAGATGATCTCCTAGTAATTTTTGAATTTAGAAATAGAATGCCGAAAGAAAAAAGCCAAAAGGGACTGCCAGGATTATGATGAGGTTGTATGCCTCGTCACAAGTGTAGTTTATACAAATCAGGCGACACTGATCACAATCTCAGTTTTTCCAATGTGCATTTCTGCACAATTCTAATTTTTCACAATCGCGGCTTTACGCAATCCGGTTTTTAGTAGGCTCTAAAGTTTCGCCGTGGCCAATGCTGAGTTTCCTGTCACGGTTTTCAATCGATTCCAATAGCTCTAAGTGATACTTAACAGAATCATCCCACAGGTGACAGCAGTACACCATGCACGGACGAATCTGCATAAAAGAATAATAATAATAATTACATACAATCACACCAATTATCTAGCCCACGTTAAGTTTCATGAAGAACTTGTGTTATGGATACTAGATAACGGATAAATATACTTATATACTTTTTTTTTTGTATATACATAAGAAGCAGCTGATTCGAAGAGAAGTCTTAGAGGAGACGACCAGACCAGTATCTTTGCAGCATACTTAGCAAAGGAGTTGTTGTACTCGCCAAAGATCAGGTTGGAAGACAGGTTTAAGAAGTTGCAGTTGCAGATTTTCGGTTATCGGTAGGGATACACCCTGGAAAGTCCGAGTCAGTTGGAAGGGACTCCGTTTTGCGGCGAATAAACATGCCTGTGTTTTAGTGGCATTAAAACTGACAAGATTGGCGTTGTCCCAATCGGAGACAGCCTGAAGTGCCAGATTCATATGCTTGACAAGGGACTTTGTTAATAATAAATAATTTAAATAGCAAACAAATCGAAATATTAAACTCAATAATTGTTGCCATAGTAAAAATTATTAACTTTTATTTAGTAATTATAACTAACCGTATCCGAACGCAATAATAAATCAACTTTGTGAAGGTAAACTTTTAAGTAGCTAGTCAACCCAGTTTCCAGTTGTTACAGTAGTTTTATTTTATGTAAGTAATGATATTTACACACATATTTTAATTTTATGTAAGTGTATAAAAACAAATTATAATCATAAAAAAAAATGTTTACTCAAGAAATAGGAATAAGAATGACTCGCATCAACATTCATTTCATGACATCTTTCAATCTTGCGTTATGCTATTATACATTTGATTTGTACAATTGTTTCTCACTTCCACAGGATCAATGTAACAATAGGTGTGATCTTCGCATATGGTGTAATAGATCCGTTCAGTTGTATTTGGTTGGTCTGCAGGAGGTTGGCTTGGTGTAACTGACTTCTTGTTCCGATAGTAGAAATAACCAAATGTCAGCATGCCAAGAAATAACAGTATCGCCGACACGCTGGCTATGGCTAGTACAGGCACTAACCATTTGGCTGAAAAAGAAGAAGTGTTAGTTTGTTGGTGGTTTGGTCAAGTTGAAAGGATGAGGGAGGATCGAGCAGTCAAGAAAACGTATTTGGGCCGACCATAGCCATGATACATTAATGACGACCTGTTTGGCGCAGGGGTACTAAGTCCGCCTTCTGCGCCAGAGGTCCCGGGTTCGATCCCCGGACAAGACAAATATTTGTGTGCATGAACATGTCTATTTGTCTTGGTCTGGGTGTTTAATATGTATATTATGTATGTATTTACAAAAAGAAGTATATAAGTATGTTTATCCGTTATCTAGTATCCATAACACAAGTTCTTCATGAAACTAAACGTGGGCTAGATAATTAGTGTGTTTGTATGGAATTATTTATTATTTATTTATATACCAACACTATTTTATCATATTATTATGAGGATCCACCTCTGGTGTTAGAGTTTATCAAGCCGCCTAAAAGGCTTCTTGGCTGCCTTGGCTTAACGACTGTTATGAAATGACATCGGCCGGGACCGACGGTTTAGGTTTAAGATGCCCTCCGAAGCGCGAAAGCGTTCAGTTGTAATGCCACATCACGGTCACCCACCCGACACCTGAGCAGACCGAGCGTTGCTTAACAAATGTGATATCTACGATTAGTCTGTCAAGTTCCACCATGAGCGCTTCGATATCACTATTACAGTATCTTGGTTTTATATATGAAAACACTTCCAGAACCCTATCTTTTGCATGACATTTTTTAATACTTGGGGATCGTTCTAGTAAAATCGAATATCATATTAATTTGTAACATACTATTGCCGTGTGGTGACGGCCTGAGAATACAAGTGTCACAACTCCTTTACATGCCTGGGATGTCGTAAGAGTCGACTAAGAGGCTCGACGCATTGAACACCTGTGCGAGAGAAGGAAAACTTGAAACAAGCCCTCTACCAACCCGTCTGGCCAGCGTGGTAGCAGTAGGCTAATAGCCTCCTATGAACGCCACCATAGGCGTGAGCTAGGAGAGGCTCACGTCCAGCAGTGGACGTCCACAGGCTGATGATGGATGGAACTATTGCTCTATCTGCTCATATATGAATTATTTTAATTGACTCTGGGTTTTTGTCCCATACATTCTTTGGCATTTTCCTTTGATGATTGTTAACCGACTTAAAAAAAGAGGAGGTTCTCAATTCGACGGAATCTTTTTTTTATGTAGTTACTCCATTACTCGAAGACGGCTGGACCGATTTGAGTAATTATTTTTTTGATCGAAAGGGTACCTATACTTCCCATGTGGTCCCATTGTCATCATGTCAGGATCTGATGATGGGATCCTGGAGAAATCTAGGGAACTCTTCAAATATAGGCACTCCTATAACGATTTTAGTTTTTTCTATAGCAGGTAATACGAATACTTTAAGTGGTTCATAGTCAATTTTCGCTCGACTCAATCCAAGCGATAAAGTGGAGCTCTAAAAGGCTTATTTTTTGTTTTTAGTTTTTTGAAGTAATTTTTCATTTTTAACCGACTTAAAAAAAAACTCAAATGTCCTCAATTCGACGGAATCTTTTTTTTGTGTATTGTGGCTTTGTACTGTTTGTCAATTTTTATAATAGTTTTGTAAAATAAAAAAAAATTGTCATCGAAATAACATCGATATCAAGTTTAATCTTTTATATTGTCATCCAGCATCAAATCTTACATAAATAGGAAAACTTTTAGCCTTCTACAGGTAAGACCAGTTTTTATAGTTTATAAATTAGTAAAAAAACTTGGTACAAACGACTTTTATATATTCAAGGATAAAATGTAATCAGTCATTCATTACGCTCTGGTCAGTATTAATCATTTTTACCAGCATCACAGAAAAGAACGAAAGGTAACCAGCGGCAGATTAAGAGGCCGGAGGAGGACGACACTGCGCCTGCGCCTTCGAGAAACTTCGAGAACCTCCGTGAACCTCCGTGAACTTTCAAAAACCTCCTATGTTTAATTTAACCATAATAATTGTGTGTTGTGTTTGTTTATTTACGTGGGCTTAATTTTCGTGCGCTTTTTATTCAGCACAAAAACATATAAATTTGTCAATTTTCAATAATCCCCAAGTTAAAAATAACTACCACAAGTTACCTACTATACTAATTGGCTTCTCCTTTGGCAATTCATCTCTTTATTATTCCTTTGATACTAATCCCCAATCTAATAATACTTATTTTAATCCTTTACGAAATTTATAATAATACAACGTGTACTACATATACAGTGTAAATATTCAGTGTGTATAGGTATACAATGTGTATTATTATAACAAATACCAGAACTTTTAAAACTCATCTAAAACTCAATAAAATAAATAAAAAATGCTTTAATTTTAAATTTTTATCAACTTAATAAACCTGAAACATGTTTTAAATTAAAAGTACGAAACAGAATTTTCAAAATCAGATACTTTAGAAAATTTAAAGCAAAAATTATCGTCTGCTTTACAAATACCAGGAGCTCTATTTTTGATTCACTCTTCTCGAGGATTCTACTGATTTTCGTGCGACATTTGAGTTTAAGTATTCCGTAATAGCGACCTTGCACGTATATAAGTAGCTTCGCTTTTCGCCTGTAGTACCGCCTCCCATCCCAAAACGAGCGCGCGAGGGGCAAAGCGAAAAGCGTGCTATGTCTACGAATGCAAGGTCGCTAATCGCCTGATCGCCTCCTCGTTCGCCTCGCCATGCGCCACTCGCGCGATGAATGATTCAAAAATAGAGGTCTTGATACTTTACGAATTCTAAACAAAATTTGCACAGTTACCCAGCAGTTGGCTTCACCTTTGGCAATACTACTGTTTTCATTAGATGCATTCACCAATTCTTATCTGTAGCTCTTTGCTCTCGTGTTTTCTATATAAATGGCACGTCCAGTTAACTTTAACATTCAATATAAGACAGAACTTGCATACGAAGAAAAAGTTAACATAACTTTCCTTAACAGCTCTTTAATTGTCTCGACTTTGAGATAACTTTAACCTTTTCTAAACTTGTCATCCAGCATCAAATCCTACATTAATCGGAAAACCTGTAGCCTCCTACAGGTAAGACAAATTTTTATAGTAAGTAGTATTTGTAAACGTTTCTGGTACCAACGACTTTTATATATTAATTTGTTATTTTCTTTTTAGGTTTTCTATTTTATGCTTTAACTAGCCTTCCGTCCGCGACTTCGTCCGCGAGGAATTAGGTTATCGCGCGTATTTAGGATGTCGCGTGGTGGTGCTAATTTGTCGTCTCATCCACATAACACCCATTGCTGGGTAAAGGCCGCCCCCAAGTATCGGTCCTGCGCTGCCCGACGGACAACGATTCTTCTCGCTATGAGTCCCGCCCACTGCCACTTCAGCTGAGCAAAACGTGGTGCGATCTCGGTTACTTAAGTTCTCCTACGGATCGCCTCATTTCCCTCTTCGAGCATAGCCATCTCCATTGCACGCTGGGTGACCTTGGAACTTCTTATCAGACCCATAGTTAGCGAACACGTTTCACTACCGTAAGTGTGCCATTTATCAGCATTTATCAGAGTAAAAAGTATTTTATGTCTATCTCCACGGTTCAAGTTATGTCCATATAAAATTTCACTAAAATCGATTCAGCGGCTTATGCGTGAAAAGGAACAGCCAGACAGTGCAGTCTTTCTTTAGCATTTATAATATAAGCGAATGGATAAGTGTGAATGGAAAAATGCTTCAAAACTATCGCGATCAAAGTCGTTATGTCTATGTCTATTTTACATTACTTATCTATACAAAATTTGAACCCTTTTCTTAAACCATTAAGGGTTGATTCGTGTTCACCGCATCGGATTTCAAAATTAATGACACTCTTGCACTCAATATCCCATAAAACCTCAATAACGACATCCACATCGATTTTTACATTATTTACCCCTTTTTAACCCCTTAGGGGTTGATTTCTCGGTAGGGTGGATATTATTTAAGTTCCAACCAAAAGCCTAATAAAAAATAAGTGACTTTTACTATGAAAATAAAGGACTTTTCTGACTCAACTTCATCCCCCTTTTCACCCCTTTGGGGGTAGAATTTTCAAAAACACCGAGAGAGGTAAAAATTTCGTTTTAATCGTCAACCTAAATACAAAATTTTAAGTTCCTAACACTTTTACTTTGAAAATAAAGGACTTTTCTTATACAATTTCATCCCCCCTTTTCACCCCTTTGGGAGTAGAATTTTCGAAAACCTCGAGAAAGGTCAATGTTTATTTTTAATTGACAACCTAAATACAAAATTTGTAGATACTATCTTCAAAACTGACAGGCTTTCATACAAACTTTCATCCTATATTTCACCCCTTTAGAGGTAGAATTTCGAAAAATCCTTTCTTATTGCACCCCTGAATTTTATAAGGAGCCTATGTGCCAAATTTGGAGTTTCTAGAAAAATACTTCTTTATGTGTTTTGTTAATGAAATTAAAGTAATATTTAGTTTACCAAATATAAAAAAATATAACTATTTGTAGATTATTTAAGATTTTTTAGTTGAGACTGCGCATTTCCAAACAATGTTTTCAATATGAAATATTATTTTTAGTTATGTCGTCGTTTTTTGAATATTTTGAGTTACTACAGTGAAGTTTATATTTTTTTACGTCGTGTCAAGTTATATTTTGAGTTAAAATCACTTTAAAACTTATTTTTGGTAGATATTGGCGTTTAATTCTTACGATCATTTTTATTTTTGGTTACGAAATAAATAAATGAAGCATGCTTGTATTATTATCTCTTTAATACGCTTATAATTCTAATAAAATTATCAAAAAAACATAAATCAATGCAAAATAATAATTTATTATAATAATTAATTAGCCAGTAGACAAATATTGTATTGCGCAATAATTTAATAATTAACACTTTACAGAATCTAAATTTAATAAACTTACCACTTACTAAGCTCTAATCAGTCAGGGAATCAAATCAAAATGAGGACACTTGATAAAAAAAGTATTAAAGTCAAACAATATCGCTCATTACTTATTCAAAGAAAGAAGTACTAAGTATCATTCAGTCACAAACTGCCAGACCGGACTGCTAGGTACAAACAATCAATCACGCTCGACAAATTATCGTATGACTCGAAGTGCTCTTTTGACAGCACTAATGCAGTAAAGCTCAAAATGCCATAAAATTTATACGGGGTTTTACGAACCCCGTGTCGTACTGAACGGTAACTTTTACAACGTGGTCGTAACGGGGTTTATAAAACCCCGTATATGTTTAATTAACCACCTACGCTCAACGTCAAAAAAAATCGCACCTTTTTAAAATTTTCTTAAGTGTTATCAACACTTTACAAATGCGTGTACGGCTTGTACTTCCACCAATATTAGCCGTGTTTGAAAGCCCAATAAATGAACTTAATAAACAAGATTTCATTATGCATTAAAAAGCATAATAAATAACAAAAATGTGACATTAAAAAAATGCAATTTTGTTCCTTTATAAGGGCCGCTGGTTGAGCATATGGCGCTACAATTTGTGGGTTTTCTTTTAATGGGTCAATGCAGGTTCAAAAGGCAGTGATCCGTAATCTAACCCTTAAAAGAAATGTATTTTTTAAGTTGTTTTTGTACAAAAAGCATTATTAAGGAGTGGTATTGTTTTATAAACTTTATCTTTTTTTGTTCTATTTCAATAAAAAATAAAAAGTTTGATTATTTTGGGTACACCTTTTCGTTACCTTTCAAATGATATCCAACATTTCCCTCATAAATTGATTCCAAATAAGGTTAAACTAAGTTTAAAAGTCAGATTTTTTAAAGATGCGATTTTTCTTATTCTTCTTATTTCGTGGTGCGAAAGTGTGTTTCTTAATCCTTGCTTGACGCTCTACGTAAGCAACTATCCGACTTATTAATTTAATTTTAAAATTTCATACCAAAACTATGAAATAATAATAACTGACACGGAACTCAAAGCTGTTTCTTTAAAGAACTATTATTGATAACCTCCTTCTTTTTAACCGACTTCAATAGCAAAAAGTGTCTAGTATCAGTTTTATGCCTAGGTGTAACTTTACATTTAAAAGAGGTGAATACTCACAGAAACTTGGAGCAGGCGTGTTGCCTAAAATAGAAATAATTGCATTATTTAATTTACAAAACTAGTAGCTTGTAGCCAGGACGAAGAAAGCTTATCGGAATACTCACCGTCCGATTCTAATAGTAGGGTGGCCTTCAATTTTTGTATTACTTTAAAATTATCAGAGTATTCACAGATTAAAACATCTTTATCATTTTCCTTTGTTAAACGTACGTATCCACTTCCATTTATATATGACACGCAATTTTCAGGATTAAATTCTGATAATTTTTCATCACTGTAGGTTCCTGCAATCATGAAAAGAACAAGCGGGGTTATTACATAAATAAAGCAATAATCGCGCAGTCATCGCGCGAGCGACGCGGAACGTCAAAAAATGGTATTACCTACATTATGTGCTCGCTGGCTAATCGATTGCTAATGGTTCGTATAGCGACGTCTCACTCTCTCGCGCTCCTACCTAGAGTGTGAGAGTGAGACGCCGCGGTGCTATGACGCTAGCCCACCTGTGCGCTAGCCCCAAAAACAATTTGGTAGCAATAACAGGAACTAAATGAATGCACATTATAGTTCATCGATTGTTCGGTAGAAGCCCAACTCTAATCGGATGTGTGTAAGTGTGAACTGTAATCGCCAGTGATCGGAATACGCTGAGTATAATTTACCTACACGAAAATCGGAGACTTCTTTAAAACTATTTTATTTTACTGGTAAACGGGACTTTAATTAAGTGAATTTTAACATTTTATTATTAATATTTAAATTATAAATGCTTTTCGTTTTGACACGAATGCTCAATGGTTCACGTGGTCTTCATTTCTTTAAGTTTCTTTTACATTCACCATAACAGCTCTGTTCTTAATGTTGTGCCAAAATTCAAATATCTATGTGGGTCATGTCTCGGCGTCCTCGCTTCGAGACGACGATGATATAAACCGCCAAAGGCGCGCGCTATGAGGGCAAACATGCTCACGCGGCGGTTTGCGCGCTGTTCAAGAGAAGTTAAATTAACCCTGTTCAAGGCTTACTGCCAGGGATTGTACACATGTCATCATTGGTACACATTCACGCCGCAGTTCTACCACACTTTACCACTTTACCACACTTTAGAGTACAGTATATGGGCCTTCCATGGCGTTATAGTGCCTCGAGGACGTATGCCGTTTACAGGGCAATAAATTTTTTGCGGTAATGAGGAATGCAAGGGCGAATTTAGAAAAACGTGCAAGTGCAACCCGGAATAAAATAATATGGACCATATAAGACTACTTTTATATTTTGGCAAACATTTTAATGTGATATTTTATAATCTTTATTGACAGGAAAAATGAGGTTAAATAGATTTGATATAAAACATACATTTATGCATTAACTTTAACACAATCTATACATATAATAAAACTGTAAAATTATAATTTCTGTACATTGAATATATTTACCAAAAAAAAAACAAACCGATTTCAAAAAGTAAAAAATAAAACTTTTGGAGTCGGTGCCAGCCAGGGCATTCTACATTGCACTTCTATTAACTATATATTTTTTTGGCCTTAGCTAACAGTACCGACTCCAAAAGTTTTATTTTTTACTTTTTGAAGTCGGTTTTTTTTTTTATAAAATGTTTTTATTTCAGATTTTTTATTACATCATGTGCCGTTAATTACCGTTAGTTACTTACACTAAAAATCAGCCCATACACAACAATGTCATCTAGGTAAATGACTACTTGCCAAAAGGTGATTGATATTTTTCAAGATTATGAAAAAACTACTAGCCAGATCTTCGTAAAAATTATAAGGGACCAAATTGACAGTGTACCCGACCAACACCGGAGTAATCGGTATACATACATCAGACAAAAAAAAAAAAAAAATATGCGTTGAATTGAGTACCTCCCTCCTTTTTGTTGAAGTCGGTAAAAACCAATTGAGACGACGTAAAACAGTAAGAGAATACGTTAAGATGTTTTTTTAAATTTTTGTCTGTCTGTTTGTCTGTTTGTATGTACACGCTAATCTCCGAAAGTACTGAACGGATTTGTTTTTTTTTTTGTGAAATGTAGCTAATAGGTAGGGCCATAAAATAGGCTATTTTTTTTTGAAACCTGTAAACCTGATGTAGGAGACTAAGAGATCAGCTAAACTATGAGAGTTATGGAATTGTCACAAAAGCAAAAGTTGTTATGCGTGATGAGCATATTCTGCTGACATATTAAAATCCAGTATATTTGAACCCAATTAAGGACAATGGAAATGCCAGAAAAGTAATAGACCAGCTACTATTAGAGATATGGAAATGACCCCTTAGCAAAAGTTGTTAAGCGTGATGGGCATTTTCTGTTGGCATATTCTTGAACCTGATGTAGGAAAATGGAAATGGCAGAAAGAAATAGACCAGCTAAACTATTACAGATATGGGAATGACTCCTTAGCAAAATTTCTTTAACGTGATGGGTATTTTCTGTTGAAATTAGAATCAATAGTATTATAACCTAATGTAGGAGATTGGAAATGGCGCCTAGCCTAGCAAATTTGTGTGGGCATTGTCTGTTGAAATATAAAAATCAAGGAAACGTTTCCTTAGTAACACGAAAAAAATTATCAAAAAAATTAAGAATGCTAATTGTTGCACCTGTTGCTCCATATTATTTGAGAAACGATTTCTTTTAGTTTTTTAAAGATAGTTGATGCTGTAATTGATGCTGTAAAGCTTCCTGCGTTTCCAACAACCTGTAGGGCACTTCATCTTCATGACGATGATCAACACTGGGACAAGACTCTCGAGGAGGCTTGTGTCAGTGACAGCCCCCGCTGCTTACGACATTTGTTCGCAATTATGTTAGTGTTCTGTGGTCTTTTTGGATACTTTAGTATTTGGAAAAAATACAAAGCATTCCTCTCTGAAGACTTTGAGATAACAGACCCATGGGTAACGCCACATCCCTTTTCTCGGGAGATTTTAGACAGACCCTTCCTTTATAAGTCGGGGGATAAAAGCCGATGACATTAACGCCTCATTAAAATATTCTAAGGTCATATACCATAAGGTCCTTCTCTAATTTTTGATAATATGCTGAAAATTCTAGGGCATGTGAATGACCGCCAAGCTGCGCTTTCATATTGGTTGTCAATCTCAGCTTTTTCAGTAATACATAAGCTGAGATTGACAACCAATATGAAAGCGCAGCTTGGCGGTCATTCACATGCCCTAGAATTTTCAGCATATTATCAAAAATTAGAGAAGGACCTCTCTGTAGATCATGGTCAGGTAAATCTTCCCCAAATACTGAGAAAAGTTGTTGCCTCAGAAGTTATGTGTCTTGGTTATGTGAACGCGCCATACTAACACACAAAAATGACCAATCAAATGCAATAAATGAAAAAGAAAATAGTGGAAATTGTTGCGGATCAATGTAGTTGATCAGGACGACGCCACAAATTACCCAATTGAATTTTTAAATTCACTTCCAGCAAGTGGTCTCCCTGCTCACAAGATCAATCTTAAAGTCGATCCTGACTGGGTTTCCTGCCGGTGAAACTGAATTTATACCGCGTATACCGCTCATCCCTAACAATTTTCCATTGGAGTTCAAGCGCACACGCACACAATTCCCTGGGTGACCCCGTGCTTTGCAATAACTATAAATAAGTAGCAGTGACAAACGCTGAAAGTCGCTGGTGTCACACTAAGGTCTGATTGTTTTTCCCACGGCCAGCTCTATTTTGCTTTTTCGCGGGTCAGTAGAGCTGCGGATCTATTTATAGTGGCTCAAAACGGAGAAACCACCAATGTAGTTCATAAAGCAATACTCTAAGCACATAACAGCTACATTAGTAAAATAAATTTCCGAAAGTATGTCAGTTTGTTTGTTTATTTGTTATTCTTTCACGCTAAAACTACTGAACGGATTTGGATGAAATTTTGCACAGAGGTAGTAGATAGATTGGATTAAAACATAGCATACTTTTTATTCCGATATTCATAAGGGAACGGGAATGGAAACCGCGGGCGGCTGCTAGTTTAGAATAATGTAAACTTTACAATAAATAAATAAATAAATAAATAGTTGCATACAAACACACCAATTATCTAGCCCACGCTAAGTTTCATTAAGAACTTGTGTTATGGTTACTAGATAACGGATAAACATACTTATATACTTTTTTTTTGTAAATACATACATAATATACATATTAAACACCCAGACCAAGACAAATAGACATGTTCATTTTATTTAAAATAATTAGTGTTAACCGTTATTTGTTGTTCCTATATAACATGTGTTCCAGGGCTTGTTTATCCGGTTAATTTTCAAACAGTTTTTATTTCACAATTGTTAAAGTCAAGAACAGCGCCATCTAGTTTACTGCAAATCAAAATGAACGTGTTGTCGCAGTTTAGTATCTAGTTTAATAAAACTCAGACTCCAGATTCAATCTTCTTTTATTCATGAAAGACACACCTTGATACAGTAACTTTTTTTAGATATCTTCACTGCCTTCAAACTTTTTTAGATTCTTCAAAACCAGCTTACCTGGCCTTATCCCCACCACCCCACTCCACCTATCGGTAGAAAACGGTGGTGGGGCTGCCTAGTGTTGCCAGTTTTCAACACAGAAAACTACTAATTTAAAAAGAGTCATTACATTCGGCCATCCTACGAAAGCAGCCTCCCGGCGCACTTAGGAATATAATTAGTAAAACAATTAACCAACCTTATAATACCATACTATTGTATCATACCTACTTAATTATACTATGTAATAATGTTTACGCACAACGAAATGGTAAATTTAAAGCATTACTCTTATCCTGTTATTTGAAATAAGTCATTACATTTGGCCATTGTCATTTTCACATCACTTATAATGTTATTAACAGTAGTTATTCACATTTGACAATATCATAACTCTAAAACTTACATGAAACATGACAACAATTTGATAGTAAATAATTACATTTAGGAAATAAAGAGCTTAGGAACAAAAGTATCTAAGATGTGGGCGTAATTAAATTAAATAATAAATCGACAATGATCGGATAATTCAATAGTTTCTAAATTATGTTCGCAAGTCGTATCAAGGAAAATAATTGATGGCTTACATCGAGATCACTCTTAGTACTTATTAAATTGATATAATATTATTCTAAAATATCTATTAAGCAGAATAAACGTATCCTTAATATAAAGTTTGAGACAGCTGGCAAAATGACCAATCTTATTAATAAGCTTCATCTTTACTATGCGAATCAGAGCCGTTCGAACTACTTTCGTGTACTTCTAATGCTCTTACATGAATCCACGGCCTAATCCTATCAGCTGAAACTACAGACTTGTAGTGTTTGCCTTTCTTATGGAATCCCGGGACTTCCGACACCCTATAACGATCATTCCCTAGGACTTCCGTTATTTTGTAAGGACCAATGAATTTCGATAACAGCTTAGTGCTTTTACCATCATTGCCATAATTATTCCGCAACACTTTTATTAGATCACCGACTTCATATTTAGGAGCTGGGGCACGATCTGCGTCATACCGACTTTTATTTTTAATCTGATCTTTCTTTATATTTGAACTTATATCGTTTCTTATAGTTTTAAAATTTTCCGTATTAGAATTATTTTCAAGTTCAAGTTTATTTGCTAAATGGTGTTTCATCCTAAAACCGAATAAGGCCTCTGTCGCTGTTTTCTGCGTAGCAGCACTAATTGTGTTATTAATACCCCATTAAATTTTTCCCAGTTGCTTGTCCCAATCACGTTTATGGCCGTTACAGTTCTGCGCTGCTAAAGAGTTAAGGATTGTCTGACTATATCTTTCAGCTTGACCATTAGCTCTCGGACAAGCAACTGCATGCAAGCATGTACCGCGATCAGATATAATTCTGGCCGGAATACCAAAATCATAGAAAATATTTTGAAGTACTTTAACAGTGGTTTTAGTTTTTGTACATTCACGGCTCTAACGAATATATATTTTGTAAAGCCGTCTACTATAGTAAGAATGTAACAATTACCGCTCTTACTTTTCACAAACGGACCCAAGTGGTCTATATGGATCGTATGAAAGGGTATTTCTACCTATTCAATTGGATATAAATAACATGTCTTTTGACGTTGGGCATTATCCTTATTGTAGGCGCATTTTATGCAGGCAGCTACGTACTTTTTTACAAATCTCCTAAGTTTAGGGAACCAATACTCACTCTGAATCTTCTCTACCGTTTTAGCGTAGACGTGGTGACCAATATCGTCATGATTGGCCTTACATATTTGCCATCTTCCGTTTCGCGGAACAACTAAACGTAAACCATCGCCTAATTTCCTATAAACCTTGCAGTCTTTGACGACGTAGTTTTTCTTTATATTCTGGCTCTCTTCGTTTTGTTCTGGTTTCAAAACTCTATATATACGCGCGATATCTGGATCTCCCATTTGTAATGTAAGGAGCCAATTACCCTGAGATATAGTGTAAATATTAACGCAAGGATTGTCTTCCGTTTCGGCAGGTAAAGTAGTGTTCCGACTTAGTGCATCGACATGCGACATTTGGACACCTGGTTGATACTCAATATTGAAAGTAAACTCTGATATCTGTAACCACCATCTTGCTATGCGTGGCAACAGATCTCGTTTGGTTAATGTGGTTCTAAGAGCTGCACAATCTGTATAAACTTTAAAATGCAACCCTAACAAATAAACTCTGATTTTTTTTAGCGAACATACGACGGCCAGTGTCTCTAGTTCATAGGAATGCAACTGTTTTTCCTCAAGTGTAGTCTGCCTACTAAAATAGGCAACAGGCTTGAGCACCCGAGTATCCTTTTGCCACTGCATTAGAATTCCTCCTATACCAAGGGCACTGGCGTCAGTATGAAATTCTGTTTCCAGCTTCGGATCATACAGAGCTAAAACCGCTCGACATACAAGTTTTTCCTTAAGAAGAACAAATTCTTCTTTAGTAGAAAGGTCGAAGGGCAAGCTATCTCTCCATAACCTTGTATAAATTTTCGGTAATAGCCTGTCAACCCAAGGAATTGCCGAACTTCGTGGATATTACTAGGTTTCGGAAATTCCTTGACAGCTCGAATCTTTTCTATACCCGGTTTAATGCCTTCCGAAGAGATGACATAACCTAAATATTCGACTTTGGTATCGAAGAAGCGGCACTTAGAGAGCTTTAGTGTCAGACCATGTTGCCTAAGTAGTTTGAGCACTTCCTCTAAACGTTGGAACATTTCTTCAGCGTTCTTCGACGGTATCAGAACATCGTCTAAATAGGCTAAAGCATATTCAAAACGTCTATTGCCCAAAACACTGTTAATCATCCTCTAAAATACTGCCGGGGCATTTGCCAGCCCGAAAGGCATTCGCTTGAATTCATAATGCCCATCGGGCGTAACAAACACTGTAAGGTGCTGGCTGTCCTTAGACATGGGAACTTGATAGTACCCGGAAGCTGGGGATTTGATCATCAATAATAGGGAGGGGAAAGCGATCTTTTACCGTCCTATTATTGAGTGCACGAAAATCTACACAAAGTCTCTGCTCGCCACTCTTTTTTTTCGCATAAGAATAGGGCTAGAGTAACTCGAGGTAGACTCTTGAATTATAGTCTCCCTAACCTTCTCACGCTCTGAATGTGAAAGCCGATCTATTATCTGCAAGCTCTATATGCATTTCAACGCCTAATGCACAACCCAACTCACTTAAGTCTGTTGCAAAACAGTCCCTGTAGCTTTGTAATAAAGTATACAATCTGTCAATACAAGCACTGTCCAAAGAATTGCCTACTTTAATATCAGATCGTAATAATGGTTCCAATGCACTAACGTCACTCCTAATGCTATTTTCGGTATATGCCTCCAAATTTTTAATAGGTAATGCTCTAGCTACCAACGTATCCGCCTTCAACATTATACTATTGGTAGACAAATTAGTAACTAGAAAACCACCCCGACCGTTTGTTAGTTGGTATATACCTCGTGCCCATGTTCTACTGTGCAATAGCCTTCTACATATATATCACCAGAGAAGTCTAATTCTTGAGCAAAAATAGGTAAAATATTTGCATGCGTAATCCGAGTCGAATCAGCTACGTATATCTTAAGCGGGACGTGGTTTGCTCCTACATCAAACGTGTCACATGACGGACTCTTATAAAAAATCAATTGGAGGCTATCTTTTAGCACAGTTATGAATGGCAGCTCCGTGAAATTTTGACCTATAATCAACGAAGTTTGCATATATTCATCACTGATCACAAAAACTTCTATCGAGGTGTCAACCTCATCAACTTTTATGAGATATTATCTTTATACAAAGGCTGAATAAATGAATTACCAAAACCCCTTAAAACAGGTATGTTATCGTAAGTCTTAGTGAGCTGTAAGTGATCAGCTTCACTTTTGCATAAAAGGCTACACTCGCTTCCAAAATCGACAAATGCCTCAAAGTGTTGGCTATTAACTATAATTTTTTTTAAATATTTATCGCTACTTTTATTGGAGACGTCTTTTTTAAAATATTCTTTCCGAAGTGTTATCGACGTTTGGGCGAGAATGTCCACGTTGATATGGACGTAACTTACAATTATCATTATCATGGCTAATCCTGTTGCAGACCTTACACTTAATTATAGGTTTTGGACATTTAAAATATGGGTGAGCTCTCGCTCGACAGTTAAAACATGTAACTTGTGGGTTGTCAGCAGGATTCCAATTTTTCTGGTATGACTACCTGCAATAGTATTACTGACCCTAAAGTTGCTACGATCACGAGACCTATTGGTAAGAGGCGGCTGTGAGCGTTGAGAACACAAAAAGCTCAAAAGATCTTCTGGTTCGGTACAATTAAGAGCTTGGGCACCGCTTTTAATCGATTTATCGCTCAAACCATACACAATACAATCTACTGCCTTTTTGCCAGTTATCTCACACCTATTCAATAAGCTAAGTTTATCATAAAAATATTCGCGGAGGCTCTCTTCACTTCGTGATGTTCGACTTAGCATTTCCTCTAAAAGACGTCCAAAGTTTTCCTCACTTGGAAACGCCTTTCGAAGCTTTGCTTGACATTCACTCCATGAAAAAATTACAGTAGGTAAGGCCTCAAACCATTTTTTCACTAGTCCAGAAAGTTTCTGAAGAGAAAAGTGAATAATTTGTCTTTTTTTTTTTTTATGATTTTGTAATTTTTGCATTTTTCAATGCTATTTAATACCATAAGTAATTTGTCTCTCTTCCCATCCATAAATTTCAGCACATTCATTTACTTTTCTGAGCCAGCATTCAACGGTTTGAGCCTTACTTGACGGGTCGAATTCAGGCACCACATTATTTAAATTATTATTATTAAACGTAGAGGTTTTGCTCGACTCTCCTTTAAAGTTGGCTAACAGCCTCAAGACGTCATCAGTAGTTAATCGACTTGCACGAACCTTTTTCGAAGTCGCTCTCTCACTGGAAAAGTTGACGACTGCCTCCTTCGCCTTTTTTTTGATCGCTTCTTTGGTGGGGATGAAGGAGGTGTTCCTGCTTCCTTATCCTCGGGGTCCATCCTGGAAACCAATATTTCCACCGACTAGAATGCCACTCATAAACAATCCTTATCCAAGGTTATATAAAAAAAACATTCGTCGAAAATTTTACTGGTATTTCCTAAATAATTATTCCTGGTAGTTCCATAAAAATAGATCTCATTGGTTTAAGTTACCAAATGTTAAAACCATTACTGGTAGATGCAAGTTCATTATATTATTTATTTTTCAAAAGTCAGTAAAATAACTACATCTAGCTAATAATCCAGTCAACATAATGTAAGCATCTCATATATTAATCATACATAGTGCTTTCCTAGCTCATTCCAGTCCCATTAAAAATTAATCCAGCGAATATGCAGCTCAATCATAGAACATACATAGTTCACTCAAGTTTCATTAAAATAATAAAGCAAACATTGTAGCTCAATCATAGAACATACATTGCTTACTCAAGTCCCAATAAAATAATTGAGCAAAGATATGTAGCTCAATCATAGAACATACATAGTTCACTCAAGTTTCATTAAAATAATAAAGCAAACATTGTAGCTCAATCATAGAACATACATTGCTCACTCAAATCCCAATAAATTAATCCAGCAAACATATGTAGCTCAATCATAGAACATACATAGTTCACTCAAGTTTCATTAAAATAATCCAGCAAACATTGTAGCTCAATCATAGAACATACATTGCTCACTCAAGTCCAAATAAAATAATCCAGCAAACATATGTAGCTCAATCATAGAACATACATAGTTCACTCAAGTTTCATTAAAATAATAAAGCAAACATTGTAGCTCAATCATAGAACATACATTGCTCACTCAAGTCCCAATAAAATAATTCAGCAATCATATGTAGCTCAATCATAGAACATACATAGTTCACTCAAGTTTCATTAAAATAATAAAGCAAACATTGTAGCTCAATCATAGAACATACATTGCTCACTCAAATCTCAATAAATTAATCCAGCAAACATATGTAGCTCAATCATAGAACATACATAGTTCACTCAAGTTTCATTGAAATAATCCAGCAAACATTGTAGCTCAATCATAGAACATACATTGCTCACTCAAGTCCAAATAAAATAATCCAGCAAACATATGTAGCTCAATCATAGAACATACATAGTCCACTCAAGTTTCATTAAAATAATAAAGCAAACATTGTAGCTCAATCATAGAACATACATTGCTCGCTCAAGTCCAAATAAAATAATCCAACAAACATTGCAGCTCAATCATAGAACATACATTGCTCACGTGTCATTAAAAATAATCCGGTGAAGTAAACTTATGTGGCTTATATTTTAACACATCAAGTGCCTATAAAACAATCCAGTGAACGTATATATTTCAGTCATCGGTACTTACAACCTACAGGTTTTCAATAAAATGCTCAGATTCATTACCGAGCAAAAAATAACCAATCAACTTCACATGCAATCGACATCACTAAATCAGTATAAGTAGGTATTAAACATCAAAAGAATTTAAAAGAATTGTTATTCTGTTTTTTATAAAATCGTCGGTGTATTGCAAGTTTGATCAAATATTCCTATGATTTCCAGAACTAGATAGTTGTCTAGGGAATAATTCGGCCTATGGAAGTTAGCACGTTTTTCTGCTCGAAATTGTATAATCCAGTAGTATAATATATAAATATTTCATAGTATTCATTGCAAATACAATGAACGAATCATGCACATCCACATAGTAAAATTGACCAGGTATTTATAACGTAGGCAAGAATTTATTGCTACCTACATAAAATTCGAATTTAATCAGGTCAAATTAAAATAAAGTAGTCATCAGTAATTCAAGTAACAAACTGCACTACATGCAATGGTTATGAGTATTACTTTGTTCTTAGTTCAATATGTTACTTTATATGAATAACGAATTTAATGAACATAAACAAAGTAGATCAAGTAAATAAATAAATTATCCATATTTGACAAACGTTACTTACATCAATTATTTGACTTTGTGTGAGGACTATTTTTATTTTATTCGAGGAAAAACAATTACCTACATAAAAATTACTTCCTGAGTGGGTATATAATAGTAAAAAGCATAAACTTTACAGTATAGTTAGTGCCCTCCGTCGAATACTTAACTCAATGAAACACGTGGTACATGTATGATGTGTGGTTCATGTATGCTACCAAAGAGTAGCCTCGGTCAAGTGCGGGTATGCTTTTGCGATATGTGGTGCAATGCAATTATGTATCGCACTATCGAAGAGTAGCCTCGATCAAGTACAGGGTATGCTTTTTTTTATGATGTGTGGTGTAAGTATGTAATGCATTATCGAAGAGTTGCCTCGATCAAATGCGGGGTATGCTTTTTATGATGTGTGGTGTAAGTATGTAATGCATTATCGAAGGGTTGCCTCGATCAAATGCGGGGTATGCTTTTTATGATGTGTGGTGTAGGTATGTAATGCATTATCGAATCGAGTTGCCTCAATCAAGTGCGGGTATATCATTGTATGAATTGTTATACATGTAAAGTTCATCATTACATCATTATATAAAAATCACTTTTCTAACACATTTTCATTGTAATAACAATTTGTGAGCGTACGGTACCTTGGTTTATCCCGCTTCTGAGCTTTAATAAAACTCAGACTCCAGATTCAATCTTCTTTTATTCATGAAAGACACACCTTGATACAGTAACTTTTTTAGATATCTTCACTGCTCCGTGCTCCGAAAAGGAAGAATTCTCCGTCCCGAAAACCAGCTTACCTGGCCTTATCCCCACCACCCCACTCCACCTATCGGTAGAAAACGGTGGTGGGGCTGCCTAGTGTTGCCAGTTTTCAACACAGAAAACTACTAATTTAAAAAGAGTAATTACACTAGTAACGTACACAACCGCAACGGTATTTTGTAGATTTCCTGGATAACACTGAACCTATTTAAAAAATACGATCAACTTGGTTGTTAACCCGATGTTATAGCGTTTGAATAATTGGAATCGGTTAAGCTGTTTTCGAGTAATCGGTGAACATACATTAAAATGCGACGAATTGATAACCTCCTTCTTTTTTGAAGTAGGTTAAAAGCTTAGGGTACAATCGGACTAACGTACTCTTGCAAAGTCCCTAAATTAAAATAAAAAGACCTAATATCTTACCATTTCTACAGCTATACAAACGCAGTTGCAATTTATCCTTGTGGTTTTGCATGCATATCACGTGCAGTTCGTCGCCGTCATTGTAATAACATGTTTCCCATTTCTCTTTGGTACAACCACTTATAACCAAATCACCACTATGAACCATTTTCATTCTATCGAAATCTGCAATAAAAAATACGCACCACAGTTAAGAAAATGCCATGAGAGCTACTGCCAACAAACAGTTGTACAGTTTGACAGATGTTGTAAGTATAATAAATTATACCTAAGCATTGTATTCTTAATATTACAATAATAATAATATCAATCTTGAACTCAAAATTGACCCGGTGATTATCTTTAACAATTTTGATGTCAACTTTTTGGCTGAATATTTAATCAACATTATTCAACACTTTATCCAATGTATTTATTTATTTAATAAGGCTTACCAACTAAATACATAAAGGCAAATTATATTAAGTTATATGCATTTAACTTAAAGGTATGCACAACATTGTTATATGTATAAGACGTTTTCTTTTATGTTTTATTGTTAGACTAATCAATAATAATATAGAAATAGAAATAGAAATAATTTATTGTCTTTAAATGAGGTACACTGCAGATCTTTAATACTAGTAATCTCAGCTCATTTCGCCATCCGCAATAGCATGCAAATATACATATTTAATTAATAATTATGATTAACAATTTAGTAACATTAATTGTCATTTAATTGTTTTTGGGCATCATAATCACAAAGATAAATATTAAAATTAATCAATTATCGTTTGAAATAAAATTATTATAGGATGTCAAAATTATACATGTCAAATCAAATTTTTTTTTTTTACAATATTAGAATGTCAAATGAATAAAAGAAAATACAAAAAAAAAAACATATAAATTATTAGGTACTTATTTGTTAACATAATCAAATTTCATAAATTTAGAGTTCCTCATAATTTAAATATTCATTGACACTATAGAATGCTTTTTCAAATACTGAGATAGAGAAAAAAATACGATAATGAAAAAATACAATGCAGAAATTAAAAATGTAATTAAAAAGTTGTGCAGTTGCCTAGGAGCCTTGCCTACCTTTAAAGCCTTGGATTACACCAGGAATTGTACGATGTAGTCGAAGTAGAGATCGACTTCTGAAATAACGTAACGCGCCAAATGACGTTGTTACGAAAGTGTCTTACTTGAGGTATAGGAATTTTTGTGATAACCTTTTGAAAAACCTAAGAGACAATATGAACGTAATGAACTACTTTAAGCTAATAAGAACAATAAAAATTATGGCATGCAATGTCAAAGTCAAAGATTTTTATTCAAATAGACTTATAGATAAGTACTTTCGAATAGTCCAAAATTTTTTTCCCTACCAGCCATTCAGGACATCTTTTAACTGATAAGAAGAACGGCCGCAAGAAACTTATCAGCTTTAACAGAAACAACAACATTTACAATGGAACATGTTGTTGCCAAGCACAAATTTACAATTTTGAAATATATTTAATATAAGAGGAAAATTTTCCAATATTCAATTATTAGAATATTTTCCTTTTATCTAATTTATAATAGGTAGTTATGTTTTATGTTAGTATCACATCCATGCATTTTGGTCTTTTAAATAATCATCTACCTTGTAATAACCTTTGCTTAAGAGTGACTTTTTAACATATATTTTAAATTTATGCAAAGGCAGCTCTATCAATTGTTGTGGAACTTTATTAAAAAAAGCTATACCTTTCCCCAAAAACGAGCGTCTACATTTTTCAAGTCGAATTTTTGGAACGGCAAGCTTATTCTTATTTCTAGTATTAATATTATGGACATCGCTATGCTTAATAAATAAATCAAGATGTTTCCTTACATATACTATATTATCATAGATGTATTGTCCCGCCAAAGTTAGTATATTAATATCTTTAAACAAATCCTTAAGAGAATCTCTCCGTCGAAGGTTGTAAATGGCGCGCACAGCTCTTTTTTGAAGTATAAAAACATTTTCTATATTAGCTGCTGAGCCCCACAACAACAGGCCATAGGACATTACACTATGAAAATAGCTAAAGTAAACTAGTCTTGCCGTTTCAATATCAGTTAAGAGCCTTATTTTCTTTATTGCGAAAGCCGCTGAACTAAGTCTACTCGACAAGGCTTCAATATGTGGATCCCATTGCAGCTTTGAATCCAATGTAATGCCAAGAAATTTTGTACTCTCAACTAACTCTACTACATTCCCATTCAAATTGATATGCATATCGACCTGCACTACGTTAGGTATTGAGAATCTAACAAACTTGGTTTTAGAAGGGTTAAGAGACATATTATTACTGTTGAACCAGTGTGCGACTTGAGAGAGAGCACTATTTACTTCGTCAGAACAATTGTTTCCTCTATCAATTTTAAAAATTAAAGATGTATCATCTGCAAATAGTACTGTCTCACATAAATTACTCGTGTAATGAGGGAGATCGTTAATATAAATTAAAAACAGCAAAGGGCCCAATATTGAACCTTGTGGCACGCCCATAATAATGGGGGCTCCAGTAGAAGCAGTATTATTGACAATTACTTTTTGATTTCTATTGTGCAAGTATGACTGCAAAGGGCTAACAGATTTTTAGAGACACCATAATGTTCTAGCTTCTTTAAAAGTGTAACGTGATCAACGCAATCGAAGGCTTCAGACAGGTCACAGAATATACCAATTACGTCTTGCTTGCCCTCCCAAGCCTCAAAAATATGTTTGAGGAGTGCAATGCCAGCATCAGTAGTATTTTTACCTTTAGAAAAGCCGAACTGATTGTTATGAAGGATTTGATTTATTGTTAAATAGTCTAATAATTGAGAGTATATAACTTTTTCAAAAATTTTACTAAGTGCCGGTAGTACTGAAATCGGCCTAAAATTTGTAGGGTCACTTTTGTCACCCGATTTAAAAAGAGGAATAAGCTTACTACTTTTCATTAAATCGGGAAAAGTACCTTCATCTATGCATTGATTAAAAATGAAAGCTAAATATGGAGCTATTGTATCAATAATGTTGGTTGACATGCCCCATAAATCTTCAGTCTTTTTAATATTTATAGACTTGAAAGCTTTTAAAATGTCTTCACTATTAATATGTTTAAAATTGAATACTTTATTACACTTATCAACACAAGACTCTAAGAGGGCAGCAGCAACGTTTGGACAGGAATTCAACTTACTGGTAGTTTCTAAGGGTACCCGAGAGAAGAAATCTTCAAAAACACGGGCAACCTCAACGTCAGATTCTATTAATTTATCACCAACTTTAAGACAGAAGGATTTTACATTATTTTTAGTTTTCCCAGTTGATTGGTTAATAATATTCCAAGTAGCCTTTATTTTATTATCCGCTAATTTGATTTTATTTGAAAAGAACATCGCCTTAGCAGCTACACATACATTTTTAAACATTTGAGAATACTTCCTGACATATCCAATAAAATTTGGGTCACAGGAAGTATGCTTTGAATAAAAACTATCACAAACACAGGCAAAACTAAGTCATCCTCCTGTGATCCCTTACCCGATCCAAGCGATAACATAACTACAAGTTTGAATAATTTTTACGATTATTTAGTTAATGTAGGAAAGAGTCTGGCAACTAATTTGATAAACGGTTCTTATAATGACTCTAATTCATCTGCTCGGTCTCACGACTCTGTTCCCTCATTCCATCCATACACTTTCGCTTTGCTAACCTGTGACGAACTTAATGTCAGAAACATAATTAGAAACCTGAAAAATACTAGTGCTGTGGGTTTCCGAATGAGGTTATTAAGGTCTGTTTACATGTTTGAACCCTTGTTGTGGTACACATTTTATATATTAATTGCTGCTTTGAAAATTGAGTGTTTCCTGATATCTTGAAGAGATCTCGTGTACATCCGGTTTATAGCTCTGGGGATGGACACCTATCAACAATTATAGGCCAATATCGATTCTTCTAGCTATCTCAAAAATTCTCGAGCTTCTTATTTATAATCGTTTAATTAACTTTCTGGATGAATACAACTTAATTTCTGAATACCAGATCTGGCAAGTCCACTAATGACGCGATTCTTGAAGTTTCCGAATTCGTTATTACTAACTTGGACAAGGGCAGTAAAGAACTGGGAATATCTTTAGATTTAGCCAAAGCTTTTGATACGGTGTCCATCCCTTTACTACTGTCTAAGCTTAAGCGATTGGTCAATAGAGGTGTTGAGCTGCAGCTTTTTCGTTTATCGTATCGTACTCAATGTGTCACTATTGGGGATAATGTTAGTGATTATCTGGATATACAGTATGGCGTGTATTCTGGGGCCAGTTCTGTTTCTAGTGAGTACATCAACGACCTCCTCAATCTTCATCTTACCCAGGGCAAGCTAATATGTTATGCCGATGACACGGTACTTCTTTTTTCAAGCAGTATTTGGGATAATACTTTCCAATTAGCTCAGAGTGGTTTTAATGAAGTTTTAGTTTTCTCTTCTGGAAGGCTAAAATATATACTCCAACGCAGGGTTTTCGAAACTATGGGTCACAACCCACTGGTGGGGGGAGCGAATATGGGCCCTGTAGCACGACTTTCGACGAATTTCAAACAAACAAGACTGCATTAAGTTGTCTCGGAACTAGTCACAAGTCTCTAGTTACGAGACCCTAGATGAGGCCCCGGAACAGGGTATCTGAGAATTACCATTTTTATACCACCTTTTCCCTAAGACAGCATAGATGTACCGCCCGCAGCGGGCGAGCTACGCCGGACTATAGAAGAGCTTAAGGTGGAACTCTATCCCCGCGACCAGGAACTGCTCTTGTAGGACCTTGCCATCGGCTATCTCCCTGAGGAGAAAGGCGTAAGTCTTATCCAGTCGGTGATCGTTCTTGCCGCCAAAATAGGTGTCACCCTTTGAAGCGACGGACATAGTGTTCGCCGAGCGCGTAAAATTGTTTAAAATTATTTAAATTTACTTTCGGTTTCTTACTTACACTATTTCTTATCTTATTACATTCTATAAATAAATAAAATAAATAAATAAATATTTCCATACAATCACACCAATTATCTAGCCCACGTTAAGTATCATGAAGAACTTGTGTTATGGATACTAGATAACGGATAAACATACTTATATACTTTTTTTTTTGTAAATACATACATAATATACATATTGTACACCCAGACCAAGACAAATAGACATGTTCATGCACACAAATATTTGTATTGTCCGGGGATCGAACCCGGGACCTCTGGCGCAGAAGGTGGGGTTAGTACCCCTGCGCCAAACAGGTTGTCGATTCTAACTTCTTAGGCTATTCAGTTTTATAGGTATTATTTCATATTCTATTTCATTGTCGATAGGATCATTCAATCCACAGTCACATGGTTTTAATTAATTCAATTCATATATACCGGCCACACGTGCAAGTAAGCACGCACAGTCCGACTGCGTAGTCCTCAGTGAGAGAGAGAGAGAGAGAGAGAGAGCTCTATGAAATGAGTTAAACATCGCTCATTTTCTTTCATACATTTACTTTACATCTTCTTCTTAAATTTAAGAGCTGCGCTCTTGTCCGTGGAGTATTTTCCATTCCTGTCTTTTTCCTGCCAATGACTTCACCTCCTGGTACGACACAACATTAACTTTCTCCTTTATTTGTGAAATATAGCTCATTCTAGGTCTACCTCTCCCTCTCCTTCCCTCCATTTTCCCTTCCAGTATGTTTATAATGAAACTGTCATGTCGTAACAGGTGGCCCAGCATCTTTCATAATAGACAAACTTAATAGACAAAATATGGTTCACGGAATTAACCCATTCACATACTGTTGTCATCTGATAACAGGCTAAGTCGGAAGTACCATAGGCGGCCCGACAAACTCCGAAACCAGAGGCGGCCAACAATCATCACACAATAAGAAGAAGAAGAATACTTTATCAAAAATGTGTTTGACTTACTATTATGCTTTCATAATTATTAACACTGCAATAAGCATAAATCGTTAGACAGATACAAAATCAATAAAACTATTTAGAATTCATTCACTGTTAAACATAAATAGCTGCTGTTTAAATACTAATAATTGCATACAATCACACCAATTATCTAGCCCTCGCGGCCTCGTCAAGTTGCGTTTGGTGACAAACACACCCTTGTACTTTCCTCTTGCAAATACATACATAATATACATAGTAAACACTCAGACCAAGACAAATGGGCACGCTCATGCACACAAACACTCGTTCCGTCTAGGGACTGCAACCGGGACCTCCAGCGCAGAAGCCAGGTTCAGCACCCTTGCGCCAAACAAGTCGTCAAAATCTCAGTTCGCCCAAACAGGTAGTCAACATTTCAGTAGTCAATATTTCAGCGGATAATAATTTACTCTTTACATTTGTTGCAGTAGCATTATTTGTTGTAAATAACTCAAATAATTAACAAGACTTATACCTTTTGTTGAATTTATTAATACTGCAGATAACACTACATCAATGAAATGTAATGTACAATCATCAAACAGTGATGACTGAGAACAGTGTATTTATTTCCACTCCGTTTCTATACAATAAGTTGCCGGTTGACCAGATAAACTTTATAGTACTAACGTTAACAGTGGTAATTGTTTAGTCAAAACTATTAATTGATAATTACTATAATAGCACAATACTATGAAATGAATAACTCCCACAATTATTTTACTTGTCGATTAATATGACAACATTTATTACTCAATTTCACTTGAGTCGTTCAATAATAATCGGAACATATTTTTATTTTACCACTTTAATATTTTTTCTGCTTCATACTTACCATACAAAAAAACAAAAACATAGGCAGGACTATAACTTAAACAGTGTTGGGTGTATACCAGTAATATCATTTAAGATTTATTTAGTAAATTAATAAATGGAGTTGGATTCTATTAAACTAAATATTAGAAAAGACAAGCTAATTTGTACCCTTTTGATGGAATACTAATACTTTCCTTAAACATTACCAATTAATGATTACAGTTACCACATATCAAACAGAGGGGTTCTTTCATACATTTAATATTTTCAATGTTTAATGTGTCCATAGAAGAACCAAAGACTGAATTATAAGTATTGACCCGTATGCTGCTATAAAAAATCTCTCCCGCCTTTAAAAATGTTAATATTTTTATCGAGTCTTTAAACTCTTCTTTGCTAAAGTTAACACATTATCAAAATATAACATTAAATAGGAGATATAAACATTAACATTCGACCGGACAGTTGTGATTCGGTAGCTCATAAGTACTTGAGTGTATGTTCCTTTCATGTATGGTATGAGGCAGACGCCGTCGATCTCGTAACGCGGCTCGCACTCCGGCTGGTAGACTGGTAGTCGGGGATGGTGGTGAAATCACTAGTCCTCCACACAATGTATGTTAGTCATTAGTTCCGGCCAGGAACTTGTAAAACGTATCATACCATATTGACACTGTGGTCCTCTGTAGTCCTCCGGACACTGGCAGATGTTAGGGGCGCGGCAGACGCCGCCGTTTTCGCAGCGCGGCTCGCATTCCGGCTGGCAGTCAGAGATGGTGGTGACGTCAATCCGGGAGGGCCTCCACTGGCCCGCCACACAATGCATGTTGGCTACGGAAGTCCCATCCGGGAACTTGTAGCCTGCCAGGCACTGCATTACGCAGAAGCTAAATAAAAAAGGTTTTTATTAAATTCTAGCAATTCAAACCAGGCGTTGCAAATTGTATAAGTACCAAATCAAGATAGTGATGTCTCAATAGGGGCGTCTTGTAGGGGCGAACCTCAGCTATCTACCGGATCATAGGTGGCGGATAGTGATAAATCCTATAGTATGTAGGATAGCTGCGAATAAAGGGAAACCGAAATAAGCAGTCCCAGACCAGAGGCGGTAAGGCTATCAGAGAGTGTTGGGGAATTCAGTGGCGTGGACTCTTCCAGGAAAAGACACAAAATCTCGACGACGCGACGGCCTTACGACAGTTACGACAGGGCGAGCAAACACCGCCCTTAAATAAGTATTGCCCTGGCAGTGGGACGCAGCCTGCCAGCATCTAGGAGGGCGGATCTCGAGGAGAGAAGAACGGCTGCCTAGCACCTAATCTGCAGGCGACGATGGAAACCATCAAAATCAGCTGTAGTACTGCGATTACCAATCCGTCGTGGCTGGCGTGGTGATTATAGCTAAACATTAACTACTTAAATGACAGACACAAATAAAATCTGACCCCGAGTTCCCAGCGCTTCGTTACTCCCCGGTCCGAGTAGTGGCCGGGTAACACGAGGCAGGGGTGCGACAAGTAATCCCTGGGAGTTGACACGCTGCCGTAAACTTTATTCATATAAACTTATAACATCCAGTCGATGTCCTCTGATGATCGGTTGTATGAATTGGAAAATGAATTGAAGAACATAAAATGGGATATCCTATAACTCTGCGGAACTCTGAGGAACTGACTATCCTCCAGTCAGGACATTTACTGTACCACCGAGAAGGCCCAACCACGGGAGTTGGAGGAATATGATTTATCGTAAATAGAAGATTAAAACACCAAGTTGTGGATGTCAACAGCGTGTCGTGTCGGATTGCGTAACTAAAGCTTAGACTTTTAGCCATGTTAGAACTAAAGGTGGTTCAAGTGTATGCACTGACCACTGACTACTCAGATGATGATGTCGAACAATTTTATGAAGACATATCCAGCGTTCTCGACAACAACAAGACTCGTTACACCATACTGATGGGAGACTTCAACGTAAGAGCTGGGAACAAAGAAAACAATACGGAGACCAGTATTGGAAAATATGGCCTTGAGAAAAGGAACGAACGAGGCCATCTTTTCGTAAACTTTTTGCAACAAAGACGTCTCTATGCTTCTTTCTATGCAACACCCTAACGGCCGTCATAGGAATGAATATGATTATATATAACTACTATATAAAAACATAGAAAACAATGGACAAAACATAAAACAATTAAAAATATTCCTGATTAATTAATGCTTCTATGACTTAAAATATTTTTTTGATTATAAAGACTATACCAAGTAGATAGATTGTAATTATTGAAATTCATTTATTATATTATTATTATTATCATTTAATTAATTTAAAATATTAAAATTGTCTCATATTTAACCGACTTCAAAAAAAGGAGGAGGTTCTCAATTCGACGAAATCTTTTTTTTTTTTTGTTCTTTTTTCTATGTATGTTACTCGATTAGTCGAAGAAGGCTGGACCGATTTGTGTAATTCTTTTTTGTTTGAAAGAGTATACTTCCCATGTGGTCCCATTGTCATCATGTCAGGATCTGATGATGGGATCCTAGAGAAATCCAGGGAACTTTTCAAATATTATAGGCACTCCTATAGCGATTTCAGGGTTTTCTATAGTAACTTATGCATATGCCAAAGTCAAAGTCAAAGATTTTTATTCAAATAGACTTATAGATAAGTACTTTCGAATAGTCCAAAATTTTTTTTCCCTACCAGCCATTCAGGACATCTTTTAACTGATAAGAAGAACGGCCGCAAGAAACTTATCAGCTTTAACAGAAACAACAACATTTACAATGGAACATGTTGTTGGCAAGCACAAATTTACAATTTTGAAATATATTTAATATAAGAGGAAAATTTTCCAATATTCAATTATTAGAATATTTTCCTTTTATCTAATTTATAATAGTTATGTTTTATGTTAGTATCACATCCATGCATTTTGGTCTTTTAAATAATCATCTACCTTGTAATAACCTTTGCTTAAGAGTGACTTTTTAACATATATTTTAAATTTATGCAAAGGCAGCTCTATCAATTGTTGTGGAATTTTATTAAAAAAAGCTATACCTTTCCCCAAAAACGAGCGTCTACATTTTTCAAGTCGAAATTTTGGAACGGCAAGCTTATTCTTATTTCTAGTATTAAAATTATGGACATCGCTATGCTTAATAAATAAATCAAGATGTTTCCTTACATATACTATATTATCATAGATGTATTGTCCCGCCAAAGTTAGTATATTAATATCTTTAAACAAATCCTTAAGAGAATCTCTCCGTCGAAGGTTGTAAATGGCGCGCACAGCTCTTTTTTGAAGTATAAAAACATTTTCTATATTAGCTGCTGAGCCCCACAACAACAGGCCATAGGACATTACACTATGAAAATAGCTAAAGTAAACTAGTCTTGCCGTTTCAATATCAGTTAAGAGCCTTATTTTCTTTATTGCGAAAGCCGCAGAACTAAGTCTACTCGACAAGGCTTCAATATGTGGATCCCATTGCAGCTTTGAATCCAATGTAATGCCAAGAAATTTTGTACTCTCAACTAACTCTACTACATTCCCATTCAAATTGATATGCATATCGACCTGCCCTACGTTAGGTAATGAGAATCTAACAAACTTGGTTTTAGAAGGGGAGACATATTATTACTGTTGAACCAGTGTGCGACTTGAGAGAGAGCACTATTTGCTTCCGGAAAGCACCATTTGATGAAGTGGAACTGATGATGAAGACCACAAATGGTCATCGGAACTATTACATACTTAGCATTTCACGGAAGCGATACGATTACTTTATTGTGGTTCATAAGCAATTCATGATCGACTTAATGCATGTGATGAAGTGGAGCTGGTGAATAAGTATCGGGAGAAATCCTCAATAAGTAACGTCCCTGCACCGGGAAAAGCAGCATTTTTTAAAAGGTGATGAGGAGTTATCTTAAGGTTATTAGCGTAGGCACGGGCCCTCTTCTACCTTTAAAAATTGTGAAATAAAAAACTTTTTATAAAAAAATGAAAACCGACTTAAACCGAAATAAACCTTTTGGACTCGGTGCCAGCCAAGGCAAGAAAAATAAAATAGTAGGACCGCAAAGTAGAATGCTAGTATTATTTTTTGCTTTTTAGTTTTTGAAGTTTTTTGAAGATTTGTTTGCCTATTCCTTGGATAGACAAGTGTTATATGTTGCCTATGTTTTATTAATGTAATTTTAAAACTATAAATGTAATTTAATTTAAATATCATTAAGTATTGTAATAGTTTAGAGCCCTCTAGTCTAGTGGTATAGCTATGCCATTGCAGGGCGTCACATGTTTACTAAAATATTTCTGTATCATCTCGTTAATGTGATGTGACTTGCAATAAATATTATTAGGATATTTAGTAAAAATCCCTTCCTTTTTTTGTGACGTCACACGACAACCACTATAAATACGGCGACCGTCGGTGTCTCGGGTCATTTGACGGTTGGCTGTCGAGCGGAGCGGTTGTCTGGTGATCGGCGCAATTTGCTGTAAGTCGTGTTATTTTCCAATTTTAGTTTCTTTTTATGAATTGTTATTTTTAATATGAAGTGTTTTGGTTAGATTTTGAATTAATGGTTGATTTGTTGAAAATGTAATAAATTGTGCGTGTCTTAACTTGTTTTTTTTTAATAATATCTGCTTCTGATCCTAAAATCAGAAGTGGGATAGGCTTTCTGCCCACTTTATTTGCTATTCTGACTACCTACTTGAAAATCATAACCTGTGAGTTGAATTTTATTGTTGTAAAAGTAAAGTTTTAGTGTTTTACGTAATTGGTCGTTACTTTAAATCTGTTTTGAACAATCAACCGTTTGTTTAAAATCATGCCGCGTCATAATCATGACGAGTCACCGCATCGCAGAACACGCAGCAAATCGCGTCGCCACCGTCGTAGGTCGCGTTCACGATCTCGTTCTCGCTCACGATCGCGTCGTTACAGGACTCGTAGTAGGTCTCATAGCTGTGACGGCTCTGTTAAGAGAACTTTAGGCGCGATCATGTCACGTTTAAATGCGATCGAGGAAAGTGCCGCGAGTGTATCACAGACCCCATTACCGCCGAATCGTTGCCCCACGCCTAAACGCAAAGAGGATGTTCCGACAGTAGCTCAGGCGATTGCTGATGCTTTGGTGACTTTTAACCAAACTAAACCACAGAACTATTATGTGTCCAATTTTGATCCGTCGATCCATAGCTTTGAGGCGTGGTGTAGCGAGGTCGAACGCGCTAGGATAGCTAACCGTTGGGCGGAATTAGAGTGCTTGTCGCGAGTGGCCCACTGTTTAAAAGGCGATGCTAAGACCTGGTTAAATGAGTGGACCACTAACGATCGTTCGTGGTCTAACTTTGTTAAGGAATTTAAATCACTTTGCCCTCGTAAACATGACTATGCAAATATTCTTTTTGAGGTCATGAGTGCCACGTCTGACAAGTTTCCAACTTACGCTGAGTATGCTCGTCGCTCACTGCTACGCCTGCGGGTAGTGCAGGGCTTGAGTGAGGAGCTTATGGTGCAGATTGTTATTCGTGGTATAAATGACGCTCAGGTTAGGGCGGCCGCTGCAAACGCCGATTTGACTACAGAAAATTTAGTTTCGTTTTTAGCAATTTATGTCAAACCTAATCGTAACAAGTTTGATAACCGACTACCCTCCTCTAGCGGTACTGTAAAAAGGCGAAATATTGATCGCCCTGTTAATAAATGCTTTTCTTGTGGCCAATCCGGGCATCTAAGCTTTAACTGTCCTAAGAAACAGAAGCCCTCCGATGCTACAACTAGAATTACTTGTACTTTTTGCAAGAAACTCGGACATAAAGAAAGTGATTGTTTTGCAAAGTCTAGGTCGAATAATCAAAATCAACGTAATGTTAATCTCTGTAAAGAACTTTTGAATGCATCTGAAAATAATGATATCTGCACCGCCGTTATACAGGGTATCCCGGTGGATGTGTTAATTGATAGTGGCGCGCTTAATGTTTCACTTATGTCATCATCTGTAGTTAAGTACTTTTCGGGCCCCAGTAAGGGAATAAGTAGTACGGAATTCGTTGCTCGCGAACTTGTATCTCTCACTGTAGAGTTTAGCAACATAGCATTAGATATCGATTTTGTGATTGTTCCTGCGTCTTATATGAATACGCCTATTATCATCGGCACAGACGTATTAAATCGTGATGGAGTGACCTTCATTAGAACTAAGCACGGACAATATTTAACACACTCTCCTGTTCTAAATCAGATTAACTCGGTTCAGGCGATTGATAGGGTTAGTACGCCTCTTCAAAGCGGTGAACATATTTTGCTTATGTCGGTCATTGATAGTTTCGCGCCATACCTTATATCAAGTACTGCGTCAACCACTGTTAAGACGGGCAAAATGCAAATTAATTTGATTAGTGACGCTCCTATTGCTTATCACCCTTACCGTTTATCTTATCCAGAAAAACTTAAAGTGCGAGAAATAGTAGCAGATTTACTCGACAAAAATATAATAAGGGAGTCAGACTCCGAGTATGCCAGTCCCATCATCCTGGTCAAAAAGAAAGACGGTTCTGACAGGATGTGTGTGGACTTCCGCGCACTTAACCGTATAACCGTCAAGGACAGGTTCCGCTCCCGCTAATAGAGGACCACATAGATAGGTTGGGAGGGTCTAAGTACTTCACCAGCTTAGATATGGCATCAGGATTTCACCAGATCCCTATTGATGAGTCCTCAATTCACAAGACAGGCTTCGTCACGCCCGAAGGGCATTATGAATACCTTACAATGCCCTTTGGTTTGTGTAACTCTCCTACTGTGTATCAAAGAATAATTAACAACACACTTCGGAGATTCATCGAAGCCGGTAATGTTCTCGTATACATCGACGACGTCCTCCTTTTGAGTATGTCTATCGAGGAAGGTATTAACTTGTTGCGCGATGTGTTAAAAACTCCCACAGAAGCGGGGTTTTCGATAAATCTCCAAAAGTGTTCATTCCTCACTACAGAAGTAGAGTACCTAGGCCGCGTTATCACCCATGGTCAGGTTAGGCCGAGCACTAGGAAGATAGACGCTTTGGTGGATGCGCCTGTCCCCTCTAATGTGAAACAGGTCCGTCAGTTCTTGGGGCTGGCGGGGTACTTTCGCCGTTATATTAAGGATTATGCGACAAAGACTGCAAGTATATCTCGCCTCACAAAAAAAGACGTTAAATTTCAATGGGGTCCTGAACAGGAACAGGTTCGGCTAGATCTTATTAAATCACTTACGAGCGAACCAATACTTGCAATCTTTGATCCGAATCTTGCTACAGAGCTCCACACGGATGCGAGTAGCGCTGGGTACGGTGCAGTACTGTTACAGACACATAGCGACAATAACAAGCGTGTGGTGGCTTACTATAGTAAGGTGACACAGGGCGCTGAAAGCAGATACCATTCGTATGAGTTGGAGACGCTGGCGGTCGTCAGGGCTTTGCAGCATTTTAGACACTATTGTTACGCACTTGGGGACAGCCGTGTCTATTCAACACCCACTGCCTCCAAGATGCGGTCTGCTCAGCTAGCTCAGATGGGCACGAGACTCATGGGAGTGTGCGTGGGTTCTACCTTGATGGCTGTTACACTCGGAAAGAAAATATGGAGATTAGTTCACTAAAAGGTTCTAATTCTTACTTCTAAAGAGGGCGCCACCAACACAGGAGTGTTGGAATAAATCAAACAAAGTGATACATTTCTGACAAAAATTCTATGTATATTGATGTTAAACCACTGTCATTATTTAAAATTACAAACAATTCTTTCTAAACATTATTAGCAGAAAACATGGGCACTGTTAATAAAACTCATTAAAAGTTAAAGAGTAAAAGTTACATGTGGGTACTCAAAAACACATGGTAAATTATTTGGTCATGACCTGTGGAAACAAGAATCAGTGGAAGCGTCCTTCCATGAATCTATTCTGAAGCTAAATGTACAATCCTAAGTTACTTCTATATTAAAATTACATTAATACAACTGTTTTACATGTCGATGAAATTCTCAAACAAAAAGTACACAAAAACATACGGAGTTCGTTGTTAGCTTACGCAGCCATCCTCCAAGGTGTTGGTGCACTCACTCTCCCATGCATCAGAGGAGAACACTTCTACATTCTGTGGCCTGAGACGAGACACACTGCATCAGGGGGACATGTGCATCAGCCCGGGGAAAGTTGTCAGAAATGCAAATAAAATAACTTAATTTCTGGCTTAAAACAAAGGAGCGGCTCTCTGAAACAAAATAAGAGAGCACACGATAATTCTCAAGAAGTTCCACCATGAAGCGTGGGACTCCAACCAAGACGAAACGGTATGAAAAACTCACCTGCCGCTCCATATTAAAATTCTTGATTCATATAAAAAATATATATTGGCACTATGCCATATCTTGGATCACCACCTCATCTCCAACAACGGATCGGACGATCCCAATATAAATTTCTGCTTCCAATATTTTATGTCGTATCGACCGACACCGAGGATCGAAAAGAAAGGCAAGTCACCGTCACCGGCGACCATAGACGAGCCGAACCAAAGACAATGATATATTGTTCCAGAGTTTTCCACAAAAAGAATTTAGATTTTTTATTCTACAACTAATTGAAATGTATTTTAATAAATACAGAAGACATACTGAAAGTAAATTAAACCATTACAATATTAAAAAACATTAGACAATAGCAATAAATATGCAATGAGTAACTTTCACAAAGACAGCAAGTTGTGATTTATAACATTAAGTTATTGCCTGTTACGAAACGTAAAACGTCAGATGTCATGTCATTCGCTGTCAATGTCAAAGTCACTCAAAACAATAACACTGGTAGTTGTTATTGTGAAAATATTGAAAACCACAAAATATTACGGAATGAACGCTAAAACTTTGGTAAATACGTGTAATGAATGATTCTGCAATGAAATAGCTCGGTGCGCAAGGAACCTACGGTTAGTAACACTAAAATCAGTGCCACAAAAGAATGGTAAACAAAACACTATCGTGTCCGGGGCGACGGTGTATCCCGTGGTCTGTTCTTGGCGTCGTTGATGGTGAATTCAACACAGGGCCTGAGCCCAGTCCTGTGAATAGACCACCAGACACACCCCCACTCCAGTCTCGAGAGTGAAAATACCACGGTTGCGTATTATACACGCAACACTATTTGATTGGCGTTGAATTTAAAATTGTCACGGACTGCAATGCCTTGAAGGCCACCGAGCGCAAGAAGGATCTGCTTCCACGCGTTGCCCGCTGGTGGATGTACCTGCAAGACTATAACTTTAGTATCGAATACAGAAAAGGTCGACTAATGGGTCACGCCGATTACTTAAGCAGGAATCCACCAGTGGCACAGGTTAATCACATAGATAGGCCTTTGAATTGGGCACAAATGGCTCAATCAGCCGACTGCGAAACTCAGGACCTGATTCAAAAACTAAGGGATGGTCTCTTGGACTCGAATCGTTATGTTTGCCGAAACGACCTTCTTTATTACCGTTTCACCCCTGTTGGCGAGGAATCCCGCCTTTTATGTTTTATTCCTAAAGGGCATCGTCTTAGTCTCTTGCGTATTTTTCACGACGAACATGAACATATAGGACCCGAGAAAACATTGGACCTCATCCTTAAACATTTTTGGTTTCCTGGCCTTAAGCCTTTTGTAATGAAATATACGTCCCATTGTCTCATCTGTATCTCTAGAAAACGAGTTCCAAGAGCACCGCTTCAGCCTATTACTTCGTGGCCAAAATCTGAAATCCCTTTTAATACAGTTCATGCGGATGTGTTAGGTCCTCTCCCTGAATCGAATGGGTTTAAGTTTGTGTTCGTTTTAGTAGACTCTTTTACTAAATTTTGTTTACTTTTAACTATGTATCGACAAGACGCGCATGAGCTTAAACGTGTTTTTAATAATGTAGTTGCATTATTTGGTGTGCCTAAACTTCTAATATGTGACCGAGGGCGTATGTTCGAAGCCTCTAGCTTTGTAACGTGGATGACAGAAATAGGCTGCGATATCCACTACATTACGCCGGAAATGCATCAGTCTAACGGCCAGGCCGAACGTTATGTTCGCACGGTGCTTAACCTAATACGGGTTCATAGTTATCGCCAAAACTCTTCATGGTCTGACGCATTATGTAAAATACAATTAGTACTTAATATAACAAAACAGAAGAGTACTCAGTTGTCTGCTCTTAATCTACTTATCGGTATTGATGCGACTACTCCCGTCATTCGATCGCTAATACGAGACGTTGCAGTTGAAAATGCAAACCCTAATCGTGAAGCTTGGCGTGAGATATGTAGAGAGCGAGCTAAGGGTCTACTTGATAAAAATCAGCGACAACAAGACTCGTATGTTAATCGTCATCGTCGTAGTCCTAGAGTTTTTAAGAAAGGCGACCACGTATTTGTTATAAAATACTCTCAATCTACGGGAAAGCTTGACTCGGGCATGCGAGGCCCGTACTGTGTTATAAAGGTTTTGCCAAGTGACCGCTACGAACTCAAGTTGCTTGGTGGTGCGCGCGGCAAGACTACCCAAGCTGCATCACAATACATGGTGCCTTGGAAAGGAGAGTGGTGTCCTGAAAGTTGTGCAGCATTTTTTGAGAGTAAGTTTACTGTGTTACTAACTCACTATGTTACAGATATTTATTCACGCGTATGAATGTGTGAGCAGGATCTGAGGTGTGGCTGTGTGCGGCTGAAACGGCTCGCAGCTGGTGGAGCCCGCTGTGGTGAACCGCTTTGTGGGCGATTACCTGAGGGCTCGGACAGAGGCCCACTCGGCCCTTCGGGTACGCGGTGCTACGCGTAATGGACTGCGGTCCTGCAGACACGTTGTTGTACGTGTATTGGGCTTCGGCCTTGCAGACACATCGCTGTATGTGTATTGGACTTCGGTCCTGCAGACACATTGTTATATATGTATTGGGCTTTGGCCTTGCAGACACATCGCTGTATGTGTATTGGACTTTTGTCCTGCAGACACGTTGTTAACGTGTGGGGCGGCTATAGTACGATCGTACAAAGTATGAGAACGGATGGCGTACATGTCTGATGATGTATGCTATCGTGATGAATGATTGTGTAAGGATTCTATTTTCGAAAGAATGTGTTGTTGAAAGAGGGCCTCGAACGTGTGATGAATGAAAGATTAGGCAAATATACGTGTGGCACTTTTACTAAAACTTTATTTTTCTATGTTAGACGATGAGAACGAGGTTGACGAAGCTGAAGCAGGACCATCCACTGCCCCTGATGGCTTTAGGAGCCACCCTCCGGCAGATGAGGTCGAGGACGGCGGTGAAGTGGCTGACTCTCCCGCAACCCTGGCTGGCGACCCAGGTGATGCTGCCCAGGAACCCGTAGAAGACGTGCCCGAGGACGGTGCACACTCAGGATAGGCCGTATTAGGATATTTAGTAAAAATCCCTTCCTTTTTTTGTGACGTCACACGACAACCACTATAAATACGGCGACCGTCGGTGTCTCGGGTCATTTGACGGTTGGCTGTCGAGCGGAGCGGTTGTCTGGTGATCGGCGCAATTTGCTGTAAGTCGTGTTATTTTCCAATTTTAGTTTCTTTTTATGAATTGTTATTTTTAATATGAAGTGTTTTGGTTAGATTTTGAATTAATGGTTGATTTGTTGAAAATGTAATAAATTGTACGTGTCTTAACTTGTTTTTTTTAAAATAATATCTGCTTCTGATCCTAAAAATATATTATGAATTATGATTATTGTAACTGTTAACAATTATAAATTTCATGAATGGAATGATACTTATTCGTTATACTTGCTATTTAATAATATTAGTTTACTCGAACGTGGCAACACCGGTCGGCCTTTGACAGCTGTTGTCATTCCTAAAAAAGGAGGGAAGCTAACTTTTAGTCTTCCCGGTGAAAATAGTTGTGTTCGTTGTAATTCATTGTGATAATGTACAGAATCAAGAGTAAAGGAGTTTGTAAGCAGTATCCAGGTGTTTTACTTATGTTCTTTAAAAGTTCAGAAGTGCAATGTACCCGCGACAATGAACGTATGCCTACGCTCTAGGCCGTGTGCTTGGTAAGCTCGGATACATCGGTAAGTTTATTACATTTTATAGATAAATGAGTATTGCAGATTGTGTAGTGTTCTTTTCTGTGATAGTGTATTGTGAATATTGTGATCTCTTTCGATTCGAGGCAGGATACTTCACACTTCTGCGGTACCTAACATGAGCATTAACCAAAAGCTTGACGAAAGTCAAAACTAAGTATTTATATGTACGAATTCATTGAATAAATTATAGAAAATTACACTGACGAATTATGCAGTCACAGTCACCTTCATTGGAAACCTTGTTCATATCATAATTACTAAGATTATGAATACCTTAGGTAATAACAAAAACATATACCTACATAACACTACTGTATACATTGTAATGTAAAGTGTAACACCTTTTATAAATTATGTGCATCATGTTAAAATAATCTTACTAACAAAATAATCCATTCCACTTGTTATTAGTTATTAAAACGGTGATTCAATGATAGATAAACTTATTTCAATCCAAATACCTGATGTTCATATTCCATATACAAGTACATAATTTATTTTCATTTAAAATTGATTGTATTTCTTACAACACAAATCAGAAGAGAAGTTTAGAAGTACTTACTTAAAAGCTATTATTAATTTTCACTTGGCTACTTATTGTACAAACCACTAAAAACTAATTCAATATTTATAAACACAAGTTGTTGTTAACTTCACCAATCATTAAATTGATAGAGTCATACACATGTCATGGGGCAGGATGCTATTAAAATAGTAATAGCATCACAGTTAAATAAATTTACAAATTTATGTAGCTATTTAATTATTCAATAACGTTGAACATGTAATAGTTTACACAATGAGAGGGTGTAGCAATTTAATAATTAAATTTAATACTGATAAGATAGACCACAAAACTGATTAAAATTATCACTTTCTAATTAAATGAGATCACCACTGTGTGGTGCTTAACTAGATTGCAATAAAAATGAACATGCACAATAAAAATTTATCAGATTGATCCGCTGAGTCAGCCCTGTTTGGTTTCATGGGGTATTATTTTATAGCTTATTCTTGGTAGTGAGCAAAAAAAAAAAAAATAATACAAAAAAAAGTTAAAGCTACTTTTAACAACCTAAACATTGTTGTGTTACCAGATCACAGCAGCTCTAGTTTTCAGGCAGGACCCTTTGTTTGATATATGGTAACTGTAATAATTAATTGATAATGTTTAAGGAAAGTATTAGTACTCGTATTCCATCAAAAGGGTACAAATTAGCTTGTCTTTTCTAATATTTAATTTAATAGAATCCAACTCCATTTATTGATTTACTAAATAAATCTTAAATGGTATTAATGGTATACACCCAACACTGTTTAAGCCTATGTTTTTGTTTTTTTGTATGTTATGTAGGAAGCAAAAATATTAAAATGGTAACATAAAATTATATTCCGATTATTATTGAACGACTCAAGTGAAAATTGAGTATTAAATGTTGTCATATTAATCGACAAGTAAAATAACTGTGGGAGTTATTCATTTCATAGTATTGTGCTATTATAGCATTTATCAATTAATAGTTTTGACTAAACTATTACCACTGTTAACGTTAGTACTATAAAGTTTGTCTGGTCAACCGGCAACTTATTTTATAGAAACAGAGTGAAAATAAATACACTATTCTCAGTCATCACTGTTTGATGATTGTACATTACATTTCATAAGCATGTTATATGTGTATGTGGTTCAGAGAGAAATTGATGTGTGTGTAGTGTTATCTGCAGTATTAATAAATTCAACAAAAGGTATAAGTCTTGTTAATTATTTGAGTTATTTACAACAAATAATGCTACTACGATGACTACCTGTTTGGGCGAACTGAGATTTTGACGACTTGTTTGGCGCAGTGGTGCTGAACACGCCTTCTGCGCTGGAGGTCCCGGTTGCGGTCCCTAGATGGAACGAGTGTTTGTGTGCATGAGCGTGCCTATTTGTCTTGGTCTGAGCGTTTATTGTGTGTATTATGTATGTGTTTGCAAGAGGAAACTACAAGGGTGTGTTTGTCACCAAACAAAACTTGACGAGGCCGCGAGGGCTAGATAATTGGTGTGACTGTATGCAATTATTATTATTTAAACAGCAGCTATTTATGCTTTACAGTGAATGAATTCTAAATAGTTTTATTGATTTTGCATCTGTCTATCTGATTAAGCTTATTGCAGTGTTAATAATTATGGAAGCATAATAGTAAGTGCCATTCAGCATTAGCACATTTTTGATAAAGTATTCTTCTTCTTATTGTGTGATGTTTGTTGGCCGCCTCTGGTTTCAGAGTTTGTTGGGCCACCTATGGTGCTTCCGACTTAGCCTGTTATCAGATGAAAACAGTATGTGAATGGGTTAATTCTGTGAACCATATTTTGTCTTTTAAGTAAAGTAAGTAAAAAAATAATAATATTGACAATAACAAACTCTTTCCCGAGCAGAGATACCATATGTCGGGATAGGAGCGGAACCGCGGACATGTCCGGGATTCTAGACCTTTGTCTTGGAATTATAAGCTGAGTCTGTTATGATGTGGCAATATCTACCATACCACTTGATAAAGTTAAAGTTGGTATTTTGTGTTATTGAAGTGTCTGGGCTGATCATGATAAGTTCTTCATTTTTGACTGCACTTTCTAGCAGTTTCGATGTGAACCCACATCCAGGAAACCACCGCTATCACGCAAATCGCCATGTAGGTAAAGTGTTCAACATGTCGCGATTAGTCTGCTTAATGCGACATTTTACGGTACCTACATACCTATGTAAATTATTTGTAAACTGTCATAGTAGATACAGTCCGAATAACGTAACTGCTACAATATATTATTATAAAAAACTGTATATTGGCAGGATGTAAACGGCAGCTGAAGCACTAATTAAATAGTCTGTTATATTCTGATAAACGTAAAAGGCCACATTTTACAGATTAGAGCGATGAAGTGCTGTTGTAAGCAGGCCTACATTAAAGCGGGGTTACGCTAGTATATTTAACAAACAGCTATCGATAAAAGCATTAGTTAGCGCTAAAGCAGGATTCATGGCTCAAGTTCGACTATAAAGAAATCAACGAAACGGTCACAAGATCGAGTACATATCGTTAACTTGTTGTTGTTGATGTTTTGAAAAAATGATTTAGCAAGAGATTGGGTAAAGTACTATACGAACTGACCGATTGTTACATTAACAGTTTGTGTTTGGTAGCGTTGTACCGTGCCGAGTGTAGTCCTATTAGTACCTAGTACGTTTACTACTTATTCGATTGATCTCGAGCGCATAATACCAAAAGCTCGAACACCTCCGTACTGTACTGTACCGCCTAGGTGTACTGTTGGAAGCAGATGATAAAATCGGCCAATTAAGTTTAATCTTAATGTTCGAGGAAGCCTCCTCTGCACATACACACTGACAAAAGGAGATGAGCCTATTGGTCGATCAGTCGAGTCGGTCGCTTGCTTAATCCACTAAATTGCAAAATCCTACTTATATTCTAATGTAAGGGTTTGGTTGGATGTTTGGAGGTTTGTTACTTGATCACATTGGATGAATTTTGGCATCCGGATGCTTGTAGCCTGTACAAGTTGTCTCGATGTTTCCAGGGGAGCAAGGGACACGCTGGACGCGGGTTAACCCGCCGACTGAATAGTTAAATACACTAAGCGTTAACACTACAGTCTACATTACAGTAGTAGTGGAGTTACAAATCGCGTAGTAACATGTGAATGTTACTACTAGAAGAAAAAAATCTTTTCTTTACTAAATGATATGACACGAACTTTACATACACTGAGAATGTAATCATATATTTATTATCTTTTTGATAACTTAATTATATTAGTTGTTTCAATTTTTAGTATGACGATCTAAGGAAATTTCAATAACTCGCATTCAATTTAATTGCATTAGATTGCGAATTGAATCATTGTTATTTATACGGTCAACAACAGATACGGAATTTTAGAACCGTCGAGTTCTTCGACTATGCACTTTAAACATAAGCCGTCGAGTTCAGAATAGTAAGTAGAAGTTTGACATTTTCTATAGGCAGTCGTTGCCATTGACTGTACTTGGCAATAGTTACACGTTGACTGTATCGACTGAGTATACTTGTAGTCCAAACCTATTTAGGCCGATATATTTGTGGATACCATTGATTGCAAGGGAACATAATTATCACTTGTATTATGACGAACAAGATACTAATAATGAATCTAAGCACTGTGGTACATTTCATGAATAGCAGGTGAAATCATATGAAAACAACCGTTTCGTTGAATGAAAATTAATGAAAAGTAGTAAATAGTGAATGGCGTCATTTGTAGACTTAACTAGATTTGAGGACATTTGTACTCTGATTTGAGAACTTTTTGAATTTAATTAAACTAAACTTATCTGTACATTAGCCTGAAGGATTATATTTTCCCCGTGTGAGATTATTACGGTTCTATTAGATGCGTCGGATATGAATACCGAAGCTTTAGTTGACTTTCAGCTATCCTAGCAATATTGGTGAACGAATTTTTATTATTATTAACTAAATACGTGTCGTAATGAGTGTCCTTTTTGCTGAAAACACCCTAGCTAGTATTTAATAGTGTTCAGCCTATTGTGAACAGGAATCGTTCACGGTTGTTGGGTTAATTTCAGAACTGTTCATTGGCACAAAGAATAAACCGCAGAACAGTAAAAGGTACTGATGAAAATGCAGATTAATTTTAGTGAAGTAATACATTTATGGAATATAAGATTAGTGAGTTGAGTAACACTACATATTAATTCTATTCTTTCTCTCAGGACCATTTTGAAAATCGCAACATGATATTTGTGTGGCTTGAGAGCTTGGGACTGCAGCTCCTCGTGTGGGCAAGCACATGGTGGATGAGCATCTGGAAACTGAAGTTCCTTGCGTGGCCAACGGGTATCGGCTGCGTGACTTGGGACCGTAGCGACCGTGTGGTGAGTGCGTGGCTTGAACCCGTAGCTCCTTGCGTGGGCAGGCGGTAATTAAATGAGATGGGGTCGTAGCTCCTGGTGTGGGCAAGCGGCAAGTCAATGGAATAAGGCCGAAGCTCATGGTTCGGGCAAGCGGTAAATCAATGGTAAAAGGCCGAAGCCCATGGTGCGGGCAAGCGGTAGGCCGAAGCTCTTGGTGTGGGCAAGCGGCGAACGATATTTTTAGGTTGTAGCCCTTGAGTGGGCAAGCTTCGTCGTCGTCGTCGTCTCAGCCACATGACACCCACTGCTGGGTATAAGCTTCCCCCAAGGATTTCCACAACGATCAGTCCTGCGCAGTCCGCATCCAGCGCCTTCCCGCGACCTTCACCAGATCGTCGGTCCACCTTGTCGGTAGTTGATTCTTATTCTAGCGCCAGTTCAGCATAAGAGGAATTCAAAACTAAGGCTATACGACCTCATGGAATAAAAAACCCACAGCAAACCCAAGCCATACTTTACGAAGGCACGCTGTGGTGGCTCATTATTGTAACAGCAATAACCAAGAACCGATTACATCAATGAAGACTACCTGGGACACTGCATCGGAAGACGAGAATCACCCCAAGAAATGAGGAACACCATTAGGATGCTAACTACCAGAGCAAAGTAATCTTAAAACTTCATATACCGTCGTCTGCGGATTTATGATCCGACCTACATATCTGCAAACTGCATCTGGTTGGACTTGTACGCAGATAGGTTCCCGCACAGAGACTGCCAATCAGCCAGAGTCGTATGTCAGTGCTCGAGTCGGTAACGATAGCAAGACTTTCAGCTCGGCGGGTCACACCAGATGTATGTGTGATGTGTGGGTGGTGGGTCTACTTGATAAGGAGATGATCGTTCTTTTGAGAAAAAAAGTAGCCGGTCCCTTCCATTAAGATCCACAAAATGTTACTGAACTGCCTTTGTATAACTTAAATTAAATCACATGTCAAAAAGACAATTCTATTCAAAGTTTGCAGTATACTACCTATTGATTTACCATGGGAGTCGAGAGCGCCACTCACTTGTCGCCCTAATATGGTACTAGGTCTATTACAACCGCAAAACACTTGATAGAATGTTGATAGAACACTTGATAGCATGTTTGTTAATCAGCCTCCTACAAAACGTTAGATCTAAAAATGTCAAAACTATATTTAAAAATAATGTGAGAAAACATTTTCTTGATAACATAGAAATATTAAGTTAAACACCTATTGTTAAATACACATACTTTTATAAAATAATATTATTAATACCTTATAAGTTCTTTAAGTTTGAGACCAAAAATATATTTATTTAAAAGTAAGACTGATATCATTGATTCATAATTTTAACATTTACTCGATTTAAGTTAAATACATACATACTTGTAAACTAAACCTTGTTAAATCCTTTTCGACAGTTATTAGTTAAATTGGTTAATTTTGATTAAGTATATCTACTTAGTTAATAAGTGATTATTATGTAAAATTAGATTTATATTCAGTTAATTGTTATATATATAATTTTATTTCCCATTGGCCAAGAGTTAAATTGAATCTTTAACTCAAACAAAACTAATTTGACTACTATTGTTCAATATTTTATACCACTGTCAAATAAATTATAGTATTGTAGGTATAGGATAGTGTTTTCGACAGTTATTACGTTGGTTAATTTTGATAAAGTACATCTACTTAATTAATAAGTGATTATTATTATGAAGAAGAAATTATTAAGTAATATTAGATTTATATTCAGTTAATGGTTATAATTTTATTTTCCATTTATAATCTAGTTCAAAATCAGTGTACGTTGAGTTAGTAATTGTTATTAATGTATTTTATGATTAATGTTTTCTATTTCATCTTGCTAACGAATTTAATTTGAATGTATATATTAAACTTATTTGCTTTATGATTGAAGTATGTACCTAGTGGCATATGCATCATCAGAATCATACAATTGTTGTGATATTTGAATGTACTACCTAGTTGTTGTTTTGATGCATGCCTGCTGGTGCAACTTTATGAATAAATAGGTAAATTAAATTTATATAAATAATAAGATAATGCATTGCCTGCTTTAAATTGGATAATTATTTTTCAATGTAATACCTAGTTCAATACCGTAATGTGAAATTGTCATTAATGTGAAATTCCACTGTTCTGTTAAAAACTCCGATATTTAGGATAAATTTTATTTGTGTCTGGGACAGACACACTATCAGGATGGCCGACTGTTAACAATTATAAATTTCATGAATGGAATGATACTTATTCGTTATACTTGCTATTTAATAATATTAGTTTACTCGAACGTGGCAACACCGGTCGGCCTTTGACAGCTGTTGTCATTCCTAAAAAAGGAGGGAAGCTAACTTTTAGTCTTCCCGGTGAAAATAGTTGTGTTCGTTGTAATTCATTGTGATAATGTACAGAATCAAGAGTAAAGGAGTTTGTAAGCAGTATCCAGGTGTTTTACTTATGTTCTTTAAAATAACAGACGTTAAAGGAATCATCAAAGACATAGGCGTTCTTAATAGATTATCTACTGGTAGCGATCACAGACTTGTTAGAGCTGAATGCATCCTTGATTTACACGATTGTACGAGACAGGACAAACTTGATTACCAAAAAACCGACATTAAATCACATCAAAGCTGAAGTAGTAAAACAAAAGGAAAACACTATCAAAGAATATATCAGTGAAAATAAAGCTAATCTATCTATAGATTAGCTTTATGTCGAGGATATGAACTGCAACGTTATTGCCTGAACTCTGCATTGAAGTCAGTGACTCCGAATAACATTCCACTGACAAAGTTTCTTACAAAAGAAACTGGATTTTATTGCCATAAGACGGAAAATGACTGGTAAGGCTAACCCTCACACAGCACAAATATCTCAATTACAGAAGTCCATCCGATGCGGCATCCGAAAAGACCTCAGGAAACACGACGAGGATCTAATACTGAAGTCCACAGAAAGAAACAACGGTCGAAAACGCCTGCAATTAAACCTCAATACAGGAAAAATAACTATTTTCAAGCTCCAAAACGAACATGGGGACATCATAACTAATAGGGAAAAACGACTTACTTACTTTGACACACCGCTAGTATGAGAACCTCTATAAAAGCAGGATACAGATTCGGAGGTGGCCGCCTTCCAAAGCGATGGATTGACAATATCAGAGGACAAGCGGGTCACAACAGGATGACGAAGGATACGCCTTCGTCATCCTGACATAATGGAGGAATTTGGGAGAGGTCTATGCCCAGCAATGGACCCAAAAAGGCTCATGATGATGATGATAAATGTCTCAATAGATAAATAAAAGTGCTCCAAAATTACTTTGAAACAAAATCAGTACTTATATTCATATACTGAGAAACGGGCATAATGTTACTTATAATTTAAACTCAATGAGAGACAATTTTTTCAATTACATTACGGTGAGCAAAGATTTTTTATTAGTTGCTCACTATAGATTTAAGCAAAATAGTTGGGTAGCGCATATTTTTACTAAATTCAGTAACGTTAAAAATAAAGCATTCCAACAAGTCAAGATATGGAAGCATTCTTCAGAAAACACGTCAAGCCGTTGGCAGGCGGGAAAGGCATTTGCAGTTGTTAACACCCACAAATCCGCATTGGGCATGCATGACCGTACTGTACTGTATAAGTGTACTGTGATGTATTGGCATAGCAATGCGAACTCATTACTGCATCGAACTCTTTCGATTGAACAGAAGTAAATGATGTCTTCTTTAAAACGCCTTTGACCAGTACAAACACGGGGATCGGAGGGCTGATTACCTAACTCGCTTCAGTTTTAGTTACTTCGCTGTTGTGGCTGTCATACAGTATGAAAAAGTGGCAGTAATGACAGGGCAAAACTGAAACTGAATGGAGTTTCCATTGGATAATAAGCCTGCCAGGCTCAGAGAGAGACATAAAGAGCGGATCCGCTCCGCCACGCTCCCACTGTGTTTGTTCACTAAGGAAGACCAGGGGTTCTAAAAAGGGCGCTAAAGCAATATTGCCTGGTAGTGAATTCCTTGGCAATTCATTTATTAATTTCTTATGGAATATGCTTTTGGTAAGTTTTCTTACTTTCAAAAAATTCAAAGCAAATTCTGCTACACTGTCACTGACACAGTACTAAACTCTTCAGAAAATAAACAATTAAATTAATTGTTGGGGAGTTCACTTAGCAATATTGCGTTAGCGCCCTTTTTAGACCCTCTGTACCCGTTCGTCCGTCGAAATATGGTGAAGGTAAACATGACCAAGAAAAATCCACAAACAGACAATAATAAACAAGGTAAATAAAACATTTTGTTCATATTGCCACTGCCTGGCGTCCGTGGTATATTTATGTAATTGGTGACAATAATTAATGATATAATTATTATGATCTGCATGGTGGATCGCTGGGGCGGGATTTCTAAAAAGAAAGCCGATGGGAATCGTTATGTATGGACCCTTTGGTAAGTACTCACTCCGAGGCGCAGCTCCTTTTGGAGTTTTTCGGCAACGAAGGGTACCCCAGGCAGAGTTTCTTCTCCAGCTCGCAGTACTTGCCGCGGTAGTTGGGGAGGCACTGGCAGGTGTTGGTCGCCACGCAGGTGCCGTTGTTTTTGCAGTCCGGAACGCATGTTGCTATAAGGTAGTAACAGTAGTAAGTTGTGTGTATTTTTTTCTATGTAACTACTTGATAGCCGAACACCAACTACGAGTAGCTTATGGCAGCTGTCCGAGCGAGTAAAGCTAGAAACTAGAAACATATGACAAGCGGCGAGTCGCTCGGCTAAGGCGCTGGTTTCTCTGGCCGCCCGCCACCGGCGGCGGACGACGGACGCGTGTCCGCGGCCGACAACGTCCGAATGCTATGCATGGTAATGCTCGGCGCTGGGTTCTCTGAAACGTCGCCCGCGGCGGGCGGCGCAAGCGGGCGACGTCGCACGCCACACGCGTCGGTCGGTATCATTTTGTTGAATAGCGACGGGCGCACGCCGCGGCGTCCTGGTTTTTACAATGAATTTTAATAAGGAAAATTACGAGTTTTTAATGAATTTAATAAGATGTAACACTTTATTGTACGATGCTACTGACAAAAATTATAAGAAAAAAAAATTTAAAGCACAAAGTATAAGAGAATATAAGTGAAACAATGAAAATTCCAGGTAAGTGTTTATTTTAAAATTTTATAACCTCAAAATTATGACCATCATTGTATCAACGCGAAGTTACACAAGATCTGACTGCCAAGTCACTCTTCCTTGAGGTGAACATAAATGCAGACGCGTCTCCGCCAGACAACCCATACGCCCGCGGCCGACGGCGTGCAGACGCGTCTCCAGACGTCGTCGGTCGCGTGCGGCGGGCCAGAGAAACCAGCGCCTAAGAGCGGGTGATTTAGTGCGGCGGGCGAGAACTCGCTCGTCGTCTGTTTTAGGGAGTTTACTCGCTCGGGGTTGCTACCACTACTTCCATAATAATTATTATGTGCAGTCACATCCGCACTCTAGGTAGAAATGTCGGCGCGACCGGCGTGAGTTCTGACCCAGTGTGACCAGATTAAAGGAGAATGCCGGATTTTGGGCCTTGCTGCGTCTTAACAATTCATACATCAAAAGAAAAGAAATCAATTTTACATTTTTTATTGACATTCTTCTCTTATCGAGAAGGCAAAGGGATCTAAGCTAAGAAACACGTTTCACAGAATAATTCCTTGGCCGATATACTGATACCCCTAAACTTTCTATCAAAACGTTAAATTAATCAACCTTTTTGACAGATGAAACAGGAGTACCAATATGTTTATTAAGTTGGTACCCCTGCCAGCGTAGCATGCGCTCCGCGACTCGCTGTCGACGCTTATCTCGCGATGTCTATCCCGCTCATATCAGTACGGTGTGAGGGGTGTTGTGTTATCTGTTCTTTTGTACTATGGTTGGAAGGAACAAATGTTAAAGGCTTAATAAATATTCTGTTACGAATAAAAAGTGCACTATTGGAAACAATTTTATACGTTCTCTTATCTAATTTGAACAAAATTTTACCTTTTCTCCATTGTTTTCCAACTTTGAATAATACCTCCTCACCTATTAGTAACGGCCTTAAATCCTTCTTATGCAGATCAAAATAAACCTTACTTTTAAACTGCCTTCTTTGTAAATTTGATTTAACATTCTTAAAAATTTTAGGCTGTAAATTATCGAAAGATGATGGCAAAATACCCCTTAACTTTCTGCTGTAGGGCAGGTGACGGGATATCATGAGAAATCGGAGTATTCCTGAACTCTAACATGGTTAAATACAGATCTTTCCCTTCATGCATAGCTTTCTTAAGCAAATTTTTAATGGTTTGAATTGTTCTTTCCACCATTCCATTTGACTGTGGATACTCTGGACTAGAAAATGTATGTTCAAGATTCCACTGTTTACAGAACAATGCAAACTTTTCACTAGAAAATTGTGGACCTCCATCGCTAATAATTACTTCCGGAATGCCATGACGACTAAAAATATGTTTTAAATTGTTGATTACAGATTCACTCGTTGTACTAGTTAGTAGTGATAGTTCCGGAAACTTAGTAAAATAGTCAACAACCAATAAATACATTTTTCCATTCAATTCAAATAGATCAGCTGCAACTTTTTGCCATGCGTAATTAGGAACTTCATGTGGTATCAATGTCTCTCGTTTGTTGTTATTGCTATAAAGTTTACAAGTTTCACAAGATGAGACAATGTTATAAATATCGTTATGTATGCCAGGCCAATAGAGACAATCGCGTGCTCTTAACAATGTTTTTGTAACACCCATGTGCGGAAAATGCAAACGTTGCAGCATCTCCTGCCTTAACTTCAACGGGACTACAATACTAACTCCTTTGAATATAATATCTGATTTCAACGTCAAATCATTTCTAACTGACCAATATTTTCTCACTAGCTGTGGCAATAAGTTTTTATGAGTTGGCCAGCCTTCAACTATGAATTTTCTAACAAGTAGTAACTCATCGTCCCGAATGGTACATTCCTTAACATTGTTTAATTGCAAAGGCGACGCATTAATATTATTTACAACAAAATTGATCTGTGCTTCAATTTCTTCACTATCTAATTCAACTTCTAGAGAATCACTATCATCAAATGATCTTGATAAAGTATCAGCCAAATATAGTTCCTGGCCTCGTTTATAAACTAGCTCAAAATTATATTTTAGCAACTTGAGCAACATTCGTTGGATGCGTGGAGTACATGAATTTAATGGCTTTTTAACAATTGAAATCAAGGGAGCATGGAACTACGTTATGGAGTTGCGGGACCTAAGTGCGTCTTGTGAGTTTGGGTCTCTAACTGAAGATTTGATTAAAGACAGGTTAGTTTGCGGAATAACGGATATTGCTGTTAAAGATCGGCTTCTGCGAACAAGAAAACTAACTCTTGGATTGGCTGTTGAAATTTGTTGCACTTCTCAGCGAACAAAGCAGCAACTTGAAGATATATCGTCATCAGCTCTTACATTGAAATCAGTTTCTCATGAATTTTCATCTCAGATTGATAAAATTAATCAAAGGAGATCAAACACATTCAGCGAATCGAATAAAGAGAATAGTTGTTTACCAACTACGTCAAAAATGTCACGTCCAGATTTTAAACGTCATTTAATGTCAAAGCAGTCAAATGAGTCAATTAATAATAAACGATATATTTGTAAGAGATGCGGATATTCTCATGAGCGATTTAAATTTTGGGAAAACCTGTCTCAAATGTGGAAAAGAAAATCATTTTTCTACGAAATGCAGAAGTGTAATGGAAATACATCAGAATTATGAAGAAATGAACGAAATTGATACGCTTTTTCTAGGTGCGGCTTTCATTAATTCGAGCAACAATATACGAGATTGCTCTATAACTTTAGGAGTCAATAATTTTCCTTTACAGGTTAAAGTGGATACTGGTGCACAAGCCAATATTTTATCAGAGGAAACATTGTGTACTTTAGGTTTGAACAAAAATAATTTGCTACCAGTTAAGACAAAATTAACTACATACACTGGTAAATGTATTCCGTGTTTAGGAATTTCAATGATTCCATGTAAGTATAATGGCAGAATATTTAACCTTAACTTTTATGTTGTATCTGGACACTACACTAATATACTTGGCTTAAAATCGGCCGTTGATATGCAGCTTGTGATGCCACTGCGTGAGGTATGTAAAATCACAGACATTTTTCATGCATATCGTGATATTTTTGAAGGGTTAGGTTGCATGAAAGGAGAATATGATATTAAAATAAAGGAAAAGTCAGTACCTGTCATTCATGCTTGCAGAAAAGTGCCCCTAGCAGTACTACCCCGTTTAAAAGAGAAACTTATGGAAATGGTTAAACAAAATGTCATCGTTAGGGTCACTCAGCCAACCGAATGGGTAAATTCTCTAGTTATTGTATATAAGCCAAATGGTGATTTGAGGTTATGTATAGATCCTAAAGATCTTAACCAGGTAATTATGAGGCAGCACTTTAGTTTGCCGACTTTTGAGGAAATAACGGGTAAATTAAATGGTGCAACAGTTTTTAGCACACTAGATGTCAAAAATGGGTTTTGGAATGTAAAATTATCTGAAGCCAGCTCTGATTTATGCTGCTTCAACACTCCGTTTGGCAGATACAAATTTTTAAGAATGCCATTTGGTTTGTGTAGTGCCTCTGAAGTATTCCAGCAAAAGATGCGTGAAGTGTTAGAAAACTTGGAAGGAACAGAATTTTTATAGATGATATTTTGATTTGGGGAAAGACTCAATTTGAGCATGATAGTAGACATAAGTTAGTTTTGGAGCGGTTAAGGCAAGAAAACATTAAATTAAATAAAGACAAGTGTAAATTTAATTTAGAAAATGTAAAGGACATGTTATTAGTAAAGAGGGCTTGAAACTAGATAATGGGAAGATTAAATCAATTACTGCAATGAAAAGTCCACAAGATAGAAAGGAATTAGAAAGATTTCTAGGTGTTATCAATTACGTTTCAAAATTCATTCCAAATTTTGCCAATATAAGTTCTCCTTTGAGAAGTCTCTTGAAAAAAGATGTGGAATTTTCTTGGTTGGATATCCATGAAAAAGTATTTCAAGATTTAAAAAAAAAACTGGCTGCAGAGCCAGTGCTTCAGTTTTTTAACGAAAATATTCCAGTCACAGTCTCCGTAGATGCTTCAAAGGATGGTCTTGGAGCTGTTCTTTTGCAGAATAATTTACCCGTAGCTTATGCTTCCAAAGCTTTAAATGATTGTCAAAAAAGGTATGCTCAAATAGAAAAAGAGTTACTTGCTATATTATTTGGCTGTGAAAGATTCAATCAATTCATTTTTGGTAGGAAGGTAACTATTGAAACAGATCATGCTCCCTTGATTTCAATTGTTAAAAACCCATTAAATTCATGTACTCCACGCATCCAACGAATGTTGCTCAAGTTGCTAAAATATAATTTTGAGCTAGTTTATAAACGAGGCCAGGAACTATATTTGGCTGATACTTTATCAAGATCATTTGATGATAGTGATTCTCTAGAAGTTGAATTAGATAGTGAAGAAATTGAAGCACAGATCAATTTTGTTGTAAATAATATTAATGCGTCGCCTTTGCAATTAAACAATGTTAAGGAATGTACCATTCGGGACGATGAGTTACTACTTGTTAGAAAATTCATAGTTGAAGGCTGGCCAACTCATAAAAACTTATTGCCACAGCTAGTGAGAAAATATTGGTTAGTTAGAAATGATTTGACTTTGAAATCAGATATTATATTCAAAGGAGTTAGTATTGTAGTCCCGTTGAAGTTAAGGCAGGAGATGCTGCAACGTTTGCATTTTCCGCACATGGGTGTTACAAAAACATTGTTAAGAGCACGCGATTGTCTCTATTGGCCTGGCATACATAACGATATTTATAACATTGTCTCATCTTGTGAAACTTGTAAACTTTATAGCAATAACAACAAACGAGAGACATTGATACCACATGAAGTTCCTAATTACGCATGGCAAAAAGTTGCAGCTGATCTATTTGAATTGAATGGAAAAATGTATTTATTGGTTGTTGACTATTTTACTAAGTTTCCGGAACTATCACTACTAACTAGTACAACGAGTGAATCTGTAATCAACAATTTAAAACATATTTTTAGTCGTCATGGCATTCCGGAAGTAATTATTAGCGATGGAGGTCCACAATTTTCTAGTGAAAAGTTTGCATTGTTCTGTAAACAGTGGAATCTTGAACATACATTTTCTAGTCCAGAGTATCCACAGTCAAATGGAATGGTGGAAAGAACAATTCAAACCATTAAAAATTTGCTTAAGAAAGCTATGCATGAAGGGAAAGATCTGTATTTAACCACGTTAGAGTTCAGGAATACTCCGATTTCTCATGATATCCCGTCACCTGCCCAGATTTTTTACAGCAGAAAGTTAAGGGGTATTTTGCCATCATCTTTCGATAATTTACAGCCTAAAATTTTTAAGAATGTTAAATCAAATTTACAAAGAAGGCAGTTTAAAAGTAAGGTTTATTTTGATCTGCATAAGAAGGATTTAAGGCCGTTACTAATAGGTGAGGAGGTATTATTCAAAGTTGGAAAACAATGGAGAAAAGGTAAAATTTTGTTCAAATTAGATAAGAGAACGTATAAAATTGTTTCCAATAGTGCACTTTTTATTCGTAACAGAATATTTATTAAGCCTTTAACATTTGTTCCTTCTTATATTCCGGATGATGATATAGAAAATCCTCGGAGTGATAACGGTAATAGTATTAATGATCCTGGTAGTGTTAATGATTCTCCACCAGTACAGCTACGAAGTGATAGGAATTCTGATGGGTTTTATATAACATCATCAGGTCGTGTGAGTCGACCACCTGATCGTTTTGGTTTTTAATTAAATATTTTATTTTTATTTTTCTATGAAAGGAGAAATGTTTGTTTGTTATTTAATTTTATGAAGGTAAAATGTTTATTTCTTTTGTTCGTTATTAAGAAGGAAGATGTTGTGTTATCTGTTCTTTTGTACTATGGTTTAAAAAATAAAGAGATCTCTCTGGTTGTCTGACACTTAAAATGTTATTATTTCATCCAAACTAATTTTATAATATCTTGAAGATCACAACAAGGGGGACATACAATACGCTCGCGCGAGAAAAGTGTCGAGAAAGCTTTGTCGACGTGCTCATGCTACGCATGCAGTTTTATCTGTCAAAAACTTTAAAATATTTCACCTTTTTGACAGATAAAAACCAACCTAATTTTATCATGACGAGGCTGTATAGCTAATCTTTGCCTACCAATACGTAAAAGATTAAAAAAAAATAGAAAACCAAAAAGTAATTTCTTACGAAAATGTCAATAATTGTAACCTCAAAACGATTACTTTAGATTCAGATTTCTCTTTTCTCCCGCTTAATAATTTAATGATATTCCTCCTACATCAATTCAAGTCAGTTTATATTAGTATTTCGGTAATTTATTCAGAGCCCAGTCATAGCCCGACTCCCATAGTAAATCCGGCATTCTCCTTTACCGGCTAAGTACAGTTAACAGCCGCTACGGCTTTTCATTTCCACTATGAAAACCACCGCTATTACGAGTGATGTAAGGGCGCTCTTAAGGTCAAAGTGTAAAGCCGTAGATGCTGTTCACTGAAAATATTTTTAATTCAATTGAGCATACACGAATTATTGAATTATTATTTTTGCCCTACCACCCGTTTCAGACTCTTTTAGCTGACAAGACAAAATGGGCGCAAAAAACCTTACCAGCTTCATCAAATGTAAGTAATAGTGTACTGTGGTACCTACTGATGGGTATAGTATATTAAATCGAGTAGCATTAAGACAAATGATTATTATTAAAGTAATTTCAACAAATACAGTCGTATCACTGGGCAACTCTCAATGTGGCGACCCTGCCGGCCAAAATGTAAGGTGAGTACGGATAGCGCGTACACTGGTACGCGTGTCCGGAACGTCATGTCCATACTTGCAGCTACGCGTACACTCTTGGGGAACGCGTACCGTGCGAGCTAGCTCGCAACGCGAGCCGCCGCCAGTCGGTTTTTGGTCGCGCGTCAAAGAGGACGCACACGACCGGGTACGCTATATTTGGACGACAAAATGAATAAACACGCGTGTTCTTCGAGTTTCAATAATAAAAACATTATAAGATTGATTCAACTTTATGAATTTCACCGGGTCTTGTGGGATAGCAAACTAACTGATTATCGAAATAACGATTTACGCTAAGATCTTTTTTTATTTAAAATGTGTTGTATAATGAGTAATGCCGCAGCAGTGGTGGTGCTCGCAACCGCTAAGTTTGGCCGAGGCATGGCGAATGGCTGGGGCTCGCGTAGCGCTCTGGATCGATTGGCCTCGCGTACAAGTTCGCGTCGGTCCGTGCAGGAGCTGTACGCGTATCCAATGTACGCGTGGACAGTATTTCCCAACTACGCGTAATACAGGAACGCGCTATCCGTACGCACCTGCAGCGCCGTGGCTGCCGTGAAGAGATGGCCGCATGCCACAAATTTAATTAAATAACAAAAAAAATATGAATTCACCAATAAAAAAAAATTAACAAGATATCATATGAAAGTCTTCAAAGTTATACGTGATTATCGTCTAGACTTCGCCCATAAAAAAATCTGAATGTAGATCGAAGATAATAATTATGACTATTAAGAGCGGTGGAAAAAACTAAATGAAATATGCAGCTGGGAGACGTTCAGTGTCCGAGAAGGCGAAAAGGTTGAACGGAAGAAAGAGAAACAAATCGGCCAAGTGCAAGTCGAGCTCGCACATGAAGGGTTTCGTCTCTCACCCAAGGTTGCCTAGAAGAGATTACTATGTAGCGATAAGAGCGCCTATTGTGTGTTCCTCTTTTTAGTCGTTTTCTCTGTATGTGTTTTTTTTGTATCGTGTGCAATAAAGTTTCTATTATTATATTAAATAAAGGCGAAAAATTATGCCACTATAATTTTTTGCCTAACATCTTTCGAACGGTTGATTTAGAAAAAAAATAGTTTTAGAAACCTCAATGTAATTTTCAAAGAAGACCTATCTATAGCTACCCCGCACGTATAGGTTTGATTCTTTAAAATTAATAATATTCAACACAATGTATATTGTATGGAATAAATGAATTGAATTGAATTGATGAAAATATATTTTTAACCGACTTCAAAAAAGGGGGAGGTTTTTTGAAGTTGTCTTTTTTTTGTTTTTTTTTTATGTATGTTCTACCATAACTTCGCCAGTTGTTAACAGATTTTTATAATTCTTTTTTTATCTGAAAGAAAATGGTTTATGTGTGGTCCCATATAATTTTTACGAAGATCTGGCTAGTAGTTTTTTCATAATCTTGAAAAATATCAATCACCTTTTGGCAAGTTGTCGTTTACCTAGATGACATTGTTGTGTATGGGCTGATTTTTAGTGTAAGTAACGGCACATGATGTAACTAAAAAATCTGAAATAAAAACATTTTATAAAAAAAATTCGAACCGACTTCAAAAAGTAAAAAATAAAACTTTTGGAGTCGGTGCTAGCTAGCTAAGGCCAAAAAAATATATAGTTAATAGAAGTGCAATGTAGAATGCCCTGGCTGGCACCGACTCCAAAAGTTTTATTTTTTACTTTTTGAAGTCGGTTTGAATTTTTTTTATAAAATGTTTTTATTTCAGCTTCAGTTCCATGTATGGTGAGTGAGGTGAGGGTTTCGTTTTTGCCATTAGGCTACGAAACCCTAAAAAGAACAATACAGTGCGTGAGCCGTGAGTATCTCTATGACTATATAAAACTATATTAAAGTGAAGTTTTAATTTATTTATATAATAAGTATTAAGATAGTTTTCAAAGAAAGTCAATGGAATAATATTTATATTAATATTGAATGTCTCAATAAATAGAAATTAAGGTAAAAAGTATATTTTTAATCTAAACATAATAATGTTTAATAAGATATGTCTTGTTAAAAGTCCTAAGTATGATTCTTAAATATGAGGAAGATATGGATTTCTTTGTTTTCAGTAAAGTATCTATGAGGTACATAAAAAACTAAAATGAAATTACTTTGAGGGAAAACACTGATGGCGAAGGTCGCGAGCTACGCAGCGTCACAGTGTGAAATAATATAAGAGTTAACTTTTTTTATTTTCGTTTTTAAGGTACTTTCCAAAGGAAAACTACTAAGTACAAATTTTTAGTAGGCACTTAGGTAGTTTGCAAGTAAAGTACCTAAAATGTTTTTTTTTTATGAATCGTTCGTTTGTAATGGGTTTTATGCTATATTGATGTTGATATAATAATAATAATTTAAATATTTAAATATATTAAACTGTATACTAAACATTGTAATGAGGTCAAAAAGATAACAATACCTTTGTAAGGTACTTTACGTTTTGTTTGTTTAAAGACATATGATGACATGACAATTCTTATAATTTGTTAGAGTATTGTTTGAACACTGACTGACCCAGTTCTTGATTTTCCGGATTTCTCGGTACAAAATGAATTGATTTTGCTAACGGGTGCATCCCAATTGGCAATTGAAAGCAAATTAGCCAACAATTCAGAAATTATTTGTGTCAATTAAGTTTCGTTTAAAGTTTTCCGATCGCATCTTTTTTTTGGAAAGATATCTCTGTTTACTATAGAAGACAACTCAAGTAGACACAATGAAGTTTTGTCTAGCTTTAGTGGGATATGATTTTAAAATATTTTACATTTTATCAGGTATTGGTTATCTGCAAATAGATTTTGTTATTTTTTACGAGATGGTTTGAAAACAATTATGATTATTTGAACACAAAAACAAACGTAATGCCTAGTTCTCGAAATTTTCCTGAAATAGCGTAGTGCTGAATGCGTGCTTAGTGAGTTAAGTTTCAGAAATGTCATGAAAACATAGATAGATTTTTTATAGAAATAGATAATTCATATAAAGAAATAATCATAATGAAAGGAATATGTAAGTGTTACATTATGTAGAAGAATGTTAAATAAACGTATTGCGAAATATAATGAATGCGAATAAACAATATCAAAGTGTATTTTATTTGGAAGTTATTAAAGAAACAATTATAACGTGAAATATTTTGAATGCGTTGATTACAGTCATAAAAATATGAGTTAGGATGAATTGTAATAAAAATAAATAGAAGGCGAAAGATTGCTTTAAATGATAAACAAGAAAGGAAATTAAAAATATGTACATCAACGAAATTGACAAAAAATAGTTAAACTATAACATTTTGATTAACTATTTTGTTTTTGTTAATAAAATTAACCTAAGATTATTATGTTAGGCATAAGTAACTAAATATTTATTATTATTAAGTAATTACCGATTTGGCATTATTATTATTTAAACTTGACTTGTATAATTTGAGCTGTTTAGAGAATTTTGACCATGTTTTTTGAATAATTGATATAACATTGTAATTTTATTTTGATTTATGTGTTTTAATTTAATATTTGTAAATGAAGCTCTTTCTTTCTTCATTTAATTTAAAATTTCCCGTGCATTATCTTTGACGTTACACATCAAAGTATTACCTATGGTGACAGCACGGTTGTTCGTTTTCTCTGGTTTTGTACAATAAAACGAAAACGTGATTTTATAAAGAAATATTTGTTAATTTGAAAAGATCATTTGAAACAATAGCTTTTAATGTTGTTTCTCTTTACAGGTTAGTAAATAACTGTTTTTGTATCTATTTAAGTAGAAAATGTGTTTGCAAAGATAATTTGTAATGTTTCATGAAAAAAAAATTTCTCTTTACAGAGTAACAACTTTAGTTTTTTGTTTCATTAAACAACATATTACAAAACAACATTAATTAAAGCTGTTATAAACAATGGAGAAATTAAAATTTGAATTCATTGTGAAACAAAGTGAAGATCCGAAAACAAATGTGATTTGCATAACCTCAATTTTATGGACGCCGATAAAAATATCTTCATTATTCCGGAATAATTACAACCGGTGAAACTACATGAAGTGGTAATAAAACTCAACCTTTTCAAAAAGTAAGAGCTACATTGCAAAAAAGACATGAAAAAAGACAAGTATGGATTTCAGTAACACCAGAATTACGTGATTCTTATATGGACGAAGACGGAAATATGCAGTTCAAAGGTTACTTACTAGAGGAGATAACATCAAAAACACAACAAGTTCAACAGATCGTCAACAATTAACAATCAACAATTAACAACAATCGTCAACAGATGCTCTTACAAAGATCCTGGAAAATTTTGCTGCATTGAAACAAGAATCTAACCAGTTTAATTTGAAAAAAAAAATCTGAAAAGTTTGTAATAGAAAAATTCACAAGAGGAACATCAAGTGAAACACAGTGGATGGTCATCTTCAAAGCTGAGTGTACTCGTTTAGGTATAGAAGAGGATATTCAGAAGATTCAAGTATTCCGGTTATTTTTGGACGATTCTTGTCAAGATTGGTATAAATCTATGCTTATAAAACATACAATAGATTCAAAATGGTGTATTTGGAAAAAAAAACTTTTGTGAAACATATGCGGACAAAGGCTGGACGCCAATAAGGTATGCTTTTTTGTTTAAATATAGGCAGGGCTCATTACTAGAATATGCTCTTAAGAAAGAAAGACTTTTATTAGAGGTAAACAAATTAATAGATAAGCCTACTTTAATTAATTTGATTTTTATTGGGTTACCTAATTTTATAGCAGACAAAATAGATAGAAATAAATTAAATGAGACTGAGGATTTGTTTAATAGTATTCGGGGCTTAGAACATTTAATCAATAAAAAGATTGTAGAAATAAAGGAGTAGATTCGGAGAGTAAAATAAAAGAAAAAAATTTAACCAACATACAGACTCCGAATGATACCGAGTCCCTTTCTTCGCTTTTTCACAGATTCTGCAAGGTTCCCTTAAATTTAAATAAGCTGCTATATTCAAATGAAATATATATTATACTTCATTCTTACGATGGGATTATGTTTATTTTAATGTTGCAATATTTTAACTTTTTTAATGTATTATGTCAATATTTTTTTGAGATAAATTTACGCAAAAAACTGTCAATACGTATAAATTTTTTCTCGATTTTATGGCATAATAAAAAAAAACGCGCAATTGAGCTTGCGACTTTCTTGCAGGAGTGGTGCGAAATATAATTTTAGTAAAAATAAAATAAAAATATGTACTTACTAATTCGCCCAACTTCAGCATCACAAAGTGTATTAAAGCACGTTATTATTAAGAAAATACAGTAAACAATAGTAGTAGTGTTTTGTAATGCCATGACGAACAATGAACAATTTATAGGATTAATTATAAGGATAATAATTATGCAAATTCATAGTGCAATAGGTATAGTAATTGTCGATACAAAACAGTTTGGAAGAAGGAAAATATTAAATTCGTACAATCAACAGAACATCAGACTATACGAATACCGCCTAAGGCCGTGTTTTAACGTTCATAGCTGTCTCGTAAGAGTGGACTATGACATTTCACTCTGATGTTATTTTTATAGTGTGAATTATTTATGATTATATGACTGAAGGAGTCGACGCGCTGCGCAGCGCATTTTATATTTGCTGAAGGAAATTGAAATATTAAAAATAAATAGACAAATAATTCCAAAAACATAAAATCACATAAAATACGAATTTGTACATGTAAAATAATATTTGTTGTATTTTAACCATACAAAAAATAATGCAAGCGTAACTCTTCTAAAATTACATCAAAGTAACTATGAACGTCACCCTTATCATAGTAGACTATGATGGACACTATTCTGTCAGAGTCCACTGTTACGAGTCAACTATGATCGTCAAAACGCTGCTTTGAAGGTGATCGACCGATAATTTCCGTGACTGTACAGTCACAAGCAATGATAAGTGCAGTGCAATGCGCGCTCGGAAACGGTCGTGCACTATTGCATTAGTGAGAATTATTTAATTTCACGTTTCGCGCGGCATTAGCCGCTGCGCGTCATACACTATGGGCTCCGAGCGAATAATAGTGAACGAAGTGTTGGCATTCATTCAAAATGCCATTGACACCATGGACGAAGTCAGCATCGTGCAAATCTGCAAATCAAACTTCAACGAAGCTGAGATTCGTAGTGCCAAGGCGCTGCTGTTCCAGAGCATCGGCAAAGCCGACGATATGCCATCTCGCCGGAGGGATGGGGGTGAGAAGAGTCTCCAAGACTTTATAACCCGGTTGAAGGAGACCGATCCTGACGACGTGCCAACATTCGTGGCGAAGGAGCTGCACAAGCTGCCCCCCGTCACATTCGACCACGTCGACGTCACCAGGCTGCTTAAGGACATCATTTCCCTAAAAGCATCCTTGGCCGAAGTACAGAGTAAGCTAGAAGCCTCGGAAAACACCATCGGTGATTTGCGAGCCCAAGTTATGTTGTTAAGCAACACTGCTTCGGTAAGTAGGTCAACCGAGGCCTCCTACGTTAACACTCGTCGTGGGGCGCAAAATGCTACCGTCGGCAGCATTGACACCGCGCCTCGCCGCCCGGCCCTCCGCCCCGGCGGAGACGTCACGCGTGAGCACGTCGACCCCTCAACGTGCTTACGCTGCAGTCACCGCTGCTAACGGACCCGCTGTTCAACAACTCCAGCGGGAAACAATTGAGGGAAGAAAACAACGCCAGCCGGTCTCCAAACCACCTCCACGGAGACTGGACGGAGAGTGTGACAAGGACGGCTTCAAGAAGGTGGAAAGGAAGAGAAAGCCTACTCGCCGTAACCTGTGCGGCACCGCCCCGACCGGACACAACCACCTGCTTCGTCCGGCCATCCCGACAACGCTGCTGTACGTGTCCCGCTTGCACTACAGCACGAAATCTGATGATATCGTGGAGTACATCAGAGTGAAGACCAAGTACAATCTGAGAGTCGAGCGGTTGGAGTCCCGCCACAATGTGAGCTTCAATTCATTTGTGGTGAGGGCACCGACCGAACATCTGTCGACCTTTATGAAAGAAGACTTTTGGCCGAAGGGTGTCTTGTTCCGACGGCTGCATTGCGCAACACGTCGCCGCATTCAATACCTACGTGTAAACTAATTAAATAGTTTTAGAAATGTAATTTTAAATATGTATGTTAGTCTGTAAGGTATATATTGTATGGGCCTAGATGCCTGAAACAAATAAATAAATAAAAAAAAAAAAAAAAAAAAAAAATATACAACTTTATCGTATTGACGCACACGGAAACAAAGCTCTCTCTGTCCACAATTGTCATTCAATATTGTAATGTGACAAGGTTGCTTAGTGTTTCTATGTCATTGCATGTTACTGTACAATCGAGTAAGTTCTTGTCCGACCAGTAGAATTTTGTGCGAGAAACATGTTTTGGAAAAAACTGCGTTAAAAAACCGACTTCAAAAACTAAAAAAAACATTTCATGCTTATCTGACGAGAAAAGTTATAAATATAAATATTTGCATACAATCACACCAAGTAACTAGCCCACGATAAGTTTCATGAAGAACTTGTGGTATTGATACTAGATTACGGATAAAATACATACCTAATATATATATTAAATACCCAGACCAAGACAAATAGACATAGACTCTGGCGCAGAAGGCGGGGTTAGTACCCCTGCGCCAAACAGGTTGTCAAGTTATGACTGCTATGTCTCTCGCTAACCATTAACTGTATCACTGCAAGGACTTCTGTAAACTTCAACCGAGGGAAAGAAACGAGTTCATTATGAAGAAAAGATTGTGTTTCAACTATTTGATGTCAGGTCATTCCGTATCAATATGTCGTAATCAAATGTCCTGTCGCAACCGCCGCCAACATACCTTGCTACATCAATCCAATGGAGACGGTCAATCAAGTTCACTAACAATGCAACACAATCAAATACAACAACTCGAAGAAGAAGACAACGAACAAATTGAAAATCAAGTTGCCATTACTACCCAAGC